>JAJEKV010000010.1:1454306-2687823 GCA_021234155.1 Isoetes taiwanensis | reverse complement strand
TTCATGTGTATTGTTAGAAGCATACCCAACCGTGACGAAACCTGACACCTAACGCTGTTGGAAATGACTATGAACGTACCGGAAATAGTCCCGCACTGATTCTTGATAAAGCTAAGAAAACGAGATCGAATTCCTCCAAAGATTTGGTCGGCGGAAAACACCCTACCGTTGAAGACGCCACGGTAATTTAAGAAAGATTTAGTAAAGCAAGACCCACAATTTATGGAGCAATGGACTAAGAAGGTCATCTCCCAAGCGAAATCGGCTCAGTATTTCGTCGAGATTTGGCGTGAGGTTGCCCTACAGACTAATCCACGACGCAACCCATGCTCGCGGCTGGCTCCATGCCGTTATGGCGATGAGACCACTACGCGGATCTCTAGGGCTGCGGGTGTAATGTCAATGTAGGCATGACCGCTAAGCTCACATGAAAGTGGAAGGAGATTAGAAAGTCTACTGTCCCACCAAGGAGACTACCAGAGAAAGAGGTCATTGGCGAACGTACTGATAGGGAAAGCACCTTTTTAGCCCCATATATGCTTTGATAGAGTGAATCCATCCTTCTGACGCTTCACGCCGAAGGATATCCTCCACCGGCAACTAGAGGTGTAGGCATGAGGGTGAAGAGTAGGCAGGCTGCCTAACGGCCACATGGAAGATTCAATTTCTCCCACGGAGATTAGCCATGCACTCATGTAGATAGGTGGGGTGGTCACCATATAACCAAAATTTATTAAATAATTAAAACCATTTCAACGTAGTGTCGACCAAGCAGTTTTAGAGAGCCCGAGGCAAGGAGGTCGAAGTACAAGACTTGCAAACACAAGTTTTGTTGAATGTGCTGCAAGGAATGAAGAAGAGCACCTCTACGCGCAATTACATATGAAATGCTGAAATTTTGTTCAACTTTAACATAGTGAATAACCTGTTAATGCAGGGTATGAATTGATAAGTATTCCATAATAGAATAACGACAATGTTCTAAAAGTAATTGCCCTTGTAGTAACGGGATAAATGTATAAAGATTATATTGTAGGTATCACGCTGATCAAGCAGGCGTGCTAGGAAGATCCAAGGTGGAGACCTACCCATGCCGCCGACGCGATCACTTCGCAAGAATGTGACGTTTCCAAGACAAGATACCCCCGTGACTTACATTGTAACGCCACGCCACGCCGCATAATATCGCCACTCATTGACGCGGTATCGTCAACGGATAGTTGTGTAAGTAGCCCTAGGGGGCAACTTTTACTAGGAGTGTTCATATTAATGTGCAATACGCACATTAATGAGGGCACACCTTCCATGTTGGCATATTTTGCCACCTAGCCACCAAAGGCGGGGTGGGCTCTTTCCAATTTTAGTCCCACACAAATTGGGTAATTGGAAACTTCTAGCCCAAACCCCCCATGTTCATTTAGGGGAAACCCTAGTTGTTAGTTACCTAGGGGGTTTTAGGATCAGCTTTGGTCATTTCGTGAGCCAAAAAACCACCCCGCACGCCTGCCAATTGCCCACCGCCTCAATCAATGCCTCACAGACGGTTGAACTCGTGTCGAGGAGCCACTAAGGATATCGGGGAGCTGGTCACTAATAGCTTAAACCGCCTTTCAATCATATAGAATCGGGTGAGGGTTTAGACTATTAAACGCTCCATAGCGCCTATCTAGATCTTAGATCTTGGACACTAACTAAAGAACCTTAACTCTATGATTAGATCTAGTTCTTTAGTTCTTCCGATGTATTGGGTTGATGTATCTCTCAAGGAACTCCTTGTACTGTAGCGGGGTAGAGGCCCCAAAGCCTGTAGCCGATGCTCCCAGAGCAGCCTCTGGCACCTAGATTCGCCTGCGGTACAAGCAAGAGCCACACCCGGGTTGTGGGTGAAGGGCCGTGACCGGGTTAAGAAGGAGGTTCATGTCCCGACTAACCATCCCCGTGTGTAAAGCCCACCGATCATTGTGACTAGGTCTAATGGCTTACCACCGAGTGCTGTAAAGGCATGGGCTCGACACTGGAAGTGGTGGCCACTTTCCGGCTCAGCTCTAACACGTGCAAGTGGGGTCTCTAGTCACCTGAGTTAGCATGCAGATCTCCTGAGGGAGTGATCCCACCGCCTCTGGAATCGGGAGGATGAGACTCGGTGAATAGCCCCTTCTCGGGCTATGCAGGACCCAAGGGGGTTACGCCGTGTCCCAACACTTTTCACTTACTCTAGTGTGTACTGTGAGGGGCGATGGAGGACAACTCCTATGCCATGTTCTTATGCCGCCACCTAATTTCCATTGCTGATGAATTGCCCAACGCCTCGAGACCTGCCGGGCCGCCATCCTTTTGGTCTGAGTTTCTTGGTAGGATCCTATGTGATGTGTCGATCTGTCTATGCAGATAGCGAGGAGACCATCCTTCCAGACGGTCACGATGCTGATGGGCGTGCCAATGACATGTAATAATGCTACGCCCGCTAGCCTAGGTAGGCCCCGAGGAGACGGCAGAATGACACCTTCACTCTTCCCACCGAGACTCGTTTACGTGCGTTGGATATGTGGAGGGCCCTCAGACAAGATGGAGCTGGTGTGGGGAAGAATCCTCGCTTGTATAATACCTGCGAGCAACCGTGATACCTAGTAGGGGACGCCACATCCGCCACAACATCCAACACACATTCTATCTGATGACATTCCCTGTAATACCACGAGCGTCATGGGGCTCTACCGGTCGACCGCATCAGTCACATTCACGCCATGATGCACGTGCTGATGCCATATTGCCGTACGATGCCGGCGGGGACATCCGTGACATGACCGGATCTTCACACCCGCGGCAACAGAGGCACGCAGACAGAGCTTGTCGTGCCTCCGGCATTTCGCCACCGGTGCTTCAGGATTGGTTCGAGGCGATGCACATTTTCCGACAAACCGCCACCGCCGCAGACCCCACGTACCAACCGCAGCCGCGACGTGGCCCCGCTTCGTTGCCCTACCACGCCCCTTTCTCTCGCTGCCTTTACCTTTCGCTTCCTCATTTTAATTCCCACGCCTCTCAAATTACGCCGCCAAACATCTACTTTCACTCGCTTCCCATCCTCCTCATGATTTAGGCTGCGATACCATCCCTCACGACAATAGAATTAGGCCTGTTGTGGTCTCTCAGGAATTATTTCCCTTTGGCGTAAGGGGATAGTCCGAACCTCGCGGGCGTTCACGGATCTCATCTTTCATGGAGACATGGGAGCATACCGGCAATGTGCCACCCGATCCGCCAGTTACCAACATTTCTGGCCTTCAATATGCAGCATATCAACGTAGTGGAGGTTTTCTGCGTTTTGCACGCTTCACAAAGCGCCTTCCCAAGATTTCATGGATGATTCGAATGGATGTACTAATGCTGCATATCTAGAGTGCACCATTTCTTAATGCTGATTTAGCTTTTTTAATGGTCCAACATCCAAGGGCTCACAACAAAAGCCCTCTTTTATTTTAGGGGGTGAACATGCAAGCCTCGTAGAGCATAGCATTTTAGGGCATCGAATGGGGCTTGCAACCGCAACAACAGGATTAGCAAGATAAGATTGCAATGGAATATGTTAGCTATCATTTAAAGAGATCGCCGCCAGGAGAGAAGCTTTTTCATAAAAAATAGTGGCGCATCTTTACAACAAAATGGAGCCAGGGTCTGATTCAGCCGTGTCTCAGAAGTACGCTTGGCCCGTGACAGACTTGGAGTCAGAGTTACCTCAGATTTTCGGGATTTAATGGAAGATGAAGAAGACTTCATAGCGACTATCCAACAGACAGCCAATGCTATAAGTTTTTATGCTTGTCTATCTTTCGGTATAATAAATATGTTCACACAAACCTATTTCTTTACTTCAGTAATCAAGCTTAAACCGCCTTCTGTAGGTGGTAGGCGCGCCACTTGCGGGCTATAAAGCAATGGTCCCGCTGTCTGTCTTTCAAGTTAAAGAACTCTTCCCCGCTTCTAGCTTCCCACCTCATCCATCTAAGTAGTTGAGGATTTATGCCTTTTATGATTATCTACTCTTAAATGCTCCATATGTGGTTCTTTTCGCGATTTGGTTGCTCTTCTCTCAAGCGGATTGAGGCTCTAGTGATGGTTAGATTATCCGCCTACTACCAATCGTTCCCATCAAATTTGCACTTTGCTTCATGAGTTAAATACAGGTAAGGGATTGGATTGAAGAACTTCTACTCACATTTCAAATCTCTTTCAAGATTTTGATTTATGAGGAGTCAGGAACTCCTGCTTACGTACCAATTTGCAACCGGTATTGAAGTAACTAGAAGCTAACCTTTCCCGACTATATCGTTTACTTCACAAATACAGAATTCGAAGCATCGTTCGTGGTCCTTGATGATTAGTCTATGGGCCTACAACTTCGCTTTCTTTATAATTTTTGAATTTTCAAAGCTGCTTTTACTAACAAATGCTCACAACGTATCACTAAGGCCAAATGAAGAGCAAAGAAGAGATTGCTTGTGAATAACGGTTTTGAATACATGATGAGCTAGATCTTTTACTTGTCAAGTCAACGTACTGCGGAAGGTGTTCTTTATGGTGATAAGGACAACAACAGGTTGTTTCCCATTTGATTTGAGCGCATTACTTTCATAAAGTGATATTGTGGTGCCGCCATTTAATGGGTATATGTTTTCATTCAATTTCGCTTTTCGGAATACGGTACCGATTTAATAGCAGATGGTTGGTTGGCTACCCAGCATCTATGTGTTTTAAGAGAGAATGTGCTAAATGCTATTTAGTATTTATCTTACCGGGATATCTTCATCTCAGACACGCTTTTATGTTGAAAGGTTGTCCCTTTTATGTTCAGGCTTCCGTGGTGTCTCATATCTGCTAATCCGAGCTTTTGTTTAATAGCTTAGCCTGAGTGATATCTTTTCTGCGATGCGTATATACGATGGCTCTCACCAGAGGATCGATCTACCGAGGTCGTACCATGCGTTGCTACTACTTTAAAAAGCTACGTTTGTTTACCAACTGGGAATTTCTGCTACCAAGTATCTGGCTAATTGCTCTTCAATTGAGCACCCCTGGATGTGATCTTAACCTTGGGCAAAAACCTTTATGTCGTGAGGCCGGGTAAATCATGGTCTAAATTGGTTAAAATGGAAGTAGTAGATTCGGATTTTCACCGCGGGCCTCTCTAATTTTTCTAATTTTTAGGTCGCATATCCATGTTGGACATGAACATCAAGTGGTGGCGTTTTGAATCCCATTTACTGAGTAGTTATTTTTTAATTTTTTCTTTTATCATCTACAACTAGAATTAGAGAGTTTAATGTCAAATATTCGTGAGATGGTTTAGTTCTCTCCTTCGCCTACTTATTTGGTTATTTTTAATTTTCATCATCTACAAATTCAGGAATTGTGGAGAGTTTAAATGCTGAAATATTCGTATGGTTTAGTTCACTTCAACATCAATATTTAACAATCTTGATTTTGGTGAGATAGAATATGTTTTTGCCAAACAGAGGAAAGTATCACGTCCAAAGATGTGAAGAAATGTAGATTTTGGTTCAAAAGATTGTGAAGTACTAAGTTTCAAGACTTAACACACTTCCATTTTTATTATTATGAAATATAAATGCTCTAAAGAAAAGTTCAAGCATCTTCTTTATAGCACCCCAATCATTTGTGTTACATGGTATTATGTCACACTTTAATATTAGGACTTCGGTAATGTAATGGCTTTGTTTTTAGCCTCATTACCATTTTCTATTATGATTTGTATGCATTAAGGAATTTCCACGCATGATATATTATATGCAATAATATTACATGCACTAAGGAAATCAGGACGCCCTCGCTACGCGCCCAACAGATAATTTCAAGAGAAATCCCCATCCCGGCCCATCAACCGCATGGGCCTCCGCCTAACCCGCACTCTGAGAGAATCCTTATGCGTGGGATTTAAGGCAAGTTCCTGCGCCCTTCTGGCGGCCTTGCATCACAAATGGGCGACAAACAACGCTTTAACCAGCAATAATAATACAAATATACTACCCTCAAGGGTAGTCCATCATATCCACAAATCGCAAAGAAGATAACTTATGCTATAAAACATAAGAGCTCCTACCTATGGTCTGGCTCATAAGGAGGGTGTGACCGATCGGGCTAGGCCTCAAGATAGAGTGCATCGAGTCATAACAATGGCGAGGGCTGGCATAAGACAATGGCTAGGTTGACTCCACTCCATCCTACTTCCTCCCACATACTTTGGGTGATGGGCTAAATCAAGCTCCGCGTGATTCTCAGCCTCCCTTTGACACGTAGAATCCCATGGTATCACCCATCAGACTACTCCAGTTGCATCTCCCCGGTCCGGCTGGAGGCAGAAGGGTCAGATCTCCCCTTTCCCGTAAGGGGTCTAGAGGTTCCACGGCGGGGCTAGAGAATCGTGGGCGACACACCCATCACTGACCACTAACCCCCCAAAACAAGAGCCAAGCCGACACTTGCAGCCCTTGAGAGTAAGTGTGGCGACACCATCGGGCCCTGGGGAGGTGTCGCACCCATGCTCGCCCGGCATCCAAGTGACCGACCACCATAAGCCCAGCCCACTATGGGATCCCTCAGAGTAATTCGGGCAGTGGATCCTCCCTCCAGATTGCCTCTAGCCCCGCTGTAGTGTAAGCTGAGTCACATCATAGCTTCTATAGCCCGGTGGGCTACTATGCATGTGCCGTGACAAATAGGAACTAAGGATTCAACCCAGAGCATGGCTTCACATATGGCTTCCCTAGGTCTCTCACCCCTTCCCAATACAAGAGGAGCAAACATGATCAACCATCATCACATAAATCATCATATCATGAGAATAACATAAGAAGAACATCTTAACCTAATCATACAAATCTAACTAATGGTTAGGGTTATTTTGATTAGGGTTCAAGATGTTGAATACGGGATCTAGGATGGTTTCTACTCTAGATACAAGATACTAGCACATCTGAATGCTAAGCCTGCATGAGCTATCACAACTACTACCCTACATACCGCCCCTCGATGCCTCCTCCGTGATCCCCAGGCTCTCATGGTCTTCGACCACGGATGTGCCGCTTCCTCGCCCAAGAATGAGCTCCACCTTTACCGGGCCGCTGGCACCGCCTATGCCACGTTGAAACGGCGTTCTAAACGGGTTTCGAACGAGAGTCTCTGTGCGCTAGAAATGAAAAGAGGCCTAGGTTGTGTTAAATATAGGGTAGGTCCATAGGATGCCATGTGGCACCACCAGGATGTGGGGCCGTGGCGTTCTACCAATAGATAAGGCCATGTGAAAAGGGCCTTATCCTAAGGTTATCTGCTAAGGAATTAACTGATGTGCACCCCGCCATTATTCTTAAGCATACAAGTCTCCACATAGGTAGATTTGTATAGTGACTCCGTCCGTGAATATAATGCAGATTCATAGCATATATTCCTCCGAACGCCACGAAAACCCATGCACAATATTACATGCACCCCAACATCATCCTTAAGGGCTTAATTTTTTTTTAGTTAACACAAACCATTAACACATAACCGCCATTAACATTATTAACACAAACCATTGTATTTGACACATTTAAATTAAAATCCCCTTAAAACCCCTTGGTTTGGGTGCATATTCACACTTGGGTTACGAGGGGGCCGAGAGCCCAAAAATTTACAATACATGTACAAAATTAACACCATTAAGTACATTCTTCAAACCTTATAGTATTTTGCAAACTTTAATATACAAAGATACAAAAAACTTTGTACATGCATACCCCACAAACGAGGATCGCTATGTACGGTCCAGATCTTTGGAATAAAGGGCAATATGCTCATCCAACAAATCGCTGGTTCGAGTAACCCCCCGTGGACATGCAATGCAGACAGTGACGTAGGGGTCATGGTGGAGTGGTTTACACTACCGACAACCCTGTTACATTTGGCTATTTATCTGGGGCATGGGCATTGACAATCCCAGATTTAAGTTCGTAGATAATACCAGCAGAACCCTCTTTTCTCGTTTCTCACGCAGAGCTCTTCTATCGCGCCACCCGGGATGATGGACTCCTTATGGTCGCATTCATATGATGACATACAAGAAGACCAGTTAGCCAGTAGGGTCGTCTTTCTGGAGATTTCACCTTACAGGTAGAGTAAAATTTATGTAATCTCTTGATCTTTCGCTGACGTCCATACTTTGCATACCGCCACGATCGATGATGCCTGCGTCACCAGAGATTGGGCTGTTCTCGCGCATGGTATTTTTGACCTGATAATTTGTAGCCGGCCCATCACAAGGTCTGAGCCCCCAAGTGCACATGCGTGCATGTGACACCGTGGGGAGGGTCTAGTGTGGTGGACTATGTGCTCAGAGCTGCGCAAGATATGCATCTCATCGGGCCAAGTTTCGAGGAGTGGGCACAGATGAGGAGGGGTCGACTGCATCACCTCCCACTTTTATTTGGACTCGGTTTGGCAAGTCGCCAACCCCCACTATGCCACCGCGCCGCTCGCTTGAGACTACTATTATGAGCTGGAGGGACTACGCCGATGCTCATGGACGCCTCCCAGCAATTTCTTCCAACTCCACTAGAGAAGCAAAGACAGACACCGACCGCTATTATGGATGCAATGACAGTGCTTGGCGGCCTCTTCCCGCGCCGGCCAGTGGTCGAAGAACATTCCAACAGTAACCGATGGTTTGATGCGAGTGTAAAGAACGCAGTTTTACATCTCCGGCTCACATTCACGGATCGACGTACCCGCTTATGCGTTAATATACAGTACCGCCCATCCGAAGGAGACAAAGGCGCGACCGCCAGCATCGGGGAGATGTTCACCGGCTGACACTCACACCCTCGAACCTTTGGCGAGTGCCAAGGCCAGCCCAGCCCACAGGACATCACACCTGCAAGGGGAACAAGACTTGCAAAGAAATTTATGACCCACCGTGGACGACGCTGGCATACCCCCACAAAGATTTGCCCTACTGGCTCCTCGCGGAGGAGGATGCCGAGTGATGCGCCTGCAATGGCTTCGGCACGGGAAGGCAAATGGGACCTCGATGGTGGCGTGTGCCGAAGCTACTAAATGGGCAGGCGCTCGCCAGCGGGCCTCACTACCCCGTTTCAACAGAAAGCATTGCAGAAGGTCTCCCCGACAATGGACCACAAGCGGTTGTTCCCATTCACAAGGCGCTGTATCTAATGACCGGTTCGCCAATTACCGGACGATCAAGGTCGGTCAAGATTTTGCCAAACCGCTGGTCGGGCATTCTCGAAAGCGTGCCAGCTGACCACCGGGCAGAGGCAAAGCCAGATGCTGGCCCCTCACACAGTAGCCAGACCCCGCCACTCAACGACGACCATATCTTTACACGCTGGCACCGGACAGCGACAACCTGGACCACGGCAGACTTGTATTGTCGCTTTGTGGACTTCTTTCGCTGGCTTTTGATACTGTGCCCCGAAAAGTGGGCTAGACCGGCCAATCGGGACTCCCGGCCGTGCGTAATGCCATATACGTTGTATGAGAGTTGTTTTGGCGCAGATGTACCGGACGAAAGCCAAACATTCACCAAGAGTATCGGTCCCATGGTTGCCCCTCGCCAACACTTTTGGCCTCTACATTGATCGCTTAGAGCCCTGGCTTATCGGAAGCATGGGGGGATGGCATACGCTTTTGCACCAGGTCATCCGCCACCATCTTATGCGACGATGTTACCTCACGCCACACCCCGCTATGCAGCCTCACCGATGCCCTGTGAGACAATATTTGTCGCCGACAGCTGCTGAACTGCCAAGACCGGTGATTTCATATCCTCTTTCACGCCACCCCATGCCTCCCCGCGACTCACATATCGGGGACACCGGGGACGCCACCGCCAAGCTGGGCACATAGGGTGGAGTTCCTCCTCGGGCACTGGAGCGCCTATCCGCCATGTGACTACAGACCGAGCGATATGCGTAATGGGCCACTGTGGCAGAGTTTCATGATTAGCCATCACCACATCCTGCTCGCACCGGTCGAAATTCGTCTTCAGAGGTGGGTCGAGGCTGGGGCCCTACTGCCCTTTGGCAACTGAATGACTGGAGCTGTGCAAAAGGTGCATTTTGCACTCCGCACTTGGGTGAAGCTTCAAATTTCTATCGATTCTCGCCGCAGAAATCGATTCTTGCCGCTTCACGGGCACTTTGATATTACCATCGGGTTTTATTTTCGGCGGAAAGCCATTATGGGTGATGTCGGCCTCGCGACTCGCTTACACTGCGGGTATTGGTCCGCACGCTTAGGCCCTGCTGGAGGCAAGAGATCAATGGTTTCGCCAGGTATGGAACGCGTGTGAGCACGCGTTTGGTAGGGTGTGGACACAAATGCCGTGATGTGGACAAATATGCAGTGAGTACCCAGACGCTTTGTTTCCTTGGCAAGCTCGGACCCTGTTTAGGAGCAGGTCAAACGCCCATTACAAGCGAGCACATCAACCTCAGAGCTAGCCCGGGCTCAGCCTCTACCCTCGGCCCCAAAGAGGACTCATTGCCCATTCGCGACAGTGCCCACCATCTTCGTGACGATAGGCGTGTGGATCAGCATTCCCGCCGTGACAGTTCGCCAATGCTCGCTAAATCCAAAAAGCATTGAAGATGAGTCTCACACTTCGTGAGTTGCTCACCGTTTCCGGCCTGGGATTCCAGCCACAAGGCCCCTTAGTACGCGTCAAGACTTTGCCTCACATTTGGTCGGATGAACACCGCCGCAAGACGCGGCCTGGGCTCCATTATCTCGTGAGGTAATTCTGACGATGAGCCTTTATTTTTGTTGGTTTATTGAAGACGATGGCGGTGATGATCGAGAGAGCGAGCTGATGAGTGGCGTGATGTCAATTATTGTTTTGATGCTTTCGAACTGGCGTTTTTTGAAAAGAAAATGAGAAAGTACCTTCAGCTCAAGTACCTAGCGTATTTTTGTACTTTTGGGTGTTCCAAAGTGGTACACCCTAACCCTTTTATGCTTTTTTTTACCACACCCTCTCTTTCTTCTCTCTCTCTCTCTGATTCTCTCTCTCTCTCCTCCCCCTCCTTCCCTTCTTTTTCTTTTCCCCAAGAGATCAAAGCATGACCAATCACGATGGTGGGGAGCATGCGATGGATGCATTGTGATCTCACCATTCAAATTAGGCTTCATACAACATAAAAAATATTATAGTATAAAATTTATATCCATCCAAATATAAGATCTTTTTCATGAAACCCTTTTGGCAAAAGGGTTGAATTCAATTGCTAATAGCCAAATTGGCTTTTTTTGTTATAACTATCAACCGATTTTGTTGATTCCGCAGAGATCAACTCGATATTGACATGCGATAGGAGCAAGCTCCCGCAGGATGAAGCACATAGATGTTTTGAAGATTCGACGCTAAGAACAAGTTCAAGATGCCAAGACATGGCGTGATTCCGGATTTGGATAGGCATGTTTTTTCATAGGGTTTTCTTTGCCGGGTTCCTTTGGTTCTTTGTTCTGCCGTGTCTTGATTCAACCTGGGTGGTATCTATATCC
Source organism: Isoetes taiwanensis (assembly GCA_021234155.1). Lineage (NCBI taxonomy): Eukaryota > Viridiplantae > Streptophyta > Lycopodiopsida > Isoetales > Isoetaceae > Isoetes > Isoetes taiwanensis. Next base: position 2,676,249 of record JAJEKV010000010.1, on the reverse strand, counting down.
GGCAAAGTTGTGGTACCGATTCATCTCAAGGCGGTTCAAATGCTCATTCTTACATAAATTTCATTCAGACATACCGTTATGTTTTATATTCGGGGATGCATTGAAACCATAGGGTTCAAATCCCTATGCTTCATCTTTTCACAGATCTTTTGCACGTGAAAGATTCAGCGCTCAAGTGCCCCAGAGGTAAGCTTTGAGCCATCATTGGCATTCTTTCTTCTTCCGCTTCTATGTGTTATGCTTCACCTTCATGGAAAAGAGAGGTGTATCGTAATTTGTGTTCATCCCAGAATGTAGTTAATGTGGTTGAAGTGCATGTGTTTGACATGTTTAAGGGTGTTTTTTTTAAGGTACTCAACTTTTTATGTGGGCGACGCAGGCCGGTCTTCCGTGCCGACCTTGGTTGAAATTTTTTCGCGTCATCATAGCACTTCACTCCGCCATTTCCTCCCGGCGCCAAATTCCGTTGGTCGATCCGAAGCCCGTGAAATTGCCACTTCAGCAATCCGCGGGTTGTTGATCCGTTCGCCGATGCGCGAGGTGATGACGCTTTGTTTGGCAAGCAATTTGAAAGTAAATTTGGCGGTTTTGAAGTTCTTCGTGAGTATAAATACCATGAATTTTCTTTGCTAGATTTCTCCACTGTCTTTATGGCGAATGGAGAGAAGCTTTTTGTGCATCCAGGTGCAAGAATCAAGTTAATTTTGATGTTGCAAAACCGCTATCAGCCTCCAAGTTTTCCCAGAGTCGACCGGAAATTTTTTGGCGGTTGTTCCCTAATCATTAATGTAATTTGTCGCTAATCCGCGAAGTGCAGTATTCAAGAACAAAGCCAACAAGTTTCAGGTCGAATGCTTAATTTGTGCTAGATATTTACCATGGTAATTGAGGATCATGATGCATTTCATTTTCATGTATTTGAAATGCATATTAATCTATGAGTTTGCTTTGAACCTAAAGAAGTCGGACAAGATCGGGCATACATATGGCTACATCAATTCCTATAGATTCGGATAATTTTGAACTTACATATTTGTTGTTGATTTCTTTCCTTATTTGTTGATGTTTGCTTTAATTCTAGAAAATGTTTATCGTCACAATCCCGAACCTTATGGAGACAATGAAGAGTCGAAGATTTCATGAAGATTTGCAACCTTCTTACCATGAAGGTGATTTCAAGAGTCTAAGGGTGGCGCCAACAGTGGGAACTCAAGATGTCCAAAGTGAAGAAGGTGTGCAACCTTCTTTTTCGATTTCAAGGAATTGGATTCTTGAATTTACTTTGAACTTTTCTTTTGCTAATCTTTGTTGTCTTTCTTGTTATGAAGGGTGTCACCAAGATAATACACAAGGAACCCAATGTCATGATCAACCTCATTTTCAAGGTAAGCAAGGTTTGCATGATTTAACAACTCCACAAAGGTTTCTTTTGACTTTTTTCACTTCAGATTCTTTTTTTTCAGCAGATTGTCATGCTTTTTAGAAGGTATAGAGCTGAGTTAAGGAGAAAAGAGAGAGAGCTTAAGAGGGAAAGGGAAATTGCAGCAGATGAAGAAGCATTGCTCCAAGGTGATCTAAGCACATGGAAGAAGAGAATGCTATCAAAAAGGTTGCAGTGGAAGGTGAAAAAGGTTCTTGGTAATGCAAGTTGTAGGATAGAAAGAGATAATTAAGTCTCCGCAAAGTGGCTACTCCGAACTTGTTGTTCCTAACTCCAAGGATGAATCAGAATGAAGAAAATTGTGGAGAATTTAAAGAACTCTTTTGGTGATCATAAGAATTTGTTGATGAGAATTCAGTCGAAAAGAAGATCCGGCTAAGAAGAAGGTATTACAAGTAACTTGAAATGTTAAATCCAAAAAAAAAAATATGTTTTTGCTTCTTTGTAGGAAGCTCCCAAACCCATGCCAACAAGCTTGTTTACAAGATTCCACACCAAGAGCAGAGTTGTTCCAATTTGTCGATACCTTCCTCATTCCATTCATCCCTCATAATTATGAAGCCGGATGGCAAGCAAAACAGAGTTTAGGGAGTGTTTGGCAGCTTTTCCAAAGGACACTATAGTTTCAGTTGATTGACTTTGTAGAGAACTACACCTTCAAAATCCAACAAGAAATACAAAGCTTGCATTGAGGAATGACCAATGCACCATTTTGGTGCACATCACATATAGGCATGCTCCACCTTCTACGTAACGTAATAGAAAGATCATTAAGGAAACACATTTTTACATAAGTGATGATAGAGAACATGATGTACTCTTTTCGTTCAACATTGTTTGCAAAACATGTAGTTTTCCCTTTACGACAAGGGTGTCCATTACAAGAATCATGTCATGTGGTTCGATGGATGTTCCCATCAATTTAAAGGAGCAAGGATGTTCTACTTCCCTAGGGTGTTCTTTCAAAGCACCGGAAAACCAATACACGGAATTTCTTTGCATCTTATCATGGCAAAAGTAATTACTTTTATTTTAGTCTATTGGTTCTTTTTAATTGGCATTTCTTTAAAATTCTCAGAATCAATCCCTTGTGTGAGCATGATGGTGCCGGTTTGTAATAAAAGAGCCCTCACACATGAGATGTTGAAGAGGAATTCAAGACCACTAAGGAATGCACATGATGCAGTTGTGTTTTGCGAGCACATTTTAAGTCGATTGTGACAATGAAGGAGATCATCCTTACAGGTACACAGTAGTTGCAGGTTTATTTTGAAATGTAAGATTTGGTTGCGATCCCGGTAATCCCTAGGATCAATTGAGTTGGTGTAGACCTCCGGGTTGCACATGGCAACCAATCTATACCTTGATCTTGTAAGAATGAAGCTCATACACGTTTGCACTAATTTCCCAACCTTTAAAAAGACGCGGTACTTCTAAATGCCAAATGCTAGCAGGCCTTAATGTATTTTCGTGTTGCATCCAAACTGGTTTATATGCTTGAGAGATGTACTTAAGTAGATATAAAACTTTCTCTCAAGTCGATGCACTTAGCTATTTCAAAAGATCGTTATTGACCAGTCAAAAATTGGTCAATGACCAGAGGCAAAGGAGCTAAGATTTGCAACATAGTGTTCAAAGTTTCTTTAGTAGTATAATCACTTGGAATTGTATCTAATGATCTTTAAGATTGTGTGCAAGCCATAAACCATGGGAAAGGGCAAAGAGAATTTGAGTCAGATGCATGTTTGAATTGTATTGCGTAATACTTACGTGGTATTGCGTAATATCAATTGAATTGTTTGAATATCATTTGAATTATTTTAATTCTTCCGTGGTATTGCGTAATATCGCTTTTTGAATTGTAAGAATTGGTTATGTGTACAAAACACTTTGCATAAACAAGAGAACCGAACCAATGAAGAAAAAAAATATACAAAAATTTTAAAGAAGCACAAAGTTCATATATTCAAGTGGTTACGCATGACATGGACACATTCAAAAAATTGCAGACTTGTCACATATTCAACATGTAGTTTACATATTCAATAACTTAGAGACTGGCTCATATATTCACAAAATTGCAGATCATACTCAAAATTTACCCGACAGAGCAGTTAACATTGAAAACTTAAGATTGTTTCAAAACCAAACTTCAACTTTAACCCGCAAAGCTAGCAATGCTTTTATCCAACTTCCTTATAAACTTCTCTCAAGCAAGAGTGAGGTCTTCCTCATCGATTGATATCGTGAATGGTGACTTTGAAGGAGTAGGCTCTTCATGTGTTGGAGCTATGAATCGGAGAAGGTGTAACGGAGAAGCATGTGTAACAGGGAGAAGCAAGTGGAGAACCCGGTGTAACAGAGTTGTTGGGATCTCACGCTCGGGACTAGTTACGTGATTGGGACTTGACCGACTTCCCGATCTTGCTTTCTTGTTGTTGCTCCTAAGAATTTTCTTCTTGCCTTTCCTCTTAGCAACAAAATCTTTGGAAATAGGTTTGTCATACTCTCGGCTTGCAACAGAGTTGGAATCCTCACCCATGTCTTTACCTTTTCCTTTCACCTTTGTGACCTTTGTCACCTTCACATCTTCATCGAAGACTCTTCATACTCTGTTACTTCATCTTCATCCGCTTTTAAAGTAACCAAGTTCTTGCTCAAGCTTGTCGCACTTCTACCCCACAACACATCATCACAATGCATAGTATCCAAGACGTAACCAAAGCAAACAAACATGAAATTTATGATCACATGATAACTTGATAAGAAAATCAGAATCGAGCTAAAACTCAAACCACAACCTTCACATCTTTTCAAACAAATTGATCTCGAGGCGGATCATAAACACCCATGTGAACTTTGAGTTCCTTCTTACCTTTTGGTCAAGTCTCAGATAGATAGAATATGTGTTTGGACTTTGCATTCCAAAACTCCATCCTATGGCCATATGCTTCAATATTCACTTCCAAGGATTTGATTTCTTCCTTCTTTTTTTTCTCGCGATCAAAGAACATTAGCACTCCCAATAGTTTCGTAAAGTAAATCCATTAAATTTGCTTCTTCTTTCTTCAAGTATGCAACCAAAGCTTGGTTGTTAGGCAAATCAAGACTTTGTAAAGTTTGATAGATTCTCTCTTCTCTAAAATTTCTGCGGTACAATAAAGTGCAAGTAGCATCAAAGACATTGTAATCAAGACCCACCTTCTTCAACAAAGTCTGCCTTTTTTCCTTTAATTTCTTCTTGACTTTCTTTTTGCATGTCGACAAGCTTCTAATCTTGAGGGATAGGTTCCAGACAAGATGAAACTATTTTTCAGACGGTATAAAAGTAAAAAATACCGCATTTTTGGGAAAAAATATTTTTTGTATTTAATACCGCCCGGCCGGGAAAAAAGGGTGCTCACAGTGAAAACCTTCGCTTTCTTTTACGCTGAACTTTCTTTCGTAGAGCGAAGTTCGGTTTTAACCACGGAATCCCCCGCCGGCCGGCTACCTTAATGTTAAAATGAAACTCTTTTTCAGCAGTAAAGGACCGGCTTTGTGAAACTTTTTTGAACCAGCGTAAGCATTCTTTGCGTTTAAACTTGAAGAGGCGGTTCAGCGTATGGGTGGTTTTTAAACCACAGTTTTCTATATATATATTCGGCGTTAAAACGAAGTTATTTGTTTAAACACTACTTGAAGATGTTTTCGGCGTGTTTAAAGCGGTTCATTCGCCAAACCGACTACTTTGCGTTTGGCGAAAAGCTTGTTCATTTATTGGACTTCAGGTTATTTTCGCTTCTGGCGAAAGTTTTCGACGCCGGAAATTTTTTAGCCTTGATTTTGACGTATTAAGCGTCAAATTTGTGCCGTGTAAAGCGAAAAATAATTATTAGTATAAAACATATCTCTGATATTGAACCTATCCCTGTTCTAATGTGATTGATAATCACATTGAGGTTAGCTTCAAAACAATTTACTTCATGATCTTTACTCTTATGAACTACAGAAAATCTGTGGGAGTCTGCTGCTAAAGATGCCCAATTTACCTTGTAATTTTCGGGGTCAGCCAAAGCCTTAGGGGTGTTCTGCCATACAAATGCTCTTGCAAAACGAGTCCTCACTTCATTGTTGGTAGGGCCATTCTGGTATACTTTTCGAAGGAGTTCATTGAACTTCTGCTCGAATTCAGGCTTGATTTCCTTGATGTTGATCTTCCCGGACCTCAAAGGAACTTCAAAAACTGATAAAAATTCAGCATTTGATACTTCTTTTGCCTTGATTTGGCTTGGCTTTCTTCCAGACGACTTCACTTTCCGAAACTCAGCAAATTCATACTGTGTTCTTGCTGGCTTCAGCTGAAATATAATAAAACAGTAAAAACCACTTACATTTGAGTACTTTGCGTTATAAATTTGCTGAAGCACAAACATTTTCTAAAAAAAGATAGCAAAAAATGCGATACCTCTGGCGCCTGGGGAGAACTCATGGTATAGTTGCAAAAGAGCTGCCGGAATTGCAAAGGAAGAAAAACAGAGTACAAATACACAAAGCTTGGGAGATACACAAAGCTTGGGAAGAAAAACAGAGTACAAATACACAAAGCTCAAATGCAAGGTAAGGTGGCTGCGCGCGAAAATTCTATGATGATGGCCGTCGGAATTGAAGCCGTCAGAACCCATCATGAGCCCGTCCGAGCCCGTCAGAGCCCATCATGAGCCCATCATGGGCCCGTCACGAGCCCATCGTGAGCCCGTCCGAGCCCGTCCGTGCTCGTTAATTTAGGTGCTGGTAAGGTGCTATAACTTCAAAAAGTTGGGTAGGTTAAGCAAAAAAGCACCCTTAAGAAAGAATCGGGTTAGCCATGATTCTATCATTGTGTGTAGGGGCAAGCATGTATGATACTGCTGCTCTTCTAGTTCAATTACGTTCTTCTTCATGCGTCAGATTTATATCTTTTGCCTTTTATCTTGAGTATATTGGTTTTACCATGGGTATATCACAATGAAAATCCTACTGCACCTTGAGTTGTTCTTCATCCTTATACTCACTGTGTCAAGATTTGATGTTTCATTGACTGCATGATTGACTTGGGACCTTAGCCTCTGAATCACAGGTTGACGTGGAAAATGGAGTTTGACCCCATCTGCTTTTTGGATGGACAACTAGGGTTGTAGGATATGGCATATTCTATGGTATATTCTCTGGTTCAAGGGTCCAGATTGAACAAGTATAAGGATTGAACGAGTATACTCGTTTCACATACTCAGCGTTTTTGCTTCCTGTACTGAAAGAAGTGTTCTTGTATTGGAATTGGAAATTCCATGAAATATTCTAAATCAATGGCAAGGACACTCTTTGATTAGAGGATCAATCTCACCCGTCCAAAAGCAACACCTCTCCAAATCTATGCTCTTTAGGCAAAACGTCTTCTAAAAGAGAAATCTTGCCGTTCGATATGACAGAGTGGAATTTGGATTTTTCTAACATATTATTTAAAAACTGGCTACGTGGACTGTCAAAGAGAATGTTACCAGTAGCTGCAAAGCTGAACTCCATTCCCGCACTACTGAACAGGGGAATCGGCAGCGCTATCTTGCTTCAATGCTCTGTTCAAATCCGGCGGCCATATAGCTTGTCTAATGTGGTGGTATGCGAAAAGGTCTTGCCAATGGCTCCACGGAAATGTAACTCAACGATGCAGGGCACGCTTTTCAAATACGGACCCAAGCCGGTTCATGTATGCCCTCTCTTTCCTTCCTAAGTTATTGGGTTATAAATGCACCTCAGCTTTCTATGTTTTCGCATTTGAGGCATGCCTTAGGCTTTTAAAGTGTCTATTCATTGTTTATCTTTTCTTACGGCAAAGAAAAGCTCACTTTTGTAAATGTTCACTAAATTCAGCTCTGTGTCTTGGATCAATTTTGATTTCTGGATATATTAGATTAGATGCTCGTCATACATCGAATCCATCTCTGTTTCATTACTTTGAGGAAACATTTTGTTGGGTTGAATCTACTAACCCTCGAATAGATAAAGCATTAATTTCCTTCCTAGTCTACATGTCTGAAACACAGACAATGAATTGAAAAATGAACAGACTATCTAATGTAGCTAATTTGTCTTCCAAGGACATAGAATTTCTGCAAAACTGAAGCCTTTCACTTAAAAAGTTGACTTTCAACGCTGATGTTACCAATGTTAAAATAAGTATCTGTGGACTGCAGGTAGCCTTCCGAACTGGTGACTTCAAGCAACAAGTTATATTTATAGGGGGGTTGACAGACGGCCTATTTGCAACAGAGTATGTCCTTATTCTAGAACTTTATCCGTTGATAAGTTACCAACAATGCATTATTTATTTACGAAAATGGCCAGATTAGAGGTTGGAAGTGTACCGAATTTATACTTGAAATTAGAGGCTCGTGAATGACATTGCTTGATTTTACATGTTCCTTTTGTAATGGAGATATGTGGAGCCACTTGCAAAAGCTCTTGAAGCAGAGAGATGGTCATTTGTACAGTTCTTATTCTCGTCATCATATAACGGATATGGCACATCCAGTCTCAAAGAGGTTTGGTGTCATATTTGTCTATTAATTTAAGCAAAGGACTTTTGCAGATGCTTTGCAAAACCATTAATTCATTTTCGTTTCTCCTATACACCAGGACACTGCTGAGCTCGAGCAGCTTATTAGTTATCTGATAAATCAAGAAGGATCAGAAGGTGTGATACTTATTGGGCATAGTACTGGCTGCCAGGTGCAATGTCTCATATTGATAGCATGATTGCTGTTTTAAAGGATTTGGCAGTGTTTTTGAGCATTTCTTGCATGTTTAGGATATTGTGCAGTATTTACGGTCTGGCAGTAACTTGTCAAGATGTGTTCGTGGGGCAATCTTGCAGGTATGAATTTCATGGTTTGGTGCCATTTCAATGCATCCATGATTGTGTTTGATTTTGTTGCTTTGAGAGATGGATGCCAAATGGCTTTGTGATCTGCAGGCTCCTGTTAGCGACAGAGAATACAGAGCTTCACTTGCTGGGACAGCGACCCTGATTGACCTAGCTGATAGCATGATCAAGGAAGGAAGAGGAAGGGACCTAATGCCCAGAGATGCTGATGAAGCCCCAATTACTGCCTTCAGGTATATAGGAGCTAAGATAAGAGAAATAAAAGCACTTTTGTATATGTTTGACTTCCTTCTATCAATTTTTGATACAAGAATAATGTGGCAGGTATCGTTCCTTAACTGCATTTATGGGAGAGGAGGACATGTTCAGCTCAGATTTGACGGACGAGCAGCTTCGCCTCAAACTTGGTCACATGTCAATTATTCATTGCTTGGTGAGGACCCTTTTCCTTGGTTGTTCACATAGCTTTGTTACTTCTAACTATTCTGTGCAGGTCATCTTTTCTATGGCTGATGAGTATGTTCCTGATTATGTGAACAAGTCAGCATTAGTGCGAAGGTGTATTTGCTGTGCCTTATTTTCCCAGTTTTAGAGAAGCTTTGTGATTATCTATTTTTTTGCTGATGTTTCCAGGTTATGCAAGGCAATGGGTGGAGCAGAAAAGGTAGAAATTGCTTGGGGCAATCATAGCTTATCAAACAGAGTGCAAGAAGCTGTTGACGCAATGCTTGACTTTGTCAGGAGGGGAGGTCCAAAGGGATGGGATGACCCATGGAAATGAGACCCAAATGGAGTGTAAAATTATATTGCAATCTTTGTAACATGCTGGTAGTTTGCTTTTATTTTTGTGGTGTAATTAATTTCACTTCGTATACCATGTTTTGGAAACTTGGAACTGTATTTTATATTAGCGAAAGGCAACACCATGATTGATGACATCTGAGATGGTGCAAGAGCTGTACTGTTGGGCATCGTTTTTAGCAAGGACTGCTCTTTTTACTTGTGTTATAACAGATTCAATGTTGGAATATGAATATTGGCTGGCGAATTTGCTAGAGCTAAATTTTTGGCTCTACACTGTTATCATCTTTTGGCTTTCATTTGTTTGGGTGTGCTTGTTTTTTAATGAAAAACACGAAATCTGAAGAGATTAAGTAAAAGCCATGGAATACGTGAGGGTTGAGTTCAATGTCTCAGCCTTCTAATGTGGATGTAGGGTCCGAAGTTCCTACACACTTGGTAGCCATTTTAGCATTCTAGAATGTAACATGGGCTTGCCCATTCTAGAGCGACCTGGTGTAGCAAGTAGCTTATATTGAAATTAATATTGTATAAGGGAAAATATGCGCCAAGGTTTTTTCGGAATATAATCCACGAGGAGGGCCCGCCGCTTAACACCTGGAATGAAATTGTCAGGTTTTTGACATATTGGTTGGTGCTAGGAGCTAGAAAAAAGATTCATGGCTGCGCCGCCTTGGGGATTACATTTCGGAAAAACCTCGGCACATATTTTCCCGTGCGTAATACACGCTAGCTGGGATTATGTCTTAATAGGCGGCCTCCACGTCACAGCCACGTCATCCATGTTTATAATGTACCTTTTTTTTTTTCATTTTTTTGCAGAGCTCCTGGCTATGGCGGATGCAGACGTCTTGTTGGAGCTCCCGTGATGACACTGTGCTTTATAGTATGTGCTTCAGCTAATCCCTCTTTGATTAGATGAATGGTTAATTTCTCTTTTATGCGTTACTAAGATGATGATGGATACTTTGATTATGATTGTGTTCGTTCCTTCTGTTTCTCCTGTGTGTCTGAGTTTAAGGGAGGGTAGAGACCTGAAAGCTTCCTAGAAGCAGAGATGTCTCTAGCTAGAACCCTTAAGACCCAGTAAATGCGGCTTGTGCACAAGAGCCCACCTGGCTGTGGATGCTATATTGTGATTCAGCACCAAACAACGGGTATGATAGTGAAATGGGGGTGGGTTCTTGCCTAGCTTGGCTACGTGACTCCTATAATGTGCTAGGCTTATAGTCGGTCACGGAGTGTGGGCCGGGTATGGGTCAGACACTCCCGGGATTGCAGGCGACGTGCCTATATGGACGTCCTAGACTCGAAGGGGCGCGGTGAGCCGGCCTTTAGGTTTAGGGGAGTAAGTCGGGTACGGATGCGGGGGTCGCTAATGTGGCACGTGCTCTCTAGCACATCCAGGGATCCGTCATGCCTGAGGAGGGGACGCCTCCTTGACCTGCCTCATCGGTCAAAGAGATGTAATCCGGAGTAGTCTCATAGGGTGATTCCATGGGATTGCGTCTCCGGAAGGCTACATCATGCCATAGCATATTTCAGCCTATCTGCAAAGTGTGCACAGGAGGGGCGGATGGAGTGGACTAGCTAGCCATTGCTCTATGCCAGCCAACACCATGTTATAGCTCTGTACTGATATCTTGAGGCCCTGGCCGTCAGTCGACCTGATAGAGTCTGAGCCCAGGGTAGAGCCCTTATTTATGATATTTTGCTTATGTTATCTTGTACTTATATTGCAGGGATAGGTTTTGTACGTATGAAATCCAAATTCCTGACGTATAAAGTTAAAAAATACGTATTTTTTTGGAAAAAACATATTTAACGTATTTTTATGTCGCTGGCCGGAAAAAAAAAATTCGCGTATGCGAAACCTTTAGAAACGCGTACGCGAAATGAACGCATTAGCGGCGCAAAATTCAAATCTAACTTTCGCGTACGCCGGTTTCTTCAGTTTACAGACGCTGAAAAACTTTTTCACGCACGTAAATCGGCCTGGTGTTCGCGATATCGCTTATATAGTTTCGCGATGCGGAAAAGTTTTCAGCGTCTGTAAACCGAAGCCGGGCGTCAGCAGACGCCGTTTCTATAGTTTTGCATCGCTGCGACGCTTAAACCGAAGAAACCGTGTACGCAAAATTTTTTTATATATTCGCAACGCAGTTTCGTGGTTTTTGCACCACAAAGAAGGTAACTTCTACGCCAAACCTTCCAACATGTCCCTCGAAAACTTGTTTTTTTTTTTTTTTTCGTAGTTAGTTTTTTGTTGTTTTTTGATAGCTAGATTAGGCAAGGTCTTCAGTTAGGCCCTCGCTTGTTGCCCCCCTGTCCAAGGGTTATGACGATGGTGAATGCCTTGTTCTGTGGGCTGAGCTTGACCTATTTTAGAAAAAAAAAAAAATTAATAAGCTAAGACCACAAAAAAAAAAAAAGGTGCTACGCACGGAGGGTTGCTCTCTGTGTCTCGAGGGTGAATTGGCTTAAATCATACTTTAAAGTCACGTTTTTCACAATTAATCAAAATTGCTATTTCAGAGAATACAATACTTGATACCATGACTTTATGAAGATTGGCCTGAAGAAATTTCTGGTCTTTGTCATCACAACAACCCCAAAATTTGGTCTACGTGTAGTTTTTTGTTGTTTTTTTGCAAGAAAACAACTAAAATCCATGCATATTATTATTCCGAAAATGCTAGAAATGATGCTAGAAATAATACGTATAGTTTTAATGTAGTTTTTTACAAGTTGCAATTATTTTTAATTGTTGTTTTTCTCAAAAAGTATATATAATTTTAAAGAAGACTCTACAATGGTCTTTTATTAATTTTGACGTGTTGTTGTTTTTTTTTTTTTTTTTTTTTTGGAAGGCAAGAATGATCTGTATTGTATTCAAAAGATAAGAGTGTTTACACATACAGTGAGTCCAGAGCTGCTATCACTTCTCAAATCCATGATAAGCAGTCCAGACTCTAGACCCAGTACTTAGAGCCTCTCTCAACTTCTTCTCCATAGGATACTATAGGAGAGAAGGCCTCAGTTCCTAGGCTGAATTTTATAAAGAAATGGTCTAAGACCTTATTACAAAGGCTCCACAATAGGCCTGATAAGATATTTTAAGCACCTGGTCACCAGATATACGTTAATCATGTCTCAACCGCCCAGGATCAAGAGCAGGGTTCGGGTTGCTACTTCCCATTCTAGAATGGCCATAAGTGATCTTAGTAAGAAGGAGCCACTTGAAGCATTCTCCGAAGAATATCCCAGCAACCAAGGCGAGGCTCATGCGCATTAACTCAGCCTGATTCCATTACTGCAGTACTACATGTATAATACTACGTGTTGTTTTTACACAATATGATATGTAGTTAATAGAAAGATAACACATTATTTTTTAAAAATAGGTATTGTTTCAAGTGTTGTTTTTGCTAAAAAATGAATAAAAACCATCCTCATATTTGTTTCAACATGCACCACAACTTGGTCATTGCAGGAATCCAAGGAATCCAAGGACACTGACAATAAAGAACATTTTTAAATGTCCTATTTATACTTTACATGTTATTTCTTTAAAGCTAGAATACCAAAACTATGAACCGCAGGTAAAAGAGATACAGAATTAACCTAAAGACAGGATTATCGCATAGAAACAGTATATCCCATGATGTTGTTTCAGTTGATGGCACAATCTAAAAATGCTTATCAATAGGTTGTACTGCCTCATACATACAGTCAGAATTGTTTGCCTGCAGAAGTGCAACAGAAACTCCTATAAAAGTTGATTACACGTTCTTAAAAGCCGTGGTAGCTCAAAGTAACAAAAATTTTAAGATCATGTCAATGAGCTGCAAGAAGGATTCTTACATCATATTTTTCCATCTCAGACATCAAGCTAAAGTAACCATGTCATCTTCTATCTGTTGTATACTGCGAAGTGTTGGCATCCAAGGGAAGACATCTAATCCAGCACATTCACCAAAAGATCTTTCAGCTACACCTGATATTACAACAGGAATGTCAACGGACTCCTCCATTTCCTTTTTGGGTTGGTCCACTGCCAAGATCTCCTCTGGAACTTCATCTTGAATCTCCGTGATTTTCATCGGCACCATAGCACAATCATTTACAAAGATTTGTCGCTTTGTACATCCAAACTCAAAGCAGTATGGTAAATAACTGCCATGCTCTTGGAAGCCAGAGGAAAATGCTTGGAAGAAGAAGAAGGGTCGAGCTGCGCCATAGCCACGCTTGCGAAGGAATGGGGCTGGATGACCGAGAGTTTACAGGCAGCAGCCAGTTTGGAGCAGTCACCAGCATATGCTAGGCATATGCCGGCATATACCTGGATATGCCCACATACTCACATAAACGAGGAAGTAAGACTACAAGAAAAAAGAAAAAAAAGACAGAGAAAAAGGAAATTTTGTTGCTCCCCAAAGGACAACTGTAGTGCCATAGGGTTTCGTGTTGCCAAGAGTGTGGGTTGCATTGCTGAAGTTTAAGGCAACTAGGGTCTTTCCTTCTTTGAGAAGTATGGCCCTTGCCTGATGCTGTTGTTGGCTTTAACCACGCAGTGTCGAAAGGTGTGCATTGTACTCTTATAAAAGGTTACAAGAATGTCTTACTAATTTATACCCTAGTTCCTGATGGTGTTGTTGGTGAAAGTCTGACACCAATATAGGGATTGGCGTATGTTTTAGTAAGTATTCGATTGGTCTTGTCTTGTGAAAAAGCGCGACCTGGGTCAAGTGCAATGCATTTTAAACTTGCTAGCCTCCAAGTGGGAGAATTCTGCCAGTAGCTGGACTATAGATCATAAATCGTGTTTTGGTCTTTTCATGTGTTCCCCCATCCTTGGCCTTGCACGTAGAGATCAACCAATCAAAATTCATTTAGTAGTAGTAGGATAGGATGTTAGGGTCATGACGTAGTGGCTTAAAACTTAACGTTTTGTTTTAGTTAAAGTGAGTTGATTTACGCTCTTGCTAAGCACTAAATTGAAGGTTTTATCTTTGCTTGACCTGTAGGTGTTGTTACTGTCATTTGCGTACTATCGTGGAGGTGCATTTTGCTAGCTAGCTAGACAATCCCTTAAACAAGCATTCTGGCTTCAAAAGAGAGAGCAGAAGTTAACTTAGTGGCAGCAGAGGCATTAGTGTCTCAGATAGAGCCGCAACAAGTAGAGCCGCAACCAGCAGAGGCATTGGTGTCTCAAACAGAGCTGCAACCTGAGTTATCTTTCGCACCACCGCCGCGTAGAAAAAGAAGTAAACCACAACAAGCATGGTCTGCTTTGAGACCAGAATTCATGAACTGGTTATGTAATCGACTGTGCAATGCCTCAGCTCAGGATTTGGAATTGATTACCAACAGCGAGGAAGGATGGTTAGACTACCATGCAGGAAGCCTCGAATGATAGCTCTAGAGCCTGAAAAGAGTGAGCAAGAGAGGTACACATGCATAGTGGGCAATATTAGCCGCACTACTGGGAATATGATCACGAAATATGATCACACATATCAAAATTCTTATAAAACACTCAACACATCGCATATATAAAAAGAAACAAAATGTTTGCACATTAAAAATCTGTACTCCCACATTAAAATAGATAAAAAAATCAGCACCCATAAACAAGATGCCAACGCACAAAAGGGTTGCCTTTTAACACAAATTTATTGATAAACTTAAAAATCTCATACGGAAAGAGTTCAATTACTGCATTCTTTGGGGACATTTGATTTCTTAAGACTTTTATATCTTTACAATTTTTCCACCTTCATAGAATAATAATCACATTAGTCATGATTGGGGGAATTCTTATTCTAAACTTATGTAAACCACAATGATTGTGCACATTGCCAACACATATATTTACAAAAAGCAAATGTTGTCTACGCAAAGAATTGGCTTCCATCTACATATAGAGGCAAGATTACAGCTTGTGGAATTCATGACTTTGGTGTCCATAGTGCCATGATTCTTTTTTCACTCCCCTTCTCCAAAAGCGGATGTTACAGTCCTAGTTTGGTTGAACATCCATGTTCTACTATAGCTCCCGTACGTACTCTATGTTCATTTAAGCTTATAAGATTGATTACGAACATTATATATGGACCTTAACTAACTCCCCATGCACAACCTTTTACATTTCATGTTCTACTTCAACATGCTTAAAAATATAATTAGAAGGATATTGCATCATTCCCTCTAACTATATGCTAGAGATTGTGCAATTGAAGTAGCAAATTTGATTGATTGTGAAAATATGACTTTGAACTATGATTTAAGCCCCTTCACCCTCATGCCGTGGAGGGCAACCCTCCGTGCGCAGCACCTTGTTTGACAATGATTTGAGATTATTGTTAGACTAAACTATTCTCCAAGCTTAATTGTTGTAAAACAACGTACTAGATGATGTAGGACTATGTATAACACGTTACTCACATATTTTTTTTGTTGCAGTCTATGAAGTCCAAGGCAGAAGTCTAACAATCCTTTATATCTTTGTATTTCCACATTAATACTTTACATACTGTACGGAGCCACTAAGCGTGATCAATTGTCTTTCGTGTTAAGACATTTGTTTTTTAGCTTATTCATAACTACATGCATTGCATCAACCAATTTGCGAGTCTGATTCTTTAACGGAAGTCATGAAGGCCCAGCTCTTGGAGAAATTGTACAATTGCACAAGCGATTCCTAAAGGGCTGGCACTCAGCTTCTCCAATAGTGTGTGCTCCTGGAATATGCAAGCATGTAAGGAGTATAAGATTGTAGATAACATATGTATTTTTATTCCAGCTCAGAAATGATAACAAAATGGATATCCAAAATAGGCTTTTCTCAGATGTATCAAAAATACTATTCAGTCAACATTGAAATATGTTTGAAGATGGTAATATTTACCAAAAAGATGCATCAAAGTCTCCAGACTCATGTCCTTAAATGAAGAATTGGCCTCTAGTTCAGCAGCATCAAAGTTTTCAGACTCATGTCCTTAAATGAAGAATTGGCGTCTAGTTCAGCAGCTGTGAAGAAAGGAGTGCGAAGAAATTGCTCTACACTAGTTTTGCATGAGATGGCCTGTAGGTATGGAAAAATTTGGCAATCCATCCTGAACACAATATATGGAATGTTAATGTTTTAAAGATAAAATTAAAGAAGCCAGATCTTTAGGTGTATACAATGACATAAGTAGGAGCTCAGCATTTACAAATACATACAACAAGAAAATGTCATGATGTCAGATTTGATAAATACTTAAAACAAGAACCTCCACTAAGCAATCATGGAAACATTTGTGCAGCAATCTTGGAGCAAGTGTTTTGTCCGTTATGTACCTGGCAATCACAAACTCTCTCACAATGTATTCAGCAAAAGAGCATGATTTCTCATGAAATTTTCTTCAACCTTTTGCAGAACTGTTCCATATGCTGTTATTGGTCCAAATAGCATCAAAAAGATTAAAGATGCTGCCTGAGACATTTATTTCCTTGCTGATCTGCCCATGTGTAACAATAAGAATTTGACCTTTATTTCTCAGAACTGGATCAGATTTGTAACTGAAAGGTTTCAATTGGTCAGGAAGAGAACTGGTATAATAAGATAAAATGTGACAATATTAAGAATGACCAAAAAGAATTCTGGAGTTTATAAGCCTTTGCTACATGCCATCTAGACAGCTTTACTCAGCCATTCAAAATCAACAAAATTGTTGCATCCTAGATTATGTCAACATAAAATATCATACAAGATTAAGTGATTCCATAGTTAGCTTCACTATTTTATCCTCTTGTTTGACTTCATATATTATCTTAAATTAGTATGACGTGCACTTAGATGTGTAGATCCAAAACTGGCATCATATTATGCTCCAAAGACAAATTTACTTCAAACACATTGCTTTGAGACACAATAAGACTGACTATGCATGTGGCTTTTTCTTTATTTCAAAATGCATCACAACCTGAGGTAGAGTACAACTGGCTAAGATCCAGGCCATATCCTGGTTTAAAAGGGAAAGCATGCTACTCTATAACCTTGAATACAAATATATTGAGTGAGCACCTGGTGTCATGACAAGTCTGAAACAAGTTTACCAGTCTATGCATTGAGGCTTTATCCTTATTTCAGGATGCCGTAAATATAGCACAACGTACGGCGTTATTGAAAAGATGGACTATGACATCAAAGTATCTATTATATAAATGCAGTTTGATTCATCTCTTCGACTAAGTTTAGATCAAATGTAAAGGCCATCTGACAGCCTGCATGGAATATCTACAAACAAGTCCTTCATTACTTTCTATATATCACACCTTGTAGCAGTGCAGGTCACATTGATATCTATAATCAACTGCTTACTGATCATAGGTTTTATACACACACTTGTGCCAGAGCAGACCTTTACAGCAGATTGGATGGGCGCAAGCGGAGCCCTTAAATGGGATTATAAAGCAGACGGAATGGAAACCTCCAGAGTAGACTGGATGGGTACAAACAGAACCCCTAGATGGCATTATAAAGCAGACCAGATGTGATATCATAGAGCCTGAGAAGATCAGTCAAACTGGCTGGGATCAACAGATATAACACCACACAATCCTACCACATGCAATGCAATAACAACTTTCAATTGCTGAAGCCCCTGAAGTTCATGGCTCATATATAGAATTGCCAACAACCCTCTCTTAGTGTCGTGGCATGGTCATTGGTAAGACTCCAAACTATGTAACAAATCCAGCATTTTACATACATCTTTCTTTTCCTGTGAGGGGTCATACTTCTGTGGTTTAAAATTGCGTTGCCCATAATCTAAACTTATGATGCAAGCATGCCTCGGAGCCTAATATTGAAATAGATATCACTCTAAGCATACCTTCCAATTACTAAATTCACATACCGTTCAAAAGATGCCAGTTGGGGAATCGTTGAATGCAAAATTTGTTATGCATCTCTGTTAACTCCCCCGAGCTGTATTGCCAAGAAATGCTCTCCTTGACCTATTAAACATCTGCCAAATCCAGTTTGTACGGTGAGAAGTTGAATGCGTCTGCAACATGCAAGGTCGAAGAAGCCAATCAACATGGTTCTATACATTGGCTGCAAGGCTATATTCTAGATGTTGCTAAGTCGGAGAAGTGCCGGAGAGAAGGAAAATATATGTTTGACTCAAATTTCCACCGGTTTCTAATTTTCCAATTCGTTTTGCATGTCTCCAAAGGCAAAATTTCATGGAATTTCGAATTTTCCTGACCCTTGAATTAAAAATTTAGTGATCCAACGTGGCATCTATTTTTGCTGATGTATCACGTCACGTGCACAGGCTAGAATCATGTCACATGGACAGGCTAGAATTATTTTGGCCGATGTATCCTGTCACGTGGAGATGCTGTAGAGGGTTAGGCAAGCCTGCCTAAAAAGGAAAAACAGAAGGCACCAGCAGAGGTCCGATCATATAGCCGACCATGGCCTTGCAAATTGAACCCAGGCCGATCAAAACAAGCATGGCCATTAAGGGGTTAAGACAGAGGTTGATAAGAACCATATAATCTGTAAGAATATACAGGTCAGAATGAATTGATAATAGATTGAAAGCAAGAATC
Source organism: Isoetes taiwanensis (assembly GCA_021234155.1). NCBI lineage: Eukaryota > Viridiplantae > Streptophyta > Lycopodiopsida > Isoetales > Isoetaceae > Isoetes > Isoetes taiwanensis. The sequence goes on along the minus strand of JAJEKV010000010.1, from coordinate 2,657,500 downwards.
ATCGAGATGAGAGTTAGGGCAACGTTTCAACAGGCACAGTTCGCTATTTTTCTCAGCCTTTTTTTTTTCATCAACATGTAAGGGGCTCAGTGAACGTCCACGTTGAATTTTAAGACACGCGGATAGCCTAGACTTTCGATAACGTGATACTCGGGGTTGGGTCAAGTTGCGACTAAAAAGAAGGCACAACCTCAACCTCATAGAATATCTTTAGTTGAGGGTGATAAAATGATGCAGATCTGAAAGCTTTTTGGCATTAGGAAGACCAAAAAATTAGTTCACGATCAATTGAAAAAATTACTAAATGGTGTTACATCATTAGAAAAAGAACTAGAAGTTGGCATTAGATGGTTAGAAGTACCCAGGATAATGGTCGATTATAACACCTATCTATCCTACGAGCACAAAACACACGGCAATAGTACGGGTTCAACTCCTGCATATTTTTCAGCTATTTGCTAAAATTGGTACATCAAGTAGTCATAGCAATTCTAAAACAAAACGAAGTTGAAAGGATTAGGACGTTAAATCATGAGTCTAATTGCACGAGTGTAAACAAAAAGAAATGGTCCAGAAGTTAGTTTCCTAATTGAGAATTTTCCACTATTGGAGATTATAGTGCATTTAATTAGACAGATTAGGAACATTATAATAAACCCAGACAAGCAGGCTAGAAACCAAAGACATCACACAATAGAAACATTCATTTGAAATGTAAATCCTTCACTTTGGTATCACATTATCAACGAAATAGATTTCAGGGATTTAAATGTTCTTGCCTTTTAGCTATTGGACTAGTTAACATGACTAATCAACGACTTGTTTAGTTGATTTTTTTTTTTTTTTAATGCCCTTCAGATACGTGGGTTTCGAATCGACAGGAAGTCGATAAAGAGAATGTCTGTGGCCTTGGCCATTGCGATAAATTTCTTGTATATATACATCCACCTCCGAAAGATCCTTATTTACTATTTTGTCTTCTTTCAATTTGATGCTATTGATGCACTTGTACTAAATTATTTTTCCTTGCCTTGGCCCCAATGATGTGGTCTTGCTAACTCATAATAACATCACATCTAGTACAATATTATATAGCGTCAACATTTGTCATATTCGACATGAAGAATCATTTCCTTGTCAATATATATTCTATTCATGTCCTTTTTTTGCGTACTTTATGCCCAGTATTCAATTCAATTCAACTTGTTGGGCCCTGCTTTTTTCTTTTTGGAAGTCCTAGTCTATATACTCTTACTTTGATTTTCTTGTAAATTCTTTATTGGAACCTTATAACAATGGTACTATGAAAGCATTTGTGCATAAGATAAGATGACTACTTTATTACCAAATGTGCAAAGAAATTTCAAAAACTTCCTGCACAAAACAGGGATTGTATTGTATTAACCTCCATGCTATTTGACAAGCTTTCTTACATATACCGCACATTGGATCTTGCCACATCCATATCCTCTCCTTCATCTTTTGCGTTAACATGCGCATTTTACTGGCAAATAATTGGGATACATATCTTAGGTAACTTGAACATTTTGTTCTATTGAATAGATGCTTGAGACATACATGTCTATGTCATGCTTTCTTTGCCCAGTTCAAATGCACACGCTAAGCAAGATCACTATGCCAACATAATATCCCATACTCCATGGAGATTTTGACACATGGGAAGATCAAGAACGTCTATACCCATCTTAAGGGCCTTCATAAACAAGTGTTTAAGGGACAATATGAAGACCAATTGCTAGAAGGAACATGGCTAGCGCATGGAGTTTATTACAAATTTTCATGATAGGGGTTTTACATATGATTGCCTTGCTTCCCCCAATCCAGGCCAGGAATTTGAATGGAAATTTTAGTGCACAAGGACTAAGATTTGAATTAAGGCATTGGGCCTCACAAGATTCACCATTGGCTGCATACTATCCAACTTTGCATCAAAGAATGCAATTTGCCGTGAAACAGAGCCATGCTAGAATGCAAGCCTTCAAGGATTATGTTGCTGGATCAACTTCTAGTTCCGATAGCTACACATCAAACCTCTCACCCTTTGGGGGAGGATATGTGATGGAATTTATGGTGGGGAGTCCAGCGCAATCTTTCAAGGCAATTGCAGATACAGGCAGTGATTTAGTATGGCTCCAAGCTGACCCTTGCACTTCATGTGGCAGCACCATTTTCTATCCATCAAAATCTTCATCATACAATGCTATAAAATGTGGTTCTTCACTTTGTAGTGAGCTTAGAAGGTCTACTTGTGGATCATCTTCATCATGTCGATATACATATTCTTATGGTAGTGGCCAAACCTCGGGGCAACTTGTTACAGATATGCTCTCCCTCTCTAGTACCTCAGGTTCTATTGAACAATTTTCCAGCTTTGTTTTTGGTAATGGGAACTCAAACTATGGGTTTCGTTCCTTTCAAGGTATTATTGGTCTTGGCCAAGGTCCACTTTCATTAGCCTCTCAACTTAGTGATACGATATCTAAAAAGTTCTCATATTGTCTGGTTGATATTAAAAGTTCCTCCTCATCTAGCCCACTTCTCTTTGGCCCTGCAGCTACAATCAGTAGTTCTAATGTCCAATCAACTCCTATTGTTCCTAGTTCTGTATATCCCACATATTACATCATTAATATTCAAAGTGTCCTCCTCAATGGAAAATCTTATGGCTCACCCGGCACTACTATTATAGATTCTGGAACCACACTTACCTACTTGCCTAGTTCAATGTATTCCTCATTGGTTACTGCCTTTATGAATGCCATTGACCTCCCATCTGCCTTTAGTGAGACTGGTCTTGACCTTTGTTATGACAAGTCTTCAAATAAGGATTACAAGTTTCCATCTTTGACCATCCAGTTTAATGGTGCTACTCTTACTCCTCCCTCAGCCAATTATTTCATTTCTTTTTGATGAAGATACTAACATAGTCTGTCTTATGATGTCCTCTAATGAGGGCTTGCCGGTTAGCATTTTGGGCAATGTCATGCAACAAAATTATCAAGTCTTATATGATCGAGGAAACTCTGTCATCTCCTTTGCTCCTGCAAACTGTGCTAGCATGTAACTTGTTGCAACAAAAAGCTTTGGATGTATATATTAGAAATAAAAAAGATACACTGCCATCATTCTTTGATTAATAATGTCAATATATTCTTCATGTTGGACCTCCTATCAACAAATTGGTGGGCGAAGCTTTAAGGTAGCAATTGTTCTATTCTTACAAGTCATGGAATCAATTCATTCGATATGTACTTTGTGTTGTCGTGGCATGTCAGCATCTTTCAAATGAGATACCTTAGTGGGGTCTCCATTATTTAACCTTATCAATTTTGAAGATAATAATTTTGTCCACCTAAATTATTATCTTCAACAAAGAAAGCATACGAGGGCAACTTCAATGACATAAGATTTAAGTCACTTCAATTCGACTTTACCTTCATTCGTAGTTGAGTGAAACTACTATTTTAGTTGCATAAGCTGCCACCTATTAATAGCTGGTTCCAAAAGCACCAAACGCTATTTATCATAAATAAACAAACAATAATGGAATCACAAAACTTGGCAAACTAAATTGGGCATATCTTCTTTCCATTTCAATTATGTCTCATTTCACTTCATTTCATTTCAAAGTCAAAGTCATGTTAAAAATCAAAGACAATTGTATCAAAGACAATTGTACATGGCTTAATAGCTTGTTTTTGTGAATGACGAGATATATAACTTATTAGCCATTAAATCATTCAATTCAATTAAAAAAAATAGTGAAATACATGTCTTGAAACTTAAAGAAAAGAATAAACTAGAATAGTATTTTTAACGTCCACTCTTGGGGACAAATGTTAGGGACCAACATGTCTAGATGAGGATCTCCACTGTTATAGATCAATAATTTTGTAAATCAACGTCCTAAAAGTATAGAAGGTAAGACAAATAGGACGTGCACACACTTTTTCGTTCTCTTTATTTCCATATTTTGATTTGTTAGGATGCCATTCGGATGTTCTCAAGACGTAAACGCAATTTAGGTTTCATTCGCTCAATCCGCCTTATCCTTATAGTCGCCCACGTGGCACTATTTCTCTTCTGAACCGCAATTTAGTCCGCGATTTCGCTTTTTTTTTTGCTAACATTAGGCTTTTTCATTCTCGCTTTTTAGTTAACATTCGTGTTTTCGTTCGTTTTTTGGACCAATGGGGCATTGACAACCGTGCGTAACTAAAACCTAAATTGCGCCCACGTTAATAGAATCTTGCAGTTTACCACCCAGAAATCAACCACGCCCGCGCAAGGCGCGTCGGCATGGTTTCGCTTTAATGCGTGGTAAACGCGCATTCTCTTATACAAGAAAGTATAAATTTGAAAAATGACTCGTTTCATGAAAGGTTAGTAGGCACGACCACATGACCTCTTTCTAGGTACCCCCCTTCCCCTTTTTCAAATTTTAGGGGTGGAGGCTCCCCACTTTAATGCGTAGGTGAGTTTTGGGTACCCTTTCTTTTGGCCCCCTTCCTAGGCAATTTAGCTAACATTTTGGGAGGCCCTCTCTTCTTTTTGGAGGCCCCCTCTTCTCCATATGGGAAACGCATATGGAGGGGGGTATTAAAACCTCACATGTAGCCATGCCTAGTAGTTACAGAACCTAACTTTAGGGTTCCACAAGATGGTTCCACAAGATTATTTATTAAGGAATGTGCATGTCTTTCAACGTATCTATTGCTCTGACCCAAAGCATGTGCTAGGCGACAAAAAGACAAGTCAAGCATAGATATTGAATCAAATAAAATCAGGTTGGTGGTAACCATGTCTATGTTGAGGAACTTGCTTAGGCAAACTCCAAATGCTTTAAGTAAGTAGCACATTTCAATCAAAACCAAAAGAAATGACTCAAAGTGCTTTGCAGGATTAAATGAAATGATTTGTCCATAGCAAGCAGCATGCCAGGCTGAAATTATTGCTTTCACGTTGTATAATCTTTGGTGATGACAGGGATATTAATGCAAGCATTCTTTACGCATTATTGTCTTGTCCCTTGAAGCAACATATGGTAGCTCAATATATTTGATAAGGCATATTTGGAGTCAATCATTCTTTCTTCTGCTACTATAGTATGCAAATCTGCATGAACTGCCATTGTATTCCTTATATGAAAGTTCTGACAACCTCCCTTGTGTGACTTTGCTTTCATTCTATCCCATGGTATTTTGTCCAAGCTATGGTTGTAGTTATAATTGAAGAGGTCTTGTTACATTTGGTCCCATGGGATTTTCGAAAATTGAAACCCTAAACATTAGGTTGAAGCGTACTATGTGGTGCAGTTTATTTGTACCCATTTAGGTGATGTTGTAATCGAACCAATACTTAAACCCCATGCAGAGCTTTGGTTGACATCCATGAGAAGATGGATGTTGCCATAGAGCATGAAAAGGTAATGGAATTTTCTCCTGTATTTAGGGGATTGGACTAGAGCAAGTTGTCATGTGGCTTCCTGCGCTCAGAATGCAAAGACAAGCCATGGAAGACTAGTTTTCGTCTTTAAGGATCACACAATTGTCTGTTTTAGATGGACATGCACTAGTAGCTAAGGTCACCATATGTTGTTTTTTTTTATAATAAAGAAGTTGTGCATTTGTTTTGCAATGCAGAAAAGGAGGGCAAATAATCCTCTTGGCCAACTCAGGGAGTATTGCAACCTATAGTTCCAACAAACCTCCAGTTTTTAAGTTGGGCCTCCAACAAGCTCAACAATGCAGCAGAAAGGTGCCGCTGCAGCTTGATGCAAGGTGCTCGTGTGTAGAATATCGAATATTTTGCAGATTATCGGGATAACCCCCAGGCCCAAAGGATTATCACAATAACCTTGAAGCCTAGATATTTCTGTAGTTTAACTCAATTTCATAAAGTCGGGCCCACTAGCAATTTTGGGCTCCAAGCAACATCTTTTCAAGGTGTTGGGATAAACAAAAATATTGTATAAAGAAACCTACGCCACCGAAGGTTTTCGAAGAAACTCGGCGGTGTTAACGAAGCCGGCGGGTTTCTTCCAAAACCTTCCGTGGGCGAGGTTTCTATACTTGGCCTACGGGCCTCGAATTTCGCCATCTTGAACTCGCGGATGCTATTCTAATCTTTGAGGAAGCAATTAATTACGAGGAATCAAGCAAACTGCTCAAATTTGTAGAACTAATCAAGCAAGAGATGGACAAGAAACGCCCCGGCGGTACGTAATGGGAAGAATAGCTCAAACAAAGGGCAAATCCGAGTGTCTAATATTACTCTACGTAAGAGCTTTGCTCCAAGATATGGCTGGTTGCATGGAAAAAGGAGTTAAATCGAGAGTAGCTTTTGAAAGCCCCCGATCATCGCTAGAAAACCGAAATAAACACTTTTGGGGGAAAAGCACGATTTGAAGGGGAAGCCCTATTCGGGCGATAATCCTCTTTTCTTTCCCTAAATTTCCTTTTGAGCTTTAATTGAGTAGAGAGTTCCAAATCGCCAAAGTTAGAGTAATCGGGCAAGAAGCATGATCTTGTCGGACCGCAGATAAAGTCTTGTTCCCAAGCAAAGCTCGTTTTTGCAAAAGCCCCCGTTCTGGGTAGGGAGAAGCTCGTCTCGGATGTTCCGCAAAGCCCGTGGCTCAAAGTCCTATTTGGCGGTGTCACCAGAGCCAAAAACTAAGACCAAAAATCACCTTAAAACGGAATGAAATCATAGGAAATTTGTGGCCCCGTAGGTTACGGGTTCTTAGTTTCGAGATTCAGCCTTTAGCTCTTAGTTTTGAGATTGTTCTGATTTTATTTTGCTGTTCTTGAAAGAAATACCATTTCAAGAAATGTTTGTGTAGAACCCAAATTGTGACGTTCGTGCATTCATACGGTATATGTATATGTAGGGACACGCCACTAGGACATAAGGGGTAATTGGCTAAGTGAAATGCGACCACAATGGTTTTATTTAGCTATGTTAATAAATCCATTGTGGATAATTATAAAGTACATAGCCTAATTACCCTAATTAAGCTAAATTAGTTAATTAGCACCAACAAGGGGGTGCCACTTGGCCCAAATCGATTGGGCAAGGCATGGTTTCCATTTTGGACACCCAAATTAGGGCTTTTGTGCCCCAATTCGAATTGGGAGCAATTGGGGATGGAGGAGGAGGAGCAAAGCAGGCAGCGCCTTGATTAGTCGAGATGAAGCAGCCCAAGACCGATTTGATGGTTAGTCAGTAGGTTACTATGTCGATTTATAGCATAGCGCCTCTCTGTGATGTGTTCTCTCTCTGTTTTCTTTGTGGTTTACTTGTTAGGCTAACCCTTGATTGATATGGTGAGTATTCTTTATCTCTAGTCTCTGTACGTGCTTTGGTTGATGGTTTAGTAGTTCTTTTGCTTAGTTAGCACTCAGGAGATGGGGGATTAGGGGTAGAGACCTCTGAGCCCATGTATTGTAGTATGCTCCTGGATAGAGCCCCTGTATTATTCCCATTAGTTGCGGCCACAGGTACAAGAGCCCACCCAGGGTCATAGGCGCTATGGATTGGCTCTAGCACCGCACAAGGAACACACAGTGGTGAAGTGGGGGGGTGGGTCCCGCATCAACATACAAGGCTCCGGGACTCCTACTGATGGGCTAGGCTTGATAGCCGGTCCTGCGAAAGAGGGCCGGGTATGGGTCCGACACTCCCCGAGGTGTAGTGGTGTGACCCGTATGGTATGGGGCACCATGCACTTTGAGTAGATTTAGGGTGAGTAAGTGGCACGGATGCGGGGTCAGCCGAAGCGTACGCATTCTCTAGCTCACCCATGGAACCACTGTGATTCTGGAAGGGGACGCTTCCACCGCCCTCATCGACTAGGGCGTCATGAACCTCGAGTAGGCTCAAAGGGTGATACCTTGAACGCTGTCTCAGGAAGGCTATAAGCGAAGCCATAGCATGAATTGACCCATCTGCAAAGTGCACAGGAGGGGCGGATGGAGTGGACAACCCTAGCCGATGTTCTATGCCGCCCAACGCCATGCCAAGACTCCTGTCTTTGATCTCTTGAGGCCCAAGCCGCCGGTCGATCCCTCACCGGAGTCCAGAAGGGGTAGAACACCGGGTTTGTCGTTTTCTTAGGTTTAGATGCATATTCTATGCCGCTGGTATTTGATGGATCACCACACTCTCGTGGTGGTTATTTATATATATTTATATCGTGTGCTAACCCTTGTATTCATGCTTCCGCGACGTAGGAGTCCCATTGAAGGCGTGGGCGAATAACCCTTTTCGTGTCCTTCTTTCGGGCATCATTTCATAGATGGCCCGAAATAGACGGGAGGGGTCTCATATGGCAAGTTGGTTGCCATGGAGGGGAAAGTCCCCGTATGTATACCTACTGGGTGTCGTATATATATTCGGGGCGTCCGCCACAAGGGTATCGAGCCATGATTCTGGTTGACCGGAATCATAGCACTAGCCAAACTCTAACTCGTAGTTCGTCGGTTAGGTAGGAGGCTAAGCTAGTGTGATTGTTAGTTCTTTGAAGTTTGGCTTTGTGTTAGGTTAAAGTAAGAAATTGTAGGTTTAAAGAAGTTAGGGCGGCTGGAGGACCCAAGTTTGGAGGGGCTATAACCTTTTGTAGGTAGCTGGGATGAAGGCTGAAATGGCTCCATTGGATCGGGCGTACCCCAAATACCCTAGGACAGTCGTTAGCTGGCGAAAAAATGGTCAAGGAGGGGCCCCGAAAGTCAACTCGGGCGCCGCTTGCTTTTAATCGACTTACTGACGCGCAGAGGAAACGCGCGATAATCTTTGTCGCCCGACCGTGATAAAACGCTGTATTTCCGTCAGATAAAAGTTTATAATTTTCTTTATATACATATTTTATGGCCTCAACCCGATTTGAACCCATGACCTCCGAACTCCAAACCTAGGTGCCTACCACCACACCAAACTCTCTTGAATGTAACTCTTTTGTTTCACATATTTCTTATACACATATAGTACTCTATTTCTCTGCATAGCAACTTTTATATAAAAGGGTACTATGGGGTCTTGAACCCCTGACCTTCTGCACCCAAGCCAACACCTTTACCAATAAGCCAACTTCTTTCTTGAAGTGATATAATACTTTTTCTAGTATTTATAGTGCATCTACTTTCCTATTTAAATTAGAGGCGTGCTTTTGGTAAACCCATCGAAGTGGAGGCCATAGCCCGAGCAAGCTCTCGCCATAGCCGAGCAAGCTCTCTCGCCATAGCGGCCGGAGCAAGCTCTCTCGCCATAGCCACGAGTAAGCACTCTTGCTATAGCTACGGGGATAGTCAACCGGATAACTGTTAACCATATATAAAGCTAGTATCACCAAATGACACGACGTAATCTAGCAAGTCCGGCCAACTTGTTATGATAACATCAACTCACTTGGTGGGACTAATTCTGGAATTTAATTAACGACAGAGCAACTCTCTAGAATAGCAGCATGTGTTATATCCTTGGATATTCTTAGGCGACGATAATAATGTCCAGTTATCGGCGTTCCTCGATCCACAGTTTCTTCGGCCCTTGCCATGTCTCAGTCCATACTACATTCATATGCTTTATATTAGACCTTATTCGACGTTATATAAGTAATGTTTTATAAACATAATTCTAATTAACGTTGCCTCACTCTAGTGTCTAAACCTTGACTCGTCTCAGTTCTCAGAGAAAGGATCTCTTTGTCGTCCAACCGACTAGGGACCGCCATGCAAAGACCCTCTAGACCATCGGTTTGGATTCCTTTGATCCTACCACCCTTCAATATTCCTTCTCATTGGTCTTGTTCTTTTACGGATCACTTCCCTAGATCATGGCACATACTCTGAAATACATAATGAGTCCTTTTGTTGGGTACAAACCTTGGTATCATTTTGTACCAAACTTCACTGCCTATATGGTAGGCGGGAGTAGTTATCACACCACACGCCTGTCAAAGTGACAGCTAGCCTACCCCCTGTTTTAGAGTTGTTCTCCCGCACAAACCAATGCCACCCAACCATTGTTGATTACTCACCTCCTTCTAGGGGTACCCAAATATGGTTGGGGCAAAGTATTTCCAACCATTCCTTTAGTGCCCAAATGGCGTTAAGTTCCACAAATGAACTTACGTATTCCAAAGGGTTATGTGAATGTCCCAAAGGACGGTACCACTCAAAGACCCCTCAAGGTAGGCCTCCTCTATTCCGAGATCTTGTGTTCAAGTTTCTGGGGGTCCGTCATATGTCCTCATGGACACTGCCAATGTGGCATGACATATAAATGCTATCTACCTATCTATCTATTTATTAAAAATGTCCTTGGTGAATTCAATTCACCATCTTGTCTTAGGACATGGAAGTCTTCTTCCCTAAGCCATGCACCAAATCTTTAAGGAGTTTTTCAGCTCTTGTTGCCTTTCAAGCCGCAAGTCTACCTTTGCATATTAGCAATGACCACCCTTCATGTTAGGTAATAACCTTTCTATCCAGATTGCTAAATATCATGCATCAGGGTCTTTTATTTCTTCAATATGTTTTCTACGTCTATGGCCAATTTTCAGTATCCCGCCCTTACGCCCCGCCACATATTATACAAATCATCCTTTAGTTGTGATCTATATTCAGTAGAGTCACCAATCCAATTACTCCTTTACGTATCCGTTAACCGTCTTGTGCCTTCTAAGCCACAATTATATGGCCCTTATATTGTAAACCTACCTATCATTGGGGGTTATAATCCAACATTGTCCTACATCCTGGAAATGTTACTCATTACATTTCTCTGTCATGATGTCATGCTGCTGTTCTGGCATTCCAAATGACTTGACATCCAAGATTTAAGCCATAGTCATGGCCTAAGAAGCGGGTGAGCCTTCAGATAAATCGTGAATTACAAGGTGCTGCTTTGTACTTTGTGAGCCTTTCTACAATTATCTATGTTGAGACAACACAGACTTGTATCCATGTAACCCATGGCGTCACCTCTGCCTGATCCAGGTATGGATCATGTGGGAAAGCTAGTTTTAGGTGTTATTTGATACCTATCCTGGAATTGTACTATTGTACTACTCAACCCCACTACCTTAAGCTTTATTCTATTGGCCGTTGACATTTACTCCAAGTGCCAACTACCACATCATACCCTTGATCATCCTTTGCACATTTTGAACGTATCTCCAGACCCTCCATCAGTAGCTTTAGGATACGCTCGTCTTTCTCTCCTAGTGTCACCACCTAGATTACATCTCCAGCATGTTTATCGTATGTGTACATGCTATGTACATAACAAACATATATCCTCATCCCACAATGCTAGAGCTCGCTCTAACTTAATGAAATGTAACCTTTGTAGTTCTTATGATGTGGTTTGTACCACCTACTTCCCAAATAGGGGGCCAACTCTACGTTGGACTTGTACATGCTGATGTATTCACATGTGCACGCCAGTAAGCAGTACGTGACTTGCCCATGTATGGAGGGTTGCTGAGGGCCCGACTTTTCCAGTTTTATCTTATCTGCATAGAAGAGTTTAAGCACCAAGGTGCATTTGACATACTTATCATAAGAAGGTTTAAGGATACTTCCTTCTATTATGATTCTCGATTAACCGTCATTTGTTTAAGTAACCCCAATGCGAGGGGCGGCATTATTTTTCTAAGAGGGGGAGAATGTGACGTTCCATGTATTTATATGGTATACGTATAAATAAGCTGACACGTCACCCAATAAAGGTACGCCACCATGGAGTATCTTAACCTAAGGGGTTGACCAAAAAGGGATGAATTTAAACTTATGGTACTTTAACCCCGTACATAAACTATGAAACTATAATTTTCCCATGGGATTATGCCATAGTTCTAAAGGTTTCTACCACAGTCCAAGGCCTTTTCTAAAGGTTCCTTCAGTTAATTTGCATTTCGCCATGTTTTGTCACACCTAACCTATTTATCTTAAGTTAGCATGTCAACCTCAACTTTTGATCCCTTTGAATGTTGTCGTCTTTGGCTCCCTCATAATGAAGCGGAGGCACTAAAACCCCCTGGTCTTCTAAAAGGAAAATCCAATGTTTCAATCTTCGTTAGTAACCGCCATATGATTATCCAATTCCTTACCCTCTTAAGAGTTTCGAAGTCATAATCTCTAACGGGTCTATGCCGCAAGGAAACGGATCCTCCAGCTTCTACTTCTGTACCTAGAATTGCTCACCGATACGAATAGGGACCGTCCTCGATTAGGCACACAGGATTGATACCATCAGATTGCTAGATTGCTGCATTGAGTTAAAAGAGTTACAAGCAAAACAAGGTAATCATTTTTTTCAGCCATGGCTTTCTTATAATCTTCATGTTGCTTAGAGTTATTCGAAAAAGCAATTAAACTACCACGAATATGTCATGAATACTCCCATTCCTTCTCCCATTTCGATTTAGTTCTACTTTAGCTACTTCTCTCATTTCGAATCGGTTCATAGAACTGAGTGCAGACAATTTGTGCCAATCAAAAAACCAACCAATAGAGTTACAACTGGTTCATGTTTAATAATCAGGCCTATTGATATGCACAAAAATGGAAACCTAATGTAAAGGAAGTTTAAACTCATAATTTGTCAATTTGTGAGGTTAAGCTCATAATTTAAACTCATGAGATTGACTATGTCCCCAAGTAGGAGGTCTAGAAAATGGACATTTGCCAAAGGACAACGCAACATGTCAATGTCTTAGAGGATAAATTATTATGATATAAGCTGTGAACACATGTCAATGTCATAAATTCATATGAAAAAAAACAGGTTTAGCATCCCCTCACAATCAAGGATTTACCAATCAGCATTAAAATAAATTGGTTTGATGTTCAATAAAGACCTTACAGAGTCGCTTTAAAAGAGAGAATACAGAATGGTGAATTTACTGTCATATACAAGAAATTCATAGAATAACACAATCATTTCATAAAAAATTAGAGACTGGGTTTAATTATCAAGCAGGATGTGTATTCAAAGGACAAAGTTCAGCCAGCAGGGCTTAGAGGACAGAAGGGGAAAAAGTAGTTTATTCATTATGATCGTTGATTAGACAAGATCTGAGTTGCTTATTCTTGTTGAAGGTGATTAGTACAGCCAGGACATGCAGTTGCGTTTTGATTGTTCTAGATGCTATCAAACCTATAACTCATAAGAGGCTTATAGAAAGGGAGCTTGAAGGTTTTGGAATCAGGTAGTCTTTCACTTTAAGTGGTTTGCTAGGGAACCTTTTACGGTGTCATGCTATGATTAAAAATGTCATGCTATCTAGCTTGACCTGCTGTAGTTCTTTGAGCATGTTTTGCAGCACAGTTAAGCCCACATGTAGTTCTTTGAGCATGTTTTGCAGCACTCATGCTTAAGCCCACAGCCCTGCATGCTGACATGCAACACATCAACATATAGGACAACACGTGCATCTTGATGCTCTTTAAATATTTGAGCCATGCACTTACAAATATTGCCATATGCAGATCTAGCTTTTAATTTTCAAATATATACAGGTCTATACTAGTTTGCCAGATGTATATTCATGTAAGAAATCCCTAAGCAATCTATTCTAGGCTATTTTATGCTTATGAAACCTGATCTATCAGTCTAGCCCAGCAATACTTCCCTGATCTATCAGTCTAGCCCAACTTAATGTTATGCTACCAATAAGGCAAAGATTTCTAAGTCTTATCATGGTGACTACCACAATCTTGCTCGCTGTCATGCAACACCATCAGCATATAAATAAGCCTATTCCACTGTGTTTTAATGTCCAGCGGTCTCATAGTCCTTTCTTTATCTCATGATTAAATCTATATATTAGATCTACATCCAGTTCTTAATGTACATATAAAGTGAGAAGCCAGTTAAGATTGCAGGCCCTGCACACCGCCATGCAATACCATCACAAAGGTGTACAAGGTTCCCTTGAATTTAGAGGCCTTAAATTTCTGCAACATTCTAAGAGCAACCTTGCTATGTTTCTAAATACAGTCTGGTACAATAGCAGCCAATTAAGCACCTAAGTTTGCTCAGATTAAGTAAATTATTATCTATCTTTATCAAATAAGTACACTCATACATCAGCGTATATTGGAAATTTTAAACTAACTGATTATTGTGAATAAACAGGTTTGAAACAGGCCATGGCAGAATCTAAAACAGTATTTATTTGTCTTGATGAGGAAAATGGCAAGTCAATTGAGATTGGTTTTGTGGAGGCTCCAGAATCTTCTACTTGTGCTGATTTGCATAAAGAAATTGACAATGATGAGTTGGAGCCTTTAATTGATCATACTTACGTGTTTTTGGGGGTAAGAAACCTGCCACTATCACAGAGGCAGGAGCAACGTCACAAGGTAAAAGGCAATGAAGTTCTTTTAAAGGTTTCTGATGTTCATCAAGCAAAAAGGCCAAGGGTAAGCACACAAGAGGAAGATAGATTGGACGTTCAAGTGTCAAATCTTGGGAAGGATGAAGAAGTAGAAACCTCAAAGGATGATGTCACTTGCATTTCTAGCTCAGAAGATAGATTGCGGTCAAGGCTAGCAACCAAGGCGCAAATTTACAAATGGAACAAGGATGTTATAAACTGCAAGGCAAAACTGAAAAACATTGATAGGGAAGATCGTTTTGAACTAATGTCCAGTGATGAAAATGGAAAAGCTGTATTCTCCCTCTGGTGTTATGAGTGTAAGTGCAAGTATGGGAGAGGGGGATCTGATACGTTATACAATTTTTTCAAGCATCATATCAAAACCAAAACCTATGAAGAGGCCTACCAGCTCAACCTGAAAGAGAAACTTCCAAATGTTGTTCTTGAAGATGTCGAAGTTGTGATGCAGAGAAATAAAACTCTAGTTGAAGAATGTTTGAAGAATGAGGTTGCCACTTTTGTTGATGATGCTGGCGTGACATTTAAATTGTATGAACCAAGCGTGTTAGGTTTTGCTGATTTAAGTAACATTTGTGTTGTTTGTCTTTTGTGTAAGAAGACAATCAAGTTGTTCCCATCAACTGGATCACTCGGCGTGAATTTGAGAGAACACATATTGTCTAAAGCCCATGTCCAGTCTGTTTTAGGACCAATAGAGAAAAGCAAAAAAAAAATTAATGAGCGCTTATAAAGTAGGTCGTCCACGCTCTGTAGATGTTGATCCACGCCAACATAATCTACTCACTTTTGTCACAAGAGGTGTGAATCACAAATCTACTTCAGAGCTTCTTGATGTAAATTGTTTACTTTTTTCATGTTATACTGGCAAAGATACCTAGAGCCTATTATCCGAATCCTTGTACTTTGTAAGATCATCTTGAATAAAAATATTTAAATATTGAATAGAACATCTGAAATATCTGAATGTTCTATTAAATAAATGATGATTGAAAGATGATTTGTGTGCAGCTACAACCTCGGGAGCATCCGATCCAAATGCGTCTGACGTCACTCGTAAGTTTGTTATTTCACTCTATTTAATTCTATTATTAATTTTCAAAAAAAAAAAAGTTCTAGCATACACTATTCTAAACGTAGGACTAAGAGCATTAGCCTGCTTATGTTGGGGATTTTGGCAAATGCAATATCGCTACAATTCCATAATAAGATATTTAAGGCCATTTTTGGATGATTCTAAACATGGAACAAACTGGTATTGTGAACCAATGTTGCAGGTACAATTTGAGAATGGTGAGGACAAGATCATCATAAATGGAACATTCAGACACATAAACTGTAAGAGGATCTGTGTTGGTGGTATTTCTTTTGATAATTATCAGTGTTCTTTATGTGCATCAATACCCAAAGAGCAGGATTTTAGAGGGAGGGTCCGACGTCAAACAGTCCAGTCCAAGAGGATTCAGGACAACAAAAACAGGGATAAGAATTGATTATTTGACGCATACTGAAAGATTGCACGGTCTGCAAGGTTTGAGAGACGCAAGTTGAAAAGGGAGTTACTATTTAGTAAAATAGCAAGATCCTTGCGTGACAGCCTAGCAGAATCTATGAATCGAAAAGATGTGAGAAAATTTTGCAGTGACATAGCTGAAGCACACTTTCAAGGTAAGTTTGATGGCAAACCAGCATTATGGGATTTTTTGACATACATTGCCCAAAACATTATAAGACCTGGCCATAAAAGACGTTACAAGGAAACAACTAAGCAGCTTTTTGAAATAGTAAAGATCGGGGGTGGTAGAAAGATGCACAATTTTTTGTCCATAAATTTTGGAGGTCCAAGCATGCGATCAACACGTCAAAACTTCATTTACAGAGTGGGCATAAATGAAGATACTTTCATGCACCTAGCAAAAAATTATGGCAAGCATATGAATGATTTGAAACTAAATTTGGGTGGTGTTCCAGTATTGATAGCTGAAATGAGACTGTGGTTAGAAGTGTTGTACGTTGGATTGCTAGAGATGATACATTGATTGGATTTTGTGGGAAGTCAATAGATCATAAATGTGAGGCTTCATTTGTTCCAGTGGTTGGGGGTAGTGCCACAGGTTATGAAATAATAGTGCGCGCATTTGAAGAAAATATCATCGCCCACTATGCAAGAGTATTTATCGTGAATCCTTTGCATGCTAAGCTCCCAAAGCTTGTGCTCGCTGTCCAATTAACTTGCAATAGATTTTCTCATGTTGATGTAAGAGTATAATGGAATCTGATAGAAGAGTTATGGGATAAGCATTTGAGAAATATATTGGGTCCCTTGATAGGACATAGCTCTGATGGTGACGCACGTCATAGGACTTGCATGGTTGAAGATTATACGCTTCTAAAAGAAAAAGGACAAGAAAGTTGTTATAGAATACCTTGGGAAGGTTGGTTTTTTACTGCAAATAGAAAAGTTAATGGTGACATTTATGGATTATGGATTGCATGATCAAGATTTTATTCACAATGGCAAGAAACTAATAAACCCCTTAGATAATGCATCAAGGAGACTATATTTGGGCGCTGAAGTTGTCACGTTAAATGATGTTTGGCATGTCTATCAATGATGTCAAGGACAACATGGCTTGGAAATTGGGGATGTAGAAAGGAAGGATCGGCAGAATTGGAGGTCAGCCCAAAGACTAGCTTCAAGAAAGGTTCAAATGTGTTTGAAGGGAATAAGGGAAGGCAAGCATGGCTTGCCAATGCCAACACTTGAAACTGAAATTTATTTATCAATCGTAGCAATGTACATTGACATTTTCTTGTCTACATATGGATTTGTATTCCGAGTTAAATCGGACTCAACTGTGTCTTTCTTCTTCAGGCAAGTGTTACAAATAGAAATTGCTGAAATTGCATTGTAATCTCTTTCTCTTGCTCTTTAATTATATGGTTAACATGGTTATGTACTTGTAGATTTTGGAGATTGTGGATTTTAAAGCATGATACTCATTGTTTGAGCAAGAATTTCATAAGTCGGGAGACTTTCATGGATATTCAACTCTCTTGCCATTATGTTGTGCTATTAGTAAGATATTTCAGAGATAATTGTGAGCACTTGCCAGTGCCATTCAAACAGACCGGATCTGATGCATGTGAAAACGTTTTCTCTAAAGTTGGTGGAACGGTTAGAAATGAAAGGTCTTATGATGGTGTTGATTTGCTTGAAAGTGCAAGCGCACTAAATCGAGTAGCTGAATTTGAAGCTCTCTCGGATTTAATTTTTCCGCCTACTCATGCCAAGCAAGAAAATATATGGCATCATCTAGAGAGGTATATTGGAGATGATGGAAACCTTGTAATATCTAATCTTGCAGACTATAGCAAAGTGAAAACAGATGACCAAGTGATCGTCGCATTGAAGGAAGGCTTCGCATATGCTAAAGAATTGTGTGGCATTGTTGGTATTGGTTGCGATGAAGGAAAGGAAACAACTTGGTGGGAGAAACCCTGGACTTGTGGAGAGATTACTTCAAGCAAATGCAAACAGTTACTTTTGAAGATGAGAGTGATGTTGCAGGTGTGGATGATTAATAAAGATGAGATTGATCATGATTTAGAAGACTTAGAAGAAGAAGAAAATATTAATTGTGCCAAGTTAGAAATGCAACATGTGTTTTATGATATGTTAGATGAAAGAGAACTTGGAAAGGGAAGCGAGGTTGATAGAAATGTCGAAGTAGATGGTAAGCTTATTTGTAAGGCAACTTTGGTAAGCCATTTAAATCGCAGCCCCTGGCTTTCAAAGGATCGCTTGACTAAAGTGAAGAGTCGTGTATATGAAATTGCCAATAATAAATTGAATGCTGCAACTGCGCTTGGGATTGGATCTAATTGTGCGGTATATTTTGAACTTGAAATTCAGCCCAAGGTATCAACAAACAGGAAAGGTAATAATAGGAAGCGCAAGAATCAGTACATCAATGAAACAAAAGCTGTTTGGTATTTGGGACGAGTTTTGAGTATGAGACGAAAAGTTGGAAAGGCATGGAAAGAAAGTAGAGAGTCATTTGATTTAACCGACAGACCTTCTTGTTCCGTGGAGGTAAACTTTGCTTGGTATAATTTGCATGGGGATGAGGAGAAGCAATGCCAATGGTTTACATACGATCTATCAGATAACCAACTTATTTCCCTTGATTCAGTAATATCACTTGCTTGTTTAACATATGATGCACAAACAAATACATAAAAACACTATTTGATAACTTTCTTGTCGATCAAATGGGAGGTGTGTTCATATCTTCATTCTGTTCATTTAATATATTGGAATATCAATAATTTTTTGTGTACTTCACATTTTTGCAGGTAGCAAAGGCAAGGAACAAGGTTGGTTAGGTTTTTGGATAAGTTCGATAATCAACCAACTATCTTTCCATTTTCATGTTGGTGCTTAAACAAGTTTAAGCTATTTTTTTCACATCTAGTTGGCATGGTGATGGTATCGATTGTGGTCAAAATTTGTATGGTGAAAAACCAAATGTGTAACATCTTCTTCCACAATTCAAATATCTATAATTCGGGGAATGTTTTGAATCAAATCCTTTTGAGAAGTTCTATAATGAAATCCAAAGATAATTTATTTGACTACTTTAGTTGATTTTTTAGAGGAAATGTTTTTGCTTTCAAACTTCCTCAAAGTATGGGAATTGCATCACTATATGGGAGGGGTATTTTAGCTAAAAACAAGCGTTCTCTTCATTTTTTTACAAGGATCATGTTTGAAAGGGTTTATATCCCATGGCGGTTTATAGGCAAAACGGGCCCAAAAGAGATGTCAGCCCAATGCATCAAAAGATAACCTATTATTGTTCCCTCAAAGCCCCTCACCCATTTTTGTCCTTATTTTGCATACGCTTTGAGTTGTTTTTGACGTGGACTTGATTATAATGCCCATTTTGATTTGGCTTCATCCACATTCTTTACTCTTATCTCGGCAGACCATTCTCTATGGTCTGGTCTCATCTTTATCCAAGGAGGCCATCCATCCTTGGCTAACTTGAACAATAAGGGCTCCAAATGACCAATCTTGCAATTCTTACAATAGAATACCCCATTCAAACATATCTTTCTATAAAAAAATGTTGTTGGTGCTTTGGACATCCAAGAAAGCCTTAATCACCGATTCTTCCGGCAAAAGTCCATCTTGCATCCGATCGGGAATTCAAAAGTTGCAAATGTATTTTAACCAAACTTTATCAATATCATCATGGGTATGTCTAATCAACCATAAATCCTTATCAGATTTGATATACCCATTGCAAATAAGATATTGGCGGTATATCCCATAGATATGTATTATGATTTCTTAAAGACATCTAATATAAAGTATATGCTTCGAGTAGCTTCTTTATATAGGATCTTCTTTGCCTTGAGGCCTAAAAGTATTTGCTCCATAAGTTTTTTGGTTCTTTGTTTTAAAGGTTAGAAGCTTTTGTGATATAATAATTTCTCTTAGATGGCCCTAGTTGCTTATGCTATGGGTATCATGCAAGTGTTGATAGCATGATTCAAAAAACCAATGGTAAGTATGAGTTTCCTTCCCTTTGAAAAAAGCTTTTTTATGCTAGATGTGCATGTATGGTAAGTATGATGATTCCTTCCCTTTCCTTTGAATAAATGTTTCTTCTAAGTTTATGTAGCTACCTCAATTTTAAAACCTTTGAGGAGAGTCCTTCCTTTGGATGTCACATGTTAGACTAATTAAGTTATTACCCTTGCTTTTATAATATTTTTGTATAGTTCAAACCTTTGCTTGTATTCAAATAAATTTTGTCTGGTATAAAGGGAAAGCATTCCTAAATATGCTTTTTTACATTTGGCAATTATGTGCTCACGGATTTTCAATTTCATTTGAAGTTTTTTGTTTTGTGATTTTCATTAATTTTTTAGAAAAAAGGGGCTTCAAAATTTGAGGGGATGCCATCAAGTTTTGTTTATTTTTAAATTCTTGCAAGGATTATGGTGCTATAGTTATAAAAAATTTTTGGATCTTAATTTGTGTGAATGTAGAAAAGTCCATCATTTTTTGCAATTGATTTCTGACATTTTCCAACCTTAGGTGCTTTGATTTTTTTTTCACTTTTGATATTTCAAAATTCCAAAAAATATGGTGCCATTTTTTATGGTTTCTGGGGGATAAAAGATATCGCAACCACAATGCATTGTGCATGTGATCTCAATGCAAGTATCTTTGCACCAAAGATTTGGGCTCATTTGGACTTTTCTATCAACGGTGCTAGAAAATGTGATCCGTTGAAAGTGATTCTAGTAGGTGAAATCACCATCAAAATTTATTTCATTGAAATGGAATTAGAAGGCCCTTTTTTGATCGGAAAAATCCCTTTGAGTGTTGATTCCATCCATTAAATCACCACCCATGTATTATGTTCGGCGGAATCCCCATGTGGGTGGTTTGCGGATCCATGGGAGATAATTTCGAGTAGATCTTGATGTTGCATTCCGGTGTGATAATCTTGGCATAAATGGATAGAAGTGGGATAACTTATAAACGTCTGAGAGTTGGTTTGCCCAATTGGTTAAGGGTATGCCGGTTATTCTTACATTTTCTTACTTTCCATTATTTTTTGAGTCTCCATGGGGCAAGTATGGCTATGGGGTTTTAAAATGTATTTGTTGGTTTCAATCCTTTTTTACGCATTAGGAGGCCAATGATAGTTTGAAGGCCCATCAAAAATGTGCCCATATCCTCCATTTATCCCCAAAAGATAAAAATCCCCTTTTTTTGGAATATGATTTTAATGGAATAGGGTATTTTGTACAATGGAGAATGAAATGATTTTGTAGATTAATTTCCCCTTATTTGAATTTTTTTTTCGGCCCCCATTGCATATGTAATAATCATACCCTGTTCTTCCTTTATCAAATGGTTCGATCTACCCACTTCCTTTGCAAATCCCTTTTGTGATTGTCGTTTTGCCTTCCCTTTGGCTTTTAATGGTTCTTCATTTTTTTTCATTTCGTGTAATGCCTCTCTTGCTTACTATCTCTAAAAAAAACAGATTTTATAATTTCTATTACATGAATCCCATCGATCCGAGACATCGGATCGCCATTCTAGAATGGGACCGGCATGCATGTTTTGCATGCATGCGGCGCGCATGCCCGTTTGGGTTGGGAGTTCGCTATTTTAAGCGTTTACGCATCCGACTTCTCATCGGCGCTTCCTCTTCTCTCTCGTGATTACCTTATTCTCTTTGAATTGTTTCCAGGCGGGGGAGGGCTTTCTCCTGCCTGGTTTGGCCAATTTGGCGTTTTCCTCTTTGTCCTTTTCGCCTTTAGCCTTCATCCTGTGACCTTCGTCCCCTCGATCCTAGTTTGTTAAGGAAGTCCTTTGGTATTGGGCGGTTTGTTGGTTTCATACGAGAGTCCCATTCTAGAATCCCATCGATCCGGTGACATCGGATCGCCATTCTAGAATGGGGACGAGCATGCATATGTTTCATGCATGCGCGGGCGGCGCATGCCCATTACAGTTGGGAGTTCGCTATTTTGGCGCGTTGCATCCGACTTCTCATGGGCGCTTCCTCTTCTCTCTCGTGATACCTTATTCTCTTTGAACCCACCCTCCCCCCTTCTTTGTTATTGTATTTTTTATCAAGTGGCATTTTATCAATTTGCCCCCCTCCACTGACGGGAGGTTTGTTTTGTCTTGTTGTTTTGTTGGTGATGTGTAGTACAAGGTTAGCGACCGGCATCCTGTTTCGACTTTTCCATTCGTGGGTTTTGGGAGGCGATTTTTATGCCTTCCGTTTGTCCAAGCCCCTTGCTCGTCAAGGTATCACTAGGGTTTTTCCTCGAAAACCGAAAAGGGCGGGGTTTTTAATCCATTGATAAGCTTTCGGCGGTACACTAGCCCATCTCTATTAGCATTGTATTTTGTTGGGGTCCAAATGATATAATTGGATTTTCCCTTTATTTTTTATGGGTAGTTCGCATGTGTGCGGCTACCCACTATCCACCATTGTAGAAAATCTGCTGAGATGAATGAGAAGCAAGTCTAAGTCGGGCGGTTTGTTGGTTTCATGCGAGTCCCATTCTAGAATTTATGGATGCAAAAGGAAAGCCATCTCTGTTGAGTGGAGGTAGCTACTTTTTATTTCTCGCCTTCAACGCGCGACTTAGACCTTTTCAAGCATAATAGACACATGGATTGTATTGCGGTGTCGCAGATCATCACCTCAGATATTTCGATTAATGGTTTCGATTCTTGCTGTAATAGGATTGTCTCCAGCTTATCATTGGATTTGCTACCAGCTTTTTTTTCAGGATCTCTAGCTTATCGGGGTTGGTTATTTGTTGCACTATTTTGATTTAACCGAATTGCCTTCCCCATCGCCCTTCTATTATAGTTTTTCTTACCTACACTTTAACCCCTTTGGTAAATAATTTAACCCCTTGGTGAACGTTGCATGGGATTCCTACCCAAAACATGTTGCACAATTCTTTAGAGATGGGCGTGCCTTGCCACTATTTGGTGATGAGTTTGATGCATACTTTCAATACTTAGCGGAGGTGGAGGATTGGAAAAGTTTAATTGGAAGATGCCACAAAAAGTGTTGCACTAGGGAATGATGGGATGCAAGTGAACATTAAAAGCATTGCTTTGGGCTTTGAGAGTTTTTGGAGAGTGGTATGAAGCACTAGGATTGCTTGGAGTTGAGATACCGTGAGTCTAAAATTGACTAGATATTGACAATTTTGCTAGACAAATGTATGCTAGCTTTCGTAAACGTGGCTTTGTGCGAGTCCATAAGCTTGTGGAAGCAATGGAAGCTACCTTATTTATGGAATACCTTATGCAACATGGGTTGGATATGTAGTGTGCTTGAATGCCTAAGTTTAGGCATTCTTAAAATAAAAAAACCATCTTAAGGTTGCACTTTCACATGAGTTTAACTCAATTTCACAATAATTCAACTTAGCCATAAACCCAAGATACATTAGCATACTTTGCCTACATGATGCATTGGCATGTGCATATTGGAGTTAACCCTATGTCCATGTGTACCATTGTATTTTTAATCGATATAATATATTTGATGTATTCTTATGTGTTCTCATGTTTATAGGAGATACTTCGTGCTTGCACTCCGAGGGAGGGACAAAACATTACCACACTTGCGCATTTGCCAGGGGCGACAAAGTCTTATTAGTCCAAAAGTGAGTCATAAGTCCTATGTTAGGTTACTTAGAATAAAAGACTATCTCAAAGGTTGCACTTTGTTTTATACGAATTCAACTCCATTACACAATAATTCAACTTAGCCATAAAACCAAAGTACATTAGCGTACTTTTCCTACATGACGCTTTGGCATGTGCATATTAGGGTGATACTATATCCGAGTGCACCATTTTATTTTTAATATATGGCTATATTCATGTATTCTTATGTGCTCTCATGTTTATAGGGACACTTTGCACTTGAACTTTGAGGGAGGCACAAACTCTTACCACGCTTGCACATTTGCCAAAGGCGGAAAAATCTTAACACGTAAAAGGTGAGTCCTAGGTCCTATCTTAGGTTAAGTATCTTAGGTTAATGATTGCGTGCTTATAGTGGTTAGCTTGAGAGTTGAATGCTTAATATCCGGTTGAGGGTTCCTTGCAAACATCTAAATTGTATGGATTGCAACATATCAGGATTTATATGGGGAAGGCCCGTCAAAAAACACCACCTGTTGTGGCCAACAACCCCTCATACATGACAGATCAATGAAAGCAATTCGGTAGAAAGAGGCGGTAGCGTAAGCGGTTTTGGAAAGGCTAGAGCTTTGAAACTAGAATTTAACATGGAAGTCGAGAGAGATCATCTTTGGTCCTTCATCCGATGTTGTTCCAATGGAGGGCCGGTCGGTTCAAACATCATTTGCCTCTACATGATGCGCCACAAGTTTATGCAGGCGATGGGCGGGCCTGCGGACTACCGAGGTTGAGATGCAACCAATAAGACACCGACATCTAAATGATAGGGTTATAGAAGGACCTATTGCACATAGTGTGGGTTCACGCTTCATCACATCCTCCCTCCCTCCCTCCCTCCCTCACCCGGGAATGATAGCAATATATGAGCATTGATCCAGGGGGTGCGGTGGAATTTATACGTTTTAAGTTTGGATCAGGTTGCTAAGATTTAATAGCATGAAATATATGGAAGTTGCAAGCGAAGTAAAGCTACTCAAAAATGCAAACCCATGGCTTTTGTTGCTCAATAGTTATGGGTCAAGTTCAAAGCCTAGGCCCCCGATGAAGGCAATGATTTGGAGTGCGTGGTTGAGCTCGAACATGCATTTACCCCGGTGCAAGGGATCGGCGGATCTGCGTTCATTGTAGCTAATCGCCTTCTAATGGATAACTAAGGAATTTGTCAAGCAATGCTCCACCATTGTGACATGTAGCGTCTTGAATCACGATGTCAATGTCCCGAACATTGTTAACTCTTCTGTCATGTCGTGGTTTCCGCATGTGTCACAGAGACTATCCGACACTACCTTTTTGCAAGCATTGCATGTTTTCACGACCTTGTTGTCGCCATTATAGTCAATGTCATTATGCCTGAGACTTGCACATTCGAAAATATTTGATTAGTGAAAAGCTATATCAAAGAAGGTGACAAGCGAGGACAATTTTGGCTTAGTTTTAGCAGCAGAAGATATGCCTTAGTGTTGTGCAGAATGTGTGCTGTGAAGACTTCGTTTGTGAGTGTTGCCACTACTTCATTGAGCTTGACACTACGTCCTCTACAATCTAGTCATGTTTTACTCTAGTTCTAAAGCAATACGGGCATTGTCTTATGGCAACATAATTATCTAATGTTTCAAGTATTCTCATTTAATCCAAAAGAAACATCTGTTTGAGGCATAGAAGCTTGAAAATAGAACATAAAGAATTGAAACTTTCAGTAACGTCAGTTTGATGAAACAATCACAAATTCCAAACAAGCTTGGATATATGTGACATTGAGCTCATCATGCACTCAATACTCCTCACCTTCATCTTCAGGATCGTCAGATTCAGCACCAACTTCTTCATAATCCTTCTCAAGAGCATCCAGATCTTCACGTGCCTCGGAGAATTCACTTTCTTCCATACCTTCACCAACATACCAATGCACAAAGGCCCTCTTGGTATACATGAGATCAAACTTATGATCAATTCTGGAGAACACCTCTGCAACACTGGTAGAGTTAAAAATCATGCAGACAACCCTTTGAACCTTGGCAAGATCTCCTCTTGGCACCACAATAAGAGGGTGGTAGTTGATTCCATACTTGAATCCAGTTGGGCACCAATCCACAAACTAAATTGTCCTCTTGGTTATGATTGCTGCAACAGAAGCATTCACATCATTCGGAACAACATCCCCTCTATACATTAGGCAGCATGCCATATATTTTCCGTATTGAGGATCATCATAGACGGAACACTTGACTGTGGATTCAAATTAAATGCAAAAATAACATAAGAAACTGAATCAAGATTGTGTGAAAAATATAATACTTGACACAAAAAGCATAATCAACACCAAACCAATATTTAATGACCAACATAAAACACCAACCAAACCAACAAGCGCAAAAGCGAACATAAGGGAAACAATCAAAACAATAACTAAAATTTCCCAAAGCGGTTGCACTTGTTGCCTAATTTGTTTTTGGAAGCGGTAAATACTCACTCAACAACATAGTTGATGAACTAGTATCAAATTCTAACATCAGAACCAACATACTGAACCGCCATCCCATGCTTCTGATATAATCACCATTGCAAGACCAACAACAACCAAGATGCCACAACAAACTAGTGTTTCAGCACATACACGCACACTGATAACATCAAGCTTCAAGGAGCTTCAAGCTTATTACTGATGGAAGACTGACCCATTAGAATTACATATTGTACATACACCAACCTATGACAAAATTTAATTGCTCTTCTGCATGGGTTGACTATTGACTCCCTTTGGAAGTATTCTTTGCGAGCAGATCATAATTTATTGATGCCAATTGAGATAAGTTCTTCACATATAAGCATGATTTCATTAATTGGATAAAATAACGCATGATTTTGAGAATTTTCAAGCACACCTTATTTGCTCAAGCACGAATACTTTCACCTACTTCTCGAGCCCAACAAACATGAGGTAATTAACATACACATATATATACACATTTTGTGTTATACTTGTACGTGTACATGACACTCGTATAAGCTCAATAATGGCCCTACATTGTACACCAATAATTCACATCAATAATTTTACTTCACTATAAAAACGGCGGCGAGGGGGTAGAGGCCATTCATCTTCCATGGCTTCCTCGATGCCTCGTCGTCGAAAGCACATCCGCTCTTTTCAAGTGTTACTTGAGCTACAACGATCACGGGCGAATGCGCTTGGGGAAATGGCGTGAAGCTTGATCCATGGCTCTTATCTAAAGTCGATGGACCACGCTAGTGCTTGCGAGGAAGCTCACTCGGCGTTAAAGTCCATATTTACCGGCTTCCCCGGGGAGATCTATGAGTCGAATGGCATCACGAGCTTTGATGTTGATGACGAGTGAATCTGCACCTGCTAATAATGTAATAATGACATGGGTACCTATTAACTAAGTAAGGATGTAATAGCATTCTGATTAAGGATGTAATATCACATTAGAGGTAATTTGAGATCTCCTTTTGTCCCCATAAGAATCCTCCAATAGAATGACTACTCTACATCAAACTGCAATTAATGCAGCATTAACAACTTCATTGCTGTCGTTTTTTCCCTATAACTTTTGATCTACTCATGAAAATACTGCGGCGTTTGTTGCATTAGATGCAGAATGAAAAGATCTTTCAAGTGATATATGGTTATGATGTATTTCAATATAAACCATATGTGTTAACCTTAAAAAATATGGTTTTTTGTTCTTTTCTTATATATTTACATCCCAAAAGATATAACAATGGGTTGTCATTAGAAAGATCTTGGGGTCAAAGCATGGAGCTGGGGGGCATTTTTGCGCCAGCCAAGCACCCCCTAAGCACCTAATGCGGGAA
Organism: Isoetes taiwanensis; assembly: GCA_021234155.1. NCBI lineage: Eukaryota > Viridiplantae > Streptophyta > Lycopodiopsida > Isoetales > Isoetaceae > Isoetes > Isoetes taiwanensis. The sequence goes on along the minus strand of JAJEKV010000010.1, from coordinate 2,629,964 downwards.
ATTTTACTTATTTTTATCTTTTTTCTATAACTCTGATGAAGCTGAAATTTTGTATTCCAATGTAATATGAATGCGTTTCGGGGAAAAAATATCAAAAAATAAAAAGAAAAATATTTTTAAAAATACAAAGAAAATAGCTCCGGAAAGCACCCCCTAAGCACCATGTGTCGCTGACACAAAAAGTGTCCCCCACCTCCATGCTTTGACCCCTTGAGGAGACGAATCCATTGCCACAAATAGTGTTCGAATCGGAGTTTTTGATCAAAAGTTATAGTAGAAAAATGACTTTGCAAAAGTTAGTTAGAACTGCATTAATTCTTTCACGCCACATAATCTTTGGAATAAAATAATGATTTAAAAGCTGATGTGGCTTTTTTAAGCATCCCTTAATGGGACAAAATGAGATCTCAAATTACCTCTAATGCGCACCTTAACTGAGTATATTGTAACGATGTGCTATCCCACCTCCACTTATTCTGCAAGCTGTCATTGAATTCAATCATAGCTAAATTATTCAAGCAAACATGTTTTCAAACATACGCATATTAGTATGAAATAAGTATTATTCTTGTCACGTATACAACTTGATCGATACACGTTCAATAATGGTGGTGTAGTATACCCCAATAATTCACCTCAATCATTCCACTTCACTATAAAGGCTTCTCGCCGGGGCTAAATTTCATTCATCCCCATGGATTTTTCGCCTTCTTGAGTTCACCACATTGAGGCGATCAAGTGCTCAATGAGCCACTTTCGATCTTGTTGGTTGTGCGGGCGGGCATCTTCTTCTTGATCCCTACCGCGAAGAAAAGCTTTGGGCGATGAGATTCATTGCCCTGCGTCAATTCGATGTTACGATCGATCGATGCGGCTACGGCCGAATGAGCTATGAGATATCAGGGATCACTACTATGATCCACGAAGATGAATGAATCACTTGTTTAGCATTGTATAGTGTAAGAGCTATGTAAGGATATAATACCACAATGAATATTGTTTGATGTATCATACGAATGTAGTGTAAGGGTGTGCTATTCGACTTCGATATATCGCATAGCGGTTCTAATTTCAACCACACGAATTACTCAAGCACACATTTTAAAAGCATACATATATCCATACGAAGATGTATTATACTTGTATTTATACAAGCGGTCTTATACACGGCCAATAATGGCGCCGAAGTCAAGCCCAATAATTCACCTCAATCATTCTACTTCACTATAAAAGCTTCTCACTTCGGGGCTAAAGTTCACTCTTCTCCCATGGATTTTTTGCCTTCATCGAGTTCACCACATCGAGGCGATCAAGTGCTCAATGAGCCACTCGATCTTGTTGGTTGCCTAGACGGGCATCTTCTTCTTGATCCCTACTGCGAAGAAAAGCTTTGGGCCGAGATTCGTTGCCCTGCATCAATTCGTGTAATGATCCATCTGATTTGGCTTTCTGAGCGGATGAGCTATGAGATATCGAGGGGATCACTACTACAGATCATGAAGATGAATGAATCACTGTTTAGCATTGTATAGTGTAAGAGCTCTTGTGTTGAGATGAAAACGCGAGGCGTAATGAAAAATAACTAGTCTATTGTAACTTTCATGTTATGAATGATATAGTAATTATGTAAAAGAGCATTGCATACCTCAAGAGTTCTCATCATCGTCCTTAGCTTCTTTAGCCACTAATTCTTGCAAGCGAGCCCGAACACTCTCGGGGATCACCAGCGACAATGGCCTGGTCTCTACGGCCCAACCATAGTCTATTGTTTTCAAAGGTTGGTAGCGTGGCGGGTCATTAGGATTGGGTGTCCAATTCTTGCTCCGGCAATCCCTATCTTTTGCATTGCATATGAGGTTCCCTTTACGGCAACAGGTTCAAACCAAGAGACAAACACCTCTTAGTAATGTGGGAGATTAGGGTCCTCTATTGGGTCCTCTTCGGCAAAAAGCCATCCATGTCGAGGCGGTTATCATGTGGTGCGATTAGCAAGAGCATTCCTTTCTTGACATCTTGGTAGGGGTCGAATATTTCAAGCTGGGTTCTTGGGTCTGCAGAAAGGCCCAACGTAATGAGATGCTTCAATGTGCTCATCCACAAACACTCTTTCGGGTTCTTCCAATGCACTTTGCACAGTCTTTGGGCGGAAATCTGAATGAATAGCGACTCTCTGGGCCGCGTCACCAAGCACTTCGCAACAAAGGTGGACCGAGTAGTCAATAACTTCATTCATATATGTGTTGGACCATGACTTATCGCCAGCTCTAGAAATAGCTGCCCAGTGCATCATGTACTTGGCAATAGAAGCTCTTAATGCACCTATATCTTTCAAGCTCCCATATGGCTGCAGGACCTTAGGTGACCCTCTCGGAATCATAGGTAAACCTTGGGCATCCTCCTTCCACATTCTCGATTCCCTTTTGGGGAGCCACTCCCTATGCCCCAGCCTCATCTTGTAGAACATTAGTGGCCATCCATCCTTCATGCAAAACTTGAAGAGTAGAGGTTCCAAGTGACCACATAAACGGTCCTTCTTATCAGGGATAAAACCTTTCACGAATTCCTTCCAATCAGGAACCTCTGTCACAAGGTAAGGTGAAGGAGCCTTTGAACTACACTGCCTGAAGAGTTGCATAAGCTCTGGAATAGTCAATGCATCTGATCTTCTCATTAGAGTAGAGTAGTTTCCAAATAGGGCATCTATGTCATCGTGGGTGTGTCCAACCATCATGAATCCCAGCTGCACTTGATCAAAGACACCTAACCAAACCAAGTATGACAAATAAGAGAAAAGATATCTATTCTTATTCTCGACTGAGCAATTATCTAGGCGCAAGTAAAGCCTCCTAGGCAACTTGCTTTGCTACCATGGGGCCTTTGATAGGAGGCATAAAATCATTTCTCTTGCCATTCATCATTTTGTCCTAAGGTTATCGTGTTTAAAATTCTTTTTTTTTTTGCTTTGAGGGCGATCTGTATCTCTCAAATGGCCCCAATTATCCTCAGATTTATTCTCCAGTGTCTTCAAGGTATGATTCAAGGATCCCACATGAAAATTAGAATCATCGGGCCGGAGGTCGGTGAGAAGTGGCCCAAGGCACCTATACCATGGCGTGCATGAGAGCACACTGTACCTTGACCTTGATCGTTCACCCCTCCATCTGAGACTTTGCTAGCTTCTCTAGGCGAGGGACCATGGTCTTATTCTGATCCATCTTATCATGTATAATGGTTAAAAGCGTTTTCGGAGATCTATGAGACAAAGCTCTCGAGGACCCGATAAAGGCTCTGCATGAAATCTGGGCGATCATATGCGATTTTCTCTCTATTGCAAGTACCCTTCTTTTCGTTTGGATCTACGGTCTTAGCAAGCTTTTCCTTTATGACAATCACGGGTGTTACACTTGGAAAATGCTATCCTCTTAGCTATTGCTACCTCTGAATGATTCTCTTTCCAAGCGAGGGCGAGAAAGGGCGAAGGAGAAATATGCTTGCTGTCATCTAATAGCGGTAATATCTACTTCTTGGTGTATATCCTTCTTAGTCAAGACTGAAGGTAGCCTCTTAACATTTTGTCCGCTACCTAAATTCGTAATTTTCGGCGGTGTGGCATCGTCTCTAGCGTTTTCATCTATGAACATGGATAGCCGCGGCATTGCCGACCAATGTATGAGACCTTGGCTTCTTAGACCCGGTATTTCCGTGCTTTCGGCAATTCCGTGGCCGTCATTGAAGAGCTTCTTCCACTTGTAAAAAGTGGAAATGGGAATTCCATAGGCTTTATGCCATGCTTTCCACGCACACTGTTTGTTATTCAACATCGGTTCGCGGACTACACCATTTTCCGGACAAAGATCTAGCATGTTATATGCAAAGGTTGTGCGCTCAGAGGACTTCATGTTCGATAAAAGGTTCTCATGCAAGCTATTTCTGGGATGTAAAATTTCCACGACATTCGTTTCATGCGGCCACGGTGATGACACGAAGTCTAGAATAGCCTCAAAGACTGGTTTTTCTTTCACATTTAGTTATGTCTTTGGGCGTGTCACGGGTCTCCGATTGACCATCTTTGTAAGGTCTCTTTTGGTGATGCCAATTTCGGTCTAATGGAGTAAGGTTCATTCTCTCCACATCCTTCTCCTTCACCGCAACCACAAGAGTAGAAACTGGAATGTTATCAGCGAGCACGAGGGCTATGGGCCATCTCACAAGGTCATGCGGTTGGGGCATTTACGCACGTGCTGGCTGGCGCATAGAGATCTTTTCGGGCATTGGAAAAATGCTCATGATAGTAGCGACTATCGAGCCTTCCCCTAACTTCCGCGTCGGACCACGGCATGGTTTGGATCGGCAAAAGCGATAACACCATAGGCATAAGCCATGTGGCGGCATTCATGCATGAGTGTGCACGCCTTCTCAACTAACTCATCTCTAGAAAGCCCTTGCACATGATTCGTCTCATTCTTGGCTAACCCCTCATTCCCTCGTCACCCTGCCGGTCTATCGTTTTTTATCGACTTGGTGGGGTGCAAGCTTCCTCCTGTCTATCAAGTTGAGCAGCAATGTCCTTCTTGTACCACAACACAAAAGTCCCCACGGCTTCACCCATTTTTTTCTATTTCCATTTTAGGAATTGGTAGCGACAGCTGTCTATCGGAGAACATTCACAATTGAAACAACAACCATACCCTCGGGACGGTCGAATTGTGATGGGCGAAATTGTGGACTCTTCCTACGCCACCTTTTCCCCGGCGGATACAACGGAATTACATCGCCATCCACGCAAACAAGAGGTCGTGAATAAGCGGCCCGCGATCCTCGTAAGCAAAAAGCGCGTGATCATAAAGTACTACAAAAATAGCAAGCGAAAAATAAAAAATGGTCGGGACTTTCGCCCCGCGATCTTATCGAGCATGAGTAAGAACAGCGGTCGGCGCTTTTTTGCAACATTCACACTAATTTGTTTTCGATAAGAACTTCGTGCAAATCACATTTCGAGGCTAGCTAGTGGTTTCAACTCAAAGTTATCGATAGGTTTGGGAGTTCTTTGGTCAATAGCAAGTGTAGATGGTTGAAGGTATCGCGGCCAGCGATCTCGTCGAAGCACAAAAAGTTAAGCGATTGACTTACGGACTAAAGCATTGCTCATACCTCCACGAGAATCACGGTGGCGTCAGCGTCAACTTGTAGCCGAGGACCCGTCCGGAAGGCTGCGGTGTCATAAAACCGGTGTTTTGTTTCATCCACATGGAGAAAAAAGCATATACTTGAAACTGCGTTTACATTGTATAATAAAACACCCGAGTGTGGGTTTGCTTAGAACATCGAAAGAAAGCATATACTTGAAACACGTTTACATTGTATAATAAACACACCCGGAGTGCTGGGTTTGCTTAGAACATCTATTTTTACATAGTTGCAACAAAGTATCAGGAGGTATCTTATCAATCCATGCAATACATAGTGATGTTAGTGCAGAGACTCGGAGGTTGTAGTTATAATTGAAATTCAGTGCAACATAAACGTTGAGTTCACTTCAGTGAGGGATATGCATCAGAATAGGCCTTTTACCTCGCCCGAAACCCTGAATTCGATGCAGTTGAAGAATTCCAAATGTGTAGTGGCGGATTGCAAGCGGATTATCATCGCCCTCGTCAGCGCCTTCAATGGATGCGGAATTCTGCAGCAAATCCTTGCCCGAACTTGGCCCAGCTTAGGCGCAGCTCCAGCGTCTCGAAGATCTTGCAAAACAATGAAATTTGAATTGGCTTTTCCCGCTTTCACTTTAAAGGTTTGTTCTCGAATTCAAATTTTGCAGTCACTGTCCGTCCGTAAACCGGTTTTTTTTGGGGCATTTATGGCTGCATAATGTGTCAGGTCCGAAATTACGGCCCGAAATTGAACGCGGACGTCCAAGTGGATAAAGACCTTTTGTACGGATTACTTGCCTTTTCGGACGGGTATATTCGCACGACCGCATTTATGTCAGGGAATAAATACGGCCGGCCGGCCGGTAATAATTACTTCCGGCGTACGACGCCATTATGGCTGCCACGATTTTTCACGCGCCATTATGATGGGCGGGCAATTAATTTCCGCGGCCGTGTTCTATAAATTGAAACTCAAAACATTTAAAAACAAATTTCAACTCCGCGATTTCTTTCAGCGCCTAGCGCCTTCGCCCTCGGAGCGCCTTCTCGAGCCTCTCCAAAAGGACTCGAATTTCGTACTCAGCCAGCGCCCGCGATCCCATGGCATCTAAGGACTCCCTCAGAGAAGGTAATTTCTAACATTTCAGCTCAGCAACATCGCGGCCGCGATCTTGCCTACTAGAACTTCTATTGTTTTCATAAGTATAGCTGGTCAGCAAGATCGTGGCCGCGGTTTTGCTTGCTAGGCTTTGTAATTTCTTGATAGCGGTCTTCATAAGTGTAGCTGCACAACAAGATCGCGGCCGCGGTCTTGCTGAGCATAGATTTTCATTCTTGCGATGTTCATGAGTAGTAGTGTAGTAGGTCACTAGGATCGCGACCGCGATGTTCGTGAGCAGTGGAATTGTTTTCTTGCCGTGCTTAACTGCTACACAACATCGCGCCCGCGATAGTGTGAAGTGCTATTTTAGCTGCTTGGCAGGATCTTAGTCGCGTTTCTCTACAGTAGTTTATACCTTTTCGTTTCACCACATTATGCAGCCTACCAGGCACTCACCACAGGCTTTTCTTTACAGCACTTGCTCTGTTCCGAGGACCGGATGTCGAGCCCGTCCGTATTATAACCCCTTCCAATGAAAGGAAATGGTGTATTGAGATTGCACAGGCTATACCGCACATTAAGGGTGATCGCAGAAAGGACCTGTGCCTGTTTCTGCGGACTGGAAAAAAACCTGAGGACGTTGAACAAGTTGGCATAGTGGTGGCAATGTGGGAAGGCACGAAGAACAATGTACAAGATGCTATCATGTATGCAGCATTGAGGACACACAGGCATTGCAGTTCCTGGAGTACATTTTGAAATGGCGCAATTATGATCCGTCTCTGATGACAGCAAGCAAAATGAACAAGCCAGCCACAGGGAAAAACGTCCCCACGTCAGCTAAGGGTTATGGCTGGTTGTTGCCATCCTATGAATCTCTCTCTTTGTCAGGAATAAAGGGAAACAGAGACATATTGCTAGGGTTCTCGGCATGCAGAAATGGTTTGTCTACAGACAAGAAGCCTCCGAGCTGTGCCTTGAAAGCAGTTCGGGACGAGAAGATGCCCTCCGTGATGGACACCAATTGGCTAAGAGCCGTGGCGAAGAAAAAGAGTGTGAAGCCTATTGCTACTTTGGGAGAGACATCAGCACCAAAAGAGGTGGTTCAAGAACCACAATCCACGATAAACCCCTCCGGTATTGTTAACCCTACTCTTCCTCTTGCTATGAAGGCCCCAGATAGCACTACATCTGGTGGATTTATTCCAAAAAAACTCCCTTCTTTCAGAATTAGCCTTAGGAATCTGACACCTACTGAAGATACAAAGATTTCTATTTTTGATTGTGAACCTGCACCAGCAAACTTGACACACAGAGTGCGATCAAATGACCATGTTCAAACTCTGGTTAAAAGCTTCAAGACATACCCGACAGAGGTCCTCACACTGGCGGCGTCGTTCGTTTGACCCTATTACCAAGTAACTAATTCTTTATCTTTTGGACACTTTCGTTATGTAGATTTGACGGCGGTTATCTATCTTTTCGGGAGGAGGGTGACATGGAGCAATCGAGAAGATTTGAAGGGCAAGAAATTTTATATTATTTCGGGCAACCACTGGTATTTCTTGTTGCACAACTCCTTTGTTCCGTCGTCGGCGAGTTGGGCGACAACGAGAATTTGCCAAAGTATATGCTAGAAGAAGATCGAGGGTGCTCAGCGAAATCTTACAGACAAAGGAGTATATAGAGTTGAGTAGTCAATGCAACAAGTAATTGCAAAACAGGTGTCTGAGAGAGCCACCGATTGAAAAGCGCAACAACCGTCATCGGCACAAGGCTTATGGCTGTCCTCCACAAGGACCTATAGGGACATCTAAAACTTCAGCTTGGAAGATATTTATTTATTTTCTACTTCGCCAACCCGGCGCCCCATCTTGATGACTTGAAATTGCTTACGCATGACTTCCATGAAATTGCAGCGACCACCTTGAAAGTCACGGGGAGCTTAAGGATGAAAAACAATTCATTTTATGGATGAGAAGGTTTTCAAGAAGTTAATGGAAGTTGCGGTATGTGGGTGAGTCGTAAACTTCGGTGGCGACCATGGTGACTTTCGGACAAGCCATCGAAAGACTTCTTTAACAAGACACGGCTCGGTTGCTACAAGGTATGTCGAATGCGAGAGGTGTCCACGGTACTGCTTTCGATGAGATTATAGAAGGGAAGACCTATTTAAAGGTGCGGTCGGGTTATAGCGGGAGATTTGATTGCAAACAATGGGCAACTGACATCAGAACCCTCACTTTTATGAGGCGAGAAATTTTATCTTATGCCACAAATTTCTTTTGCAAAAGGATTTCTATAATTTGGGACGAATTGCTTGGGCTTTTCTGATTTGGTGAGCGAGAGAATCTTGGATATATCGGATCTCCGTCTGAATGCGTGAAGGCTAACTATAACAAGGATCATACACTTGGTAACCTACGTAGCCTTTACGGAGCGGTCGGGGAATATTCTAAAGCGAGGAGGAGGCTAGAAAAAGAAAGGAAAAAAGAAATATTGTCATAGCGGTGACAAAGGATGGCATCCCTACTTCCTCCCAAGTGTCGAGAGAATCGACATTGATATTTATTGACATCAGAGGGATAAACAAGGTATGGGATTGCAAGAAATACACATATCTATTTACAAGGATAGCTACCATGGCCGAATGCCAAAGTTTATCACTTGGTCATTGTCATGCATTTCGATAATTTGCCCAATTGCTTGTGCTGTCGGAAGCAAATTCGAGGCGGTGGCTACCTATCTTTAGGTTCTTATGAAGAAATGGGATGGGAGAGCAAGCGAAGGGTGAAAGAACATCGGTACTTTATTAGTCATATGTGCATTGCCGGGGAGTGATGTTAGGTAGCACTGTGCAACCGAGCTGGAGCTTCACCTATCTCAACACACGGCAAGGCTCCTAAGTCAACACCATTGCCTCCAATGCCGCTAACATGTAATGAGGATGCCGGCGAGAAGATAAAAAAGAAATATCAGACTCTTTTTCTGAGGCAAACCAAAATTCAAATGGGTGCAATGGAAGGAGATCTTGTATTGAAATGCCATTTGAAAACCTCTTATGCCTACCATATTGTTGAGCAGTGGTGCCAACCCGATGGTTGCGTTCGGATTTTTCTTTTAATTTTGGGGCGGCTTCTCATGTTGCTCTTATGCAAGGCAAAAGAGCGTGGCTTTTGAAAGTTCAGGTAAAGTGTCTTGGTTTCACGAGGCGTTCTTTGAAAGCGCTTGATAAAATGGCCAATCAAAGTACGGATGGGTTTGAAGAAGAGGAGAAAGCAGAGAATGTTGAGCCTTATCGGGGATGCCCAACATCGGTATCACCCAAAACTGAGATCTATCAAAGTTGGATTCCATTTTGGAAAACCCCGATGCTAAGTCCTACTGAAGAGAATGCAAGAAACAAAGCGCTTGCTTGAAGAGGCGGAAAAAGGTATAGAAGCCACGGAGCCCACTTTTCAAAAATTGAGTGCACTTAATGAGAAGCTTGATGGGTACATGCCTTTCTTAATGAGGCGAACATAAGTTTGAATCGTGAAGGCGTAGAACACATGGAAGCAGACCACCAAAGCACATGGGCCTTGGACCAACGACACATGGAGGCCGACCAAGATGAGGTTCTTGGGACCACGGGAGCATCGGTACACCGACAAGAAGCGAAGCTCTCTCATCCACACCGAGAATGCTCTTGAATCGGAGAAGGAACTTATAGGCGGGGGAGGCGATCGATTGGGCGGTGAAAAATGGGGGCTGATTCACATCTGCAGCGCATCGCAAACGCCATGGGTGTTGAGATTCCAGAGGTCACAGGTTATTCAGAGATGGACACAACACAAGCTATGGAATTGGGCCCGGGGGATGCACTTATACATAATGGGGGTATGGCATCTGCGTTCGGAGGGTAGCAAAAAACCCCCCTTGTATACGCAATTTTAAAAGGCAATTTGACCCCTTTGTGTATAGATATTGCTCCAAATCAGTGCCTAAAAACACCCCTAACCCCTAAGTATACATACACAAATGGTCCAAAAAACACCCCTCCGTTGAACTCTCATGGGTTATACGCTGATCAAAGATGAATCCCCCGGGGAATTGGGTAGAGAGCATGTCACCCGCATGGCCAATGAAATGGGTGTGATACCTGATCAAGTATCTGAAACACAATCAGAATAATTATTTCCTTCAATCAGAATAATTATGTTGTATATTACTTCCTTCAATGGAAATTTTGGTTTCGGGAATTTTGGTTATGTCTTTACCCATATCTTTTACCATATGTTTAATGCTAAAAATAATCGCGACCGCGATCCTCTGTAGCAATTATATGGCTTTAAATACTGAATTTTTTGTGATATGCTTGCTCATCGGTACCTTCTTTTAACACAATGCTCTCATATGGTTTTAATAAAAGGCTCATTATTTTGTCACCTTTCAGCTGCGAAACATCGCGTTCGCGCTTCTTGCGAGAAGTTTGAACACTCCCTCCTACTACGTTCTACTCGCGGCGAACCTTTGCATTAGCTGTAAAAATTATATTTCCGAATAACACTGAAGCATTTGCAGAATTTGTGCAAAAAAACGCCAACTTTTACTCAATTGGTAGTAGTTTTTGCACTATATGGCTACCCGCTAACCTATTTCATGCTAAACGAGAATTCCAAATTTCTCTAATTAATGAATTCATGCTTATATGTTAGAATAAATCAACAATTTGATGGCACCAGTTTATTTCAAACGGTAATATTACCTTGAAAGAAAAGTTACTGAAAGAACAGATCGTGTGCTTTCAAACTCCGTGAGATCTCTGCATTCATCTACCTGAAAAAAACTTCCATGTTCACAAGGCCTCACCTTAAATTCAAAAGGAAAATATACTAATTGAACTTACTGCCTCATCCAATTTACTCAAAGAGCTACTGCTTCCGCCACTACTGTTTGCATAGTCACTATAGTTTGCAAATCCATGTTCTGCATAAACATAACCATCTGGAGACTCCCATGGATGCCATGAAGGTGAAATAACTTGTGCCATCAATGCCCTCTAGGCTAGAATGAAGGCTGCTTGTAAAAGATTAGTTATACTTTAGAATCTACTTATATTTTGTGCAAAAACATAAGATGCCTAGCAATCCCCACTTTTTGCCTTGCCGCCATTTAATATCCTTGAAAACGGGATATGCTTTGACCTGTAAAAGCAAAACCATAATCAGCCCCATTGCACCCTATATACAAAAGCCAAAATGACTATTCATGGGCCTGTACCTCAGATGCACCACGTGCTCAAAGCCATTGATCTGGATCCTCCATAAGTAACCTAAAAGGTGAGATTGTAGCAACAGTTCTTAAAGTGATCCAATCACGCTTCTATAACTTCTAATTCCAACGTGTAATATATATACTCCTAGTTGCCTCCAGGTAGCCATACACTTGAGACCTATACTGGAAACTCAGTGTCCTAGAGTAAAGTCAACATAAAACTTTCGCTTTAATTCAGAAGCTGGCTTTCACATCAAGGGGCTACTTATTGCATATGCAACAAGAAAATATTGTTGCTATTGCCAAAAAGACTTGATTGCAAATGGTACTGGCTGTGTACAAAAAGAAACTCCGTCATAGACAATAATATCATAAGGTTCGTGCCATTAAGCACAGTGGCATAACCTCTGACATGCTCTTTGCCTGCATCCTATAGGTTACCATATTAATCATCATTTTCAGCAAGGAAAGATGATCCAAGGGAAGCTGCAGAGGCCACAACTGGATCAATGGCTTCAATAGTAGAAAAAATTTTAAAATTCCATGTGGGTTGTAAAACAAAAGTGGAGAGTGAGAAGAAGACCAATTCTAAAGCTGATTATGAGGCCAATCTGAAACGAATTGAAGAGAAGGCTGCTGTGAAGGTGAAGCACAAGGTTAATAATGAGAAGGTGGCCATTAAAAATGCAAAAACGAACAGGTAGAATATGCAGCACAAAATAAAAAAAAAAAAGAGAGAAGATGGGTAAGAAATCATCAGAAAAGACAACTGACCTGTGAGACAAGACGATTTAAATTCGTATAAGTAGGCCACTCAATGTCCAAAGATCTTCGGCAAATGTCATAAATGGCCTCGTTATCTAGAAGAATAGAAACATCTGTATGTTCCAATTATGTTCCAACAGAGAATGAGTAGACAAAACGTTGTTATCAGGCTCCACAACTGAAGTAGAAACTTGAGGAGACGGATAAACAGTAAATCCGAAAGACAACTGACATGTGAGACAAGACGATTTAAATTCGTATAAGTAGGTCGTTCAATGTCCAAAGATATTCGGCAAATGTCATAAATGGCCTCGTTATCTAGAAGAACAGAAAAATTTGTATGTTCCAACTGAGAATGAGTAAACAAAACGCTGTTATAGGGCTCCACAACTGAAGTAAAAACTTGAGAAGACGGATAAACAGTAAATCCGAGCTTAGACTTCTTCCCATAATCAACAGAAAAGTGCTCTAACAGCAAAGATCCCAGACCAGATCCTGTACCACCACCACCTGCATGGAAAAATGAGAAATCCTTGCAAGCCAGTGCAGTTGTCAGATCCAAGCAAAGATCCACCACTTCTACCCAGTTGAAACATCCGCGATCCAAAACGCAGCTAACTGCAAGTTTACAGGGAACAATAGGTCTGGAACAGTCATCAGCATATCCTAGACTAGGATATGCCACAAGCCCATATAAGCCCAAAAATGCTTTTCATTTTGGAAGGCAAATTTATAAAAAAACTCTGTATTGGACTTGCATGGCCAATAAGCAGATGCATCAGCATTAAAGAATTGTGCATAAATCTTTCTCATTTTAGCACACTCCCTTTTAATAATAACTCATTCAATTGTCTTAGGGATATGGTCTTGGTCTCAAGAATGGTGATTTATGTATCCACATCAAATTCCCCTGGAACCCCTTGTTATTGTGCTACATATTCTAAACAAGATGTTCACTGGACTACCTCGATCGTCGAATCCATCCATCCTATGGCCCAGATCGTATGTTAGGGCATCTGGGCACATCTCTTTTCGATTATAATCATTTATAATTGGGGGCACTTATGATTTTGAAATATGAAATAGAGGCTCAAAAAAAGAATTATTTAGAAGTGGAGCATCATAGAAGCGGAGCGCCAAGAAATTTTTTAGAAGTGGAGCACCAAGTGTTTGATCTGGAAAGCCTGGGTATTCTGCCGAACTTGGTCTATCTGGATTTTGAATCAATGGTGCAGCTGAACTTGGAATTTTGGGAGATCTGCCAGATCTTGAAACCATTTTATGCAAAACTATCTTCACAGGCCCTATTCCTTCCTCCATCTCCAACCTCAAAAAGCTCAGAAAGCTTGACCTCTCTGGAAATGAAGCCATCTTTGGCAGCTTGCCCCCCTCGTTTTTTTATCTAACTAATCTCTAAGAGTGGTATCTTCAAACATATCGTAAATTTCAAAGGTTAGATCTGTCCGAATTTTTTTTCAAAAGCATTCCTCAACTATAGGTTGTCTGGATTGAACAGTTTTGGAAATTCTGCTGGGCAGTTTTGATGGGAAATTCCGGATTAAAAGTTCTAGAAATTTTGGCTTTTTCTTTCTACAACCAAGTTCTTCAGTCTGGAAGTGTATTCTTCCCATTTTCCTCAGATTCACATGTCCAGGTTTGTTTGATTTCTCCACAGAGTTTTCGTGTTCTTGCTGTTCTTCATTTTTGATGCAGTGCAGTGGAAATGCAGAAAATATAAAGGGTGTCTTATATATTAAGGACATGTAGAATAAAAATAAGTGGGAAAGGTTTTTATCTGAGACATGACGTGGAGATGACATGGAGTCTTCCGTGGAAAAGGGGCCTTACATTATTTTTACAAAATTTGGATTGAAAATTTGCTGGCATCTTTTTATCATAACCGGATTTTTCCAGCTTTAGAAAAAAAAATTCTCGGGAGGAGCGCCCAAAATTAGACCCATGAAATATGACATGTTAGAAATGTTATCTCATGAAATATGACATGTTAGAAATGTTTAATCTGTTTCAGAAATGAATTAAATCACATGCATTGTGAGGATGAGCACCGAAAAGTACATAAGAATACAAAGCACTGGAAAACGTACAGCAACATGTCCAAATGGTTAAATAGACCATTTGAAAAAGCCTTGCTTATCCATTCTAACCGGCTATGGCGTTCTCAAGCTCAAGCAAGCTGCTATGGAAAGCATTGATACTGGCCATTTTTGTCTTCTCATTAACAAGCACGCATGCACAGGTAAGAACCCTAGTAGTTTTATGATGTATCTCTTAAGTAATCGAAGCAGAAGGTACCCTGTTTTTCAAGCAAAAGAACTGTGGGATTGTTCAGAAAATGTGGGTTTTGTGTTTTGATACAGGACTGCAGCTACAAGGTGACGATAAAGACCAAATGCGACCAATTTGCAGGCACAAATTCGAAGATAGATCTAGAGATTTTCGACAAAAATGGGAAGACGAAATGGTTTTACAGTCTGCAAGGAGACGGAGGCAAACACTTCGAAAGATGCAGCAAAGACGAGTTTACCTTTACAAATGTGAGCAGGGCAGATCTGGTGGTGCCCTGCGGCGTAAGTCTGCACAGCGACGGATCTGGGTTCGGGCCAAACTGGTTGCCTGATTTCGTCATAGTCGCCTATTCTTGTGAAAACCCTAAGCTCGGTGGTGCCCCCATTTTTTACCAGCATAACTGGATCCCTCCTGTCGCCACTGTTAAGCATTGTGGTTAGTTAAACCCCTCCCCAAGGGTTTTTCTTGTTTTCCCATTTCACAGTTCATCGCATGGTTTTTCCACTCTTATCCATTGCCTCTATCATTTCAGAATCTCTAAACTCTTCTTGCAGCATTGAAGAAAATGTTCCCTTTTTAGGCATTTTTTATCTCTCAAATCTTGTCACTACTGAAGAAAATGTTGTCTTTTTTGGGCATGATGTTGTTTTGTGATTTTTAGCACGCGTAAATGTGTGGTGGACTATTTCGACTTATTGTCCAATTGTGTAATGCCATGTGGACAATATCCTTTTAGAGAAGATGAGGCTGAGGTTGACATTCTATTTTTTTTACGTCAGATTCTGTTCTTGAGCGTATATTCTGTTTTAGCTTGATATTTACATTCTGAAAAATTAGAGTGTTATAACCCTGAAACTAAACAAAGAAGAATGCAGTTTCCAAGACCTTCACATTGATAGAAAAAACATTGATACAAAATTTGAAACAAAAACAGTTTTAGATCATAGTAGCTAGAAAAAGGAACAACAAACTAAAAAAGGTGTGCTTTGAGAAGAGATCTACTCCTTTTTCATGAAATGTTGCATGAAGCTTTCAAATTCTTGTCTTGGCATCTGTAGCATCACAATGTTGCAATTTTGGAAAGTCCCACCAGAGATAATAGCAAACATGCACATGCATGCCTAATATGTGTCTAACTACAGGAGAACGTGCGACAAGCATCTCACAATCCTGATTGAATTGTATCAACTGATTTTTCACTTCTGCTTACTCTTCATCTATAGCTGCTACATCAAAACTATTCATGGTTGCTAGAACAAACGGATTGTCATTGACAGAAGCAAAACCATACATCACCAAGATTATTAACATGACTAGCATCAACAAGAACATTCAAGACCATCAATCTTCTTCAACTCTTCTTTATAAATTCCATCAAACATTCTTCTCTCACCTTTATCGTCTAAGGGATTACTCACCACATTCATTGCACACTTAGCCTGTGGATTCAATGTTTTATCATATCTAAAAACCAGGAAGTCAAAAACAACAAACAAATAAAAAAAGACAAGAACAAAATTAACACATATCTATTGTGATTTTCAATCATTCTCTGACCAGTAATGCGCATCTCAATGGCCGGCATAACTCCTGCCCTAATCATTCTCGAAATTATACTTGTGCATCTAGACTTCCCAAAATATTTTTCTTAATTCCCACAATAGACAGCATATACTTAACCCATGTAGCAAGTGTCTGTGTACTCGTCCTATTTAAAGAATTGTACCACTCTGTAGATTTATAGTTCTGATTAGGCTGCATAAATTAGAACCTCACAATCTTCCCTTCCTTATCAGGTTTGCCTCTCAGCCAAGTGCCTCTCAAGTTGCTTAAAAGTTAGCACAAAATCAGCGTCGAAGCATGCTTATATGACAATCTAAATTGCTCTTCCTAATAGTGATTAATATCAATATTATAATTTGTACTTAAGCATTCATTGCATTCTAGAACTTCCTCTTCATTCTCTACAACAACAAGAAAATCAGAAAGTAGAACTTGATAAAACTCACTTTGCTCACAAATGGCAAATTTTGCTATCGAGTAATAGAGAAACCACCTTTGTCAGACCTCTAGCATGATGAATCTGATGGTCTATATCTGCTAGTAAGCTTTCTCATCAGAAAATGGACTCATCTATCTTTTTACATTTCTGACGTATTCCAGGAGTCTTCCTAGACCTCAGCATTGATGCTATGGAAGCCAAACGTTCTCGCTCAAAGATTGGAGACTTTCGGATATCATATCAAAAGTAAGCTCTTCAATTCTAGTAATTGTCACTCTGATCCTGATTCCTTCGAATCATGCTACCGAACTTATGAATTGATCCCTTAATGTTTTATTAGAATATATGATATTTTTGTATGATACTTGTGTCATGTATCGATAATTTCGGGTCTGCAATTGCCTCGCAAATAATGCAATCTGGTATTATCAAACCTAATATTTTCATCTAAATGCTGTTCAATTTTGGTCTCATCTATCTTAGCAACTTGCTCTTCATTTTTGCTTATTTCAATTCGCATATGAAACGACACACATGAATTGCAACCTTATGTTATCTATCAAGTCCAAAAAAAAAAGATTAAAAAAAAAACAAAAACCCCCTAGAAGATAACAACAGGTTGGCGTGATTTTGGAGTTGACATAATCCCAATTTAATTGGATGGTGGTTGGAACTGATTTCATCTGGAGTCTCTCAGTATCTGAAAGAGAAGAATCTGAAGTAGATAAAGAACACTTCCAAGAGCTTATAGGCAAAGGTGTAATTTGGCTCTTGGCATGTTCCAAACCAAACTTTTTAACCATATCACCAATATAATTGGTTTGATGTAACTGCAACCATCCTTTGCTTCTATCTCTAGTCACTTCAATTCCCAAGCATGAACGGATCGCCCCAAGATCAACCATCTCAAAGGCCATCGAAAGATCTCGCTTGACTTGATTGAGAAAATTGATATCATTAGCAACTAAGATCGTATCATCAACATATAGAGCTATAATAACAAATCATCCACTACATCTCTTGACATAAAGATTCGAATCTGCTGCACTAGGGAGATATCCTGCTGATAATAGGAAATTGTTCATCGTCAAGTACCATGCTCGTGAAGCCTGCTTAAGCCCATATAGAGATTTTCGCAACCGACATATCATAGCCTTCTTCCCTTGAACAACATATCCAACTGGTTGCTCCATGTAAATTTCTTCTTGAAGATCACCATTAAGAAAAGCCGTCTTGACATCCATCTGATGTACTTCTAAATCATGGGCAGCTGCAAATGCTAAAAGAGTCCTTACATTAGTTAACCGAACTACAGGTGAGAAAGTTTTAGTATAATCAACTCCTGCAACTTGAGAATAACCTTTTGCAACCAAGTGAGCTTTAAATTTATCAAAAGTACCATCAGCTTGATATTTAGTCTTGAATATCCACTTGCATTTAACCATCTCCCGTCAGTGGGCAATTCTATCAACTCCCAAGTTCCCTTATTGATTGAGGAATCAGCAATTTCCAATTTGCACTCTGTGGAGAAGCAACTGCCTCATCATAAGTGGTAGGATCATCTGTAATGGTAAAACAAGAATAAGAATCATCAAGATAATAACATCCGGCATGATAGTCCAAGATTCTTTTAGTAGGTTGCCAATGAGTGTGAGGAGGGAACATTGTTAGGTGCAACCGGTACCACATCCATGCTACCATTATCATCATCAGGGCTCATCGGGATGGACATATCAGGGAGTTCATGAAGGACTAGTGAAGGATTGTGAGCAAATGTAGAAGTATGAGAAAGTGTATGAGATAGTAAGAGAGGGTTATGAGCACTAGTAACATTTGGAGAACTTAGGACAAGAGGAGCATCATCCTCTTCAGTATGAAAGTCACGCAATATGACAGTTGAAGTTGTGGAATTGTAGATTTCACGAGCCATTCGTGTCTCATCAAAAATAACATCTCTTCCCAAGATGACTCTTCGCGCCTCAATATCTCAAATGCGATAGCCACTAATGCGCAAGTGTGCAACATCCGGCTTATCGCCAGTCCATAACTGATATGGAGTCGTATCACCTAAAGCAACAAAAAGCAATCTATTCTTCAACACTAAATTGTGTGAAAGCATGTGATTTATATTTACCACTATTGTCACTTCGCAATCTCTTCAATCGCCTATCTGTTTGTGTTTCAACCATTCTCTTGAACTCCTTGAACTAATACCTTAGATTTGGTTCCTGAGAATATAAACATGTGTATATCTAGAAAAATCGTCAATGAATAGTAAAAACTAGCGACCACCTCCATGTGAATGTGGCAATGGACCACAAATGTCAGAATGCACCAAGTCAAAAATATTGGTTGTCGAAATCTCAAATTTGAAGAACGGGCGCCTATGCAATTTTCCAAGAACACATGTATCACAACCGCCCATAGACTTTGAAGATAAATTAAACCCTTTCATCGCCTTGTTATGCTCCAGGGCCACAAGATAAGGGAAACTGATATGACCAAACCTGCGGTGCACCACAAACATTACTCCTTCTAAAGTACCTGTCAAATGTAGGCAAATCTGAAATTCTCAAGCCAGTTTCAATTCCAAGTAATCATATTGTTCTTCTATTGATGCATGGGTGCCTTTTGTTGAGCTCGATGAGGAGCTTCGAAGGGTTGAAGCTAGAAGTATTTCCAGACCTACAACAAAAATTCAGTGCGCAAAAAAGAGGTTTGATTTGTGGTGAGAATTTTCAAGACTTCTTCTTGAAAAGAGAGTGCTTGTGGAACTTACATATGCCAATGTTGGAGAAGTTAATGCTGCAGGTTACGAAGAATAATGAACCTACTATCCACCAGAATCGTAAGTTTTGTATTTTGCATTAATTTTATTTTGATTATTAAGCTTTAACTCTGTGGTTTGTCAGGTTGCATGTTTTCCCACGTATTTAACAAGGTGTGGTTGCATGTCAGCCGTTCTATCTAGTTCTGAGTGTGAATCTAACACTTCACACACCGTCATCCCCATAGCCAAATTATTCATAATAGACATAAACTTCGCCAGAAAATCATCTGTCGCAAAATTTTTTGGATCATAAGATGGCAGATTCAGGGCCTGTGTTTGATTGTAGAAGCATTTGAGAGCATCATCATCCACTATGATTATATCATCCTTATTCTCGATACCAAGTTCATCCATCATGTTACTCAAGTGTTTGATGAAGATAGGCTTGCCTGTTGGAACCTTGGGATTAGTGAACTTCACACATTTGTTCTGATCCCAAAAGGTCAACCAATGTCTATGCATTTCCCCCAGTGCCTCCAAAGTATCCTTGATGTTCTTTAGTTCCATGGATGACCAAATACCAACTCGAAATAACCTGAATACCTCATCTAGCATCTCCTTCAAGTGCAGCTGCGGATAGATCCACTTGGTGTTTGATTCTACTGGTGTCTGATGAAACTGATCTCTAGCCACTTTATTTTTTGGAAAAGTCTTGCAAAGGACTCCGTTTAGATCAATCACCACAACCTTCTTAGAAACGCAATGCAAGCTGAAACATCAAACATGTATCTGGTCAGCAAGATATGATCACACAAACAATACAAACGCGCCAGGTGTGATTTGAGTTAGTCTTAACCAAATCGCGCAAGGCGTGATTTAGTGTGACAATGAAATATAATCAAAGCACGCTTGGCGCGATTTAATTCAAAGCTAAGATAAATTAAATCACGCATGGCGCGATTTCATATGCAAGGCCATACCTATCATCTTCAGTTTCGCTGCCGTCGTCGGCGTCATTCTCCCCTTCGCCACCCTTAATCTCCGTGCTCTTCTGACTGTTAGAATTGTTATTTTCTATTAGTTCCTCTACGTCCTTCACAACTGACATTATTTTAGTATTGATTTGGCAAATCTGTGAATCACTAGAGTTGCATGGGTTGCCAATGGCCCCTTCACTTTCGGTTGCCTTATCAATTAGATCCTTGTTAACCTGCGAATCTACTTTATTGTTGCTTGCATCACCCGCAAGGAAGGCAAGGATATTCCCTAAGTTCGCCTTCATCACATTACTTTGAGCAGCCAGTTTAGCAGCCACTTGGTCATTGCTTTCCTTATCAGGCTGCGGATTACTAGTTCCCTCACCAGAACCATCGTCCATTTTTGAATTGGACAAGTCTATGAGACTTTTGATTGCTGAAGATTTCAGGTTGCCATAAGGGCCTTTAGGAGATTTGGCAAGCACATGCATGAGAAATGGTTCGAGAAAATCTTTGGCCTGCTCATCACTCACAAAGCAATGACATCTTCTAACACACATAAGAGCCTCTCGGGCAATATAACCTCCAACATGAAGCTCCAAGCAGGTTGTATCAATTGGAGCAAATGCCTCGACCAGGTAAGCAGCCATAGACAGGGGAAATCCATTTTTATTTAAGGCGCCCTTCTCCTTAGTTAGTAGCGCGTACTTGATTTCACCATTTAGGAGGGGGTCCCGATCCTCATCCTCTTCTGACTCATCCTGTTCCTGTTCCTGTTCCTGATCCTGATCATGATCCTGATCCTGATCCTGATCCGTATGATAGAATATAGTTCTTAAGTCTGGATCATCTAGAAGAAAACATTCACATGCACTGCTATTGTCACCCTTGACCTTAGCAATATCATATTCCTTGTCTGACAGCATGGCTATTATAATAAAGATCACATGTGCCATCTTCCGTTCTGTTCGCAGCTCATTATCCTTAACATCATATATTAGGCATCCCTCCCTAATAACTTTGAGGCACTCCAGATCATGAGCAGCATGTAGATGTGAGTCACTAGAAGGCCAAACGATAACAATAATGAAGGACCTCTCAGTTGTCAATCCTATACAGCTAGTAAAGAAGCTGTTGTAGTCCTTCTGGTTCATGCCCATGTCTCCTCTCCCACCCCTAGAGTGGTATGTTTTTAAGGCAAGTAGTTGATTATGGCAAGAGACCTTTGTACCCAATGGAGACTGAATACTGGACAGTGTCTTCTTCTTCAGTAATCTTCTTCACAAGGGCCACTTTTCTTCTCAACTCGGCCAGTACCTTAGGGGGTAGAGTCTCCTTATGTTTTGCATTTTTAGCCTTCCAATTCTTTAAGAAGTCCTTTGACCAGAATAAAGCACGATTTCATTAATTGGAGAAAATAAGCCAATTTTGAGAATTTTAAGCACACCTAATTTGCTCTAGCACGAATACTTTCACCTACTTCTCGAGCACAAGAAACATGAGGTAAATAACATACACATATACATACAAATTATGTGTTATACTTGTACGTGTACATGACACTCGTAGAAGCTCAATAATGGCCCTACATTGTACACCAATAATTCACATCAATAATTTTACTTCACTATAAAAACGACTTGACTCGGGGGCAGAGGTCATTCATCTTCCATGGCTTCCTCGATGCCTCGTCCAGAGCACATCCGCTCTTTCAAGTGTTACTTGAGCTACAACGATTTGGGCGAATGCGCTAGAAATGGCGTTAATCTTGATCCATGGCTCCTATCTAAAGCTGATGGACCTGCTAGTGCTTGCAGGAAGCTCACTCGTATTGTGGTGCACATTTACTGGCTTCCTGATCAGGAGATATATGAGCTGAATAGCATCACGAGCTTTGGTGTTGATGATGAGTGAATCTGCACCTGCTAATAATTTAATAATGACATGGGTACCTAATAACTAAGTAAGGATGTAATAGCATTCTGATTAAGGATGTAATATCATGTACCTTAACTGAGTATATTGTAACTATGTGCTATCCCACCTCCACTTTTTCTGCAAGCTGTCATTGAATTCAATCATAGCTAAATTCGTCAAGCAAACATGTTTTCAAACATACGCATATTAGTATGAAATTTGTATTATTCTTGTACGTATACAACAGTCTGATACACGCTCAATAATGGTGGTAAACTCTACCCCAATAATTCACCTCAATCATTCCACTTCGCTATAAAAGCTTCTCACTTCGGGGCTAAATTTCATTCATCTCCCATGGATTTTTCGCCTTCTTCAGTTCACCACATTGAGGCGATCAAATGCTCAATGAGCCACTCTGATCTTGTTGGTTGCCTAGACAGGCATCTTCTTCTTGATCCCTACCTGCGAAGAAAAGCTTTGGGCGCTGAGATTCATTGCCCTGCGTCAATTCGTGTTATGATCCATCTGATTGGGCTTCCTGAGCGCATGAGCTATGAGATATCAGGGATCACTACTACAGATCCTGAAGATGAATGAATCACTTGTTTGGCATTGTATAGTGTAAGAGCTCTTGTGTTGAGATGAAAAACGCTCTATTGTAAGTTACATGTCATGTATGATATAGTAATTATGTAAAAGAGCATTGCATGCCTCAAGAGTTCTCATCTTCGTCGTTAGCTTCTTTAGCCACTAATTCTTGCAACTGAGCCCTCACACTACTGGGGCTCACCGCTGACAACGGCCTGGTCTCTACGTCCCAACCATAGTCTATTGTTTTCGAATGTTGGTAGCGTGGCGGGTCGTTAGGATTCGGTCTCCAATTCTTGCTCCAGCAATCCCTATACTGCATTGCATATGAGGTGCCCTTTCTGGCAACAGGCTCAAACCAAGAGACAAACACCTCTTCATAGTGAGGGAGGGTCCTCTACTGGGTCCTCTTCAGCAAAGGCCATCCACGTCGGGCAGTTATCATGTGGCCTGATCAGCAAGAGCATTCCTTTCTTGACATCTTGGTAGGGGTCAAATATTTCAACAGGGTTCTTGGGTCTACCAGAGAAAGGCCCGACATAATGAGATGCACCAATGTGTTCATCCACCAATAAGTTGTCGGGTTCTTCTAATGCAATTTGTCTCGTGTTGGGCCAGAAATCCTGAATGACAGTTCTACCGGGCTGAACGCCCCCAAGCACTCGCAACAAGGTGGACCAGTAGTCAATAACTTCATTCATATATGTGTTAGACCATGAGTTATCGCCGGCTCTAGAAATAGCTGCCCAGTGCATCATGTACTTGGCAATTGAAGCTCTCAAGGCACCTATATCTGTCAAGCTTTCATATGGCTGCACGACCTTAGGTGACCCTCTAGGAATCATAGGTAAGCCTTGGGCATCCTCCTTCCACATTTTGATTCCCTTTTCAGGTAGCCACTCCCTATGCCCTGGCCTCATCTTGTAGAACATTAGTGGCCATCCATCCTTCATGCAGAACTTGAAGAGTAGAGGTTCCAAATGACCACATAAATGGTCCTTCTTATCAGGGATAAAACCTTTCACGAATTCTTTCCAGTTGGGAACCTCAGACACAAGGTAGGGTGTAGGAGACTTTGAACTACACTGCCTGAAGAGTTGCATAAGCTCCGGAATAGTCAATGCATCTGATCTTCTCAATAGAGTAGAGTAGTTTCCAAAGAGGGCATCTATGTCATCGTGGGTGTGTCCAACCATCATGAATCCCAGCTGCACCTGATCGAAGACACCTAACCAGACCAAGTATGACAAGTAAGAGAAAAGATACCTGTTCTTGTTTTGTCCTGAGCAATTGTCTAGCTGCACCTCCTAGGCAACTTCTTCGGTATCAGAGGGCCCTTGATAGGAGGCATAAAATCATTTCTAGTGCCATTCACCATTTTTGTCCTGAGGGCTTCCGTGTTCAAAATTGCTCCAGCCCAGGAGCTTCCTGGATGATCTGTATTTCTCAAATGACCCCAGTTGTCCTCAGATTGATTCTCTAGTGTTTTCAAGGTATGATTTAAAGATCCCACATGAAAATTCGAATCATCAGGCCAGAGGTCCAGCGAGAAGTGGCCCAAGGCACCTACACCATGCCCATGCATGAGAGCACCAGTAAGACTCACCTTCAACCGTTCACCTCTCCATACAGATTTTGCTAGCTTCTCCAGACGAGGAACCATCGTCTTATTCTGATCCATTTTATCATGTATAATGGTTAAGGCATGTTCAGGAGATCGATGAGACAAAGCTCTCCATGACCAATAGAGACTCCTGCAGGAAAGTTGGGCTGTCATGTGAGATTTCCTTTCCACGGCAAGCTCTCTTCTTTCTCTTGGATCTCTAGTCTTGGCAAGCTTCTCCTTTATCACAATACAGGTATTACACTTAGAAAATGCTATCCTTTTGGCGATTGCTACCTCAGAGTGGTTCTCCTTCCACGTTGACAAGAAGGACGACGGAGAAACATGTTTTCCTGTCATCTCGTGGACGGTTATATCTACCTCTTGATGTATGTCCTTTTTAGTCAAGATGGAAGGTAATCTCTTCACATTTTCTCTAGTGCCCCCACTCGTAACCTTTGAGCGGTGTGGCATAGTTTCAGCATTTTCATCTATGTACATAGATAGCACAGCACTTCCGGCCAGTGTATGAGATCTTGGTTTCATGGACCCGGAGTTTCCGTGCTCCGCAATCCTGTGCCCGTTCAAAAAAAGCTTCCTCCATTTGTAAAATGTAGAAACTGGTATACCGTAAGCACTATGCCATGCCTTCACACAGACTTGCTTGTTGTTCAGCATTAGCTTTTTCACACTTCCATTCTCTGAACAAAGATCTAGCATGTTGTACGCAAAAGTCGTACGTTCTAGCTTTTCATGCTCCAGTAAAAGGTCCTCATGGCGGATACCTCTTTAACTGTGAAATTAGCACAGCATCTCTTCAAGCAGCACATCGAGGACCTGAACTGCAAGATAGCTTCAGGTGTGGTTTTCCTTTCACCTTTGTTTGGGGTCGAGCGTCCTCTCGCCTTCCTCTTCACCATGTGGTACTGTCTTTTTTTTGTTACTCCAGCCTCCGGCCTGATGGCATAAGCTTCCTTCTCGACCTCTGTCTCCTTCACGGCCGTAACTAGACTTGAAACTGGAATACTGTCTATGAGAACCAATGCTATTGGCCATCTCACCAAGTCATGCACCTGTGGCATTTCTGCACAAGCCTGACAGAGCATAGAAATTTTTTCGGGCATGGGCAACAAATTCATAACAGAAACCCCAATCCACGCTTCGCCCAACTTCATGTCAGACACGGCATCGTTTGGATCTGCGAAGACGATGACACCTGTAGCATAAGGCAGTTTGCAGCACTCGTGCAGTAACTCACATGTCTTTTCCACTAGTTTATCCCTGCAAATCCCCTGCAATTCAATTGGTTTACTGTTTTCTTCACAAGCATTTACTGGGACTTGCCAATTTATCCGTTTGATCTGACCAGGTGGTGTGCTAACATCGGGTCCTGGCGTGATTTCATTCTGAACGTCGCTTTTGGACCAAAGAACGAAGCTACCGACAGCTTCCCCTAGCTGGTTCAATTCCGGTTCTGGAAACGGCAGTGGTATCTGCCCATCAAAGACAACGACAACAGAAACTACTATCAATTCGTCTGGCACAGGGACGTTGTGGTGATTTTTGAAGTTATGCGCTCTGCCCTCAGCCACCTTCTTCCCCAACAGGTAGAAAGACTGCAGAGGTTCCATCCTAAAAGAAAGTCAACACTGCTCGTCAACATCGCGATGGCGATCTGCTGGACCTGAGATGTAGAAAACAATGCAAATTACTCAAGGACCCAAGAGACGATATAATACCTCAGGAAGATCGCGAAGGCGATCCTCTGGACCACATAGGTATGAATCAAACATGCACAAGACACAGAGGGGCCGGACAGATCGCGAGGGCGATCCTTTGGACCTCTCTGGTGAATTCTTCAAATCTACCTAGAATCTTTCTCTAATCTAACTAACCTTCTTCAGCTCAAACTATTTTCTCTGACCATTTAGAAACACTTTCCTACTGGACTTACCTCGACAAGATCGCAATCGCGATTAATTCGATGTAAGCTCGCATCGCGTTATAAGTCTATGCTCCGGATGAACGCAGTCGCGATTCTTTTAGGCAGAGATCCGAACTGGTACAACTGAGCAACAAATAGATATTTGAGTAACTCTCGCAAATCAAATGTTTACACAACGATTCTTTGCCTTTTTGTTAATTACAATGGAGTGAATTGTCAACCTGGGAGCAGAACCATTAGCAGAACCATTATGTTATTGTGATATCCCCCCACGATCAATTAGTCCGAGAAATAAACAACTGATTTGGGCCTCGCTTACCAGATTATACAGAAAACACTATTATAACCTATACATAAACAACAAATCGGAAATCACTCCTGAATTGGATAATTTCTAGCTGGAAAAACAATAAGGCATTAAGATTTTGTACCCCGGTAGCTTAAGTTAGGCGAGCGCCTTCAATATGAGACCTAGAGCCCTGAAGAACAGATCGAGCGCCTCGAGGAACAGAACGAGCGCCCAGACAAGAAGAACGAGCGCCTTCCAGAACACCCTGCTCGATTACAAACTGGAAATCCCGCCTTCAAGATCGAGCGCGAAATTCAGGCTCAAAATTTAAATTCAGTTGTCTTTTTCAGTCCTTCAACCGCGCTCCAGAGGCGTGTACATTTGGGTTCCGTAGGGCTTTTATTGCGCGGTTGTTAGAATCCGAGCTTGGGGTTTGAACCCAAGTATGCCAAGACTCTGTCTCCTTCAAACCCACCTCCACCTAATGCTGCATACACGCACCTGTATCTGCACTCCGCTCATACATTTCCATATCCATCATTCATTTATTTATATTCTTATTAACCTGGATATATCCACTTGTCAAATCGTGCATGCCCTTCATATAGAAAGTTTTTCAACTTGCCTAAATAATAGGATGCCCTGCTGTCCTTATCTTCCAGCTGTCGTTGACTTTGACCGTTGACCAGTGAACCCAAAGCCCTAAGTGGCGGGCAGGAGTGTCTGTGTGTTTCTAGTGAGCCCAGCAACATCCGGGTAGGGTGTGCCCGCCACGAATGACTTTGACTTTGACTTTGACTTTGACCTTGACCTACTGCCACTGCTTCTCATAGGTCTCCCCCATTCAACTGCATAGCTTTGAATAACATGACACCATTTAACAACTCTAATCTACTGCCACTGCTTCTCATAGATTAGAATATCACATGACACATAATTTTGTCATTTCCAACATTCCCCCTTCATGTGATATTCCCTGTCATCACATTGTAACAATTTCCTTATTTCACGGAATGCGGATAAAGGTAGAGCCTTTGTAAGAATATCTGCTCTTTGATCAGCTGTACTAACATAGGTCAAATGCACTTGATTTCTTTTGACCATATCTCTGATAAAATGAACTTCCATTTCAATGTGTTTTGACCTTTCGTGCAAAACTGGATTTTTTGTCATGGCAATACAACTAGTATTATCACAATAAATGATTGTTGGTCCTCTTTGAGCAAATCCAAATTCTGCCATAAGCCTTCTTTCCCAAATAAGTTCCTTAGTCAACAGGGCTGCTGAGTTGTACTTTCGGCAAAGACTCGATAAAATCTTCGCTTTGCTTCTTGCACTTCCAAGCAACTGGGGCTCCACCTAATAAAACAACATACCCTGAAGTTGATTTTCGTTTATCTAAATCTCCTCCCCAATCAGCATCACAATAAGCCTGCAATTGCAAGTTGGTTTCATTAAATACTATACCAAAATGCATTGTACCTTTCAAGTATTTGAGAATCCTTTTTGCTGCATTCCAGTGTCCTTTACCAGCCTTGTCATTATATACCTAATGAGAATATTAA
Source organism: Isoetes taiwanensis (assembly GCA_021234155.1). Taxonomy (NCBI): domain Eukaryota; kingdom Viridiplantae; phylum Streptophyta; class Lycopodiopsida; order Isoetales; family Isoetaceae; genus Isoetes; species Isoetes taiwanensis. The sequence goes on along the minus strand of JAJEKV010000010.1, from coordinate 2,601,725 downwards.
GCGCAAATGCAATGTCAGGCCTAGTACAATTGGCTACATAGGACAAACAACCAATCAAACTTCTGTAAGGTATTTTCTCCATTTGTTTGCTTTCTGTTTCTGTCTTTGGACTCATATCTGCAGAAATTCTATGACCAGGAACCATAGGAGTATTTGCCATATTGCAATCTTCCATATGAAATTTCTTCAACATGTTTTGAATATGCCCTTGTTGACTCAAAGCTAGTATTCGTTGACTTCTATTCCTATATACATCAATTCCCAGAAATCTTTTGAGTTCTCCAAGGTCACTCATTTGAAATCTCTTTTTCAAAATATCTTTGCAATGGTTTAGTACTCTGCTTCCATTAGCTACCATAATGTTGTCATCAACATATAGAGCAATAATGCACCAGTCATTTTCCATTTTAAATCTGTAAATATTCCCATCATAATTAAGCTTTTCAAAACCTTGTTCCAACAAATATCCATCCATACACTTATACCATTCTCTGGGAGATTGCTTAAGGCCATACACTGCTCTATTTAACCTCCACACTTTACCTTTTTCTTCTTCAAATCCAGGTGCAGGTTTCAGATATATTTCCTCTTCCAATTTAGCATTCAGAAATGCTGTACTTACATCCATATGATGTATTTCATAATCACAGGCATTTGCAATAGCCAATAGCATTCTTAAGCTGTTTATCTTCACAAGTGGTGAGAATGTTTCATCAAAATCTTCCCCTTTTTTCTGTGTGAACCCTTGAGCAACCAGTCTGGCTTTGAATTTTTTTGTTCTTTTATCAACACCTGGTTTCACTCGATATATCCACTTACTTCCAACTATATTATTATTCAATGGCATATCTACTACGGTATAAGTGTTTGTTCTCTTAAAAGCACTCATTTCTTCTTCCATGGCACTTAACCAGTTTTTTCCATGAGAATCATGCACTGCTTCATCATAATTTTGAGGTATTTTATCATTTTCTAATATCAAAATGTCAAAATCAGATTAATTTCTCCCCGCAACAGATCCGAGTCTTTTGCTTCTTCCATTTCATTTCTCCCATGTGATTCTAAAACATGTTTAGCTTCCTCTGCCAAAATCGAGCTTGGTTCGTCTTGGCTTTCTCTTGGGTTTAATACCATGATCAACTTCTAACTCTTGATGTTCAATACCGGGTTCCATTTCGGACTCAACAACTTCCTTCGAATTAATTTCGACTCATTGTCGAATCACTTAAATCTGCTTGTTCAAGTTTTTTCGGTTTTATCTTCTTCTTTATTTATTTCTTGTTGTATTTCTGAAATAACATCTTTCCTTTTATTGTCACATGGAGTTTTCGAAGTTTACCATGGGAATCCTTCTATAAAACTCATTCTCATTAAAAATAACATCCCCGCTAACTATGATTTTTCTCCTTGCTGGATCATATAGTCTGAATGCTTTTGAGTTTGAATCATATCCCACAAGATATGTTATATATGCCCTATCATCCAATTTCTTTCTTAATTCTTCAGGAACATGAACAAAACATAAACATCCATATGCTTTAAATCTGTCATAAGATGGAAGCTTACGGACAAAGCATTTCGGGAATGGCACCTTTAATGCTTGTAGAAGGTAACAAATTTTGAATATAGACTGCTGCCTTCACAGCTTCATCCCACAGAAAATTTGGTAGGCCAGAGTATTTTAGCATGGATCTCACAGCATCTAGTAAGGTCCTGTTCTTTCTTTCAGCTACTCCAGTATCTACAAGTTAGTTGCCTCTTGATTCCTCTGCTTGCACAAAAAAACTTAAATTCATCAGATATATACTCACCACCCCTCGCCCGATCTTATACACTTAATTTTCCTTCCGGTTTCTAGCTCGGCCAGCAAATAAATAATTTCAAGGCCTCACTTGCTTGATCTTTTGTTTTCAAAATATAACTTTTTGTCCTTCTACTAAAATCGTCTATGAAGGTCATGAAATACTTATGTCCACTTAAACTGGTAACATTTATAGGACCACATAGATCCGTGTGTACCAAATCCAAAATGCCCTTTGCTCTTTTATTTGACCTTTTGAATGGTAATCTTGGTTGTTTTCCAAGCCGATGACCACCACATAAAAGTTTTCCTTCTTCTTCTACTTTTTGCGGATATTATACCCTTTGTTTTTAGAGCTTCAATTCTTTGCGGGATTCACATGACATAGCCTATTATGCCAAAGTTTTATATCTGGATATTCTACCAGATTAACTTCATGAAGATGATCAATATTAAAACCAAACAAGTTTCCAACTCTTTTGCCAATGAACTTTAATTCATCATTCAGAAATACTTTACATTGGATTTGTTCAAATAAAACTTTGTATCCCATATCCACTAACTGACACACAGATATGAGATTTTTTACAAGACTAGGTACACACAAAACCTCTTTCAGCATAACAGGTTTTCCATTCAAATAAAACAACTCCAAAACTCCAGTCTTCTATTTTTTTTCAGGCCTCCATCACCAAGCTGAACATGACCTTCTTTCTTTTCCACATTTTTTAACATGTGCATATCACACATCACACTTTTCTCTGCTCCTGAATCTATAACCACAAACTTGTTATTATTTCTTCTTGGACATATAGAAACATTACAAGTTAAGCTTTTTCTTACCTCCAAGGTGTCATCTTCTATCTCTCCTTCACTACTTTCATGCTTCTCCATTATATTGACACTTGCACCACCCCTGAAACTTGTCCTGCCTCTTCCCCCTCTGTAACCTCGAGATCTACCACGACCTCTTCCTCTTTTAGGACTTGAGCAATTGAAAGAGAAATGGCCCTTGCCCTCACAATTAAAACACCTCAATTCTTTTTCACTGTTACTTGGACATTCATTCTTCAAATGACCATACTGATTACATAAATAGCAAGGCCCTACTTTGTCTTGTGAAATTTTTTTAAAACCAACCTTCTTAGCCTTACCAGTGTACAATACCTCTGCAGATTGTTCTGACTCCTCTTGTGCAATATTAGATTGCTCAAATTCAGTGCGTATCATTCTGATAGCATGTTCCTTAAAAGTAGCTACATTTCTGAGCAAAGTTGCTAAATGACTATTATGAGAAACTGACCTTGCTAACGCCAAAATCTGATACTGCTCACTCAGACTATTTCCAGCACCTTCAAGATCTGCAATAATAGATTCAAACCTTTCTAAAAAATTAGTTAGGTTATCTTTTTCGACAAGCTTCATCTTTCTTAAGTGAGGAACTCTTTTGTTCATAATGTTTAATCAGATAGTCCCACATATCTTTAGGCTTCATACCTCGAAGTTTTAACTTTAAGGCAGTTCCTACCTTGCACATAATTATGGCTTGAGCTTCCATAATTTTAGCTGCGTCTCCTTCTGAGCTAGCAGAAGTTCCCCCTGCACGAGACACTGCTGCACCTTCAGACTGTGCACTAGAGCTAGCAGCCGAGCTTGAATCCCCTGAACTAGTTGCTCCTGCACTTGCAACTGCACTACCATCAATCAGATACCATAACTTTTCAAACTCGAGCACGCTCCTAATACTTTCCTTCCAGATTTGAAACCCTCCATCCCCTTTAAAAACTTCAATTGTATTCAGCAAATTTGCACCAAATCTAGTTGTCATGATTACTAGATCTTATAGCTCTGATACCAATGTTAGAATCAGAGCTTGGGGTTTGAACCCAAGTATGCCAAGACTCTGTCTCCTTCAAACCCACCTCCACCTAATGCTGCATACACGCACCTGTATCTGCACTCCGCTCATACATTTCCATATCCATCATTCATTTATTTATATTCTTATTAACCTGGATATATCCACTTGTCAAATCGTGCATGCCCTTCATATTTCAACTTGCCTAAATAATAGGATGCCCTGCTGTCCTTATCTTCCAGCTGTCGTTGACTTTGACCGTTGACCAGTGAACCCAAAGCCCTAAGTGGCGGGCAGGAGTGTCTGTGTGTTTCTAGCGAGCCCAGCAACATCCGGGTAGGGTGTGCCCGCCAAGAATGACTTTGACTTTGACTTTGACCTTGACCTACTGCCACTGCTTCTCATAGGTCTCCCCCATTCAACTGCATAGCTTTGAATAACATGACACCATTTAACAACTCTAATCTACTGCCACTGCTTCTCATAGATTAGAATATCACATGACACATAATTTTGTCATTTCCAACATTCCCCCTTCATGTGATATTCCCTGTCATCACATTGTAACAATTTCCTTATTTCCTGGAATCTGGATAAAGGTAGAGCCTTTGTAAGAATATCTGCTCTTTGATGTTTGTACTAACATAGGTCAAATGCACTTGATTTCTTTTGACCATATCTCGATAAAATGAACTTCCATTTCAATGTGTTTTGACCTTTCGTGCAAAACCGGATTTTTGTCATGGCAATACAACTAGTATTATCACAATAAATGATTGTTGGTCCTCTTTGAGCAAATCCAAATTACGCCATAAGCCTTCTTTCCCAAATAAGTTCCTTAGTCATCGGGGATCTTTGAGTTGCACTTTTCAAAGACTCGATAAAGCAATCTTTGCTTTGCTTCTTGCACTTCCAAGCAAATGGGGCTCCACCTAATAAAACAACATACCCCAAGTTGATTTTCGTTTATTTAAATCTCCTCCCCAATCAGCATCACAATAAGCCCACGCAATTGCAAGTTGGTTTCATTAAATACTATACCAAAATGCATTGTACCTTTCAAGTATTTGAGAATCCTTTTCTTTGCATTCGATTGTCCTTTACCAGCCTTGTCATTATACCTCCACGAGAATATTAAGCGCAAATGCAATGTCGGGGCCTAGTACAATTGGCTACATAGGACAAACAACCAATCAAATTTTACAGAAGGTATTTTCTCCATTTGTTTGCTTTTCTGTTTTTCGTCTTTGGACTCATATATATGCGTAAATTCTATGACCAGGAACCATAGGAGTATTTGCCATATTGCAATCTTCCATATGAAATTTCTTCAACATGTTTTGAATATGCCCTTGTTGACTCAAAGCTAGTATTCGTTGACTTCTATTCCTGTATACATCAATTCCCAGAAATCTTTTGAGTTCTCCAAGGTCACTCATTTGAAATCTCTTTTTCAAAATATCTTTGCAATGGTTTAGTACTCTGCTTCCATTAGCTACCATAATGTTGTCATCAATATATAGAGCAATAATGCACCAGTCATTTCCCATTTTAAATCTGTAAATATTCCCATCATAATTGAGCTTTTCAAAACCTTGTTCCAACAAATATCCATCCATACACTTATACCATTCTCTGGGAGATTGCTTAAGGCCATACATTTGCTCTATTTAACCTCCACACTTTACCTTTTTCTTCTTCAAATCCGGTGCGGTGTTTCGGATATATTTCTTCTTCCAATTTAGCATTCGAAATGTTTGTACTTACATCCATATGATGTATTTCATAATCACAGGCATTTGCAATAGCCAATAGCATTCTTAAGCTGTTTATCTTCACAAGTGGTGAGAATGTTTCATCAAAATCTTCCCCTTTTTTCTGTGTGAACCCTTGAGCAACCAGTCTGGCTTTGAATTTTTTTGTTCTTTTATCAACACCTGGTTTCACTCGACATATCCACTTACTTCCAACTATATTATTATTCAATGGCATATCTACTACGGTATAAGTGTTTGTTCTCTTAAAAGCACTCATTTCTTCTTCCATGGCACTTAACTTTGACCTACTGCCACTGCTTCTCATAGGTCTCCCCCATTCAACTGCATAGCTTTGAATAACATGACACCATTTAACAACTCTAATCTACTGCCACTGCTTCTCATAGATTAGAATATCACATGACACATAATTTTGTCATTTCCAACAGCGGTGTGTTGGTACGGGGGGAAGGTTATATCTCTCACTCTACGTACACATTTTGAATTTAGAGGTCCACGTCAAAAAGTACCTCTTGTCCGGAAAATGCCACATTTAAAATAAAGTTGTTGGGTCTCCATAAATAAGGGCGGCTACATTAATGGTGTGTAATTATGAATGCCGGCCATATTAATGGCAGGCATTTATGGCGCGGCAGGTCCCGCACGTGCCGTATTAAATTAATCCGGCTTGGATAGCGATGATTTATTTTCGCGATTCGAGAATTTTTTCCGCCTCGAATGCGCCTTTTCGCGATTCTTCGCGCTTCAGCTCCCCGAGCACCTTCCCACCGCTGAGCCGTCTGAAGCCCTTTTTCGAATTCTTCCGGCGCCCGCGATCCATGGCACCAAAAGCCCATCTCAGAGAAGGTTAGTTCTAGCCCCCTCAGCTCAAGAAGATCGCGGGCGCGATTTCTGTCGATAATGCATGTTTAATTTCGTTGTTGACGCCAGAATGTAGTCATCAACAGTGCGGAACTCCAACGGGATCGCGGCCGCGATCCCTGCTGAGTGCTCGGACGATCGGGCGCGTTCCTCGCCGACCTTTCGGTAGCATCGCCAGCCGCGATCTTGCAGAGTGCTTCCGGACCGATCGCGTCGCGATCCCGCTGACGCCGGTAGCATCGCTGACGCGCGATCGCCGACCGCCGTAGCATCGCGGTCGCGATCTTCATGAGTGCTCAACAAAGACGCGGTCGCGATCTTCATGAGAGCACGACGGCGCGGCGCGACCGCGATCTTGTCAGCACTCAAGAAGATCGCGGACACGATCGTCGTGAGCTCTCATGAAGATCGCGACCGCGATGCTGTTGACTTTACGGAAGAATGTGTGCATTAGGGAATATTGATGCACCTCTTGCTTGCAGCTCTGGATTTGTTTCGCGGTCCAGACGTTGAGCCTGCTAAGATCATCACACCTTCCAATGAAAGGAAGTGGTGCATTGAAATTGCACAAGCAATTCCACGTGATGAAAGGCTTACCGCCAGAAAAGACCTCTCTGCTTGTTCCTCAAGACTAGCAAGAAAGCCGATGACATACAGTAGATAGGAATTGTAATTGCTATGTGGGAAGGAACAAAAAACAATGTCCAAGACGCTATTATATGCAGCATGGAGGATACACAGAATTTACAATTCATTGAGTAGGTCCTTAAATGGACAAACTATGATCCCTCGCTCATGACAGCTAGCAAGTTAAACAAGCCGGCCACTGGAAAGAATGTTCACCAAAGGCGAAAGGATCTGGAACCGGCTAGCCCTATGTATCTCTGTCTCTGTCCGGAATAACTGACAATAGGGATATATTGTCTGGCTTCTCGACATGCAGAAAAGGTTTGCAGGCAGATAAGAAACCACCCAGCATTGCATTGAAAGCTAAACGAGATGAGAAGATGCCTTCCGTAATGGACACTAACTGGTTAAGAGCACAGGCGAAGAAAAAGCATGTGAAGCCCGTATCTTTAGCAGAGGACTCTACCCGCCCGTGAGCCCAATGCGTGGAGCCCGTTTCCAATTTTATACGCTATTATAGATCATGCTCAGCCTTTGGCTATTTGTGCTCCCCCTATTATGCCGACACTACAAGAGAATGAGCATTTTTTGTCAGAAAAAGCGTCAGATGGCCTTCACAAAATGGGCAAGTGTCCAGACCCTACTGGCTGACGATTTACCTGACGCTTATTTTCTGACGCTTTGTTGTCAGAAAAAGCGTCAGGAAAATCGTCGGTTTGTCTGACGCTTAAGTGTCATAAAAAGCGTCAGAATAAACGACGTTTATTCTGACGCTTAAGTGTCGCAAAAAGCGTCAGAATAAACGACGTTTATTCTGACGATTAAGTGTCGCAAAAAGCGTCAGAATAAACGTCGCTTATTCTGACGATAGGCGTCGTAAAAAGCGTCAGAACTAACGCCAGAAAAAGCGCCACATTATTCGCCGGCTTTTGTGTCGGGTTTCTTCGTCACCGAGTCGCCAAAATCCTCGCGCGGTATTATCGTTTGGAATTTCGTCAAATTACGCTGCGTCATCTATTTCGGCCAATTCTTACGCCGTCATGGCCGTAAAGTTTGTCATCAGAATCACTATTGTTGCTCCTTTTGTTGCTATTGAGATGGGTGCTTAAGCTATTAAATGAACTTGAAATTTATAAAGCTACAATCACACATTCATTGCAATGGATCAACTGCTAATTCAATGGACCAAATTATGATAGAAAGGATGGCATTTTATTGATATGATAAAATTAATGGAATAATGTACAAGATACAAGCTCGATGCTTTGATATATTGTATAATGTACACCATTATCTACTGGACTTGGGTTGCCAAGAAATCTTTGGCTTGCTCCTTTTTTCTTAAACGTTGATGGAGACATGTGAAAATCTGCATGTGGGGATGGTGAAGATGGTGGGGATGTAAGTGACACATCAACAGGATCGACATTCGAGAGGCTGCATCAAAGAAAACTCATCTGCATTAGCATATCAAGCAAGCAGTAATGAAAATATCCTTGCAAACATGGGACAGTTGATACGAAAATATGGCATAGAGATATAGCTGGAGATACTTCCAAATAAAATTACCTTTGTTAGCATTCTAGATGCCTGTGAGTACCCTTCAACTTCAATTGTTGGTATGCTCATGCATGTCACTGAGTTGGAGGACTCGCCATGAATAGATCTACTATAGTATAATTACCCTTACCTTTTGCAGTATCTTTGCATTTCCGTCTGCATTTGTAGCGTATCTAGCCAGGGACACTTACGTTTTATGCTGATAGATTGTAAACCTAACCTCTTGATGTTCTAATACCTCCCATCAAGAGGTAGTTAAGAGGTCTGAATCCAGCCAGTATAATGGTGGTTGACAGAGATGACCTTAAGTCAACAAGGATCACCTTTCCACGAGCCCCAGGCTGGATGATGCAGTGCAATCTAGCATCTTTAACATTAGCTCCATTTACTCTTACTAGGACTTCCAGCCCAAAATGTCTCCCTTCCAAGATGCAAATAAAAATGTTAGAATTCAACTCGACTTTCTCATTATAAAGATACTATAGATCCACTATTTATACAAAAGAAAGAGAAGAGACTGATTGATTTGATTATGTCAGTACTATTGATTTGATTATGACTGCTTATTCTTTAAACTGGTGGTTTGCTGCAATACAATGAATTTCCAGTCACAAACATGTTGGTAGACATATCTTGGATTCTGTGCTGAAGTAGACACTATAGATGGTCAAGCAAGTGTATCCAGATTACTAAAAAAACAGAAGACATGCGAATTTAATGACATCATAAGATCTACTTTGATGTGGTATGGAAAAAGCAGTATATCATAATACAAAAGAATGCCATAGAAAGAGACCAAATAAAAGATACTCGTTCCACCTTAACCAAAGGATGTGGGCCCGCAGATAGATGCAAAGATGCACGACTATCTGATGGGGTACTTCAGGGCCTTTTGGTCCACGTGCCATTCAAAGAAGATACATGTAGACGTAAATCAAAGGAAAATTCTAAAAGATAATCTATTGCCCAAGTGAACACAAAGCAATTTGCCTAGCTTACATTACTCCCATTCAGAAAGCGTAGATCCCTTTTCTTTACTTTTTAGCTTGGCCTTAAGACTTTAAAAGCAATCTGAATTTCCATAGCCTCGCAAAAACCCGTGTTTTTATCAGAGACTAATATATTTTTGCTAGTTTTGTCATTGCACCGTGGAAACCACTCGATAATTTGGCATAGTACATCCCTTTAAGAAATGCCTATCCGGCAGGTATTTGGCCACCGTGCCCATTAGAGGGAGGTGTTTTATGGAAAACGGATAGACAACATAAGAACTCCTGTGATTACAAATTTGGCGTGATAGCTCAATGATGAGCACTCCACTTGTGCCCAGCCAGTCAATTCATCTGTTCATGCAAAAGTATGCATTCCAATAATGATTGTTATCATACATGTCTGGACTCGCATAAGAAATGCATTCAAATGTTGGCGAAGTCACTGTTAGTTCAAGTTCTGAATATTTGGGCAAATGTAGGTCATGGACATCTTTCCCGAACCATTTGGCTCCCACTTTCCAGCAGATATTCTTTGGATGGGCATAAATTTCTCTAGTTTTGGAACTTTAATGCCCAAGAGATATGCAGTCTAACATTGACTATTCATCTCTCTTCTAAATGTTTTGAAAAGTTGCTGTTGCTTGAGTTCCAAATAGTTGGGCAAGAACCATCGTGAATCCCTTTCCAGTCCAAGGGACATTTGGCGAAACAGCAGCTGTTGTTGTTGAACATTAACTCACTATACATCATGGAGCATACTACCAAGCATTAGCTATAATTTGTACTACAGAACCTCAACAAGCTAAAGCAGCATGCAGGCTGAACCCTTCTTTACATAAAGAATAAGTGGTTGATAAATATATTCCCTCCTGTTCCAGCAAAATTTTGCTGCAATATGCGTTACCTTTAGATGAGAGAAAGAGATTGCTTTCTACCTTTCTAGCCATTTTCAAAGTGTCCAACTTGGACAGGTACTTACACTACTACTTGAAAGGAAAGTCACAGTGCCCGTGCGAAGAACACCACGTGATTGGTTGGATACATGGAATGATCATGACCCAAAAACGGGTAAACATCCTCCTGGCATGAAGATGCTATCTACGTTCTACAAATTGGAATATTGGTCTGAATTAAAGATTGCACACCTCTTAGATCCTATGCACATTTTCAAAAACGTAAGCCATTCACTTTGGCGACATCTTACGGGAGATTGGGAAACTCTAAAAGCTAGGATGGATCTAAAGGATAAAGGCATCAAAAGTGAACTATGGCCAATTGAAGAAGAGGGTAGAGCTCCACGCTTTCCTCGCGGTCCTTGGGTATTGAAGAAGGATGAACTCAAACAAGTAAAATGTGCTATCAAAAGTTTGCGCACTCCAACTGGTTATGGATCTTCCCTTAGAAGGGCATTTACAAAAGATGGGGATCTCACAGGGTTAAAGTCACATGATTGGCACAAGTTTCTACAGGTACATATAAGTATATAAAGTGAATAAGTATGACCAATGGACTAAAGTAAACGAGCTCCACCACTAATTTGCTTATAGTATGTTTGTGACATCTAATTTGGGTTCCTTCTTATAACAAAGATATTCTTCCATGTGCCTTGGAGAATTGCCTCACACCACGATTGAGGAAGGTCATCTATAGACTCGCCAACTTCTCTAGGTGGGTCTCTTCTAAGCAAATTGTAGCCGTCGATATCCCCATCATGGAAATAGAGATTGCTGAGATATTATGCGAACTAGAAGACCTATTTCCCACTAGTATATTTGATCTTCAGGTAATATAGCTATTTTGAATAAATTTCATGTACCAATCACGCCTAACAAATGTGATTATTACCAGGTACATTTGTTGGTGCACTTGCCGCGAGAAATATTGCTTGTGGGTCCGAACCCTTCAAGATGGATGTTCTTTTTAGAGAGATATATGAAGGTGCTAAAAGGCTTTTGTGCCGGATGGCAAGGCCTCGAGGGATGTATATGTAAGGGCATCTTATTGAAGAGACATTATTCTTCTTAACAGATGCCACTATATCAATAGATCCAAATGCACCAAAAATTTGGAGGAAAGAGATTCCTGATTGGTTAGAAGGTGAAGTCTTACAAGGTCTAGGTAAACAACGGAGATTAAGCGATGAGATGTTTGAAGGCATCAATAAATTCATTGTGAATAATCTGAGATAGCCTTAGAAGGTGGGTGGAATTGTATAAAATTGAGAAGGCACAAAGAGATAGTGATCGAAAAGCATATGTCTTTGAAGGAACCGCCGAGGACATCATAGGAGAGCTATACAATACCCTCGAGAACTAATGCCTCTACCGATTCTCCACCCCATTGGTGGTTATCAAAAAAAACTTAGAGAAGCTGAAGAAAATGGAGAGAAAATTCAAGAAGATGAACTCAACATTGCATTTGGTTCTGAAAAATCAGTAAGTTCGTATTTTTTGTTGCCAATATGTATTTTGCATTTGTCATAAGCATCTCACGTCACTTATATTTAACCAATGCGTAGGCCAAGTTCCATAATTCAATGTGGGCATATGGTGCGCACTTTAGAATCGATGACATTGACAAAGCTCAAGCGTTACTTTTGACTCTGGAATCGTTGCCTCATTCAATCAAAGGAGTCAAGCAAGCATTCGAGATAATAACCCTATTGATGGAGAACTTGAATATGTTGGGGTTATTACTGATATTATTGATGTGGATTTGCGATCATTTCGACAGACTATACTGAAGGCCAAGTGGTTCAAACCTTTATATCGTGGACGAAATCACACAGTGAGAGCACATCCTTCTGGATTTTTTGAAGTTGACTCCACCCACGCCTTAGTGGACGAAGCGAAGCCATATGTATATCCACATCAAGTTCGACAAGTTTTCTTTCATGTCAACCCTCAAAACAATGCATGGTGGATTGTAATTCCCTACGTAACCAACGCCACGCCGACATATTTGCAATACAACCCTTGAAGAACAAGTGCAAGAGGATCAAGGAGAAGAGGTAGAGCATGCGCAAGTAATTGAATTTATTGAACCAAGAGATATAGAAGAATACGAAGCTCAAGAGAGAACAAGCAATCAAGGAGTGAGACCATTGATGCATTTTGATGAAGATTATATTGAAGAGGAGGTTGAAGGAGAAACAAACAATCAAGGAGTGAGATCACCGATGCATTCCGACGAGGATTATATTGAAGAGGAGGAAGATATTGAGCTCCATACTCCAAATATGCGACGAAGGCTACTCCTACAACTGGACGATGATGAATGGGAGGACATTGAACATGATTTTGCAGACGAGAGTTTGATGTTTGGTGATCAATAAAAACAACATTTTATCTTATATTGAGTTCAAATGTGATTAAAGAATACTAATGTACCCCCATATATAATGCTTTTGGTTTTCATTAAGATATTGCATGCTTTCTTTCTTTCTTTCTTTTAAATTTCGTGCCAATCTTGAAATTGCTAAATTATTGGATATTTGTGAGGTAACAATAAATTGCCAAATTCCAAGAGTTTTAAACTTACTACCTTAAAATTCGGTTATGATGTGTTTTTCGGTGGCTGGAGTATATTTGGTCGCTTTGAAACATATAAAGATTTTAGGAATATCAAATATTAAACTACTAGTTAGCCAATATTTGCAATGACATAGCATGCCCATAACAAATTCAATGTCTCTGGAGATGCCACATCGTCCGTCGAGGAACTCTATAGCGAGACTATAAAAGTGTCAAATTACAGTATGCATATAGTATTGTGCAGCTTTAAGTCTACTTGTTAGATTCTTAAACGTCACATAAACATATAAATATTGGGTGCACGTGAGCTCAAGCCTACAATATATTAGATAGGGATAGAACTTGATCAAGCTTGGTCAAATAATACATTATTAGATAGATTGAGGAGATAGCTTTGCAAAACATCAAATTCCATCAAAAACAGACTCTTGAATGAAATGTTATGACTAAATTTGTAATAATGCCTGGAGAAATATTCCTTGACGTATAATATGACGTATAAACTGACGTAATTTCTGACGATAAAACTGACGAACTTTCTGACGCTAAACATGACGCAAAATCTGACAATACATATCTGTCGCATACTCTGACGATAAGTGTGACGAATTTTTTGACGATTAATTCTGACGCTTATTGTGACGAAATATCTGACGCACTTGCGTCAGAAAAAGCGTCAGGAAACTAAAATGCAAATCTGACGCTTATTGTGACGAAATATCTGACGCACTTGCGTCAGAAAAAGCGTCAGGAATTCAAGCGTCAGAATTTCCGACAGCATTTACGTCAGGCCAAAATATCTCTAGACAGTCTGACGCTTTTTCTGACAAAAAACCCTCATTCTCTTGTAGTGCGAAAGATACTACTGTCCCAAACAAGATATCGAAGTTCACAATCAACCTCCGCAAACTCAATACTTCTGATAGCGGAGAACCTTCTTCTTCCCACACCCCCCCTTCCGTCTCAGGTGTTTCATCGTCCAAGAGCTTAGCATTTCCCCTTGCTTCCGAACTGCCGACCGAGCTCAAATTCAATCCTGAGGAAGAACGCAAATTGGCAGAACAAACTGCACAGAAGCTTGAACAATTCAAACGGTTCTATCCGCTTGGTGTGAACTGGTTTATGAAGGTCTCCATATTTGATTGCGAGCCAGCTCCTGCTAACCTCACGCATCGAATGCGTTCAAACGACCATGTGCAGACTCTCGTGAAGAGTTTCAAGACGTATCCTACGGAGGTGCTCACACCGGCCGATGTTGTCCCCTTCGACCCCATTACCAGGTGATTGTTATTATTCATGATTTCTGGTTTGTGGCTTCCTAACTTACAAGTGCACATTATTTCAGAAAAAAGATCACGTGGAGTACAGAGGCTGACTTGAAGGGCAAGAAATTTTGGATAATATCTGGTAACCACAGTATATGTGCAGCTCAATTGCTATGCGGTGTTGTTGGAGAGCTGGAACAGCGGCTGGAGTTTGCTAAAGCCTACGCGAGGAGAAGAACAAGAGTGCTTAATGGAAACTTGATAGATAGAGAATATATTGAGTTGAGCATTCAGTGCAATGAAGTCATCGCTAACACTGTATATAGAGAGCCATTGTTAGAGAAGCTTCAACAGCTGCGGCATCAACATAAAGCATATGGATGTCCTCCTCAAGGTCCCATTGGTACTGCCACCACCTCAGCATGGAAGGTACTTTTATTATCTTAGCTCAGTGACATCGCGGCCGCGATTTCCCTGACCATTTGTTTTGTAGGACTTCCACGAGATAGCCACCACAACGTTGAAGGTGAAGGAGCTAAAGGACGAGAAGCAATTTATTTTTATGGAGGAGCGGGTGTTCAGAAAGTTAATGGAAGTGGCCAACAGATGGGTCAACAAAAAAATCTGTGATGAACATGGAGAATTTTATGATAAGCCCTCCAAGGACTTCTTCAACAAAACCTGGTTAAGATACCTTCGAGGCATGTCTAATGCAGAGGTTTCTCAGCTTCTCGATGAGATTTTGGAAGGAAAGACATACATTAAGGTGCAAGGCGGATATCATGGCAGGTTTGATTGCAAGCAGCGCACCATTGATATTAGAAGCCTGAGCTTCATGGGAAAGAGATTTTGTCATACGCCTCCACGCTGCTTCAGAAAGAATTCACTTTTTGGGAAGAATTGATTTCTGAATTTCCTTCTTTCACGGAACAGCGGATTCTGGATATATCTGATTCGGATACAGAGTACGTGAAATCCAATTATAATAAGGAACATGTTGTGGGTAATTTGCCCGTTGCATTTCTAGAACCCATTAGATCGATTTTGAAACCTGAAGAGGCTATCAAGATCAAGGAGAAGAAAAATGTTGTACATGCTGTAACAAAGGAAGGGATTCCTACCTCCACTCCAGTATCTGAGAATGCAACTATGGTGTTCATAGACATTAGAGGATTCTCTGCATTATGGACGTGCAAAAAATACATGGAACTCTTCACAAGAATATCCAGCATGACAACTGCTAACATTTATCACCTTGCGATTCTGATGCGGTCTGTGAACTTGCCAGATTGCTTGTACAGCCAGAAACAGATTCAAGGTGGGTCCCATATTTCTATAGGCACATATGACGAGCCAGGATGGGTGAACAAGAAAAGGGTGAAGGAATATCAGTATTACATCACCCATATGTGCATTAACAGAAGCGACTCCAGAGTCAACGCGATAATGCCGGAGCTGGAGCTTCGTTTGACACAGGTGAGCACTGCACCAAAGAACACGCCCTTGCCACTAATGCCTGTCAGTGGTGACGAAGATACTGATGAGAAAATGAAGAAAAAATGGCAGACTTATTTCACGGGTAAACCTAGGTACAAGTTTGTCGGAATGGAAGGTGACCACGTGCTGAAGTGCCAGTTGAAGACATCATATGCTTACTACCTAGTTGACAAGCTTGTGCCCAAGGATGGTTGTGTTCTTGATTTCTTCTCAGCAGGTACTGCTTCCCGTGTCGCCTTAATGCAGGGAAAGAAAAGTATTGCTTTCGAAAGCCAGGGTAAAGTATGCCGATTTCTGAGGGCTTTCCTGGATAAGCTCGAAAAACTGGTTGGACAGGGCGCTGGGGAGACAGTTGAAGAGGATAAGGCAGAGCCTGTGAATGATCCTGACGCGATCAATTTAAACATTACCCAGAGAACAGATATATCTAACATTGATGCAATCTTGGATCAAATGGATGAGAAAAGCTATGAGGAAAGAATGCAGGAAACGAAAAGACTTCTGGAGGCTACTGAGAAAGGTATTATTGCGCTAGAGCCCGTGTTTCAAAAATTGGGGGCTTTAAACAAACAATTTGATGCCTACATGCCTTTCTTGACAGGCGGGTCGAGTTTCGAATACGTAGGCATGGACGCGGACCCTGCGGATCAAGAGGGTGAGCCATCATGTACACAAGAGCATCAGGTTCCACCCAAGAAAAAAACCAAACTCTTCCATGCACCAGATATCGCCTGTGCTGAGCAGAGTGGCGCAACTGTCGAAGGCAACACCATGGATACTGAGACTGGAGGACCGGATCCACATGTCCAAGTCCTTGCACAGGCCATGTCTGTAGAAATCCTAGATGTAACAGGCTATACTGAGATGGACACAGCAGAGGTTCTACAAAGGGGCCGGGAACATGTGGCTAGGATAGCTGCTGAGATAGGTGTTGTACCTGAGTCAGTATCGGAAACCCAGATGGACTAATTTCTGCCCCTCTGGCAAAGTATTGTACATTGAAATGTTTGAGGAATATATTTCTTACTCTTTGAGTTTTGTTTCTTGTCAAAAATGTTCGCCGCCGCGATCCTCATTATCAATTTCATTTCTTTTTAACCATGTGTAGAGCTTAACAGACTTGTGATATTACATCCATGGACTAGCTAGGCAGCTTCAAATCTTCGCCGTGGCGATCCTGCTGAGTATTTTCACTCTTTCTTGTGGACCGCTCTTACTCAGAAAGGAGCTTGGGATAGCCTTATACATGTCAAAGTCGGATATATCACTGGTTGTGACTAAAAAAACAGCGGAAAAAACGTCAGCTTTTACTCTGCTGCAACCATTTACGGTGTTTTATAGACAACCAAGAACCTATTTCAAGCTAAACGAGAATTCCGAAATTCTCTAATTAATTAAATCGTGCTTAATACAAACTTCGTGATGTCATCATTACTGACCTTGTATTTGTCCAGCAATCCAATTTCAGATAATGCCACATCCCCTGATAGCCTTTGTAACTCAGCTCCTACAGCTGACTTCATTGTATGTACATCCTTCACATGGGTACAGCACTCAACGAAGGACATCCTATCCTTAGTGAAAGTACTCTTCTTGTATAAGACTTCCTTCTTCAAACACTGGTCTAAAACCCAAATGGTCTCAGCGTCGTCTAGCCCCTGAGTCTTTCTCATCTCTGTGACATTCAAGTCAAAGATGCTTACATCAACAGGAGGCACCCTACCCATAGTATCTGGCAGCTTCCTTTGTGCATAAGCGTCCCAGAATTCATTCCACTTGAGCCATATTGCCTCCTTATAAAAGATAATCTTATACGAGTCTGTTGGACCTGACCTGCTAGATGTGCTATCAGAAGGATCTGCAATGTCATCACCAACTTTTTTCTTTGATTTTCTTGCAGTTTTCTTCTTCTCATGTATAATTGTCTGCGACAGAGTCCGCTCCAGTAGCTTGAATGCCTCAGACTTTGACCCGCCCTGTCTGGTGGGTAATGGGCAGCCATATTCCACTCACTGTTGATGGGCGTGGCGCAGTTTCGCCACGTATGGACTACAATAGTACAGACATTGAATCAGTATCATAGAATAGAAACACGCCGGGTGCAATTTGAAAAGAATTGATCAACAGAGAAATCACGCCTGGCGTGAAATGAATTAAGCTACTAATGCAATTCACGCCAGGCGTGTTTTCAAATCAATTGAATTCACGACAGGCATGCTTCTAAATCAATTGAATTCACGACAGACATGCTTTTAAATCAAAAATTCACGCCAGGTGTGCTTTTAAATCAAAACAATTTACGCCTGGCGTGAATTGTTTTTCTTTAAAAGCACGCCTGGCATGAATTCAATTGATTTGAAAGCATGCCTGGTGTGAATTCAATTAATTTGAAACCACGTCTGGCGTGAATATTAAAATGATAACATCCTAATGCAGTTAATTACCTTTTGTATAGAAATGTCTTCCCCATTTCATTCAAAGTTGCAGTAATCTCAGCCAAATCTGCAGGTGAAGTATTGGCATCCAAGAGACGACACCTCCTATACGCATAGTGATTGTAGAACACACTTTGGCCTGTTTGTTCTGCCTACCTGATGAGGGCCTTTTGTGCCTCAACAGAATACTACCCGTCGATGATGACGAATTTAATGTTATCATTTAACATTAACTCCTCGAAGTTCATCCACACAGCAGGCTTGTTCGAGATCGTATCCCAAGGTAACACATCCGCTGGCATAAGCATTTGACCTAGATTACTAATCATGTTCTGAACAATCTCCATGGCATGTGCTGGATCATATCTTTTGCTAATATAAATGGAGCTTGGTGAACGGATGAGGGACCACATGGATCTGAAAAGTTTCCTTAAAACCCAATGGATAATGGTCAGAGTACTTATTCAGCTTGTTCATGGCCTCTAGTTGCGCCACCCTGTCCTGTTCATTCTAAAAAACAGAAGCCTCCATGCCTTCGAACTACAGGAAGAACATCCTTCCCTAAATTTAGGACCCTCCTAGAAGCTTTCAAGTCAGCTAATTCCCTAGCTTGCTGCAAATAGTGACTTGGTGTCGATTTATTGAACATGCCTCTAAACACAGCTGTAACCCCTTGGCAAATAGATATTGGCGTAACTGCTACATTGGTGGGCCAGCCATACTTAAAACATGTCTCATCGTTCACAGCTGTCCTCATGAACGTATCCTTGTATGTAGTAGCTCTACAGTGAGTAAGTCTGAGCAGATCTTTCTTCTGCTTATGTGTAATCTCCAAGAGCAATTTGTAGTTGGTGTCGTCCTCTTCCTCACAAGAGATTAGGATCCCTTGTTTGGTCATCTTGTCTGCTTCCTTTTTCCTTGAGAAGAGAGTTAAGTCGAGCTTGTCATTTGTCTTGGCAAGGTCAACATACCACTCGGCACCCTCATCTATTTCCTCTTCAGGGCACGCAGGGTCAGTGGTTGCTATAAGAATCGACCCTTCATCATTTAAGGTGAGATCATATGGTACTGCATCTGGGTCGTCTACCCTTGGTTTCTTACCAGGAATAGACCCCAAATTATTAGGGGTTTTCTTCCTCTTGGGCACTGCAAAAGAAGATGAACATTTTTATAATATTTTCCAGAACAAGAGATCACGCTAGGCGTGAATTTAAACCTAAATTAGTACTAGTAAGAGTGCCCAGCGTTGCTGGGCATAAGTTGGGAGCGCGTAAATGTTTTGGTTGCAATGAGAAAAGCATGCAGTAATAATCCAGTTTTTATTATAATATAAACTTTTCAAAGGTTCAACAATGTTTGAAAGAAACCTAGCTCCTTCATGTTAGATAGTGTTGTATGGAGTTGTCCACGTCACCTCTGAAGGACCTTGTTGTTGATCTTCAGCATGTTATTACTATTTGGTGTAAAGACAGCCTTGTCATATAGTAGGTGCCATCTTCCTCCATTATTTCCTTGCCTAAGATGTTGTCAATCAAGTTGTCTTCGTAGATGCGGCTTGTTCCTCATGCTAAGCCATGTCTCCTTGCTCCTCCTTGAGTGTTGGAAGCTAACTTAAGGTGGTGAATTTATAGCATAAGAGTGCCCTAAAGGCCACCTCCAAATAGGCAAAAGTTAAAGGATTTGCCTTTTTTTACCAAGCATCTTTTGTCCCTTCCCCATCTTTGATAGAACTAATCTGAGCCACTCACCGTCCCTATCTTTTACATAGAACTAATATGGGTTCTGGATTCGAGGGGTCATCCTCACCGTCCAAATTAGGACGGGTGAATGCTCAATCGAACATAAGGGAGAGCTAGGGCGCAAACTAAGTATTTAATTGAATTATATTTTTAGTTTACATCTTTATAAAAATGAACCAAACTTGGACATTATGCATGTTTGTTTGCCCCTTCTCTATTTTTGGGCTATGCCAGTTTGTTGTGTTAATCTCTTTGCATTATTTGTTAATTTATTTTTTTAATGTACATCGAATATTTTGGTAAATTTTAGTTAATAGAGCTTTGTTTGGGGGTGTAAATAGAATGGTAGAGTGTGATTTGATGTCGTTCGAGTATTCTAAATGGCATTTCCTTATTATATATGCAAGTCTAATGGCAATGCAAATGGCCTAAAAAGGTACATTGTTGCTCTGTAATGATGTTTACATGCATATCTATCTAGTAGAATATTACCAAGGCCGACGATGGCAAACCATGCAAAAAGACCGTACCACATGCTTTCAATACAATACAATACTTGCTTCTTCAAAGATCAACTAAGGTTCTACCTACAACAACATTAGATTAGAGGCCATTATTGATGATCTGCTAATGAAGAGACCTTCCATATTCTCCACCGTGGGCATAATCTGAGATTATTCCGTCCCACAGGACCACACTTGGCTGTATGCCACTGTCTTTCATTTGGTCAAAACACTCTAGAGCTAAAATGTAATCTCAATGCTGTATATATCCAGCAATCATGGCACCCCATGACACTACATCCCACATTGGCATATTGTAAAATACATGACAGGCTTCTTTCAACAGTTCACATTTGACATAAATATCAACCAAGGTATTCCCTATAATCGTGTCACACTGTCTGAAGTATCATCTCATGAATGAGCCTCCCTCCTTGGGGATTTTCAAGCTAGCATATGAGTTCAAGACACTTGAAAAAGGGGTTTTGTCAGGTTTTATACCATTCTGTTGCATCTTTTCAAAATAACTTAAGTATAAGCTTTCACCATGTTGAGCAAAGCTGGCAATCATTGCATTCCATATCTCCACACCTTGATTAGACAATTGACTAAAGACATTACATGCCTCCTCCAGGCATCCACGCATGGCATACATTTGAATCATGCTGCTTCCAATGGCATCATTCCATCTTAATCCTCTTCTAATAATATTACTGTGGATTATCCTGCCCTCTTCTTTTGCTGCTATGTTGGTGCAAGCTCACGACCATAACAAATGTAGCTTCATTTGGGTGCATGCCTGCTAGGTGCATTTATAAAGCAATTTACGGCCAATTGATCTTCTCCATGCTGTGCATGTCCTGCAATAATGGCATTCCATGACACCACAACACCACATCTTGGTCGTGGAATTTTTAAAAAACGGTGACTGCTTCATGAAGACTACCGAACATGCAATACATATGAACTATGGAGTTGGCAGCCATCACATCTGAATTCAGTTTACTTCTAATAATATGTTCATGAATCAACTTCCTTTCTTCTATCCTAGCACACACCTTGAGAATGCCCAGAAAAGTTGTTGCATTTGGCTTAAAAATCTTTCTTGCTACATCTTCTCAAAAAATTGTACAGCAAAATGATCTTTCCCATTTTGAACACATCCTAGAATTAGGACATTTAGAGCCTTTAGAGCACATTGCAAGCCACTTTCCGACTTTGTCTCTGCGCAACAATCAGGAATTGGACCACCAGATGCCACCTAAGGCACCGTAGCAAACCCAACATTGCAGGTTCGACATCAATCTCAAATCTGGCTCAGTGGAAATGCTCAGGAAATTTGCTGCCACAGTAGAGGAGCATAACTTA
Source organism: Isoetes taiwanensis (assembly GCA_021234155.1). Classification (NCBI taxonomy): domain Eukaryota; kingdom Viridiplantae; phylum Streptophyta; class Lycopodiopsida; order Isoetales; family Isoetaceae; genus Isoetes; species Isoetes taiwanensis. The sequence continues at coordinate 2,579,908 of JAJEKV010000010.1, read as the reverse complement.
TAGAGCCTTTAAATGTCTCTCTGCATCCTGCAACTGTACTATTGATAATGTGCATGTGCATGCAGACAATTCCTCTTGGGCGCAAAGGTTTTTCCATTGACTGGAAAAAAGGCATCTGAAAAAGTTATTGTGATGGACCTGGTGCAATTTACAAATTCTTGTAAGACACACAATACCTGCATATTAGACCGAGTTGACATGTATCCTCTAGACTTTTCTGCAACAGCAGCTTGCAACCTAGTCCAATGTACTCGACAGCATTGCAAGTTATTTTTCCAACAGGAAATCCACCTCCTTAGATTCAGAGCAAAATAAAACCTTGAAGAGTTGGTGTTGAAACGCACTTCCAGCTCCAAGACCCAACAAACGATTCTGCAAAAGCATCAATCAGTGAGAGATGGCCTAGAATGTTGCATACATGAAAAGCACAGGCAGATCACTTGCAGATCCCCAGCCGACTCCATCTGGCTTCTACAAATCGACCCAGCATGCCGAACTTACATCCATGATATACTTGGGTTCAATCCTGCCATGGCCAAACTTTATGGACGGCTAGTTCCAAATGAAAAGCCTGCAAACACAGAGCCTCGCTCTGATAAGATGAAGAGCTCTTCAAAAAGAGCTTCGATAGGCCCATGTAGGCACAGAGGTCTGGCTTGATTTGGGCGACAGAAGCTCCAGTGGCCGGATGCATTAGCCGGATGTGGGCTGGAAGCTCCAGTTGCGCCATGCTTTAGCCATTGTCCCTAAAAATCGCCCTAAAATCCTGACCATTGAAATCTTGACCGTCGAAATTACTAAGATGGATCTCAGCCATCCAATCTAGGGCTGGATCCAAATCCAGGAATTACAGCAAAACATTATAATATAAGATAATTCACGCTTGGCGTGTTTGTAGCTCCTACTGTGAACCATGCTATGCGTGAATTTGAAGCTAAATCAGTATGCATCCACATTTTAAACTATGTACCCTTTATGAATCCATATTTCACACTATTTAACCTCATTGAACACTGCTATCTCTAACTGTCAAACCTCCAGCTCTAAATAGGTGTGTACGCCTCTGTTAAAAACTACTAAGAAGTATATTCTAAAAACAAAGCAAAATTATGTTCTAAAAAACAGACAATCAGAGCATTAACTGAAGGTAATAGTTTAAATTCATGCAAAGCATAATAACTCAAATTCATGCAAAGCATATTAACTGAAGGCAAGGAAATAACTCAAATTCATGCAATGCATAATACTCTCAACACAGTATGTATTCTGTGGCAAATTAAATACCTTGAATAGGGGTCTGATCAACGTCCTCTGAAACTTGAGAAGAGCCGGGTTTTGAGTTTCCTCTGCCACTGCTTCCTCGGCCCCATCCGCCTCGACCACCTCTCATTTTAGAAGACATCTCCAGAGTCGCCTAGTAACAGAGTCGCAAGGTCGCTCGGATAAGCGTTCGAGTGCTCGAAGAAATAGTTTTTTCTACCTGTACGAGAAATAGCTCTTTCTACCTGCACGAGAGAAATTTGAATTTTAAGAAAACACAATATGTAGTTTCGAAATATTCTTGACACATAAAAATAATAATGACGAAGATTCACTTTCAAAAAAAAAAAGAACCTGTTCGCCGACTTCTTTTATTGAGTTTTTAAAAACCAATCTACCGTGTTCTTTCATTGATTACATTTATTCTGCCTAAACATAGTTAACCTAAGCTTTCTTCTAACTTGAATTTTTCTCGACCGCCTGAGTTTCCATAGCGCCTGTGATTTCGAGAACTCGAATCAGCTTCATTCCTATAGCTTGAACAATAATTTCCAATAGTAGGTGTCCGAATAGGCAATTGTCTGCAGTGTCGAAGATGAATGTTTCATGTTAACTACAAAACAGAAAAGGAAAGTAGGATTATGCAAGATCGACTCCATCAATCCGACTGCAAATTGTCATGGAATTCTGCTCGGGGATAAGTATGTCCGAGTTACAGTGATTAACTGTTGCGCTATGGATGAAGCCTTACCTCGCAGACACCCCGGTGGGGATATAGTTGGTGAAAGTGTTGGAACTTTTGTTGCATGGCCAAGAAACCGCTTAAAAAATGTATGTAACATGTACTACACTGTAGAAATATAGAAGTAGCCAAAATTTATTGTATTGATTGGCAAAAATTTACAATTAGATATAAACCAGACGTACAAAGTCCCAGACTGTTTTAAGCACAGTCTACTCTTTTAAGCACAGTCTACTGAGTAGCTTGACTATCGATACTCCCATTTCCATTCCAGGGCATAGTGAATTCTTCAGGTAAAACCCCAGGCTCCAGCTCCACCTCCCCCGCCTGCTCCACCTTCACATCCTCCTCCTCCTCCTCCTGCTCCACCTCCTGGTCATGCTCCACCTCCTGGTCATGCTCCATTGGTTGAGGCATTGCGTTGTATGCCGCCTGCGGTAGTGGTTTGTGTTGAGGCATGCGGGCATAGAGGCTGGCCACTAAGAAACGAAACTCCTCATTTTGAATCTCAAGTTGACGGTTGCGAGATTCGCTCACGATCAATGCATGTACAGCATGATCGAAGTGGTCAGATAATACGACCAGCCTCCGTGTGACCTCAACGGCCTCAAAGCCCAGATTTAAAATGGCCCTGCACTCTGCATTCATCATCATCACTTGATCCAAGTATTGCAGGGGTTGCGAGACTTATGCAATTGTGGCTCCAGCCAGACTGGTGCTCGGATGCGCTTCAACCGGACTGTAGCTTGGAGCCGCTACTGAAGCCGGGCTGTGTGATTGCTGCCCCAAATGGACGTAACCCACTATTGCATCTTGGTCATCACTGGGTGATTAATGTAACTTGGCATCTAACAATAGGAAGTTAGAGGAGTATTAGTATTCACGCCTGACGTGTTATATTTATTTATTTATAAACTCAGAAACTAAGAGACACACCCGGCGTGTTTAAACTAAAAGTTGAAACTAAGGATAAAAATTTTTTCACGCTCAATGTGTAAACTGATATATAGGAAAAAAATATACATGCTCGGCGTGCATTCAGTGGAGAGAGAGAAAAAAAAACCTGTACAGATAGATAAAAAATAGCTAAAGACCTATTTTCTTATCTATTTGTACAGGTTTTTTTTTCTCTCTCCGTTGAATGCATGCCGAGCGTGTATACATATTCTAGCTAAGCTTAGCATGTATTCGGAACACGCTTAGCGTGTATTAGAACACGCTTAACGTGTTTCAAATTTACTCTTTGAGATTTTTCTAATGCTTTCTACTATTCATAATAGAAACTTGCATGCAACAACATGATTATCAGGAAGAGAAACTCAAGAATTTACTCGAAACAAAAAGAAGCAGATGAAGTTTATAAAACACTATTCTGGTTTTCATAAACATCATCTGCTTCCTCTACCTCGAGCAAATGCATAAGGTTCTCTTCTCGGATTAAACCTACCATTGACATGTAGCTTAGAACTAAATCAAAACTAACCTTGAATTCTGAGGCTTTTGGATTCGAAGACTGGAGCACTTTGCTTTTGGTTTTAATTCTGAAGCTTTTGGATTCGAAGACCGGAGTCCTCTGCTTTTGGTTTTAATTCTAAGGCTCCGATGTCCTCTGCTACAGATGCTACAGAACAAAAGGCAGAGTCTTTTAAGTTAGGAATTGCTGAAACCAAAGAAGCATCTAACATTGCTAAAAAGAAACCTGCTCACCAAGATTTTAGGAGGGCGGATGAAAACACAGCAGAAGCGCTACCGACAAATCGTATGAAGAAAGGAAAAATAGGTAGAAACTTTGAGAGCGTGAAATGGATTTATATAGGCATAATTAGAAATAAATAAGCGTGAATAATTGATTGCTTGAATTACACGCCTGGCGTACGGTCTTCCCGCTAGACATAACATGTATGGTATACTAATCACGGCATTTTATTCCATTTATTGAAGGGTTTCAGCATATAAGTCATGTAAATGGGAGAGCTTTGACATGTGATATTACATTCTAATCTATGAGAAGCAGTGGCAGTGGATTAGAATGTGCATACTGACCTATGAGAAGCAGTGGCAGTAGGTCAAAGTCAAAGGTGGCGGGTCAAAGTCAAAGGTGGCGGGCAGGTACTACCCGGGTGTTGCTAGGCTCGCTAGAAATCGTCACCTACCCCCTGCCCGCCACTTAGGGTTTTGAGTTGACCAGTCAAAGTCAAAGTCAACTAGGGCCGAAATTTAAGGTCAGCAAGTCTATCTACTCCGGATTTTTAGGCAAGTTGTAGAACTTTCTATATAAAGGGGATGCACAAATTGTCAAGTGGATGTACTCAGATTGGAAAGTAAATATATATATAAATGCTGGAGTGATGCACAGATTGAGTGCACTTGCAGGGGTGTTACAAGAGAGGAGGAGATTATGGGCGCTATGTTATTGATTTGTATGATGATTATTGACTTGTACATGATCAAGTGAAAATTAGTGACCACTTTTTGGCTTTTCACTAAGATCATAAAGTTGTAAATCTTGCTAGACATCAATCTTATCAGTTTCTTGAGTATATTATCTTCAAATCTTATCATTGGTATCAGAGCCACAACATGTCTAGTAGATTTCTTTTGCAAGTTTCTTTGAACACAATAGATGTGTATAAAGGTGGACGAGGGGTTCCGGTATGGAAGGATGCCATCAAATATGTGTTAGAGGTTGAAGACCTCCGGAGTCCGGTAGATCCGGATGGGATTGTGAGTGCTCAAAGGGGATTTTGGCAGTGGTCGAAGTCGGCAGAGTCTGCTGGTGATCTGAGAGAAGTCTAAAGCACCGATCTTTGCAGGTGGAGTTAGTGGCTCAACAGGAGGGAAGTCTCTGCAAGCTAAGGCCAAAGAAGCGCAAGGGATCATCTCATGCAAGGTAAGTCTCTCTATACGTCTTAAGCTTAGATCTCTTGGACCTAGAGACATGTGGAAGTTTCTGCTGAAACATTATGAGGAAAAAACTTCCTCTCAGATAGACCTACTTGAAAATGAATTAAGAGGTTTAAAATTAAGTGAGGATGAAGATGTGGGAGAGTTTTTTAACAAGTTTGATAACTTAATAGTAGATTTGCATGGGGCTGGAGTTGAAATCTCAGAGAGAAGTCAGGTCCTACAGATATCAAGAGCCATAGGTGACAATGAGACTCTGGCCTTATTCATAAGGAATTCATGCAAGTCTAGGGAAGAAGCTGAAACTACCTTAAGAACTGAATGGGAACAAAAGAAGATCTTAAGGCAAAATCAAGATACTCCTGAAGTTTTGATTGTAAAGAGAAAGGAAAAGATTGTGTGCTATAACTGTCATGAGTCAGGACACTATAAGAATGAGTGCCCTAAGCTTAAGAAAGAGTTTAATTGCTATACATGTGGAGGAAGAGGTCTCATTTGCATCAAAATGCCCAACACCAAAGAGTTTTGGAAAAGCTAGAGGAAGAGGAGAATCTAGCAGGGGCAGATCAGCAAGAGGAAGAGGTCGAGGCTATGAGAAAGCATATGTTGCTCAAGAACAGGAGATCAATGAAAAAGGGGTTACTGAGGAAATAGACGAGGATGAGGTAAACATTGAATTTGCTATTGTGCATGAAAGTGTTGGCACTAATGAATCTGATCATTTGATAGTTGATAGTGGAGTGAAAAGATCAAGAGTCCAATCATCGAGCTTTTGAAGAATATATCAACTACGAGCTCCAGAAAAATACAAGTTGGAAATGGAGCTCTTCAAGAAGTAAAAGGAAGGGGTTTGCTGCAGTTAGAAGATCTTGAAGGCAATATTGTGAATATAGAAGATGTTTTGTGTGTCCCACCATAATCGAAATTTAATTTTGTTAGTCACTTTGTGATTTGGGATATAGAGTTGTGTTTGAAGGAGACAAATGTAATGTATTTCGAACAATGAATTGAAGTTTTTGCTAAAAGAGTTGGCAATCTATTTGAGATGGATAGTGTTGTGCATCATAGCATAAATACAATTCAAGAAGAGAGTGTAGATCTATGGCATAAAAGATTGGCACACACAAATTGCAAAAATTTGAAATGGTTGCTTAAGCAAGGTTACATAAATTATCATGACAGCAAGTCAAATGAGTTTATTTGTGAAGGATGTGCTTTGGGCAAACTAAACAGGCTGCCATTTGCTAAAAGTAAAACAAGGGCTCAGCAAATTCTCGAGTTAGTGCATACTGATTTATGTGGTCCCTTAAATGTGCAAAGCAGAACCAATAAAAGATACTTTATAACGTTCACAGATGACTATAGCAGAAAATGTAGAACATATTGTTTGACAAGAAAATCTCAAGCATTGAGTGTTTTCAAACAATATGTGGCTGAAATGGAAAGAGAGACCAATCTCAAACTCAAATGTATTAGATCGGATAGAGGAGGTGAATATCTTGCAAAGCAATTTAAACAATTCTGTGCTGCTCAGGGAATTAAGAGACAGTTAACCTGCAGATACTCACCTCAGCAAAACGGAGTTTCAGAAAGAAAGAACAGGACATTAATGGATGCAGTCAGAGCCATGATAAAAGGAAGTGGTCTGCCCAATAAGCTTTGGGAAGAGGCGTTACAAACTGCTGTGTTAATACAAAACATGCTGCCTACAGCAAGTTTAAAGGGAAACATCCCAGATGCTATATGGAATCCAGATAAAAATATAAACTATGAGAAGCTAAAAGCATTTGGATGTTTAGTTTATGCACATGTTCCTACTGAATTGAATTGAGAAAGAAATTAGACAACAAGGCTGAAGTTGGATTTCTTGTAGGCTATGATGAGCATTCTAAAGGATATAGAATATATGTCCCAGAATCAAAGACTGTATTAGTCAGCAGAGATGTCTTATTTAATGAGCACATACTTTATAAAGATAGATACAAAAAGGGAACCAAAATTGTCACAACAAGACCAGAGATGCCTATGTTTGATTTAGATGATGCAGATGATTATGAAGAAGAAAAGCAGGACTTGAGTACAGCAGAAATGGAGAGTCCAACAATGCAAACTGAAATGGAGACTCCAGAAGTGCAGACAGAAGGTCAGGAGTCAATTGATCATCATATGGAAAAAAAGAAAAGGAAAACTCGGTGCGAAAAAAAATTAGTAGAAGAAGCTAAACTAGAGGAGGGAAAATTATATGGCAGAGATGAGTCAGGGAAAAGTAGGAGACACGTTACATTTGAGCCAGAGCAGATTATGGCTATTTTAGAAGATGAAATCATTCCACAAAACTTTGAAGATGCTCTACAAAGTCAGGACAAAGATAAGTGGATAGCTGCCATGAATGATGAACTCAAATCCTTTGAAGAAACTAAAACTTATGACCTTGTCAAGGCTGATAGCAAAACAGTAATGTAATTGGAAGCAAGTGGTTGTACAAAGTAAAAGTAAATCCTGATGGCAGCAAGAAATTTAAGGCAAGACTGGTTGCTCAAGGTTACACACAGAAAAAGGGAAGAGATTATGATGAAACCTATTCTCCTATAGTCAAGCTCACGAGCATTAGAGTTTTGCTTGCTATGGCAAATGCATTAAATTTAGAGCTGCATCACATGGATGTGAAAACAAAGATTCTTAAATGCCACACTTGAGGAGGAGGCTTATATGAAGCAAGCTCCAGGATATTCACATGGCAAGGATATGGTCTGGAAACTCAATAGGGCAGTCTATGGGCTGAAACAGTCACCAAGAGAATGGTACTTATGTATAAATGGTTTCTTACAAGAACAGGGCTTTGAAAAGTTACATAATGATGGAAATCTCTATAGATTTGAAGAAGATGGAGAATATTGCATGATAGCCTTATATGTGGATGATTGTATCATGATTGCAAATTCTTTGAAAATCCTCAACAGGTGCAAAAGCATTTTAAAGTCAAGGTTTCAAATGTCAGATCTGGGTGAACTGAGAAAGTTTCTTGGAATTGAGGTTATCAGGGATAGGAAGCAGAAATGGATAAAATTGCATCAAAGAACACATATAGAAAATATGCTCAAAAGGTTCAAGCTGGTTGAGGCAAAGCCATCCAAAATTCCAATGACAACAGGGCATAGGCTGACTGATGTTCACAACGTCTCAAATGATGAAGAAAATAAAATGGAAAATGTACCATATAGAGCATTGATTGGGTGCCTACTCTTTTTGGCAAATAGCACACGACCTGACATTGCCTATGCTGTAAACATCTTGAGCAGAAGGAATCATGATCTTCGCAAAAGAACATTGGGAGGCAGCCAAGCGAAGTTCTCAAATATCTAAAGGAACACAAACTCATGGTATATGTTTTGATTCAGAAAACCTAACTATGACTTGTTATAGTGATGCAGATTGGGGAGGAGATCTGCATACAAGGAAATCTACTTCTGGCTATGCTATATATTTAGGAGGAGGTGTCATAACCTGGAGGTGCAAGAAACAAGCGGCCCGGTGGCAATGAGTTCATTTGAAGCGAGAATATCTTTGCATCATCCTTAGCTGCGGAGAATTAGTTTGGTTAAGAAGATTGTTGGATGAGTTAGGATGTATGCAAAAAGATCCTACTGTAAATATGGGTGACAAATGAGTTGCATTACAATTGTAAAAATCCAAGATTCCATGACGAGAACCAAGCACATTGAACTAAGTATGCACTTCATACGAGATTTAGCAGAGAAGAATCTCATACAAATGAGATATGTGGAAACCAATAGTCAAGTAGCAGATGTGTTTACAAAAGCATTGTCAGAGGTAAAATTTGTAAAATTCAGAGAGCAATTAAATGTAGCAGACTTATAAGCTGAAGGAGGAGTGAAGGGTTTCAGCATATAAGTCATGTAAATGGGAGAGCTTTGACATGTGATATTACATTCTAATCTATGAGAAGCAGTGGCAGTGGATTAGAATGTGCATACTGACCTATGAGAAGCAAAAGTGGCAATAGGTCAAAGTCAAAGGTGGCGGGTCAAAGTCAAAGGTGGCGGGCAGGTACTACCCGGGTGTTGCTAGGCTCGCTAGAAATCGTCACCTACCCCCTGCCCGCCACTTAGGGTTTTGAGTTGACCAGTCAAAGTCAAAGTCAACTAGGGCCGAAATTTAAGGTCAGCAAGTCTATCTACTCCGGATTTTTAGGCAAGTTGTAGAACTTTCTATATAAAGGGGATGCACAAATTGTCAAGTGGATGTACTCAGATTGGAAAGTAAATATATATATAAATGCTGGAGTGATGCACAGATTGAGTGCACTTGCAGGGGTGTTACAAGAGAGGAGGAGATTATGGGCGCTATGTTATTGATTTGTATGATGATTATTGACTTGTACATGATCAAGTGAAAATTAGTGACCACTTTTTGGCTTTTCACTAAGATCATAAAGTTGTAAATCTTGCTAGACATCAATCTTATCAGTTTCTTGAGTATATTATCTTCAAATCTTATCATTTATTGCATTCGAAAAAACAGAATTTAGAAATTTTATATGTCTTTTCATGTTATCAAGGCTAAATTAAAAATGATTTGTAGTGTTGGGGAATTTTTTTAGGTCGTATCGGAAAATTTCCTATAGTTACTTTGATGAATCAGAGATCTCATGTGGTTGACTTATAGTGTTCCCCAGACTTTATTGAGACAAATGCAGAGACAAAATTTTAGAGATACAAAAATGCTTGGAGAAAACAGTTTGATTTCAATAAAGAATTGGTTTATGTACAGATGCCCGAAGGCTTGTAACCAGATGCCCGAAGGGATACAAATATGCTTAGAGAAAACAATTTGATTTCATTCAAAAATTGGTTTGTGTACAGATGCCCGAAGGCTTGTAACAAAATGCCCGAAGGCTTTTCACAATACACAAAAAAATGCCCGGAGGCGTGACCGAAACTTCTGTAAGAAACAAAAAAAAAGAACAGGCCCGCCCGGGATCTGCATCACTTCTCTTCTTCCATGTCAGCAAGAAAGAAGAAAGAAAGATGTTAGAAAGAAGAAAGAAATGTGCAAAAACAAAAGCAGACATGCAAACCTGATTCTGAGCGCAACCATTCCAGAAATTGGTCGAATTCTTGACCTTCTTTCGAATCCTCCTCCTCCTCCTCCTCCTCCTCCTCCTCTGAGATTTCATTCTCTGTTTCAGGGTCTAGGCAATCCTGAAGCAGAGTGGTCAGGAATTCCTGTGAATCCTGATCGTCCTCCTCCTCCTCTTCCTCCCTTTCATCCTCTGAACTGGAATCAGAGGATAATTGCTGCAAAAAATCTATCAGCAGAGGGAATTCAGGGAAATCAACCCGAGGTCTTTTTGAGGAGACCTCGGGTTCTTCATGAAGCTCTGCTGCTGAGGCCGAACGCTTCATGGCGGGCAGAGAAAAAAATTTGGAAGGAATTGAGGTCTTGAGAGCGTGAAACGGATTTATATAGGGTTAATTAGAAATTAGCGTGAATAAATAATTGCCTCAAATAACAAGCCAGGCATACGAAATTCCTGCCAGCTATATCATCTAGGGTATATTATGGAGAATAAATTCTCACGACTACCTTATCAGATATGTCTTTTCGTATTCTGAAGGCTAAATTTTCTATAATTAAAATTTGGATATATTTATATAAATGTCATTTCCTTGTTGTTGCCATGAAAATTCTTGTTTTAAATTATTTTGTTTATACTCGTTGTTATTATTGTATTAAACCTATTTCCAGGGAATTTCTTGCTTTTTAAAAAATTTGATTTACCTCTATATATTCCATAAATGTACGTACTTTTCTTATCTTATGGTGTATAAATATTTCCTACTTATTGACTAAAAAGGGTGCAATTTGCCTAGGTCAATGGTGCCTCAATGAAAAAGCACCTTCTAGCAAGACTATTGAAGAAAAACAATTAGTCCTCCATAGTATGGTGCAATGGAGGAACAAGAAGGTGAGAATCATGCACAAGTGCAACAAGGAAATAGTAGGCCAAGGAGTCATTGTGCTAGCAGATCCTGATCAAGCTGTTAATGATGAAAGGCTAGGGGAAGACAATATTGGTATTGCAATTTCTATGTTGGAAGACAACTGGAAAGGTAAAGGTTTGGGTGACAAGGAATGTTTTGGTTGTGTCAAGCAATTGGAGGTTCCTTGCAGCATGGCATGGTCTATAAGTAGTGTTCAATTTGTGGAGGATTATATTTTTCCAGAGCCTGAGGTTGTTGGGGATAATGATTGTCTTGATATTGATTCATTAGTAGTTAGAACTCTAAATCTAGGCAAAAGGGGAGAAGTATTAGTTGCCAGACATTATCCTAGCAAAAGAGTCAAGTTGGTTAATGACACCAAACGTGAAATAATGGTGAAGGTTAGGGGCTCAGATTGTTGTTGGAGTGGTTCTATACAATTCTTTACAATAGAACAATTGGTGGAAGCAAGAGCCACTTTTCAAGAGTATAATGTTGATGAGAGGAGGATCTACATGTACACACTCTTCGAGCATGCACTTCAGGATGAAAGAAACCCAAACAGAAAAAGATATCCTTTGCTAGGCAAATGGATATGTAAAAAAGCATGGCAAAATATCCATGCAATTCCAACTTCTTCATGGCATAATTGGCAAAAAAAGCAGGCAGAAGGGAACAGGATTGCTTTTCATGGAAATAATGGTTTGTTGAGACCAACACCTAGGACCTTGGCTACTAGGGAGATATTTGAAAAATATATTGAGTTCAATGCAGAGTCTATGCCACACAAAAGCAGAAGGGATGAAAAGGGAAGAGCAGTTGTTGAGAAAAGGTTACCATCACATTGTACTCAAAAGAGTATTTTGGAAGAGGTGAATTCCCTACTTCGAGAATTGAAAATTCTTCCAATATCCCAACCTAGCTTTAGTAGGTTATGGAAGAAGCATTTCAATCATGTCACCATAGCAACTTCAAACAACTTTGCAAAGTGCAATTTATGTGCTAAGTTGAAGGAGACTCTTGATAAGACTGTGCAACCTAGTCAAAGGGCTAGGATAAGGGAGCATATGAAGGACTATATGACTGATCAACTATCATGTAGATCATGTTATTGGATGTGGAGGACTTTATCTGCATTGGAACCTAATAACTATTTACGTATTATACATGACAAGATGGACCAGTAAAAGACTTGTCTTCCACAATTCAAGTACATACTAAAGTCATGTGGAAGATCATACCCTTTACAGATCTCAATGACTAGGGCAATCTTGCATGGGCAGATTCAAACCTACTATGGCCATTTTAGTTTGGAGTTGTGGAGTGATGATCTAGATTTTCATATTGGGAGTATCATGAGGTGTTTGAGAAACTATGAAAATGGATACAATGGTCACCTCCAGGACCCTATAGCTAGCCAGGCACTACATAGAGCATTGTTAGATGGAAACCCTAACAATATTGAAAAGTTCAGCAAGGCAAGGTTTAGGAAGCATGGGTCTAGTGAACATGTTGGAGCTTCAACTTCACGTGCTAGAGCTCAAGATCTACCCAGAAGGTTCCTCTTACAACTAGATAATTGTGCTGGCCAAAATAAGAACAGGTGGATGTTTTCTTTCCTATCCTACTTAATAGCTGTGGGGATATTTAAAAGAGTTAATTTAGGGTTTTTGATGCACGGGCATACCCATGAGGATGTGGATGCATTATTTGACAAATATAGTTGTATACTGAAGCAGTAGACAGTGACCAACTTTCCTAGGCTAATGGAAATTTTGCATGAATGCACTACTCCAAACCCTATAGCTTCTCTCATAGAAGAAGTGCCCGATTGGAAGAGCTTTGTGGATGGTTATGCATTGGATCTTGAAGGTCATTCCAGGCCTCTGCAGTTCACTTTTTGGGTGAGAAATGGGATTCAATCTTCCAATGGAAGATGAGACCTTCAGAGGAGGAGTGGAGAGGAGGGGAGGAAATATGGCGTAGAGATGAGAATGGCAAACCTATGATACCTCCAGGTCAACCAAAAGCTCTAAAACCTACTAAAGAAGTGAAGCAATTGGGATTGACTAAGGAAGGAATCCAGGACTATATAAAGCGTTGGCAAACCAATCCCGATGACACCAACCATGCCTTGGTGGCTTACTGGAAGAAGGTGATTAACCTTTTGGGGGAGATAAACACATCCTTAGATGAATTGAAAGAAGGGTGATTGCCTAAAACTAGGTGGAAGACCTTAACAGGTGCTGAGGATGTTGATGACACTGTTAGTAGCATTCGTAAGCATTATGCTCCTCCTCCTTCTGACAAATACTATGTTGGTCCTAAGAACAATAGGCCAAAGTTTCTAGGCATGGATGTTTATGAACCTTCCATTGACTTGGAATGCCACCAATTTGTGGTAGTAAAGCCAACAGATTTAGATACCTATCCAGTGTGGTTGGGGTTTACCATCTCTGATATTTGCAAAGAAGAAGGTAATATTAACTTCAACCATATGCGGGTAGAATGGTGGTGTCCAGTGCATCAGTTGACCAACGTATCGGATAAAGTAAGGTACTCAGATTGTTGGAAAAAGAGATGGAGGAGAAATCCGAGTGATCCTGATCTTTGGTTACACTATGAAAGTGTATTGTACTCATGGACTCCAAACACTATTTCAGCTAGAAATGTGAGAATTACAATACCTCAGGATGTCAAGAAGAAGGCTATGATATCATTGGGGGTGCTTGAAGAAAAGTGAATAACTATGTAAATTTTCTTCATCATGTTTTTATAATATGGCGCTATATTGTGAAATATTGACTATTTTGTAAATAATATGAGATTACATTTTCATACTTTTGAGGTTGAATATGCTATAAAAAAACATGCAATATGAAATTTGTCCCAAAATTAAGACATAATCCCAATTTAATTGAATGATGGTTTTCCATATGCTAGTCTTGTTGGAGCGTTGATGTTCGTCTTGACATTTGCAGCTCACACATTGGGTCAATTCATGTAGGGTCTAGGCATCAAACATTGGCAAGATGCAAAGCGAGTTCTTTGTTATTTAAAAGGCACTAGCAATTATGGACTTTTCAAGACCGCCATACTTCTCTTACTCTTTATGGTTATACTGATGCTGATTGGGCTGAAGATAATGACACTTTGAGATCTACTAGCGGGGCTTGTTTTTTCTTTGATAAGTCTCTTGTTTCCTGGTTTAGTAAGAGGCAGCAGCAGCTAGTCAGCTATTTTGAAAAGGCCAGGGGACATCCCCTGTCATTTAAATCAAAAGCTTGGAAGTTAAGTGGCAGTGTTCCGGAGTGTTTTAGTTTCAAAACAAGCGTTTTGGTAATTGCCAGCACTAGTCAGTGAAATCAAAGCAAAGGTGGCAGTTAAGGCGTGCCATCACAGGATTGGGTTTCTGAGAATTCCTACAAGGAATTCTTAGGAAACAGGAGCCTCCTCGACATCACCGATTGTCATGGACTTAAACAGCTGGAGCTTGAAGAGGGACAAAGACAAAGTGTCCTCTTTCACAGCTCAAGAACCCAGTAAGTCCGTGGGTCCTAGATGGCAGTGAACACTGGAAAAAGATGCAGAGAAAAAGACAAGATCAAGAGAGGATTCGCTAGGCCAATTGGGATTCTCACAAAGAATAATGCAAGCCTTTATTAAAAAAAAAAAAAAAAAAAAGGGGGGAAGAATGACAAGACACAGGTTATCAGGCGACGAAATAAGCAGGTATCTTTTTCAAGGAAAACCCATATGGCAGAGTTCAACCTGGATAGCCTCTCGAATAAAATCTATGTACAAGAACCTCAACTTGAATTTGACTAAGATAAAACATCCCTGCACTCTGAGGTACTATCCAGCTGAGCAAGTTGAAAAGGAAGGAAGAGATACAGAGCATGAGAAGACAACAGAAAGGATGGAGTTACAAGAGGCAGAGGTGGATAGAGAGGGTGTAATAGAAATTCATAGTTTGAAAAACTACTATCACTATTGATGGTAGCTGGGGATGTGTAAAAGTCTATAATACGAATTTATTTTTGTTTGGCTATTAATGATTTAATATATAAATATTGTAATATAAAGAAAGGCTAACCCCTTTTTCTTTGAGGAAAAAGGAGAAAATATTTTGGCTAATCCTAAAAAAATAATGGAGTATTTGTTTTAATTATGGCTATTTTTTATTTTTTTTAAAGAAAGTCTTCATAAAATTTGCCGCAAAAATTGCCTAGACCCCTTAAAAAATCACCATTTGACTATATATAGCAACTATGTTTTTCCATAATACCTTGTTAACCACTCAGTCAGTAGTATAGATCTCGAGTTCGAGTCTCCATCGATGTCTATATGCATGGATAATTAAGTAACCTTGGTAACCACACAGTCATTGGTATACTGCTTAAATCATAGTCTTGGACAAGCATGGTTCTAGTGGTTCTAGTGAGGACGAGCATAGTTCTAGTGGGAGAGATTGTAACAGGCCCATGGTTGAGGGCTTGAGTGTTCGATCCTTGAATGTGCCTCTGGGGCATTCCCGAGACACCGAACATAAATGTGTAGAAGCGACTACTCATAAACGTCTAGACGGTTTTGCTTAGTTGGTAAAGGACATGCTGGTTCGAAACGTTACAATATATTTTTTTTCCTTGAAGGATGTTATTTTATTTATCAACTATAGAAAGTACATGCAGAGACGATATTAAAAACACATTGAACAATTAGATCCATTTGACTTTGAGTGGAACCACCTATCGAAGCATCAGAGGCTAACACAATGCAGAGCGTCAAAAGACACGTCTTTCTTCCTTTAGTAAGAAAGAGGCATTTATAATTTTTGACAAGAAAAAAATGTTTTGGCAGGTAATGCGTCAGAAAGAAACTATTATGGCACTTAAACAAATAATTATCAAAGAATAAATAATTCTCTAGATGACATTATTTCAGTTATCGAAACAAGTATGTAAACATTCAATCTTTTATTTCTTGGAATAAGCATTGGAGATGTCGTAAACAGACCATTTTACACGATTATATAGTGTTTATAAAATATGCATTTCTATCAATGTCCTTCAAAACATGACTATACTACCACATGTCTAATTATGATACATATCAATTTGGTAAAAAAAAAAACTCTAGTACGCTACTTGCCAATTGCCATTGTTCTAGACAGGTGCTCCATACTTTATGAATATGTTGTATTGCTGCAAGTTTTCCAACAATTGTTGAGAACAGAGCAACTTCTTTGATTCCTAAATAACTATGTTGCCTGCTTTTGTTCTCAAAACCAAATATTTGATTTATCTTTTGGATAATTGAGTACTAAATGCCTCCTACAAGGGAAAGCAAGCTCCATGATCCATCATCCCATGAAGGGATACTAATGCATTACAAACTAAGTAGTCCATTCTTAAAAGTAGATCATAGATCTGCCCTTGGATTTTAGTCTAAACTTGATGTATAACAAAGGAAATGCTAAAAGAAGTTTCCTCAGCCATGAGTGAGGTGACAATGTAGTGCTTTGATCGCAGAACGCTCATGGTCATAAGAGAAATCACCATGAGGCCAGTACACCACAATCCCCCCCAAGTCAGTTTTCTTGATATACTCTGCCTTCTCAACCATTGACTCGCTATTATCATACGAATAAAACACTCTCCGATTGGGATTATGTACATACGCTGCTTTAGCTTCATCATCCCAACTCTCTTCCGATCCACGTGGTGGCAACTCCTTATAAGGAAGGTCCCAATCTCCATTGCGAGCAGGGCTGCCTAGCCCATCAGTATCAGAATATTTATAGGAAAAGAGTTCACCCTTGATAAAAAGCTTGGAAAAAGGAACCTTTTTTTGGCCATACAGCTTCACAACTTCATCTATACTCGGGTGTTTCGAGAAAGAATTCGGATACAAGGCCGACACATGGGCTGTAATTTTGTCTTGATAAGGAAGCATCACATGGACCTGGTCCACCAAATGAACTGCCTTTTCTATTTGCCATTGGTTAGCAGCAGGCAATATGCATGTTATGGCAATTGTAATACTACCAACAGGTAGTTCTTTTCTAAGTGCCTGAAGTGTAAGAACCAAGTTATCAACATCAACATTTTTAATCTTCCCTTAGCAGTCAAAAACTAGGCCCTTGAAGATTGGGTGGCTACTACAAATATCCTCAAAGCTGGGACGTTTTGCAGCATTCTCTTCTTTGCAAGAGCTTATCAAGCTTGCAAGCTTCTTTGGAATGTTTCGGGATTCTATCCTGAGGCGGGCTTCTCTCCTACTTCTTTTCGCAACTTCCCTGTAAGAATCTCAGAACAAATCCAACCAAAACTATAAACATCTACTTTTCTTGAATAGACGTTTCTTTCAGAATCTCCTTTCTTCATTTCTGGTGCCATATACAGCCAAGTGCCCGTCTTGTTTGTATTCATTTCAGTCTTAAAAAAGCCTTTAGAGACACCAAAATCGGTCAGTTTGATAAGTAGACTTTCATCCTTTCTAGATTTCAGCAGCACATTAGCAGGTTTTAGATCTCGATGAACCACATTAATGCTATGTAAATGCCTCATCGCTTTGGCTATTTGGAGCATCAAGTCAGGTGACTGAATTAAAGGAAGTGGACAATTTAGTCCCAATATCAGTTCTCTCATATCCTTTTCCATAAGCTCTAGCACAAGTTTGTTACTTGTAGAGTAGCCCAACATGCGCACAATATGTGGAGAATCAGCATCCAGCAGCTTCTTATATATTGTTAATTCTTCCTTGAAATAGTCATCATACTGAAAACTTTTGACAGCTAAGATGTAGTTTATCCCACTCTGCCTCTCCGACAGAACCAAAGCTACCATGCCCCAGCGATTTAATCGTCGCACTCAAATCCATGTCGCTGATATTAGGCTCTGATGGGGTCAACAACATCCTAAGTAACGAGCTAGAGGCTAAAGCAAGAGGTTGAAACTCGGAGCCACTTCATATGCAGTTTCAAGAGTAGACTGCAAACTACGGCAGTCCGATTCTACGTCAAGCATAAGTTTCAAAACAGCTTCTCTCGGCGATGAATTTAGAAAATGCAGAATGGACCGATTTATCATCTGGGCATATACCCTTGCATCATCAATAATCTCATGCAACTCACCTTTACAACCCAAAATGGCGAAAGCTATGTCAGGGGAAGACTTTTCTCCACAGAGGCTTATGAGTTGCAGGCCCCTATCCAGAACTGTATGAAGCTCCTTCCCCGCTTCTTTCGACAAATCCCACCAGTTTTCTTCGCCACATATGTTAATCCACTGATTCACATATCGCTTGATGTAATTTGCTAATAATTTTACCACAAAACATTGTTCCATATTTATAACAGATGCTTTCTTCTCCTCCACTGTTTTGTTGATCCTTTCGCATAAACCAAGGAGATCAGAAGCCCACGATTTCTGAAATTTGCTTGCTGCCATTGTCACCTCAAAGGCGAGAGCACTCAGAGCAGATGAATCAATGGGATGAAGCAGGACATGGAACATTTGAACATAGAACGTGCAACTTCTTATTTAGAAAAGCACGACATTCGTGTTAAGAACGTGCAACTTCTTATTTACATCGTAATAAATAAATTTTGTTTTCTTTTTAAATTTAAATCATAAGTATCTTTCAGACTAGCAAAGCCCTGACTATTAAACTAGCCTTCACCTCTAAGAAATTGTCTCTGAAAACTAGAGTTGACATTGGACAAATATTTAAAGTGCCCATCGTGGTGGAGGATTTTATTTTTATCCAACCACCATGTGCAAATCCCAAAGGAGTTTAAAACATGTACCTCTTCCTTGCAAGCAGAGCTTCACTTTCCATTTCTATATTGTATTGGACAATTCATGTGCCAGGGTATAGTTGCCATGGTTCATGCACTTAGCAGGAATGTCAACAAGTTGACATAAAAGTCGAAATTGAGTGACAAATGTATCTTCGGATGCTTAAAGATGCCCTCTATCGATTAAAGAATTGGCTTAAATTCGGAAAATTGATGAAGTTATTTAGGTTCAAAGTTATAGGCATCTGATTGGTCCATGCGGGGGTAGAAGCAGAGCTTCACTTTCTGGTTTCTAGTAAAATTCAAATTCATGGCCAATGTGTGCTATCTCAAGCTTAATAATGAGAAGGAACTCTCCAATTGCCTTTGGAAACTTGTTTACTGAGGTCTTTTCATATCTATTTGCTAAGGAAGTGTAGGACGGAATAATGCAGTGGTTGACTATGGAGGATGGTTTACAGGAAATTTGTAGTCGGTATGTTGATGACACATTCCTTTTTCTCTTGAATCTAGAGTTCTTGTTGGTTGTTCCGTGCTTGTTGGTTTTTTGTTGCTCTGGCTTCTTGTGAATGTTAAAAACTCTATTGTCTACTAGAAATGGTGCCCAGCATTGCTATGCATAATGAACAGTAAATGATAAATTGATGCAATTGTCAAATTTTTTGCCCTTTCACCATTTTTTCTTTTCTTCCTTTCCCATTTTTCCTTTTCCTTTATCACATTCTAAACTTTTTCCCTTTTTTTTTTCGTTTTCCTTTTCCCGCCCCTTCTTTTTTCCCCCCTTCTTTCCCTTCTTTTTTTTCCCTTCTCTTTTATCCTATTTTTGTTTTCTCTTTTTCTTTTCCTGATTTTCCCTTCATTTTCCTTTAATCTTATTCCCATCTTTTTTCCTTTTCCGTTTTTTTTTTATTTCTCCGTTTTTTTATTTATGAGCCTCGAATCTGACTTGCTCATCATGAAATCAGCCTCCAATGACATAATAATAGCTCAAATCTGTCTAGGAAGCCTTGAATCAGCCTAAGAAACGTTCAATAGACTTAAATCAGCTTGAAACCTCTGTTAATGCCTTGAATCTCACTTGTTCGTCATGAAATCAGCCTGTTTAGTAGCTCCAAATCTATCTAAGAAGCCTCGAATTAGCTAAAAAACACTCAATGTACCTGAAATTAGTTTGAATCGATGTAGGAGTCTGTTGCTAAGAATTTGAGGAGGAATCATGGCTGAAAAACCCTGTGATACGTGAACTGCCTTTATAACCTATTGATCTGCTTGGGTCGCTGCGACGCTGGGCTGCTCAACCCCTAGCCGCTGGTCGCTTCTCCCCTGGCCGATTGTTGCTCCTCCCCTAGCTAGTGCTCGCTCCTCCCCTGGCCGCTGATCTTATCTAAGGCTCACGCATGTGGTTAACATTCAAATTTATCCCGCTGAAGGTTTGTGATAACCATTTAATTTTAACCTGCCCAAGGTATGTTTTAGCATTTGAATTAAAGATAAAAGGTCAGGCACGTGGGCACTGTTTGAATTAAAGTTGAACGTAATATGGGTTTTGCTTGCTAGCTTCAAATTCCCAATTTAGTTGTTTTTTATCAAGTTACTAGTAAATTGCCCACCGTTGGTGGGCTTTACATGTGATTGTTGTGATCATTCCATGTGATTGTTCACAAACAATGGGAGAGTAATGTGTTTCCAATAGTTTGGGGAGCCCCATAAATATCGGATGCCATCACTTTTAAACCATGGGTATATCCAGGTCTTTAACATGTTAAAAACCACATCACAAAAAAATACATGTCATTTCTGTGGACTTAGTGGATTTTTTGTGATTTAAGACTGGTTCAAACATGTAGTTTGAACGTTACTATTCAATATAGCCTAATGGATAATGGGTTTTTTCTTGCGCAACATGCCTATAAAGTATAATTGTGGAAGCTTGGGCCCATATGAAGAAAGGGGAAGCTTTAGTCTTGTTGCCATGATCCTTTGTAACGTTGGGAACCTGTCAACGATACGTGGTCTTTATTGAGATGAGGTCTTTTTTCACATATGCGAACTTACTCAAAAATTTGCTATATGACCAAATGGATGCTAAGGCAAAAAGAGCATAAGTAGTGTGTCCTTATGTACTTATAGCAACGGTGCCTAACCTAGAGGGTGAGATAAGTTGGCGTAGTTAGCATTGGGCTAAAGTTGGAAACTGGTAATTGGAATTTTGTGTTCATTCTACTTTAGATTGTTGAGACTATGTGCATGTCTTCAAATGTCTAAGTTTATTGTATGTTAGAACTATAGAATGCGTATTGCATTTTTTACATGTCTTGTTTTCCCTTGCATTGAAGGAGGTCAAAGAAGCTATTCATGTGTTGTAGAGGTCATTTGGGAACTTTCTCTAAATTAGATTGTGGCTCTTTCTGCTCTTACGACAGTTGTTCAACCCTTTTAAGTTTAAAAGTTAAATCAACTATGCTTTCCTAAACAAAGGATTTCTTTAACGAAAGTTACGACAACATTTATGTTGTCCATACTATCAAAACTCCATAGACTTCTTTAGTGCCCGCATCTGATGCAACTCGTTTCATGGGTAGGTTCATTGACCTTTTGAAATCAGAATTCTTTCTGCAGTTAGATCTGCACGGCATTTTACATGGTCTTGTGATATCTCGTTTTGCATGTAAAGCCTTGTTATGCAAGAAGAATGATGAGTTCAATTGGATATCCACCCATCCATCCTACATCCATCCAAAAAGGAAGATTTAGGAAAAAACATCTAGCTGCATGGTAAAGAAAATTGCCCAGCAACAAATTAAAAAGCAAAGCTTACCAAACTCATTGGCTGCAAAATAAAAGCTCAATTTATGGTCAATGCATTGTACAACAACAACCAGACATGGAGAGAATGTAAGCACTTTCAAAATTGCAAGTATAGAGGATCAAGCTCACCCAATATGCAAGAAAAGATGCAACATGTATGCTCAATCGAGATCATATGAATTAAAAGGATTTTTCAGAAATAAATTGAGTAAGTGTGTCTGCAGCTTATATGGAAACCTGTAAATGCTTGCAAACACATGGGACTCCCGATGGTTTTTTTCTACGCCCGATTTGGGTTGGGCTCCAATGGAAACCTCCTTAACTTTCCCTGGAAACCTCCTTAACTTTCCGTAGAAACCTCTCCAACTTTCCCTGGAAACCTCCCCAACTTTCCCTGGAAACCTCCCCCATTTTCCTAGAAACCTCCCCAACTTTCCCTGGAAACCTCCCCAACTTTCTCCATATTAGGAAACAGGGGAGGTTTCCATGGAAACCTCCCCACCTTTCCGTGGAAACCTCCCCAGCTTTCTTGGATGACCTGGGGAGGTTTCCAATTAAGAAAACAGGGGAGGTTTCCATGGAAAGGTGGGGAGGTTTCCACAAAAGAAAAAAAAAGAAAAGGCTCTCTAAATTTGCACGAAGACCAAGACTAGCCCCCGTGCATCTCGGTCCTCGTGCGTTGCAGTCCATCGGTGGTTGCCAACATTAATGACTATTTTTTATTTTTTTAAATATTTTATGGAAACCTCCCCAACTTTCCAAAGAAACTCGGGGAGGTTTCCACAAAATGTCTATAAAATTTCAAAGTGAGCTATTTCTTGAAGCAAATCGTCTCTTTGAGTTGTTCTTTCATCAAACGAATTCATCCAAGCTTTTTCTTCAAGTAAATCGTCCCTAGAGTTCTTCCTTCATCCATGGATTCATCCGTTCGCCGTGATTCCCATCGACTATTTCATCTTTTTACCATTTACGTCAAAATTTACACTATTTTATGAACATTTCATAATGATAGTTCCATTTAAGACATAAACTCTCTCACACATCCATCCTAGCTTTACACACTTAGCTTAATCCATCCTTATATTTGTTTCAGTTTATACTTTTCACCTTCAGCATTATTAATTTAGAATCATACCATTATCCTTTTCCAAATCACCATTTATCATCATTATCTTATCCATATCTAGACTATCTTATTATTCCTGTCAATTTTCAACATCTTAAGCACCTTAATTTAGAACCTTCAGAATAAATTCACCTTAAATATCTCCAAATCTTACATAATGCTTTTATTTTCAATAATTCCCATATTCTAGTTCAACAATTGTTGTATCTTTTGAAAACAACAGATAATTTTAAGCCATATCATGATAATATTTTTCCAATTGTCAAAAGCTCTTTTCATCCTCTGTCATCTTTAAAGTTTACAAGACTTAATCTCATAATAGAGACCCAATACAATTATAGTACCCAGAATATAGCGTAATATGTTATTGAAGTTCCAACATGGTAGAATTCTGGATCCAAATCAGATTGGTATTATAGTTTAAAACTTAGAAAGATCTCACCATGCTGCGAATACATCAGATTATGCTTCATCTTTGGAGACACCATTATAGTCTCGCCTTATAGCCCAATATATCATGATAGAAAACATAGGAGAAGATGTCCAGGTTACCTGCATCCAACCAATACACTAGTTAGCAAATATTTGGTAACATCGCAAGGGATGACAGGTAAGCTATTAGACATCTTGGCTCTTCGCCCTTCACCTATTATTCAACATCTTACTTGGGCAAATAAATGAGCACAAACCAAAACAGAATCTTAACTGCATAGGCATGCATGTGACCTTATGTCTACATTTTTACATCATAACAAAATTCATAACCAATCAGGCTTTTTACCACAGCCTTCATACTAATCTATCAGAAAAGTAAGTATGCAGCAACATATCTTTCAGCCTGTTTGTCGCCAGTTACAACTATGTGCTCACATGAGAAATTAGCCTAGTCAGTGACAGGACAAGAGATAACCATGTATCAGAGATCTATTTCCTCATGTAGACATGTGCCACTCATTTTAGAGTAGTTTATTAATCATCCTGGATTTCTTAAGTCATTTTTTCTTATTGCAGTCATGACAACTTCTTATTTACATCGTAATAAATAAATTTTACAACTTCTTATTTAAACGTGCAACTTCTTATTTACATCGTAATAAATAAATTTTGTTTTCTTTTTAAATTTAAATCATAAGTATCTTTCAAACTAGCAAAGCCCTGACTATTAAACTAGCCTTCACCTCTAAGAAATTGTCTCTGAAAACTAGAGTTGACATTGGACAAATATTTAATCTCTGCTTTTCCCTTTTCCTATTTTTCCCTTCTCCTTTCTCCCCTCCCTTTTTCCATTTTATATTTTCTTTTCCCTTTTTTCATTTCCCCTTCCTTTTTGTTTTCACTTTTTCCATTTTCCCTCTTTCCCCCTCCCTTTTCCTTTCTCCCTCCCCTTTGCCCTTTCCATTTTTTTCATTTTCCCTTGTCCCCTTTTTTCTTTTTCACTTTTTCCCTTCCAAAACCTAGGAATTGTAAATTTTCCTTCTCCCTTTTGTTTTTTGGGTTGCCCCTAGGGGGGCAAACCCTCGTTTATGTGGGTATGTGGGCATATTCAAGTATATGCTGGCATATACCTAGCATATGCTGATGACTGCTAAAAACTGGCTGCTGCCTGTAAATGCTCGGTCATCCGCGCCTTCCGTCAGGGTTCTGGCGAGTTGGCGCCTCCAATTGCTGCTTTCGTGCTCGCTAGTTCAGGGATGAATGCATATGCTGGAGTGGCCGGTGTCTCCTTGAAGCCCAAGCGCATTGGGACACATAATGGGACTTTTCATTGCGATGAAGCATTAGAGTGTTTCCTCATTCGTCTTACGGACAAGTTCGCAGGTGCAGAGATAGTTAGGACCAGAGACCAGAAGGTTAGTGTTTAGTTAGACCAGCTCAGAGACTGGCACTCTCTGAGTTATATCAATGGAGCTGGTGATGTGGAGGTGGGCATTTCGCAGACGAATCACTTCTCAGTTGCCATTCAACAGATTTGTTGGCGTAGCGTTCAGTAAGTACATTTTCTTACAATGTGAACATGTCTTCAGAAGGAGTCCTCCTATGGTACCATGAATATATCCATTTTGCCTAAATCTCTGAAACGAACCCAGTTGGACGAAGTTTTTGCATCATCTAAGTCTGGAAAACTAGTAGTTCCAAAGACAGGAGGCATAGTAGGTTGGACAAATCTGATTGCGGATTATATCCAACATGGTTTTCCGAAAGACGCATTTCACTTTTTTGAACGGATGCAACATGAAGGAATTAAGCCAGACCGTGCTGCTTTTGTCACAATTCTGGGGGCATGTTGTAATCCTGCAAGGTTGTCAGGTGGGAAACTGTTTCACTCTCAAATTGTTGGTTGTGGCCTTCAAAAGGACGTGGTTATGGGAAATGCACTCCTTAACATGTATGGAAAATGTGGAAGCTTCAAAGATGCAAGACGGATGTTTGAGATGATAGGTCATTTGCAAGATATTGTCTCCTGGAATTCTCTGCTTGCTGCATATTGTCGTCATGGATTTTTTGACGGGGCTCTTGATTTGTTCTTACAGATGTCTCAAGAAGGAATTAAACCAAACAGAATCACTTTTATCGTTATTCCAAGCATTTGTTCTGGTCCAGAGGATCTTGCAGATGGCAAAAAACTTCATGCTCACATTATTACAAGTAAGTTTGTGAAAAATACTGTTGTAGGTAATGCATTCATTGATATGTATGGAAAGTGTGAGGCTGTGGATAATGCCTACAGATTGTTTAATACACTGCCCCAGAAGGACATTGTTTCATGGAATGCCATAATCGCAGTATGTGCCCAGCATGAGCATTTTCTGAAGGCACTGGGTCTGTTCTATAAGATGCAAGAAGAATCTCTAAGTCCCAACAAAGTAACGTTTATTAATATTATTTCTGCACAATTGACTCCAATGGTTTTGTTTCATGCCAAACAAATTCATGCGTGTATTATAAGATCTGGATTGTATTCAGATGACATCTTAGCTACCGCTCTTTTAACCATGTATGCAAAGTGTGGTTGTACTATAGAAGCTTATATTGTATTTGACCGCATGCATAGACATGATCTAGTCTCTTGGAATGCAGTGATTGCAGCAAATACCGAGAAAAATGACAAAGATGCTTTAAGTCTATTTAGACAGATGCAATATAGTTCTATAAAACCAGATCAGAGCACCCTTCTCGGTGTTGTTGATGCGTGTTCTTCATGCTTATATACTTTGCATCAGGGTGTCAGATGCTATGGTTGGCAACGCCCTTATTGAAATGTATGCAAGGTGTGGAAGTTTGCATGATGCTCAGATAATATTCCAGAAAAATGCAGGAGCAAGGTACATGCACAGGCACGTGGAATGCCATGATGGGTGCATATGCCCAGCATGAAAAATGCAAAGAAGCTCTTAAGCTCTTTAATCAGATGCAACAATGTGCTTGTGGTCCCGACCAGGCTACATTTCTTATCATGCTCGATGCATGTTGTAGTCCAGAATTTCTCCAAGAAGGTCAGTTACTTCATAAGCATGTCATTGACAATGGGTTTGAGTAGGATATCATTCTTAGTAATACTATTATGAATACGTACGGAAAATGTGGAAGCATACAAAGTGCACGTGGTGTTTTTGACAAGCTTTACCAACGTGATTTGGTTTCCTGGAATACAATGTTTACGGCATATGCTCAACATAGTTGTTGTGAAGAAGCAATCTTATTGTTTAGGGACATGCATGAGCAAGTTGTTAAACCAAACAGGATTACATTTACTAGAATTTTCAATGCATGCTCAAATGCTTCTGCATTAATGGATGGCAGGTTGTTCCATGCTAATTTTATAGGTAATGAAAATGAGTACGATGTTGCTGTGACAATTGCTCTAGTCAATATGTACAGTATAAGTGTGGCAGTCTATTGGAAGCCCAGCAGGTCTTTGATAAAATGCTTTTCAAGGATGTAGTATTGTGGACCTCAATGATTGCGGCATATGTTCAGCATGACAAGCCGATAGAAGCGCTTGAGCTCTTTCAACAACTGCAACAGGAAGGTATGTTTCCAGACAAGATTACTTGTGTTAGTGCCTTGGATGCATGTGCGAACCTTGCTGCCCTGACAGAGGGCACCATCATTAGTGCCTATATCACTGAAAATGGATTTGACTTTGATGTGGTTGTGGACACAGCCGTTATCAACATGTATGGAAAATGTGGTCACCTTAACAGAGCACATAAGAAGTTTGATGAGATGCCCAAACAAAATCTGGTTACATGGAATGCCATGATTGCAGCTTATGCTCAACAGGGAGATGGTATTACGGCCCTCCAGATTTTCTTGAAAATGTAGGAGGAATGCATTAATTTAGATAGAGTTACTTTCATCAATGTGTTGTCAGCTTGCAGCCATGCAGGGTTGGTTGATGATGGTCATTATTATTTCCAATTTATGAGGAACTGCCATTGGACTAGACCAGGTATGGAGCATTATGGTTGCATGATTGACCTACTTGCAAGAGCAGGCCATCTAAATGATGCAGAGGGGATGTTATGTAATATGTTTCTCTCTCCTAATGCTGTGATGTGGGCTGCTTTACTTGGTGCTTGTCGAATTCACCATGATGTTGACAGAGCCAAGCATGTTGCACAACGCGCTATAGAGCTAGACTCAAAGAATGCTGCTCCATATATACAGTTAGCAAACATATTGATTGCAGCAGGAAGGTTAGATGAGGCCGCGAGTGTCAGAAAAGCAATGATTAACAACGGAGCAAAGAAGCTACCAGGACGCAGCTGGATTGAAGTAGGACGTAAAATCCATGAGTTCTTTGCAGAGGATCGTTCTCATCCACAGGCAGAACAGATTTATGCTGAGCTTGAAAGGTTAACTAGTCTGATGAGGGATGCTGGTTATGTACCTGACACAAGCTTAGTGTGTATGAGGAGGAGAAAGTACAATTACTTTGTTACCATAGCGAGAAATTGGCAATTGCCTTTGGGCTTATTAGTACACCCCCTGGAACGCCTCTGCGCATTGCAAAGAATCTTCGTGCATGTGGGGATTGTCATGCTGCCACCAAATTCATTTCAAAAATTGTTCATAGAGAGATTATTGTTAGAGACTCTCATCGCTTCCATCACTTCAAGAATGGAATTTGTTCTTGTGGTGATTATTGGTGAATATCAATTGATGCGGCAAATCAAATCTGTCGTAATGTGATTCAATTGAATGCAAAAGAAATGCAGCCTAGTCAGCCAAATATATCTATAGGATGTAATCCATTCTTTTCCAATTTCCTCTTGCCTGTCTTACTTATCTTGTAGAGATGGTAGAGCTTTTAAAGGTTGCCCAATGTTTTTTAAGGGTCGAGCTCTTGTTGGGTTTTTTTTCCAAAAAATGTTATTTTTTTCCCCCTTGCCTTGGTCGGGTCTGGTCGCATAAGCCTTTTTCCCCCTGCTTTCCAATTTGGGCGCTTCATAGCTTTTTCCCCCCTCCGCCTGTTTTTCGATTTGGGGCATTCAGCAGCTCGAATCTGTGTCCTTATCTTGGATTTGGTGGTCGGACGGTTGATAATGTCTTGATTTGTAGGGCGAGCAAACAACAAGAGTGAGCTACAGCCAGATTGAGATAGTCCTCTGCAGATCCGATGAGGTTTAATAGAAATAGCGATCTTTATGTGCGCTGGCTGGAGAGCCTGTTCCCTGAAGTCATTTTCGGATTTGCGCTCTTCTATTGCTTGTTTCTATTAATTTTTTATTTCAGGTTGTTGATTGCATGTGGGTAGCATTGCAGATTCTAATTTCCCTCCGCAACTCGAATGTATTGTATGCATGTGCTCTCTGAGCTGGCTGGAGCAGGGAGCTGTTTCTATTCTAAGTTCTGCCACGTGTACGCTGTGTAGACCCATGTGCATCAGACTATTGAAAGAAGATTTAGGATCCAACGGCTCAGGGTTTTTTGGATTTTTAAAACATCTGAAGAAACCATAAGGACCCATAAGGACCCATATAAGGAAACATTTTAAGTAAGTGATCCCAAACAAACACAAGAAAAATTGGATTGGATTATTTGCACAAAGATTTGCTTTAGAAAGAACATTTGTATAAGGGATTTTCACATATTATTCCCATCAACATAGGGTCATAGGCTAGTATCGGGTTCTTATCATAACTACTTGAGTTAAATATTCAAGTTTATCCATTTATGATTTAGTATCGATTTTTTGGGTTGCCCCTAGGGGGACAAACCCTCGTTTATGTGGGTATGTGGGCATATTCAAGTATATGTTGGCATATACCTAGCATATGCTGATGACTGCTAAAAACTGGCTGCTGCCTGTAAATGCTCGGTCATCCGCGCCTTCCGTCAGGGTTCTGGCGAGTTGGCGCCTCCAGTTGCTGCTTTCGTGCTCGCCAGTTCAGGGATGAATGCATATGCTGGAGTGGCTGGTGTCTCCTTGAAGCCCAAGCGCATTGGGACACATAATGGGACTTTTCATTGCAATGAAGCATTAGGGTGTTTCCTCATTCGTCTTACGGACAAGTTCGCAGGTGCAGAGATAGTTAGGACCAGAGACCAGAAGGTTAGTGTTTAGTTAGACCAGCTTTGTTAGTACTTTTCGTGTGTCTGTTTGCATAAATGTCTAGTCTAATACACGTCCACAAACGAAGCTCTTAATGCTGGGAATAAACGCTTACCTATGCATATGTATATGTAACACTCTGCACAAACATTTTGGTCGCAATGCTATTACAAACTAATGCTTTTCCTGAACTAATAACTAACATCCTTTTAATGTGTTTCTGGCACTGCAGCGAATCGGTAATTGGTTTGGTCCATTATTATTGTACTTACTAGTTACAATAACACTTTGCTAATTCAGGACATAATTTTACAGATTTTAGATCAGTTGCATGCTGTGTTGGATGTTGGAGGCTTGTATGATGCTAAAAGGGATCATCATCAGCGGGGTTTTGATCATTGCTTTGGAAATGGATTTAAAACAAAGCTTAGTAGTGCGGGTCTTATATACAAGGTTGGCTTGATTTTCATTCCATTTTTGTCTCCTATATTACATGTCTATTTTCATTGAGATGGTATTGAGAGAGTGGCGTCGACAGTTTTCTTTATATTTTTCCAACACTGAAGAAAAAGGAAGGGTCCAGGAAAGAGGTTCAGTCCTTAGAAGATTTATCTATCTTAAGATGGAAAGGAAGTGACACGGAGGTTGTCATGTTTGTAGAAAAAATCAGCATAGTATAAGTTCTAAATTTTTAAGTGAATTAGAAGTTCCATTGTTCTGTTTTCCCTAGCTAGATATAAGAAATTGATTATGCTCTTCCTGCACAGCAGCTTTTGATCTGTATGTGATGCACCATCTTCATAAGGAACCGGATGTTCTTGCAACCACAAAATTATAGGGAACATATGGATCATAGTCATGAGGATCTTTGCACAGCAGCCTTCGATCTGTATGTGATGCCTTTTCCAAAAGAACTGGCAGATTTGTAGCAAGTGTGCTTTCAGTAAGAGGCTTTGGGTGAGAGCAACTTTATCAGGTAATTGTTTATTCCTTTGTCCAGCCTGAATTACCGAGCATGTATATATCATCGCATTATTTAGATTGGTGAAGATCCTACCTATGTAGCCGCTATTTTGGCATAGAGTCTTACCGTAGAATATGAGTTCAATATAACCTTTGTATGGAATTTTTCCGGATGTCATCTCTAATGCTGTGAAGAATAGACGAAGATAGCCAGAATGGTTCTGCTTAGTTCGATTGTTCCTTGCAGAAATGTTCAGGATTGCCATAATAGATTCTTCTTGCCAGGGAATAAAACGGCAAGGGTGGGCTTCATGTCAGCTGCATTTTTTTAAACCGAGATTGAGCATACCTGCTCTGATATATTTATTATTTATAGACAAACTTTAAGTATTTTTTTATTTCTCCCTAATATTTCATTGATATTTCCTTCATGCTGCATTGCATAGATGCTGTAAGGCTGTCTTCAAGACTGTGGTTCAAATTCACTTCAGTCATGTGCTGCTTTACAATTCAATTGCACTCCCATTGTTCAAACTTGAGGCCTTATTTAATTAGACTAGTTACTTATGTTTGACACAGAAAATTCTGTCTACATAACAAAGAGAATGTGTTTTACGTTTAACATTTTGCATTTGATAACATGCCATTCTGATTAATTGTCCCATCGCATACCCCTAAGCAGTGCAATTGTTTAAGCATTCAACATTACAACTTACCATCCCACTGTTCCCATGTTATTAAAAGTTGTAGAAATTGAAAGTTGTAAGGCATGTTATTGTATTCATCCTATATCTCTATGGCTTTTTATTTTCCTCTTTTCTTCCAACCCACATGGGATTTGATGCATATGAACACACAATGGATTCGTACCAAGTGAAGGTGTCACAGGCCACAGCTAGAGCTCTGCCGCCGCGACAAACTCCTTGTATTACTAATTACTATCCACTCCAATGATGTTACATATGCAATGGTATGAATAGGAAATAAGATAATGTGAAGATATGAAGATGGGGATGAATTATTGTTTTTGTTATCTAGATTTTAGGAGGAATGGTGTAAAACTCCGCAGTCCAATAGAAGTATATATGTAATAGTATGAATACCTTAAATGTGAGTTGTGAGGAGGAGGAGGAGGAGGAGTGTAAAACTCTGCAGTCCAATAGATAGTACATATGTAATGGTATGAATACCTTAAATGTGAGTTGTGAGTTGTGAGCTGTGAATGGCCATGGCCTCAATGCGAATGAAGAAGCAGCTCCTTTCTTCAAAAAAAAAAAAAGCATCTGGATCTAGAACCAACTGATGTTTGTGTGAAGACCATTTTGGCTATGCTTTCTCTGAAGCACTTGAACAGGCCGAATCCGAACTGTGATTGTGTCTGCACGACATAAGACACGTACGGACACTTCTACAACATTAAATAACTCAATTGCATACAAATTCAATCGAGGGGCACTTGTGGAGGGGCTTGCACATGAATGTAGGGGGCCTACAAATTGATTGTCAGAACATGATAGGCGTCTACTTTAATTTAAATATTGTGAAAACATGACTTCACGGTTTGATTTAGGCCCACTTCACCCTCGGGAAATTGGAGGGCAACCCTCCGTGCGCAGCACCTTGTTTCTTTTCTTTTTCTCCCATTTGTTTTCCTTTATCTTTTCCCCCTTTTCCCTTTCCCCTTTCACGTTTCCCTTTTCATTTTCCTATTCCACCATTTTCCTTTTTCCTTTTTCCCCCTTTTTTGTTGCTCCCTCTCCTTTCTGTTTCCTGTTTGACCTTGTCGTTTCTCCTTTTCCTTTTTGCCCTTCCCCCTCTTCCCTTTCCATTTCCCACTCCCCGTATTCCCTTTTTCCCTTTTTCTATTTTCTCTCTGCCTTTTTTTCTCCTCCCCTTTCCCTTTTCACCTTTTTATTTCCTTTTTCCCTTTTCGTTTTTTACATGTCATTTTTTCTCCCCTTTTCCCTCCCCTTTCCGTTTTCTCTCTTTCCCTCTTTCTCCTGCCCTTTTGCCTTTCTGGCTTTTTTTTTTTGTTCTTTTCCCCCTATCCATTTTGCCCTTTTTCCTTTCCCCCTTCCAAAACCTTTTTACCATGGGGATTGAAGCGAGTGAATCTCGGCCATTGGATTAAAGCATACACATTGTCTAATAGATTAAATCTCGGCAGCCCGATAGGATGGCCAATCTCATCCCTCCAATGTAGGGTTTGATACATGATATACATGCTTATTTACGCTATAACATTATAATATAAGGTCACTAATCGGGTCTATCGTCTCAATGCCCCGCCTATCTCTAACAATCCGCTTTCGGTGACTCCACCGCTCGGCGGGCTATAGAAAGATGCTTTGGGAGAGGCCGCTCACGGCAAGCCTCAGACACCACCACCTTCCCCCGCAACAGATGGTTTGATGATGAGTGTCGGGAGCTCAAACGCACACTCCGGCAAGTCACTGATCCCATCTCTCGCCCACAGGCCGTCAGTCAATACCGTTCCTTTCTCAAGAACAAGAAGGCCGATACCTCGCAGAGCATCAAGAACAGATGTTTGGTCTCCCGGACCGCACCCCGTGACATTCGAGAAGGGTCTTGAGCAAGCCCGCACGCCCCCCACGTGGAACATCACCCTGAGCAATGGGTACAAGATTTGCAGCAACTGTGATGACCCGGCGGGGGCGGGCACCAGTCCCCTCCACAGATGGGCATGGCTCGGGTTATCACAGAGGGGATGTCATCATGGGCCTACTGGCGCCTAGCTAATGGGAAGGCAGCAGATTTAGATGGCATGCGTGCAGAGCTTCCGAAATGGGCGGGCCTCCACCGGGCCTCGTTCTCACGGCATTGTTCAATAAAGCATTGCGAGAAGGCTTCCCCACGCAATGGACCACTAGTAGAGTAGTGCCCATATACAAAGCAGGGGGACCCTCAATGTCCGCCAACTACCGTACTATTATGGTCAGCTCTCTCTTTGCAAAACCGCTATCGGCATCCTTGAGCAGCGGTTGACAATATGGGCAGAGGGAAACGGAGGTGCGAAGCTCTTACGTGCAGGTTTTCGCCCGCATATTCCACCATTGATCATATCTTCACTCTGCGACATTGATTGAAGATAGCAGAATCGCCGCAGAACCTGCATCGTTGTTTCGTGGATTTTGCAAAGGCATTCGCTACGCACCCGCAATAAGCTATGGGACATTGGCGGCAACCGGGGACCCCCCGACTTGCGTAATGCAAAGATATAGGTCGTGACGAGGCATGCTCGGCCAGATCACATCAGCAAAGATGCAAGGTGACAAGTAGCATTAGGGTGCGCCGGGTTGCCCCCTCTCCCCACACTCTTTGGCCCGCAGACATTGATCGGTTGGAAGATTGGCTCTCGAGCATGGAGGTGCTGGCGCACATATCATGCATCACACAATCCGCAACTCATATATGCCGACGATGTCAACCTCATGGCCTATACTCCGGAGGACATGCAACGCCACCGGATGCTCTTGACACTTTTTGCCAATTCATCGGCATGCGAAGTTAACTTGGCCAAAACTAGGGTGTCGCTATTTAGGCAACAACCAACGATATACCCAGCCGGTGTACATGGAACCCAATTTTCTCGGGTGCATACTCACACAATTATTGTGGAGCTTATCCCCGCGCCATATGGCGCACAAAGTGGAGGACACGATAGACACAAGTTCTACCACGCCGGGGATCATGGCCGATACCCCCCAAGAACCAACTCCCAAAGCTAAACATACATCGCCCGGTGTTTGAACCCCCGACCAAGTTGCCAAGGCTTCCCACATTCACTTACCGGGGCAAGAGGTAGAGGTGGCTCGACCTACAAGTACTTGGGGATTGAGTTCTCAACTACCACCCATTGGGATGCGGCTATCGGGTTGCGGGTCACCGCGGGTTGGAAAGCACTATATGCCATGCGAGAACAACAGCCACAAGGCAGAGTTGTATGCCCGGGGTCACCAAATCACATTTGTTTGGGCCTTGGTTGAGCCGCCCTTTGTATGGGGCAGAAGTTTGGGGTCCGGTGATATCCCTCAACACCTGAATGACCTCGGCAGGTGCGAGAAGGCCTTCTTGGCACGGGCCCCCGGGGTGAAGTCCACGTTCCGTGCCGCATCCTACTCGTGAGACGGGCTTTATACCCCTTCAACGGGCTGCATTGGAACGCCATATCGTTTACTTCCAAAAGGTGGTCGCTATGGCTGATACACGCTTGCCCCCGCTTTTGCTTTGGCCACGCAATGGGTCCCCAATGCCCGAAATCCTCACTGAAAGACAAGCAGTGCTCGCTGGTTTCACACTGGGTGTGCAGCAAAACAGATGTGTCCAGGTCGGGGACAAAGAAAGATCGCGAGGCACTTAAACTATACCTTGATGCTACTTTCCTTCGCAAGTCGTGGGATGCGTGAGGCTCGACACATGTTGTCGGGCACACTATCGCCAGCACAAGTCAATCCTAGGCTCACAAGAGGCCCACACCGGTATTTGTACACCCAGCTACCCATGAAGAAGCGCAGCTTATAGCTTCCATTCAAGACGGGGCACATCGCCCCGCATTGAAACAGTTGCTGGGCTCGTAAAGCACGGGGAGCAAAGGCTTTTGCCGGTGTTGCCACCTGTGGCGCTGATTGAGGATGAATGTCATGCCCTCCGGACCTGCCCAAAGATTTGCCCATATCCAGAGGCGATATGTTCGATTACTAGTGCCCGCCATTTGTTGCATCAGTTATTGGCTCACGGCGGGCTGGTTTGTTGGGGTCATACCTCCAGGAGGTTATGGATGCACGGACTCGTTTGTGTCCTACGGGATGGTATTGAACTGTCCTATGCAATTGTACAGTGTGCCAGCAGGCTTATTACTACTAAGGTTTTTCCCTCGAAAACCCTTCGGGGCGGGGGTTTTTTAATCCTGTCAGTAATATGCTTGCTGCTCTCTTTTTTGTTTGGGTCTCATAGGCCAATTGGTCTCCGTGGACGCTAAAAACCTATTCTATTCTATTCTATTCTATTCTATTCTATCTGTATGTCTGTCCGTGTGTCTGTCTGCCTGCCTACCTGTCTGAGTCATTACAGGTGGCCATGAATACCAACGGGCCCAAGACTTCGGTCCCATATAAAAGAACGGGCTCCATCAAAACCATGAACAAGTGTGACCGATGGGTCCAATCATACAGCTTTGCCTTGTAACTATTGTTCTACACACATATAATTCCTTCCATCCTGCTGTCGGACAAAAGTGTTTCAGTATGTGGTAGAAGAAAATTTTATCCCCAAAACCATCATTCAATTAAATTGGGATTATGTCTATTCCAAAATCGCGTCATATAAGCCTTCCCACTTCAACTAGCACAGAACAGAAAGAATCGTCTTGTACTTCGCATGTAATAAGAATTCCCTGCTTCTTCATTTGATCAGTCTCTCTTACCCTTGACATGAATATGAGGTCTGTCTTCCCACCAGTTTTGAATATCTCCACATACCATTCTGACCCCTCTATAAGATCTTCTTCTGGACATGGAGGTTCTACCTGAGCCTTTATTATTCCAGATGTATCTTCTAACGTCAATACATGCTGCAGGTCTGTAACAGTAACATCTTCATCTGTCCTTTGCTTTTTCTGAGCTGTAGAGGTCTCGCCTTGCTTGGTCCTCCCTCTTTTGCTTGTCTTTTGTGATCCTGTGAAATTACAGACATGGGTTAATCTTTTAATGCTAAAATATATGCTGTCGAAACATATGCAATAAAAACGCGCTTGGCGCGATTTGAAAATGGATACAGAGCAAGTTCATTTACTTTATTGGGGCCAGGCGCCAGGCGCATTTTGTCCCAGTCAAAATGCAACAAATATGCGCTTGGCGTGCTTTAGAAGTGACCTCAAAGATAAAGAAACTAATGTAATGACTAATTAAACTGCGTCAGGGGCGTTTTGTTTGAATCAAAATGCTGAGGACACAACTAACTATAAAAAATACAACTTAAAGAGTTGAATCTTCATCAGAGGACACAACTAACTATAAAAAACACAACTAGCTACTGTATACTGTTCAGCTAAGTATACAAGCTTGAAACATCACATACAGCATTAAAAGAAAAAACAACATGCACACATTAAGCATTTATTTGCATACATTTTTGGGACATATGAACTAAAATATTAGAGGACATATGCTTCTTATCAGATAATAACTCTATTATTACAGAAAAAATCCTAAAAATCTAACAAAAAGAGGGACACAGAAATCAATTACAGAACAAAAATACTGATTCATACCTGAAGTTATTACAGAAAAAATCCTAAAAACCTAACAAAAAGAGGGACACAGAAATCAATTACAGAACAAAAACACTGATTCATACCTGAGGCGCTTGCTGGATTTGTGCTTTCTGCTTGTTCAAAGCAAACTCGTGCTTTGATTTGTGCTTTGGCCTGTCGCCCACCTCTACCTGCACCTCGGCCGCGGCTGCCAGATCCTCTAGATGCCATAGAACTGCAAGTGCGGATAATATGAGACTGGGGTTTTGGTTTCAACTTATATGTATGCGTTCATAATCTAGGCCGTCAGATTTACAACCGTAAATTCAAATTCGCGTCCTTTTCAATTTATACCGCCTTAATTAACCGCCCGTCCCGCTCATTTACAAATTTAAATTGTGTTTTTCTTTTTAGTGCAATTTCAAGATAACAATTAATTATTATTTTCAAAAAACGCAAATGTGGCAATCTACTACCACCTAATCGGCCACCTACTATCAGAGCGCCCAAGATCATTCCTACTATCAGAGCGCCCAAGATCAATCGACTATCAGAGCGCCCAAGATCCGTCTACAACGCTTAGGATCGATCGAGCCGCCTTCAATCCCAAGATCAATCGATGTCTGCTGAACTATGGTGAGTGTGATTCCATTCCGAATGCATTCTCTATGTTACCCAATGCATTCTTGTTCTCTATTTTTCGTCCTCTATTTTTCCCAATGCATTCTGGTTCTTTATCAGTGTCGGAGAAGAATGCTATCTTTTAACAGCAAACTTGAAGCGCCGAGCAGGCTTATGTAAAATCGAAGATCTGAATCCAAGTTCTATGTGTCATGGTGTTCCTCTTGGAAACAGTTTCTGTAAGATTTCCATTATAAACTGCAATTATGAAGATGAGGCTCTTCCATGAAGACACCCCGGTGGCGATACAGTTGGTGAAAGCGTGGGCACATTTGTAGCATGGCCAAAAGAACGTCTGAAAAAGGTAAGTTTATTTGGATATTAAAAAAAAAAAAAGAATATATCATAACATCTGCGTCATGTTGTGAATTTTGAATTCTTTGATGGTCTTTAGCCAGTCTTATCAACCCCATGAAACTATGTAGTTTCTTGGGGTTGGTCATACTGGCTGGAGGGCATCAAAGGATTCAATGTTTTCGACATTGCATATAATAAAAAAGCATAATAAAATAAGCGTGACATAAAAGTTTAAGCTGCAAAATTGCGCCAGGCGCGAGATTGTATTTATATTCAAAAGATATTTATGTACATTTTTCCTTTTGTGAAAATGCGCCAGGCGCGAGTTTTTTCTGAACTAACATAGCTTGCTCTACATATCTCTACAAAATGTCGCAAAGGCCCACTTCATGGGCCCAATACCGAGTAAAGTGCCACCTGGACCACTGTGATATGACATCATCCTCTTCTTCCCTGCGAATGTTGAGTCTCCAAATCAGAGTGTTGTATCAATCCTTGATACTCCTAATCAAATCCTCGTATTTATTTGTGGGCATGAGCCTTACTAAGAGCATGAGGAGCCGCATATGTCCAGTGATGCGATGATAGCATTCCCATGGCCCCTGATACAGACTGTCAACTGGCTTGTCTAACTCTCTGTGAATGTTTTGAACAGCACAATTAAGTAGTATCTTGTACAATGTCCAACGTTGATGGTCGTCCAGAGGAAGTATATTTGAACTAGAAGCAGCCATGTGTAATGCACTAGAACGAGAGAAATTAACTAATTAGCAAATGATATTCCTATCCCCAGAAAATGATTCTACGTATGCAAAATTCAAAACGCGCCAGGCGCGTTTACTATAGTGTTTTTTTTACAGATCTACTGCACACGCGCCTGGCGCGATTTATATAAAGCCGAACTAGAAATACGCCAAGCGCGATTTCGCCAATTCTAACATATCATTCTATGGAGCCATGGGAATAGATAGAGCAAATCTAAGAGCAAATAGAGCAGAATAAGAACTCATAGAGCGTTATTTAGTTTAGTTCATTATTTAGTTCATTATTTACTTCATTGTTTTAGTTCATTGTTTAGAACTCCTTGTTTAGTTCATTATTTAGTTCAGTGTTTAGAACTCCTTATTTAGTTCATTATTTAGAGCAGATAGAAGAAGAGCTAGTGAAATAGAATAAGAGCAGATACAGCAAAATCATATAAGCAAGATCGTAGAGCAGATAGATCATAGAGCAAGATCATATAGGCAAGATCATAGAGCAGATAGATCATAGATCATAGAGCATAGAGCAGATAGATCATAGAGCAAGATCATATAGGCAAGATCATAGAGCAAGATCATATAAGCAATAGAACGTATTTATTAGCAATAGATCCATATATGAAGGTGCTAGGGCAGTATAGGACTGATGCATCTAAAAGTCTAAGCCAGTAAGCACTCCCCTTCATTAAGCTTGAAGCTCATATAATAGATAAAGAACAGATAAAGCAGATAGAACAGAACATTCAAATACTAGAATAAAAACAAGAATAAGATAACAGACTTTAAGTAAAGAACAGGAAATACTAACCTAGTTGATTTGAGCCGAGAAGAAGCCAATAGCAGATGATTTGAGCCTTAAGAAGCCGAGAAGAAGCAATAGCGATAATTTGGAAACGAGAAGCCGGTGAACCTTTAACACAAAACCAAAAACCGTAAAACTTTGTTATTCCAAGTGAAGCCAAAAACCAGAGAGATTGTAGAGAGTCAAACCTTTAGCCAATGCTTTGTAGAAACCTTCGAAAGCGTAAAAGCCTTTGAGCCTAAAAAACCCAAAAAAAGTAAAGCTTGAAAAGCTCGAAAGCGCAGATAAAAACAGATTGAAGCAGATTGAAGCAGATAGAAGCCGAGAAGCAGATTGAAGCCGAGAAAGATAGAAGATAAGATAATATTATCTCCTCCTTAGGTCATGCAGCAGATAGATTGAAGATAGAAAGATAGATGCCGAGAAAGATAGATTGAAGCCGAGAAGCAGATAGAAGCCGAGAAAGCCGAGAAATTGGAAGCCGAAATTGGAAGCAGAAGCGCCTGGAATGCCTGGAATTGGAAGCAGAAGTGCCTGGAATTAGAAAAGTTCGAAAGTGTGAGAGAAAAGTTTGAAAAGGAATGCTAACTTGAAATAATAACTGCTTTTAAAATTTCGTACCGCGCCATTATAACTTCCGCGAAAATTTATTACAAGGGTTAAAATTTTTAAGGACAATTGTTTTAAGGGTTAATTGTTTTAAGGACAATTGTTTTAAGGGTTAATTGTTTTAAGGGTTATGAAGTTTAAAAGTTTAAAAGTTATAAGTTTATATGCTAGTTTTAAGTTAATAGTTAAGTTATAAGTTTAAAAGTTCATGAATTAGAACTTCTAACCTTAAAACTTTTAACCTACAATAACTTTCCAACCTTAAAATTTCTAACCTATAATAAACTTCTTAACCTTAAAACTGCTAACCTATAATAACCTTAAAAGTTGTTTCTAAGGTTATTATAGGATACAAGTTAGAAGGTTATAAGTAGAGGGTTTTATTTATATATAATGTTGAGGAAAATAACTTGGGAAATCCCATTATATAAATAGAATGATCAAATAGAATAAGACATATGAGGCTTTCATTTATGAACATGTTAGTGAGAGGTTATTTGGATATGCTAACTTACTATATGTTTTTATGCCTAGGTCAATGGCATGCAAAATGCTAAAAAAAAAGCCCCCAATGATGCTGATCAAGGCAAGGAAAAATCCCCAACTAATGAACATGATGGCCAAGGAAAAGAAAATACATCAAATGATGTTGATGATGGCAAAGGAAAGGAAAAGACTCCAAATGATGTTGATGATGGCAAAGGAAAGGAAAAGACCTCAAATGAAAAGGATGATGCGAAAGGAAAGGAAATTGTACTTTATACTCGGGTCGATTGGAAAAACAAAAAGGTCAAGATCCTGCATGCATGCAATAGAGAGGCAGTAGGAGAAGGGATTATTGTTCTAGCAGATCCTATCAATGCAAGTGGAATGATGAAAGATTAGGGAGGACAAAGGTTAGGTGTGGCAATCTCAAAATTATATGACAATTGGAAGGAAAAGGGTTCAGGCAAACAAGAATGCCTTGCTTGTGTGAAGCAACTAGAGGTTCCAACTATTGTTGCATGGCCTAGGGATGATTAAACCGGAGGGGAACTACATGTTTCCTATAGATGTAGAACCATTGTCAATAATGTTCACCTTTGTGGTAGCAAGAGGCCACTTCCAACTTTCAAACATTATCCCACCAAAAGATGCAAGTGAGATTATGATTGTTCTCCCAAGCCCCGATGAAGGTTAGAGGAAGTGAATGTTGTTGGGCCTCCTGTATTAGAATGTTCACAATAGAGGAGATGGTGGTAGCAAGAGCTACATATCAGAACATAAGTGTGATAGCAGGAGGAATTTCATGTACACCATATTTGGCTATGCAATTCGGGGATGAAAGATCAAAGAAGAAAAGATTCCCATTGAATGGAAAGTGGATATGTTCAAAAGCATGGATGGTTATACATGGAATTCCAACCTCTTCTTGGCAACAACCGGCAAAAAAGAGACATGAAAATGGTAGTAAAATTGCATTGCATGGGAACACCGGCCCGGTAAGGCCTACCTCAAGAACTATAGCCGCAAAGGAAATATTTGAAAGATATGTGGATTTCAATGCGTAAAACATGCCACATAAGAGTAAGAAGGATGAACAGGGTAGAGTTATTGTTGAAAAGAGATTGCCATCCCATTGTACCCGTAAGAGCATATTACGTGAAATAAATGCATTGCTTTGGGAACTTGGAGTGGCCTCTTTATCCCAAGCCAGCTTTTAGTAGACTATGGAATAAGCATTTCAAGCATGTGACCATAGCAACTTCAAATAACTTTGCCAAGTGCAATTTATGTGCTAAGCAGAAGGAGACACTAGATAAGACTGTGCAACCAAGTCTAAGGGCAAAGATAAGGGAACATATGAAGGACCATATGACAGATCAACTATCATGTAGATCAACTTATTGGATGTGGAGGACCTTATCTGCAATGGAACCTAATAACTATCTATGTATTATACATGATAAAATGGACCAAATGTAAGTCTTATCTTCCACAATTCAAGTACATTCCTAAGTCATGTGGAAGATCATACCCGTTATGTGATTTCAATGATCGGGGCAATATTGCATGGGGCCTCTGCACCTATTATGGCCATTTAGGTTTAGAGTTGTGGAGTGATGGTCCAGATTTTCACATTGGGAGTATCATGAGGTGTTTAAGAAACTATGAGAAGGGTTACAATGGTCACCTACAGGATCCTATAGCTAGTCAGGCACTACATAGTGCATTGTTGGATGGAACCCCTAATAGTATTGAAAAGTTTAGCAACGCAAGGTTTAGGAGGAATGGACCTAATGAACATGTTGGAGCTTCAACATCTCGTGCTAAACCTCGAGATGCTTGTAAAAGCTCCTCTTGCAACTAGATAATTGTGCTGGTCAAAATAAGAACAGGTGGATGTTTTCTTTCCTATCCTATTTAGCAGCTGTGGGTATTTTTGAAAGAGTCAATTTGGGGTTCCTAATGCCCGGACATACTCATGAGGATGTGGATGCATTGTTTGGAAAATATAGTCATGTATTGAGACAGTAGACAGTTACCAACTTTCCCAGGCTATTGGAAATTTTTAATGGATGTACAAATCTATCTCCTATAGGATCTATCATAGAAGAAGTGCCTGATTGGAAGAGTTTTGTGGATGGTTATGCTCTCGTCATGGAAGGTCATTCTAGACCTCTTCAATTCACTTTTTGGGTGAGAGAAGGGATTCCAATCATGCAATGG
This sequence comes from Isoetes taiwanensis, assembly GCA_021234155.1. NCBI lineage: Eukaryota > Viridiplantae > Streptophyta > Lycopodiopsida > Isoetales > Isoetaceae > Isoetes > Isoetes taiwanensis. The sequence goes on along the minus strand of JAJEKV010000010.1, from coordinate 2,537,610 downwards.
AAAATGTGACCTTCAGATGAGAAGTGGAGAGGTGGGGCAGAAATTTGGCACAGGGATGCAAATGGCAAGCCTATGATACCTCCTGGTCAACCAAAAGCTCTAAAACCAACTGAAGAAGTCAAGCAATTGGGATTGACTAAGGATGGCATCAATGACTACATCAAGCATTGGCAAACTAATTCAGATGAGACTAATCGTGCATTGATAGATTATTGGAAGAAGATGATCAACTTGTTGGATGAGATAGACACATCCTCAGAAGAGCTGAAAGAAGAGTGGTTCCCTAAAAGTAAGTGGAAAACATTAGCTGGTGCTGACGAAGATGATGGTACCATTAGTAGCATTGTGAAGGCATATGCTCCTCCTCAATCTGATAAACACTATGTTGGTCCTAAGAAGGATAGGCCAAAATATCTAGGCATGGATTGTTATGAACCTTCTACTGACGTGGAGTGCCACCAATTTGTAGTAGTAAAACCAGCAGATCTAGAGACCTATCCAGTGTGGTTGGGATACACTATCTCGGATATTTGCAAAGAAGAAGGTGATGTTAACTTCAATAAGATGCACGTGGAATGGTGGTGTCCAGTACATCAGTTGAGTAATGCCACCGATAAAGAAATATATTCAGATTGTTGGACAAAGAGGTGGAGGAGAAATCCTAGTGATCCTGATCTTTGGCTAGACATTGAAACCGTATTGTACTCGTGGACTCAAAAAACTATTTCTAGTAAAACAGCGAGAGTTACAATACCTCAGGATGTAAGGAATAAGGTTCTCATATCCTTGGGGATGCTGGTGGAAAAATGAAAAACAGTTACTATGTATCAATCACAGTTAATAAAAGTTGTGTACTACTTGAGTTTCATGATATATGATTTTGTAATTTGAAGTTAAGGTGTGAATTTATATTAAGGTGTGTGATTATATGTTAACATATTGTGACTTTTATCAAGTTACTAAAAAACTTGCAATATGAAATTTGTCCCAAAATCAAGACATAATCCCAATTTAATTGAATGATGGTTCCAAGTACTTGTAGGTGGGTGCTATCACTTGGAAAAAGTCCTGTAGATTTATCATCGATTTATCTCAAACTCCACTTATTTGCGGATTAGTAAGGAAAGCTGCTATACATCCCCTAATGCTTACAACTCCAACCTTCCTGCCAACTTGCCCCTCGTGTTTTCATATGAGATGCTATTTTAAATAATGTATTTTCTTCACTAGTATACGTACGCAAATACCCCTTTAAAACCCCCCTCACTTTTACTCTGTCCGTCTCTCTCTCTGTCTTTTTGTCTGCCTGTCTGTCTGCCTGCCTGCCTACTTGAGTCATTACAGGTGGCCATGAATACTAGCGGGCCCAAACTTCAGACCCATATAAAAGATTGGGCTCCATCAAAACCATGAACGAGTGTGATTGATGGGTCCAATAAGACAGCTTTGCCTTGTAACTATTGTTCTACATCACATAAAATTCCATCCATCCCGTTATCACTCGTAACTGGATAAAAGTGTTTCAGTATGTGGTAGAAGCAACTTCTATCCCAAGTACTTGTAGGTGGGTGCTATCACTTGGAAAAAAGTCCTATAGACTTATCATCAATTTATCTCAAACTCCACTTCTTTGCGGATTAATCTGCTATACATCCCCTAATGCTTACAACTCCAACCTTCCCGCCAACTTGCCCCTCGTGTTTCTATATGAAATGCTATTTCAAATAATGTATATTCTCCACTAGAATACTTATGCAAATACGCCTTTAAAAACCCCCTCACTTTTACTCAGTTGGTTCATACATGAACAAAGTATGAACTCTCCTTTGCAAAGTACATGTGAAAATTCGTTCCCACATGCTGACTTGGACTTCTACCACAAGTATTCAGATGTGGATAAATTGGACCTGTCTATTGACCTATATGATGACATTTAGCCGCACAAGGAATTCCGCCACGTTATGCTAGTAGGGGATTTCAATGCATGCATGATTCACCTTGAAACGTATGAACAATCTGAGTGTAAGGAATGGGTTATTTTTGGAGTTTTTTTTTTGTCAAAAAAAATATAGAACATTTTGCAAATATTATGCAAATATAGTGAATATATATGGAGATATTTTGCAACATTTTTAGCCCATATATCTTCAAAAGGAGTGTTTTCCTAGAAATTTTGGACCGTATACTAAGGGCTTTTTTGCTACCCTAGGAATGCAGATGCATATCCAAATTGTATGTAGTTGAATCCTCCCGAAATCCAATTCATTATCTAAGGATATGTTGCAGCTCCTAAGGATCGTGGGTGGTGATGGGATCATCTTAAATGTTTCCTATGCCATGATGTCGTGCATGTGGGCATGATCGGAGGTCATGTAGGGATGAGCATCTAATCATTGGCGATGATGGGACCATCTTAGATGTTTCCTATGCTTAAATTTGGACGGGCCATGATTCAGCGCAGGTATGTATGTAAACATTGCTGTTACAATTATCGTTGTAACAAATGGAACTTGATTGCTGCAATAAAATCCTAAGTCAATGTTTCTGTTTTGTTTTCTAAGTTCGGTGCAGGTTCGTTCACCTTATCGTAATGCTGATGACGTCATTATGCTAAGAGAGAAAGAGTGTGACGTTCCCTAAAATATATAATATAAATACGTATATTTTAGGTCACGACACTATACAAGCCTATTGTAGTAGGCTTGTATACATTAGTGTGGGAAGGGGGCATGGCTAAGTCATTTTATAAATAACTTTGCCCACCTTAGGTATGGAACCATTTCCATGCAGCTCCATCTTATTGGTGACCCGCCACACGGACGCATCCCATTGGAGCCATAGAGCATGACATGTCAATCCTAACCTACTAAGGGCCAAATAGACCATTTTTCTAGCTCCAGCAATTCCTGGCCTCAGCTCGCATTCTTACCTCTGTTTCGAAGATCGTTTGGTGCAACAACCCTAGGAGTGCATGTTGCATCAGGAGAAGTGGACTCTATCCCAAAACATCTGCAGGCCGATGGGGACATCAGGAGCTGGTGGGAGGTCCTCCAGAACAGGTTTATGAGTAGATTTCTTGGTAGATCATCTGGAAGTTAGCATTCTAGATAAGTGAACATTTTGTATTTTTTGTAGGTTTGGATCATGAACCCGAATTAATAAACTTTAACTATAAGTTAGATGCATGTAATTAGGATTAGATGTTATTTTCGTTATTATCATGTTATGTGGATATATAATGTTGGTTGATCTCATGTTTGCACCTCGTATTCGGAAGGGGGGTTAGAGACCTAGTAGCCATTATTTAGATGATCCTCCTAGTTTAGACCCCTTAGTTCTTATTATATGCGGTCCTGCATAGGGCCCACTAGGCTATGGAGGCTAGGAAGTGACTAAGCACCACATAATGAGGTCAGTTGCAAAGTAGACGGAGGTCCCTGCTGAGTGCGGGTACTAGGAACCCATAGCGGGAGACTTATAGTGAGTCACACTTCTAGATGGCCGGGTATGGGTCCGACACTTCCTGGATCAATGGTATTGCCCATTCTATTCTATTCTATTCCTAGCTCTCAAGAGCTGCAGGTGTTGGCATGGCTCTTATTTTGGGGAGTTCACCTGGGGAAGGACGTGTGTCGCCACGATCCTCTAGCCGCCTATGGAGCCACTGTACTTTGGGAAGGGGAGATGAAACCCTTCCTACCTCATAGAGAGATGCAACTCGAGGTACTCTCGTAGAGTGATGACGAGATTGCATCTCTGGCATGTTACAGTCACGGCAGAGCCTGATTTAGGTCATTTGCAAAGTATGCACAGGAGGGGCAGATGGAGTGGTCAATCCTAGCCATTGTCTATTGCCAACACAACTCATTGTCATAACTCGGTCTATTCTATCTTAAGATCCCAGTCATTAGTCTACCGGGAACTTGAGAGGCTCACATATTGAGCACATTGTATTTCAACATAATTTTCAGCCTTAATTTTTTGGTAAATATATGTGATTAAGAAAACATTACGTAACAAATAGGGAATTGTACAAAAATAGTTTTATATCATCGTATGGAATGAGTTTTCTAGAATTGACATAAAAAATCGAGAGGTGGTGTAAGAAAATTCAAAAACTGTATGATAGGGGTTTTTCATTTAAAAATGGGTTTATATATGGGTTTTTTTTAACCACCCTATGCACGCAGGTGGCATATCTCTTTTGCAAGAAGTGCATCACCTGGGGTAGTCTACTTCCCCCACAAGTCTGAGTCTAGTAGGAGCTCTATTGATGTACTCACGCATTGATGTATCAAATGGATCTATGGATGGATTGCGCTACCCTTCGTGGCAGTGATTGTTGTTATTATTACCAGTGCTAATGTAGTTATGTTTCTTCTGCTATCATAAGAGCCCATAGGGAAGGGGCGCCAAAGACACCTCTGTGTCCTCTTCTCGCGCCTTGGCCATTACAGGAGTGGGGTAGATGGAGGACCCATATGGTAGTTGCTATTGAATCGGAGAATTCCCATAGGATGTACGATGGAGCATCGTACGTTACGGGGGGACCGTCATAATGGTATCAAAGCAATGATCTTGGTTGACCAAGATCAAGCATTGGCCATGACTCAGATAGGTAGCTAACTGGCCTAGTCAAGGAGTAGAATGAGAATTCTAGTCTTGAACCTCGAAAGTGAGAGAAAATCTTTTTTTTTTCCATTAGCAGGGTCATAGAGTAGGCTTGGGAGAGAAGAATAATTGAGTCAAATTGATATTCTAGTAAAATTGGCACAAAAATTATGCACGAACAATGCAAAATGGGTTGAAGAGTCATCCAAATCGAAGATCCCAGTGGAATATGGTGTAAATTCATAATTGGTAGCTCAAAAACTATAGAAAAAATAAAAATAAAAATAAAAAAGGGGGGTTACCATTAATAAGAATAGAATAGAATAGAATAGAATTGTTTTTATCGTCCACGGAGACCAATCGGCCTATGGGACCCAATACAAAAAGCGCAGTAGTCACATTACTGCCCAGATTAAAAAACCCCCGTCCCGAAGGGTTTTTGAGGGAAAAACCATGGCAGCATTAAGACTGCTGACAACGATGAAATGCTTGACTGAGGGGCATATCTGAGCCCTCAAGTCCAGTACTTCCTGAATGTATGATCCGAGTGAGGGAACCGAAGTCGTGCCCAGTATCATGTGTAGCGACTCATCAGGTCTAATCAACTGAGCATAGCGTGTCCGAATCCGATCATATGTCGGGCAGCTCTGGAAAGTGTGACACTCATCCTCAACAGCTCCCGTCTGGCAGCACTGACAAACCCTATCCTGACGTGGCTCTCCAATCCATTGACCTATCTCAATCCGGAGATGGTGGGCACCTGTGCGAATGTAGGCGATATGCATGCGCTTTTTCATGGGCAGATGTGAACGTAGGTAGCACTATAGGCCTCGTTCTGATGTGGAATTTATGTGCAGCTGCTTGTAATGTGTTGTTTTGACTTAGGGCCCTGGAATCCCAATGCTTGCTGGAGAAACAAGCATCAAGGTAACATCTCAGGCTGTCGTGATCTGCCTCTGTTTTACCTGGATGCACATGTGCTCCTGGACATTCCATCTAGTTAGCCACTGCACTCTTTTATCCTTCCAACAATTCTTGAGTCGTTGTGGTCCCATTGCCACGGCATAAGCCAAGTGCAGTAGACGATCATCATCCATATTTACCACCTTTTGGAAATAGACGATGTGGCTATCAAGGGCCGCTCGCTGAAGTGGTAGGAAACCTGTCTCCTGCAACAAAATTTGATATGGGACCGTGGATTTCACTCTGAGTGCCCGTGCTAAGAAGGCCTTCTGCACCTGTTCTAAGTCGCTCCAAGTAGCAAGGGACACCACTGGGCCCCAGACTTCAACCCCGTACAGCTCTACCAATACCCTGAACAGATGTGCCTGATGTCCCCAATCATACAATTCTGCTCTGTGGTTATTGTTTTGCATTGCATAAAGTGCTTTCCAGCCTGCTGCTACACGCAATCTTATGGAAGTGTCCCAGCATAGTGTAGAAGAAAACTCCACTTCCATATACTTGTAGGTGGGTGTCACCTCCACTTGTTGCCCTCGATAAGTGAATGAAGGGGGCCTTGGATGGCGCGAGGATGAGATTAGGACCACCTTTGTCTTGGCCAGATTGACTTTCATGTCTGTGGCCTGGTAGAATGTATCCAGAGCATCTAGGTGAGACTGCATATCCTCTGGAGTGTGAGCTAAGAGGTCAACATCATCTGCACAGATGAGTTGCCTGGATCATTAAAATTAGTAATAATGTCATGGAATTGGGATATTCACCCACATATGTGACCATCTTCCTTTTTTAAACCCTTTAAAAAAAGAGTCAGGTCACAGAGCACAGATGGACAGGACAGAAAAAGGGAGCAACCATTGGCTCTGAACATGGAATAACTTGGATCTCAAATGATTGGCTTAAAGCATTAAGCAAACAATGCCCCCTGCATGGCCATGAAGCCAATAGAAAGCGGGGGTTTGGAATATCAACCTAGTAACTCCAGCCCATAAGATGGCTACACATACAAGTGCTCCTCGACCAATGTAATTGGAAGAGATGGCGCTACACAAGTCCAAGCGCCTTTTTGGTCGAAGGGACAATAAAGCACTCTACTTCAATAAATATGAGAACGTCCTTGAAGTCATGGTACAATGAAATATAGATGATATGTACACCAGAAAAAAAGGAGGACGAGGTAAGTTACTAGACAAAGAGGCACTCCCTTCGCCGTACACTAGGATAGCGCCACAGGGCTCGGTTAAGACAGAAATTGTGGGACCAACTTCTCCAAGAGAACAACAGCAATAAAAACTCTAAGAAGAGTAGTAAATTATTCAGAAGAAGAGGAAGGGCAAGGAGTAGTAGCGGAATGGGAAGAGGGGAGAGAAGCGGTGGAGAGGTGCACGAGGAAGCGCAAGGACCGACTATTGAGCGCCTACATTGGGAGATTATGCAGGATGTCAAGACTGACTATCGGGTCACATCAATGATGGTACGGACTTGCCAGGAAGTGGCCAAGGTGGAGCTACTTTGCGAGGAGTCCAACCTCTATGCAATTCATGCAGAGAGGGTGACCTTTATGCCTAAGGACATGAACTTGGCGTGGAGAATAAGAAACGACAAAACCATAATAAATTTTTAGATAAACTTTTGTGTAATTTCTATGTACTACGTTATTTCTCAAACATATATATTTTTGGGTAATCAATTATATTTCTATGGATTAAATCCGACCACTCGTATCAGACCGTGCGAGGGAGCTATTTGACCTTCGGTGTGACGTGAACGGACAGGCCCAATAACCCCTTAAAATTGACAAAAAATATGAAATAAGATAATGAGATTGTGAATTATCATGATATTATACATATAAATGAAGAAAAATATTGTTAAACAGCTCGAACAGCCTTTGAAATGCCGATTCGGGCCAAACCATGCAAAGGGGCTATTTGATCTAGCCAGAGGGCCTTTGGCACAATGTGTTTCGACTCGCCCTTTTTTAAGCATGAGATGTCCAAATAGTACCCAACAAAATACCTCATCATGTTTCTCATCTTGTTCCAACTAGATTAGCACTTTGAATCAGTCGAATTGGCCTATTCTACCTTTCAGAACCTAGATTTCTCCAAGTGGCTGTTCTGGCACGAAAACCTAGATAGCCCCCAGTCTATATAAGGGAACCCCATTTGGCCCTTTTTCTCACCTAGACTTAAGGCCCTTCTGCCTAAGTGATTCTCTTAATTCCTTAGTCATCTTTCTCAACCACATTTTACCCTTCTCTTCACTCCAATGGCATCTACCAGATTCATCGAATGTTACAACAATGCAGATCACGCGTCCGAGAAGTACCTGTCGAGGAAGCGTTTCAAGTATTTGACCGCACCTTTGATCTTCACAACACAACATTGTCCAGAACCCCATTCTACACCGCTGAGTATGACCAACAGTTTCAAACCTTGGGAAGTGAGCCTTCCACTAAGGGGAGAGAGTCCTTAGAGGCAGTCGGGTAATCGGTATCGGGATCAACGTGAAAGTTAAGAAGCCAGTTTAAGAGAGGACAAGGAACATACCAGACTATATGACTTGTAAAGTCCAAAGGCATAAATACATGTCATTACAAGCAGCACTGTGAATATTCATGCACTTCAATGCCATCAACAAGGCCGCACACTGACCCCAAGTTTTGGTCCACTATTGAAAACTCTAGTTTTTCTACGTCCACATGTACTTTATTCAGAAATCACAAAACAACTTACATGTAGATCTGTGTGGTGTGTTTTTACTGATCGATGATGTTGTTTTTTAAGTGGGACAGGGGACGTCTATTGGTTTTTTTTTAAGGAGTTGTGGTTTTTGTTCTTTCAAAGGTGTAGTTTTTGAAGGAGGTATTTTTTTGTTAAAAGAACTGTGGTTTTTGTTTCTCGCAATGGTGTTTTTAAGAAGGTATAGTTTTTGGAGTTGTGGTCTATAAGTAAGTGTAGTTTTTAAGGGATGCATCTGCAGAAACTGTGGGTGCAGGAGGAGGGGGCGGGCATGGTATAGCCTTCGCTGCCTTCCTCGCCATATCTTTAGCTTTTCGTGTCATGGTGGTGGGTAAGCGGTGGGTAAGCGGTGGATAAGCAGAAAGAACAGTAAGAACATGAAACGAAACCTGATGCTAATCGGGCAGCTTGATGCTAGCCCCTGTACAGACAGATCGTGTTGGGCAGAACTGTACCAAGACCTTCACCTGTAAGGAATTCGGGAGCAAGGGAAAGTGAAGTTATCTAGCTCTGGGGTCACGCAGAGTGCAGATGAGTCAGCCGGTCTATGGAGCCCATGTTGGAGAAGCAAACTGAAGCCTCAGTGTGCAGAACCCAACTGTGGCGGAGGCGTCCAAACAAATTGGAAATTGGAAAATGAACTGGGCTTGGATGATAGAGACTTTTGTTGAAACTGCAGGTTATGAAGCCGGCCCTGTGCAGCATCACCGAATCCTTTGCTATGAAGCCGGTACTTTGCTAACAAATATACTAACAAATATTGCTATGAAGCCGGTCCTGTGCAAGTTGCTTTGAAGCCAGTCCTTTGCAGGTTGCTATGAAGCAGGTTGCTGTTGCCAACAAGGGTATAATATAGATGCTATATATTTTTATCAACAAGTGTTGTTGGGCAACCTGTCTCCTAACAGGTTAACATTTAGAAATGTTCTTTCTTCTTGTAGTCATGATGGCCTTGTAAATAAGGGGTGCCACTACTTGATTTCAATGAGTGGGATCGTTTGATCATGCCAGATTTGGAGCATTTTAGCTGCATTACTGTGGAAAGATTAAACTTACACATTAAAATAAATGACTTAATGCTCCAAGTTTTCTATTTTTGAACATCTTGAATTTTGCTTATTATTTTTAAACAATAAGCTCTGCTGTCACACTCAAATTGACCATTTGTTGCTGCACTTTCAGCACTGCAAGTTCTATATTGTGAGGAGTACAATCTGATGACTGAGGGAGCAAGCTGAGGTCTAAGTTAGTTTAAAACTTTTATAAATCTATGTAACCATATCTGTGTAACACTACAATTGTGTAGTGTTTATGGTGAGGCCATACCAGTTTTTTTGCCCTTATATTGACACAAATTGCAATGTAATTGTGTTCTAGTCTTTTATTGGTGATGGTTCTCAAATTCACTTTAAATGAATGGCACTCCACTTTTTGTTGCACAAATGGAGGATTTAGCTCCAGATATATCAACATTCTTGACAGTTGGGTAGATACATGGACTTCTCTACTTGCAATTACGCCTTCATTGGATATTGATTCGAAGATTGCATGATAAAATAATAGAGGGCTTATCTAGTGGAAAGGTTGAAATGCTAGTTATTTAAAGTTTTATTTGAAAGAAGACCTTCCAGATTTGTTGCAATATTTTGTTTACAAGATTGCACCGACTATTAGGTTGGTTACGAAAGGCTATAAGATGGAGTGGAAAATGTTCAAAAATAAGGAATGTGGTGGACATGATATACATACTCACCTATGATACATGTTTTGAATTAGATGCATCACATGTAAACCAAGATGTCAACGCAATATGGGATGCCTTTGGAAGCAAAATTAAGTTATGCTGCAGAAGATATAAAGCCAGCATTTGCAGATCCAATAATTTAACATTCTTTGCAAAGGATAGGCATTATAAAGCTTGGATTTGGTTGAAACCAAAGAATGTAAAACAAAGACCTGAACACATTCATAATTTTAGTTCAAGATTTTGAAACTTAATGTTCTGTTATCTTGGTCTGTTATGTAAGCTGACATTAACATTATCTAGACATCTTATTCCTTGATTAACATCACAAAAATGCTCAGAAATGCTCAGGCCAAGTGCCTATCCACATCAAAACCTGGATGGTTGAACATCACGAATATGAAAATCTGATCGCTCGGCAGATTGCTTGAGGCTTAGACATTTTGGCAATCCATAAAATAGGTGTCAACGATTGTGCTGTTGTGAAGTCGGTCATTGCAAACAGACATCTGTATTTTTCCTTTGAATGAAACACTGTTCATTCGAGTTTTTGTTATTATTTATCAACCTTCAAAATGTAAAGATGGTGATTAAGACAAAGCTCAAGATAGTAAGGGAATAGAAAAGATTTTTCATTTATTTCAGACTATGACCTATATTAACTCACAAACTAACTTACACGTTTTTAAGAGTCCAAGTGGCAGCAAGGGAGCATAAAGGGGGAGAAAAGATATTTCAGATGGTGGAAAAGATCCTGTGGATTTGGCATATTAATGCCTTGAATTGACTAATGCCTTCAAATTATATTTTACAATAAAGTACAATAATAACACTTTATAATTTCTTAGGGGTCTTTTGAAGACCCCATATTATCTGTAATGAACGTCTTCTTCAGATGCAAACAATGGATCTTCAATCTGTTCTTCTTCTTTATTTGATGCACTATTATCTATTGGCAACAAAACTTTGATATCCAAGTACCAGTATGGAGCAGATTTTCACAACTTTCCCATTGCATTACCCTACAAGCAAGATGGCAAACAAGAAAGTGATCTAGTCATTTACCATAGCAAAATTTGACTTGTCAAGAGCCACTATAGAATGTAAGGTTAATGTCCCTGGCAATGTCTTGCGGCCATATGACACATTTATGCCCATTTCCTCTCCTTTGGCCTCCCAAAACAGCCTATGTGGACCACTTTTTGATGGTGGGAACTTCTTCTTCAAGTACGCACAAGCTGTGGTAGCACCATTTGTTGACAGACCTTCTTCTTCAAGTTCCTCATTATATAGGGCATTCTTTGCCTTGGCAGACTTTGCATATGCTCTCCCTTACTATGGCCTGATGCAAAATAATTCCAACACATTCTGATTTTATACGTCAAGAAACATCTGCCCAAAAGCAAGAAGATACGGGCCTGCTTAAACTGTGAAGCACAACCATCAGACCATACAATATAATGTCTGATGTGTGTTGCCCCAAAGCTTGATGCAATTTGAATGCATGTTGGACAAAGTGGAAGTCATGAAGTCTATCGTTTGAAATATAATAATGAACTATCTTTTTTAGTTCCCCGTTCATTTTTAGCATAGTAATATGGACTAATATAGTTACTTGCTGATTGTGCCAATGCTGGGACTGGACCCTCCTACCAGGTTGAAATATATAATTCTTTGAAAAGTCCAGAGCTAAAAGCACATCATCATTTCTCAAGTTGCCCATACAAATTTTGAATTGTTCAGTCTGCCAGTGTGAGATGAAGTTGTGTATGGTAAACTTAGCCAAATAATCAAACATGGTCTTCACCATAATAGCACCAGCAACAACAGATTTCTTTACGAGTTTCAATCTCCTAGATCTCTCTTTTTTTGGCTTCCCATTCACAAACTAGTATGCTTCTCATTCTACCTCTTCTATTTCACTATCAGTTGCGATTTCTTGAGGACATATTGCCATCTGTTTTGTCCCACATTTGATATGTAGGTACCCTTTAGACAGTCCAACACATGCCATTCTAGACCAATAACAGTGGCTCTCCATAGTGAACTTACACAACTATATCTACTATTGTTAGAGTTTGTGATTTCTTGTCTACGCATTCGAGAAAAAGGGTCAAAATGTCTTGGTAAAGAGATTCACCCTCACACAAAGAAACTCTTATTTTCATTGACTCGACTTGCCCTCCGAGGAAAACGTGATGAAATATCTTCATGAAGGGACTGAACCTCCCCCAAAAAAACACGTCTTTTCAATAATTAATTAGGCCAAAAACGCTTTGCATGTCCTTTTTGTTTAAAGTAAGAGGGTTTTGAAAAAAAGGGGAATCGTATGTGACCCACTTTAATTAAATGTGACTTTGAAGCTTTTATTTTTTCTAACCAAAGGAGCATAAGAACTGGCCTCCAATGAAAAGCAATAGAAGCATATGGATCATTTATGGGGTATCAAACATTAAATTTGATAGAAAAAATTGATTGCTGGAACTGTATATCAATCTTGCAAAAGGCTTGGTTCAGATCTATAGGAGCCAAATTTAAGTTGATTGGTCATCAAATTAGAGCTAATTGGGGCTCTAGAATCGAATGAAAATTGTGTGGTTTCTTAGACCCAATCATTTGCTCATCTTCTTTTTTATTTTGGTAAGGCTTTGGTTTTTGTGCAAGGGAACACCGCATGTTACGTCGGATACGGCGTTCCCTTCTCATTTCCATCCCCCTTGCGGGACGCAGCTGGCAAAATTGAATGCCACTCCCAGATCTCGAGCTGAGGCGCCAGAATTGAATGAGAGAAATTGAGGAGCGGATTTGAATTTCCAGGCTTATACGAAATTGCCTCCTCCTGTTTCAATCCTCCTCAGTTCCAGTTCCAGGCACCTCAGCTCTCATTTCCGGCACCTCTCCTCGGCTCTCAATCTTGGCGCAAAGGTGAGCCATTCTTCCTTTTGTGCAAGTTTTCTTCTTCCGTTCTTCCTATGCTTACAGGTTTTTTGCCTCCTCAGTTCCAGTTCCAGGCGCCTCAGCTCTCATTTCCGGCACCTCTCCTCAGCTCTCAATTTTGGCGCAAAGGTGAGCCATTCTTCCTTTCCTTTTCTTCCATTCTTTCTATGCTTACAGGTTCGAGCCCATTTCTTTCATTCATTCTTCCTGACTCTGGCATGCTCTGGTTTACATAGTGGCATTGAAACGGTTTGAATAGATGATTTGAATAAACAGTTATAATAGACGATTGTTGACTGCTTTGCTTCTTCAGGAAGAACGCCGATTTGCATTTGGATTGTTTTTCAAAAGCTCAGGTTTACAGTAAGGATGTTGTACAGTAAGGATGAATATTGCAGGTTCAAGACTTGAAGAGTTGTTAGAAGCATATACAATTCTGGCTACAAATTTCTGATATTATCAACTCTACACTAACGTACACTAAATTTCTGATTGTTTTTGCCTTGCTTTGTTGATCGCTTTCTGATCGTTTCTGATCTGGACTTGATGAGTGTGGCCATGAGCACACAATCACTTATCTCTTCTATAGTTCCACCTCCAGCTTATGAATGCTGTGACCAACTTTAGCTGCAAGATGGTCCAAAAGTTCTTTGTCACCTGGATCAAATTTTACACCAGCTGGAAGCCCAGGCCATTCCTGTACATACTGTAGCATTACAACATTAGGCTCTGCGTTACACACATGAAACCTTCAAAGTCTCACAAGTCTGCGTTACACACATGAAACCTTCAAAGTCTCACATGAGTTCCAGGCATGCAACCATCTTATTTATTGTGAATGTGGTAAAGAACTTTAGTATGCCTGCAGTGCTCTCTCTATGCTTGGGAACGATAGTTGTTAGTCATCAATCTATGAATGATTAAGAAATGTTCAACCTATCCCTGGGTTCATCCATTAATCTAGCAGGTATATGTCCTATATCTGTAGGTTCTATCCAGGCATTGCTGACTCACTAAGCTTTGCAACCTCAGAATTGTACATTGTCACAACAAAGCTTTTCTTTTTATTCTTTTCTTCTCTATGTTTGATGGGACTGTAATAGATCTGGACTGCAAGATCCGGACTGCAATGAAAGAGTAACATGTAGAGTTACTAATCAGAAATTTTGCGTGCTTGCCAAGTCAGGTTTTTGCCAAATCAGGGTGCTGCTATCAGGTTATGCCAAATCAGACATCCACACTTGCAAGGTTAGTTCACATTGTATTCTGTATTTAAATGCAAAAGTGTACGTCCATAAGGTTTTGCAGATAAACAAATCTAGGTAAATGCATATAGATAGCAGTTACCATTGTTCCAAGAGGTGATTCTTTCTTTCTTGCAAATTCTTATGTTTGCTCGATTTGGTTTTTACTTTAAAACGGGAGGCAGCTCTGAGCCTATAAAGAATGTCATTGTTACACAGGACCTAAATACTTCTATTGGTCTCCGTGGACGATAAAAACAATTCTATTCTATTCTATTCTATTCTATAACTGAGGTATTCTTGCACACCATGATTTCTGAAAATATAATTTCAGAAATAGAAAATGTATTGATTTGCATTAATATCATTGTGAGCAGATAATCAAGTTGTGTTCGTTGTATCCAAGGAAGGCATAGTGAGCTGGTGATTCGGCTGCTTTGCAAGGTTAGTTGACATGCTTCTTTTATTTATTATTTCATGTTTGGAAAGTGTAGATGTCTAAGGGGTTAGAGTAGATTCTTATGTTGTGCTTTCTATATTGAGTCGAAGAGTTGTTTGTGTTTTGTCCCAGTTAAAGAGTCCAATAAACTTGCCTTTAAGTTGTTCTCTACTATACACATGTCCATGCCAGTCCTTGCCTAAACTTGCTCTAATTTATTTTTCTATTGTCGTGTAGATGGTGCAAATTTTGGTGCCATGGTATGCTTTTGGCAGCCATGTTGCCGAATGGTTGATTCGAAAGGAGGTGCACGTTAGTCGCATCTCCTTCGTCGTCAAAGCCTTGGGGTCGTGGTATGAGTGGCGACCTTGGAGGCCATGTCCAAAGTGTGTAGATGAGTTGATAAGTGTTGACATCGAGAATCTTATTGTCAAGCTTGAGAGAGAATTTAGCCAAAGCACTTTTGTCGAAGTGAAGGAGGTCAAAGAAGTCATTGATGAGATGTTGTTTGTGCTGAAGAATGGGGAAGATGGTTGGGACAATAACATGGGTTGAGAGCATAGTGCAACACAGGTTTTTGATTTTGTAGATAGACCTTTAATGGTGTTGTAGCACTTTCTTGATGATAAAAGAGCATCGCCTTAGAATACTCTTTTTTGTACTTCATCAAAGATATAAGGTACATGCCTTATGTACCCTTTTGATGTAATCCTACAACATGGTCAATGGATAAAAAAGTTTATCTATTTATTGTAGTCTCTTCATTTTTATTTTTTTTCTTTACTTGAATTTCAAGATTTTCTCTTTTTGGTATGTTGCTGGAACATGATTCTCAAAGTACATACCATTGTATTCGAGAAGGTAAAAACAATTATTTTCCCTTCCCTTGGGTCAAACAATTGTTTGGTATGGACCACAATGGTAACCAAACTTTATAATCTTTTTTTGTGTGTTTTGTTTTTTCTTTGCTATTACATCCATTTTTTCTTTAGGGTGAGCGACTCTCCTACGTTTATGACTCTCCTAGATTTAAGTTTAGTTTCGTGCTGGCATGGGCACGTAGTGTGTTCGAGGTCTTTCTTTACCAGTAGGATTTATGTTGACCAGCCTCTAATTATTTTAGGGATTTATATTACTTTTGTCTGGTAAATGTCGTCATGTAATATTATTATCGATTTATGTTGCTCTAAATACAAAGTCATGTTTGTACGCTTAATTGACCCTTGGCTTCCTTTCCTATATGCCCCTTTGGGATCCATGACCGGATCTTCATCTTCACGATATGGTGACATCAAAAACCATGAGTCCTAGAACTTATAAAGATGGCAATGCATCTTCAGTTACACACAAACAAGAGTCAAAGTCAGCTAGGAAGAGGCGTCTGGCCCGTAAGCGTAAATTAACATGGAGAGCACGAGCACGTGCAATAGGGGGAGACATGGTTGTGCATGATGACACATGCGAGAGGGATGGACCTACCTATGGAAGTATTGTTAGGAACTTGCAACATGAGCTGAATGAGTGTATATCAACCCATGCATCAACAAGCATGGATGTTGTGAGTTCGTTGCCAAGTGAGGTTGTTGATGATGAATGTACTGAGGCTGTACCAACAAGATCCACTATGCATGAAATTCCTTTCAACCTTGCTAAAACCCCAGATGCTGTACGGCAAAATCCATCTTATGCAACACCTAAGCAAATGGAGTCTAAGTTGGAGAAAAGCAATCGTCGAGCAAGAAGACGCATGGCCAAGGCCAGAGCATTGGCAAGAGAATTTGAGAATGTTAGCTTAACGCCTGCTAGCACAACAGTGGCATCATGTTTGACAGACCAGGGTGGGAATGTATTTGATGGAGGTAACAGTGCAACAATGCTGGGTGAATGTTCTGGACTTGGCGACGTGGTGCAGAACACCATTCTCATGCAAAGTGAGAATATTGTTGCAGAGGGTGATGTAATGGGAGCGGTATCGCATTTGAATCCTGTTGCAAGTGTGCCAGGTGAGGAACCAAGTAGCATTGGTGCACGTGTTAGCATGAGAAGGATGAATCTAAGGCATGCAGCGGCATTCCAGGATGATGATGGTGATGCACCACAAGTTGAGGCAGGAGAAGGGTCGGATTTTGGAAAATAGCTTGGACTGGTGCAGCTCCGCAATATTGCGATCCCGGGGGGTGCACATAATGTGAAGTCTATATGGCATGTGCGTGCATAGGGTCAAGAGAAATTATCCCTTATACGGGATTTTCCTACAAAAATATCCCTTATATTTCATATATACCCCTACCATATTTCCTTACAAATATATACGGAATTAAAGCAAAAAAAATCCCCTCCCATACTTATACGGTACGGTACGGTACGGTTTTGGCCCAAAAAAAACCCCCTACCGTACACGCACATGTTTTGTACGGTTTTTTCTGTGTGCACCCCCCGGGATTGCGATGCAGGAAGGATGAGCAAAAAATGCAAGCATTGTGGGGCCTTGCTGTGGAAGGATGAACTTGGTACATTTTGTAGTTCAAACGGGAAGATTTCATTGCCACCCTTCCCGACCCCCCCCTCCAGCTCTCATGGACCTGTACACAAGGAAGGATGACGTTGGAAAGGACTTCCGATCTGATATTAGAAAATATAACAATGCTCTTGCATTTGCCTCATTGGCTGTCAAACTCGATGCCTCCTTGGCAAACTCCATTGGAGGTGTGTACGCTTTCAGAGTCAACGGTCGCATGTGTCACATGATGGGAACTTTGCTACCTGATAGCCAGGACATCAGTCCGTGTTTTGCACAAATTTATATCATGGACGGGGATGAGTTGCAGCTAGATCGTCGTACATCATTCAGTGGTGGTACGCGACGTGATACAATGGCATGCCTTCAACGCATGATGGCAGTAGTAAATCCTTTTGTTCGTATCTTCCTCTCAGCCGTTGAGGTAATGCGAGCAAATCCAGCTGTTGATATGCGTACTCGGATTCCAAGTGCAAACCTGCAGGATTCACGTAGACGACAGTATAGTGCTCCATCTGCAAATGAGATAGCAATATTAATGCCAGTTGACTCTGGCCCAGAAGACAATCTTAGAGACATTGTGGTACATTCTAAAGAAGGAGGAATAAGGCATATTGACGCACTGCATTCATCATATGATGCTCTCCACTTTGCACTACTCTTTCCCTATGGAACTGATGGCTGACATACTGGGATCAAACAAGTGAACAGATCAAAGGGAGTAACCATGTTGCAATTCTATAAGTATCATCTACAGGTACGCAGTGGTACATTATCACCGTTGCATATTGCTGGGAGATTGTTCCATGAGTACATTTGTGACATGTTTGCTAAGATGTGGCAGTCAAGATTGGGTTGGGTACAACTAAACCAAGCTCAACTACGTAGCGAATTGTATAGTGGTATTGTGGATTCCACTGGGCATGATGGTAATTCCATTGGGCGCCGTGTCATTCTACCAGCAACATTTATTTGAAGCACGCGTTATATGACTCAACTCTACCAAGATGCAATGGCAATTGTTCGGGAGCTTGGCCGACCAGATTTGCTCATCACTATGACTGCCAACCCAAAGTGGCCAGAAATCACTAGGGAGCTCATAAATGGCCAGGACCCTTCCGACAGACCTGATTTAGTAGCCCGTGTCTTCTACTTAAAGTTGAAGGAGCTATTAGAGATTGTGTCACATCATGGCATATTTGGCCGCATTTCTGCTAGGATTCATGTCATTGAGTTCCAGAAGAGGGGTCTTCCTTATATGCATCTCCTTAACATATTGTACCAGGAGGACAAGCCACTAACGGTCGAGGATATAGATAAAGTGATTTGTGCAGAGATTCCAGATAAGGAATCCAACCCTGAATTGTATGAGGTGGTCACGCGGCAGATGATGCATATGGCCCTACATATCCTAATGCTCCCTGTATGGTTGATGGGGTTTGCAGTAAAGGGTACCCAAAGCAATTTCTGGAGCAGACTATGGTTAGCAACGGCTACCCACTCTACAGGCGTAGAAATGATGGAAGAACTGTCTATCGAGATGGCATGAACATGGACAATAGATGGGTTGTACCCTACAATCCATATCAATGTTGAGATATGTGCCCATATTAAGGGAGTCAATTACTTATACAAGTACATTTACAAGGGTCCAGACATGATATCAGTGAACTTAGGACAAGGTTCTGGAGAGAGTGTCACCGCGAGCACTATAACAGATGACCATGACGAGGTTCAGCAGTATGTCAATGCCAAATACTATTCTGCCTCTGAGGGCGCATGGTGGTTGTTCAAGTTTGGATTGCAAGAACATAATCCTCATGTCGTGCAACTGTCAGTTCACCTTCCTAATGAGCAGCCAATACTTTCCGATGAGAATGCAGACTTAGATGAAGTGGTTAACAATGCACATGACACCACTCTCATGGGTTGGTTTAGGGTGAATGCTGCAAATGAATACCCAGTTTTCCGTACTTTGTTGTACCATGACTTTCCCAAGAGCTTTATTTGGAGCAAAGTGACATACAAATGGACAAAACGTGAACGTATTTAGGTTATGCCATCTGTGGGTAGAATGTACTTTGTGACTCCCTCACAGGGTGAACGATTCTATTTGCGGATGTTGCTAAGCAATGTACCTGGAGCTACGTCTTTTGAAGATCTGAGAACTGTTGATGGTCATTTGTGTGAGACGTTCAAGAATGCATGCATCAAGCGTATGATTGTGAATGATAATTCAGAGTGGCTAGAATGCCTACGAGAAGCATCATCATGTGATATGCCACGTCAATTGCGACACTTATTTGCTTCAATTCTGTTGGAATATAACCCATTATATCCACTTGATATTTGGAAGGAGTTGGAATATAGGATGGTCGAAGATTTCCTAGACCAGGTTGCTTATGATGCTTATTCCAAGACAGGTCACTTGAGTCAGTATGCTATTGACATGGCACTAATGGATGTGGAGGATCATATGCAATCGGTTGGAAGGAGCCTGGCAGAAATGGGCTTCAACTTACCAGAAACTGTGCTAGACACAACCACACTATTCCAGGAGGAAATGATGTATGTGAGTATGGATAAAGTCCTATCTGATTCCGAGAAGTTGAACATTGATCAGCGGTCAGTTTACGATGCTGTTCTCGACCATGTGATCAATAAGACTGGTGGTGGGGTCTTCTTCGTGAATGGCCTTGGTGGAATTGGGAAAACATATCTATATAACACTCTCCTAGGGTATGTATGTGCAAGGGGTTGGATTGCTCTGGCAGTTGCATCTTCTGGTATTGCGTCGGTGTTGCTGCAAGGTGGTCGAACGGCTCATTCGCGTTTCAAGATACCCATAGGGGCACACGAAGCATCTACTTGCAATATTCAGAGGCAGTCAGAATTGGCAAGACTCATTCGAGCATGTCGGTTGATTGTATGGGATGAGGCACCAATGATGCACAAATGGATATTTGAGGCAGTGGATAGAACATTGAGAGATGTGATGGGCAATGAGCAGACCCCGTTTGGTGGGATTCCAATACTATTGGGAGGGGATTTCCGACAAATACTACCTGTGATTTCTAAAGGTTCGCCCGCACAAATTGTAGAAGCTTCTTTAAAGCGTTCGTATATCTGGGATAGTGTGAGAGAATATAAACTGACAATCAACATGGGCGTCATGAATGCATTGGGCTTAGATGCACTTGAACAACAAGCATTTGCTGACTACTTACTAAGTATAGGAGATGGCCGAGAACCCACCTTTCCGGAGAAGGGTGTTGATATGGTGCATCTGCCACAGGATATATGCCTTGGCTCAGATGATGTGGATGATTTAATTCATGACATATTTCCTGATATCCAACAGAACTGGAAAGAAGTGATTTTCTGGACACATCGTGCTATACTATCGCCTTTGAACCATTTTGTCGATGAGATCAATAAGAAGGTGGCGTCTCTCATCCCTGGAGAGACGACATATTACTTTAGTGCTGATCGAATCATAGACACAGATGGCCAGCAAGCAGGTCTATATCCCATTGAGTTTCTTAATGCACAAACTCCAAGTGGTGTACCGCCCCATGAGCTAACCCTAAAGGTGGGAATGATTGTAATGTTGTTGAGGTCTACATCGTTCAAGAGGGGCATGTGCAATGGAACACGATTGATTATACGAAAGCTGGGAAGATGTGTCATTGAGGCAGAGATAGTAACTGGGACATACGTTGGTGATACTGTGCTCCTATCACGCATTCCAATTGTGCCTACCGATTCAGGTTTGCCATTTCAGTTTGAAAGGGTGCAATTCCCTTTGCGGCCGGCCTTTGCCACGACCATAAACAAGTCCCAGGGCCAGACAATGCATAAGGTGGGGATATATCTTCCAAAGCCTGTCTTTACGCATGGACAATTGTATGTGGCATTCTCAAGGGTACAAAATCGACAAGAAATTAGGGTTGCTATCAAAGACCCACCATCCATGCCTCAAGAAGACGCCAATACAGTTTCAAGGTTCACAAGGAACGTGGTTTACACGGATGCTTTGTGAGCCGGGTAAGTGTCATGTCCTCGACTAATGTTGTGATGTCCATATATTGCATGTATATATGTTTTTTTCAAAGGTTCTCATGCTTCTTGGATGTTTTTTGATCTTCTGAATGTGTGCAGATCATGAAGCCCTACACACCATTTGTACCTCGGGAACTTGGAAATCCTAAGCCAAGGGCGATAGTTCATGTACATCGTCGGGATGGTGAGTGTAAGATTTGTTAGTTCCAACAATAACAATTGCTCATATGCTTCTTAATAGGATATTCTATCATCTTAATTAAGGAGTTCATCAATGCATGTTTCCTATCTTTTTCTGAAATGATATCTTATTATTGTAGGGAGTTATGCGATAGTTGATAACACACGCTGGCGTGTTGCTGTGTTGGAGTCAAAAAAGTTCCCCTCCAAATATACATGCAGGGGAACTTGCTTCACGCCAGGAGGCATCATACACATTGGTGTTTGTGATGGGAGACGGTTCAAGGCTTGGGCATCGATTCCACATGACGCAGTTGGTGATTACGAGCTTCCTGACTTCCTAACAAAGCATAACATTGTTGTTGGTACACCTGAGTCGCGCATGTGGGACATGGTATCAGAGCATGTTTACACGTTCATGTTCGCCACCATAGGCACGACGGGAGGAGCTTCTATACCTATCGGCTTCGCAACTGAGCTTCACATCGAGCCGACGGACGTTCCTAGAGTTCTTTGGGACAGGTTCTTCATGATGTGGATCCATTGAGATTGACAGACATAACCTCATTTGCGTATAGAACCAGTATATTTGTTTAACATTTTGTTTGAACTTCATATTATGTGTACACTTTAAAAAGGTAAAGTTTGTTCCGTATCTATATGTGTCTATTTCCACCTACACAACCACAACTAACGCACATCAATGCCCTCATACGTCCATGACTAATGCTCGGCATCGCCGGGCACACGTTTCTAGTCCTCATTAATAACATTTTTGGCTATGTTTTGATGTCGTCTCATAGCAGCTTTAATGCAACTGATAGTGAATCTAAATATACCCTTGCAATTCTCATGTTAAGTTGTGAATTTGGAACTCTGATGTTGTATAAAAAATTTGCTCCAACATCAATAAAAAGGTTTATAAAGAAAACCGGCCATATAGCTTGGGAAACCATAGAAAGATCAGTAAGGATAGGTTCCAATGAGATTCACCTGATGGACTTAGCTGAGAAAGTTGAGTGCTAGGAAATTTTCAGCATATACTAAAATCACCTCCAGACCTAGGGTTCTGGCAACCCGTAAAAACCAAATTTCTGGGAAGGGGAATGCAAAAAGAAAAGCAATGATTGACTTCTCTACACATGGACTGTAGAAAAAGAGCTGCGATAAATTTCCTATATATGCTAAGATAAGATAATCCCTTACACTATTTTGATGCTCCAATAATTAAACACTATAAAGAATAGATAGGAACGAGTGTTCAAGTCCTCCACATTCAAAGATTGGCATAAACCCCATGCGGCAGCCGATGTGCTAAAATTTTCTGATTAATGGGTCATTTCTTAAAAAGAATGTTATCTATAAGCATATGGCCAAACTATGGTTCAAAAAAAAGCATTTACGAAATCACAATAATGGCATGAGATGTTTGCAAATATAAACCTATTAAGCAACTTCAAGAACGGTCATTTAAATACCATCACAAAATCCAATACTAGTTATTCTTCTAGTATTGGATAGAATTATGAATGGAGGAAAATGATCAATCTGCATCAAGGTTGTGAAATCACATATTGAACAGCTCTTAAATTTTTTGTTGGAACTATGAAAGATGATTTATGCTTGTTGTCATAGTTGCTCTGAAATAGACAAGTGACATAGCAACCAACCACCAACTTCAACAAACAAAATCCCCCTTGAGCTCTCCCCGACCAACTATATAGAGACTATCTTTGGCACCAAAGATCCTCGTTTAGAACACATGGCCTTATTGCATAAAAACCATGTGACATGCATAATGCCCCACATCGACGAATACCCATTTATTAGTGATGATAAAATTTAGGAAAAATTACCAAAATGCCCCTATATTTTATAAAAATTACCAAAATGCCCTTCAAACGAAAGGCATTTTATTTAATATGGTAATATAGTTTTTGTGGCTCAACAAATACAAAAATTTACCTTTACGATAATTGTAGATCATGATAAGATCTTTCCAACAAGATCAAACTCATCCAAATTGGAATTGAAATTCACAAGTTATGTTCTTTTAGTTGTTTTTAAAACCCAAATTTAAAGCAACTTGAAGATTCCAACTCCATTTTAGATTATTCCACTGCTGTTGGACAGTTCTCATAGTCATCTATAAGTTTTGTGAAGGCCACTTTCATGTTTGGCCAGTTGCAAAGAAGTTATTACCATTTTAGCCAAACACCCCATTTTTAGGGCTATTTTGGTAATTTTTGCAAAATATAGGGGTATTTTGGTAATTTCCCTAAAATTTAACCCATATTGTTTTAGAGATGATTAGATTGGAGTTATTGCAGCAACTTTCTTGAGCATATGTTTCTGAAGACAGGTACTCTTCTGCATGTAGAATGTGATGGGTAGTGGAGCGGTTCTACGGAAGGCGAGAGAGATGAGCATCAAAAAAGATGGGGAAGAGCTTTACAAACTTTTCCACATGTAGAACGTAATGGGCGGTGGAGCCGTTTTACAACGAAAGGCCAGAGAGATGAGCATCAAAGGAGATTGGGAAGAGCTTTACAAAGTATAACCTTGCCACTAGAATGCTGCCATGGGAAGACTTTACAGAGTTTTTAAGGTAGTGGTGAGGGCACTTTGGTCCACTTTCCAGGTGGCCCAAAAAAGGAGAAAGAAGATCGTATACCCACACATTTCTACGTACACATACGTATTTCAAAACATCGGTTAAAAGTGAGCATGGAGGCAATACTGACTATGGTGTCATGGAAGAAGACGACGATGACTGTTACTTCTGTGACCACTATGAGGTCTGCCTTGGTCGTTATTGCTTTGCTCAGCCTCACCGCCTTTACATCCCACCACGTTTTTACCGTCTTCTTCCAGGCCAGGTAAGAGGGATTTCTGCATTTTCTCTTTTCTTTCTGTTTGATGAATGGGTCCCTTTATTTTAGTATCTAATGAGTTGGAAGCTTAGCTTTTGAATTTATGGAGCTTGGGTAGTATAATATGGAGGGTATCGGTTGCATTTTAGCCTGGCCATATCTGCCTTGTCGGTGCTTGATAACCAATGCGGCATGATCGATGGGATAGCTCATTACTTCCTGTAGGAAATCTTTATTGCTACATTTTTGTTTTGGATGATTATATTCAGAATTGGTCTTATATCATGAACTAATTTTTATAGTTTTTGGCAGGAATATAGGTGGAAACTCGGGGCAAAGCTGATAACAGGCCATGGATTGAGACTTAAGCTCCAGCGTGCATTGGTACTTCCTAATTGCTTGGGTCTGGGTATGCAATCACACATCATAATTTTATAACTTGTAGTTCAATTGGAAATGCGTTTTGTTCAATTGGAAGACTGTCAGTTTTAATGGTCTATTTGCTCATACGGTTGCAGGAAATGATGGAAGATGGAAATGGCAAGGGCTACCACTCTCATTATTCATTGGACTAAGATTAGATCCTTTCCTGTGGGGATTTCCATTGCAAAGCACAACATGTATGGAGTCTAACATTGGTATATCACAAATGGCACCTTTTGCACGCTTGAAGGTCCTCTCTCCAATATTTGGAAAACTAGGTAATTCATTTATGACAATATTATGTATGGCTTTTGGATGACGAGTTTTCCCCTTCCATGTTTTATACTTCTATGTTTGAAAGAACGGGAAAGAAAACTTGACGCTTTATTTTAGTCTTATCTCAATCATTTGAATTGACTGAGTTGTCCTGTATTGACGTTAAGCACATATTAGCATATACACATTTGTTAACGGTTTGGAATTGGACCATAGCAGCAAGTGTTAATGGTTCGCACTTTGGTCATACCTCTGCATTATTTGTTATTTTCCCTATTTAGTCATTCTCCAGTATCCCATGTCCAATAGAGATTTCTATGTCTTTATCAAACAGGTAAGGTTATAGGTTTTTGGTTGACTTTCTCTACTTCAGCCTAGCTGCATTTCCGCAGGAAAAAGGAGCACTTCATATGCTCCATTGATGCCAAGGTGTGGGCTGTGCAGCCCTGCAACCGGTAGTGGAGCTTCTTCCGACCCCTGCATTGACCATCAAAAGGGAGTTCAATATTGGGAGCGCAAACCTCACTGTGCAGGGCAATGTGGAGGTGAATGCATGTTTTAAAATTTCCACACAATTTTAGAATGTCGTTGGAGTTCTAGTAACACGTATGTATGTTATGCAACAGTTGGACAGTTGCTTAAAGACTGTGAAGGGGCCACGATGGATGCTTCAGTTGGATTGGCATCTTGCAAATTCTGTACTTTCTCATATTCCTTTAGGCTTATTTTGCTTTTTGTATGTGTCTGTGTGTATATCATGCATGGACCCCACGGTCAAATATGCACATTATTCTTAAGCCTTGTAGAAGCATAAAAGTTTCTGAAACAACTAGGTAGATAAAACTGTAAGGTTTCCCCTGTGGTGAACTGTGGGTTACGTATAAAACCTACTTTTTCTTCTGTCAGCATTGCGTTGTTTTCTGTCAGGACAAACCGTAACCAGTAGTTTTATGTGCAGGTGAAAATGGTGATGCAACCAATTCAAGACTTGCTGACCTTGCAATATTCGCGAGGTTTTGACCTTACACATGATTGCAGAGCAGTACGCCTTTTTTTACAGATTTAATGACGTAGAAAAGGTTCCTTTTTGTAGACTAGCTGTTCATATTTGTTGGTTTTGCAGGTTGCAACTGGCCTTGCAGAAGTTCCATTAAATGTAATTGCTGGTGGCTTGTCAAGATTAGGAAGTAGTTTGCCCATCCGTATCAAGCTTGATTCTCTCAAAATTTCGCAGATAATTGGACCTCGAGTATGTTTCTTTGAGCTTTTAAACCAAGAACATAGGGATATCTTTTATCAGCATGGTAGTCATTTGGACAGATGTCAAATGTAGAAAAGAATTGGCTTCAGGATGCGTGATATGTATGCAGAAAGAAAAAAAAAAAGGGGAGAAAAATTAAAGAACCAAAGAAATATTGAGTCTCGTGCTTAGAGGCATAGGTGTGCAGGAACATAGTTCAAAATATAATATGGAACTTATGGTGATGAAGTATATTCTAATGCTGGCTATTATATGCAGACGAAGAAAAAGACTCCTGCAAGTGCTTCTGCTTATTTTAGTGCTGCAAAGGACGTTGGCAGGAATGATGTGATTACTGTAGTTCCTGGTCATTGGATTGATCCAGGATATGAGGCAGGCGCACCAGGAGAACGTGAATTTAATTTAGAGGTTAGCATGGAATTTACTTTTATGAGTTTATGTGCCAAACCATTATGTCAGGTGATGACCAATGACCAAGCATATACCTTCCATATCAGGATTATATTTGTTTCTTCTCCTAACAAAGGATATTAAACCGTCTCAGGTAGTAAATATACTGGAGAAGCAATTGCGTGGAAATGGATGGGAAGTTCTTAGGCCTGACCGTGATGCACCTCATTTATCTTGGGAAGAATATCTTAATTGGGTTTCAAAACAGGTATGCATTTACCTACTTGTTTGGGTCTTCTCCTAGGAGTTTGGAAGTCAAGTTAGTATTGCCATTGAACAAACAATACCTGATGCATTAAGACTTTGCAAAGTCTTGAAAACTTTGGCACCTTGATGGCTTCTTTATGTGATTATTTATGTTATGCCTGGTTAGATACATTTCACAGTCCGCATTTTATTGTAATTGAAAATTTGTGAATTCGCTGGCTTGCAGACTCTGAAAGGCACTCCTGTTTTGGAAATACATGGGCAGGTATGTTCGCTTGCTAAATATGTTCAATGCAAGTAAAGTAACTAATGAAGTTCTGCAGGGTTCAAATGCTGATTATAGAGGCTATGTTTTAGGGGTAATTGGAGATGCTAATGCCCCATTGAATAAAGTATGGATCATTGGCACATTAGAAATCAAGTTCGTTTACCTTTTGCCAATGCAACTACTGTATTTACTTAAATACATGATGTCAGGAACTGGCTGGAGATTTTGGCTATTTTCAAATGGATTGGAGGGACCTTGCAGTTCCCCGTCGAGGAGGAGTGATTTTGGAAAGTTTTAATTCAGATGAGGTATTTTTACTCTATAATAAAATCTATGAAGCGTTTTCTTTTGTAGTTGTTAATTATCATTCCTTTCGTTTATGCAATCAACATAACAGGTATTACAAATGGCGCCTTGGCATCGAACTTGGGCAGTTAGAAGGCTTGCAAATCGCATTGTTGCTTGCATTGAGCGTGCAAGCTCAAAAAATCGTGCTTCTCGTGGAATTCACGTTGAATTAGATGGAGAAGAAGATTTGATCTCAATGGACCAGCCTAGTTTCCATGTGAAATAGCTGCAGCAACGCTCATGTGTATATCGATTCTTCATCAGCTATTTCTCGGCATTTTTTCACAGTGGAAGTTTGTTTATATGGGACCCATCATTTTGTAGATGCATCTGTGCATGGGGTTTGTATAATATCACCACAACTTTTGTACAAGGTTGTTTCTCAGCTCTAGGACAAGCAAACACATGGTTTTGATGAATGTAAGTGTTGCTTCGTAAGAGTTTACGTTAAAAATTTTGGTTGCCATAGTGTACAGTTGGCAAGTGTTGTGTGCCATTAATTTGTAGGAGAGAAAAAAGAATCACTTGTGGACTTGTTTTTCAACCTTTTATGATTTCTATTCTATCTGATGAAAACAAATGACCCTTCAATAAAGAGCCATGCAATACTCAAGAACCAGACTATTGGTAATATCATAGACTGAACAGATCTGTCTGCGAAATCAAGTGGTTATGTTTTAGTTCATTTTTTTATCAGTTAAAGTTCCATTGTTTCTCTACAACAAACTTATGATTGAACAAGCGTTAGAATATTTGGATTTAAGAAGTTCTACAAACACAACCGGGCAACCCATTAATAAGTAAGAAATCCGACATCTTGCTTCAAAGATGGTATTTACCAAATGTGGGTTTGAAAGAAAATATTTTATTGCACGATGGCATATCTATTGGCCTCCACGAACTTCTTCGTTGCACTACATTTTGGTCCACACTGAGCCATAAACTTCCAATGTTTTAGTTTGGTATTAGTTTGGTATTGAGAGAGCTGCTTGCGGCAATGATTTGGGCTAAGATTTTATCCCAGTATCTATTAGAAATCGTATCTTTTGAGTATCTATTAGAAATCGTATCTTTTGACCAATTTGTGCAGCTTAATGGCATTTAGCTGTTATTGAAGGAAAGTTTTTGAAGTTTTTATGGCACATGCAATGTCTGGATATGGAAATTCGGAGATGTCATGTGATCGGCCTGCGTTCCGACTCGGCTGTTGCATGCCGGTGAAATCGGGAAAGGGAGTTTCGCGCCAGCGCCAAGGTCTTCCGGAATGGCTTAGAAGCCATGTTTGCTTTGGATTATTGTATCTCTGGTTCATATGCGGCAAGCTTCTGAATCGATACCATTTGGTTTTGGCTTTGCTTTGGTTTTCGGCTGTTTATGGAAGTGATGTCAGGAGCTGTTGTTGACGTCTGTGCCATCTATGTTCTGTTCCCATCTAAGTGGAAAACCTTTTGTGGATGGGTGGGATTTGATTTTGGCTTTGCTTTGGTCTTCCCTTCTTCATGGAACTTAAATACTGGATAATAGCTGGAACGTGGTGTGTCTTGCCCATTTGGCAGACTGACTTGATTGTTCGTCCAAGATTTTTGAATCAAATAATAACTCATCAGATTTGCCTCTGATGAACGGATTTGCCCAGCAAGCAGATAGCATGATAGAGGTCTTTTCCCATCAGTCCCTTCTGACACGGCTTTGGTTCCAAGCTTCTTAGATTTCGCAGATTTATAAGGCCCACCAGAATTTTTCCTTCCAGCGTATTCTGAGATAGGCCAAAGGAAGCAGAAGCAGCTCCCCTGCTTGCCGAGGAAGGCAACAGTTGCAATTAGAAATAGATAATTTTTATCTCGGCCTCATTCCAGATTACTCTGAATTCTAAAAACGGCCTTTGATTATGGGTTTTGGCAAGTTTCAAGCCAAATTGGCCCTTATAGATTTGATGATAGCCTACTCCAAGCCTGCATGAGGAAGTCGATGCCTTCCAAACACGAAAATTTATAAGAAGCACAGTGTTGGGTGAAATCCATCCAATTTTAAAGCAGGAGTCCCTTTTCCACGAAATTTATTACGTCTGTTCTGTTCCTATGGATATTCTGTTGATGTTGAGACGGTTAACGTAATTATGTATGTGTTTTTTTGCTGATGTGGCAAGAGAAGATGAGGTGTATGAGGGAATTAATTCCACATCAGATTGAGATGGAGGGCCAGGATTTCTTTGGGCAAGGTAGGGTTTGGGTCATTCCGGCAAGGTGTGGGGCTGAGCTCCGGCTTCTTGTGGCGATTTGGGGATGCTTGCTTTCAGGCAGAGGTGTATCTTGATACTGGGTTTTGTTGATAAAACAGGGTAGTGATAAAAAGGGGTTTTTGAATATAAACTCAAATCTGTGTTTTTGTTTATGCAGAGTAAGCAAAGATTGACAGGAAAGCATGGTATTTTCAGACACTTCGAGATCGAAAACATCCGATTAGAATGTGGACCCAACTGCTTTACTCAACCATTTTAGCTTTGTTTCTAAGCTTTCTGTATATTTTCTCAGATTTTCTAAGCTTTCCGGTTCCAATTGTGCATGTAGTTTCTGATTCCTACATATTTATGGATTGTTGATTCGTATAGCCGTTTTTTGCATGTAGTGTAGATGATATTCCCTGCCATAGCACTAAGAAAACTAAACCCAGCTTTCATTCTCTCTGATTTGCTCCTTCGAGGGTACGCAGCCTGCTAGGCCAACATCTGCCTTCTTGAATTTCATGGAAGAGGGGCTCTTGTGCACAAAATTGCATGGCACAAATTTATAGCTTTTGGCAGAATTTTTCCGTTCTACTGCAAGCGGGCAGCAAAGAGACTTCATTATCTCAACAATAGAGGAGATACTTAGAAACTTGAGGCGCCATACAAGCCAGATTGCAAAACGGCAGGGTCCTATCCGAGGATTAAGTTGTTTGGGCAGACAATTTCGTGTTCGGGCACGACTGAGATGGTGGTTTCGGCTGGAGAAGCGAGGCCAAGGTCTTTGATTCCGGTAAGCCTAAGTTGAAAATTTGTGGGTAGATTTTTGTGATAAATTTATCACAGAAATTTTAAATTTCTGTGATAGATTTTACATATTGGATATGCAATTCTGGGTCTGTCTTTGGACAGATTTTTCTGTCAATTTCTGGATAGCTGAGTTAAATGTTTTCATTATTTGCAACAGGAAGTGATTGATGAATCTACTCCTCGTGTTGGGGAAGAGTTTGGGAGTTCGTCATGAAGTAACAAAGGAGAAAGAAGAAGAAATGATTCGCCAGATTTTCACCAGTTCACACCTCACACAGGCGACAGCAGGCTTGGAGATGGGCAGGCTTGCCACTACAGAAGAGCTTGGTGTAGGCAAAGGCTTGGCAAATGCTATTTGAGGGTTTTTAGGCTGTGAGCACATCACTGAAGCTGTCATAGCATGGAAAATAGTCAAAGCAATGGAAAAATGGCCCAAATTGCAAGAGGGCTGGACCACACCTCCGCTACATTTCTATCAGACGATTTCCAAGAAGTATTTCTTCTCCTAATCCATATCTTTTAATATTCTGATGAAGTCACTTGCCATTAGATAGATTGGGCACTGCTAAACGCATAAACATCTAAATCTGCAGCTGGATTTTGGGAATAAAAAATATCCCCCTTTGTTTTTGAAATTAAATACGCTAACCTACGAGATGTTGGAACCTCAGAAGGAGGCAACCAGAGTAGTTTAGATTCCACATACATATCTGCGAAATCCTCTGTATCGTTGAGAAACAAGCGAGCTTGCAAGAAAAGAGCAGCCATTTCCTTTCCAAGTTGCAAACCCTACAGTAAATCGGATTCCCTTCTTCATGTTTTCGGCTAACCTACATGTCTTTAGAAATGTGGACATGAAAAGCTTGAAATGGGCGAAGCAGAGGAATGCTCTTGGAGTTACGGGGACACTGTAGATAAAACAGGCTTTCTAAGCCACACTCCTAGGGCAGGTCGCATCATGCAAACAATAGAGACAACTGTAGAGTTTTTGAAATTGAAATTTATGGCATTACAAACAGGAATAAGATGAAACAATACCTTACACACTGCTGGTTACTTGGGAATCACAGCACAATCAGTGAGATTTCAGGAATTGTAAAGTTCACCTACACTGCATGTGGTGCTATGAACCAGAGATTAAATGCACACCTTCTGATGGCAAAAAGGTATACTGATCTAGCTAGCCACTGGCATATACCATACAGGTTTGTCTATTAGTGCTTGTGTGTTTATGAAATTGCATCACTAGGTTTTATTCATGTGGATATTATGAATTTGAAAATAGAGGGGTTTCTCCCCGAAAAATTCAACTATCCTTAAAATTTTTAGATTTTGCAAAAAAATCCAAAGGAATCCAGAAAATAGGCTTCAAAAAATCCAAAAATCCAGTAATATTAAATGTGGGCGGCATTTTTCCCAGTTCATGGGCCACTAAATTCGAGCCTTGCCCCAAAGAGAACAAAAATCTAACAAGTCCTCCATGTTATACGAGTGTCAATACCCACCTAGCAATAGGTGAACACTTTGTTATTGTTTGTATTGTCCTGCGCTCAAGATTCTTAACAACATTAGGGTGCAGAACAAAAATCAAGGCCCAAAATTGTTGTTTCAACATTAGAAGATATTGTTGTTCAAAATTCGAAGTCTCACCCATACCACTACTTCAAAAAACCCTTAGAAGATATTGTTGTTCAAAATTCGAAGTCTCACCCATACCACTACTTCAAAAAACCCTTCGAACTATAGCGGCGGCAACGCCGCCGCAAAACCATCTTGTAATAGAATAAGAAAGAGTTTTTATCAACGGAGACCATTTGTATATGGGACTCAACAGGAGGCGCAACAAGCGTATTACTGTCCGGGTTAAAAAACCCCTCCCTCCCTTAAAGAGTTGTTTGGGGAAAAACTGTGACAGGAATAGGCTTGTTGTCAAACAGTACAAATACAAAAATAAATACAAATATAGACAGAAATATGTACATGTATTAGGTAAGTGCCCGAGGGCCGAGCTGATCTCGGTGATCCATGATCTCTTGAATGTATGAACTTAACCTCCGTATTCGTGCTCAGCATCTCATGCAGGGGCTGGCCAGGATGGACCAGCTCAGCATAGTGTATCCGAGGGCCGAGCTGATCTCGGTGATCCATGATCTCTTGAATGTATGAACTCAACCTCCGCATCGAAGTTAGGTGCTTTCAAGATCTCATCATGGGGGGCTGGCCGGGATGGAATTTCAAAGATAGTGTATCCGAATGTCATCATATGCCAGACAACTCTGAAGGGTGTAGCATTCGTCTTCCACATGCTGTAATCTGTTGCGTTGGAATGTGAATAAGTGAGAGTTGCTAATGTACAAAGCTATTGATGTGAATATCATGGTCGTATACAATGGTTGTAAATTTGATGGATGGTAAAATTAAATGTTCCCATGCTTGAAATGACCTTAGAAAGTGGCGAAACATTTTTTTTGGAAAAAGTATTAGCCATTGATTTGATATGATGCTCGAGATATGCCGAGGATCAATGATTCATATTCAACCTTAAAAACAAAACCTATAATACTTGATAAAAGACAGAACCCATAATACTTGATACTGAGCCATATATAAGTCTGATGCCTTCTCTGTGGAGAATAAGGGCATATGCGGTGAATATGCAGCTGATTGCAATTCTTAATAATTATCAAAATATTTTGTCATGTTTATCGGACCGCCGTATCCAGTCCGAGATGTGGTATTTCTTGCCTTTTGTAGTCTATTAGTGTAAATGTTGAGGTTTTCACCACTAACCCATCAACACCAGGCTTGGTTTGATAGTGAAAGAATATTATCTTTATTATTTTGCCAGAGAATAGACTGGAGCAAAAGGAAAGAGCTTTAGAATAGATATGTTTTTAAAAACTATTCTAGAATAATGCTTCATGCAAGTGTTAAAGATGCTTATTGATTAACGAAGGAATATTGAGCAATCCATTATTGCATCTTATATTCTCTTGAACATCATTTACACACTCTTAACTTATGCCCAACAATGCTGGGCACCATTACTAGTAGAAACTAAGTTTTTTAAAATACCTGGCACACACAAAACGTGACTCAAATTTACAGGCTTCCTTTCTAAGCTAAACAACTACAACATTCCTTCAGCTTCAATGTGCAATCTTTTGGTACATGCAGTATCTTTTCCTTTTAACATACTAGCATTGCTGACTATTGTTTTTTTTTTTGTTTTTTCCGCTCCGCTATCTAGTACAAAAAAATGAGCTGATTTATTAGTTTCATCATAATGTGAAAATACAGAAATAGGCTTTACCTCTGTCTCATCATCGTCCTCTTTCTCTTCTTCTTCAGTATCACTCTCCTCTGATGCCACATTAAATGGAGTTACACCTCTTCTACTACCTCTTCCTCTAGGCATACTTCCCCTTCCTCTGCCACGTGCTCCTCTTCCTCTCCCCCTACCTGCACCTTTAGGAGATGGATATGCACTAGCATAATGGCCTACACCACCACAACAGTAGCAATTCACCATTTTGGCACCATTAGAATAATCAATTTTAATATGTCCTATTTCACCACACAAATAACAAGGCCCAGAAGGCATACTTCCGACCTTTGCAAACTTGCCCTTATACTCACCTTTATTTTTATCTCTCTTAGCCATTAACACTTCCGTTGCTTCTTCTTTCTCTTCCTCCACAATTTTGTTTTGCTCT
The DNA here is from genome assembly GCA_021234155.1 of Isoetes taiwanensis. Classification (NCBI taxonomy): domain Eukaryota; kingdom Viridiplantae; phylum Streptophyta; class Lycopodiopsida; order Isoetales; family Isoetaceae; genus Isoetes; species Isoetes taiwanensis. The sequence goes on along the minus strand of JAJEKV010000010.1, from coordinate 2,503,318 downwards.
ATTTCAGTCCTAGCTAGTCTTTAGCATGATCTCTGTCCTTTGCAATAGTCCTTTAGTGTAGAGAGAGTTTTCATATTAGAAAATATCCTGGAAACTTGTAAGATTTGTGCATTCTCGGATAAGCATTCCTCCAGCTGCTTTCAGATCTACACAAATCAAGTCAAACTTTGCAAACAAATCTGTCACATGCATCTTCCCGTTATACTAAAGCATTTTCAATTCTTTCTCAAGAACATCGATTTGTAAAAGAATTCTTTTCCCTGATAGGGTTTAACAAGATACTTCCACATTTCTTTGGGACTGAGTCCTCTTATAGTGATGATACTTGGAGCTACTTTCCACAGTATGATTGCTCTGGCTTGGCTAACTTTGAGTTCCATATCTTCAAAACTAGCAACTTTAGATGAAGAACTTACCTCAACGTTTTTTCCAATAGAGCTACTGTTCACTTCATCTCCTATTAATTAATTTTGTTTCAGTTTGAACACTTGCACTGCTGTCTGCATATTGTTCCTTTGGATCTATGAGATTCCACAATTTTTCAAAGACAAGTACTTCCTTCATTTGTTCTTTCCAAGTTCCAGAGAGGTACTCAAACAAACATGTACTGATATTTTGACATTTCAACCTGTCTGTATAAATTCATACGTTAGGAGGTGGCTCTTCCCAGTCCAGGGACTCTCGTCCCCCTTTGGATCTGTTTCTTGTGAGGCCACAAAGCCAGAGATACCTGCTTCTGATTCTAATCCTACTGGAACAGGCGGTTTGGCGGGCTCTAGCTCCACAGGCTCCAGATCCACGAACTCCACCTCCTCAGCTTTTCTTCCCGTAATTGGAGGCTGGATTTCTGTGTAAGTGCCTTTGACATCCCCAGCGCCATTCTTTGCTTCCAATTCCTCATTTTCATCAGGAAAGGATTCACATGAGCTTATTCTGGTCCTGATGAAACTTATTTTGTCTGAGTCTATATCAACCGAAACAACATTACGCACCTGCTTAAGGGCGCAAATTGCTGTGGTGCCTGTTCCAGAGAAAGCGTCTAAAATCCAGTCGCCCGGGCGAGAAAACCACTGTACTAAATTGTTAATAAACCTTTGTGGCTTTTGGTAATGGGACACCACAGCGCCTTGTCTCTGTGGGTCTCTCAACTTTTGCAAGACAGTAGGGAACTGGAACGTATTGCATGGAGGCGTCTTCTCATTCTGTGTATTAAAATGCACCAGTGGTTTTTTTGGTGTCTGCGCTGTAATAACCTATATGGAAATGCTCGAAGCAGCTGACTAAGCGTGGACCCCCGCCATATTCTTTGACGTTTGTCTTCAGCCTGCCAGGAAATAAAGTAATTGTAAACTAGCAAAAAGAAAACTATAAAAATGAGAATGCCTAGTGGTGTAGCGGTATAAATTTATACCACGGTTGCCTTGCTGTATAAATTTATATTAGCTCCAGCCATATAAATTTATACAGCAAGGCAACCGTGCTATAAATTTATACCGTAGGATTAAAGTAAAAACAAAAACGTTAACTAATGTAAAGCTTACCAAATGCAGTTTTCGAAGCCGGCGTTGCAGACCGCTCCTATTGGTTTGAGCACGAACATCGTCTGCAGGTCGGAATGAAAAATAATAACCCTTCAATTTGCTGATAGGGTGACTTCCTTCAGGCCGTCCAAAAAAGCACGTACTTGCACATGTGTGAAAGCCTCATCATCGAAGGCGCTATCTTTAATTTTGAATCCGTAAGGAATATCGGCTATGCACAATGTGAAGTTTTGCTTGTCCACCACTGTCCCTAGCCTGGTGCAATCACCCCCTGTACAACCCTATACAAGCAGTCCTGGTCAAACGTAGTAAATCTTTCGTAGCTATTGTCAAAACTGCTAGAGCCGACTTCTTTTCCCTGTTCAATGGCCTTCAGTCTCTGCCTCTCCTCTTTGGCCCTACGAATCAGGTTCAGAAAGCCTGCTGGCAGCCCTTTCTTCTTGTTCTGTAAGAGAACAGTGAGACAAAGGCGCAAAGACAAAACATGTTTTCTGCAAAACTCACCCAGCCACTAAAGTTAACTGCGTGCTCTCTGATTGTGCCATCTGTCGTACAAGTTGGGTAAATAAGCTTGCACTCCTCCCAGTCTTCTAGGTTTAGTTGCTTCATTAACTCAGACTGGCAGGTGACAATAACAAAGTTTAAAATGAAACGCACTTATTTGCTGGAAACGCACTTCAAAAGGAATCTTTGAAAGATTCCCTAAAATTCCCTTAAAAAAGTCCATTTTTAAGATTTTTTTGTGACAGGTGTGACAATTTAAGTAATTTAGGTACCATTTTTGAGGGGTTGATTGAACATAACTTTCGTGCAAAAATTTTAAATAGCAATTTTCATCCTCCTAAACTAGAACAAAAAATAGTTACTTTTATAAAGTGTAGCAAAAAAGGGGCAATAAAAAAAATAGCAAGGGTAGTAGAGTGACAAAGAAGTGATATATTCAAGGTTGTGAAAATTGTACAAAATTATGAACAAAATTGTCAAAAATATAGGATATTTTGACAGACAATCATCACCTGCACTTTCTGTTCTTTACATGTTCGAGTCATCGGACAAACTTACATTTTGCAGCAAGATCAGGATGCATCTCATCCTCTGACTCATTTATTCCCTGATCACTCGAGCCTTCATCCTCAGCTTCACTCTCAGCACTGGATGTACTCGAACGATCTTCTTCCTCACTGTCTACAAGTGAGTCTTCATCATCATCTTTTTTGGCCACCTTTTTGGCTTGTTTGTCTAATCCACATGCTGACCTTATTAAAGTTTGAGTGACCATACGTAACTTATTAGCAGCAGTCAGAACAAAGTCATATGCAAGAACCTTTACTTCAGTTAGATCTATGACAGCAGTGCTTGCTTTGGACTTAGCTCTCTTTCCCTCCTCTTTTTTACCATCTCCAAAGTATAACTCCCACTTTGAAAGCATTGGCGTGATCGTTCTCATCCAAAGGTGCACTTTTTAATTGAGTGGGAATTCCATCCTCTCTTGTTACCTCCAAGACTTTAGCTAGCCGTAATGGCCTCCCGTGATTCATCATTATCGGTTTGGGACAGCTATGAGCATTCCTTTCTGAATCTCAGAGACTGAACCAGATACTCGAGCAACTTGTTGTGCTGTGCGTCTAGGGCCAGTGTACATGACTCTGTCATCTTCATCTGAGCTAGCCAATATCTCTACATGTTCCTCTTGATTCTCAACTTGCACAGGGAGGGTTTGCCTAGATGGCCAGTTGAATGTAACTGGTCTTCGACCTTGTAATGAAGCTTGCAACATGTCACGTTGCCGAGAAAAAAATTGAGGCCACCATAAAGCATCTCGCCTCCCCAAAGTGGTTAGAGCAGCTGAATACTTGTCTCAATACAATCCAATGATTTATTTGAGTCAAATGCTCTTCCCTCCTTTTTACTCTTTGTGATTTCTTTCAAGCTTTTTAGAGGCATTTGCTCTGCAGAGAGCATGGAACTAGTATTGGGGATGTTGCGAATGAATTGAATACCTGCTGCTGGCTGCCACTGCAAGGATGTGGCATATTTCTTTCCTTGTAAGATGGCCTTGCCATCTACAAGTGAAATTTTGATCTCGATCTTTGGAATGTAATGTTTCTCAAGGGCTCAATAGCACAGTGACCTAGTTGATCTCTCCGAAAAATCCATTCCTTGAAATTATAAGTTTCTTCCAATAACTCGATGTCTGGACGAGGATTGTAGGAATCTTGGATGACCTCAATCATGGCTGGCAGGCTTAGAGCTTTTTTTCGAGCAAGACGTTTAGAGAACCTACTGAACATCTGATCAATTTGGTCGTGTGTATGACCAACAAGCAGGAAACCAATCTTCACCTTCTTGAAGATTTGTTTCTCTACTAGCATAGCAATGATGAAGCAAACAACGCCGATTCTTATTTTCCCTTGTCGTGTTATCTCTAGAAGATACTGAGCCGTGGTATATATGTTCTAGATTGGAAAGAAGCTTATTCAATATTGTGATAGTGAGATTTGGATCAGCATGAATGTTTGGATAATTCAAAAATGCCTTGCAAGATAGTTTTCCATTAAATACCATAGCACCAACAACATGCAGATGTATGAAATCTTCTTCAGCAGATCCTTAGGCACATTGACAAAATGTGGTAGGGTGGTCTTCTTCTGGTCCATTCCATCAATAACAACTGATATGTAGTTGAGTGGTTGTTCCAGTGCTTTCTTCCTATGTTTTGTCAATTTTCTCCTTTCCAAAGATTGTTGTTCTCTCATGCTTGGCTTTTCTCCTTCAATGCATCCGAAAGGAAAACATGTTTAGGAAAGAACCTACTTTTAAGTAGAACTAGGCAAGAACACGCCCCGAAGCTTACTTTTAGTGTGAAGTGTCCTTGCATTTTGTCTCTCGAGCTTTTAATTGAGCATGTAGCACAAACAGACATCCTATGCTTTCTAGGAATGGCCCGGCGAGAAAACTCTTTTTTCCAGAGCACAGTAAAGTAAGAGTAGCAGACAAAGCGTTCTCCAGCCTCAACACACATCTCCTTATAATTATCGTAGACTTCTTGTTTCGCTGAAATTGTCACTCAAGTGGTACATAGGGCTGTTAGGGAGTTTCTCACAAGACTCCTTAAAGAAACCTTCCATCCAGGAAACACATTGAAGAGCATGAATTCTGGTTATGCCTCCTGAATGGCAGTAGTCATTGATGCCTGGATTCTTGTCAAGCCTTTTCTTCAGGCGGTCAAGTCGTCCTCACGCCTAAAAGCATGAATCAATTTGAAGGCCCGTTTGATGACGGCGGTGTGGCCACCAGCTGTGTAAGTAAACTTCTCACCATCATCTGGCCTAATATTGAAGGCTAAGTAGCCCCTTTGGTCTAGCAGAGTCATTGAACTGTAACTATCACGAAGCAACCTCAATTCCTTTAGTCCAATCTTAAGCAAACAACGTTGAGAACAACAGTGCTTTGTATGTGTTGCCCGCAAGTGAGCCTCGTCCATGAGTTTCTTTCTTCTAACGGTTGTACATGCTGTCTTGTGTAAGTTACGCTTAAGATTTTTACTTGCAGGGGCTTTGAATTCGAACATGGAGTCTTGTGGCTTTGGTAGGTCCTCGTCTGAGACATCAACATGAGGTGTTTCTTCGTCTGAGAGATCAACACGAGGTGTACTTGTAGATGCTGAGAGGTTTGATGTGGGCAAGGCCCTGGGGAGGTGCTTTCCCTCTCTCTGGGAAAAAGTAATCGAGGCTGGTGACGTAGTTGACCAGCTCCTGAAGTGTCGTAGAACACAGGAGTTGCGTGTCGCTGACTGCTCCCACTTGTTGTAGTACCATTTAGCGAAATGGATGGAGTTGGTGTGATTTGCCTCCGTGGAGGGAGCCTACGGTGGACTATGGGCGACGTACTAAAATGAATTGGAGGAGGTAGTCTGACCTCTCTAGCCTGAGGTGGGGTGAAACGCATTGGGGGGGGGCGGCGTTCGAGGGCGAGCGGGGTGTGGTGGAGTAAATTGAGCGGTGGTGGAAGCCGAGGTGGTCTTCTTTGGAGTAAACTCAACAGAGCTGGGTGTTGGAATGTCGGATGTAGAATATTCGTGGCTACTTCCTGGTGTCTGTTGAGGAGGTGTGAAAGCCATTGCAGGAGGAAGCCTGCGAACAGGAGTTGGAGGCTCTGCAGTTCTTTTCTCTCGAGCCATACGGTATAAATTTATACAGAGTTGGTATAAATTTATACAGGGAAGAAAAACTTAAGGCGGCAGATCAGATAAATTTATACGGAGATGGTATAAATTTCTACAGAGGAGGGCAACATAGAACAGAGCGGTATAAATTTATACGAAAACTCACAGACACTTGTATTGAAAACTTTATGGAGAAGCGCTATATGAAGCGGCACTTAGCGTAGGGTACTTAAAGCCCGCCGCCACCCTATTTTCTATATCTGCATTTCGAGTCGTATATGCTGGTGCGGCTTATATACCCCTTATTTGCTCTCCGAACGCGTATACGCTGGTCTATCTTGTCATGGCCACGTAAGTCTACTACCGTCTTTGTTCTAGTTTTCTCTTTTGTTTTAATCTGCTAGAGTGTAAAGCCTCACGGTATAAATTTATACCGATATGGTTCTGGATCGGTATAAATTTATACCGCTCGAGCACGAGCGGTATAAATTTATACCGTTCCAGAACACAGTCGGTATAAATTTATACCGATATGGTTCTGGATCGGTATAAATTTATATCGCCGGTGCTCGGCGGTATAAATTTATACCGTTCGAACCACGATCGGTATAAATTTATACCGCCGAAAGATCCTGGCGGTATAAATTTATACCGACCGTGTTCGAGCGGTATAAATTTATATTTCGAGCACCTGCGGTATAAATTTATACCGACTGTGTTCTGGAACGGTATAAATTTATACCGCTCGAGCACCTGCGGTATAAATTTATACCGACTGTGTTCTGGTTCGGTATAAATTTATACCGCTCGTGCTCGAGCGGTATAAATTTATACCGATCCAGAACCATTTTGGAATCTTGGTGTCTAGTGCTTAAAGAAGTGTCGCAAACCTTAATATTTCAGTAATATTCTTGCGTTTTAAGCTTAAATAACACAAATAAAGTGATAATTTAGTGTAGATTTTATGCTCTTTTAAGCCTCTATTTTTTTTTGTTTTTATGTTACAAAAGGTCGAAAAAGGTTCTGTTTCTTGCATAAAAATGGCCTTCTTTACGCTTTTTCCAGCCCCAAGATCAGGTTTGTAAACAAGGGCCAGTCATCAAAGGCTGCACCAATAGAGCCCTGACATATTACTAACCGAAAGACCGGGCGTGGTATGTCCCGGGGGGGTGCAAGAGAGAGCAAACCCACTGAGGCGTACCTTTACTTGTGTCATCAATCAGGGAAGGGCAAGTACAAGAGTGACGATTATTACCCTGCCGGCGAAATTGTCAACCTTATTGCTACAGAGGTCGATGATGAAATCTTAATGAAGTGCATGCATGACAAGGGGGAAGTCTTCTACGTTCTTGAAAGTAAAATGCTTCGAATAAGCATGTGCAAACCCAAAGATGTGCATGAGTACGTGGCTGACAATTACAAGAGTGGCCATGTAAGTATTGTTTAGTGTCTTTACGTATAAATTTATACCGTCATCTTCCTAACTTAACCCTGCATTACAGGATATAGTGGACATTTTGATGTCAGTTGTGCTTTGCGAAGAAACAAAGTTGGTCAAAGGTCTGTGGTACCCCACTCCTAACGAAGAGTTTGAAGAGAAGGACGAGGAAGTAGAAGAAGAAGAGGAAGAGGAACCAGTGGTAACAAAGGGAAAGGGTAGAAAGCATTCCCTCGTAGTAGATACACAGGCTCCTACAAAAAAGAAATCTAGAGGCACAAAGGCTTTGACTATAGAGGAGTCAACAGAAGCTCTTCAGAAGGCTCCTGGAGCAGATATTGTTGTGAAGCCTGCAGATAAATCAAGTGCTATTCTCAAGCGGGTGAATGACACTAAACTGCTAAAGCAAACTATTTCTTTGACATTGAGCACCATTAAGAGGCCACCTAAAAATGAAGATGGGGTCAGAGTGCTACAGGTCCGGAAGCTGTATGCGGCACATGTGGCTATACTGAAACAAAGAATGAGAAGAAATCCTCATGCCCATGTGTCGCCACTAGTTGTTATGGTGGACAGGAGTCAGTGCAACCAACTAAAAGATTACAAGAAGGCTGACTTCGAAGATTACACATACTACGTTCTTGGAGGCACACATAGTTACAAGGCAAGGAAAGAACTAGCAAAAGAGGAAAGCCGTAACGAAGTGTGGAAGAGCGTTGAAGCACATATATACGTTGGTGTAACAGATGAAGAAGCAAAAGTCATTGCCGTGAGTCATAATCTCGACAATGACTTCAGATTAAAAATGAGTTTAATAGACAAGATCCGTTTCATGCACCGTGAGTACGTGGAATTTAAACAAATGTATGGAGAGGATTTTAAAAAGCAAAAGAACAAGCTGCAGGAGCTTCGAGAAGCCTGCGTGACAGAGTGCTGCCTCAGCTATGACTATGATAAGAAGCCCATTATGGCAGTAAAGCAATACGATAACTACTTTCAGCTGGCATTCAGAGATGGTCAAGTAAGAAGCTGCTCTTCTTTCTATGTTTTGTAGTATGTTTAGCGTGGTTACAAGTGCCTTCGCACGGTATAAATTTATACCGTGGCCAGTATAAATTTATACCGCGACTAGGGACGGTATAAATTTATCTGCGTCTCGCCACGGTATAAATTTATCTGCGCTGACTAGTCGCGGATATATTTTTATACCGTGTTTAGTCATGTATAAATTTATACCGTGGCCGGGCACGGTATAAATTTATACCGTGGCCGGGCACGGTATAAATTTATACCGTCCCTAGTCGCGGTATAAATTTATACCGTGCCTAGTCGCGGTATAAATTTATACCGTGTCCAGGGACGGTATAAATTTATACCGTGACTACACACCATGCGTATTTAGAAAGTAGACTGTGCAACATATTCTCTTACGCTAAGCAACACTAAACTAATGGCGTTTGTCCATTTACAGGTGTGGGATCTTCAAGAAAGAATTTTTTGTATGTTCGAAGATGGTGAGCTTAAAGAGCAAGCCAGCTCCGCAGGGAAAAAACCAAAAAAGGGTGGAGAATTAAAACAGAAAAAAATATGAGCATTGTACCACGGACGCAGATTCTGGGGATTAAAAAGCAAAGAAATTTTTGTTCGCCTTTGGAAAAAGTCGCGGGCCAAGGAATTTACATTAGGCGAAATGGCCAAGGAAGCTAAGACGTAAGCCACATTTGCAATGCCGTCTTTCTTCTACATTTTCTGGTCTTACAACATGTTTCTCTTTGCAGTCAGAAAGACATTGTCACTGCCGGGCCGAAGTTAATGAAGCGGCTAAACCTAGAGGATTTGGGAGGAGTGCAAGCTTCTCTACCCAAGTTGTACAATCGATAGTATCATTAGAGAGCACGCCGTTAACTTTAGTGGGCTGGGTAAGTTTTGCTAAAAATATGTTACGTGTTTGTGCCTTTTCTCACAATATTCTTCTGAGAACAAGAAAAAGGGCTCCCTCATTTGATTTTTAAACCCGGTTCAGAGGGCCAAGGAAGAGAGGCGAGACTTAAGGCAATCGAAGCAGGGGAAAGGAGGTCGCCACTAGCGGCTTTGACACTTCTTATGAAAGATTTACAACGTTTGGTCGTGGACTGCATGTACTGAGTTGTTGAGGGTGACCGCGACGAGGTGGGGACACTTTTGGAGAAGCGAACTTCACATTATGCATTGCGGATATTCCCTATGGTTTCAAAATTAAGGACAATGGCGCTTTTGACGAGGGAGGCTTTCACGCACGCGTGCAAGTCCACTCTTTTTGGAAGGCCTGAAGGAAGTCACCTTATCACGCTAACCTGGAGGGTCATCATTTTCCATTAGGACCTACAAACAATGTCGATTGCTTAAACCTATGGGAGCCGTCTGTAATGCCGGCTTTGAAAACTGCATTTGGTAAGCTTAACATTTAACGCTTTTCTTTTTAGTAACTCCACGGTATAAATTTATACCACAACCGCCCTAAGGTTTAAATTTATATAGCAAGGCAATGTCTGTATAAATTTATACGGCTTGCAGCCGCGGTATAAATTTATACCGCAAGGCAACCCTCGTATAAATTTATACCGCCACACTCTTGAGAGCTAACTTATTTTCCTTTTTTATTTTACTAATATTTCATTGTTGTCTTTGTTTGGCGGGGCTTAAAACAAACGTTAAGGGTCATGGTGGTGGTCCGCTTAGTAAGTTGTTTTGAGCACTTTCACATAGGGTTTTCTGGTAGACGCGCCAAAAAAACCATGGTTCACTTTAATACGCAGAATGAAAAGACTCCTCCCTGCAATGCGTTTCAGTTCCCGGCGGTTTTGCAAAAATTAAGAGACCCACAGCGACAAGGCGCTGTGGTGTCCCATTATCGAAGCCACAAATGACTTATTAATAATTTGTCTGATGGTTTTTCGCCACAGGGATTTGGATCTTAGACGCATTTTCGCTCGGGCACCCAGCCAGTTTCGCCCTTAAGCAGGGGCGCAATGTTGTCTCCGTCGACATAGACCCGGACAAAATAAGTTTCATCAGGACCAGGATAAGCTCTTGTGAATCCTTTCCTGATGAAAACGAGGAATTGGGAGCAAAAAATGGTGCTGGCGATGTAAAAGGCACATATACAGAAATCCGGCCTCCACTTACGGGAAGAAGAAATGAGGAGGTGGAGTTCGTCGATCTGGAGCCTGTGGTGCACGAGCGAGAAAGCGACTTGCACTGTACCATTGGAATCGAGAGGGGGCGTCTCGCTATTATAACCTCGCAAGCAAGAGACGATCCTAAGGGGGAGAGAGTCACGTGGATTTGGGAAGAGCCACCTCCTCAGTATAAATTTATACACTGACATTTTAAACTATCTTTCATTGTAATCTATGTGCTCACAATTTCAATATATTTTGATGAAGATTTCTCAACTGAAAACTTTGTCTCTTCAACAATGCTTAATTAGAACAATTCTTTTTTTGATTCATGATTTCAGACTCTTTCTCTTTTCTATGTTTGATTTTCTTAGTACTTATATTAAGCTTGCAAAAACACAAAACTATATTTCCTTCTATTTTCAACAACAAATACTTAATGAGTTTTTAAATGTAATGTCTCTCTCCTCAAAACAAGCTTTTTTTTTTTTGCCCTTCTTAAAAAATGAAAAGGCTTCAAAAATGTTGCTTTTTTTGGGGTATTTCGAATGCTATTTGCTCAACAATCTATTTTGCTCCCTATTTTGTCCATTTTTTTCAAGTTTCCAATTTTTATAAAGGAATCTTTCAAACGCACTTCTTAAATAAGTGCGTTTCATTTTAAACCTTGTTCAATGTCCTTCTGGCTGGAAGAAGAAAAAGGTTGTAAGACAAAGTGATAAAAAGAAGAACACGACAAAGCAAATGAGGCTTACGTCTTAGCCTCCTTAGCCATTTCATCTAGTGTGAATTCTTTGGCCACAACTTTCTCTAAGAGACGCACAAAAATTTCCTTGCTCTTTAGACCCTGTAGTTGCGTCCATGGTACAATGTTCATGTTCTTTTGCTTTTTCTCACTACTTTTCCATGGTACCTTCTCTGTATAAATTTATACCATCTCTGTATAAACTTATACCGTTCACTATCGTATCTGCTTCTATGTCGTATAAATTTATACCATTAGACGCTACTTGCTGACTATGGCTGGAGAGAAAAGAGCTTCTAAGCTGCCATGTCCTGCTCGCAGGCTCCCTACTCCAATGGTTTTCACACCTTGTCCAATGTCCCCAGGTAGTAGCCATGAAACTTCTGACTCTGATATTCAAAGCCCCAGCCCGGGCGTTCGTACATGTCGGCTTCCACCACCAGTTCAGTTTACTCCACCACCGCCTGCTCCTGAACGTCGTTTGCCCCCACCAATGCGTTTTACTCCACCACAGCCCACTAAACAACGAAACTTTCCTCCACCCATTCATTTTACTCCAGCAAGGGAGGACGAGCTCATGCTCCCTCCTCCAGTTCATTTTAGTCCGTCTCCCATAGTCCAGCGTAGACAGCCTCCCCAGAGACAAATCACTCCAACTCCATCCATCTCGCTACTTGATACTACACTAAGTGGGAGCAGTCAGCTCCATGCAACTCCTGTGTTCTATGACACTTCAGGAGCTGCTCAACTACGTCACCAACCTCGACTACTTTTTCCCAGAGAAAGGCAAAGCAGCTCCCTCCAAGACCTGCCCACACCAAGTAGCAAAGCCACAAGACTCTATGTTCGAATTCAAAGCTCCTACGAGTGAAAACCTTAAGCGAAACTTACACAAGAAAGCTTGTACATCGCAAAGAAGAAAGAAACTTATGGACAAGGGTCACTTGAGGGCAACACATACAAAGCACTGTCGTTTTTAACGTTGTTTGCTCAAGATTGGACTAAAGGAATTGAGGTTGATTCGTGATAATTACAATTCAATGACTTTGTTAGACCAAAGGGGCTACTTAGCCTTCAATATTAGGCCAGATTATGGTGATAAGTTTACTTACACAGCTGGTGGCCACACCATCTGTTAAACCGCCTTTAAATTGATTCATGCTTTAGGCAGCAGATGACTTTACCACCTGAAGAAAAGGCTTGACAAGAATCCTGGCATTAATGACTACTGCCATTCAGGAAGTATATCTAGAATTCATGCCCTTCAATGTGTTTCCTGGATGGAAGGTTTCTTCAAGGAGTCATGCGAGGAACTCCCTAACAGCCCTATGTACCAGTTGAGTGACAACTTCACGAAACATGAAGTCTACAATAATTATAAGGATATGTGTGTTGAGGCTGGAGAATGCCATGTATGCTACTCTTACTTCACTGTGCTCTGGAAAAAAGAGTTTTCCCGCGTGTCTATTCCTAGAAAGCACCTGATGTCTGTTTGTGTTACATGCTCTGAATTAAAAGCTCAGAGACAAAATGCAAGGACACTTCACACTAAAAGTAAGCTTCCACAACGTACTCTTGCCTAGCTTTAATCAATGGTAGGTTTTTATCCTGAACATATTTTCATTTCAGATGCATTGAAAGAGAAACTGAACAAGCACAGAGAACAACAATCTTTGGAAAGGAGGAAATTGATAAAACACAGGAAGAAGGCACTGGAACAACCACTCAACTACATATCGGTTGTTATTGATGGAATGGACCAGAAGAAGACCACCCTACCACACTTTGTCAATGTTCCTACGGATGCTCCTGAAGAAGATTTCATACATCTGCATGTCGTTGGTGCTATGGTATTTAATGGGAAACTCTCTTGTAAGGCATTTTTGAACTATCCAAACATTCATGCTGATCCAAATCTCACTATCACAATATTGAATAAGATTCCCAATCTAGAACATATACCACCGGTTCTATATCTTCAGCTAGACAACACAACAAGAGAAAATAAGAATCAGACATTGTTTGCTTACTGTGCCATGCTAGTTGAGAAACAAATCTTCAAGAAGGTGAAGATTGGTTTCCTGCTTGTTGGTCATACACACGATCAAATTGATCAGATGTTCAATAGGTTCTCTAAGCGTCTTGCTCGAAAAAAAGCTCTCAACCTGCCAGCAATGATTGAGGTTATCCAAGATTCCTACAATCCTCGACCAGACATCGAGTTATTGGAGAAACTTATGATTTCAAGGAATGGATTTTTCGGAGAGATCAATTGGGTCAATGTGCAATTGAGCCCTTGAGAGATATTACATTTCAGCATCAGATCAAGTTCTCACTTGTAGATGGCAAGGCCATCTTACAAGGAAAGAAATATGCCACATCCTTGCAGTGGCAGCCAGCAACTGGTATTCAATTTATTCGCACCATCCCCGATACTACTTCTATGCTCTCTGCAGAGCAAATGCCTCTAAAAAGCTTGAAAGAAATCACAGAGTAAAAAGGAGGGAAGAGCATTTGACTCAAAAAAATCATTGGATTATATTGAGACAAGTATTCAGTCATGCTCTAACCACTTTGGGGAGGCAGATGCTTTATGGTGGCCTCAGTTTTTTTCTCGCCAACGTGACATGTTACAAGCTTTATTACAAGGTCGAAGACCAGTTACATTCAACTGGCCATCTAGGCAAACTCTGCCTATGCAAGTTAAGAATCAAGAAGAACATGTACAGCTAATGCCTAGCTTAGATGAAGATGACAAAGTCATGTACACTGGCCCCAGGGTAAAAGTATGCTGGTGGGTATCAAAAGCATGCGTACGGACGCATGCTTATAGCAGGATTTTAGCCCGCTTAAAGCACCCCTGCTTTTGCTTAATTTGGGTGCTGGTGGGTGTAACTGCCCATTATTTTTTTGACGCCCTTCATGTACTCACACGTCCACCTCACCAACGAACGTTAGGAAAATGATTGTGGGATTTTGGCTGGATTTTCGCGCGAGTGGTAGTACGTTGCAAATTCGATTGAGCCCAGAACTACTTCGATCTCATGGCCCGTGCAAATTCTCCCTCCAATTCACTTATTCTCCCTCTCTCAGGAATTTCATGGCGCTCCCTGATACCGGCCTGGAGGCAATCACATGTTTAGCATTGGATTTTTGGCCTGATGAATTCCAATACAGTGTTCCAGAAGTGTTGGATGTCAATGCAACACAGGAAATATCGCGTGAAGATCGAGTTTCCTCTGCAATTTACAAGAAATTGGATGCAGAGAGAAAAAGAGAATACAAATTACGGAATAAGATGAGAAAAGCAGCGGTTGAACGGGAAGACCTGAGCATGAGACGCAGGCAAGAAATAACTAAGCTTGTAGTTGATTACTTCAACAAGCTCACCAAAAAGCATTCACCCGAACTCAAGGCCAATGTGATGAAGAGGGTGGTTCATCACCACGAAATGGAAATATCAGAACCTGGAATTTTGCCAAATCCAAAGGAGTGCAAGGCAGGGGGGGTGCTGCTCAACAACTTGAAACAGACAATGGCAGATGCAATTCCACTATGGCAGGGCTGTTAGGTACATCTAATTCTTGCTTTCATGCCTGTGCTTCTTTATGCTTTTAAGTGCTTGTATCTGCTGAGTGATGCTGGCTGGGATATGTTCATTGATTAATGTGCAATATTTCTTATGATAGGTTCCAAAAGGTCAACAATTGCAACTGCTGCATTAAGAAAATCGGAACCTGTCCTTGGATATAGTCCGTGGTCTTGCTTCCAAAGGAGGTTGAGGTGCGATTCTCTCACCCCTGCTTGCAAGCAAAGCATAACAGAATTCTGGAAACAAAATAGCAGAGTCTCTCCTTGCAAGAAAGATGTTGTGAACACTGTTGGAGAGTCAGGTTTCCGAATTTCTTATCCTTTGCACCTTATGGAGGTCACACAGGTATAAGTTTCCATACAAAAACTCCTTGCTATTATTGCATAAATATTTCTAACCAAAGGCCACCAACAAATATTCAGCTGCATCTATTTCAACAATACAAAAAGGCACATCCCGAACACCCTGTTTGCTTGAAGACTTTCGAGAAGTTGAAGCCTATTTATGTAAAGAAAGTATCAGAAAAGGAAACCTGTTGTTGCATATACCATATGAAGTTGGAGTATGTCAGGGTAGGCCTGAATGCTTTAAGGTCAGCAAAAACTGGATTTCATGGCCAAGAGTGCAAGTGCTGTTGTGAGGTCCGCGAACCTGGTGAGAAGTGTCTAGCCCGCCAACATACGTATGACTCAACCAACGAGCTCTGGAGGGCTGTGGTTTGCAATAAGAGCGAGGGTGAAGAATGGTATAAACATGACTGCTTGATGCAGAAATATCAGAAGTGTGGCATAAAAAGTCTTCCTATATGTCCAAGAGAAATAGAGAATCATGAGTTCTTGCTTGAATGGAAAACGTTTGAAAAGGTAATACTCTCTTTATTGCATGCTGAAACGTGCTATTATGTGCTGTCATCCGCTGAATACTGCTTTTGTGCTTTCAACTTGCGCTGATCTTCTGTTTTATGCTACAGACCTTGTTACAGATTCCAGTGGAGACAGAAGAAGCTGATGGAGTTGCAGACTGTGTTACCAAGGAAGTGCCAGGTGGCAACAGAAAGAAAAAATCCAATGCGACCAAGAAGGGAAACAAAAGTAAGAAATCCAAGGTAGCTGGTAGGACACAGTCTGAAGCTACAGCACAAGACGAGAAGAAGGGAAACAAAAGTAAGAAATCCAAGGTAGCTGGTGGGACACAGTCTGAAGCTGCAGCACAAGATGAGACCTCAAATGGTAAGGGAAAAAAAAAGAAAGGACCAAAGCCAGTCCTTAGATTGTCTTACAAGAGAACGGCAGTGAAGGATTTCATTTTATATCTGTGTTCCACATTGAAGATATTCGTGCCACACAATTAGAGGGCTAGATGGCAGGCCATGCAATTTAGGAGTTGCCTGGACAATTTCCAAAATGGCACCATTGTTTCTGTAATTGATTTTGCAGAGAATTACAGCATAAAAATACAAAGAGAGGTTCAAAGCCAGCATTGGCACAATGACCAGATAACAATTCTCGTCCACATCATGTATAGGATGGACAACAAATCTGGGATCAGAAAGCTATTGAAGGAAACCCATTTTTACTTAAGTGATGACAAGATTCATGACACTCTTTTTGTGCAGCACTGTCTTAGAAAGCACAATTCATGGCTTGTATCAAATAGTGTAGAATTCTCCAGGCATATAGTTTGGTCAGATGGTTGTTCTAGCCAATTCAAATCTGCCCGGCCATTCTATTTCCTACCAAGATATCACCATGAGCTAGGGAAGGAAATAGTATGGAATTTCTTTGGGACAGCCCATGGTAAGGGAGAGCACGATGGGCAAGGGGCAGTCCTTAAAGGGGTATTCACTAGAGAGCAGCTCAAGTATGATGGGGTGAGATTTAGGGGTGTGCTGATTGATGAATTGGTCGAACTCGTTGGAATGAAGGTACCAACAACGGGGACATCAAAAGGTATTATGCTTTCATCCGTTTGTATTACGTTTGAGTAATCTTTTTGTAAACTGTTGTCTTGTCTTTGAATAGTGCTTTCATCCGCTTTAAGTCTTTGTCTCGTGAACTCTTTGTAATGTGATGAGTAGTGTTGTATTATGCTGCCTATGAGCTGCAATACTTGTTGTCTCCTTGCAGGTACTTCTGGGTAATTGGAAAGGATGATGTTGATAGGACAGACTGATATGGGGGCATGCTAGGGGGAGTGGTCCAGAGAAGAAAATAACTAAGGCAATGGGGACATTTGGGAAACAATGGTTACAAGGGCAAGATACCAAGGAACATGGGGCAAGATATTATTTCAAGCAACCATTGGATAAGGGAGATATTTCTAAAGAAAAGGGAATATCTTATGTGGAAGCAAGGGAAACGTCAAAATAGGGATTGGGCAAACTATTCTTACCATGAAAAGGGCGAAATCAGCGGAGATCGGAATAGCTGGGACCAAATACCTTTATGGGCAGGAAAAAGGCTCGGGAGGCGATCGAAATAGCAGCCTTTATGTGAAGAAAAGGGTGGATCCGGCTACAAATAGGGGATCACGGCCAGTTTTAAGGGGTCACGGCATCACAGACCTGGCTTCCGGCATCTGCACCCTGATCTACCTGCTCTTGAGTCGGGCAGCAGCAAATGGGACTTTGGCTGCCTCTTTTATCAAATCCGGCTTGTTTTACTGTGATTGAGCCGTGGATCTTACAGCAGGGCTTCTGGGTCTGCTCTGCTCACGGGCTGCAGGATCTGCTGTGGTTGCTGGTTGTTCTTGGAAGGTCCGAGATTGAGACCAATTATGTTTCTGGGTGACTGTGTGTAAGCCTATCTAAGCCCATTGCAATTGTAAGATCGGGTTGATCCTGTGCTGAAGGGAAAATAGGCCTGGATCAATTCCTTTCATTCTTCCCTTGGAAATTGCCTTAGTTCTTGTTCTGGATCCGGTTGGGTGGTGAACTGGATGCCCAAATTCATTGGTTGTGGAAACCAAGTTACTTGATCTTATATAAAGATTGTTATCTTCTTAAACTTGTCTGTAAAACTGTGGTTTAAGGAGTTACGACCTTAAGCTTTTCCCTTAAAGCGTATCAAGTGGTATCAGAGCGGAAGTTGTGATTCTTCTGGGAATCTATGGGTTAAGGAAACATCACTGGGATTTGTATTCCTACTTGGGATTAGAAGCAAGAAGACGGAACTAGTGGTGGTATTGTACTAGTGGTGGACGGAACTAGTGGTGGTATTGTACTAGTGGTGGTTTGTGCTGCAAGTACATCTGGATGAACTTCGTCAGAAAGAAGTGTTAGGGGTGAAGTACATAGCTAAACAGGTGAATCTTGGAGCGTGGCGTCCAAGGTGGAAATTCTAGAGGCCCAATAATTTGTGTAATTCTGGGACAAGGATATTGTGTTTGAAGAATAAGCCTATTATTCTGATACATTGGATTTGGTGATTACTGTTATATATGACGCTGGAGCATCAGTAGCAGTAGAAGAGAAAAAGTTCGGTGCTTTCGTGGAGAATGCTCGAAGTGTATAGGGACCGACTTGTTGGGAACGAGTTTGGGTTATTGGGGAAATTCCTATGAACATTTGGGGGATTATGGAATAAATAAAGCATCTTGTGTGGGATTGCGGAGTCAGATCGTGGAGATCTGAGAGACTGACTGGCCGTGGGGGTCATTCATATAAATATTTGACTTTGGAAGTTATATTAACATTTGACCTTATTTGCAGGTCTGCTTAGTGAAAAGCATTGGAAGGGAACTTTACGGACAAAGATGTCAAAGATATGGATGCTAAAGATTTGGATGTGGAATCTCAAATTGCTTCCTATGGGACAGACTTATGGGTAAAAGTTCGTAAGTTGATTTGATTTTCTTTATGTGGAATAGAGAATAAGAATTTTATTTCTTGTGTGCATCCATATTGGATTGGTATCACTGAGATACTGTACCGTGGAGGTACAACATTAAGTAGTACCATGGAGGTACGAAAAATACTAACGTATCGTGGAGATACAATAGTTTAGTATCGTGGAGATACTATAAAATATTATCGCGGAGATACAAACGATAGTGATGTGCCATGGAGGTACAAGGATATATCGTATTATGGAAGTACGCGCATATCCGTAACTATTTCTTGAATTTGCAGAACCTTCAGACGTATGGGGCAATCGCCTTAAGAAGGGATGGGGCCACTGGAGCGTCTTTGGAAGATCGCGGACGATCTTCTTTAAGAAGGGATGGATTGATATGGGGGCATGCTAGGGGGAGTGGTCCAGAGAAGAAAATAACTAAGGCAATGGGGACATTTGGGAAACAATGGTTACAAGGGCAAGATACCAAGGAACATGGGGCAAGATATTATTTCAAGCAACCATTGGATAAGGGAGATATTTCTAAAGAAAAGGGAATATCTTATGTGGAAGCAAGGGAAACGTCAAAATAGGGATTGGGCAAACTATTCTTACCATGAAAAGGGCTTAAATCAGCCGGAGATCGGAATATTTGGGACCAAATAACTTTATGGGCGTGAAAAAGGCTCGGAGGCGATCGAAATAGCAGCCTTTATGTGAAGAAAAGGGTGGATCGGCTACAAATAGGGGATCACGGCCAGTTTTAAGGGGTCACGGCATCACGGACGGCTTTAGGCATCCGCACCCGATCTACCCGCTCTTGAGAGAGGCAGCAGCAAATGGGACTTTGGCTGCCTCTTTTATCAAATCCGGCTTGTTTTATCGTGATTGAGCCGTGGATCTTACAAGCCAGGCTTCGGTGGTCGCTCCACGGGCCGCAGGATCTGGCTGTGGGTCTTTGGTTGTTCTTGGAAGGTCCGAGATTGAGACCAATTATGTTTCTGGGTGACTGTGTGTAAGCCTATCTAAGCCCATTGCAATTGTAAGATCGGGTTGATCCTGTGCTGAAGGGAAAATAGGCCTGGATCAATTCCTTTCATTCTTCCCTTGGAAATTGCCTTAGTTCTTGTTCTGGATCCGGTTGGGTGGTGAACTGGATGCCCAAATTCATTGGTTGTGGAAACCAAGTTACTTGATCTTATATAAAGATTGTTATCTTCTTAAACTTGTCTGTAAAACTGTGGTTTAAGGAGTTACGACCTTAAGCTTTTCCCTTAAAGCGTATCACAGACCGGCTGGACTGTGCCAGGGTGGAAGGGACCAAGCAAATACACAGCATCCGGATATACATGTCCAAATCGACCACAAGGGTGGCTCATAGAGGTAAGTTGTTTCTGTGGTAACTGTTTGAAGGGAAAGTGGTCATGTTGTGTGAATAGGCACAAGTTGAAGAATTGGAAGTATGTGACACTAAAGCCTATGAAGTCTACTGGCGAAACACTTGATGACGAAATTGACGAGGCATTTTTTGAAGGTGATGGGGAATGGCTTAGTGGAAACATAGAGGAAGGTGACAACTTTGCAGTTGTAGCCAAGGAGGGCAATCAAGAGAATGCAGACTTCTATGTGAAGTGTGTTAAGCCGAGGCATATTCTTGACAAGATCGTACATGACAGTTGGGGTCAGACTTTTAATGTCGATGAACATGTGCTGGCTGGTGTATACTATGCTATCCAACCCGATGGTAGTTGGGAGCTACTTCAAAACAAAGGTCTTTCTTATCAATACAGTCATCATGTCACAACAATCAAGTTCGAGATGAATGAAATTCTCGACACCAACAGGTTTTCCCTTGACGGGGCTACCCATTAGATGATCCTTGACAGCCTACCATATGAAGGTTGAAAATGGTTTGACCTAGTTGTTTCATCATTCCAGCATTTGTCTTAAATTCTGAAGAACTTTGTCTTAAATTTTGAAGACCTTTATCTGGAATTTTTATGTTGTATTAGAGACATCACTCAAGATTACTCAATACTCAAGATTACACAAAGTAATCATACATATATTATAAAAGGGTAGTGTACAATGGTTATTTCATGAGTCATTGAAGTTTTCAGAGTGGTTAGAGTCGTCAGGAATGGTGCCCAACAACTGCCTTTGCACCTCTTCTGGAGCATTAAGGATATAATAGGCCGAGACAAGATAGTTGTTGGGACAGTAATCCAGCACTGCAACTGTGTCCTTTTCCAACCATGCATCAATGGTGTCTAGCTGTGAGATTGTTTCTTCTATTGTATGAGAAGACAAGTAATCCAAAACTGGACACACAAACTTCTGCAAAAAGTTGTCCTCTTCCTGCCCCTTGAAAGGCATAACAGGAACGATTGTGTGTGCAGGGTTTAGAAATTCTTTGTGTAGGCTGTCATCTACCAAGAAAATCATACCATGATATTCAGGAAAATCCTCAAGTACAACCTTCAACTTCTTGAAAAAAAGTTGCTTTGCTGTGCTGGTTGGATGCTCGCATGCATAGCACTGCTCTTGACCATATACCTTCAAGAATTTGGTCCGCAAATCTGGGAACAATGCATCCACCATATCCCGTGTATTCCGAAGTAGAGAAGCACTCATCACAATATCAAACCTCTGCAGTGCCCACTCCACAAACTCATGATACCCTGGTCTGCAAATGAGGTACTTACTTGCAGTTTCTTTTACAACATGGTTCGTTTGAGGTGGAGGCAAGAATTTTTGGCCTATTCTCCTCTGTTGTGTCTATGCCAGTACACCATTTATGTCAAGCACCATCAATTTCCGTTTGGGTGCCCATCCCTCAACGTTTGCAACCACTGTCGATGTCTGCTGCTTGTGCTTGACTGTGCTGCGACATATGTTGGACTCTGCTGGGAAGTGCTATCGAGATGTGCTGGACGTTGCTGCGATCTGCTGGACTTTGCTTTAGCTTTGCTACCAGATGATGGAGAGTGCTAATAGCCATAGTTAGATACATCTGTATTAGCATCTCCCTGCCCCCAATGTATGGGTGTTTCCTGGCTATCAGTAACTCTTGCAGTGGCCCTCCGTGCTTTATCCTCCGTTTCCTCATTCACGACCTGCCTTGTTCTTCTGCATGCAAGGATGTGCTCCAATTACCAACTAAAATTTGTAGAGAATACACATTCTGAAATATAACAGGATTGCACCTTTTATATGTAATAGGTTGTTTTGGCACTTTGGTTTCTTCATTATTTGTCTGGGTTCTCTCACTATCTTCATCTTCAGATTCACTAAGTACCACTTGTGTCTGCCTTCTCCTTCTGCAGGAAAATGCATATTGATCCCTAGGTTGAAACTCCAAACAAATTTTACAAGGACACAATGGGGGAAAATAAATATATTCTGGTATTAAACAAAAACCTTTTAATTGCTCGTTTTGGCAAGTCTTGTAATCAAAATTGGGCCTGAAACAAGTATGGAAAAATTACATTAGACTGGGGGTTTTTTCCCTAGTGCGACGTCTATAGGCACGTCCTCATCAACCGAATCATCTGACTCACCCTCACTCTCGGGTTCTGTAACATTTTTGGTCCTTGACCTTGTGAACCTAGTGATTCGGGACACAACCTTGTTGACCTGCTTCTCCACATCTTCAACATCCTTGTCTGCCCCTGCATCAACAGTGTTAGAGGAGGCCTTTGTAGAGGCTGCTGCAGAATTTGGAACTATAGTGTAATTGTCAACATCGTCTGAACTACTGGAATCTGCTTTGGACCGTGATGGTGTCTTTAGCACTGTGCTTTCAGGTGCTGCATTGTGCTGCTGACTGCTTGCCTCTTGATGTGCATTGTTTACAGGTGCTTCTAATGTTCCCAATTCAGAAAACAAGCGTGTACCTTTTCTGGCTGTTCTTGCTTATGTGGAGTTCGAGTCCTTGTAGACTTGTGTCCGGGGGTCCTTTTACTAAGAGGTGTTCTACCATGCTTCCTTTTCCTGTTGCTGTCTGGAGTCGTAGCTACCACCTCATCTATGTCAATTGTCTCAACTATGTCTTTGTCTGCTGCCCCAGCATATAAGGGTTCCTGCTTGACTGTCTTCCCCAATTCCTCCACTAAGCCTGCTGGAACTGTTTCTGAGCATGCGAGGCAGTGTGTCTTCTCTATAAGCAAACTCAGGCAGCTGACATGATATACGTGGCCACATTTCAGCTTCAGACTGAGGGTATAATCATCCTGGAATGCGAGCCCGCATGTGGAGCATCTCTCCTCATCTCCAATTGGCAACCTGAATGGCACAGGATAGATGCTCACAAGCTGGCCAGCTCTATTTGTAAGTTCCCTAGGCCTGTTGACATTCTGTAAATGCTGCTGGGCTTTTGCAAGCTGCACTTCATTGTTTGCAACCTCAGCAGCTACAGTGGCCACCTGTTGAACTATCCCGTCATCTACTGGTCCACCCCCCATTTCAACAAGGGCTTTGAGCATGTACTCTTCCATGTATTTCTCTCACTCTAAGCTCAGTAGCTCAGCAAAGGCACCAGCATCAGGACCTGTCATGGCTTGAATACGTGAGATGTTGTCTTTTATTGTCTGCAATTTCTCTTGTAAAGCCGAGAAGAAAGTTCCCTTAGCCTGGGACTGGACAACTAGCTCATTCTTGGAGACTAAATCAGCCTGCAACGTGTTTAGGGTTTCCTGCAAAGCTTTGCACATGACTTCCAGGCGTGATATATTCTCCCCATAAGCTGTGTAAGCTGTTGGGCATAGTGAAACGCTCCTAATGGACGGCCTCCCTTCTAATTTAATACTAGTGCCTCCTGAAACTTGCCTTTCTGCTATGCTTTCAGGTGTTGTGGTTTGCTGAGATTTGCTGGTCTCTGCTCTGCTTGCTGGATCACTGCTGGTGGGTTCACTTTTAACCTTGCTGCTGTAGGCTCTACTCTTTGCTGCAACTGCTGCCCAATTAACCTTGAACTTCTCTGGATCCTGCTTTGCTCTCTGGCAGTTATTGAATACAAATAGGTATGATACTGTCTTTCTAACTGTTCTTCAATCCGTCCGGGTATATTTTGCTCAGAAGTTCAATTAGAGCTTCTTCGTGCTCTGACCTTACCTTGTCAATAGAAGTTTTGCCAGGAATGACCCCGTTGGTATACCAAACTTCATTGTACTCTGCTGCAGATATGACATCTGTTCGAAATTGAGAGGGATGAACGCCTTCGTTTGGCAGACCCGCATACGCATGGAAGTCTTCTTCGGTTCGGCAATCAGCCAGGTCCGGTCTTAAGGGAACGTTTCTTCTGGCCTGGAAGAATGCAAGAAAATCGAATTAACAGGGGACCCTAAACCCATAGAAATTTTGTTTAGTTGCTTTTTGCTTACCCGGCGCATGGCCTCCGTTGGAATTACTGCTTGAGCGGGCGGATCAATCACCTTCTTTACCATGGTTGATCTGTTTGTTTAATGTGGAAATCGGAGAGCACAAATTCGCGGGTTGCTTGGTCGGAGTAGAGAAAGTTGGGGAAGAGAGATTTGGAAAACACAAATTCGAAAGTTAGTTTGTCTACTGGTTCCAGATTGCAGTGGGTCGCATTCATTACCGTGGGCGGCAAACAGGTAATGATTGTATAAACGGGTACGGGCTAGACGAAGAGACGGGCAGAAAATAGGTGGTACTATATAGGTGAAGGGTGGAAAAAAAATGTATGAGGGGTGGAAAAAAATGTATGAAGGGTGCTGGTGCTGGTGCTGGACTCGCGTTTATTTGCTACCCACCAGCATACTTTTGCTCCCCAGACGCACGGCACAACAAGTTGCTTGGGTATCTGGTTCAGTCTCAGAGATTCAGAAAGGAAAGGAATGCTCGTTGCTGTCCCAGCTAATAATGATGAAACTGGGAAGCCATTCTGGCTAGCTAAAGTATTGGAAGTAACAATAAATGGAATTCCCACTCAATTAAACGTGCACTGGATGAGAACAAGTGCTGCCAATGCTTTCAGTGGGAGTTATAGTTTGAAGATGGTAAAAACAGGAGTGGGAAGGAGAGCAAAGTCTAAAGCAAACACTAGTATCATAGATCTAGCTGAAGTAAAGGTTCTTGCATATGACTTCGTTCTGACTGCTGCTAATAAGTTACATGCCATCCCTCAAACTTTAATAAGGTCGGCATGTGGATTAGACAAACAACCTAGAAAGGTGGCCAAAAAAGATGATGATGAAGACTCACTTGTAGACAGTGAGGAAGAAGATTGTTCGAGTACATCGAGTTTTGAGAGTGAAGGTGAGGATGAAGGCTCTACTGATCAGGGACTAAATGAGTCTGAGGATGACATGCATCCTGATATTGCTGCAAAATGTAAGTTCGTCCGATGACTCAAACATGTAAACAACAGAAAGTGTAGGTGATGAGGGTTTATCAAAATGTCCTATATTTTTGACAATTTTGTTCATAATTTTGTAAAATTTTCACAAGCTTTGAATTATCACTTCTTTGTCACTCCACTACCCTTGCTGTTTTTTTTATTGCCTCTTTTTTGCTACACTTCATATAAGTAACTATTTTTTGTTCCAAATTAGGAGGATGAAAATAGCTATTAAATATTTTTGCATAGAAGCTATGTTCAATCAACCCCTCAACAAAGGTACCTAAATTAGCTAAATTGTCACACTTGCACGAACAAACCTTCAAAATGGTCTTTTTTAAGGGAAGTTTAGGGAATCTTTCAAAGATTCTTTATGAAGTGCGTTTGGAGCAAATAAGTGCGTTTCAATTTAAACTTTGTTAATACTGTAAGTTCGGTTCATTCTACTGTGTCGCTTAGCAGTCCATCTCTTGTATATAATATCTTAATCAATAGCCTAGGCCTCTAGCATTCTGAAGAGCCGAATTTCTTCATATCTACTAGGAGCTTACGGTATGTAAATACCACCTGGCCCGATATGTTTTCAGCTCTTTAAGTAATAAAACATGGTGCCTTATAGCAATAGACCATTATGAAAATAGTCTAATATATTCTCTAGCGGCATCAGGTTAAGACATGCTAAATTCCACAACATTTACATATCTCAATTTTTTATGGACCTGGCTTTCCTTCACATCTAGTGCGTGTTGATATGTTTACAAAAACACTTAGTGAGTGAATTGAATATACTTAT
This sequence comes from Isoetes taiwanensis, assembly GCA_021234155.1. Lineage (NCBI taxonomy): Eukaryota > Viridiplantae > Streptophyta > Lycopodiopsida > Isoetales > Isoetaceae > Isoetes > Isoetes taiwanensis. Next base: position 2,477,692 of record JAJEKV010000010.1, on the reverse strand, counting down.
TTTGGGGGGGGGGGGGGCTTAGTTCTTTTCTTCTGTTATGCATATGATCTCACCCTCGTAGATTTATGCTACTTATTTTATTTTACAAAGAGACCAAGGAAAACATATGGATGTTTGAATCATCTGATGGCGCTAGGGTTTCGTGGCTAGGGCGGTGGCAGGCGGCCGCCCCTCTCTTGCAGGACGAACGAAGTCCCCATAGCTTATTGGAAGAGTGCGTTGGAAAGGCTCGCACTTGCTTCTGCATCTGATTTCGTGGCTAGTTGAAGAAGGTGTGATGTGCTTCTTTTAACAGCCTTGTAGCAGAGGATCTTCCCTGGAGCTCGCCTTAGCCTATCTCAGCTCCATCTTTATGGCATATGCTAGTCCCTCTTCAATGTTTAAACGTTGTCAGAATAGTTGTGTGTCGAATAGGCTGCACCCACTGTGGCCAGGCAGTATGGCTGCACTCATTGCAGTCAAAGGTGGATGGGTGCACTCACCGCACCCAGCTGTGACACAGGACGTCTAGTCTGGCTCTTGGTTCTTAAGGGGAAAAGGGGTTGCATGACAGCTGAGGTTTCTCTCTAGAAACAAAACATGAGGGAAACGCCATTAAGCAACATGCATATTGTAGCAGTATTTACTATGGATGAGCATGTTTTGAATATTGCAGCATATCAGTCTCGACCTAGTTGTTGCAAGAGGGTGATGGTCTTACATGCTTCGATGTTGTCTTCTTTCCTCAAATATGATGGAGTTGGTTTAGAGATAGATATATTGCAGGAAATGGAGGCCAGACCTTTAGTATTCTAAGGTGTGAGAAGAGGGTTGAATAGTTTCTACAAATCAGTAACTGAAGGTATATAACCCGGGTTGTGCTTCAGGTATGGTCAAGGAACTTTTTCCTGTAGTACTGTGCCTTGGAAGAAGTAGGAAAGGTATGCTCCTTGAGTACTGGTATCCCTTCTCCGTAGCTAGCTCTAGTTGTGTCTGTTGGATTGAAGGCAGGCAAGCATCTAAGGTTATCGCATCATGCAGTAATGGGTTGGATGTGTGGATGTTCCTAGTTTGTCTATGGCAGATATCTATGTTATAATGTGAGTCTTGGATGGTGGCATGCCTCCCCGTGTTGCCCTCTCCTATCCCAACTAGGAGGAGGTGTAGCTTGTAGAAGTGGTATGTGACAGGAAATTGATGAGAGGAAAGAGGTCCAGGAGGCTCGTGGTACGGAGAACCATGGGTTATCACAACTATGGTAGAGTATGATAGAGAGAAAACATAGGCAGGTGAATGAAGTGTGGGGTAATGGACCACCCTTTAGGGGAGGCTTTGATTGATGTCTCTATAACGGGAAGACGGTGAGGATGACTATTCTCCTTGTAGTACCTTTATGAGACAGTGTAGACCAAGACCGAGTTAACGCGTGGGAAGAAGTTCTCTATTTCTTGTTCTTTGTTAGCCTGCATTTTCGGATCAGGAGCACAGTGTGGTATTGTCTCTAGGTCATTATCAGATCTCCCCTTAATTCGGTTTTCTATGGCAGTGCTACTCCCTAGATCTACATCTGGGTTACCTTTGTAAATACTTCCCATCTGGCGACCATGTGCTTTTCAATTCTTCCTATCCGGCCTATTGTGGAGCCTGAAATAAGGTCACAAGGCCTTGTCCTAGTTTCTCTATCAATAAAATTTAAATATCTTGCCTACAAAAAAAAAAAAAAAAAAAAAAAAAAAAGAGATCAAGATTGCAGGGGGACCCTGAACGAGTGCGCCTGGTGGGCCCAGTTATAAGTTTTGCTTTATAACTATTGTTCAATAGATAGATAGATAGATACATTATTGTCCCTTGTACCCTGAAGCCTGTGGACTTATGTAACATGGGCGAGCTCCCTTACGGGCGCTACTAGCACATCATGCTGGTTTACAATGTAACCTTTTCTGAAGGTTTTACTTTTCTCTATTAATACCGGCACCCCGCTTTGGATCGGCTTCATGGCCGTGCACGGGTGCGTCGTTATCAATCAGCTTTGAGCTGAGCGTTTTCAGGGCGATTATGTTGTGCCTCTCAGGCGGTTCATAACAGAAGCCCTTTTTCTTTATGTACTTCTCGATGCCTTGCCGTCATTTCCCGTATCGCGTCTGCCATATCCCTCATTGTCTCTGGTCTGGTCATTATGGTGTGTACGGGCTGCCCCCACTTTATATCTCTGTATTTGTTCCTGATGCTTTCATATACCGGGCATTCATTTAGCATATGATTTTCATCTTCCACTTCCCCCCTGTCGCAAATTCTGCAAAACCGGTCCTCTCTCTCTATTCCCCGCCACCTGTCCTTTTCAATTCTTAGGTCGTGGCTTCCCATTCTGAATCTTGCTAGGATATCCTTCCTGGCTTTTCCTAGTAAATTATCCTGATACATCTGCTATCCTACCTGCTGTCCCGGGTTAAATACTGTCACAAGCCATGTTGTCTTGGGCCCCGTGTGATTTTGCAACCAAGCTTGCGTTGCTTTGTTTGTCCATTCATCATTCCATTCTCCTTCACTAATGAGGTCACTCAGACTCATCCCCATTTTCCTTGTCCACATTGCTACATCCCTAAACCATCCGTTGCTCTCGATTATGTGGGCTTTCGCTGATTCATTGATCGCGATGCTGGCTAGCTTATTTGGTTTTCCACCTGCATTGTTTCTTATGAGATATCTGATGGTCCTTTCCCATGCCCTTACTTCCATCGGTTTCTGCCCTGTCTCATATACTATAGTTGTTTGTGGTGTGTTCGTTCTCAGCTTAAATTCCTGTTTATGCCATTGCCTGTATATTCCTTTTTGCTTTTCCCATTTCTTCTCTGTCAGGCCGGTCCCCAGGCCTCCGCCCCATATAGCTGTGTAGTTGCAACTACTGCGCTGAACAGATAGCATTTGATTTCCCAGCTTATTATCCTGCTTTTGTTGCAGAAATTTTTCATATTGTAATAGCTTCCGATGGCTGTTTGAAATCTTGCATCTGCCCCTTTAGCCCATTTCCCTGTGCCGTGCGCATCGTATCCCAGATACCTGTATTCTGTTGATTCTTCTAGTTCTGTCCCCAGATATTTAAACGGTTTGTGTCTACTTTTGTGACCGAAAAAGACTATTTTGGTTTTGGCGAGATTAACTGTCAGCCCCGTCTTTTCGCAGAAGCCTTCCAGCAGTTTCAATAATCTGTGCATCCCCTTGTTTTTTGTGGCCATCATGCTCAGGTCGTCTGCATAGAGCATGATGGGTACTTTGGTGTCCCCTAGAATAGGGGCGTCTGTATCCCCTTGCTGTTCTGCTATAAACTCATGTAATGCATCTATGCATATTCCAAACAATGTGGGGGATAGTGGGCACCCCTGTTTGACCCCTGTGTCACAATCTATCGCTTTCCCTTCTTCTTCCATTTTCGCATATACATTGTAATACAATCTTGCAATTGCCCCCACCATATCCTTTGGTGCATGCATATCTATAAGTCTTTGTATTAGCTTTTCCCTCGGTACTGTGTCAAAAGCTTTTCTAAAGTCCACAAAGCAGCATATTATTTTCTTCCCCCGGTTTCTATTCTGCTCTACCAGTATCCTGAGTGTCACTAGGTGATCTGTTGTTGAGTGTTCTGGCCTGAACCCTGCCTGTCCCTGTGCTCTCCGGTTCCCTCCCTCTGCCCAATGCTTCAGCTTATTGTCCAAAACTTTTCCAAACCATTTTGCAAAGATGGAACTCACCATTATAGTTCTGTAATTCCCAGGTTCCTGTCTACTCCCTCCTTTATGTAGGGGTATCACCCTGTTATACGCCCATCTAGCTGGTAGTCCTGTGTGTATGATGCCGTTGAAGATATCTGTCACCTGTCTCACAATTACTGAATCTACACATTTTAATAGTTCCATTGTTAACCCGTAAAGGTCGGGGGCTTTGTTATTAGCCATTCAATGCCATCATCACTTCCTGTGTGTTAAAACATGGCTTATCCATCCCTTGTAATTCTGGTATTGGTGCTGGAGATGCTCCGGTCTTATACAATTTCTCCAGATATCTCTCCCATCCGTCTGCCCCAATATCCTCTTGTGTGCTGCTATTTTTCTGGTTCCCTTGTCCTTTCTCTTTAAACCCTCTCCAGAATTTCCGGGGTTGCTTTTTCAGAAGTTTAGCTAGTCCCCATTGGTGTTGTACCAGATTTTTGTTTCTCTTTGCTCTCAGCATTTTCAGATATACCTTTTTCTCGATTTGATATGTTTCCCTTCCCCTTTGCTCTCTGACCTTTCTTTTCTGTTCTCTGCACTCATCATCATACCAACTGGAGGCTTTGAACGCATCCTTCCCCCTTTTTCTTCTTCTCTTTCCAAAAACCTCTGCTGCTACTTTTACTGTTATATCATTTAGCCTGTCTCCATTTTCGTCTACCCTGTGCGCCCCCCAATTCCATTTTCCCATTTCTTCTTGGACGTACTGCACAAATACATCTACTTTTTTCTCTTGAAACTGTATCTTCAGTTTCCCGTTAATTTCCTCTGCTTCCTGTTGCCGGTCCCTCGGGGTGTATTCGTCCTTTCTAAGTGTGAGCTGCATAGGTCTGTGGCTCTCCCTTTTACCTATCGGCCACTCTAGGAGCCCGAATCCCGATACTATCTCCGCTGCAGTGTCATTCATTATCACATAATCCACTATACTTTTCCCGTGTGTATTTTGGCTCGTGTACTTCCTTGACCCTTCCCACTTTTGTACCCCGTTGGCTATAGCGACCCCTGTAGTCGAGCATATCTCAAGTAATAGCTCTAGCATTGACTTCTGCTCTGTCTTCTGTTCTCCTGTCCCATTCCTCTGATCTTGTCGTGCTAGTCCATTGTCCATTTGTGTCTTCCATACTCGTGATTTGTGCCTGTTTCTGCCCTGTTCTGGCGTTCAGATCGCCTATTAATATCATTGGGCCCTGTTCTTTCCATTTCATCATAGTCTCCTCCAATTCTAACAGTTCTAGCTTGTCACTGCTTGGTGGGTAATAAACTAAGATCAGAATTAACTCTATTTTGTTCTGTAATTGTATACTCAAAACTATGTATCTCTTATTAACATCTGATTGCAAAATACATGCACTTTTTACTACATTTTCTTTAACATAGCAGGCTAGTCCTGCACTCCCTCTTCCAATCTTGAAGTTTTTGTCCTTCCAGCACGTGAACAGTTGGTACCCTTCCTCCTCTGGTAGTCTTTTTATGTTGTGCTCCCATGTCTCCACCAGATATATTATATCAGAACCGTGTGCCCCTTCCAGCCTTTCCCCATCATCCCAAGGGTACCCAGTGCAGTTCCAATACCAAATCTTCAGCGTCTCTTCCCGCGGGGTTGCTCCCTCTGGATATCCGTGTGTTCTGCTCCGTTTCCCAATCTTCTTGGTCTCCCTCTTGTTTTCATAGTCGGGGTTGGATTCAAATTCCCGACTCTTGCTATTCGGTCTACGTTGGCCCCTTTTCCCCCTCTTTCTTCCCCTCTGTACTGATTCTCGTCGGGGGCTACTGTTGCCACCGCTGTGTTTCCGTGCACCTGTGCAGAGCTCCCCCTGTGGGTTGGTATTCTCCTTCTCCGCATCCATCTCCCCATCCGTCAACCTCCCTGGCTCCTGAGCTCCCGGTCTTTGGTCCTGTCCCGTTCCAGTCAGCTCTCGTACTCTTTTGTGCAAGAACACCTTGCCATTTTTGACCCCCGCCTGGTTCAGTTCTCTGGCCTTGGCCAGCTCCCTGTGTAGCCCCTGTCTTTGCATTACCGTTAGTGCTTCCTGTACCTTGATCCCGTTTCTCAGCCTGGATCCTGTCCGCAATACCCTCTCCTTGGCTGATCGGTCCCTGAGAGTCAAATTTATGTGTCTCGCTCTCCCCCTCCATTGACCCGATCGTACTGCTTTGACAATGATGCTCCTATGTTCTTTGAAGACCATCTCTATCACCTCTGCAGTCACTTGGTATGTATCCTCATTAGGTTTCTCTGCTATCCCTATAAGCCTAACGTCATGCCTAATCCTAGTCTGTTCCTCATATTCTACAATATGCGGTTTTATTTTATCAAATGACTCCCATGCATTCAATTGAACATTTCCTTTTTCTAATTCAACCAACCTATTTAGGATCTTGGCTTTCTCCTCTTCAATCTCGTCCATTCTGCGCTGCATTTCTTCGCTTGTCTTTTCCACTCCTACTATTCTCACGTCCATGCTGGCAATGGCTACCTTGTTCCGATTGACTGATTCCGCTAGCGTGTTGAGTGCATCCATGCTGGGTATCCTGGGCTCCAGCTGCTTGTTTATTTGTGCTAGAAAATCTTTGAGATCCTGCTGACTCGCCGGTGTTCTTGCTCCCTCTGCTCTCTTGGTCTGATTAAGGTTGATGCTTTCCGCCATAGCTTGGGAATGCGAGGTGCCGCTGTGTTCTTCGTCCGCGTGATCGCTAGAGCCTGTACGATGATGTGCTGCTATATTCGTTCCGTCCATTATATATACTGAAAGCCTCAAACGTTCCGTTAATTCAAAATTCGCCGTTAATCCTGATTTTGAATTTTGAATATTGGAATACCCGTTAATTATTCGGCCTTCATCATTTAATATTTGCTCTTTACTCGGGTATATCAATATCCCCTTCTATAATGATTGTCTGGCAGTTATCCCCTTTTCTGTGTCCTGGGATTCGATTCTCGTCCTTCCACGTCCATTTTTATGTACTTTTGTCCATGTTCCCTGTGTCATACCCCCGCGTCTTTGTGCAAGTGAGTTTGTAGCGGCACGGATACCAGTTGGTGGGTCTAGCCCTCGCTATCCTGGTGTACGGCGTAGGCTGAGCCTCTCTGTCCCGTAGCTTATTCCGTCTGCTTTTTACTCTTATTTTGCATTTCAGAATTTGTGCATTATACACTTGTTTTGAGTTTATAGTGGTCCAGATTTACCAGTTGGTGGGTCTAGCCCTCGCTATCCTGGTGTACGGCGGAGGCTGAGCCTCTCTGTCCCGTATCTTATTCTGTCCACCTTTTACTCATATGGCCTTGCGACCTTATGTTTACCTTTTCTATATTTGTAGTACTCCAGTTAACCAGTTGGTGGGTCTAGCCCTCGCTATACTGGCGTGCGGCAGAGATTGGTGCTCTCTGTTCCGCACTTTATGCTTTCTGCTTTTGCTCCCTATGGTTTGCCTTCCTTCCTTGTTTTCATTGTCCATCCAATGCGTCTGTTCTTTTTATCTGTTATCCATCTGTATATCGGCCCTACACTATGTTGTTTTTCGGATCCCATCCGTTTACTTGGATGTTTCTGTGGCTTCCCTTTACTCCTTTATCCTTTGCCTTTGTACTTTCTGGCCTTGGTATATACTTTTGGCATCCTCCTGCTTCCAGCTGTTTGTTTAATCTTATCACCAATCTATCCGCTGTTCTGAGTATCTGTCTCCTGTCTTCCTACTGTTTCTGTGTACTTGGGCTTCCCATTGTTCCTATATACCTGTTCCCTGTGTTATGGGGTTGCCATATTGTTTAACTAATATTTTACTATATCTTGCATGCTACCACCTTTCCTGTATTTCTGAGTGTACTTCCTTACTGTCGCGTTTGCTGTCACGTTTTCCCCTATATTGGGTGGATATCCATATTGTGTATCTATCTGCACACACAGAGATCTTACCCTTTCTTGGATTGTAACAGGTCGTTAGTCCCCTAAACTTTTCCACCTTACAAGAGAGTCGTGTGCATAATAGTTTTATCGAAAGTCATCTAATCCCGCACTTTTCGTTGTAGATTATGTCCAATTTTACTTTAGAGATCCTTTCCTTATGCTCCCCCCGGGGGATTCACATAGTGTAGGCCGTATATACCATGTGAGTGGACGATAAAGGGTTTTTTTAACCTAAAGCGTACGAATACGTACGGGAAGGGGTTCTTTAGATCTTAAAAAATCCAATCTCTAGTGATGTATTTCATACGGAAAGGGGTTTTTTAGACTTTAAAAAAAGCGTATACGAAGGGGTTTTTTATGACCCCTTCCTCGCACATGGCGTATCCCTTATACACTAAGTGGTATCCCCGGGATGCTCCCGTTTACCGTCCGATATAGTCATCACAGAAATGCCTGGAGAGATCTACCGTTACACTGATGTCTTTGCTAATTTGTAAATTGCTACTTGATTGCTTTCAGTCTAGAGTGTTATAAGAGTTATGGATGGGAATACATCGTCTTGCATTAAAGAGAAAGCAGTATACACTAAAAAATTACTGACCTTCGACAAGAGAGGAAACTGTATTTCATTCGTAAGTCTATCTTATATTCAAAAAGAAGATGGTTTTCACAGTTACACATTCTGGCTTATCCCGCCACTCTTTAAGCATGACCTTCAAACAAAATTTGTTCCTTATCTGCTCGGGTTTACCTGCATCATTCAAACATTTTTATACAGCCTTAAGCTGACCCACCTTACCTATTTTGGTGAGACTGAAGCTAACAGTATTGATTACAAGACGAACAACAAAAAACATGAAAGGAATGATAAAAGTAAAAGGTAAACTAAAACAGAAAGTATTACATGCAACCCTCCCAAGCACCTCCATTGTTGCCCATCTTCCCATCCTTTCTTTGTTTTCTTTCGATCGGATAATTACTTCTTTGGCTTTTTCTCTGCCGACGGCTCCCCTATCTTCTTAACTTTTTCCAGGTTTCTCCCCATGTAAGCTCGACACATGAAATCAACAGGATTCTTCTCGCAGCAATATATACAAACCTTTCCAAAATCGCAGATCATAAGGTTGTGCTGATAGCTTGAAGACCTTTGTATAGCTGCATGAATCTGCAGTCGGTTAAAATATTGCATAGTTCTATCTAGATCTTGGCGCCGCACCGAATCATTTTTGTCGCCTAAAACTCCAAGCACCTCCAGCAACCCTAGAGTATAACCGTGATCCCGCATAGACTGTGCATGGTGGATCCGGTCACAGAAGAGGCAGTAAGCTCGTCCGCAACTGATGCACGAAGACAGACCTCGGCCCAAGCATAAGCAATCTGGCTCGCAGATACACCAGGGATTAAGATCCTCGAGGTCTGGATTATATGGCACCATAAGGTTGCCTGGAGCACCAGATCCTGGTCGCTTCAGCTTCTTCCCATCACTGTCGGCGGCCACTCTCTTACCCTTATCCATTTCCGCGTTTGGGCTAGAAAAAATAGAGCTGAAGAACAGAGCTGAAAACAGAGACGGATTTGGGCTGGCGCTTCCACTGATGAGTCTGAATTCAAGGGCTCAAGAAGTCAAGGAGCTGAGGAGCTGAGAAATCTTGAGGGCGGGTCTTCACGATTCTTCTCTTTCCTTGTTTCCTTATATAGCCTCTAGGGTTACGAAAGTTCGTCTGAATTCCCGCTCATTCGATATGACCGTCTGTCTTAAATGCTTGTCTTGTCCTATCTTGTCTTTTCGAGTTTTCGTGTGTGTACATTTGCCACCTGTCCCCTAGCTACTTCTATGCCCTATTTATATTTTAGTCCTTTTATCTATATTTCCATTAATTTCATTATTACGCCTCCCTTAGGTGTTATGATTATGACGCCGGTCATACGTGCTGATTCCCTACAATTTTATTTTGAATTATTATTATTATTATTATTATTATTATTATTATTATTATTATTATTATTATTATTATTATTATTATTATTTGTTTGTTTATTATTTGTTCACGATCTCTGTTGTTTTGCCACGTGCTCCATCCCCTTTATTTATCCAGTCAGCTGCCGTCTTCTCACCATTTGCCACGTATTCCGTTCCCTTCTATTTTATGTAATTACAAATTCCGCGATATTCATTTTATTATATGCTTCTCTTACCTACCCTTTTTTTGGGTTGCGTCTAAGGGGGCAAGCCCTTGTTGAGGTGGGTTTGTGGCATATGCTAGGTATATGCCAATATATACACAGAATATGCCAATGACTGCTAAAAACCCAACATAGGCTGTAAATGCTCGGTTGCCCCTGTTGTTGGAGAGGAACTATGGAAACGGGGAAACCGGTGCTCGCTCCTTGCTCGAGGCTACAGCATTGATGGATGTCGCTCATTCCAGAAGATGATTAGCCATAAGCAAATGCCTGATGTATTCTCTTTTGGGGCTCTTCTTAGCGCCCTTGAAAAGGATGGGCTAGTTGATAAAGCCTGGAATGTATGGAAGATGATGCAAAAGGTTGGACTCACCTACAATGATTTCAGGCTGTAGGAAAGCAGGGAGATATGAAGAAATTGCATTTCTTGTAAAATGGAGGATTTAGGAATCGGCCTTTCATTGATAACTTACAATTCGTTAATCACTGCATATGTTAGAGGCGGCCATGCTCAGCATGCTCTCAATTGTTTGGAGAAGATGAGAATTGCCAAGATCAAACCAGGTAGTATTGCATATAATAAAGCTATTGAGGCCTTATCAGATGGAGGGCAATGTAAGCTAGCAATATCCATGTACTGTCAAATGCGGGAGTTGAAACTTGCGCAATCACCATCTGCATATGATGCAAGACCTCGTGCTTGCAAGATCAACCATGTGTTTATTAATGTTGGTCTCTTGGGGCCAAGACCTCCCAAGGTAGGAAAACGGGCCAGAAGATGACTTCCAACCAAGGAAAACAAAGTTCAAGCACGTTCTGAGATAGTCCACCCTAATGCTGTTACGAGAAGCGGTCTTCTGAAAGGTTCACAAAATCATTTATAATTATATTTTCGTCATTATCAACAACTAACCTCTTATATATTGATAGATGTAGGTACAGATCACTGACTGGGTAGAAGACACAGGAAAGAAAGCAACATCAACAAAGCAACATCAACTAACACCCCAGAAAGTAAGAACACTTCATCTTGTTTAGTACTTCATTTTGTTCTATCATCCTTTTTGTCTGCCTTGCTCTCGTCAAGTTTATCCTCCTTTTTGTCCTAACCTCCTCTTTGTAGACTTCCGATGCTTTTTTTAAGATTTGTCTTGCGCATGCCTACTGTATTTTTTCTATTACGTATTGGACAAGGTTTGGGTTTAAGCCATATAAAAGGTGGTTTTTAAGAAATGTATAAAGGGTGTCAGAGTAATAGGGGCAAGCTGTCAATGCAGGATCACAAGACGAGTTTGAAGGCTATCTATACGGCTGAAGGTTTTAATAGCTCTGTTTCAGGTGTTGATGAAGTGGGATTGATCATGGCAAGCATCAGCTTCTATGCAGAACAAGGAGGTCAGGTAAGTAGATTTTGACCTACTGGTATCAGGCTAAACATCTTGCTAGAATTTCTTTAATCAATGATTCATAATGTCGTACCGGGTATCAGGTATTTACTACTCCTCACGTGTTTCTTTGAAGGCTTCCTTTCCAACTCTTGGCCCTCCAAAGGAAAGAACGGTTAATGGTATCTCTAAATCTCCATTTTCAAATTTCTGCTCCGTTTCAAACATGGGATGGTATCTCTAAATCTCCATTTTCAAATTTCTGCTCTGTTTCAAACATGGGATGCAGATTTTTAGAGGCTTCTTCAGTCTGTGCTATGGCCTTAGTCTTTTTAGTCCTTTTTGTAAGACCACATTGAGCCATATCATAACCGCTTAGCAGTGCCAGAGCTCCCCCATGGCTATGCCCTGTTACTGTTATGCTCAATTCTTCATCAATATACTTGTTAACCAACCTTTCAATTTCTCCCAATACTTGCTCCGTAGCACTTTGCTTGTTATAACTAGAGTTTTTACTCTTAGAAGTATACAAATGCAAAAATCGCTTTTCTACTTTCACTTTGTTAGCATTCAGCCCAACAGGAACTAACGAGTTCTTCAGATCTTCAATCCACTCAAACTGTGTCATAGTCCCTCTCCAAGAAACCGCTATATCTCTTCTTCCCAGCAAAACAGGGTTATAGTCGGGATCTTGCAAAACGGTTATGGGAGCGTGGGAGTTCTCATGCGGAAGATCTCATCTCCTGGGAATCTGGAAATATTTTGGTGCGCATTTCCCCTAATACAGTATGTGCAAATCTTTGTTTCATGCATTCAGTTTCAATATCTGCACTTATCCCTTACAAATCGAGATACCTCTTTTCTTTCTTTTTCTTTTTTTCTCCCGTACATCCTTCGTTGTAAACTTTTAGCATTGCCGAATTAAACCACAGAGATGGATCCTGCTAATAGTTGTAGAGGCCATTCACTCTAGTCCCACAAAATTCGTCCTCTATTTGGCTGGTGGTGCATCACATGTGAGACTTTGTTTTCTTGTGAAATACTAAGATTTATGCTAAACATATATTTATGTTGTTTCAGGCTCTCGGTTTGATTTTATGTGTTCCGAAAGCCTGTGCTACAAGACAGGGTTCTATGTCATTATGCCATGCCATGGTCAATTTGTTAGGGAAGGTATGTTAGGCCATGGTTTAATTGCATAATGTCCTTTGCCTGTTTTAAATTGCCCTCCGGGTTATAATCCACTGCATCTGGAATTTTCTGCTGAAAGAATATGCAATGCATGAAACACCAAGCTGAATTATTGTATATCCTCCAAACAACCCAAAACTTGCTGAAAGTTCAGGGGGTTACAATATTAAAGTTTTACTATTCTTTCTCGTGGTGTAATTCTCCTAGAAACCAGAAATTACCCATGGGTCTGCTAATTTGTAATTTAGATGCTTATGCTGAATGCCAGATTTTCAGTTTAATGAAGGCTTGCAACCAATAAACACTGCCAATATAGGTACCTAGACAGTACGCCAGCATGCACTTAGCAGAAGAGCTCTTCACTAATGCTATAAGCATGCCTTGTCAATTGTTGTACCAGGCCTTTGATAAGAATATCTTGATGGCTTAAGTCTGCCCATGCATGGCTACTTTAAGCATTTTCTGCTGTCATTTTTGCAGGTAATGTTGTAGCTGGAGTGGGCTTTACTGGGTCCTTGGCATCTATTTCAGTAAAGCATGCGGAGCATAGGTACTATCTACTTTGTTAATGAGCTGGGGCTGGTTGAATTTGTAGTTATAACATGATCACGTATCTGAACTACTACAGATTAATTATTACCAAGTTCTTAATAGAACTATAATTTACTGTTCACTCTTCAGCCAAATCTTCAAATTATTGGTAACAGTATGAGTATCTTTAAGCTGTACAAGGGCTCCCTCGAGGTGCGTGTATCTCGTTAAAAGCTTTTTTCTGTGTTATTTTCTACAAGTCTAGAAATCTTTTTTTTTTTTAACAGCGCTTCTTGTTTCTTCATTAGATAGTTGTGGCATGAGGATCTGTTACTCTAAACACTTACAATAGATTTTGTATTGTGGAGAAGTTACATATCGGTTTGTACACGAGCAACACTTTGGAAGTATGACATTTCATTATGCAAGGTTGGGAAGTTTATTGTTTTATGGGCAGCAAACGATAAGCTAATTATGTCTGTATCCTCTTAACCTTTTGGATGTGTAGTCTTAGCTGTCACCTACTACAGGTTGTATAAACCTTCCTCAAAGTTTAATTCATATTTGCAAAGTTATAAAATTTATTTGCACCAAGCTTGATATTTTCTTAGACTCCTAAGTTTTAATGTTTATTGGGGGACATCGCATAACCATGCATTTCCACATTTACATGACTCTTACAATAGGGACTACGATGTCTCAAGTCGGATTCTACGATGTCTTATTAAATGCTATGTATTGAGTACCATTAAATGCTATATAACGACATTCAGATAGCTTTGCTGAGTTGTAATATTGTATGTATAGGTCGTTTGGGATGTCCTTCATATGGGATTGGTGTTACAAGTGTTAACAGTGCATCTGGATAACTAGGCAGAGCATGTGGATAACTAGGCACGAAGTCGGCCAAGTTGTTGATGCTTTTAAAGAGCTTTGGAAAGCTGGCGCTTTACAATTTTGTTTTTATGGCATTTCTACACTAGGGGTATTTGTCTCGAAATGTAATGGGACTTTTTCTTTATTGTTCCATGAACACATGATGTAACGCTGAAAGTTGGTGGACTGTCTTGCACATACGGTTCCAATGAAATTGACACCTTGAATTGTTAGGAACGATCTAATATCATGGTTATGCCATATAAGCTTGTATTGTATTAAAAGAATATCATAATAGAGAACATAATGGTTATGCCATATAAGCTTAATGGTTATGCCATATAGGCTTGTATTTTATTTAAAAACATTGGCATTCAGAATATCATAATAGAGAACATATAAATCTTTTCATAGTAACAAGCTAAAATACAAAGAGTAAGCAACATTACTCTCAAGAACTTAGAAAAATAGAAACCATAAAATCACACTTTCGCGCCACCGGAGGGCAACCCGTCGTGCGCAACACCTTGTTTTTTTTTTTTCCCCCAACGGGTATGAAATTTGAAACGGAGGTCCCGGGACTCGCGACCTCCCTTCCCCGACGTTTCCCCTATATGCTTGCTTCCACCATTTTTCTGGATTCGATGTTTGATGCCTGTGTAATCTATAATCTATAATCTACAATCCGTCTGTTTTAATTTAATACCCTAATGATATATTCATACACAGGCAATCAGCTGTTTCATCCCTCCACCAGACATGACTGATTTACTGGATTTACTCATAATATAGACTAATTATAATCCAAACTATTTCATAAGAAGATGTACATAAGGAGCTGAGATGGGGTACTTATCTGGCCATCGCCATCATCATCGCCATCGCCATCTCGCCATCTCAATATTGCATATAGATCCTTCCACTTCAGATACTTGCAATTGAGCTTGATAAGTGAAGGAGGGCGGCCTTGGTTGAGGTGAAGACGAGACAAAAAACACTTAATCCTAGCCAAATTCACGCTCATTCCAATGGCCTGGCAGAACATTCGGGTGGGATGTAAGCTAAGAGGTCCATATTGTTAGCATTGATGAGTTGCCAGACAATATGATGTATGAGTTGAGACTCTCCATTGCCATGCTGAACAGGCCAACTCTCTAGCTAATCAACGCATAGACCAAGCAACATTGGAGAAAGTAGACATCCTTGGTGGACCCCAACACTATTGTTTACAAGTTGGCCGGATGGTGATTTGAGCTGAGCATGTTTTGTACAACCAGTATATTGCATTCTGCAACTTTGAAGGGACCCTAACTATGTCAATCTCTCCCATAGCTTCTCCCTAGCTATTGTGTCGAAAGCCAGTGATACAAAACATCAATACAAGTCATGCCGATGATTTTTTCTATATATCAAGGTTCATAAAGTGAAAATATGATCAATGGTGGAGAGTTTGAACCTTAACCCTGCCTGTGTTAAGGCCCAAATCTTAATTTCCCTTGCTCGGACTGTCAATTGCTGCTCCAAAATATTGGTCAACAGTTTTGCAAACAATGAGCTGACTAAGATCATGCATAGTTGGCTAGGAAGTGGGGATCTTATGCCTTATAGCTGGAAGCTACTCTACTAGCGGTCCATTATGGAGGAAAGCCTTCTTGGATTATTGAACTGCCATGTTAGGAGGGGGACGATATATGGCCCTGTCCACTTGAGCAGCTCTGTCTACATGCCGTCTAAATTTGCAGTCTTGCCATTGGCAAGACAACGCAAGCCCTGAGCGATCTTGCCTCTGTAATTACTAGTGGCGGGCCCATCTATAAGGGCATCTTCGATTGAGTTCTGAGTGGATCGTAAAGTTACATGAAGTAATGTACCCACCATTCGAAAGAGGTGTTCCTTGTAAACTGCAGATGCTTTTGTAGTATCCTTTTCCAGAATGTCCTGGGGCGACAACCAAGGAGATCGAATAATTCCTACTTATGCTTCGCAATAGGGTCTTCTTGCATTTGAGGAAAGTGCGGTATTGTTTGATCACTTGCATTGCAAAGCATGGTCAATGGCTAGTTGAAGTCAGCATCTAAATTCTTTACATCCAACATCAAACCGGTAGTTCCAAGGAAAGTATATAGCCAGTAGATGAAACTGATATAAGTAAGCCACTTCAACGTGGTTAGGTTGCACGGGCAACCTCGACAAGGGTATGACCTAGGAAAATGTAATAAATATGTAATGAGCATCACATGTCGTGGTCTCAATCATTGCATCACTGTTGTCATGGCATTTTGATATCTCTTAAAACCTTGGAGATCCATCTTCTAGGTTTGGTGGCCTGGAGACTTTATTCATATAGAATCTTGTATCTTTACTTGTGCTTAACTCTTTTATCCCAGGCTCCCGAAATATTTACATGAATATGGGAAGCGTATGAATCCCAACTTAGTTACGAGGACTAACACCATTGAATGCACGTGCAATGAATGAGCAAGATAGTGGTTAGGCTCATGGCGACAATATAGTTGAGGATTATAGCTAGAGGATTCTAAGTTAAATTGCTAAGCTAGATGTTCTACATACTGAGAAAAGGGTCAACTCGGCAGGCTCGTCACCCACAAAAAGCCCATTACTATGCATGATTAAAACATCCCTATCTCAAATGGCTTTTGAGGGAAAGCCTTGACAAAAATAAGTTCTTTGATGAATCTCTACTTATCATTTTGTTGAAGGAGGACATAGCTAGACTCCTGGCCAAAAGCCTCCAGGATATCGGATGTTAGTGATGTCACTGTGGGCGTCTGCAAAAACACATATAATGGCTCTATGCAAGAGACCAAATTAGCGAACGATAATGACATGTTACTGATGATGTATCTCTACTACTTTGACCGACAGACTCCTAGGAATGCCCTGCATTTCAGCTTGTTATCTGCGTTCCACAAGAATGGGAGGGTATCGCTTCCACCGCATCTACAATAGCTCTTCTAGCGCTGCCTAACTCCATGTTTGCAAAAAGTAGCAAAGAAGAAAAGGGATCATCAAGCACATTGTCAATCGAACCATTTCTCTTCAAGAAAGGCCCCCTGGGCTTCTTTCCAGAAGGGAAAGCTAGCCGATGCGCGAAGCGCGGAGGCCTGCTTGACCTTTTGGAAAGAAGCCCAGAGGCCCTTTGCCCTACCAGAAGGAATCCTCATCTTCAATTCTGTTGCCAGAATGCCAGGTAAAATCAATGGAATGCGGGGTAGAAATGGTTGAATGCAGGGTAGAAACAACAGAACACAAGGTAAAAATTTGAGCGGCACGCGAGATGCATAATTTGTATTTTCACGAAAAGAAACATAGACACGTGTCAAAACATTGTTGGACAGGGGCAGCAGAATTGAAGGTAAGGATTCTTTCCATCACATGGATATGCCCAGCCAGCGTCATGCCTGAATTGTTTGCAGACATCACCAGCACATGGGCAGACCCGTTTAATGCAGCAAGCTCTTGAGCATATGAGAATATGCCCTGGTCTATGGCCTCCGCCTTTGAGTGGGATTTATCCCCAACAAAGACCTGGTTAACCGCAGGCTCTGACTGCTTGCCCTCTGCTCTGTTTTTATGCGAGAAAACCTTCTTGTAGGTTTCAGTTTTGATCGTTGTTTATATTTCTTGTGGCAATTTTTCCTATGTAGTGACCATGAGCATTATATACATCATATCTGGCCTGTTGTGGAGCCCATAAGAAGGTCATGTACTATTTATGTTCTTAATATAATTAAATGTACCTTGTCTTAAAAAGAAAAAAAAGGAAAATCAATAAGAAAAACTGCAAGGGATTAAATTACCTTAATTATCTATCTATATGTGAAGAATTCAGCCGCAAAATAGTCCTTGCTAAACCTTGCGGATCAACTTTTTCTTAGATGCTTGGGCTGAAATTATCCATTTAGCATGAGCATAGATAACATGGTTCTTAGAGCAAGCTCTTAATATCAATCAATCAATCAATCAACATTGTTAATTTGGAATTTTCCGGTCTAGAGGAAAACATTTTTGGATTTATTTTTAAGTGATTTCTCTAAGGTTTTGGGGCCTTTGGCCGCCGGAAAAAAAAACCGATATTCCAAAAATTGGGAAAAAAAATTTGGGCACGATTTCAATTTTTCCCTTTCCAATTTTCAGCACAGCTCTTCTGTCCCTTTCAATTTCTGCATGCGTTTGCGATGATTGTGCCAAGGTTTATGTGTGTCATGCAAGACGGGTGGGATGCCATAGTTGTGCTCTGAGACTACTCTCTGTTTTTCGCCATAACCTAATCGGCCAAAGTCGTGGAGTTTGTAATCTCTGCTTTTGGTGGCTCGGAGTTCTGTCGACTTCCATAACTATGATATTTTGAGGTTATTATATTTGTTTCTTAGATTGTTTATGGTCCTATGATTCTGAGGTTTCGATTCATCTATCAGCTATTCTGCATTTGGCGAGAAATGGCATGCGATAATTACTCAAGCTGGATATTAGTATCGGATTTGATGCAGTTTGCCTGGTTGAGAAGCAAGGAGGAGATCGTTTTTTGCTTGATGCTTCAAACTTCCAAGGTATTCATGCAAGACCAGTAATGCAAAACAGGCAAAAGAGCAGTCTTCTTAGACCTTTCGCGATTGCATGCTTACAGGTTGATTCCTGCTTAGAGAGAGATTCAAGCTCCAATTTGTAGGTTAAGGTTGTGATTTGCTTCTTTCAACGGAAAGCAACAATATAGGAGAAATGTTACTGCCCAAATCTGTCATAGATGAAGATGAGAATGGACACAATAAGGTTTATTGAATGAAGGCATTTATTTTTTGTTTCTAGGGTCAGAATCTGCTTTGAATCTATATTTTTTGCTTGGTGTTCTTTGTAAATGGACATCTCTCTGGAATTAATTTACTGTAGGTTTTTTCAATGTGTATGTTCTAGCTGGGTTTGCTGCTTACAACGGATTTGCTTCTTGGATGAATTTTACAGTTTTGCCTCTTGGTCAGTACAATGGTCGTGGATGAAGAGACCTTCAATTATGATTTGGTGTGAAGCGGATTTAGGGTAAGGACCATAAAGAATTTATGGTTTTTTTGAAATGTAAGCTGGTTTAAATGGATATTTATTTAGATTAAGCTGAGTTCTTTATTTTAGACTCTAATCGACCTTCTAGACCTAAAGGTTTCTATTTTTTTTTTTTGAAGAACTATGTCATCAATATATTAAAAGAATGGTAATGTTACAAAGCAAGTGAGGAGGAAGGAGAACTGCCCCAAAGAGACAGCGATACCTCGACACTCCACAACAAACTCACAGAAAAACTGCAACTCTACTGCTGTACAAACCGACCATCACCATCTACAACACCCAAGAAGTCCCGCCAAATGGCAAACTTCCGCTCTACTACTCCCGGGAACACGTAAAGCTTTGAAATAGCTTGTACCGAAGTCGAGGAATCGGAGAGGAGAGGCTGCAGTGAATCCCCCGAAAGATCCACAACCGCCGCTTCCAAATCAGCCACACCAACCAAGCCACGCACGGATGCAAGGCTTGTTGCCGCAAGAGCGCCAAGCATCGAGGATACATGAAGCAAAGAAGCTGGCGACTAGTCAATCTCACGAAATAGAGCCCTAACCCAATCCAGGCGAACACGCAAGTGAGGGCATAAAACCGGACAATGCTCCAAAGTCTCAACGATGAAGGCCACAACAAAGGGCAGAGAGGGCTCACACCCGTCTAAACCGACTCACAAGGGCATTCACCTCGATACAGCGGTGCACCACGCCGCCGAAGCACCCTAACCTTCGGTGGGGAAGTGAGTTCCATGTCCACGCCCAAACCGAGCGCCATCGAGAACCCGAAGCTGCAGAGACCACTTGCACGAAGGGGCAAAGTGTGTCATGAATAGCCAAGACCCGGTAACAAGACCGCACAAAGCAAGAAGACACAACATCCGGATGAACCTTCCAAACCTGCACCACCACATCATCCCGAGGGACTATAGGTATGTGTAGCGGAATACTCCCGCCCGTGCTCCCAGATAGCCAGGTCCACGCCCTCGTGTGAAAGCGAGCTCGAAAGAACTCCCCCGAAGCTAGCTGACCACCCCAATACCAATCCTCCAAGGTGAGCACCGCAGCGGCTTCCCGGGCGAACAAGGTCAGAGCATGCACGATGGCAGCCAAGGGCAAGTCTTGCGCAGGGGTAAAGGAACCCACAAGAAAGGAGAAGAATGGTGATAAACTGAGGCATAATCTAGCTGGAAGAGCACACGTACATGATCCCAAGCCCGCAACACTCCTGTGAGAAAAGGGGATGCATGTGGGAAAGGCCGGAGACCATACAACAGTGCCCAGGGCAACTCCACATGCACAGACGGCTTCCCAAATGCCACACAATGGCGAAGAGACTGCAACAACAGTGCCGCACCATGGAATAATTTAAGGGCTAAACTTAGCTATTTGGCGATTTTTTAACACATTTTCAAACTAATTTGGCTAAAGTAAATGGAAAAAATTGGGAAAAAAATAATAATTTTAGCTTAACTTTTTTCGGGACTGCACCAACCTTGGAGCTCTTTAGCCAAACTCTAGAAAGTAAGAGAGTAAAATTTTGTATTGTTTAGCTAAACCATAGAAACTTTTAGAATGAATTTCGGGCCAGTTTAGCTAACATCATTCTAATTTATATGAAATATAGGATTAGTTGTTTAGTTTATAGCATTATGAATTAATTTGAGTTCTAGACTTTGCTAGTTAGCATTATTTTAGAATGTTTTCACAAAGAAAATGACCAAAATAAATAGAATATATTGAGAAAAAGTATAGTAATTTGGCTTAATATTTTCTGTTGGTCATACCATAGAAATTTTTCGGTTGATGTTTGGGTTAGTTTAGCTAAACGCTAGAAAGTATGAGAGGAAAAATGTGTAGAGTTTAGCTAAATCACAGAAAGTTTTGGGATTAATATCGAGCAAGTTTAGCTAAAGTCATTCTGGCTAATAAGAAATATGCGATTAGTAATTTATTCCCTGTGCCGCACCAGGAGAAGATGCTCTATCCTGCAGAATGCTCCAAACAAACTTGGAGACCAACACCTTACTATGCAGCGCTAAATCCAGAATGGCCAAGCCCCCATCCTCCCGGGGGCGGAGACACTTCCACCAAGCCACTTTAACAACCGCCCCTTCATCATCCCCGCCCCACACAAAATTTCGAACAATCTTATCCAAAGCCTGTATCTTACCCTCATGAGCTAGCATCGCAGATGTTTGTATACACATGAGTGCTACAAAGTCTTCGACTTGGCAATAGTGATCCTACCCGCCATGGACAACTTGCTACCCTTCCACCAATTGAGGTGTTTACGCAATCCCCCGCAAAATCTCATCCCACACCCTCCCCATGGAAACATCCCTCCAAAGGGAATACCCAATGACTTAGTACACACATTACACGGAAGCACCTTCCAAGGGAATAGAGCCAAACAAGGGGGAGGCTGAGTCGGTGGGCCCATAATGCGGAGCACTTACCCCAATTCAGAAGAATGCCTGAGGCCAAGGAGAAAGTATCCAACAAACCCTTCACATTCTGCAAATTCCTCTCTTCTGCCACCAAGAAGAGGAAAGTGTCATCGGCAAACTGGTTAATAATTTGCTGGCTACCATCCTGCATCCGAAGCCCATCCACCACTCCCTCCTCCACTGCAGTAAAAAACAACTGAGACAGTGCCTCCGCCACAATCGTAAACAAAATGGCCAAAGGGCACCCCCGATGCACCCCCTGCCCTAAGGAGAAAAAGGCGGAGGGTTCACCCGCACACCACCGTGAGCCCGCGGCTGACCTATGCAGACTTCATGATCGTATCTCGAAAAGCGTGGACCACAGCCCAACGCTAACATCATGGCAGACAAGAACTCCCAACGGACACTATCGTAAGCTTTGGCAAAGTCAAGCTTAAGATAGGCAATGCCTTGCCCTGTTCTTCTGGCCCAATAAAGGCCCTCATAAGCTGCGGCAACATTAGTCAAAATGTTCCTCCCAGGGACAAACCCAGACTGCACCTTACTAATGGAAGAAGTCAACACCGGCTTCAACTTCTCTGCCGGGGCTTCAGAATAATCTTATACACAGAGGACAACAAGGAGATAGGCCTCCAATCATTAATAGTAGAAGGCTGCTTAACCTTAGGAATCAAGGAAATGCATGCGGTATTCAAGATCCTATCCATTTGAGAAGACTGCAGCAACTCAAGGTACACCTGGTACACCGACTCACCAGCCCACTCCCAATAAGTTTGAAAGAACTCCACAGGGATTCCATCCAGTCCAGGACATTTATCCTTGGCCATGCACATACATGCCGCCGTTAAATCCTCCCTGGAGAGCTCCTGCTCCAAGCTCTCACGCTGGTGAGGCAGAATAGATGGCTTAACAGCCCCCAAAACAAGCTCCTGCATCTCTTGCTCATAGGGAAGAGTGCGCTGTGCGAAAAACCCTGAGAAATGGGCATGCACATACCTCTGCAAATCAGCGGGATCCTCCAAAGTCCGGCCATCAGGCAAAGCAAGGGACGCCATAGATCTTTGCATATCGCCATTTGCCTAGCCGCTCTCGAAGAACAAACGAACTTGTCCCCCCCTCCTTCAACCAGGTAAGGGCTGCCTTCACACGTGCCTCTCGTGACTTTAACCTGCTCCGAGCAACAATACTGTTGCAACACTTTGCATTCTCCCTAATGCCATCGGAAGGCTGCGCCGAATCCTCTCCAACTCGATAGAGACCATGCAACTCCAGCCCGCTCTGCCGCACCACGCGCCTACCAAAGACCTTGACAAAAGCGCTTCACCCTCGCCAAGGCGGTCACCATACCGGACATACCCTTCGAGAGATGAAAAGGTATCAAGCCACAACCCGGCACTGGGCGAGAAATCCGCATCGGCCGAGTAGGGTGTTCAAAGCGGAACACCGATCCTAGAGGGCCGAGAGGCAAGCGCACCCGATTTGGATAAAACACGAGGGGTAATGATCAGAAATGGAGGTAGGCGAGAATGTTACTCCGGCGCAAAGAGGGCACACCATCCGGTGCACATGGGGAAGCATAACCTTTGGTCATGCCTAGTATCGCCCGCCCGCACCAATCTGCCTATTGCAATAGGTGAAAGACAAGTCCCCAGGGACCTCAACCAAGGCCAAATCCTGCAACAAACGAGACCACTGATCCCTCTCAAACCCATGCACAACCTGGGTTCCAGAACCAGAGCGATCCTCTACTCGCGCTCTACCATATTGAAGTCCCCTAACAACAACCAAGCGACACTGCAACCCACCAAGGGCTCGCAGAACTTATTCGAACTGTGGCCCATAAAGCACCCGGCGAGAAGGCTGATTAGGGGCATAAACATTAACAATCCCCCACTCTTGCCCTCCCTCCAACCACTTAATGATTGCCCACCGACCAAACACATGCAGCTGCAGAGTACATGACCTGCACATCCATCCTCCAAGCAATAAGAGTACCCCCACTAGTCCGCCCAGAAGAAGAAGCAATAGAGGCAAACTGCCTACCAACCATATTCATGAGCCTAGACATATCACCCCTGTGACACTTATGCTCCTGAATGCAAACAATATAAGGACGCAACTGCCGAAGTGCCAAAGAAACACGGGCCCTCTTACTACTAGAGGACCGCACCCCCCGCACATTCCAACTGAGGATCGACCTATTCATCCCAGAGGAGAAGTGTCAAGCCCCACATGCCCACCCACCAGGCCATCAGTCAACTCCACATAGTCATCACCTAGAGCCAGAGGATTAATCACAGCAAAGTGACCCACAGCTGTTGTACGTGACACTCCACTTCCAACACGTGTTGGAAGTCCCCCAGGCACGTCCATAGGGTCATGGGCCACACTAGTCCATAGGGTCATAGGGTCATGGAAGGGATCACCTGCTGGTGATGCGCCCTCTTCTAAGGTGCATGTAGCTGATGTGCCTCCTGGGGTGCCCCTGGATACCTCTCAGGATGCCAGGGCAGCAGCCCCAACTCTGTCTTGCCCGCTTTGGCCGAACAATGACACCTTGTTGCTTTCGCATCACTTTCGGCGGGGTTTTCGGGATTTGGATCAAGCGCAAGGCTCCGGAGTGTAGGACTGCCCGTGTTCAAGAGGCTCTGAAATTTCTGGAGGATCATCACTCTGTTGACCTGCAGGCAGCTCTTCCAGAGACTCCATGGATAGATATTGATCATACTAGGCATGTTCAGACTATTGAGAATCTAGTTTCATTTGCAGTGTTGGGCTACTTCACGGGTTACATATTGGACACGAGGAGGTTTAGCTCTTGGCTTGCAAGGACATCGAGGCGGATTGGTTTGCCCAGGTATCGATCTCTGAAATTCCTCCCAAATAATTTTTTCATAATCATGTTTGAAATTTGAGTCTTGGTCGCGGCAAATGGTTAGTCGAGGGATGGATACTTTGGGTGACTCATATGTGTTGTATCGATTATTATACTCGGCAATGTCCACCGGTTCTTTGTGATGGTTAAAATCCGTGTTGGTTCAGTCCGGGGATCTTCCTCTCGATCGATGGTGCTGATTTCTTGGTTTCTATGGCTAATGGCCTAGGTGTATATTTGGCTCATTCTATTGTGCGAGGTCCCCAAGATGCGTGTTGCTCACTTTGCTTTGCGGACTGTGCCCACTTCTCTTCGATGCGTAGTGGTCCCCGGCATTTTACATTCCGATTGAAGCTTTTGAATGGCTCGAGATCCGGCGGATGTTTCCATCTATTGTCTTTGCCATCGACCTGTTGATGATCCTGCTGGTCTTTGGTGATGTGGTAGGGGTTGCAGGTGCTTGTGCAGGGGCCCGGGATTCCTTTGTTCCGGAGGTAACAGGCGGAGGACTCCGTGGTGCAGTGAATGGAGTTGGACAATGGGAGAGGTGGTGTAGGACGAGGCCGGGGCAGGCTTGCTACTGGCCGCCCATTGGATGGCAGGGCTAGGGGACGTGGTGGCTCAGGGGAGGGCTCAGATGATGATTTGGTTGTGGCTAGGTCTGAGGACAGGGCTGTGGGAGGGGCTGGTGATCCTGCTGGGGATGTCCAGGTAGCGGTATGTGCTGAGCATGAGGTGGCTGGAGCCCGGTTGGAGGCTAAAGGTTTCTATTTTGACAATAAGATCTTTAATTTACAACATATTTGTTAAATATTCTTTTCTTATGACATGACCTAAGCATATTATATCGCCCATATGGATGTCAAGGTCTGATGCCCATATGCATTTTTTCAAATAAACGAGGTTGTGAGATGTAGTTGCTTGGTTGGAAAATGTGCAGATGGCAACAATAGTTCCTTACTTCCATCAGAACTGAAAACCCTGTTATACCCATCCATGAAAGGGGAATTTTAACATGAACTATATATTACAATTGCTTTAGTTTGTTTTCAAGCTATGAGTTTGTCATTAGCTTCTGAGCACATTTGAAAGCACTCCAGTCTAATGTTATTAGTGTAACGAGTCATGCATATGGCATGTACTATCCTTCTCTTTTGCATTGCATCTTCCTTTTGCCTGATCTATATTTTGGTTTATACAGGAGCAGAAGCACACAAATAAGTCCTAAATTTATTGCATTTAGGTGGAGCCCCAAATAATTGACCATTTGTTCCACCCTTGGAAAGGTATAACATCATTGCATTCTTCTATTCATTTTTTTTTGTTTGTGAGCTTCATATAGCAATAATTATCAGAGGTATTTCAAATCAGTTTTTGTTGCAAGTTTTCAGGACATAACCTCTGTTTTGTTTTGATGTAGTATTCTAAGCTCCAAAGAACTTTTCATTGTTGTTTCCTTGCACAGGGACCATTGCATACGCATAATTCATTGGATAACGATTTTGGCCTCAAACTTCATATGAACAAGGTAATCCCAGGTTAATATTTTCTTGGTCATTTATGCAACTTAGCCATTCGTTTTGCTGCAAACGAGCTTTCACTATTGTTTCCTGTGTTTTTTTTCTTGTGCATGTGCTATTGCATATGACCATTTAGTTGGACAAGGACCCTGGCCTAAAAAATTTATTTCTAAATCCATGCCCATGATAAGATCTTGATACATATTGTACATATTCAATGCTATGTCTGAATTCTAAGAACTTGCAACAGACGTGTATTTGTGGATCCCAATTTAGTGATCCATGCCCATGATAAGATCTTGATACATATTGTACATATTCAATGCTATGTCTGAATTCTAAGAACCTGCAACAGACATGTATGAATCTCAATTTAGTCTTAAGTATCATTATTACAGGTTCGTTTGAACCTTTATTATCTCAGGCTGAGGATCCAGATTTGATATACTTTAAATAACCCAAATACAGTGAGTTTGCTAGAAGATCTGTATACAGCCAGTGCAATGAGTCTCTCTCTCTTTTTCTGCGAGCATCCTCAAGATCCTCTTCAAGGAAACATCATATATCAGGAAAACATAGGAGAATTATTCATGCAATACCATGTTCTATACAGATAAGCTTTACACCAAGAACACATTACTATAGCCACAACAATATTGCTACCATACTGCATGGAAGGTGAGAAATTATGTTGTAGATACAAACCTAGATGGCAAGTTCTGTGCTATTCATTCACTCCATCCAGCCAGGGGATTTATGTCTCAAATGTTAAAATCTGTAGCAATAAGAGCATAGAGACATGCAGGATGCGACATGCCATTTGTCTCTACAAAAAGAATTTATTCATGCTACTTTATGCTCAACATGGTGCTGGCTCAAATATTGAAGACGAGTTAGCAGGCTTGATGCTGGCTTTGCTCAAATGGCATGCAACAATCAAGATGAATTAGCAGCCATGGTCTATGCTCAAAATGGCATACAGCAATTAGGCTGAACCAAGTTATCTGATATCTTGCAGTGCAACCCTCCATAAAAGTTACTCAAATGACATGAAACAATTAGGATGAACAAATTATCTGATAACTGGCAAAGAATAAGAATTGGTCCATAAGAGTTTGTCAATCTATTCAACTGCTACTTACTTGGTTGGGCCATTGAATGTCGAAGGGTTTATTTGGTTTCACAACCTGATCTGATAAGAGTACTACTTTCTTTGGGCTTCAATAGTTTCTAATCACAATGTCTTTGTTATTTGCAAGAGGAAACGTCCATTTTTTCTATAGTTTCATTGCCAGCATCATCTATGCATTCCAAAAAAGACAATGAGCCATCCCGATTAGATTAGATAAGTGCTTCAGTTTCTGTCTTATTTCAGTTTGGTGTTCCATGTGGTGTTGTAGTTTGACATGGTGTTTGATAGATTTTGCGTACAATTTAGAATCACAACAAAGCACGACATGTGTTAGCAATGTCTGTGTATCTAACATTTGTCCTACATCCGAGCAAGAATCTTTAAGATCCTTTCTTGCAAGAAAGTATTAAGTTTCTACTTGGACATCTTACTTTTTGCTACATTTGCACATGGTAACTACCTTTTCTAGCATTTTATCATCTTACTTCCGCCTGTTCTAATATTTGGCTGCATTTTGTAGCTGAATGTGTTCGTTGTGTCTTACATGTAATACTAGAGTTATATATAGGTATATACTAGAAGTTAGGACATGGTGCTTATAGTGGTCGTTGTGCACAAATGGCATGCAACAATCAAAATTGCTAAAGCTCGGAGGTGCCACTTTTGTACTTTTGTGTTGGCTCATCCTATTGTATACACAACTCTATTTGGGTAGATCCATATGCCATTTCATATGTTTATCAAAGACAAATTAAACATACAAAAATCACGGAACGTTGGACAATCGTAATGTAACTTTATTTCCATATGTTATGTGTACGGTTTGCTATTGTATATGGTAGGTCTTCTTTCAGGCATGAAACTCAAAACTCATATTATAACTAAACAAGTGCTTAACTTTTATGCAATTGGGTGATTAACCTTGATGTTTCACTAAGATAAATCCAAAAGCAAAACCATCATTATCTACAAGATGTGTCAATAATTTCCAAGTCGATTACATTGCAACTTACTTGCAATTTTTCTCCAAACTATTTAGTAGAGATATTTTTATTGTAAAACTAATATGGTCCTCTTTGTTCGTTTCAAAAATGAAAAAATGAAACTCTTTAGATTACTATTGCCTTTTCAATCAATACTACAGAATCTAGATATAACAAACGCTACATATAACAAACGTAAAAAAAATGCACGTCAACATGCAAGCGACCAAAAAGAGCTTATACGTCTCGAGGAAGACCATAACATTAGATCTTATGTTGCATGGAAATGGAACAACAAATTTGAGACCTCAAGCAATGAAACAGATTTGAGACCTCAGCAATGAATGCTTATTCAAAATCACAAAGAAGGAAGATTCTTAGTATGTTGGTGACAATACAAATTTGGTGCTCCATTGTTGCTCCAAATCTTTTTAAACAACCACCTCTTCAAATTGTTACTAAGCCCGGCAACGCGTGGCACCATAACTAGTTAAGGTTAATCTAGTTATGGATTAGAACTTTAACCTTACAAATGCTTTAAAGCTAATTTAAATACAATGTAAAGACTCCATTGTGGACCTACATGACCTTAAATTTGGCTGTTGGAATTATCTAAAGGAAGGAAGGAAGGAAGGTACTTTTATCGTCCACGGAGACCAATCGGTCTATGGGACCCAATACAAAAAACGCGCGACAAGCGGATTCTTGCCGGATTAAAAACCCCCTTGGGAAGGGTTTTCGAGGAAAAACCGTGGCAAAGAATCACCTTCCCGACAAAGCGTGCTAATCATATAAAATGCGAGAAACACCCAAATATATATACGGTCATGCACCACACCCATAGTGCCTAGTCACGGGCAGCCAAGGGGGGGCAAAGGTGACCCCGCAGGCCCGTACCTCCGAATGTATGACCCGTGGCACGTCATCGGCGGTGTGTTCATCGGCAAATGCAAAGGGCACGTCCGGCCGCATACTAAGGGAGCGTGATCCGCCCGGACCGATCAACGCCGGGCAACTCGAAAGTGTGAGACTCATCCTCAATGGCACCCGTTGACAAAGACCGACAGCCCGCCCCTGGCGGGGCTCCCCAATCCACCCGCCCGCCTCGATCGCGAAGATGGTGGGCACTGTGGCGAATGGAGGCAATGAGTCTGCTTTTGGGGGGCCGGGAACGCAGGTAGAGCTGTGGGCCCCGGGCTAACACGGGGTTGATGTGCTCCTTGTAATGGGCCATTTTGACCTGCTCTAGAGCGCCGGGGTCCCAGAGCTTGCCAAGGAAACAAGCATCTAGGTACTCCCCAGGCTATCCACGATCGCCGGCCGTGCCCGGTTTGACGCATCCGCGTGCTCACAGACGTTCCATCTGGCGAACCACTGCTCTCTCTTACCCCTCCAACAGGCCCTAAGCCGCTGCGGACCCATGGCCACAGTGTAAGCTAGGTGCGGGAGCCGAGCATCACCCATAGTAACCACTTTCTGAAAATAGACGATGTGTCTATCAAGGGCTGCCCGCTGAAGCGGCAAGAATCCAGTTTCTGCAAAGAGAATCGATAGGGGTGAAGGTTTCACCCCAAGTGCCCGTGTGCCAAAATGCCTTCGCACTGCTCCAAGTCATTCAGTGTCGCCAAAGAGGCGGTAGGGCCCCAAACCTCGACCCGTCCTGAATGAGGGCCGGGCTCGACCGGTGCGGAGCAGATGTGACCGATGGCCCCAATCATAGAGCTCGCACAGTGGCTGTTGTTACGCATGGCATAAAAGCTTTCGGCCTACTTTGTCACCCATAGCCGGATAGACGCCTCCAGCCAGAGGCGAGGAGGGGAACTCCACCCCTAGGTACTTGTAGGTGGGCGTGGCGTCCTGAGTCGTCCCGATATGTGAGTGCGGGGAGGCATGGGGTGACGTGAAGAGGATATGAGAACCACCCCGGTCTTGGCTAGATTGACGCAGCGCATGTCGTAGCGACAAAATGTGTCTAGGGCATTTAGGTGAGGGCGCATAGCGGGGGTGTGGGCCGGCGAGGCCAACATCGCCCCGCATAGATGGTGGGCGGGCGACACGGTGCAAAAGCCGTATGCCATCCCCCCCATGCTCGATAAAGCCGGGGCTCTAAGCGATCAATGTAAAGGCCAAAAGTGTTGGCGAGAGGGGCAACCCTGTCGAACCCGATACTCTTGGTGAATGCTTGGCCCGTCGGTACGCATCCCGCCAAAACAACTCTCATACAACCTCAGTATATGGCATTCTCGCGACAAGCGGAGCCCCTGGGATTGACGCAGGTCTAGCCCTACTTTTCGGGGACCCAGATCAAAAGCCTTCGCGAAGTCCACAAAGCGGCAATACAAGTCCAGCCGATTATTCCTACCGTCTTCAATCGATGTGCCCGCAGTGTAAAGATATGGTCAATCGTTGAGTGGCGGGGTCTAAAGCCACGCCTGTGGCTCGGCGACGTGCCTACGCCCGGCGGGTCAAGCGGCCGCTTCGAGAATGCCGACCAACGGTTTGGCAAATACCGAATCGACCATGATCGTCCGGTGAATTGGCGGACGGTGTGGGTCGCCCGCCTTTGTGAATGGGAACAACCCACGCTTGTGGTCCATTGTCGGGGAGACCTTCCGCAATGCTGTTGAGAATGGGGTAGTGAGGACCTGGCGGGTTGCTGCCGCCCATTTGAGTAACTTCGGCACGCATACCATCGAGGTCGGTTGCCTTCCCATTAGCTAGCCGTTGCGGCCCCTCCTCAACATCCTCTCGCCCACGAGAACCAATGGGGGCCATCCTGTGGGGGTATGGGCGACGCTGCGTCCCTGGCGGGTCATAGAGCCTTTGCAGAAGTGCTGTTCCCACTGCCCGGGTGTGATGTCCCCTGTAGGCTGGGCTGGCCTTCGAAGCACTCTGCGCCAAAAGGTTCGAGGATGAGTGTCCAGCAGGCCGAACATCTCCCCCTGATGCCTGGCAAGGTACCGCGCCTTTGTGACCGGATGGGCGTGATGCTGGTGGGTAACTTTTGCGGTACGGATCCGAATGTGGCGGAGCTGCCGCTATGCGTTCTTTGATCCGCATCAAACCATCGGTTCTGGCGGGAATGTTGCTAGCGACCGGCGGCGACGCTGGGGGTGCCAAAGCACACTGTCCACGCATCCCATAATAGCGAAGTCAACTGGTCTGTCTGCTGCTCTAGTGTGGAGGGCAGAATTACTGGGAGGGCGTGCATGAGCATCTCGGCGTAGTCCTCTGCCTGCTCATAATCTAGTCTCAACCGAGGACGGCCGAGGGGCTGGCATAGTGGGGGCTCTGGCGGCTCGCCAAACCCAGGTCCAAATAAAGTGGGAGGTGATCTCGAGTCGACCTCCTCATCCCGATCGCATTGCCCACCCGGAACGACCGATGAGATGCATATCTTGGCGCAACTTACGAGCACATAGTCCACCACACTAGACCCTCCCCACGATTGTCTGCATGCATGTGCACTTGCGAGAATCGGGCCACTGTGAAAGGCCATTGCAAATTATGAAGTCAAAAATGCCACACAGCAGGAGCAACTGTCTGCCAAAGCGAGTGACCTGGCTGTCATCCGACCTTCGTGGCCAGGCTACTTCTGCGGGGCGTAGCTGCAGGACATCGTCAGCGAGGGGGTCAAGTCGCATGGGCTGCTCTACTCCTGTCCGTGCATTGAAATCTCCAAGAAGGACGACCCTACCCAACTGCTGGTGCTGCTGTATGTCATCATATAGATCGACATAAGGGTCCATCCTATCCGCATCGGGGTGGCTGCGATAGAAGGTGCTGTCTGCGTGAGGGAAATAACAGGCGGCCAGAAAAAGAGGGTTGCCACTGGTATTATGCACACGAACCCACAAGTACCGGTTGTGTCTGTCTGTCTTCTGGAGGGTAACCGAATGTGCCAAGGTTGTCCGGTAGTAGCAAGCCACTCCACCATGACCCCTCTGTCCTGTACAGGTATTGAAGACCGAGAAATGTTGGTAACCCGGCAGATCAGGTAGCCTGTGCCCAGCATGCTCCCATGTCTCCATGAGAAAGATGAGATCCATATCGGCTGCCACGGAGTTCAGACTGTCCCCCTTCTGCCAAGGGAAGCCTCGACAATTCCATGAGACCACCCGGAGACACAATTCCTATTTGTCGTGGGGGATGGTATCTGTAACTGAGCCTTGGGGAGAACGGGAAGCAGAGGTCGAAAGTGAGAAGTAGATGATGGAGCGGAGGCATGTGGTGGAGAGGCGTGGCCGTGGGAGAGAGGGGGAGTAGGAGCAGGAGAAGGGGGGCCGTGGTAGGAGAAGCGTATGCGGGGGCGCTGCCCAGTGCGGTTGGGGCGGGTGTGCAGCAATGCAGTTGTCGGGAAAATGTGCATCCCGCCTCGAACCAATCTGCGGCACCCCCCTGGTGGCGAATGCCTCTGACCCTGACAAGCTTCTGTCTGCGTGCCTCCTATTGCACGGGTGTGAGGAGTCGGCCCACGCATGCGAGGATGTCCCCTTCAAAGATTCGGGCCCCGGGCGCTAATATGGCATCACGCACCTGTGCATCCGCAACCGTGAATATGACAATGCGGTCACGGCCCGGGCGCTGAGCCCCATGCCGGGCTGCTCGAGAAATGTGAACTGGCCCCGGGAATGTCATCCGATCGAGAATGTGTGTTCGGATGTTGTGGGCGAGACTCTCCCCCTGCTGTTCTGGCATGCCTCGAACTACCAGATTGTGGCCTCTCCGCCTGCGCTCCTGGAGTTCTCGACTGGCAAGGGTCAAAGGTGGGCTAGGGCGGGTCTGTGGCCGGGGTGTGGTGGTGGTGGCTGGGATGGCGTGGAGTGGCTGGAGTGTGGCTGGGATGGCGTGGAGTGGCTGGAGGGCGGGGCAGCAGTGCGGGGGCGTGGCTGCCGGCGTGGAGGCTGTGGCGGGATAGCGGTCTGAGCCGCGTTCTCGGCCCTGTGAAGTCGGGAGCACAGCTCTTGCAGAGCCTGCTGCTGCTTGGCCATCTCCTGCCTGCACTGCTGCAGCTGACTATGAACCTCGGTAGGGAGACCCTGGCTCTGTCTGTGGATGGTTGCCCGCAACCCCTGGAGCTCCGTGCTCGAAAGTAGCGAGCTTTCGAGCCCCAAAGACACGGGCGTCGAGGGCCGGGCTTGCTGTTGCGATCTTACTCTGAAGATCCCGGCCGTAATGCGGGCCGTGCGCAAGAGCGACCTGCTCCCCGTGCCATGGTGGTGCGCCTCTACCGGATTGGCCAGTGACACCGTGACCATCGTCTCCTGCATTGCGCGCTCCCTCTCCTGTGTCATGGTGTCCAGAGTGATGAACACAGAGTCTAGGCGGGCCCGCATGTCAGCGACCTCACGCGCCTAGCCTTTGTTGCCGCCGGTGTGCAAGGCCAAGGCCATCTTCCACTGCGGCAGGCGGGGTCTCCAAACGTGATACGGGTTCTTCTCGACCCGATTTGCCTTTTGAGCACATGGGATGCCGAGGACTCCATCTCCAGCGCCATGCCGGCCCGGCGGCACCGTTAGCCTCAACACGAGCCTAATCGTTAGCCTCCATTCCCGCTTTGACGTGGCTCCATTCTCTGCCGAGGCGGGGAGTTCCTATGTGGTCCGAGCAATCAATCCCTTCCGGCGGCCGGCGGCCTGGCCGAGGGGACCTTAGCCTTAGCCCGAGCCTCCTTCTTCATGGAGGATGACTCTCCCTGTCCATGATGGCTGATCGGGACCGTTTGTGCGGGCGGCCCCTCGCCTTTGGTTTCCTGAGGCCGGCCCATCTTCTGTGGCCATGACTTCCAAAGTTTGAGGGGTCTCTGGCTGCGGACAGGGTGCCTAGAATTGAATTTGGGGACTCAACAACGCGGGCGGAGCACCTTTTGGGCTGGCCAACGGAAACCCTAAGTGGTGGGCAGGGGGTGTCTGTGTGTTTCTAGCGAGCCCAGCAACACCCTGGTAGGGGGTGCCCACCACCTTTGACTTTGGCTTTGACTTTGACCTACTGCCACTGCTTCTCATAGGTCTTTCCAAAGCTTTGTATAACACGACACCATTTAACATGCCACTGCTCTAATCTACTGCCACTGCTTCTCATAGATTAGAATAGAACATGAAGATCTAGCAAAAGAACACTGCCCCTAACAACCTTAGTAAGAGATATAAGAAGTATTTACTAGGCTATATGGTCAGAAGTACTCTCTTAGGCCAAAAGTGTTTTGCTAATCAACATGTGAAGATGCTAAGAGTTTCACACGAAACATAAAAGCATTAGTTAAATCAAAATGATTGAACTGAAGAATATGCTAGTCTATTTTTAAATCACTCAAAGTCAAGGACAATGTTTATTTTAAAGTGGTAAAACAGAGACTCTATTTTTTAGTTACACATGAGCATTTCTGACATGGAAGTCTTGAAATGACATTTTAGCGCATGGACAATGTAAAAAGATGCCAGCATATTTTCTAACGACATAAGTTGACCATCCTATTTTTTTTTTTATGGTATCAATATTGAACAAATATTGTCGATGTCTATGTGCCGCATATTCTTGAAGTGTTCCAAATGTCCTAATAATAATGTTTCAGTTTTATTCGATGTCTTTTTTCCGCATCTTTTTGAGAGAGCTCCATATGTTCTTGAAATAATATTTCACCAGTTTTGTCCAATTCCTAGAAAGCAATAATGATCTGACTTCTCATCTGACATCCCTTCTATCTATCTATCTATCTATCTATCTATCTATCTATCTATCTATCTATCTATCTATCTATCTATCTATCTATCTATCTATCTATCTATCTATCTATCTATCTATCTATCTATCTATCTATTTTTTCAAAAATCTATTCTATTAGATTCGTAGACATCAAAAAATCCTTTCTATTCTATTTTTTCACCATCACATACAATAAAAACCGAGGGTTTCATTGGTCTTCATCTGGGAATGAAAATATCTTAAATGTACATTGTTGTCAATTTTATATTCAAAGCAGAGCGTATTCAAACCAAGCTCCTATCCGCTCATATTTTTAGGCTTTCCTATTTAACAAGGTTGCATATTAAACGGGAGTGTTACAACACTCCCATTTGAAGATTCCCTTCTAAAATCATATTAATTATTTGAAATGGCCCTTTTGGGGTTTAGTCCAAAAAATTATAGTGATTACAGTTTAATATGCGCTATTTTAGCCCCAAAAAAAAAAAAAAAAAAAAAAAAAAAAAAACCATTAGGTCACCATGTCAACCACTTGAAATAGCAGTTTTAGGGGTTACGTTCAAAACATTATGGTGATTAGGATTTTATATACGCTATTTCAACAACATTTATTTCTTTTGCCACTGATGAATTGTGATCACAAGACAAAAAGAGGTGATCTTGTAATGGATCACAAGTTAAATTACGAGAACTAAACAGAAAGTGCAAGGTGGAAAAAAATTGTAAAAATAAAGTTTTCTAGTGTGAAGTGAAGTAAAAGGACCAGAGCATGCGAAATCTGTCTAAAAAAAACCTAATCGGTATTTTCAGAATTCCTATGCTATTCCAGAATAGGATTATCGGTTGCATGTGCACTCTTACGCTATTCTAGAATAGGATCTTGCACTCTTATGCTATTCTAGAATACAATAGTGTAATAGTCATTTTTTGCAAAGGTTCAAAACAAGGGAGAAATATTGCATTTACTAACCAGGACAAAGCTTGTTAGGACATACATTAACCTTAATTGATCCCTTTGGTTTGGGTGCATATTCACCGGGGAGGGGGATGACTCCGGCAACGAGAGCTATTGGATAGGCATATTCACCCCTTATTCCTTAATCTACACCGTACGTAAAGTTCCTCCTTTATGAGGTATGCAAGTACAAATTTTTCGATACTGTATAACAAGATTCACAAAATACTATAAGTTTTCAAGCGGAATACTATATGGTGTTGATTTCGTACGTGCAAAATACAATTATGAGGGCTCTCGCTGCCCACGTGTGAATATGCACCCAAACCAAAGGGGGTTTAAGGGGGATTTTAATTTAAATGTGTTGGACCCAATGGTTGTGTTAATTAATGTCAATGGTAGTTATGTGTTAGTTGTTAATGTCAATGGTTGTTATGTGTTGGTTGTTATGTGTTGGGGGATTTAATTTTTATATGTTGGATGTTAATAGTTTGTGTTGCAAAAAAAATTTTTTGGCCCCTTCGGGCCCTTAGGGATGTCACCCCTCCCCCCCTCCTCCCGGTGTGACAAATATTTTAGAATTCAAACCAGAAAAAAACTAGAATTCATTTGAGGCTTTCATCACCTGTAGCTTTTGAATTTGATCACAATAAAACAAATAGAACATAAGTAAAAGTTACCATAAAGATAGAGCAAATTGATCCCATTATTCTGAAAGTCATAAAGTTTGCAACACCCATACACAAACATTTTTCAACTGGAATTTAACAGCAGCCTTTGGCCTCCATGGATTCTTGTGATGAGAAACCAAAGTGGGAAACTTTTCTGCTTGTTAGCACAAGGATCTAGAAGCCTTGGAATTTGCTTAATAACTGCCTCAAAATCTAAAAATGCATGGTAATTTTTTGCAAGCTTCATTCGGAATGAGCCATAAAACAATATCCAATAGCGCAATCCTGTATTAATCAGCTGGTAGGATGTGAAAGCCTACCAAACCCGGCCGAAAAATTGCTGTTTTAGCATAGATAACTTAACCAAACATATCCATATCATACACTTCCAAAAGATTTTTTTTTTTTTTTGATGAACGTGGACCTTTATTACTCAAAAGAATACAAAGAGTACATGGGGGACTCAAAACCCAGCGGAGAAGATATCCACTAGAGCAACACTACCCACCACGTACATAACATAGAAAAGCAGAGAATGCAGATCACCATGAGCACAACTGTTTGCTATGAATAGGTGTGAATCTGAAGATATTGTTCCCAAATGACACTTTTGATGTCATCCTTCAAGGAAGAACATTTGTACGCCTTCACAATGCGACTACGGGCATCGCTAAGCACTTGCGTATCTGAAAAGAGCTGTCCCTTGAAGATGAGGAGATTTCGTCTCTTCCAGATGGACCAGATGATCCAAGCAGATGCTAAGTGGAAAGCCCTCTTTGCCAACTTGTCCCAAGAACTAGGATAGACTGACAAAAGGACCTGCTGACTATTCAAGTCACAACTAGAAACGTGTGCCCGGCGATGCCGGGCATTAGTTGTGGACGTGCGAAATAGGTATACATAATGAAGTCTATAAGTGAAGTAAAGAGTTGTAAATATAATTGCGTTCATAAACATAATGGAGTGCTTACGTCGAATTGTAATTTAGGGAGGTCAAGCATTATCCATGGACGTGTGAAATGGGTAGGAATAATGGAGCATGAAGTGGAATAGAATGGATAGATGATCAAGGAAGGACACCATAAACTTTAAGCTTTAAGGTCGGTCTAGGATTTCGTATTTGTGAAAGAAAGCAGATCCAATGCATAGTCAATGCAATTATAGCTCTCAAATCGGAGGAAGTATGGAACACTATCTTGACTAAAATTCATTGGGGGTAGCAATACCATTACCCCTAAACGGGATAGAGTAATGGTTAGCCCATTATATGCGCCTTAGAAATTTAAGCATGGGCATTTGTAATTGACTTACAATAGTGAAGGTATAGATGAATTCTAAAATGCTAATGTGATCAAGAGCTCTCACGAACATGTTTATTGCATTAATAGAGGGTGGCATCATACACGTAGCAACCACTTCCTTCAACTTATGCCTATAGCTTGTGATTGCAACAAATGTAAGTATTTCTCTAATAACATATAGTGAAGAAGGAAGGAAGGAAGCACTAGATACCCTCATTCAAAATGAATCGAAAGAGGACGAATGCATGGCAGACAATTTTGGGTGGCTAGGTTTGAAATTGTTCGTAAATACCGAGGGTGAGGTTGTCATTGAAAAAAGTAACGATGATTACCAACAATCCTTAGAGAAATTGGCATTGAGATAGGAGAACCAATGACCACATGAATTGTGGATAAGGTACATGCTTAAAAAGATATTTGACAACCTTACAACTTAGACTGTGATGGGTGAAAATGTATACCAAGTGTTGAAACATAATACATGACTTGGATTTG
Source organism: Isoetes taiwanensis (assembly GCA_021234155.1). NCBI lineage: Eukaryota > Viridiplantae > Streptophyta > Lycopodiopsida > Isoetales > Isoetaceae > Isoetes > Isoetes taiwanensis. The sequence continues at coordinate 2,439,730 of JAJEKV010000010.1, read as the reverse complement.
TATTCCTTAAGCTCAATGGGTCTAGAGGATACAACATTAGTGATGATGTGCTATATGTTGTAATAGTTTAAAGTTGTTTGTGAAAGTTAGTTGGGGTAAGCTTGTCAAAACGCGGCTCGATATGGTGATGTTGTCAAGGTCGAGAAGAGGAGGTAGAATATTATTGGTATAAATAAGCCAAAACGCTAGGGATAAATTATTGTAGAGGTTATTAACAGGCCATCTAACTTTGATATAATCGGATGATTGCAAACATTGCAAAACATGAAAATGCTTAATGCACCTTTACCGCCATAAAGTTTGAAAGATTCATTTTTGAAACCCTTATTCAACATCTAGGACTTGAATATTTAAACATATATGCATAATAGCATTAGTTTGGAGTGCGTTCATAACGCCAGCACTAAAAGCACCAAGGTGGTTAATATACGCAAAAACAATGAGCCATTGTCTAAAAACCGAAGTGGTCATTGGCTTTCATCTTAGGCTAAAGGCACCGAGGTGGTTATTTTCTTTCATCTTAGGCTAGAGAGGCATGGAACACCAAAAAAAAAAAGGGGAGTCATTGTATTACATAAACAATTACGTACACTCTCCGATGTAAATAGCTAATTACGCACACTCTACGACATAAATACCTGCGATAAATGGAATATCTGCTTACATGCTTTTAATATCGAACACTTCATCCAAAATAGTCACAAGTTGTAACGGAGTCAACATGCTTCTCCTATCCCACACGTGTATATCCTTATAAAAATGCCACCATCTATACATCTTAATGGGTTTTTTTAAGTCTTCTAGACGTTCATGACCATCCATTGGAGTAAAAAAACTTTGGGACATAAAATTCAAAACCATTAGAAATGGAAGATATACAACTTTCAAGCATCTAGATTACGTCAATGTCATAACAAAGAATGATATCTCCAACCTCATTGACAAAAAGATAATCTGCTCACCTGGATGCAAGTGCAAATAAAGAAGATGTCACCCATTAATAAGAACAGATAGCATAACTGATTTGATTGCCCTTATGCTTCTTACAAATGCTCAAAATAAAGCATGCAAACAAAAATTCAAGTTTCAATCCACTAATTTCATTGTCAATTTATTACTTCTTCCATCTGATGCCAAAACATAGAAAACATGCTTAAAAGAAAAACCAGTGCAAGTTCTTGTAAAGATTCTTCTTCAGAGCTTCAAAACAACAGATAACTTACCCAAAATAAACAATGACAATGCTCTTGGCCTTAGCCCTTTCTAATGCTTCCTCCCAACATCCAATCAGGAGTTTGAATAAGTCTAGCATCACTTGATCCCATTTTTGCTTGATCTTAGAACCAGTGTCACTGATAGCTGATTTCATAGCCTCTGGAGTTGTTAGTGGCTTCATAGCCTCTGGCACTTTGGAGAAAGGACTTCCCTGATCTGCCAACCCCAAGTGAGGTAGCTTTCCATCCTGGATGAAGTAGCAGCAAAATTGTGAAAATAGAATAAATATTGTCTTGGCACCAGCAAGCTTTGATATTGAGCAAAGTTCAGATAGCGCCACCTCATCATTTTCATCAAATATAGATGAATTGTTAAGGTATTTACACCAGGCCTGTATTCTAGAGAATGCAAGAAATCGCGACCACGTTGGCGCTCAGGCCATAGTAGTGCTTTTGATTGTAGTTGACCTGATGCTTGTCCTTCAAACACAATCTTAGCATTGATTGACAACTCCATCTGCCGGAACTTATTTTTATTGTTATCAGAAATGCGGTCTATGCTGGAATCAAATTTTCCAGGTGTTTTCATATCCATATCAAGAAGAGCCTCCAATTTCTCACTCGCCTCTTCATACTTACCTGAGCTAAGATAGAAGTTAACCTCAAGCTCTAGCACAGACCGAAGAAGTATTGGGTATGAACGTCCCAACTCCTCTGCCTCAACGAAGTGATTTTCTATGTCTTCTGTGTTCCCAGATATAAGTGCAATATTTGCAAGATTAAGCAAAGCCTCATGACCTAATTCTAGATGGTGCTTGGCATCCTTCCATGAGATAGCCAATAATTTTAACCAAATTTCCTTTGGTTCCTCAACTTTTGATTTGTGCAAAAGCAACGATGCTTCAGACCTTAAGAAGATTATCTTATAATGCTCATGAGTAGAACTACCGGAACGTATGCCTCTCAATGCAGTTTCTTCGAACCGTTCCATTCCACCTTCAAATTCCCAGCTGTAATTGGCATTGCACTATTTGACATATACAGTCACAAAGTATTTGTGCAATGGCGTATCCTTTGATTGAATGTGCATTGAACTCCACTTTTTCAAGTTCCGTGATGGCATTTCTAAAAAGATCCACGCATTCTTCATACTTTCGTCTGATGAAATTTTCCCCTGGCAAAATAGACTTACACCATCTGCCAAAGGACCACCATACTTTTCTATTTGCCTTTGTAATTCTCTTGCCTTATCATACTGCCCCAGTCCAAAATACGTGCGGAAACGATCATGCAATGAACAAATCTGGGCATGTGTCCACGTTGTAGCTCTTACAGCTTCCAAGTTCTGCAAGCGGTATGTCAGTCGATCATCAGCTTTGCAAATATCTAAGTGATTAAGTTGATAGCTTGCCAAATACCTAAGGGTGGAGGATTTTTCCAGCACCAAGCTTTGCTTCAATAACTGTTCATAGTCTTCACTGTCTTTCGAAAGAGCCATTGCACAGCGCCTCAGATCTGATGCTTGACTTCAAATCGTCTTAATCTACATTACACCAAACGCTGCACTTGATTTAAAATCTATAGTAAGCACAATGGACTGAATTTATCCCTTGGACTGATCCTCTCAAAAATGAAAGAAATAAATCAAGATAACAACTTGGAGCCAAACAACCTAGAACTTGGGATACATTGCTTCCGGTTTCTAGGTTACACATACCAAGATAAGTAGCAAGAAAGAGTTAGTAAAGTACACATGGCAAACTGATGTATAAAAGCCTCAATGAAATTTGGAGCCTAATGATATATAGTTTGGTGAGATGAACTGTATTGTGCATGTAATTGTGCACTTGTCCTTAGAACTGAACATGTAGGATGACTTAAACAGAAATCTGCTACAACAAAAAATGATGAAGTTAGAAAGTCGCCTTGAATTCAAAATGTGCTCATTGCAGCTGATGCATAAGTCCTTTAATATCTTACAAAAATCAATCTACATCCTCTATAGCCTGCCAATATTTGCATGCATTAATAAGGACTTGTTTTTATGTCAGTCGGATCCTTTAGCTTCAACCCATCATGCGTCACAGCTCTCAATAGATCCCCATTGCTTGAGCTCAATGCTGGGATACCAGTATTGCAGTAGAATATAATAGAATAAAGAGTACGCATAAAGTAGCCCCTAAGCATAGCCATTTAGAATTAGTGATCATTATTTCCATGAGCACAATAATTTGAACCATGACAACCTTACCACTAAAAGTCAAGAGACATGACATGTCAAGGAGGCCACGTCAATGGACAAAAGAAAAAGTGTTGATAAAGCCTGGACAAACTATTTGTAGCATACATGAAGAGGAATAATCTATACCTATAAGTATAGACTACTTTCATCATGGCAATCATCAATTTTTGCAAAAACATATAAGGACAATTTAACCTCTATATCAGCAAAAAACCAGCCTTTTCTGGATAAGCATGCTTTGCACAATAAGATTGGCAGTATTTAAGGTGTGAAAAGGGCACAGCAAACCAGATTTACATGCAACTTCTATAATTCTTAGCACTTTAGTTTTCACCATGATTACCTTTAAGTTTTCCTGGAAATGTTTTCCTTCTTCACTCCTGTTTACTAAAACCAAAAGGTGAACTGCATAAAATGCCGAAGCACGTGACACTGAATTTAAATTGTGCAGCAAATTCCTGTAATGTGATCGATTAGTTTGAAAATTTTATCTTGAGCAAATAATTACATCCATAGAAAACCATTTATTCTTTGTCAAAGATATTTGTTTTTAGACCTCTATTGAACTGGATGGTGGATATAACCTAGCTTAGTGTTTCATCCTCCGCTTATATTCATGAACATCCTGCAAGGGAACAAAGCAAGCATCAAAATAAGCCCCGACTCATCTTACCAAATACCAAGAATTGTACCTGAATGAAAAGATGATATGCTTTTGCTGCTATGCACATATGGACACTGGTAGCATGTACAAATTGCCCCATCTTCGCATGAATGTCTGCAACTGAAAATTGTAAGGATCAGGAAAAACAATAACTACAGTGAAATTTAAAGGATGGTTTCTATCTAATTTAAAGGATGGTTTCGATCTAATACTTCAGTTGCTGATACTTCAACACAGAACACCTCAAAATAAATCATACTCCATTACACGTTTGCATACTAAATCCAGTTTTGTACTGCCTGAGTTAGAATGGGGCCTGTCTTGAAGAATGGGCAATGGAAAAGACGGAGTTTAATATGAAATTTCCGGCCACAAAGATGCTTACTTGGCAATTTAACAGATCTACCAGCAAGTGGAAATAGATCTTTGAAAAAAATTAGGTTGTTGCCTCTGCTCCATGTTCTGTTCTATATTTTGCTACAGCAATATCATACATTGGGATTAGACAGTAAACGACCCCAAACCAGAAGTAAAAGAGCTCTGTACAAAAAGCAAGAAGAGGATTACATGTTCATCTGTGTTATGTTAAACCTTATTACATGAAACGCAATGCAAGTTGATGTTGCAAAGCAAATTCAAATTTCGTATTGAATGGAAACCTTTGCTATGGCACCAGTTTACCAGCACCATGATCAGAGGCCATAAGCATAGAAAGAACGGAAGAAAAGGAAAGGAAGAATGGCTCACCTTTGCGCCAAAATTGAGAGCTGAGGAGAGGTGCCGGAAATGAGAGCTGAGGCGCCTGGAACTGGAACTGAGGAGGCAAAAAACCTGTAAGCATAGGAAGAACGGAAGAAAACTTGCACAAAAGGAAGAATGGCTCACCTTTGCGCCAAGATTGAGAGCCGAGGAGAGGTGCCGGAAATGAGAGCTGAGGCGCCTGGAACTGAGGAGGATTGAAACAGGAGGAGGCAATTTCGTATAAGCCTAGAAATTCAAATCCGCTCCTCATTTTCTCTCATTCAATTCTGGCGCCTCAGCTCGAGATCTGGGAGTGGCATTCAATTTCGCCAGCCTGCGTCCCGCAAGTGGGATGGAAATGAGAAGGGAACGCCGCATCCGCAGTGGGATGGAAATGAGAAGGGAACGCCGCATCCGGCGTAACATGCGGCGTTCCCTTGCACAAAAACCAAAGCCTTACGAAAATAAGAAAGAAGATGGAAAAGACTCAGCTGGACGAAATCGATGAACAACAGTGTTTACCCGCACGCATCTATGCGTGATCTGCCACCATAAAATGGATAGTTTAGGATGAAGCAATTTATCCCATACCCATCGCCAGACTGTTTTACGATGAGGCACGGGGATAACTAAAGGCCACTTTGGCGATGGAGGCAACACCTCAGGATGAAGCAGGGCCACATACATCGAGTGCACCAGGTGCTCCTCCTTAACACTGCCATGAACCACCCAGAGCTGGGGAGCCACGTTTTGTGGGTGTGGAGGAAGTGTAGCAGCTACTTTTTCCCAAATGCTCCGGTCCCAACGAAGGAGAAGGAACTTCAATTTGAACTCATTCCACGTCAACAATCTCGTCTCATTATACCATGCAGATACCGTGAGCACACCTGCTGCTCGCCACCGTTGCGTCAATGGATGGACAGAAGAGACCAGGGGACAATCTGCATGACCGTCACCCAAAGGGATCCACCAACAACTGGCTGTAGGATCTGTGTGGGCCATTGGATGGAACTGAAACAAAGTGCGCACAGTCTCCCAAGCAGTTAGCAACCCCTTGAGGAAAGGAGATGCATTATGATACACTTTCAAAAGATCTCGGAGAGAGCTTTCCAAAGCAATAAACATCATCTCAAACAGAGCTCTGGATCAAAAGTTATTATAAGAAATGTGTTGCTAGCGGGAAAACTGCACTACATGCGTGCCCATTATGCACTGCACACGCAAAAAGAGGGCTTTTGTTATGAGCCATTGGTTGTTGACCATTGAAAAAAAAGGCTAAAATCAATGGCCCTTCATGTGCCCATTATGCACCACACGCACAAAAAAGGGCTTTTGTAGTGAGCCATTGGTTGTTGACCATTGAAAAAAAAAGGCTAAAAGCAATGGCTCATAAATGGTGCACTCTAGATGTACGCATTAGTACATCCATTTGAATACATCACGAAATCATAGGAAAACCTTAGTGAAAAGCGTACAAAAACACAAAGAAAACCCCCTGTTATTATGCTACATATTCAAGCCTAGAAGACTTAAATGATACTTGCTTTCATGTTCATGCTCCATAATGTTTTAAAATTTCTAGATCAACTATGCAAGACAGCACCTAGTACAATTTATCCATCATCTATGGTCTGGTACTCATTATCTTTTAGTCTCAATCCCAATTTTTCCCATGGTCAATTGCAAAAATTGGCATCCTTGGACATTTTTCCTTTTGAATCACTCAATATTGCTTGCCCAATGGTCCACACCCCTCAAAACATACATGCAAAGTCAACTACATGCACCTAAGAGCCAAGCAATGCAATATTTCATTTTAATCCATCTTCCTATACCACAGTGGCTTTTTCATAAATGCTATATGACTAATTTTCTTGTAGTCCAATACTAGATTAGATTGTCCATTAAATGCTGCTTTCCTCAGTCAGCATGCAGCTCTATGTCATTACTCTTTAACGAGATAAACAAGGCCATGCTTATGTAAGCATCACCTCATAAGCAATGCATGTATAAAACGAAATGATTTAATCTGATGTAAACTTAAAGCAGGTAAGACTTGGTACGCCTTTGCCAAATGTGTGCAGCTATGCAGCTAGGAACAACCAACTTGCCTAAAATTCAAGAGAACATATGTAACACTTCATGTACTATGCGTGTATATGCTGATATGGTTTAATGTGATGAAAAAACACAACATATGACTATCGGTCTAACTCTGCAACTATGGAAAAAATTAGCGTCTAATATTAGCCAAATGGCGATTTTACAAGGGGTCTAAGCAATTTTTTTGCCGAATTTTATGAAGAGAGATTTCTTTAAAAAAAATAAAAAATAGCCATCGTTAAAACAAGTACTCCATTATTTTAAAAAAAAAAAAAAAAAAAAAACAAATAAAATCGCAAGGTCATTCAAACCAACTGAAACCAAAAAAATTGCAAGGTCGTTGAAAATGCCAAAAACCCGAAAAGCCTGGAAAATTACAAGGTCACTGTTGACTCTCAGAAACTTGTACAGCAACAGTGTATTCCGAAATACACTTTGGATTTCGAGCAACCAAAAGTGTATTCTGGAATACACTTTGACTTTTAAGAAAAGCAAAAGTGTACTCCTGAATACACTTCTGTTATCCTCGAATAGCAAAAGTGTATTCCGGAATACAATTTTGGTAGTTGAAAATATTATATATTAAAAAATGACTCATTGTAATCTAAAAGTACCTTTTCTGGAATACAATCCAAGCTAACAAAATGTTGTGTAGGACGTACACTTAAATTAGTGGTTTTCTCTAAAAATACACTTCAGGTAAATGCTAATTGTTAGGAAAAATGTCACTTTGACATAGTCAATTTTCTCTTTGCACAAAAAAATGAGTGATTTTAAGGGGGTCGAAATGTAATTTTATGACCAAAATAAATTTTTTACCTCATTTTAGCGCTTTTTTGGGAAAAAAGGAATCTTTGAGGAATATTCCTTTTGCTCCCGTTTCGATGATTTGCTCCCGTTTAATATGCAACCTTGTTATTTGCATAACCGGAGATAAAAGAATAGGATACTTAACAAAGAGGTTAGACCCCCCTCATTTTTTTCATGATGGGGTAGATAAGTGGATAGATGCAAGAATCGTAGAGGCTTGGGCTTAGGCATGTCTTTGTAAAAAGAATTTTATTCCTTGTAGTCATGATTTTTCAAGTAAGTTTTGTAAAATTATTGTTCATGATATATTACAAAATAAACTATGAGAAGGTGTGAGATTAATATCATACAAAGGATTTGAACGATCAAAGAAATTATATGGGGTTTAATGACTTGCAATGGTGCCATATAGTTTTTCATTACACGTTTAATTAATGATTTAACCTAAAAGAAAGGTTTTGGAAGATAGGACCTAGGCGGTGAGTTGCCATATATATGAAAAGTTATGTGGCTAAGCGCATTTGGAGCCAAATCAAATTGAAGGCGAAGAACTTGGTAAGTCGGTCAGATCTGGCCTTCTCGGCTAGATCCAAAAGCTATAAATGAAATAGTCTATGTATCTTTCATTTGTGCTTACAGGATAATTGCAAATGTTAAGATCATGCTTGGGCTCTCGAAATAACTAGTCAAAGCTGCTACAGCGAATGGGTCAATCCCATCTTGAATAGTAAATTCTACAATAGTTTCTTATTTTATTTTTATTTTTTGAAGGCATGGTTGATGGGACTTGCACCCACCCAATGGTAGCCAATGGGTTTTGAACCCTGGTGAGGATCACCCCAACCCAAGGCCTTACCACTAGACCACTACCGCAACGGGCAATTTCTTGTGATATTTTATCTTCGAACCATGCTTGAATAAGTTACTTTGGTATCTGCAATACATAACCATTATTTTATGCACAAATTTGCCTAGAGGAGATCATTCACACCTTGCTATTTAAAGTTAACAAGTGGTATCAGAGCACCAGGTTGCCAACATGACAATACAGTTTGGAGCATCTTTGCTAAATGCTATTGAAGTATTTGAAGGAGGCTCTGGCTTCCAAGTCTAGAAGGAGAAGATTAAATAAGTTTTGGAAGCTGAAGGTCTTTGGAATTTGGTTTATGGAGTTTACAATGGAAATGCAACTGTAAGTTATGAAGTGACTAGACATCTAGCTCACTTTCTGTTTATGTTTCTTCAAAAGCCAGTCCTGCAAAAATTGTTGAAGCAAAAGGAATAATCTATAGTACAATAGGGGCCATCATTCTGTTGAAAATAAGAAGGTTATCACCAGAAGAAATGTGGAAGTATCTGATCAACAAATATGAGACAAAATCTACATCACACATAGATATTTTAGAAACAGAACTTAGGAAGTTAAAATATGAAGAAAAGGTGGATCTAAATAAGTTATTTGGAAAGTTGGATGTTATATTTACAGATCTTGAAGCAGCAGGAGCAGGCTTGTCAGAGCAATCAGAAATCTTGCACATAGCAAGAGCTTATCTGTCCACTCTTGTTAGGACAGTGGCAAAATCTAGAGATGAGGCTATGAGGATGATAAGAATAAAATTAGAGCAGAAGACTTGATAAATGATGTAAATAAAGAAGAAGATATAGCAAAGGTGTTATATGCAGGGAAGAAAAAGAAAAAAAAGAACTTGAATGCAACAAACTGATTAGAACAAAAATGAGATTGGTCCTTTTATAATTGCAATCAAATGGGACATTTGAAGTGGGAGTGCAAAGAATTGGTATAATAGTTGTTTCACTTGTGGCAGACGAGGCCATATGGCGAGAGTTTGTTCTAGCCCAAAAGTGCAAGGAGATACAACAAGCGGCAGAAGAGGACACAGAGGAGGATTTGCATAAAAGGAGAGAGGTGTAGGAAAAAGAAGTGTGGCAGGGATAAATATGACCCGAGATCGGATCAGGATAATCTTAGCCTGGATTGGGGGATTCTGAAGGTGTGATCCCAAAGGATGGCATTCTGGAGGATGTGTGAGCCCGGAGGACAAGATCCCCCTTACTGGCAGTAACTATGCAAAAAACTGAACCCTTATAGGGAAAATAAGGGAAGTTTTTGTGTGGCTTTTTCTTGCTCGATTCTCCTTCAAATCAGATGGCATCTATGCTAAGGTGGTTGAAATCAGTAGGAGGATAGGATCAGGTATCATCGAAGGAGGAAGGAGGGCAAGTGTTGTAGCGATGGGGCTACTCCAATCTGGCAAACAAATGGCCTACGAACTGCGCAGTAGCCTTTAACTGTGCAGTTAACGATGGGATCCTGTCCTCCGCGATAACATGTCCTTCCGGGATGCCGTCCTCCGGGATTACACCTCCGGGATCCCCCAATCCAAGGTAAGATTATCATGAGCCCCCGAGGTCACACAGAAGGAGAGAATTCAAGCAAAGATGAAGAGGCAAAATATATTAATATCTTGTCTGTATGTGAGAAGAAAACTTATGGAACTAACAAAGCATTTCATAGTTGATTCGGGAACTAAAAGATCAGTAGTGGAAAACTCAAGCATGCTCGAAAATGTAACTCACGGGAAGAATCCAATAGACATGCTGCTTAGAAATGGAGACATGCAAGAAATTAGAGGCAATGGTTTTCTTCAATTGTTTGACTTAGGAGAAAAGAGAGTAGATATAAAAAGGATCATTATGTACCAGGGCTGATTAAGAACCTAATTTCTGTAAGCCAACTTGTTGACATGGGATATAGAATTGTGTTTGATAAGTGTTTTGGAAAAAGAAAATAAACATTTTTTGGGAAACGAGTTGGAAACTTGTTCCAAATTGAAAATAATAAGACAAGTGTTGTAGAAGTAAATGCAGTTAATATGCCCTTAATATGTCTACAAATGCTATTTTGTGGCATAATAGGCTAGCCCACGCAAGCATATATAATCTTAAAATAATGAAAAGAAGGGACTGATTGCATTTGATGATGTGAGTGGCATTTGATGATGATATGAGTAGCAGTCTTGGACACCACGAGATGGTGTGGTCTATGGCATTGTGATGCTCAAGGACGAGCATAGTTCTAGTGGGAAAGATTGTAAGAGACCCATAGGAGACCGCTCGAGTAGATCTGGGTGTCGCGTTCCCAAGACAACGGCATAAATAGGTAGAAGCGACTACTCATAAACGTCTAGACAGTTTTTCCCAGTTGGTTAAGGGCATGCTAGTTAGAAACATGACATTTGAAGGATTTATACTAAGGAAGATTACTAGGCTGCCACTTTTAAAAACAAAAAGGAGAGCAATCGGAGTTCTAGATCTTGTGCACACATATCTCTGTGGATCACGGAATATCCAAGAGAGAATAGATAAGGACTATTTCATTTCCTTTGTTGATTACTTTAATAGAAAAAGGAAATGTTATTGTCTAGCATATAAAGTTCATTGTCTTAGAAGCTTTTAAATTATATGTGAACCTGGAAGGGAAAACAGACAAAAAATTGAAGTGCTTAAGGTCGGATAGAGGAGGAGAGGGAGAATACGTAAACAAGAGATTTAAACATTTTTGCTATGAATGTGGAATAAGGAGACAATTGATATGCAGATATACTCCGCAACGAAATGGACTAGGAGAGAGAACGAATAGAAAAATATTGGATGTAGAAAGGTCAATGTTGAAGCATTTGGGACTCCCGAACTATTGTGGGAAGAAGCAGCAAGGGCAGCTTTCACGATACAAAACAAGCTTTCGTTGTCAAGTTTAGAAGAAAATATACCTTAGATGAAGTGGTCAGGTACAAACAACCTTAAGGTCTATGGATGTTTGGGGTATGTTCAACCAAAGGAGAAAAGACAAAAGCTGGACGATAGGGCCAAAATAGCATATTTGGTAGGGTATGATGACGAATCAAAAGGATATTTGTGCATAGAAAGAACCAGAAATTACAAGTAAGGGCAGAATTTGAGGTTGAATAGATAGATAGATAGATAGTAGTTTTAACGTCACGCCACTAGGCAGCATCCAACTGGACATGTGACCACACACCACACTACATTGCTTGGTTGGGCCCTGCCCCCAACCACCTTACATTGCGTCTGTTGGGATGTGACCCCCAACAGTACCAAGTGCGATTCTGGACGGTCTCGAACTCGAGACCACATTGCTAAGAAACTAGTGTATTACCACTAGACCAAAACCAAATCATCAAACCCTTGAAGCTAAAAGAAGAAAGACCCAAGTGGAGAAATTAAAATGGTTCAGTATGATGAAGGTATGTATAAGAGGATTGAGACAAGCAAAAGTAAAAGGGTAGGAAAACTTATGATAACACAAGAGTCAAATGAAGTTCTAGAGATTGAGAACTTGTATGACATATCATCAATTATGATGATTATTGAAAGTGAAAATCGATGTAATTTTGAAGAAGCAATGAGCTCAAAAGATGTAGATTAAGTGGTTGCAGATGAAATAGTTGAAGGGTCAACCAGTTGTGATGTTGTGGATAACCCACAAAATGTGAACATTGTGGGCAATAAGTGGCTTTTCAAAATCAAGACAAATGTTAATAGTACAAAAAGTTACAAAGAACGGTTGGTGGCACAAGGTTTGTTTCAGAAGAAGGGGCAAGACTTTGATGAGACATTTTCACCACTGGTAAACCAAACAAGTATCCAGTGTTTTTTTAGCACTGCCAAATAGCCTGGATTGGGAATTACATCACATGGAATGTGAAAACAACACTTTTAAATGCAGATCTGGAAGAAGACACTTAGATATTACCTGCACCAAGCTTTGAGAGTGAAGCAAATAAAGCATGGAAATCAAAGAAGGCCGTGTATGAATAGGCCGTGTATGAAAGCCTGCATCAAGACAGTGATATATTTGCATGGACGAGTTTTCAAGAAATAGGGTTTTGCAAAGCTCCATAATGATGATAATCTATATATATTTAGAGAGGCAAGTAATTGTTGCATTCTTGCACTTTATGTTGATGATTGTATAGTGCCTGTCAGTAATGTGAGCATCTTAGGTCATTGCAAAAATGTTTGAAAGGGAGATTTAAGATATTTAATTTTTGTGAATTGCAGCAGGGTGGGATAGAAGTGAGAAGAAATAGAAAGGAAAAAACATTGACATTGAGTCAAACCAAAAGCTTAAAAAACATCTTGAACAGGTTTAACATGGCAAGGGTGAAAGAGGTGAGAACTCCAATGGTTGCAGGTCAAAAGCTATCAGCAGCTCAAAGTCCTAAAATAGAGGGTGAAATGAAGGAAATGGAATACATCCCCTATATCGAACTGTCGAATGCTTTTTATATGTGGCAAACAATACATATCCAGATATTGCTTTTGCAATAAATATGCTGAGCAAGTTTAGTCAAAATCTAGGTAGGATCCATTGAATAGCAACAAAACGGGTGTCGAGATTTCTAAAGGGCAATATAGATCAGGGAGTTGAAAAGAAAGAGGGAGGAATAATTCTGCAAGCTTTTTTAGATGCATATTGGAGAGGTCAAAAGACAAACAACAATTACAACATCATCTGTAGAAGCTGAATATGTTGCAGCATCCTTGGTTTCAAAAGAGATAGTTTGGCCGAGATGGTTGCTTGAAGAACTGGAATACAAAGCAATCCAGCTCAACAAGATTATATAGTGACAGTATGAGTTGCATAGAAATCGTTAAAAGTTCAATATTGCATGAAAGAACGAAACAATAGAGTTGAACATATATTTCATTCAAGATTTGGCAAGGAAGGGCTATTTGAAGATGGAATACATTAATACAAATAGGCAACTTGCAAACATAATGACAAAGGCATTGTCAGAAATAAGTTTGAAATGTTCAGAAGTTACTGGGAATGAATACAAAAGCATATTATGAAGGGGGAATGTAAAATTATTGTTCATGATATGTTACAGAGTAAACTATGAGAAGGTGCGAGATTAATATCATGCAAAGGATTTGAATGATCACAGAGATTATATGGAGTTTAACGACTTGCAATGATGCCATATAGTTTTTCCTTACAAGTTAAATTAATGGTTGACCTAAGAGAAAGGTTTTGGAAGATAGGACCCAGGTGGTGAGTTGCCATATGTATGCAAAGTTATGTGGCTAAGTGCTTTTGGAGCCAAATCAAATTCAAAGCGAGGAATTTGGCAAGTCATCCAGATCTGGCCTTCCCGGCCAGATCCAAAAGATATAAAGGAAGTAGTCTATGTATCTTTTATGTGTGCTTACAGGATAGTCGCGGGTGTGCAGATCATGCTTGGGCTCTCGGAATAACCAGTCAAGTCTGCTACAACGAATGGGTCAATCCCATTTTGAACAGTAAATGGTACAATAGTTTCTCATATTTTTTGTGATATTTTTGCTTCGAACCATGCTTGAATAGTTTACTTTAATATTCGCACTATATAACTATTGTTGTATGCACAAATTTGACTAGAAGAGATCATTTACACCTTGGTATAACAAATTTTACAAGTAGAATGAAGTAAAGTACTACTTTAATCCTATAACATTGTTTAAGTTCTATACAGAGCATAATAGAACATCCAATTTAGTCTTGTAGTTGGTGGCTTTTGAAACATACATATAAGAATCTAAGGATGAAGTAGAGAATATAAAAGCGATGTAAAACAAGAAAGGCCAACGTTTATGAGCTCAATCATGGCTTCTAGTCATATAATTTGTAGAACTTGCAAGCTCAACCATGCTCTAATAACAAGATATTATCATTATTTTTATATGTCAATAAATGAACCAATGTTTCTATCTTTCTATTTTCCTAGATATTAATTGCAAATTAAGACAACTACAGTCACAAATCAATAATATCATGACAAAAATGTCCCTCATTATGATATTCTCACAAAGGATGTTGTGAGTCTACATGGAACTTGTGTTTGCCTTAGGATACTGTTAACCAAATTGGAGATAATGAATGTAATTGCTTAATATTCACCATAACCACCAAAAACCACCATCATTAATATTGAAAATGCATCTACCCAACTAACTCAAAATGTCAAACGCCGTACTACATGCAGCCAGCCTGGACCAATTGGCAACTACAATGTAATAACACCTTGTTTATCTTTATTTCATTTGGAACTTATGGGAGATACTGTGAAAGTTAGAATAATGAAGGGCGATGTAGGAAAAATTCTAGAGCATTTGGAGACTATATTTAGAACTCATCAAGCATTTGCCATCTCCATGCAGTTTAGACCCTCCTACTGCACACTGATTTCATTCATCTTATTTGGAGTTTTCTTGAGGAGATTTTAGAAATGCAACAGCTAGAAGAAAGATCAAATGATAGCATTCACATCCAACAATCGGCAAACTAAGTAGAGCTTTCTGAAAAGTTACACGATGTTTGTTTTGCCCTATTGCTGCGCATATCTACCCCCACTCCAACCAACCCCCCTCCCCCGGCCCCCCTTCTCCCCCATGCAAAGAGAAATAGAAAGACGAAGAGAAAGATGCAGCATCCAATTAGAGGAAGAAAATTAGACATAGGATGCACACACCACACTAATAATGTGTATAGGTCCTACCTTATGCCACACCAACCTTACATAGAATGTGACTTTGTACAGCCTCGATCTCAAGACAAATATGTAGCAAAATAACAGGGGGTTCCAGGGGGATTTGATATGGATGTAAAAATAACAATTCTTGAAACCGTAAACCATATATCCCTAAAATAATCGGATAAGTTGTTATAAAAAAAAACATAAGTGACTATAAACGAAATGAGAGGCATCCAGAGGCTCCAACATGCGATCTGGGTAGGATCAACGAATCCTACGATTGTGGTAGTCCAGGGTGCACCTCGTTTAGAATATGTAGCAAAATAAAGACTAGTCCTTGTTTTAGGACTAGTGTGTTCTAGGTGGCTTGGCTAATAAAGAGACATAGTATCACGATAGATGGTTGATACAGGGACCGTGGAACTACATCTACAAATTTCGATCTGATGGTGCAAAACTCTAATGTTATTCTCTTAGGTGGCTACCAGGTGTGGATTA
This sequence comes from Isoetes taiwanensis, assembly GCA_021234155.1. Lineage (NCBI taxonomy): Eukaryota > Viridiplantae > Streptophyta > Lycopodiopsida > Isoetales > Isoetaceae > Isoetes > Isoetes taiwanensis. Next base: position 2,423,899 of record JAJEKV010000010.1, on the reverse strand, counting down.
TTGAGATTCTGATTTTCAGCTTACATGCTCCCAATCAATTCTATAATTTCAAGTTAGTATTTTCATATAGATCTCTTATTTATTGGGGCCACCATTACAATCCCCCTTACAAGATTCCAAATCAAGTGCAGGCAATTAGAGAAGTAGTCCTCTTGTGGTTTTTGATAATGGATGCCTACACAAACTTTTGTATAGTGGAGCAAAGACTTTGCTACTGGTTAATGTTCTTTTTCTACATTTCAAGGCGTCCATTTTTTTTTTTTTCTTCATGTTCCTCTAAAGACTACTATTGTGGAATTTTTTCTATAAATGGACAAATCTATTTTCTTTACGGATGATAAAGTTTTTCAAATGAGTCCTCATAAAGCATATAATATACTAGTCCAAGATAGTAAGGCGGTTCTACTTGATTGACTACATCAAACTTTTGCTTTTCATTCCTGGAAAGATTTTAAAATGTCTTTTCTAGGTCTATTATATATCTATTTTTAGTAAAGCGTAACATTGATACACTTGCAAATGTAGAAAAAGCAAATTATCCAATTAGTCATACCATGGCTATGATATGTTGGGAATTAATTCTAAATGCAAATCTAATCGGGATTTTGTTTGCCATCTCTATGCAGTCTAGGGCATCCTATTGTGCACTGACTTTCATCCACCTTATTTGAAGTTCTTTTGAGGACATTTTAACTGACAGAAAGATCTAAATAATAGCTTTCACATGCACCAATCATCAAACCAAACAAAGCTTTTCAGAAAAAGTTATAACAGTTTTTATTTTGCCCTACTATTTCACATATCTAGCCCTTGTAGCGTGCACTTGAAATCTGAGCCCTTGATATTGATCTTGATGGCTTATAAGCGCACAGTGTAAAGACCCTAATGTGCAATGGAGAGGCTATCCACAATAGCAAGCTACCATACTCTATATGTGAAGGCATATGCTTTCCATTGATGAAAATCAATTGATAAAGTTTATTGTTAGTTTTCTTTCTATGTTCTATACCTTTGTATAACTATATATGCATACCCATATGTGTGTTGTTAGTTTTATTTTTTTTTTCTGTTCTGTACCTTTGTGTAACCATATAGGCACAGAAACATGTTTGGGATGCAATAATTTCCATTGGTGGGCTCCTTCGATGATAACCAATTGAGCATAAAAAAACAACTCAATTTCATTGAAAGCGTAGTCCTTCAATAGTCATGGTTTCGCATATGTTATATAAATCCAAAAAAGTAGATGTTTCATATGCAATGAGATTTTTCCCACGTAATACATGTGAAGGTGTTCAACGACTAGTCACAAGTTTAGACCTAAAAATTGAAGGCAGAAACAGATCCAAGGGGCCAATTAATGATAGGACTTGTAGATGTGTTGATAAACTATTTGAACATGTTTTACACCATGACAATATGTCTCGATCTCGATTGTGGATATGCTGACTTGAGATTCACCTGGATACCAATTACAATCAACCCAAAATACCATTGGCTAGTGATATTTTAGTCTAGTAACAATTTAGACCACCGTTTGGTTGGTCGACATTCAAAGCCAAGACTAGCCATCCATAATTCGTCACTTGTGGGATGAGATGAGGAAGGATGAATGGACTAAACATGGTGCCACTTATCGCCTGATTCCAACTTGCTTGCTTGAGAACTATAGTTTACCTTAACCAAAATATAGTTTGTTGTTTCTTTCTCCACCTCTAGTTTTGTCTCAAAATGACAAATGAAAGATCCATGGTCCTCCCACGTTTCTTGGAGATTAAAAATGACAGAGAGACTAGGAAAAAGATCTAGAAAGTTCATAAGACAATTTTTATTATAATTAATCACAAATAGGGCCCGCAAGTGCCACAATTGGACCATCATGGGAATCAATACTTTAGGGGACCCAGGGCAACTAACATTAGACGACGAGGCATTAAAACCTAAAGGAACAATTTTAGCCCCCCATTTTAGTACTCCAAATGGCAAACTCAGTAATGACCAGAGAAAGGGACCTGTAGAGACTGAGAAATTATAGACAAGCTTTGCTTTTGAGAAAAGATAACACGATAAGACGCACTTCTAGAGCCTTTAGGAGTGGCCAAATGGACTCAAACATGGTATATGCACTACAAAGTCTTAGAATGCCTTGAGGGAAAAGTGATGCCAACCAAAAGGCATCTAAATATGCATGGCTGAGTTTGTGCATCTTGGAGGCTCTTATCCAACCAGCCTGGTGAATGGTCCGGCCAACGGGTGGGCGACTTTCGAACGAGAACTGGGGTCGGGTTGTAACAACAGAGTAGGACCATATCAACGTCAGTCACCATAGGTTAATGAGGGGCTTTTGGTCATCAACACATGTTCTAAGACTAGGGTTTAAGTTTAGTTTAAGGAGGGGCTTTAGGTCATGAACACATGTTTCAAGACTGGGCTTTAGGTTTACTTTGGTTACCTCTTTTTTGGGCTCTTTTTCTTTTGCCTTTTCCCAAGTCATCCTCATAGTTGGTGCTCTTTCAAATTCCAGCTTCTTACTTTAGATCCCCTAGTCTATTCTATTCAGGTCCAAAAGGATTTTATAATGTTTGATCATTACTTCCAAAAAAGATTTTTCAGCTGTAAATTTGTATGTCTTAGGTTGGAATTGGATTAGTAGTTAGTAAGAAAATTTTATTTTATATTGCGATGTTTTAACTTTAAGTAATAGATTAAGGCATCTGAGATCAGAAAAAATGCATTAGATTTTTCCATCATCCAAGTCGTATTGTATTAGTTAAGCTCAATACCCAACATTTTGCAACCGTTTTGCACTAACTCATCATAACTTTTGAATTACCATGTATGCTACACACATAAAGAATGATCCATGGGCTCCATGGACAAAAACGTTAAATCAGATCATATCAGAGATCAAATCAGGACTAATATCAGATCCAGGATGCCTATCAATCTGATTCTACCACTGAAATCTGTGATTAGCAGCCCAAATGGATGAAAAATCTGGCAAAGTAAAGCTTGCTGGTGATGGATGAATCAAAAAGGCTGAACACAGAGTGCACCTTCGAATGCAGCCTTGCCAATATTCCACTGTGCAGATCCACAACGGCTGCTAAATTCTGCAGCAGATTGAAGGACATGGAGCAGATGGTGCTGATTACTGTTAATAATTTGGTGATGGTTATGATAGAGATAGTTCTCCAAATCTCTGGCACTGTGGAGATGCCAGGCTCTTTGGAGGATCATATTTTCCTCTGCGCTAAAATCCAGATCCAAACTCTGTAATCTGTGCAAAGCCGCCAATATCAATTTCACGCCTTCTTTGTCTGCATCCCAACCTAATTGCTCTGACACACTACTTCTAAGCTCTGCAACCATGCTATCCAATTCTGGAGTGCCCAATTTTGATGCTGCATCACAGGACAAATGCTCAGATTCTGCCCCTGCTTTTTCCTCCTCTAAATCTGGCCTACCCACAAATTGTTCCCCTGGACCTTCAACTGCTTGCTTTTCCTCTATCTCTGATTCTATATTCAGTATATCGACAATCGCCCTCCTTCCCATTTGTACAAATCCTTCCCTTTCCTTGGTTTTATTCAACAATTGATCCCCTCCCAATAAATTCTTTGTTTCCTCTTCTACTTCTGCACCACATAATGATCCTCCCTTTCTAGCTTCACTTCTACTGAACTCTTCCTCCTCTTCTGCAACATTTAATTTCTCAGATTTTGCATCACATAATGCTTCAGTTTTTTCGACAAATAATCCCTCAGACTTTGTGGGTTTTGCACCTGATTCTTCATCAAACGGTGCTTGCTTTTCTTCTAACAAGACTTCTTCATCTTCCTCACAAAATGTACCATCCATACATTCTGTTTCAACCATTTCCTCATCCATTTCCGCATTGTTTCTGTGTTTTTCTGGGAAAACAAGAAACAGAACCAGCCTACCTCCTTTTCTTACGCTCTTGAATGTGGCCTCCTGGCGCTCAGATTTGGGCTTGCGAAGAATTAACCGGCCATCGGTCCTTGTTTGATGCAGCATAACCACAGGCAAGCTGTGTGGATATTGATTTGAGGAATTTCTCACTGCACAAGATAAAGGAGGTGGAAAATTCCATGCCCTTCCGCCATAGCCATAGCGATCTTTTCTTGGAGCAATGCATGTATATGATTCTAAACCCCTAGAACAATATTTCTCCTGCATGTATGAATCCTCTGCCATGCCAACAGCTTCCATCCCCATTCTTGGATTTGCGGTTCAACAATTTGCTACTAGAAATAGCAAATTTGTTAAATTCAATTAAAGACTTGCAAAAACCAAGGCAAATCAATGCATTCCCTTGCAGATCAATACCAAAGGAGCCGATAACATGCAGATCCAATCAGCCGAACACGGACCTTCGTCAAAAACCATTGAAAATGAAGAAACTCTTGGCATGAGGATTGGGGAGATAACAGAATTGGACTGGAAAGAAAAAGCCTTGCCGGATCCAAAAACTCTCATATCCATTTCAAATCCTTCAGCCAGGGATTTTTGAAACAGACAACAAGGCCGGAATTGCTAAGCTCAATAACAAAACCAATATCAAGCAATCTTTACAATGGCTGCCGAATGTATCAACAAAAAGGATGACCTCAATCCAAAAACAGAACACGGAAAATTCCAATCCAAAACAGATCACGAAGAGCCCACAATATTAGACTCTTCAGATGGAAAGAAAGATCGAGAAGAAGGTTCTTGTATGGAACGGATTGGAAAAAAGGGCAAAGAGACTGATTCAGAAACGGAAAAAATTGGCACAGAGAAAAAAAATGCCTGGAAATGAAGAAGGATCGAGAAGAAAAAGCTTGAATCAGCAACTGAAGAATCGATCTAGGCCACGTTCTGGTAGTGCCGGAATAGAAGCCACGAGCACAGGTTCGCTTCTGCCTTCATTTTTCCCCCGTTGTGTATTCTTAACGCGCTTCTTCCTTTAGACTTCCCTCTATATAGCGCTAGGTACAGTTCCTAACAAGGGGCGATTTCGAGGGAGCCGGGCGCCGAAGTGCTGTTCGGATTCCCACCGAGGCCTAGCGGTTGGAACTGTACTTACGGGTGGCTAGGACCTTTAGATCTGAAGTACTGTCCCTTGGACGGCTAGGCCAAGCTGTTCCCATGTTTTTTGGCCCAATGTCGCCACTTGTTTAAAAAAGAAAAACATTGCACTTCTTACATGTTGCTCAAGTCTACCCCATGATGCCCAACTTTGTGCCTGCCTTGCTTCCTCAAAGTCTACCCCATCATGTTCTATGATGTTGTATGATGTTAACAGTGTCGGATTCCTCGCATGTGCCCCCCCCTGGTGGTTGAGAATATTCACTCCCTCAGATATCCTCCCGATCTCATACTCCAAAGAGACCCCTCCTTTGCTCCTACCCTTTAGTGCATCTCTTGCACTGCCACTCCTGCCCTCTGTTCCTTCTGCTCGTTTTTCTCTGTCCAATCAACCTACCATCCTTCTCTACACGCACCCCCACCAGCATTTGCAAAATTTCTTTAATCCTGTTTGAAAATGATTTTTCCTTACATATAATACTTCCTCCACTCCATGATTCCCCTTCACACTTGGTTCTGGGCCTTATATCTTGTTTGCTCTCAGCTGTTTGCCTCATATCTGTACTCAGATGATGCATTTCCTCATGACATCAACAATACTAGTTCAATGGTGATGCCTTTAAAAACGAATATAGGGTCAACCCATGATGGGGCCAGGAGAGATGCTGGGCATCTTTTTACATCGTCCATGCACTAAAGTGCCATTTCAAAACTTTCATGTCAGAAATGCTCGTGTGTAACTAAAAAATGGATTCTTCGGTTTAGCACATTATATTAATAGACATTATCCATGATTGTGGGTGATTTAAATATAGGCTAGCATATTCCTCACTTACACTCATTTTCATTTTAATAATGTTGGTGTTGTTGGATTTTAAGACATGATAGCTTCTTAATCCCTCTTACACGTGCATGCCATACCCACTCTTAGCATTTGCACATGTTGATTAAAAAAAACTATGAAGAAATGGTTTTTATATGTACATGCATGAAAGAGGTCATTGGCTATAGAGAGTCCTTGACCATTTCAACTTTTCTTGCAATGCAACAAGAACTATTAGAACTTCTTACGAAAAACAAAGAATGCCATATTTTTCTTTTTGGGAGAAATTCTTTGCAAATGAATCCATCAACCAAAGTTACGGTCTTGTAACAAGAAACAAAAAGTCTTTGCACTGCATTCAGATTATCTTAAAGCATTTGTAAAACAATTTTGACTTTAAAATGTTTTATTTGATCTGCATTCAGATTATCTTAAATCATTTGTCAACAATTTTGACTTTGTAATGTTTTATTTGCCAATCCGATGCAAATTTTCCAAGCAAAAGAATGGTGCATTCACACCAAGATGAGATTTTCAATATCTATCTATCTATCTATCTATCTATCTATCTATCTATCTATCTATCTATCTATCTATCTATCTATCTATCTATCTATCTATCTATCTATCTATCTATCTATCTATCTATCTATCTATCTATCTATCTATCTATCTATAGGAATTCGCATTATCTATCTATAGGGAATTCGCATGTTTTGCTCACTATTTATCCTGGTACATGGCCCAAACTGGACAAACGAGTTTTTCATTTTCCATCTAGTTGGCTTCTGTGGGAAAAGAATTGCATACCTTTAAAGGTATTGACACTATAGATGAGCTTATTCTTCGATAGTATGGCTTATAATTGTTCTTCTCTTAATCAAGAGAAGAACTCATTGATGTGGAAAGTCTTCCTTCATGTACACTCTTCTGCATAGACAAGTATGTTGTTATAACTTTTTGATTGATGAGTAAAGTTTGTCGTCCTTCCAAACATGGCTATTAAGTTGAGATCCCAGAGCCAAATAAAGTGCAAAAATGAATTTGTCCCTTGCACTCTATAATAAGAATAGTCTCTGCTAGCATTCATGTTAATAAAAAACAGGCGGACGAGAACATAGTATGGTTGTTGTTATGTACATGCAAAATTGTGTAGTATGTAACTGATTAAAATGAATTAAAATTTCTATCCACGCACAAAAAACAAATAAATACCCATACCCAAATGAAAAGAAAGTTTGTTGAACACTCCTTTTCTCTTGGAATAGTCGGATGCTACCTTCACTTGGTTCGAAGTTATTGGCCCTATACAAGGAATTGGATGGAAAGTAAAGCAACAAGCACAAAGTACGAGCATTACCACATTTGTCGTGACCAAAGTAGCTTCATATTTTTGTATGTAGGAGCAGTTGGTTCCCTTACAGTGCATGTGAAAAGCACACATATGCATAGACCAGGTTACAATATGCAAGAGGAACTGCAATCCTCAATGGGCAAGTACTCTACATACTTGCTATGTGTCTATACCTGAGACATCCCATAGGATCACTACTTGTCTCTTTTGTCTATAAGCATCTAGCATTGTCACACATGTCATTCGCCTATCTTATCTCACCTGTCTATCTACATGCAATAAACTCTTGTTCAACCACGTCTCATACACAAATCATGTGGGTTGGGAAACACAAAAAGATATGGTGTCTTTAGTGACACTTTAATCTTTGATGCTGTTGTCATGATCCGCTAGTATATGGACCAATTTGTGACCATAAACTATATATGCACCACGAAAATGTGTGCCAGGCAAAGAGACGACCCTATTTCTATTTTGTGACCATAGACTATAAATTTCAAGGTGCCACATAAGGTATCATGATGAAAAATTTGTCAACAATTCATGTGTCTTCGATTACCTATCTCGTGGAATTCCAAGAAGAAGCTAGTTGAGTTCGATGTGAAAATCTTGTTTCTAAAGTAGGCTATAAATACTATTCAGATTAGATTGTGTATGTAACTCTTATGAGATGTATGGACACACAACGTTTTGGGAAGTATAGCTAACAAAGGTATATACTTGACTTTAAAAAATTGTATGCCATACACGTGCAAATATTATAAACATTATTGCCTATTAAATTACATAGAAGCATGTCTACACGCTTGCACTATGTTTGAATTGGTATTATTGAACAATAGATTTAAGAAGACCAATAGGGTGATATGCGATCTCATTGTGCGATGCGTTATGCGATGTCGTGGAAAGTGTTTTATACAGAGATATCCACTCAATATTCTGCATCATCATTATGATTCAATGCAATCTATGTGCAAGCAACTCTTAGATGATATTGCATAATGTAAGAATATACTTTGTTTCTATGTAAATTAATCTAAAACGTCCCAAATCCCTTGTTGTTTGCCTAGAAAATACTAGGCAAACTACGACGCGTGAAAATATTTTTACCCCGGTTATTGTGATTCCATCGCAAAAAATTCCATCCCGCAGAATCACAGACCCTTCGGGAACGGGATCCGTTCCGGAGGCCCCGTTATCCGTACCTGACAGTGTCAGGTGTACCTTCTGATTGATCCCAGCCATCCATCTAAATGGTGCATCCTGACCGTCCATTGTATACCTTCCGGCGGAATCACCTCCGCAAAATACCGCGGGACGGAATCACCGCACTTTTATTCCATGCCGCAGAATCACCATCTGGAATATCTCACTAAAAATTCAAAATTTTCACCTACTGTTCTTGTGGGAGGTTTTTCGGCTATGGCGGCTTGCTCCGGCTGGGGTTTCCTTCTTTTCTTGTTCTTGTTTCACTTTTGCTTCTACAGATCAGGCAGCATCTACAGGTTTTCAATCTTAGTTAAATCTACAGGTTTTCAATCTTAGTTAAATGCTTGCAGATCCGGCTGTGGAAGGAAATAGGCTGCCCATGCTTGCAGATCCGGGGTCTGGACCAAGAAGTGTGTTTCTGGCCATCTTTGCTCCAGATCTTGACGGGCGAATCGGCAGAGGCGGTGTAGAGGAATCCGGCAGGGCAGATAACGATCGAATTAATGGAGGCATTTGAGGTCGGAGAGGCGCCATATCTTGATGCTGCGGTCCCAAGAAGCAGAGTAAAGGGTGGATCCGCGAGGGCAAAGGGCGAGGGCGGATATGGCGTCGTTGTGGGAGATCCAGAGGCTGGATTCATGGCGCCGGACTTGGACGTAGTTCCTGGCCAGGAGGCAGGGGGACATAGTTCCTGTAAGCCCGACAAAAAATTTATGAACCAGATCCAAGGTCACATCACTTTTGCGGATTGATCCCCATTTCGCCATATGCCCAAATCTTTGCAGGTCATAACCGGGCTGGAAATTGTGATTTCGCATTTGGGTTCCCGCATTTCTTCCCACTTCTTCATACTGATGATTCTATACTTATGTTTTGGATCAGGAACAGGATTTTAAAGCAGATTGGGCGGAAGCGTAAAATGAACGATGAGGCGTAGCTATGGCGCCCAGAAATTTGCTGATGGTTGAATCGAATATTACCAGCCCGAGGCCTTTTTTTCCTCCTCCTTCGGCCGATTCCGGCCCACAAAATTCATCAAATGATCATCAAGCCGCTTCGGGATTTGCCATAGCCGGGGAATAACATTGATTCTTCCCTTGCCGAGCTTGGGAAGTGTAGGTTATTGGAATTCCATCTTGCAAGCATTGGAAGCTGAAGGCTCTGCAGGCATTGGGCGTTGCCTGTTCATAGGTTTTTAATCCGAATTCTTGCCATTGCCTTTTACTCCAACCGGTTGCTATTTAGTTTACAGGTGATTAAGAAGAGCTACGGGATTGAGGCAAACGAAAGATGAAACGAGGAGAGATGGAATCGAAAATACCTCTGCAACCTAGCACACACACACACACGTCCTGCTGTTAACAGACTTAATAACCTGTTATTATGAGTATGAGAGGCAGCAGGGGAAGAGTATGGAACAGGGGATTAAACAGGATTTTGCAGATAAACCGGGTTACGGTCCTGTGGTTCGTGAGGCCGATCCGGCACGGAGGTTGAATCCTCCAGCCCAAAGAGAACATCCTTCATTTCTTATTGCCGAAGGGGTTATGTATGCTTAGCTAAACCATCCTGAACCAGTTTCTATGGAATCAAACGAAATTTATCTCGAACCATTTTCTATGGAATCAAATGAAAATTTTGGATTGAACCATGGTAATTTTTCCTCCCATCGTGGCCCCGGCGTAGAGACGATAGGTGGGAGCGATTTGAAATTCCATGGTGATTCCACGGGAAGGAATATTAGGGTATGTGATTCTACGGGTTAGAATATCTAAGTACGCGGTGATTCCACGGGTTAGAATATCACGGTATGTGATTCCATCTGGCAGAATTACAAGTTGTTGGTGATTCCACTCGGCAGTATTTCACGAGGTGATTCCACCGGGCAGAATTTTACGGACGTGATTTCGCCAGGGGGTATTTCACCATGGTGATTCCACCTGGCAGGATATCAAGGTGATTCCGTCTGGTGGAATAGCGAGGTTGTGATTCTGTCTGGCGGAATAACACGATGGTGATTCCATCTCACGGAATCAGACGTTCGTGATTCCATCTGGCGGAATAGCAAGGTGGTGATTCCGTCTGGCAGAATAACATGATTGTGATTCCGTCTCGCGGAATAAATAATACGGTTGTGATTCCGTCTGGTGGAATACATGAGCGGTGATTCTATCTCGAAGAATCATAAATTGGTGATTCTATCTGGTGGAATAGCAAAGTTGTGATTCCGCCGGAAGGTATAAATGACCTGAAAGCGACCCTGTCAGGTACGGATAACGGGGGCTCTGGTACGGATAACGGGGTCTCGGCCTGGTGATTCCGCGGGATGGAATTTTTTGCGATGGAATCACAATAACCGGGGTAAAAATATTTTGTTCCTCTACGACGTTAAGGATGTTAGGAATTTTGTTCCTTGGATAATAATGTTGTAACATTCTAAAATTGTGCTAAAAGATATTAAATTTGTTTTGATTGTGGGAAAGAGTACTGAGCTTCTAACCATATAAAATAACCATTAGAATACTTGAACAAGAGAAGCATACGAAAAATCCAATGACTAGTTAAGATTTAGCTTTTCTCATGGCTGTCGTGGACATTAAAAACCTATTCTATTTTATTCCATTCTTCAAAACTAGAGATATTATTCTTTGAAGATAGTATCTAAATATATCAGCTTTTCCAAATTGGGACATATCCATTATGGTTAGTAAGACCAAACTAGAGATATTATCTAGACGGGGAATTTTATTTGGAGGGTTTTTTGGGAGATGGCTTGGAGGGTTCCATGGGAGAATATTCCTTAGAATATTCTATTGTTGCATGTCGCACCAGCCGCCATTTTTTTTTTCATGTAGCAAAATTCACTATAAGACCTTTTAACATAAAACAATTTTGCGTTCATGTGTAGTGTGAAGGTTATAACATGTACATACCATAATGAAATCATTTTGAGTCAACATTTAGCGAAATCGCTAATTACCACACTAATTGTTAGAATCAGAGCTTGGGGTTTGAACCCAAGTATGCCAAGTCTCTGTCTCCTTCAAACCCACCTGCTCCTTAAACTGCATACACGCACCTGTATCTGCACTCAGCTCCTTTTTTTCTATCACCATCATTCATCTATATATTTTCTTATCAACCTGGATATATCCACATGTCAAATCGTGCATTTTCCAACTTACCTAAATAATAGGATTCCCTGCTGTCCTTAAGTTCCAACTGTCAAAGTCGTTGACTTTGACCCGTTTGACCAGTCAAAACCCTAAGTGGCGGGCAGGGGGTATCACGCTTTTTTCGGGCGGCAGTAGCAACGCTCCGGGTAGTACCGCCCACCATTTTTCAACTTCTATGTTTTTTCTTGCATTCACCGCCCTAACGCTTCTCATGAATGCTTGTATGAATCCTCATTAGCCTAGGGGAGCCAAGATGTGGTCACTAATCCCCTTATATGCTCGAATATCACATGACACATAATTTTAACATTCCCCCTTCATGTGATATTCCTTGTTGTCACAGTGTAGCAAACTTCTTAATTCCACAAATCTGGACAATGGTAAGGCTTTTGTAAGTATATCCGCTTTCGTTGATCTTGTGAACTAACATAAGTTAAATGCACGATCCTTCTTTACCATATCCACGATAAAATGAACCTCCATATCAATATGTTTTGATCCTTCATGCATTGGTTTTTTGTCATAGCAATACAACTAGTATTATCACAATAAATGATTGTTGGTCCTCTTTGAGCAAATCCAAATTCTGCCATAAGCCTTCTTTCCCAAATAAGTTCCTTAGTCAGCGGTGGTCTTTGAGTTGTACTCGGCTTCAAGACTAGATAAAGCAATGCTGCTTTGCTTCTTGCACTTCCAAGCAACTGGGGCTCCACCTAATAAAATAACATACCCTGAAGTTGATTTTCGTTTATCTAAATCTCCTCCCCAATCAGCATCACAATAAGCCTGCAATTGCAAGTTGGTTCCATTAAATACTATACCAAAATGCATTGTACCTTTCAAGTATTTGAGAATCCTTTTTGCTGCATTCCAGTGTCCTTTACCAGCCTTGTCATTGTACCTACTGAGAATATTAACTGCAAATGCAATGTCAGGCCTAGTACAATTGGCTACATAGGACAAACAACCAATCAAACTTCTGTAAGGTATTTTCTCCATTTGTTTGCTTTCTGTTTCTGTCTTTGGGCTCATATCTGCAGAAATTCTGTGACCCGGAACCATAGGAGTATATGCCATATTGCAATCTTCCATATGAAATTTCTTCAACATGTTTTGAACATGCCCTTATTGACTCAAAGCTAATATCTTGTGATTTCTGTTCCTGTAAACATCTATGCCCAGAAACCTCTTTAATTCTCCAAGATCACTCATTTGGAATCGTTTCTTTAAGATATCTTTGCAATGATTTAGTACTTGAGTTCCCTTTGATATCATAATATTGTCATCAACATATAAAGCAATAATGCACCAGGCATCTCCCATTTTGAACCTATAGATATTACCATCATAATTGAGCTTCTCAAAACCTTGTTCTACAAGATATCCATCCATACATTTATACCGGTCCCTAGGAGACTGTTTAAGACCATAGACTTCCAAATTTTTCCTTTGTCCTCTTCAAACCCAGGTGCAGGTCTTAAATAAATTTCCTCCTCTAATTTAGCATTCAAGAATGCTGTACTTACATCCATATGATGGATTTCAAGGTCACAAGCATTAGCAATAGCTAATAACATTCTCAAACTATTTATCTTTACCAATGGTGAGAATGTTTCATCAAAATCTTCCCCTTTTTTCTGTGTAAAGCCCTGTGCAACAAGTCTGGCTTTGAATTTCTTAGTATTTTTGTCTACTCCTGGTTTTATTCTATAGATCCATTTACTTCCAACTATATTCTTATCAGAAGGAATATCTACCACTGTATAAGTGTTTGTTCTTTTGAATGCTCTCATTTCTTCTTCCATAGCACATTTCCAGTTCTTTCCATTCATATCTTGAACTGCCTCCATATAATTTTGTGGAATCTTGTCTGTTTCAAGTATCAAAATGTCAAATACAGTATTAATTTCTCCTACCTGAGATCTAAGTCTTTTACTTTTCCCAAGTTCAGTTCTACCATGAGACTCTAAATTATGTTTGGCTTCTTCTGCCAACATTTGAGCCTCTGTTCGTCTGGGTTTTCTTTTTGGTCTATCAGTTTTATCACCCTCTGCCTCTTGGTGTTCAATCTCTTGCTTAGCACTTGATTCCACTTCTGGCTCAACAACATTACTTGGAATCATTTCTGACTCATTATCAGAGTCACTCAAATCTACCTGCTTCAATCCTTGAGTTTTCTCCTCTTCACTTATTGACTGATTTGCTTCTTCAATACTATCTTTCCTTTCACTTTCACATGGATCTTCAGTATTTATCTTGGGAATTTTCCTATAAAATTCATTTTCATTGAAGACCACATCTCTACTCACTATAATTTTTCTTCTAGCAGGATCATATAATCTGAACGCTTTCGAGTTAGAATCATACCCTACTAGATAAGATATGTATGCTCTATCATCCAACTTTTTCCTTAGTTCTTCAGGCACATGTACAAAGCATAAACACCCATATGCTTTTAATCTATCATAAAAAGGTGACTTACCAGACCAAAGCATTTCTGGAATTGCACCTTTAATACTTGATGAAGGTAACAAGTTTTGAATGTAGACAGCCGTCTTTCCCATAAATAATTTGGTAAGCCAGAGTACTTCAACATGGACCTCACAGCATCAAGCAATATTCTATTTTTCCTTTCTGCAACTCCATTTTGTTGTGGTGAGTATCTGCATGTCAATTGCCTCCTGATACCCCTGTTTACACAAAAAGCTTTAAATTCATCAGAGATATATTCACCTCCTCTGTCTGACCTTATGCACTTTATCTTCCTTCCAGTTTCTAGCTCGGTTTCAGCAGTAAATAACTTCAAAGCATCACAAGCTTGGTCTTTTGTTTTCAAAATATAACACTTGGTTTTTCTGCTAAAATCATCAATAAAGCTCATGAAATATCTATGCCCACTCAAACTAGTAACATTTATAGGACCATATAAATCTGTGTGCACCAAATCCAAAATACCATTTGCTCTTTTGTGTGACCTTTTAAATGGCAATCTTGATTGCTTTCCAAGTTGACAACCCCCACATAAGAACTTTTCATTTTGTACCTTGGCAGATATTAATCCCTTTTCTCCAAGTCTTTTAATTGTTGCAGCATTTACATGACATAATCTATTATGCCATATTTTCACATCTGAATATTCCACAAGGTTAATTTCATGAAGATGCTCCATATCCAATCCAAAGAGATTACCAACTCTTTTGCCAATAAACTTTAATTCACCATTAAGAAATACTTTACAACGGATCTGTTCAAACAGTACTTTATATCTTAAATCCACAAGCTGGCATACGGATATGAGATTTCTAACAAGACTGGGCACACACAAAACATCTCTCAATTTTACAGTTTTGCCATTTAAGTCAAACAATTTTCTTCAAACCCCCATCACCAAGTTGCACATGTCCTTCCTTCTTTTCCCAATCCTTAAGCATATGCAAGTCACACATCACACTTTTTTCTGCTCCTGAATCTATAACAACAAATTGGTTATTGCTTTTCCTTGGAAACTCTGAAACATTACAAGCTAAATTCTTCCTTACCTCCAAGGTATCATTCTCAAGTTCACCTTCACTACTATCTTGCTTTTCTACCACATTAATACTTGAGCCTCCTTTGAATTTTCCCCTGCCTCTGCCACCTCTATAAGTTTCAGAGAATCCCCCTCGACCTCTTCCCTTTTTAGGACTTGGGCAATCAAAAGCAAAGTGCCCTTTGCCTTCACAATTGAAACATCTAAATTCCTTCTCACTATTGTTTGGACATTCACTCTTTAGGTGACCAAATTGATTGCATGCATAACAAGGTCCTACTTTCCTTCTTACAAAACCACCTCTTTTAGTCTTACTGTATACAAGACCTCGAGGATTGATCGACTTCCTCTGTGTAATAGTAGACTGTTTCAAACTCTCATGCGTATCATTCGATAGCATGCTCCTTGAAAGTGGCTACATTTCTGAGTAAAGTTGCCAAGTAACTATTATGAGATACTGCTCTTGCCAAAGCAAGTATTTGATACTGTTCATTCAAGATATTTTCAGCTCCCTCAAGATCTGCAATAATGGAATCAAATCTCTCCAAAACGTCAGTCAGGTTATCCTTCTCAAACAATTTCATCTTTCTTAACTGTTTTTCTAGCACATCTATTTGTGAAGAACTTTTTTGTTCATAGTGCTTTATCACCCACATTTCCTTAGGCTTCATGCCTCGAAGCTTCAGTTTTAAAGCAGTGCCTACCTTACACATGATTATGGCCTGGGCCTCCATAATCTTAGCTTCATCTTCTGCTCCAGAACTCAGAGAAGTTGCCCTTGCAGTAGACACACCTTCACCTGAAGTTCCCCCTGCACCAGATTGAGCATTACCACTACTAGCAGCAGTTGAATTACCTGAGCTAGTTCCACCGCTTACTGGACTACCATCAAATAAATACCACAACTTTTCAAACTCCAGCACACCTCTAATACCCACCTTCCAGATTTGAAATCCTCCATCTCCTTTAAAGACTTCAATAGGCCCCGAATCTGGTTGTCATTATCACAGGGCAGGAACTAGTTAGCTCTGATACCAATGTTAGAATCAGAGCTTGGGGTTTGAACCCAAGTATGCCAAGTCTCTGTCTCCTTCAAACCCACCTGCTCCTTAAACTGCATACACGCACCTGTATCTGCACTCAGCTCCTTTTTTTCTATCACCATCATTCATCTATATATTTATCAACCTGGATATATCCACATGTCAAATCGTGCATGCCCCTCCTATAGAAAGTTTTCCAACTTACCTAAATAATAGGATGCCCTGCTGTCCTTAAGTTCCAACTGTCAAAGTCGTTGACTTTGACCCGTTTGACCAGTCAAAATGCTAAGTGGCGGGCAGGGGGTATCACGCATTTTCTGGCGGCCGTAGCAACGTCTGGGTAGTACCTGCCCACCACTTTTCAACTTCTATGTTTTTTTCTTGCATTCGCTGCCACTGCTTCTCATGAATGCTTGTATGAATCCTCATTAGCCTAGGGGAGCCAAGATGTGGTCACTAATCCCCTTATATGCTCGAATATCACATGACACATAATTTTAACACTAATAACTATTATAATTTGATATGGAAATCTTCCTACCAAGAACTGTTTTTCCTCAGGCGAGGACCCTTTGGAGAACATCCTCTGTCAATACAGGTTGAATGATGTCCAAGAAAAACCTGGGGTCGTGGTTTAGGACTTTCGCAAATACGTACATCAGATGTTTACATGGAATATATATCCTTTTCAGTGCTCTACTCATGAAATCCGGGCATGTGCAGGTGGGATGCTTGCATACCCTCACTGTATAAGTTGCATCTGGTCGACACAACTGGTATGCAACATCCCTATTAGTGATATTGACCTTTACAGACTCAATATCACACTCTAGTTGTAAAGCTTGATTAAAAGCTTTGTTTCAGCTTCTACACAAAGCTTCCCTCGTCTGTTCATGCGCTTGCCAAAACGTTCCATCATGAAGTGGACAGAGCCGTTCAAAGTAGAAGAATTCACACTAGCCATATCGGGCATTGAGTTCCGTGGGGTAATCCCTCTAACGGAATAGTTCCCTCTCTCCAATGCTTCCAACTCTGCACTAGTTATATTTACTTCTTTTGCCACAGGCCAATCTGCTGGATGAGTTGGTATGGCTATGATGCCTGCAGTTGGATAGTAAGTATGCTGCACATTTTGAGGACAAAACCAAAATCTTTGTGTGACCTCTCTCCCATTTACTTTCCTTTGTCCAGTGAAGCATGGTGCAATAGTAGACTATGTACGAACTTTATTAATTTCAGCATTGCATCTTCGACCATTAGACTTTATTCTACCTTGACATCTTATTTTACTACCAGGCTCTGTTCTTCTAATAGCCCATTCCCCTGGTAGCAAATCATACTCCTGTACAAGGTATGTAGCATCATCAAACATTATATTCCACTTTGCTGAAGCATCTACCCTAACTCTAGACCGAGTATGGGCCCTCTTGTCTGGACGATGGCTACCGGAACCCACATCCTTGTTATATTCCATGCTATCTCTAGTCCTTTTTAGCACAGTCCGATTGTTTCCTCCTGAACCTGCACGAATGGGCCTTAAACCACTATGTAAAACTGCCGAGTTAACTGCGCTGACACAAGCAGATGAAGTAACATTACTAGTCACTGGAGTGCCCATTCTGCGCATTAAGGTATCCATCCCTGAACCTATTCCAACAAAATTGTGTTCTCTATGTGCTTTGCACTTTGCACTTTGCGGCACAGCTTCTGTCAGATCGTACAAGGATAATTTATTCACGTACCCTCTTGATGCTAGCCAATTAGCATGCACAGATTCTGATAGATTAGTATTAGGGATTTGAGCTGCAGTTGCTAGATTCACTCCATCCTCCATGAAGTTGCCTCATCTGCTCACTCTTTGATGCCACCATGCTAGCCACAAGCCTAATGAACTTATGTCTGAAGGGCTAGTTTTTCCAGGCCACCAACTGACAATATTTTAAAAAGCAACCTCAACATCTTCTATAGTGGGTACTGATCTCCATGCCCTGCACAAATTTAGATGCTCTTATCTATGCTCTTGGAATATGTGTTTATTTGTGTGTCGTTGAAGACATTGTTCCCAATGGAACTTATAGCCATGTTCCTTTCCTTCCATGGGCTGGCCATCATTGAACACAACCTGAATTGCATTCCAATTAGCCTGAGCTTCGTCTGCCATGAATCCTTTGAACTGAACAGGTGGTGGGTCTAAGTTAGATATTGGGGTACAAAAGCACCCGTCCGGACGCTCTGCTTTTCGTGCTTGATCTGCTGTGCTTGGGGGTGCTTGGAGAGCGGGAACACGATGATCCATTTTTAGCCAATTGCTTCCGGATCGATGACATGGCTGCTCCGAAAATCAAATTCGGTTCCGAAATGATCTGGCGCGGTCTGTTTTGAGATGGCGGGGTCTGTTTCTTGAATTTTTTTGTGGCGGGAATGATCATTCAGCTTGTACCTCTGAAACGAACTGTTCTTTGTACATCATGGTTTCTCTGTACTGCAAAATTCTCTGTACATCACGATCCTCAATGGATCAATCAGTTTCTGATTTGGATGAGGAAAAGAGACTCAAAGTTTTCCGGGAAATTCAAGCCGAGAGAAGGAGGCAATCAAGACAAATAAAAAGAGAAAGGGGAGAGAGAAAGAAAACTTGCACCCCGAAATTGAACGAGGCCTCGAAAAGTCGAGAAGGCTTCAAGAATTGTCCAAAAATGGACGATTATTTCAACGAAATCACAAAGCCTTTGAAAGAAGGGGATAAAGCAATGGTGGTGCACAGATTTGTGAAGAGAGTGAAGGCGAAATTGCCACTGGAAGTGGATTTTGTTGATCATGAACAAAGCAAGATCATGAAGAATGTGATTAAAAATGTTCAGGAGACATTCAATGAACAAAAGAAATTAAGGAAGACAGATGTATTGCAAGCAAGAAAGTCTACTTTGCAAATGGTATCTTCATCGCAAAATCCATCAACCAATCTCGCCGTCGACGCGTCTCCTTCATATATCTAGAAAATGCGTTGTTCTTTGCAACCGTAAGAAGAATAATGGCGCAGACCAAGAATGTGGTCCGTGGTCAATGTTTTCAAGGAAAAAGAGGTGTGATGCATTAAGTGACGAGGTTAGGAATTGTGTTTACAAGTTCTGGACAGAAAACACACGAGTTTCACCATACAGGAAGCATGTGAGAAAGTTTGTTACAACAGATGGCGATAAAATTGATCATCCAATACAACCGCTTGAAATATCTCGTGTGATTTCCACGCTGTATGTTTCTTCATTTGCATATATCTCTGTTTCTATATAGATCTTCTTTGTTTGCGGTTGCAATTTTACATGAACTTCAAGAAGGAATTCAATGACATTAAGATTACCCAACAAGACATTTGAATTCTTTGAAGCCATCATTTGTGAGGCTTTTTAAATGAAAGAGAAACTTCTTGCCGCCAATATCACATGCACTTTGAATATGTGATGCAAGCACTCAACAAAAAAAGAACATATCCAAATGGCGTGCATAAAGGTTGCAAATCGTACTTGTCTTTGTTTGTGGTGATGGTAACTTTTGTGCAGACCAAGAACCATGTTTATAAATCCACTAGTGATTTTGGAGGCAAATGATCCGCCCCTAAGGATGAAGATGAAGAGTGGCACAAACATAATTGTCTGCGAGGGTGACATGCAAGGATTGTGGATTGAAAAGGTACTCTTTTTTAATGTTAAGATGTTTGAACATTCTATTTTGAGTTGTTAAGATGATTGATGCAACATCTTACAAACAAATTTCTCGTGTGGTCTTACAAACGGGTTGCCAATATGTCCAAAGGAGAAGGAGGAGTCGATTACAAAGTGGAGTGGAAACAGGTTTGAAAAGGTAGTGTATTTGGCATTTGTGCTTAAATGATTTTTGTGCTTGTGATTGTTGTGCTTGTTTTTGCAAACTTACTGGTGATCTTTGTTTTCAAAACAAAACAAGAGGTTGGTTACATGAAGGAGACCACCAAGAAAAAAATGGCGTGAAAGAAACCAAATAAGGTAACTAGACTTGCATACAAGAAAAAGAGAGCCTGCCCCAATTCCAAGCAGAAGATGCTTCAAGACACACTGGTACAATTCATCCCACACAATTATGTTTTTGCTTTGGCGGGCAAAGCAATTCAGGAAGTGCTTGGATACTTTTCCCGAAGGTGCGCTTGTCTCCGGTTATTGATTTTGCTGAAAATTACAGTTTTAAAATTGAGAAAAGAGGCACAATCTTGCCAGCGGCACCAATGATCAGGCATCAATTTTGGTTCATATCACATATAGACATGCAACCCGGGATGAGATAGAAGATATGGAAGCTAAGGAAACAGAGAGAAGGGAACTAGAGAAGGAAAAGCAAAGAAAGAAAGAGGAAGACAACTCAATGTAGACCATCATCGCCAGTAATAAGAGGAGAATCATAAAGGAAGTACATTTTTATATTTCGGATGATAGAGATCATAGCGTTGAGTTTGTACAACATTGCTTGAAAGTTCATGCAGATGGCTCGTGAGTACAAAATATTTTGTACAACAAACATATTTTTGGAGTGATGGTTGCACAAAGACAGTTCAAAGGAGCAAGACCTTTTTGGTATTTAGGAAGGAACTATGTCAATAGTGAAGGAATTGAGTATGAATGGAATTTTTTTTTGCCACTCTCATGGGAAAGGAGAACATGATGGACAAGGTGCAATCCTAAAAAGGATTTTGGCAAGAGAACAGTTGAAGTATGATTCCCGGAAATTGAGCGTGCCAAAGACGTTGTGGATTTCATGAATTGGTATATGATGAACAACCCACCAGACCCAAATATAAGAAGGTAAATTCAATCAGTACCATTGCATTCTTCTTCATTTGAGGTGACATTTTTCTGTTCTATATTGCAGGTTTTTTTGGCATATTGAACCCGAAAATGTAGACAAATCTGAAAAGAGGGAATGGAGATCACTTTGTGGGAGCTCTAAACTTCATTCCATCAGACCATGTGACAAAACAAATCCTGCAAAAGTTGCCCACAGGTGCCTCTCTTTGTTTCATTCCTTTTGCTTTCATGGAAAATGGGATGATTGCATGAACAAAGCTCGATTGGGAGCTTGGTCCACAAATGTAACCTGAAGTTGAAGAAATCTCTGTAAAACAATCAGCCAACAAAAGCAGTTCAAGATGAAGATGAGGATGAGGATGAGGATGAAGAAGAGGATGATGATGAGGCTAATGAATACCTCAGTTCTGTTCTAGAAGTTGGAGATAACTTTGCTGTAAATGCAGATCCAGAGGATGATGAAGGAGTTGACTTTTATGTTCTTAGGTGTACAGAGACTAAACAGACATTGTTAGATGCATATGAAGACTCATGGGGTTCTGCATTTGGTGTGGGAGAAGTCATAGTTTCTGGCCACTACTACAAGCGCATGAGATGCACTCCACTTTGAGTTATTAGTGGACAAGCCAGTTGCTAGTGTGTACAGTCACCTTATTAGACAAGTGAAATTTGATATGGAGAGTCTTGGCAACAACAAGTTCAAGATGAGTGAAGAGACATGCCAAAAAGTGATGGCATCCCTTCCTGTAGAGTGCTAACACCGCCGATTTTTTTTTCGCTCGCTCAAGAGGCGTAAGCACATCATTCACATGTAAAGTGGCTCATTGCTGCTACATTGTTTCTAACAAACCTATTGTTTCTAACAAACCTATCAATGGAAGCTAACAAATTCTTTGTTGCACAGAAATTTGTAGTCCTGACTGACTTGATCAATGTACTGTTGCTGGTGCTTTGTCTGTTTCTGCTTTGTCTGCTGATGTGCTAATTGTTTTCAGAGTTTATGCTTAACTGTCTGTCCCTTCAGTTTGGTCCTTGAAAACAAATGGTGGAAACTTTCTGCAAGTGTTCAATTGGGGACTGCTCAAGACAATGCACAAAGTATCTTAAACCTTTTTACATGCATATGTTCAAAGATTGGCTTCATATACAGGTTTGTTTGTTTAACCAATTAGGATTTGGACTTCATGCTGGATACAGAGACAAGCATAGAGAAACCATTACATTCAAATATAAACTGGGACAACAATTTTGCAAGTAGAAACTCTGCAAGTGCAGGTAAATATTATATTCATTAGATACAAAATTGTTACAATATATGTACAAAACAGTACAACTCACTTCTTTGTCTTTATTCTGATTACATACATGCTAAGTTACATAAATATTGAAAAGAGTCTATAGACTCTTATTCTCCTTCTGGAGAATTTACATTCTTCGCATCACTTGAAGTGCCGCAGATCGCAATAAGAGTAGTATCTTGTGTTTTATCTTCTCTTGCGTGCTCTTCATCCTGTTCATTGACAAAATCGGTATTATTACCGCAGGATTGTTATTATTATCTTCATGTACTTTATCTCCCTTTGCATCAAGGTATGTTTATACTTATATCATCTATCAAGCCTTGTAGCTTAGACATCTCCCGGCTACCAACTTGTACTTGCTTTCTATTTTCTCCAAAACATGCTCCTTTTGAACTGTTGCTTATCTGTTTCTATGTTGCTATCATTTTTATTATGAGCTGATGCAGCAGTAGTTACCTCAATTGCTTCCTCAGGCACTGCAACTTCTAGGTTCTGTCAAACTAAGTAATTCAAATCAAACAACATACAAAAAATGCAACTAAATGAATTGAAAGCAATGACATTACTACAATCACTTCAATAGCATAACAACACAACTAAATGAAATTAAACAACATACCTTAACAATTTCCTTCATTAACTGAATGCTTTTGAGAATAGCCACTTTCCACCTCGCTAGCTCACTTAGATTGTCAGCCAGAAGCCTAAGTATGTCGATGTCCTCTTCTTGAACTTTATCTTCAACATACTGCTCGTGCAACCACTTTTGAGGATTCTTGGCATTGAGCCAAGTTTGCGTAAATGTGACTAAGAAATTGAAACCTTTGTCATTGATGTCATTATCAAATTTTTCAATTATGAAGCAAGTGTCTTGTGGGGACAAGAAAGTCTTGTACAATGAGTCATCAACTAGCACTAGCTCCCCTACATCCTCAAAAGCCTCATACACTTTTACAATTGGCTTCATAAGCACTGGCTTGTTCGGATTCCCTGGAAAATTGAAAGGCATCACCTCGCACTCTTTCTGACCCCAAATGAACTTGAACCTTCCTATAAAGGAAGGTGGCACTATAACATTTAGGATTTCTATGATGTTGTGCTTCATCATAGAAGACCATATGGCTACCTCAAATCTGGCAAAGCATCCTTCTAAAAACTTTATCAGCCCTGGTCTGCACACCACCACTTTCCCCCCTGCATAATGCTTCTTCAGCTCTGTTTGAATTTTAATTCTGGTTCTTTTTTGGAATGTGCTCACCAGAACTCCATTTAAGTCTAGGATGACAAGTTTTTTCTTTTCTAAGGGGTCTGCAACATTCATAAAACAAAAAACTCAAACATCAACAATTCTGACATCAATTTAACAGTCTTAACAAAACAAATTAGTTCACAACTTCAAATTGCTGTCTTTCAACAAATTAACACAAGTGTCATTTCAAAGTTTTCAAAGTTTTCAAAGAACTTTCAAGTGTTATTTCAAAGTTTTCAGGAACTCGATTAACCGAACACGGACACGACCGGTTAACATCTTGTAAATAACATTCTGAGGATCACCTTTTGGAGGTTGTGTTGGCATCTTCTTAGGGGGCCTACCCTTCTTCTTCTTCTCCACTGCAGGTGCTTGTACTTGTTCTTCTTCTTCTTCTACATTCTTCCCTTTATCGCAGACCTTTGTTGCAATGTGATCAGCACCACCTTCTTCTTTGTCGGATCTACAACTTCATCAACCCCGGAGCTTTCTCCTGCGCAGTTCTACTCCTCAACCTCGACTTTATGGTGCTCACAACCGAGCAGTATCTGTTGGGAGCTCTTCTTCTTCATCAGTCTTTGTCAACCACTAGTGCATCGTGTTACTCTCTTTTGGGCTTTTCCTTACCAATCTGAATCGGTAAGGAAACTAGTTAGAATAGACATGAAATAAAGTTTACAAAACAAACACATAAAAACACCAAATGGTTACCTTTTTTAATGCTTCAAGCCGCTTTATTTATAACAGGACTTGGTGATGCCACAGACTTTTGTATGAGGTTTTTGGTGATGCCACATTTGCTAGAGTATAATCGGGGAACTAATGGAGACTCAAAGCAACAAATATTGGTGAAGAAGTTATTTGTTTGTAGGGTGAAGCAAAAGCACTACTAGTGCACGCTCCAAACCCACTGGCGATGGCTACCTCGGCTCCATCTTCAGCTCAACTTCTAAACCAAGTTCCACAAACAAATCCACGGGAACTTCCTTTTAAGCACTGAAGCATGCCTTCTTTTCATGAAGCATGCAACATGCCAAGTGATAGGCATGTTCACATGGCAACTTCATACTCAAAAGTATATTGTGGATTGAATACCAATCCACATGCAAAGACATGAGTTCTCCATAAAAACCGCAATCGCTCTTCATAGTCATGATAGAGATTCCCGAAGTGTCTGGTGCATCAAGCGCCTAGCGGCTTCTAAACAGACCACGCTTTCTTGAAGTGAATTCTAAAGAGGCTTTTAGCCTTTGCTTCTTCTCCCTTTTTCTCTTTCGCTTCAACACTTACCTTTGGAAGGCAAGCTTCCGGTTTGGAGGCGTAAAAAGCTCTCCACTTATTTTATGCTTCAAATTTGCAACGGGTCAAATCTTCATCTGTTTTATCCGCTTTGTCATTCAAAGCGATAATTCATTCTCAGAGTCTACTCACCTCCTTCTTTGCTATATCAATCATTACTTGCTCCCCGTGCTAGGGAGTTGTTGTCAACCTCAATCTTACTAATAATCTTAGCCAAATATGTTTGATGGGTTATCTAACTCTGTTTCCAACTTCTTTACTTCCTCATCAATCAAAGAAATATTGAAACTACAATTGCAAACGAAAAATTCATTTGGCTGACCTGATTTTGCTTTTAATTCCATCCGAGGTGTTCTTCCCGCCTGAAGGTCGAGGTGTGCTTTGGCCCTGAAGGATGTGCGGTTTTCATTTTTTTAACATCTTCTTTCTTTACATCCATATCATCCCTTGTTTTTTTCGACCAAACAAAGTAACTCGTGACTTGTATGCATCCCAATTTATCTTATGACCCTCATGATCTTGCTCTGCACGACCACAATGCTCCCAAGCAAATGCCAAAGCAACGAGTTTCCTCAATTCGTTGTTTGGTAATCCTGCTTCAGGATACAGGAACTCGACCAAGTCCTCCAATTGTTGCTTCAGATGAGTGCGGACAAAATAAATTTTTATTTTGCCTTTTCTTTTAAAGGATTGAATGGTTACGTCCATACACTCTTCTTGATCCACACGATATCCCGCAGCCACTTCAGTTTCTGGCGAGGAATAATCCCTTCTCGGCCATCATAAAAGCGGTGAATTAACCAAAGAGCAAGGTATGAAGCAAGCGCGGAAGGAAAAATCTCTCGAAAGCTTGAGAGGGTACAATTCGAACTATAAAATAGGGTATAATCTGCGTACAGCAGATCAATTATCGATTTCGGCGCGAATGATTACGGGTCTGACAGCCCAGATCATTGTTTGCGAAAAGGCGCGCGGGAAACGAGAAGGTGCGAAGAATAGCTGCTTCGCGTGCTTAATCTGCTTCCGCTTGTCGCGCTTTTTTGTACCCCAATATCTAACTTAGACCCTGGTGAGTTCTTTAGTATCATAACTTTGTTTAGCTTTGTCCAGAACTTTATCTGAGCTTCCGTATCCTCCGTTTTCATGTCACATGTTGCTATTGTAAGAAGGCAACGCATACTGTACATTTCAGAAATTACAATAAATAAATAAATACTTTGAAATGGCAAGTGAAAAACATGATGAAAAAAATATCACCTTAGATCATACACATGACATGCTAAAGTAGTCCACCCAACAGTGCGTTTTACGTGGAACAAGATTGCATTTGAAACGGGAGCAAACCAGTGAAACGGGAGCAAAAGGAATATTCCTTAAAGATTCCCTATTTTTTTTGCAAAAAATGACTAAAATGAGGTGGTAGAAAAAAAAGGGGCAGAAAAATGTATTTTGACCCCCCAAAATCACCAATTTTTTTCTCCAAACAGAGAATTGTCCATGTGAAAGTGACACTTTTTTTTGGAATTATAATTTGCCTGAATTGTCTTTTTGGAGCAGAATCGAAGTGAAGTTTACAGCAGAAATAGTAGTATTTTCAAAATTGAAGATAAAATCTTCATATTCACATTCAAAATTTATTTCTTTTTTCCTAAGACTCAGTTATGTGCAAAAGTGTGAGGAGTGATAAGAGAGGGATCCAAGACATCTTCGTGCTTGTTTATGCCATCATCGTCAATTTCACTTCTTTCAGTGTCACTTGAGGAAGTGCTTGAGTTATCTTCCTCATCACTATCAACAGACGGTGAAGCATTCCCAACCTCTTTTTCATCTTCTTCTTCGTAGTTACAAGCCTTCTTAAGCAAGTTGATTGTTCTGCAAGTGAACGATTGTCTGATTTCAATTTGAAATCATAGCACAGAATACTCACTTGTCGTAAGTCTAGCTCATCCCTGCATCCAACTTTCTTGGCTTTTTTGCCCTTTCCTTGACTTCTCATTTCTAGCTCATACCTACCTTCAAAAGCATTTTCTGAACGTGTAGCAAGCCAATGAATATTGAGTCTAGTCACCAGGCCTTCCTCTTTGATTGTGTCAAGTACTTTGGCTATCCAAAAAGGTCTCCCATTGTCATCCTCCTCAGTCGGAAGAGCAATCAACATACCTTTGGTAATTTCTGTGACATTACCTGTAGGCTCATTCCTGCGTCTTGGACCGAGGTACATGACCCGGTCCTCATCTTCCTGTACTGCAGCTGCTACTGCAGCAAAGCTTTGACCTGCCTGGTTCTGTGGTTGGTGGGAAGCATTAGGCCACTTAAAAGGTTCTTGCAACTGCCTCAGAGCTAGGTTCTGAATCACAGTCTTTTGTTCTAGAAAGAAGCTTCTCCACCACATTTGATCTTGTTCAGTGAAGTACTTAAAACCCGTGGAAATTCCATTTTCAATGGATTTCAAGGAAGTGACTGGAGTACTCTTTTGCTGCTTTGACACTTTTGGATTTTTTAGAGGAAGTTGCTCAGCACGTTCCATTGAACTAGTGTCTGGAACAGATTTAAGGAAGCGCAATCCCTCTACCGGACTCCACTCTTTAGTTGTAGTGTACTTCTTTCCCTGCAAAAGGCTCTCTCCATTCTTCAAGTAGAATTTGATTTGATGTTGAAACGTAATGTCATTTAGCTTGTTCACAGCTTGTTCTCTGTTTGCACGTTGAGAGAAAACAAATTCCCTGAAGTCTGCAGTCTCCTTTAGAAGCTCAACTACTGGCATGGGAGTGTAAGAGTCTTCAATGATACGAACCAAAGTGGGAAGACAAAAAGCTTTTTTTCTTCTGAGACGCACTGAAAATCTGCTGAACATCTGATCTATTTGATCGTGTGTATGCCCTACTAGTAAGAATCCGAGCTTTATTTTTCTGAAAATCTCCAGCTCCACTAGCATGGCACAGTAAGCAAAGAGTGTTTGATTTTTGTTCTCCCTGGTAGTGTTGTCAAGTTGCAGGTAGAGCACTGGTGGTAACTGTTGTTGCTCACAAAGAACCTTGTTAAGAATTGTAATTGTGAGATTTGGATCACCATGCAAATTAGGATATGTTAAAAAGACTTTGCACTTTAGACTCCCATTGAAGACCATGGCCCCAACGAGGTGGACCTTGACAAAGCATTCTTCTTGTTAGAAATCAGTGGTCATGTGAATCTTTCTACTTGCAGTTAAGCACAGAGATTGAAGCCAAAGCCAGTATAAGAACATATTAAGCTAATGTGGTTAAGATGGTTTGAAGAAACTAGGAGCACGAAATAATATTGCAAGGGAGTTTGATATTTTTACAAGTGACTTAATGGTTCAATGGTTTTGGGCCAATTTCACGGTTAACGTCTGTGGGATAATTCGAAGGTGCCGTATTTAATGCATAATACCTGTGGGATATCTCAAGACCATCGAGATCCAAAGATAGAACTTCTATCTAAGCTAAACCGACGGAGCACAATATATAATCGGATGCATTGATGTTGAAGAACCCCGGGCTGTAGATCGAATGCACCGAAGAAGTTTTAAAGTCGAGTTCATTGTTGATTCATAGCTACAGTAGATTGAAGTATTAATGACTATGATTTTAAAGCTAAAGGTTGAATTACCATTTAGTGCAAGGGATTAGGGACCATATTGTGGCTCTCTTGCATCCTTGAATTTCTTGTGGAAGTTCATGCTTAATTCAACTAAGTGCTTTAAGTGCTTTATGTGCAAAGTTAAGTGAAGTTTGTTTTTAAGTTCTAAACATCTAGTTGACTCGTAATTCCATCATTGGTATCAGAGCCAGGTTGGCTTAAGTCATAATGTCAACTAGATTTGCAGCAAATTTGTTGAATCAAATTGAAGTATTTAAGGGGGACACTGGATTCCAAGTCTGGAAGGAGTCTATTAAGTCTGTGCTAGAGTTTGAACACTTGTGGCACCTTGTAGGTGGTGGTCAGGCGACTGTTTCAGCAAGTTCTGGAAGTGCAAGTCCAGGAGCCAACTCTAGCAATCCAGGAGGAGAAACTGGAGACTCACAAAGTTCAGGAGCACCTTCAGCTCCCAGGGTTCCAGCAACAGATGACAATAAAATTATGGAAGCTCAGCAGATAATTCTAAGCAAGGTAGGAACTGCTTTGAAGCTGAGGTTAAGGGGAATGAAGCCACATGAGATGTGGCAGTATCTTGTAAGTCAGTATGAGGTAAAAAGCTCATCTCAAATAGATTTGTTGGAAAAACAACTAAGGAAACTTAAATTGTTTGAAAAAGATGAGCTAACAGATTTTTTGGAGAAGTTTGATTCAATTGTGGCAGATCTTGAAGGAGCTGGGAATGTTCTAAGTGAGCAATATCAAATCTTGGTATTATCTAGAGCTGTTTCTCACAATACTCAGCTTGCAACACTAGTAAGGAATATTGCCACATCAAAAGAGCATGCTTTGAGGATAATTAGAACAGAATTTGAGCAGTCAAAAGGCCTGCAAGATGATGATCAGACTCCAGAAGTTTTGTTTGCAAGAAAGCAGAAAAAGGGAGGAGGAACCAGTAGAATTGGACCCTGCTATTCTTGTAATCAATATGGGCATCTGAAAAACGAATGTCCAAATGTAAGTGAAGGTAAACAATTCAAATGCTTTAACTGCGATGGTAAAGGCCATTTTTCAGCAAATTGTCCAAGCCCAAAGGGTATTGGAGGAAGAGGGAGAGGTCGAGGGAGAACACAAGTGGACTCCAAAAGAGGAAGAGGACGGTTCAAAGGAAGTGCTAGTGTAAATATAGTGGAGGAATCAAATGAAGAAGCTGATGACATTGAGGTAAAACATATGCTTAATGTTTCTCAGAATTTTAACAAGTATGATAACAAATTTCTCGTGATAGATTCAGGAGCAGAGAAATCAGTAGTGCATGACCTGAAGATTTTAAAAGAGTGTAAACAAGAGCATGGTCATGTTCAACTTGGAGATGGTGGTGTACAAAAAATTAGAGACTCTGGAATTCTAGAATTGTTTGACTTGAATGGAAAGAGTGTGATGCTAAAAGACGTTTTATGTGTGCCTAAGCTTGTGAGAAATTTAATCTCAGTTTGTCAGCTTGTAGATCTTGGCTACAAAGTTGTTTTTGAAAAACTTGAATGCAAAATATTTCTGAATAATATTTTGAAGTTCATTGGAAGGAGAGTAGGCAGTTTATTTGGATTTGACAAAGATCATATGTTGTCTATAAATCTGGTTCAACATCCTTCAAAGACAACTTGGCATCATAGATTATGTCACACTAATTCATCAAATATTGATCTGCTCATTAAAAACAAGTTCATAACTGCAAAAATAGATGAAGAAAAAGGACTATGTGCAGGTTGTCAACTTGGCAAGCAGTCTAGGCTTGCATTTAAAAGAAATGCAAAAAGAGCCAAGGGAATATTGGATTTAGTTCACACAGATCTGTGTGGACCTATAAATGTTACAGGCATTGAAGGACACAGATACTTTATGACCTTCATAGATGACTTTAGCAGGAGAACAAAGTGTTATTTGTTGAAAACAAAAGATCAAGCTTTTGAAGCTTTGAAATTATTTATAGCTAAGGTAGAACTGGAAACAGAAAGAAAAGTTAAGTGCATAAGATCAGACAGAGGAGGAGAATACTTGTCAAAAGAATTTAAATGGTATTGTGCTAACCGTGGTATTAAAAGACAATTGACATGCAGATTCTCTCCACAACAAAATGGTGTGGCTGAAAGGAAAAATAGGACTTTGCTAAATGCTGTTCGTTCCATGCTCAAATACTCAGGTTTGCCAAATTTCCTATGGAGTGAAGCACTCAAAACAGCAGTTGACATTCAAAACATATTACCTTCTGTAAGTACAAAAGGTACAGTACCTAACATGCTGTGGTCAGGAAAGATTCCTAGTTATGAAAATTTAAGATCATTTGGTTGTTTGGCATTTGTTCATGTTCCTGAAGAAATCAGAAAAAAACTTGATGATCGAGCATGTATTGCATACTTAGTAGGCTATGATATGCATTCAAAAGCATATAGATTATATGATCCTGCTCATAGAAAAATTCTGATTAGTAGAGATGTAGTATTTAATGAGAATAAGTTCTATCGAGCAATTCCAAATGTTAATGATGATATTTTGAATGATGATCAAGGTAATATTGATCTAGAAGAAAAAGTTGAGCATGTAGTTGAGCATGTTGCCCAAAATAAATTGGAAGTGCAGGATACAAAAGATGCTTTTGACAATGATAGTGAAAGTGAAGATGAGGGCAAAACTGAAATATCAGATGAGGGAAGTCTCTCAGAATTTGAACATGCAGAGGATGTACCAATAGCTGAATCTGAGATGGCAGAACCTGTACCACCTGTGCATGAAGACAAGCCAAAGAGAAAAATCAGAAGAACCGAAGCTCAAATCTTAGCTGATGAGAGCAAACTCAAATTGGAACTGCATGGTAGGACAGAAACAGGTAGAAGTAAAAGACATCATGATGGTAAAGGTGAAATTCACTCTGTATTTGATATTCTAGTATTAGAGACTGAAAAATTGCCTAATAACTTTGAAGAGGCTCTTTGGAAGTAATGATGAAAAATTGGAGGAAAGCTATGGAGGAGGAGATGCAATCTTTCAAAAGAACAGACACTTATCTGATGGTTGATAAGCCACTAGCTAAAAAAATGTTGTTGGCGAGTAAATGGGTTTTTAGAATAAAGCCAGGCATTGATGGGAAAACAAAAAAATTCAAAGCAAGGCTTGTAGCACAGGGATTCACTCAAAAGAAAGGCTTAGACTTTGATGAAACATTTTCACCATTGGTCAAAATTAATAGTCTGAGAATGTTCTTTGGCCATTGCAAATTCATATGACTTAGAAATTCATCACATGGATGTGAGCCTTTGCATTTCTTAATGCTAAACTTGAGGAAGAAATTTATCTAAAAGCCCGCACGGGGTTTGAGGAAAAAAAGTGAAAATCACGGAAACTAAGCAGGGGCTCTTTATGGACTAAGGCAAGCACCACGTGAGTGGTATAAATGCATGGATAATTACCTCTTAGAGCAAGGCTTTGAAAAATTAAAATGTGATGGAAACTTATACAGGTACAATAATGAAAAATTCTGGTGCATTATAGCCCTATACGTTGATGATAATATCATGATTGCAAATGACAATGACATTACGTCTCATTGCAAGCAAATGCAAAAAACAAACGGTTCCAAATGACAGATTTGGGTGAACTTAAGAGGTTTCTTGGCATTGAAGTTTTCTGAGGGATAGGAAAAGTAAGATGTTGACATTGAGCCAGCAAACTCATATTATGAATATGTTGAAAAAGTTCAATATGAGTGATTGTAATGCAGCACAGACTCCATTAGTACCAGGGCACAGAATCTCAGCTCATATGTGTCCAAAAACAGAAAAGGAAAAAAGACAAATGGAGAACAAACCTTATAGGTCATTAATTGGATGTTTGGCCTATTTAGCAAATTGCACAAGACCAGATATAGCCTTTGGAGTGAATATACTGAGTAGGTACAATAATAACCCTGGTTTGGAACATTGGACAGCTGCCAAACGTATCTTGAGATACCTTAAAGGAACTCTAGATATTGGTATTATGTACAACTCTGATGACTTAAAATTAAAGGCATATTGTGATTCTGATTGGGCGGGTGACTTAGATCGAGAGAAAATCAACATCGGGTATGTTATTCTATTGGGAGGTGCACCTATAGCCCGGAAATGCAAGAAGCGAGTTGTATAGCCCTCTCCGGTCACGAGGAAGCAGAGTACAATCTTTGCAACCTTATTGGCTAAAGAGGTTGTTTGGGAAAGAAGATTACTTCTTTGAACTTGGAGTAGAACAAAGCGGAAACCTGAGTCATATTTTGTGACAGCACAAGTTGTATAGCTATGTCTAAAAATCCTGCACTGCATGAAAGATGTAAACATATAGAGATAGAAGTTCATTTCATTAGAGATATGGTAGAAAAAAATATGGTACATCTTACTTATGTTAGCACAGTCAATCAGTTAGCAGACCTGCTGACAAAAGCTTTATCACTTGGGAGATTTCAGGAGTTAAGAGATGCAGTACAATACAATAACAAGAAAGATTACATGAAGGGGGAATGTTAGAAATCAGTGGTCATGTGAATCTTTCTACTTGCAGTTAAGCACAGAGATTGAAGCCACAGCCAGTATAAGAACATATTAAGCTAATGTGGTTACGTAGTTTGAAGAAACTAGGAGCACGAAATAATATTGCAAGGGAGTTTGATATTTTTACAAGTGACTTAATGGTTCAATGGTTTTGGGCCAATTTCACGGTTAACGTCTGTGGGATAATTCGAAGGTGCCAGATTTAATGCATAATGCCTGTGGGATATCTCAAGACCACCGAGATCCAAAGATAGAACTTCTATCTAAGCTAAACCGACGGAGCACAATATATAATCGGATGCATTGATGTTGAAGAACCCCCCCCCCTTCCCCCCCCCATTTGTAGATCGAATGCACTGAAGAAGTTTTAAAGTCGAGTTCATTGTTGATTCATAGCTACAGTAGATTGAAGTATTAATGACTACGATTTTAAAGCTAAAGGTTGAATTACCATTTAGTGCAAGGGATTAGGGACCATATTGTGGCTCTCTTGCATCCTTGAATTTCTTGTGGAAGTTCATGCTTAATTCAACTAAGTGCTTTAAGTGCTTTATGTGCAAAGTTAAGTGAAGTTTGTTTTTAAGTTCTAAACATCTAGTTGACTCGTAATTCCATCACTTCTGGCACATCTTTTGGAATATTCAAGAAATGAGGTAGAGTCGTCTTTTTCTGATCCATTCCATCAATCACAACGGACATGTACTCAAGTGGACGCTCAAGAGCTTTTTTCCTATGCTTAGCAAGCTTCCTTCTCTCAGCTGCTTGTTGGTCACGGTGTCTAGCAAGCTTCTGTTGCACAATGTCTGTTGAAGGAAGCAGGTCAAAACAATTACATGATGCAAGTACGAGAACGAAGAACTTAAACTTACTTTTTTCGAGCTCTGTCCTTGCAGTTTCTTTTTGACTCTTCAGTTTTGCACACGTTGAGCACACAGACATTTTGTGTCTTCGAGGAATTTTTACAAGGCCAAATTCAGTTTTCCACAATCTAGTGAAATGTGAATAAGAGATATGCTGAGATTGACTGCATGTCTCTTTGTATTCTTTGAAAACATCTTTTTTGTGATATTATCTGTCAAGTGATACATATTGTTGTTTGGCAATTTTTCACACGTTTCTCTGAAGTATTTCTCCATCCATGCCACAACAGCTAGGGCATGCATTGTTACAATTCTTCCAGACCCACAGTGGTCATCAATGCAAGGGTTTTTGTCTAATCTTTTATGTATTCGAGACATTCTGGAGGAACCGAGGCGGTGCACGACCATGAAGCATTTTTGACACACTTCTTGGCGATTGATATAGTGCAAGAAGTTGTGCCTGTCTGGTCTTACATGATAATTGATATAGTGCAAGAAGTTGTGCCTGTCTGGTCTTACATGATAAGCCAAGTAGGCATTCTGTTCTGAAATTGTCATAGAACTGTAATGGTCTCTAATTGCACGAAGTTTAGCCATGTTGAATTTGCTAATGCATCCCAACGAACAGCATGTAGCTCTGAGAATTTTTCTCATTTTCTGCTCGTCCATCAGATTTCTTCTTCTTACGGAAGAACATGCTCTCAAGCTAAAATCTACTTTGAATTTCTTAGAAGATTGGTTAGAGAACATATAATCTCGTTGTTCCTTGTCAGGGTCTTCATCCTCTGATGAGAGTTCCACTCTAGGAGTGACCTCCTCTTCTCTTAGTGGTGTATTTCTGGAGGAAAATAAACCACGTGACACAGTACCCGGAAAATTTGGAGGGACAGTGTTAAATGTAGGTGATGGGCCATAGGATGATGTTGCTTGATTGTGTTGGCTAGGTGTCGTGTCAAACATTGCTCTTATTGCTGTTTGAAATTCTGCAAACCCGTGTGTCACAACATTTATGGGAGGAGGTGGGGACCCTACACTGCCTACAACAGCGTCTTCATTTGTGCACAAGTCATGGTGAGAAAAGTCATGGAGAATTTCACATTCTTGTGGGCGTGTTGCAGACCTTGTACTTGTTCCTGCTACAAATAGTGGGGGCAGTCTTTGTCGAGACATCTATTTTGCTGCAGCATCTGCAGCTTCTGGTGATGGTAAAAAAGGAGGTGGTAGCCTACTATGTACAGGTGGAGATGGAACGAAGGGAGAAGGAAACCTACACTTGAAAGGGCTCGGGGAGGGTTGGAAAGGTGGTGGCAGTCTACTATGTGATGGACTTGGAGAATCGTCAAGGAGTAACAAGGATGTTGTAGAAGCAGGAGATGAGGAATCCTGGGCACCAGGCAAAAACACATGCTCATCGGGCGTTTCCTCTGAAGTAGAGGAACTCGGTGCCACAAAAGGTGGTGGAAGTCTGTTCTGGATGCGATTAACCATCTTCAAACACTTCAACTTCAAGCACGTTTGCTATTCGAGAATACGAAGTGTCAAGCCAAGGAGAAGTCTGCTATTCCGGAATACAAGTTAACACACATTTTGAACCAAACGTATTCTGATATACATAGAAATGAACATGTGTCTGAAATAGACCTTTAAAAAGGAAATTTGTGGCGCTCATTCGTGTATTCCGAATTCGTTGCTCTAGGCGCTCCGATTTAGCGCCTTCAAAAACTTCAGCTCGACCTTATTCCGTTTTACATAGCACGCAGCATGTTGAGGTAAGGGAAAAAAGTACAATGTACGGGAAGATTCTAGAAATGTGGTTTGGGCAGAGGCCAAAGTGTATTCCGGAATACACTTCGGCCTAGCGCCGAAGGCCAAAGTGTATTCCAGAATACACTTGCCTGCCTAGAAAAGCGAAGTGTATTCCGGAATACACTTCACATTTCGGCCTCTGCGCTACGCCAAAGTGTATTCCGGAATACACTTCGGCCTTCGTCGCTAGGCCAAAGTGTATTCCGGAATACACTTCGACCTTCGGCGGTAGGCCAACACTTTGGCCTTCGGCGCTAGGCCGAAGTGTATTCCGGAATATACTTTGGCCTAAAGCGCTAGGCCAAAGTGTATTGTGGAATACACTTTGGCCTTCAGCTCAGACTAGTTTTGCTACAAAAATATTAAATTTAGTGCATTTTTAAGCGCTTTAGCAGTAAAATGTAGATGTTTTTATTCCGGAATAGACTTTCTAGTTTACTTTGCTTTAACTAAAACGGTTTGTTACTCGCTTGTTGCAGTCAGAAACATGCGGTCCAAAAACAGAAACAAAACATCATAATCATCACAAAGAAACGCCCGCCACCAAGAGATTACTGCGATACAAGTGTACGAGAATTTTCAAACGCAGTAGTACGTGACGAGAGGATTCGCAGGAAAGTACATCAATGTCACTTTCCTGTACGTCTGTCGTAGCCCTGGGCAGAAACGGTACGACGAGTCTGAGTTTCCGTGCATGGGATCCATACAGCACGCGGAGCCAGCAGCTGGGCAGAGCAAACAAGCAAGACTTTCTATTAAGACTTCACAAGGCTACTTTGTTCTTGATATAGCATTCTTTAAGCTTTCAAACGTGCATCCTACACGGCTTTACAATTACATTGCCCACTACATAAATAAGCTGCCAATGTCAACAATCATTAGGATGGTTTCAAGCAGCAGAAGTGAAGCACTGGACTACAGTGCTTCTGAAGCAGAAGAAGGTGGAGATGATGAGGAGGAGGAACCTGGGACTGATGAGGACGTTGCAAATTCGGCTGAGTCCGAACCTGAAGAACCCCCACCACCACCACCAAAGAAGCAAAGACAAACTGTGGCTGCTAAGGAGCCCAAGAAAAAAAAGACCGCGGTACTTGCCATTGAAGATGCACCCCAGGCAACAGGGAAAAAAACAAAGGGGAAGGCTAAGGCACCAGGGGTTGCAATAAAGGAAAAAAAAAAATAGACAAGACGGCTGAAAGGATGGAAGAAATTAATAAAAATAAATATGTTCAAGGAGTAATTTATCTTCCTGTCACCTGCATGAAGCTGCCACCTAAGGACGAGACAGGAGAGAGACCACTGCAGGTGAGAAAAATTTATGCGGGTCACGTTAGAAATTTAAAAGACAGGATAAGGAGTAACCCAAATGCACATGTTGCTCCAATAGTTGTTCTTGTCGACAGAAGCCAGTGCATGGACCCGGCAAATTATGACAGAGAGAATGCAGATCATTACACACATTATGTGCTGGGTGGAAACCATAGCTTCAAAGCTCGGAGGCAACTTTTTAAGGAAAAAGAAAATCCAAGATACCTTTCCGTCCTCTGTGCAGTGTATTGTGGCCTGACTGATGAAGAGGCAAAAATAGTGGCCAACACACACAATGCAGATAATGAGTACAAACTCAAAATGAGTTTTGTCGATAAAATTAGATTCATGCACAGAGAGTACCTAATATTTAAAGAGAAATATGGAGAAGTTCTTAAGAAGCCAGGGCCATCATTGGAGCTTAAGGAGGCGTGTGCAATAGAGTGCTGCCTAAAGTATGATGAAGCCAACAAGAGGCACTCTCTGATCAGCCATGACAATTGGTTTCAACTGGCCTTCAGGGATGGCAGGGTAAGCACATCTGTATTCTGGAATAGCCCTCGCACTTTAGTGTCAGGCCAAAGTGTATTCCGGAATACACTTTGGCCTTCAGTGCTAGGACAAAATGTATTCCGGAATACACTTTGACCTTCGGTGTCTGGCCGAAGTGTATTCTGGAATACACTCTGGCCTTTGTTTCATTTTTATTGTAGCTCATTTTTAAACGATTTTCTCCAATGTAACTTACAATATGTTGTTTGCTGTAGATATGGGACCTGCAAAATGAAATATTCACAGCATTTGAAAGAGGGGAATTAAAGAGCAAAGGTAAAGCAGCAGAGAAGAAAAAGGGCACAGACGTGCCAAAAAAAGAAATGACTATCACAGTCTGGAGGGAGATGCAGGGTTTCACGGACACAACAATCTTAGAAATGTTACTCCAGAAAGTAGTGGACAAAGAGTTTTCCCTAGAAGAGATGTCAAAAGAACTGCACAAGTAAGCGTTCATGTCTCGTGCTTCATACTTTCGGATTCCCTATCTGTTTTGTATTCCGGAATAAGTAATGTGCTTTATATTTTCTGTTTGTCAGCCAAAAAAACGTCATTGCATGCCAAACATGCTTGATGGAGCAGTTAAACGTAGAAACCTGGGAAAGGTGTAAGGAGTTGTACCCTCTGGCAACTTCAGACGAGCGTATTGTGCAATATGCTCCTAATTTTGAAGGATGGGTATAATGCTTTACCTCTTGGACCTTCTTTTGTGTCAACTGTTTTTACACAACTTAATTTGCAAACGCAGAACAAGAAGAAAAACAAAGATCTTCCTGAAGGTTTTATGCATGAGGAAAGAACCTTGGCTGACAGAAGGCAGTTGTCGGTTGAACCGTCCGAGTTTGAAAAGTTTACATTATTCAGTCAGGATAATTTGTTTTCTGTTGTTCAAGGTGACTGCACTAAGTTGGTGGAAAGCATTAAGCCCCAGAATTTTACCCTGATCATTGCTGATATACCTTACGGGTTTAAGATCAAGGACAACCGTTATGACGACCTACCTTTTAAGAACTCTGAGTTCAATGCCTTTATTGATGGTATAAAACAAATAACAACGGCGAAGCATTGGAGGCTGGTGGTGTTCCACTCTAGCATGCAAGCAGGGATGGTGGAAGCGAGCTTCAAGAATCATTTTGGATCCCCTGCTCAAGCTGGCTATGAGAATTTGGTCTGGTAAGAACTTATTCTGGAATACTTCTGCTTTCTTTTGCTATTCTGGAATAGTAAATTTATTTGTTAATTGCTAGATTGCTAACTACACTTCTCTCCTAAAGGTACAAAACTAATATAACTTATCATGTTGGAGGCCCTAGATTGTTAAGCAAAGTGGAATATCTTCATGTGGCCTACTGGAGCTTCGACGGCAAAAGAACAATGGAGCACTTCAACACGTCTGGATGCTCTGATTTTTCTAATGTGTTAGAGTTTCCAGCCGTGTTGCAGAAGCTGCAAGATCCAACTGCGCAGGGGAGAATTGTCAATCACTATCAGAAGCCCCAGAAATTAATCAACCAACTTATTGACATGTTTTCACGTCAAGGAGACTGGATACTTGATGCTTTCTCGGGCTCTGGTACAACCATTGCCTGCGCACTTAAAAAAGGCCGAAACTGTGTAGCAGTGGATGTAGACAAGGAGGCCGTGAATTTCATTAAGATGAAATTGGCTGCACTACCTAGCTTACCAGACGAGAATCAAGAGCTAGGTGCCAAATCCTCATCTGACTTTGCCAAAATGACATCGTCCGAAATACAGCCTCCTTTTACCAGCTCCACAGAGGATGAGGTCACTTTTGCTGAGCTGAAGGAAGTGGCTCTAGTAGTGGAAGCAGAAGACAACACTACCAAGCAAAAAGCTAAATCACCTGAGAAAGAGAAGCCTGCTAAGGACGACGTTGCAACTACAAGCACACACCATGGGGAGGACTACGAAGTTGATCTTTGACTCCTTGTGAGAAATGTTTTGCAGATTGGTATCTTTTAAAACTGATATTAAAATATTTATTGATTTTAATATTATTTATTCCCATCAATTTTCCTATTTTCTTAGTCTTGCTTGTCTACACTACACAATCAACTGTAAATTTGGCCTTTTTTCCACCAACAGCTGACAGATTATTCTAGTGTTAAAATTAATTTTGCCTTAAAAAATGATGTATTTAAAATTTCTAATTCATGTACTATTATTAGTTCATTTAAACTAAGATGTTTTTTGT
This sequence comes from Isoetes taiwanensis, assembly GCA_021234155.1. NCBI lineage: Eukaryota > Viridiplantae > Streptophyta > Lycopodiopsida > Isoetales > Isoetaceae > Isoetes > Isoetes taiwanensis. Next base: position 2,384,078 of record JAJEKV010000010.1, on the reverse strand, counting down.
TGTCTTCATTTCATGGATTGCAAAATCAACTGTAAATTTTGCTCTTTTAGGCTATGATATTTCATCAAATGTAAATGTACACTTGCTGAGAGGTTAAAAAGCAAGAAAAAAAAAATTTAAGCTCTCAAAATCCTTTGACTCGGCCAAAAAGTTCATTTCTGGGAGGATGCCATGTTTTTTTAGGGAATCTTTGAAACGGGAGTTGTGCAACACTCCCGTTTCAAATGCAACCTTGTTGTGGTCAAAATGTACCAAAAAGCTTTCTAAATCTCCTCCTGGACGCATTCGATTGACGTGGACATTTTGAAGATATAGCACCGACTGTTTTCTTCATCATGAAGTTGGTATGGAAATTTGGAACCGTGGAAAATTTGGTATTTGCAGTGCTGTTTTAAGTATATGATCTTTCCAACTTCATCTTTTTGGTGGACTTTACTTTCAAGACTCTTATTTATCCATTGGCATATCTGTGACGTCCCCTACTCGCATACGGTGCACTCACCGTATACAAACAGGAGTTCTTCCCCCATACCAGCTCCATGCCGATACAGGGCCCTTCACATAACACTGCAACCGTGACGGGTCCCAGTGGGAAGAGTGAAGGGGTCATTGTACCCCGTCTCCCTCGGGGCCTACCTAGCTGCGGAAGCGTAAACATACATGTCAGTATATAAGAGCAACACATATATCCACCCTTCTGGGTGGCACGTCACATCTGCAAAAGACAATGATCAGCACAATGCATAGGGGAATCCTACCCAAGGCTCAGACTCAAATGGGTGACTGACGGCTTGGGTCTCCAGAGTTCGTTGCAGACAGAATTCATGGCAATGGATTTGGCTGGCATAAGAACATGGCTTGGGGTTGTCCACTCCATCCGCCCCTCCTGTGCACACTTTGCAGAGTAGGCTGAAAAGGGTTGGGACCTGACTGTAGCCCGCCGGATGCATAGCCAAGAGGGCTATTCCTGGGTTTCATCTCCTCAGTTCCGATGGGGCAGGTAGGGATCATTCCCTCCAGAGATCTACATGCTGACTCAAGGTGACTAGAGGGCCACCGCCCGTCTTCGACTTGAACTCAATGGAAGGTCATATCTACCACCTCACGAGTGTCGAACCCATGCCTTGCCCACACGCAGTGGCAAGCCATTAGGCCTAGTCACAATGATCCCCGGCAGCACTAACACACCATAGGGATCGTTCAAGAGTCAGAACACGAACCTCCTTCTTAGCCAGTCTGGCCCCTTCACCCACAACCAGGTGTGGTTCCTGTACACAGGCCGAATCTATAGTGTGCTAGAGAGGCTACTCTAGGAGCATCAACTACAAGCTTTAGGTCTCTACCCCCCTTCCCAATACAAGGAGTTCACAGAGATACATCATCCATATACTTCACAGAGAACTAAAGAACTAGATCTAATCTACATCATAGAGTTAGGTTCTTTAGTTAGAGGCTGGCATCTAAAGATCTAGAAGGCTGCTATGGGCAATCTAATAGGCTAAACCTACTGATTCTATGACTGAATTAGGGTTTAGACTATCTAATTGGCCAAATACCTGATCCTTGAGTGGCTCCTCCTGACCTGAGCTCGACCATCCTGCTGAAATGCTTGAATCAAGGAAAACTAACGTTGCAATTCTCTCAGGCAGAGTCTGGGAGGCGGTTTTGGCTGTTGAGGCAGCCAAAACAGAGTTCTAAAACCCTAGAAACGAAATTGGGCAAGTTAGGGTTTCCTACCCTATATAGACAAGGGGGTTGGCTAGGGTTTCCAATTATCCCCTTTTGGCATGTGGGATAATTGGAAAAGGGCCCACTTGCCTTTCAAGGGCTAGGTGGCCAATTGTGCCCACATGGAAATGTGTGCACTCAAATGTGCTCACATGGAATGTGTGCACATTAATGAATGTGTACATTGGGAAATGTGCACATTAATTGCACCTATGGGTATGGCCCACTTGGCATGAAGTGGCCATATGGGAAAATGTGCACCTAAGTGAATGTGCACATTGTTTAATGTGCACATTAATAAATGCACACTCCTTGCACGTTGCCCCCTAGGGCTACTAACCTAGCTACACGTTGGCGTACACGTCGGTCGGAGTGGCGTGTACGCGTGACGAGGCAGTACAATATACGTCCTGGGACCCTATACTGTCCTAGAATGTCACATTCTCCCTACCTTGAAATGATGCTGTCCGCAACAACGTGGGTCTCCCCACCTTGGGATCATCCTAACCTGCAATCAACCTGATACATACGATAACTACTATAATACTTACACATTTATTAAGATTACCTTAAGGTAATATTTTTAGGACGTTATCACACTATTATATTATGAAATAACTTATCAATTCATAACATCATTAAAACAGGTTACTCAATAATTCACTTAACATGACAATTAAGTTTATCAAAATTAAAATTAACGTCCGAGGTACTCTTCATTCCTTGCAACACATTCCAACAAAATTTGCGTTGCAAGTCTTCATAGCTCGACCTCCTTGCCCTCCGGAGCGCTCTATTGGCCTGCAGGTCGACACTACGTTAGTATCATTTAATTATTAATAAAATTTTGGTTATATGGTGACCACCCCACCTATCTACATGGATGCATGGCTAATCTCCCGACGTAGGAAGAGGGTGAATCTTCCATTATGGCCGTGGAGACAGCGCCTATATGCCTATATGCCTCTCATGCCTACACCCTAGTTGCCCAGCGTGGAGGATAGGTCCTTCCCGTATGTGGGGCATGAAGGCCTGATTCCTCCTATCAAAGCATATATGGGGCTAGAGGTGCTTTTCCTATCAGTGCATTCCTTCATGACCTCCTTTCTCTCGAGGTCGTCTACTTCCGTGGGACAGAAGTAGACTTTCTAATCTACCTTCCACTCGCCCAAGCAAAAACGTGGTCATGCCTACATTGACATTACACCACGCTCTAGGGATCACCGTAGTGGTCCCATCATCGGTTACAACGCATGCAATCCATACCTAGCATAGGTTGCATGCGTAGATTAATCTTAACTACACAAGAATTAACCTACACAAATCGACATGCCTGAGCCGATTTCTTCGGAGATGACCTTGCCGTCCCATTGCTCCATAAACTGCAGGTACTGCTTTACTAGATCTTTCTTAAGTACCCACGTCGCGTCTTCCACTGGTAAGTGTTTCCACTTGACCAAGTATTGGAGGAACTCCGATCTCCTCGTTTTCTTGAAAGCTTTATCAAGAATCAATTCTGGAACTATTTCCAGCTGCTCCTCCGCCATTTCCAACAACGTTGGAGTGTCCAAGACTTCGTCTGGATTTGGAGTGTGCTTCTTCAACAAACTCACGTGGAAGACCTTATGAATCTTTAGGTGTGCTGGCAAGTCTAGCTTGTAGGCTTGATTACCTACTCTCGACTATTACGAAGGTCCAGCCCACCTTGGAGCAAGCTTCTTGCAATTCCCAATCGAGCCACCGCTTCACCTTGATCTTGAGCCATACATCATCTCCAACTTTGAACTCTCTTACTGTTCGATGCTTGTCGGCGATGCTCTTCCTCGACTTCTTTTGCTGCCGCCAGATACCCTCGAACTTCTTCCACAAGCTGCCGCGATATCGGCCAACATCTCGCTGCGCGAACTTCCACTTTTGACGGGGTTGGCCAAAGTATCGGAGTTAGGCATTGATAGCCGTAATTAATCATAAACGACGACATTTGGGATGATTCCTGCTTGGTGCTATTGTATGCAAACTCCACCAAGTGAATAAATTCTTCCCACATACCTTGCTTATTCCAGACATAGTTTCGTAGTATGTCCTCTAAAATCCTGTTGGTCCGCTCCGTTTGGCCATCCGTCTGCGGATGATACGCCGTGCTCATGGATAGCTTCGTCTGGATTGTCGCAAAGAGGTCTTGCCAAAAGGCGCTCATGAACTTCGGATCCCTGTCGGATATAATCTCCCTTGGCATGCCATGAAGCCTAAAGATCTCTTTGGTGAAGAGCTTTGCTGTATCCATAGCTGTATCTGTGGTCCTGCAAGGCACAAAATGTGCCATCTTCGACAGCTTGTCGACCACTACCATCAAGGCATCCTTCCCTCTTACTGTCCTTGGAAGTCCTGTAATGAAATCCATGCTAATCACCTCCCACTTAGCGTTTGGCACCGCTAATGGCTCTAAGGCCTCTGGAATTCGAAGCTGCTCCGCCTTTGTTTGCTGACATAGCTGGCATTCCTTGATGTAGCGAGCTACCTGCTTCTTCATTCCTGGCCAATAATAGCTGATGCGTACTTTGAAATATGTTTTCATGAATCCCGCATGGCCAGCTATTGGGCTGTTGTGCGTGTCGTGGAGGATCAATTTCCTTACACCTGATGATTCGGGTACGCACAACTTGTTCTTATGGTATAACAGGTTGCCTTCCTTCTTATAATGTTTAAAGGCTTCCCGCTCCTTATCTGTTCTAGCCTCCCTAGAGAGGCTTGCCCATACTTCCTTGAAATCCACATCCGTTGGCAAGGACTCTTCAATCTTCTTACCAAAGTCGCTGGAGAGCGTCGAAATTGCATTGCAATGCACTCTAGTTGTCAGGGGATGCCTTGAAAGCGCATCCGCTACCACATTGAGCTTCCCTGGCTTGTAGACTATATCAAAGTCGTACTCTTCAAGGAACTCCATCCACCTTCTCTGCCTCAGGTTGAGGTGTGGTTGCGTGAATACATATTGGAGGCTCTGGTGGTCTGTATCCAACTGGAACTTCCTTCCCAAAAGATAGTGCCTCCAAATTCTTAATGCCCTGACAACCGCAAGCAATTCCTGATCGTGGGTGGGGTAGCGCGTTTCGGCGTCGTTCATCTTCCTGGAATCATACGCTACCACACGCTCTTCTTGCATGAGCACTGCCCCTGTAGCTATCTTACTCGCGTCCGTTGCTACGAGCTTGTCTTTCTCCGAGTCCGGCAGGGTTAAGACTGGGGCGGTTGTTAAAGCTTCCTTCAACAATTCAAACCCTGCTTGGGCTTTCTTGTGCCAATGCTCTGCCCAATCTTTCACTTTCTCCGCCCTCGTCAAGTCTGTTAACGGGGCCGCTATCTTAGCAAAGTTCTTCACGAACTTCCTGTAGTACCCTGCTAGGCCGAGAAAACTTCTGACTTCATGCACATTCTTCGGCGCCGGCCACTGAATGACGGCTTCAATCTTTGCAGGATCCGTCGAGATTCCTTCTGCTGAGATCACATGACCGAGATACTCCACCTTCTCTGTTGCGAAGTGGCACTTCGACAACTTGGCGTACAACTGGTGCCTCTTCAACTTCTCCAGCACCCTTCTCAAGTGTTGTACGTGCTCCTCAAGGGATCTGCTATACACCAAAATGTCATCAAAGAAAACAATCACAAAGGTGTCTAAAAACTCCCTGAAGATGTCGTTCATGAGCCTCATGAACGTTGCGGGGGCATTCGATAAGCCGAAAGGCATTACCGTGAACTCATAATGCCCATACCGCGTTCTGAAGGCGGTCTTATGGATATCTTCTTCCTTTATCCTGGTCTGATGATAGCCTGACCTTAAGTCGATTTTGGAGAAGACCTTTGCACCTTGAAGCTGATCCATCAAGTCATCTGATCTTGGGAGCGCATACTTGTTCTTAATGGTGTGCTTGTTCAACTGCCTATAGTCTATGCACATCCTTAAACTACCATCCTTCTTCTTAACGAAGAGAATGGGCGCTCCAAATGGCGAGACACTAGGTCTAATGAAACCTAGGTCAAGCAGCTCCTGCAACTCTTCTTTAGCTCCGACAACTCCTGCGTTGTCATTCTATATGGAGCCTTGCTTGTTGGCTTTGTTCCCGGTTCGAGTGCTATCTCGCACTCGACTCCCCTATAAGGAGGAAGCTGCTTGATCTCATCTGGAAAGAGATCATGGAACTCCGTGATCAGCTGAGCTATTTGCCCGACAACTTGCGAGCACCCCGCCTTCTTTGCTTTCCTCGACTGCGGCTCATCAATCTCAAGCTTGAAGATGTATGCCACCTGCTCGCTCTTGATGCACTTGAACAGCCGCTTAGAAGACATGCACTGCATGATGGGAACAACTTCTTTACCTGTTATTTCGATGATCTTGCCGTCGGGTGTTGGGAAGGTCACCTTCCGCTTTCCACAGTCGATAATGGCCCCTGCTGGCCCAAGGTACTCCATTCCTATGATCAAGGCGTACTTGCCAATGCCCATTACTTCTGCCCCCATCTGGATATTAATCCCTGGCAAGTCGATGTCGAAGTTGATTCTCTTGCCTGCCGTCTGCCTTACTGCTCCACTTGCTAAGACAACGGGCCTTGGCTTTGATTTTAGTGGTTTCAACTTCAACATTTGAACCATTCTGGGGGATGCAAAGTTATGGCTACTTCCTGAGTCTATCAAGACTATGAAGGACTTGGCCTTGGCCTTCCCTACTGTGGAAATTACTTTATCTTGGCTCGCTTGCTCAGTATCTATTGCGGCAAAGATATGACACTCACCCTGAATGTAGTCGCGGGCTTCCTCGCCGTCGTCGTCAGACAGAGTGTCCCAATCTCCCAACTCCGCTAGCGCTGCACTCATGACATAGGGGCAGTTTACTGTCCTATATGGCCTGGCTGGAAGCACCTGAAGCAAAGCTGCTTTTCTATGCACTCCTGTCTCTTTTCCTTGGGTATCGCTTTGCAAAAGGATCGCCTTTGCTTTGGAGTAGTTTGACCCCTCCTGCTTGTCCTTGAAGGACACACTGCTTCTTCTCCTGCTTTGTTTTCCCACAGTTTGCCACCATATGGGGCTCTATTTGGACACGATTTGGCTGCCCTAGGGCTATAGCTTCTGTCGCCTTGCCTTTATCACGGAAATCTCGGGCCGCTTCCGCCCGCTATTCGAGGGTCCCGTCCCTTGCAAGCTTATAGCCTTGGACTCGCTACGATCTTGTCTTAGGGTTAATTGCCCTCACAAGCTTGCGGATCTCCTCATTCACCCCTCAATATATAGCTTTCTACTGCATGCTTCTCTCCCAACTTTGGCACATCTGGTCTTAGCCTCATAAATTCCTCTGTATATATTTACGGACTGATTTGTTTTCCTGTTGGAGCCTATAGAAGCTCTTTGCATCATCTTTGGACTTATGTTCCCTTGGGACGTAATGGCGCTTGAAGGCTTTAGCAAATTTCCTGAACTTACAAGCATCCCTGCTCAAGCCATGTGCCTTTGCATAACCCTTCCACCAAATCCGTGCGGCTCCCTTCAAGTTGGCTGTTGCCACTCTGCCTTTGTCTTTATCCTTCATGCCATAAGCATTGCCGTACTCACTCATTTCGTCCAGCCATGCCTCTGCTTCTAATCCTGACCTGTTCTCCCCCGAAGCCCATTCGACTCCAGGCCTTCCATACATTGCCCAGTGCAGAATCTACCTTCTTCTGGTAGTCAGAGGCCCTGGTATCCCTTTGTCGTCCCTCTATGGTGTCCCTCTGCCTTGCATCTGTAGGGTTCCTCTGCCTTGCATCTGTTCTGCCCTGGGCTTGCTCTTCGTCTTCCTCGGAGTCGGAGTCTGAATCTGAGCTTGAGTCGGAAGATTCTGGGCTGGAGGATCTTCTTCTCTTACTCCTCTTCTTGTCCCTTCCTGCTCTCCGAGGGTAGAAGCATGAAAGGGTGGGCAAAAAAAGTGCCAGTATTTTACATTTACAGATTCAAAATGTAATGAATTCAAGTCTAGTGTACAAATTCAAAATGGATGATCCATGTTTGATCGATCGAGGAAAGTTCAAAATGTGCGCCAAGATTTCAGAAGAATTTGGTATAATTATGGAGAATATTGGACGTCAACCACCTTTATTAATGATAGGTAACTCCATGTAAAATTCAAAATGTACATTACAAATACTTTAACCCAGTTCATTTTTTTACATTAATATACAAAAAAATTCAATCACCCTTTTATGCTTCTACCCCCGAGCTGATGCTTGCGGCAACAGAGCGTTGCCCACCGAACCTGCTCCTGCTTGCGCGGACAGCAAGGCCTTTATCTGCTCGAGGTCCGTCCTCATCTGGGATATTTCCTCTTCTGGGGTCATGGGTCCAAAATCCTCGAACAGGTTCCTTGCCGGAGGTGGCCTGGGCGGACTCTGTTCTTCCCTAAGGTCTTGGCGTTGTCGTTCCCCTGAGCCTAGGCCTCTAACTGCATACACAAATAATTCATCGCTATACAGTTAGTTTTACTTGTTCCTATGCATTATATATTTATATTATATAATATTTTGGTACAAAAAGTTTCCGGGATCAAGAGTCTAACTAGTCTTGAAATCTCCGGTAGGACGGGTTGTCCTCAAGGAACTTCTTAACTTGGGTCGTTCCTACCGAATGACCCAAGTTCCTGATGACGCTTGCTGACGAGCCACCCTGCAAGGCTCTCGCCAGCTCTTCTACCCTGCGGTCGGATGTGAGGGCCGCGGTCACCGCCAATCTTGCCTGACGTCGATGGGGTATGGCGAAGTCGAAGAGGTCGAGTGCCATTGCTCTCTTGACCAGGACAACATAGTCGACATTTGCCGCTATGCGAGCATGCCTGCCGAAGCCCGAGAGTGCAATCAGCACGAACACTCCTTCCTCCCCTCTGGGACTGAACTTGCGGTGTATCACCGCTACTCTCCCATCCAGCAGCAGCGGCAAGTAGTACCTGAGCGACCTGTCGTTGTGTGTCGCCGAAGCTTCTCCGCTTGTTTGGCCTCCTGCTCTATGTCGCCCTGCATACTCGTCGACCTCTATCTCGGTGAGCTCCCGGTAGTCTTCAATTGTGGAGTCGACTCTCCTGAGGTCGATTCCTGCTCCTCTTGCCGGGGGTGGTGTCGAAGGCCTGGCCGTTAGGATGCTCGTGGTCTTTCCACGGATCCCCATCTGTTCTTGGAGGGCGAGGAACTCCTCTTCCGTTGGCAGCTCCCGCTCGTCCATCATTTGCCTGATGCTACTGTAGGCCTGGATATCGGAAGTCGCTTCCCCTGTGTAGGTATCGACTTCCCTCACTTGAAGCGGGAAGTCCGAGGCTCCTCGGACGATGAAGCCGTCCATATCGGTCTGCCGCAGTTGGTGGAGTAGTTCATCCAATCTGAGCTCCCTCTCCCTGCATTCGGGAAGGTTCTGGATGTCGCTGAGGAGTAGATACTCCTCTCCGTCGATGATGATAGGGGCTAGGCTTGTGATGCCTAGCCCAAGTGGGGGAGCAACTCTGATAGTCTGCCGGCTCTGCTCGAAGTTGATCAGCTCCTGCTCCGCTTGGCGCCGTTCTTCGTCTTAGTCGAGCTCCGTGTATTCCTCGTCGTCCGACTCCTCTTCGTCTTATCTTGCTTCTTGTTCCTGCTGATACTGCAAAAGCATCTGCTCTTCCTCTTGCACTGCTATGGGGTCCACCTCCATCGGAGGGATAGATGTTGCTCCCATCGGGTTTTCGGCGCGGTGGGATAAGAAAATAGCTAGGGCGGCGGTGTAGGAGAAATACTTGGTCCTGTTGGCTGTCAGGACCATGTAGTCAGGCAGCCTCTGCGCCTTGTTGGTTAAGTACTTGGCGATGTTGGGGACATCACCCAAGGCTACTTGAAGGGATGGGCGGGGAACGAAGTATCCTATACAAGGAGGGACCTGAACAAGGGAGGGTCCTACCCTAGCTTGAAATTCTGCTAGCACTTGCCTATATGCTGGGGTTGCATTTAGCGTAGCTTGGATATCAATTTCTTTCCCAAAGACTTGGAAGATGTCGTTGACATCCGCCTCGGCAGCATGGGCACTGGCGCTGTACCATCGCCCGAAGTCAGCAGTGGCCATTGATCTAGCGAAGAAGAGAGTATCAAACGGATGCAGAAGCGCCTCAGGGAGCTGGAAGATCGCCTAAGCAGTGGAGAGCAAACTTGCAGGGTGCTAAATGAAAAAAATTGGGGACTTATTTATAGAAAAGGGGGAAACCCTAATTTTTGAATGACCTAAATTTTGCTGGGATTGGGTGATTCTACACTATAAGGGGGTGCAATGGCAATTTTGAAGACTACTTCTAAGGTTTGAGCATGCTAGAATGGGCTGATGAACCTATTGCAGCAGTTTGGAAATCATTTAGGTATGGCATGGTGAAGAATTGTACGAGGTCTCACACGTTGCGCCCAGCCCGAAAATGAGAATGTCATTTTCTGTCCTGGCGCGACATGTGAGACATGGGATCTAAATGGGCTAAACTTGATCAATTTGGGTGATGTAAGGCTGTAATTCTACTAAACTCGTGAAGTTAGGCAGAATTGACCCCTTATTTGGTCGATTTGGAGCAGTTTTGGGCACTTTTGGGCATGGTCTCACACGTTGCGCCCAGCCCGAAAATGAGAATCTCATTTCCTGTCCTGGCGCGACGTGTGAGACATCGTCTCAATTTTGCTCAGAACTCCAATTTGACCAAAACAAAAGCTAGAATTCAATTTCTTAACACATTTAAACAAGATTAGGCACATTATTTACACAAAAATTCTTTATATTAACAAAAATTCTGGTTATTTACAAAATATTCAAGGGCGTTCTCCCTTGATGTGTGTGGCCAGATGCATGTCCTGCTTCATGAGGGTGACCCTCTTTGCGTGTACTGTGCAGGCCGTTGAATCCTCAAAATGCTGCACTATCTTCGCTTCGGCTGCCTCCTGTAAGCACAACAACATCTCGTCGGTCACGCGCATATCTGTATTGTACTCTTGCATGACTTCGCGGACCAAACGTTGAAATAGTGCCCGGGGGATCAAGAGTCCATAGCTTTTCTGGAAGTGCCGGATTTCCTTGAGGGCTCTGTTCTCCAGCTTCTTCCTGCCGGCCCGCTTCTTTCCTGGTGCTCTGGGAGGCTTGGGCTTTGGTGGGGGTGGCTTCAGAGTTTGCTTTGGGGGCACTCCACCTTCGACTGCTCTCACCCGGTGCTCCTGATAGTAGGCATTGTATGCCTCCCACTTCTCCATGTAAGCGTTGTGCTCCCTGCTCCTCTTCTGATAGACCTTGACGGGGTCTATCACATATGCCTCCCGTTGCGGCCGTGGGGTCTTGACCCTATCCCACGTCGGGAAAGGTGGGGGCTTCGCCACTTGTCCGGCCTCCTCGTGCTCCTGTGCTTCCTGCTGGGGGGCTTCTTCCTCCACGACCGGGGGTTTTGAAGAACTCGCTCCCTCTGGGTTCGGGGCGTAATCCTCGTCCGAGTCGTCGGTAGAAGGCGGGGTCTCCTCTCCTGACGGCTCGTTGATGACGGGACCCACTGCTCGCTTCCCAACCTTCACAACTTTTCTCTTGCCTGCTTTGATGGCTTTGGCCTTCCTCTTCTTCGGCCCGCTGGCTGAGGTCGGGTCGTCTTCCCGGTTCTTCGTCCTCTGCTCCTGGTGGCGCTCTTTGGCTTCGTACTTGCTGATAAAGCGCGCAAGATCTGCTTCTTCTGCGGGGCTAAGCGTCGGCTGCCGCTGCTCTTCCCTCCCTTGATCCTCCTGCAGGTGGGTCTTCGTCTGGCGTTGTTCTTCGGCTATTGACTGACCTGCCTGCTCCCGTTGCTCCCTGTTCCTTCCCTCCTCCTCTGCGATTTCTTCAAGAATCTGATGCATGATGTCTGGTCGGTCGTCCTCTATGATCTCTGTGTGGTCGCTCCGATCTGATCCGGCATCTTCGCTCGAAGAAGACTCGCCTTCTTGGAAAAGGCGTTCTTGAAGGTCTCTCTGAAAGAGGCCAGGACTGCTGGCGCTGGAGGATCCGCTTCGGCTAGGCTTCCTTGCAGTCTGTTTTGTGCGGGCCATCATTTGATGTTCGTCGATCGAAGCTAAGCGCCAGAAGATCGCCTTGGCGAACACGAGCAAAGTTCTAAGGGAGAACGCAAAAATGGGAGGGGTCTAGGTCTGTTTATAGGGGTCAATTTTTAGGTCAACTTTTAAACTATCTTTTTGGGTTGCCTAAAGCATCTAAAACACCTAATTAAGCAAGGTCTCACACGTTGTGCCCAGCCCGAAAATGAAAAAGTCATTTCCTGTCCTGGCACGACGTGTGAGACATGGTGGGACCCACTACTAAATTTTGTACTTTTTAAACATGTAACATGCTAATTCTACTGATTCTTAGCTTAAAATTAGAATTATCAAGTTATTTTACTGTAATTTACAACTTTTTGGTGTCTAAGCTGAATGTCTCACACGTTGCGCCCAGCCCGAAAATGAGAATCTCATTATCTGTCCTGGCGCGACGTGTGAGACCACCCTACTTTTTGAAGGTTGGCTCACCAATTTTAGTCTTTTTACGTTTTTATTCATTTTAACTGTTACTAGCTTAGCATAAACTACAAAAATGAGAAATTTTTTTCCCATTTTTCGAGGTTTAAGGATCCTATCAAGTTAGTGCTACTGGGAACATGGCCAGTGCTTTGCTCTTGGTCTCCAAGAACATTGCTCTGATACCACTGTGACGTCCCCTACTCGCATACGGTGCACTCACCGTATACAAACAGGAGTTCTTCCCCCATACCAGCTCCATGCCGATACAGGGCCCTTCACATAACACTGCAACCGTGACGAGTCCCAGTGGGAAGAGTGAAGGGGTCATTGTACCCCGTCTCCCTCAGGGCCTACCTAGCTGCGGAAGCGTAAACATACATGTTAGTATATAAGAGCAACACATATATCCACCCTTCTGGGTGGCACGTCACATCTGCAAAAGACAATGATCAGCATAATGCATAGGGGAATCCTACCCAAGGCTCAGACTCAAATGGATGACTGACGGCTTGGGTCTCCAGAGTTCGTTGCAGACAGAATTCATGGCAATGGATTTGGCTGGCATAAGAACATGGCTTGGGGTTGTCCACTCCATCCGCCCCTCCTGTGCACACTTTGCAGAGTAGGCTGAAAAGTGTTGGGACCTGACTGTAGCCCGCCAGATGCATAGCCAAGAGGGCTATTCCTGGGTTTCATCTCCTCAGTTCCGATGGGGCAGATAGGGATCATTCCCTCCAGAGATCTACATGCTGACTCAAGGTGACTAGAGGGCCACCGCCCGTCTTCGACTTGAACTCAATAAAAGGTCATATCTACCACCTCACGAGTGTCGAACCCATGCCTTGCCCACACGCAGTGGCAAGCCATTAGGCCTAGTCACAATGATCCCCGGCAGCACTAACACACCATAGGGATCGTTCAAGAGTCAGAACACGAACCTCCTTCTTAGCCAGTCTGGCCCCTTCACCCACAACCAGGTGTGGTTCCTGTACACAGGCTGAATCTATAGTGTGCTAGAGAGGCTACTCTAGGAGCATCAACTGCAAGCTTTAGGTCTCTACCCCCCTTCCCAATACAAGGAGTTCACAGAGATACATCATCCATATACTTCACAGAGAACTAAAGAACTAGATCTAATCTACATCATAGAGTTAGGTTCTTTAGTTAGAGGCTGGCATCTAAAGATCTAGAAGGCTGCTATGGGCAATCTAATAGGCTAAACCTACTGATTCTATGACGGAATTAGGGTTTAGACTATCTAATTGGCCAAATACCTGATCCTTGAGTGGCTCCTCCTGACCTGAGCTCGACCATCCTGCTGAAACGCTTGAATCAAGGAAAACTAACGTTGCAATTCTCTCAGGCAGAGTCTGGGAGGCGGTTTTGGCTGTTGAGGCAGCCAAAACAGAGTTCTAAAACCCTAGAAACGAAATTGGGCAAGTTAGGGTTTCCTACCCTATATAGACAAGGGGGTTGGCTAGGGTTTCCAATTATCCCCTTTTGGCATGTGGGATAATTGGAAAAGGACCCACTTGCCTTTCAAGGGCTAGGTGTCCAATTGTGCCCACGTGGAAATGTGTGCACTCAAATGTGCTCACATGGAATGTGTGCACATTAATGAATGTGTACATTGGGAAATGTGCACATTAATTGCACCTATGGGTATGGCCCACTTGGCATGAAGTAGCCATATGGGAAAATGTGCACCTAAGTGAATGTGCACATTGTTTAATGTGCACATTAATAAATGCACACTCCTTGCACGTTGCCCCCTAGGGCTACTAACCTAGCTACACGTTGGCGTACACGTCGGTCGGAGTGGCGTGTACGCGTGACGAGGCAGTACAGTATATGTCCTGGGACCGTATACTGTCCTGGAACGTCACAGTATCCTACAACAGAACCAATTTTTAGAAAATAAAGATAATCAAATAGTTACAATTTAAACTTGAGTATAAGAATACCTTCTTTTGTTGCAAAGAGGTTGAAGTTGCTTCAAAAGATTGTCTATTTTATCTCTCCCCCACAACTGTATGTCATTACAATCAGTAGTTGTTATCAAGTTGTTGACAGTGAGCTCCATAGCTACCTCCATCTATATCTGTTTTGCACCCTTCTTGCTTCCTATGGAAGCGTAGCCTCCTACTATTGACCATTTGATGCGACAAATGTATTTCTTCCTGAGTTGGAGGGTTTTGATAGGATGATCATGCTTGGCCTGCTTGGCAGATGGATAATCTTATGTGCATGAAGCCTGGCGTCAGTTATAACACCTTGCCATAATATATGCGCGGCGCATAGTCGCGAGACCGCGTTAAGGCGCTCCGCCCGCGGTGCTCTGGCTGGGAATTCCGTATGAGCGGGATATAGGACCAGTCGCGGTGGCGCGCTTCATAGTTCAACTTCAGCTGGACATCATTTGGCACGCCGGAAGTAGTCACCGCGTTGGATTCATGCACCTTAAATGACCCGCGGCACTTGGAATGTTAACTATGCCATCCGGATGAATGACTTGTCTTCTGGGGCCGTCGGAGATGTGGATCAAACTTTCTTTCTATACTTTTGCCATAGAATTCAAATCATCGGAGGTAGCTCAAATACCACATTGCCATTGTAATTGGGGTGGTGCATCTCCGATATTATTGGTGCGATGCTTGGATGAACACAATCTCTAAGTTTGCCGATCCAGAAACATTTGAAGCGTGGAAACAATGTTTAAAGTATATCGCTGGTATCTTTGGATTGGATATCAACAATCATTTATTCGCATGTAGATCTTGATATAAGGGCTATTGGAGTATATGCCCCATTTGTGACAAAGTTCCCATTATGAGCTAGGGCCACGCATACACACTCTGCCCCTCACTTGATTCACAACTTATTCAGAAGAGCTTCATCATTCAAAAATTAGAATATGTCTTAATTTTGGTGCGCATTTTCCGTCGTTTTTTTGTTTTTTTATTCCCATCCAGCCATTTTTTTGTTTTCTCACTCATTAGCCTTTCTTGTTTTGGTTTCGGTTTTCCAATTTTAAGATTTAAAACAGCGTCCGTTTTCCCCTTTTTTTAGGTCTCCTGATACTTTGCTCCCTCTCCTTATTTTTTTTTCCCTCCTCTCGTGTTCCCATTTATCCCTTTTCTTTTACTCCTCTTAAGCTTTTAAATTGCTCGCCTTTTTTATTTTGTGTTTCTTAGTTTACCTCAACGCTGAGAGGGTCCCGCCTCCCGGGTTTTCCACAGGCTTTCCACATGAGGAAGGCTTTTTCCATAGGGTTTTCCATTGTAGGCACCCACATGAGCGTAGCGTTGGGCTTGGAGCAGCAGCCGGATGGAACGCTGGCGGATGAAGCACTTAGACGCGGCCGGACACAACAATACATGCTACGGTATATATACGCGGATCTTTGCTAGGTATACTACCATCTCATGCATTATCTCTTCTAGATATTACTCTGCATTGGCCCAACTGCGTTAGGCCTAAGCGGGATGGTAATGATCGATTCTTTGGAGAAGCGCCTGCTTGTTTTTGACTGATTCACCCGGTTGCTTCTTTTGCAATACAAATTCAATATTGAATCAGCTTCCAAAATACTCAAAATCACAATTATTGAAGGGCTTTGGGGTTGGAGGCATGATCCTACTTGTCAAATCCGACCTACTTTAAAAGTGTTCACAATTTGCTAATTTCAAGATCAAAGCGGGGGAAATTTGCTCAATTTACAAATGATATTCTTGAGGATTAAAATTTGCTCAATTTACGTGATATTCTGCGAGGGTTTTGTGAAGAGCCCATAGTTGAAATGGCTGGCCTTGATTGTTGGGGGTGTAGTACCCAATTTGAAAAAAAAATTCAAAAAATTCAAAAAAGTAAAACACAGCGCTGGCCGCTGATTGGAATAGCCTATTCCATATTTTTTGTCATTTTGGACATTTTAAGGACATTTAGAGGTGGTAGCGTATGTTAAATGGCCTTGGTAGCGATTTTGTATTCTTTCATAAAAAGGTTGTTCTTTTTAAGCATTTTTGTAGGATGTTTTGTTATTGTTACCATAAAACTAGTTTTTTACGCTATTTTTTGGCGGACATTTTAAGTATTTTGGGCAGGATAAAATCGCATCGGGGGCATTATAAAGACTCTTCCGTTTGTAAAATGCGTGTTTTGACCATTTTGTAGGACATAAATTTTATTGTTTGTATAAATATTTGAGTTGAATGCATAAATGTAGTATGTTTATATCCACAAAATCGCGCCCGGTATGATTTTCATTTCGAAAATAAGGACTTGCTTATGATTAGTTATTCAAATATAGCGCTGTTTCTTCTACAAATTTGTGATTTGCCCGGATAATTGTATTTAAAATATACACCAAATTTTTTAGGGATTTTAATATTTGCCCAAAACATAAAATTTTTAGATTAAATTCCGCCCGTATTTTTACAAGTTTCATCAAATTCAACACATGATTATATAAGCTAAAATGGCCTATAATAGAAGCCTGTTAGGTCGATTTTGGACGGAACCCTTAATCTGAATTTGAATTGGATGATGGTTAAAATTGTCGTCACACTCTACCTCTTGGATTTGCACAACCCACACAATTTTCATTCACGAGAATTAGAAAACTCTCACACAACCATTTCCTGGGCGATTGACATTCTCCATTCATAAAAGGACACCATTCTCTCAATGTTTTGCAGGGTGATGAGATTATCCGTCATTTGCGGTGAAGAAGAATCTCGATCATTTTGGAACCATTGCAGCTTAAACAAATAACCGTGCACGCGGTGCAGCTCCTGCAGGGAAGGCGGGCTACTTCTAAAGCAAGGCAAAACTAATTTAGAAGGCGTTGAACAATCAATTCAGTCCTCAACATAATTAATTCACATCCGCGAATATTCATAATTAATAAATTACTTGCATGTAACAATTTACGTATGCTAATTACAAATGCAAATATTTTCGCGTTTAAAGCGTTTAAATATTTTTAGGGACATCTCGGCGTGTGAAAATGTAAGAGCGTTAAAAATATTTGAGACTAGTTAAAAGATTACTGGGCGTTGCTGGTGCGTAGCTAAAGCTATGAATGACATCTTTGGGCTTGATTTGTTAAATGGATTCTTGTTTTAAAATTGGATAGAAAATCAAAGAGCGACAGAAGCGCATTTTGCACTTCCACTTATCTTTCCATTTTCCTTTTATTTGCGCTTTGTCTAATATTTTTTCTATTTTCCCTTGCCCTTTTTCCTTTTTACATTTTCAATTTACTTTTTCTTTTTCCATTATTCCATTTCCTCTTTTTCTCTTTTTTGTTTACTGCTTCCCATTTTTCCTTTTCTATTTTCCCTTCCGCTTTTCTCCAATTTTGTAGTTTGCCCTTTTCCGCTTTTCCTTGTGCCTTTCCCCTCTATTTCCTCTTCCACTTTTCCTCATTGCGCCCTTTCCACCGAGACGCTGCTTTCCCTTTTCCTTTTTCCCTTTTCCCTTTTTCCGCTTAAGCTACGACTTTTCCCTTTTTCAGCCGCTTGCTCATACTTTTTGTCAGTACGCCGGTCTTTTTCTAGTGCCCTTTTCCTTCCTTTTCCTCCCTCCTTTTTCTTTTTCCTCTTTCCCTTTCCCTTTTTTCTAAGTGTCCATTTTCCTTGGTTTTCCCCTTTCCTCACCCTTTCCCTCTTCCTTTTTTGCCATGTCCCTTTTCTCTTCTATTTTTTCATGCTCTTTTTTAGGCTCTACTCTTCCCCTTTCCTTTACCTTTTCCTCCTCCTCGCTTTCCTTTTTTTTCCTTCTCTTTTTCTTTTCTATTTTGTCTTCATACTTGTTCACCTCCTTTTCTATTTTTTCCATTTTTCACCTCCGTTTTTCCTTTTTTGCCTTTTCCATTTACTTCCACTTTCCGTTTTGCCTTTTCCATTTCCAACCTCCTTGCTTTTCCTTTTTCTATCCCTCCCTTTTCACATTCCTTTTTCATTTTACCTTATTTTATTTTTCTTTTCTCCCATTCCATCCCCTTAGCTGCCACCTTCCCTTTTTATTGGCCTTTTTCCTTCCCTTTTCCTCCTCTCCCAACCTTTCTCTATTCGGCTTTTTTCTGGCTTGCCCTTCCCATTTTCTCTCTTAGCCTCCTTTTTTATTTTCTTTTCTCTTTTCTCATGTCTTTTTTTCCCTTCCCGCCCCTATTTCTCTTCCTTTTCTGATTGCCATTTACATTTCCTTCCCGCTTTTGCATACTTTCTCTTTCTTCCCTTTTTCTAAGTGATGCTTTTCTTTCCTTTCCTCCCTCATTTGTTTCTTTCACTTCCCTTTCCCCTTTCCTCCTCATTTTCTCTCTTCCTTTTTCCTTCTCTCCTTCTTTTCTCTTCCTCTTTTCTTGCCCTTTTTTTCCCTTTTTACCCTCCCTCTCTTTTCCTTTTTACCCTTTCCATCCCCTTCTCTCCTCCCTTTTCTATTTCCTTTTTTACGTGTCCTTTTCCCTTCCTTTTTTCTCACTTTCCCACCTTTTTTCTCTCCCCACTTTTCCCTTTGTCCTTGGCTCCCTCCTCCTCTCCCATACTTCCCTTTTCCATTTTCGCGCCATTTCCCTTTTTCCTTTTCCACCTTCCCTTCTCCTCTACCGCACTTCGTCCCCTTTTCCCTTCCCTTTTACTCCACTGTCCTCACCCTTTCCCTCTTCTCCTTTTCATAGTGTCATTTTTTTCTTTATTTTTCTCTCTTTCACTTTTTCCTTTCTTTTTCGGCTTTCTATTCTATTTTCCCTTTTCATCCGTTGCCTTTTTGCCTTTCCTTTTGCCTTTGTATCTCCTCCTTTTCCTCCTTTCTCCCCACCTTTTTTCTTCCACCTTTCCAGTGTTCCTTTTCACTCCCTCCCTCCCTCCCCTTTCTTTTACCTTTCCTTTCCCTTTCCCTTTTCTTTTTCCTTTTCCATACTTTCCTTGCACCGCTTCCCTTTTTCTCTGCCATTTCCTCATCCCTTTTCAACTTCCCTTTTACTCTATCCTCCTGTCTTTCCATCTTCTCATTTCGCAGGTATGCTTTCTTTGCCTTTTCCCTTTTACGTGCATCTTTTAAACTTTCCTTTTACTTTCTTTTCTTTCCACTGCAGTGCCTTTTTTTGCCTTTCACTTTGCCATTTTCTCCTCCTTTTCCTTTTCACTCCTCTTGGACATTTAGAGCATGGCCAATGCGTGGAGGGAATGCGTCAGAATGTCCACCGGGCTCGGGTATTCGGATGATGATTTCCGGCCATCAAATTAGGGTTTCATTCATGACATACTTACGCTATAACATTATAATATAAGATTTGAAATGATTAATAGCAATAATTTTTGGATAATGCCTTTGCAACCTCTATTGCTTTTATGAAACTTAATTTTGGAACCATTGGTTTTTCAAACCAATAGGCAAGCATCTTTGTTATTTGTATACGCTGCTCAGTTCTATCCGAATCAAGCTGCGTTGGAAAATCATCGCCCGATTCACCGGGGCCAGTCTTGTGGCGCGCAGTCGACAGGTAAGTGCAGTTTGAATAACCAGATGTTTGTTATTTGTTCTTGACGATTTCTGATATGTTTTCGATGATTATTTGTGAATGACGATTTTCTGATATGTTTTCTTTGTGAATGATGATTTGTGATATATGTTATATGTGACGGTTTACTCGAGTTTTATATTGCTTTCCGGGTTTTGCCCTTGCTTCAACATTTTTATGGTCTGCTTGCCTTGCTTGGGCGAGACAGCGGTCTGCGGTTTAGTCTTGTTGAGGTAGCGCAGGTCACCAGCGAGGTGAGCAAACTCAAACTCGATGGGCAGCCTGCGATATTTAGTTTCTCGGGACTTAAAGCGGTAGATTTCCCGGATATTACACCTTATTTGTCGTATGGACTTCAACATTTCTGATTACGCCCCAAGGTACGGCAGCGATCTGCCCGGACCTAGTCTGCGGCCCGGTGCATACGGGAAGGTGAGCAGAGCGTTTGTGTTCTCCAGAAGCTCTGTTTATGTAAGCATTGCTTTTAAGCACTCTTAGGTCTTGTGCATGGATGGACAAAGTTAGTGTGCTGCGGCTATATGGGAAGGTATTAGGCGGTATAGGTATATCGCATATAGGCGATATTGTTGCCTTTTCCTTGTTCTACATCAAATACTAGATCAAACTTTTGCTAATTCAAAATCCATACATCATAGAACATCCTATTTTACGTGCGGCTTTATATAATTAATTTCTTCAGGACTTAACTAGTGAATTTACCGGATATTTGCCTTCTTATTTGTCATAATGGACTTCAACATTTTCTGATTACGCTTGCTTACATAAGGCACGGGCAATGGCGTCTATAGGGCCTAGTCTTGTGGCGCTGCTACGAAAGGTAGGCAAATTCAAACTCGATGAACCTGAATGTTGCCGGTTTCGGGACTTAAAGCTGAGTGATTTCTGGCCGCAATTGAGTCGAGAACTCAAGCGTTTCAATCTGCGGCCCAGCGTTTTAAGCTCGGCTGGTGGAAGCTTATTTGCTATTTATGGACTTCAACATTTTACTGGTCTGCTTGCTTAGCTTTTACGAATACTGCGGTCTTTAGATATGAGGAAACTAAAGTACGGTAGATTATTGATGTAGATATATAGGCTTAGCTGGTAGACTTAAAACTGGTACATTTGGGAAATGTATTTATTCTTGAGATTAATTAGGACAATTTCATTTGCTTTCGAACATGATGAATATTGCCCATTTAAGTCAGAACCTTGTGATCTGCCGGAACCTAGTCGCGGCACCTCTTAAGGAAGGTAAGTTCAAACATTCAAATTTTGATGTGATATGCGTGGTATTGGAAGCGTGCATGAAGGTATATAGGCATATAGGTGATGTTGTGCCTTTCCTTGTTCTACACATTAAATACCGGATCAAACTTTTGCTAATTCAAAATCCATCGAGGAGAACTTCTATTTTAAGTGGCTTATATAAAAAAATACAACTAGATTCCGTCACAATTTCACATATTTGTGCCAAGATCAACGCATAAGCACTCTTATGTTTTAACTCTGTTGCTTAAGCCTCAAACTCTGTTTAGTGTTATAGCTATATATGGAAGCCATTATGAATGATATGGGAAGTATATAGGCATATGGTAGGTAGCTCAGGCAAATGGGGTTTCGGATATTATATGGATATAGGATTTACCCACAATTTTAATGCAAGCTTAGTGTTATGGTCAGTTACTTACTGAGTACGACCTGTCACGGATATAAAGTTTTACAGTGTGATAAAATTGGTAACGCTATGCCGGACCTTATAATGGGGTGGCTCCTCCAGAAAGCTCCAACACTCTTTAGTTATTATTAAATATCTTAGTTTATTTATTATTATCTTTTAGTTATTGTTTGCTATGGTGCTATATCCATTTTACATTTTGGTACATTTATTGTTTGTTCTTTTTGTTTATTGTTTATTGTTTATTGTTTTGTTGTAGTTTGCCACGAATTTTGTAATTTTTCTTGATCTTTTTGACATGTCTTGAAATGTTGATATCCTTATGGATAATGATGTGGCTCTCTCTTCATCTTTTGTTTGATAGTAAAATAATTCCTATGTTTTTGAGATCCATGTTAGATAGTTGTTATGGATGGTGAATTGTCTCTTATCTAGCGGAAGACAAAAGATCTAAACTGACACTAGACTACAGACCGATTGTGGTGGCATCTCTTCCAAAAATGTTGTACTTTCATTCATAATGTTTGTTGTTAAACCAAAAATAAGTTCCAATGCATTCATCCTCCTTTATTATAAAGTTTTTAGTGTATGTAGTTTCATAAAACCCCAAAACTTCGGCGGCCCTGATTTCACTTTAAATTTTGGGGGCCCGGTCCTGCTTGTTTTAGTAGGTTGCTCATACTCGGCCTTTCTTCATGAAGCCTTTGCATATTGCACATCCAGAAGTGATGGCGGATCAGGCCCTTCTTGAAGGCGCCCCAGCCCGCAGTTAAAGTAAAACTTAGTCGCCCCACCCGGTTAAAGTAAAGCAGTTTTCTTTTTTTATCCCTTATGTTTTTTGTTTCACGATAATTTCTTTCCTTTCATCTATTCTCACGATTAAGACAGAGAAGATCAGGCTGCGAAGGAAAAACCCGGGCGAATTTGGGCCGGTAGTGAAAGATTCTTGAACCTTATGCATAAAGGTGCTTTCATATATATTCTTTGGATGGCGCCTCCGTAGTTCCGCATGCTATAGCCTTAAATGATCAAAAGCAAATTTCAATGCGAGGGTATGTTTTTAGCCAGCGTACTACCGGTATTAGTTTTCCTTCTAATCCGTATTCTCAACAATAGATTTTGGAAGCGGAAGCAAGATAGATAGTGGCTATGGCACTTTGTGGCGTTGGGCCTTTCAGTGGGAGGCCTTATAAGACTCTGAGTTCTAGATCCCCAATCTCGTCTAATTTAGGAGTGGATTATAGCTGGATATTAAGCAGTATGAATATGTTTTTTGCAAATGGTATTGATTTTGTTTATGGCGGGGAATAAGCTTCAACGGGTTATAATTGGATCATTAGGCTGCTTCGCTGAAAAATTGAGTAGGCGGATCAACCTATAATACACTATAGAACTTAAAACAAGATGGACCGGGGAGTAGCGTGGCCCGACCATTCCAAATTTTTAAATTTTAATTTCATACGCCTTTGATGCAATGGCTGATGATGGATTTATTCTATCTATTATGCTTTATGTCACGAGATTTGATGTGGATAATCTTTGCATTTCGCGGAAGTATCGGACTAATGTTATGTTCGGAATGTTTTTCTTTGTTATTAGATGAAAGATGCGAAGAGCCCGGTGGGTTTTCATTTACACACTTTTTTACTTTTTATCCATTGGTAAAGAGTAAAGAAACGAGTAACAATTGCTTTGCAGCACTTAAATCGCTGGTTTACATGTTGGTTTAGGTATGTGTTGTTTGGCAATCATCGAGATGCTTGGACATTTGGAGCTGATTATTTGATCCAAGCGGTGAAACGGCTTCTCTCTCTTGGAGGTAAGAAAAATCTACATTTATATTATTTTTGTACCAAAACACCTTAAAATTAGAGCGGTTGTGGCGGCAAACGCCAGCCTTTATTATTGGACACCACTGAGAATTTTACGGAGGGTTTTCACGAAGATTATTCAGGGGACCGGTATGTGGAATGATTTTGTGCACCTCCTATAGAGATGGTAAAAAGATCCGTGCCTATGATTACCTTAACTGCATTGTGTTTTGCGGGTTCATTTGAAGAGCATTATCACGAGGGATCTCTTGAAGCGATACTTGCATAGATAAAAGGAATATGGGAAGGATTAGGGATTCAGCGATTTACACCCATATAATGCAAAGGAACAGCATCTTCAGGGAATGAATAGTCTTGGAATTTCTGGGCCATTTACATCAACTAAAAATGCAAGTTAGAGAGTTATGTTCTAGAATGCGATTCCGAACAATCATATGGAGATTGTAATGATCTTTATTAAGAGTGCATGTTGGAAGGCCCTTGCTTCAATTATCGCGAGCTCTGAACAATGGCATGGGATGTTTGGAGCTCTATTGATGAACCCTAAAACACATAGTCCTAGAGAATTCAGATGCATGATATATACCATGGGAGATTGCCATGTAGTGAAAAGTAGTAAAAGACCTCCTGCCCGGGGATCGATGGATTAATATTGCTTATGATGTTTCATTTTAGTTGGAAGGCATTGGATACAAAGCCCGAGGATTAGAAACGAATAGAGATTTTTTGACTTTGAAATTTAGCGTTAGGGCAGTAATAGGAATGCTTGATGCATGTGTCTCAAAGCTTATTTGTTAGTCAAAGCTGCACAGAAATCAAATGAGTTATTGTATGCCTCTATGGGAGATCATAAATAAATTAAGTAACCTCAACCGAGATCTTTGGGTTTTTTCTTAATAATGTAATCTAATAAAGTTTATTGCTCACAATGTTACTTTCTTACAGTTCTAGAGGACTTGATTTGGATTTTCTTTGTAATTTTAAAAAGCTTCTTTTGGGCTTAGGAGGAGAGAATGGAGTGCGCATTTTTCTCACCTCCTTTGTCTAGACAAGCGCGCAGATTTTTCAACGTGAATCGATAGAAGAGAGTCACAGAAGCCACCTCTTCTGGTAAGGGTTAAACATGTAGCAAGGTTATGATGTTTGGTAAGGAGCTAACATCATAGCAAATTTAACCATGGAAAATCTTGGAATGAACACATTCCTAGATAACTTTATATTATTAGGCTATTTATTGAACTCGAAGTCTAACTTTAGAAGTATGCATTTATTCTTTATAGTAAAAGATGCATATATTCTTTATTTCAAAGTCCCACATAGAGCGTCTTAAATTAGAATGTTATGGCCCTGTAAAAGTGTATATTTTGCCATGTATACAACCATCTTTTAGAACTTTGATGTTAACGGGCGTATTTGCTTCATTATTATCAATTTTTTCTTGCGGAGTTGACCTTGGTTGTGGATGTGGAACTATTTTGGATCGCGATATTTGAGTGTAGAACCTTGAACCTTTAACATCTTGAGAAAAGAAAGAATTATTAACATTCACCATTCAATACAAACCTAATAGTAGGCGTCTCAATTTGAATGTACCCTTTACTTTTCCTTCTAAATCCAAAACTATCAACCATAATAGCAGAATTGATTCGAGGAGAACACCATCAACAAGTGAGTTAATCACGAGGGGTTAAGCGGAAAAAAAGAAAGAGGAAATGAAGGAAGAAGGGTTTTAGAAAAAAGGAAATCCATTAAAATATTGCACTCGATCCAGGGCACCAATGCATTATGCATTTATGCGAGGAGCTCTGATGCAGGAAACTTTTATTAGCGTTCTATGAAACATGGAGAGAACATTATGAAACTTTCCAATGAAACAAATTCCAGATCTCATCGGGAAGCTTTCAGAAGTGAAAGCTGAAACCAAGGCGCAGCCAGAAGGGATGAAATGCATTTGAGATGGTGAACAACACCTGGTGTGTTGGCATTTCACGGATCAACCCCCGCACTTCCGGCAAAAGCGGCATCGTTATGGTTTTATAGCTGATTGCCGGGTGTTGTGCGATTGGGGACTTAATTACTGTATAGTTCCTAGAAACAAAACTCCATCCATTTGTTCCTCCCAGCTTACACCACGGCGACGGCATTACACATTCCTTTGGAGGTATCCAAATGAAGAAAAACAAAATCTGACTGGGCGGTGTTAAATGCTAAAGATATAGAAAGTCAATTAAGCTGAGAGGAGAAAAGGCAAGCCAGTGAGTGTTCGAGACCAGCCTGCTTGATCGAATTGCACGGGTGAGTGGTTTCTGAGTATTTTCCATACCCTTATTCCAAATATTTAATCATCAACTTTTATGGTTTTGCTCACAGAGTGGTAGGTACATAATGAACAAATACTCCATGAGAGAGAGCAGAACCTCCCAAGGTTCACTAATGTTTTCAAAATGAAGCCAGGTCACGTGTGGTCTCAAATCGTCCCATAAGATGAGGGATATACTGCTTGTAATGATGGATATTTACGAGAAAGAGGAAAAATTTAATACTATCCGTGAAATCCATTAGGGATGATGTTCAGTTCTAGGACTTCCATTTCCTTCTAAATGGGATGGTACTAAATTAAAGTACTTGATTGCTGAGAAAGAACTTGAAACTTCTTAAGATGGAGACTTGTGCGGGTAAATGTTACTTTGTTGGATGGTAACCATATAGATCGTTAAAGCGTGGATGGAGGGAGATACGTTGGACACACAACCATCAATTTTGTTACATGAGCAATGAGACTATTCAGTGAAGTATACTTTCATTGACATGGAGAGTACCATGACTGCTTTCAACTGACTCTCAGTAGAGTTACTTTTAATTGAAGTGGGTTTTGTCAGTACTGCATTATTATGGTTTTGAATTTTGTTGATGATTTGCACCGTGTGCATTTAGGTTGAATGAAGATGAAGTTGTTCAAAACACAATGAAGGAACCTGCGCCGAGTTATTACAAATTGCTATGAGAGCAAATCGAACCAATATTTACTTTCCAAAGCTGGATCCTCAATACGGCTACATTGATTAAAGATAATTCTTCCGGCCAGCGGCATGGAACAATGGTATCAATCACCCGCGTTTGGCTTCTTGCCAAGATACTATTCCGGTTACATGGCATACTTCTTTATTAACCCTTTTTGAATTTATTGTCCTCATTTGTGTGCTCATAACAAATTGGATTGTCCTTGAGATAGAAAAATGGATAAGGAGATAGCGGTTGAATTGGCGGCGACAAAAGATAATGATGATAAAGAGGCCTTTGAGGTCAAGATAAATGGGTACATAAAAATGGGAAAGTTGCTTGCCCATAGTCAATCTGCATTGGGTCCTAGTTGGTTGAATCTGTTATTAAAGCCGTTTTGACACCAAAACATGTCGCGATTGTCCATTGAAGTTGCTTGACATGGTGAAGGATAAGGTACCCAATGACATAAAGAATCGTTGGGTGCATTGGACGTCGTCTGGGTCTACTATCCACGACACATATGGGATCCTAAGGTGAAGGCTTTAAGGTTTTTGGATAAAGGAGACTTGGTTGAGACACTTGGTTGAAGTCTTGTGAAAGTGGCGCTCCACGCTAGAAACATACGAGAAACCGAAAAATACCGGCAGAAGTGTCCCCACCTGCGTCCAGGCTCAACCTTTCTTACACCACAGACCCCTTCGATACCACTTTACCGGTGAATCCCTTGGGGAGGGAACGCGAAGGGTCCTTTGCGCCACTTCCCATGGGCTTCCACTACTTGTTGAGGCGATAACACGTCGAACTGGCATCCAAACGCCCTTGCAGGCCTGCAAGCGAAGGGTGGTAAATGCACATATACCAATACGAGATGATAATCATGAACCACGAGAAACATGAGGCTCCTACCAGGCTACTACAGGACTCATAAGGGGTGTACATTGTTGGGCTCAAGATATGACGAGGCAGAGGTCGCTGATCATGGCGAGGATGGCGCTAGAACTGTCGCTGGGGTTGACCACTCCATCCGCGCCCTCATGCCACTGAGATGGGCTAAATCAGGCTTCAGTAGAAGCGCCGGGATACGCCCGATCCCGCTGGCATCACTTGCGTAGGGACTACTCGGGGTTGCATCCCTGAATGGAGTGAAGGTTGCATCTCCCCTTCCGAGTGCAGGGACGTGACTAAGAATGGTAAACACTTTGAAGATTACGTGCAAATTAGCAAAGAGCCAAACAACCAACACTTGCGACTCTACCGAGGCGGCGACACCATTGCCCGGAGGTGGCCAGGCCATGCACCGGCCCACCTGTGGTGGCGACCCATAAACTGCTTGCTATGGGATCGAAATATTACGCCGATGGGATGTGCTCCTCCATTCCCTCCTAGCCCGTTATGTGAGGTGTTTGAGTCATATCATAGCCTCGATAGCGCGGTGGGCTCCTATGCAGGAGCCCGCATCCTAATAGGAACTAAGGGATCTATCTAGGAGCATACACATGGCTACAGGTCACCCCCCTTCCCAATACAGAGGAGCAACATGATCAACCATCATCACATAATCATCACATCATGAGAATAATCATAAAAAGAACATCTTAACCTAATCCATGCAAATCTAACTAATAGTTAGGGGTTCCTTGATTAGGGTTCAAGATATTGAATATGAACTCTAGGATGGCTCTACTCTAGATACAAGATACTAGCATATGGAATGCTAATTCGAGATAAGCTATCACGACTACTACTCTACCTGCATAGCTGGCGATGCTCTCCCTCGGATCAAATTAGCCTCCATGGTCTTGACTCACAAGATCTTGCTCCCTACTCCAGAGCGAGTCTACCACATTTGGGGCTCTTTGCACCCTATGTCACAACAAGCGATGTTGAAGCGGGGTTTCGAGCAGTAGATGAGAGTCTCTGGGTGCTAGGAGCTGGAAAGAACTAGGGTTGGGGTTTAGGCCTATGTAAGCTAGGTCCACCTAGGATATGCGTGGCACCAATCGGGTGAGTCATGTGGCGGGTGCCCAATAGGTTAGGCCCGTGGATAATGGTCTAAACCTATGGTTGGCTAAGTTATGAGAATAACTTGGCCATGCCCCCCTAGTGCCACAACCTATGGTATACAAGGCTATGAAGCTAGACTTGTATAGTGACGGATCCAGGAATATACGTATTTATGGCGTATATTCCCCTGGACCGTCACATTCTCCCCCCCTTAGGACAATGCTGTCCTCAGCATTGCGCTAAGGTGACGAACCTACCTTATGCCTGCAAAAACAACAACATAACATAACCTTTAGTTTGCTTTAGCAATCAAGTTTTATTAATTAAAGGTTAAAATTTAGGCTATATTTGTACTTATACAAAATTATATAGCCTTAACACAGCTATTTCTTATAATAATTCAAAATACTATTATAAGAGTTATTAGAGTTCATAATCTAAATTACGGCTCCCCTATCTTCTCGTAACGCGCTCCTCGTTGAGGTCCTCCTTCTACTTGCCTGCAAAAGGAGCACATTACGTTAGTTTAGTTAATAATTTGTGGTTTTAGGGGACCACCCCCCTTACCTCCTTGAGCCGAACTACTGGCTCAAGGTTGTCCTACTACCTTGCCCAAGACCATGGCCCTTTCGGATTTGAGCTTAGGGATCATTTAAGATGCTCCCATCATTGCCCATGATCGAGTGCTACCTTCTACGATCCCGGATCAGTACACCCAGTGCATCATGCCCAGGGTTTCAGCTAGGGAGCGTCTCACGATCCCATCATCGCGCATGATCACTTAACCTTCACCATGACCCTCCTACGGCCGGTGTGCGTACCCGCGCCATTGGCATAGAGATCATCCGTCGATGTCCCCATCGCCCACCATGCCTCATTCCTCACTCACATGACCCTAATGGTCATGCGCCTCTTAGTGCGTGTGGCCTAGAAGAATGCCCCTAAAAGGCGTATCCCATCATCGCCCACACGATCCAAGGATTACGGCACATGCACCTAATAACTAGAATGCATGCGCCGGGGCTTAAGGCTAACTAACAACATACTAGCTAACCACACGGCAGAGTCGAGTTCGACCAAGTGGGAGGCGACTTCGCCCATCAAACTCCTTCATAAATTAAGGTATTGCTTCTCCAAATCTTGCTTCAATACCCATGTGCATCTTCCACAGGTAAGTGCTTCCACTTAACCAAATATTGGAGGAGCTGGGACCTCCTAGTCTTCTTGAATGACTTATCAAGAAGTAACTCGAGGCACTATTTCTACTTGCTCCTCCGTCATTTCCAACAAGGTTGGAGTATCCAAAACCTCCTCGGGTTAGGATTGTGCCTTTTTAATAAACTTACGTGGAAGACCTTGTGAACCTTGAGATGGGCTGGAAGATCCAACTTGTAGGCTTGAGGCCCCCTCGGCTCCAAAATCTTGAGCGGACCAGCCCACCTAGGGGCAAGCTTCTTGCAACTCCCAATCCATGCTTGGCTTGCTTCACCTTGATCTTCAACCAAGCTATAAGCCTACCTTGAACTCCCCTTACGGGTGCTTGTCGGCTACACTCTTGAGCTTCTTGCTGCCAATAAGTAACCCCTTACTTCTTCCACTAGCTGCCGTGATATCCCCTAACATCTCTTTGGGACACTTCTACCTTGGACCACGGGGATTGTGCCGGTGTCAGGGGTTAAGCTTGCGGTACGTAATTTACCATGAAAGGGGACATCTGAGATGACTCACCTTGGCAGCTTTGTTTTGTGGCGAATTCCACCAAGTGGATGTACTCATCCCACTTGGGACCGCTTATTCCACACATAACCCGAGAAGCATGTCTTCAATGATCCGATTCGTCCTTTCGATGCGGCCATCGTTTGGGGATGATATGCGTGCTCATGGAGCTTAAAATGCAGATGGTCTTTGAAGAGATCACGCCAAAAGGCACTCATAAACTTAGAATCTCTATGGGATATTATCTCGAGGCATGCCATGGAGGTCTAAAATCTCCCTTACAAATAACTTGGCAAGTATCTAATGCGGTGTCGTTAGTCTTGCAAGGCACAAAATGTGCCATCTTAGATAACTTATCTCGACAACCATCAATGCATCCTTGCCTCGAAGAGTTCTAGGGAGACACATGATGAAATCCATGCTTATGACCTCCACTTTGCATTTGGCACCCCAATGGCTCTAAAGCACACGGAATCGAAGTTGCTCGCCCAGTCTGTGACATAAGCTGGCAATCCGAATATATGCAGCTATCGCCTCTTCATACTGGCGAATGCTAGCTACTTGAATCTTGAAATAGGTCTTCATGAAGCCCGGCATGCCACTGCTATTGGGTTGTTATGTGTGTCATGAAGAATTAACTTCCTACCCCACGAAGAAGGGGCACACACAACTTATGCTTGTGATACAACGGGTTGCCTTCCTTCTTATAATGCTTGAAGGCTTCCGCTCCTTATACATTACGGCTTCCTTGAAAGACTTTCTTATACCTCCTTGAAGTCCACATCATGTTGGCAAGGACTCCTCAATCTTCTTGCCAAACTCACTTGAAAAGTGGAAATCGCATTACAATCGTCCTTATCTGAAATGGTCTCTGGATAGGGCATCTGCTACAACATTAAGCTTGCCGGGGCTTATATATAATATCAAAATCATACTCCTCAAGAATTCCATCCACCTTCTTTGCCTTAAGTTGAGGGTGGCTGGGTGAAAAGATCTTGAAGGCTCACGGTGATCGATATCAAGCGAAACTTTCCTTCCAGCCAGATAATGCCTCCATATCCTCAATGCCCGCGACAATGGCTAGCAGCTCGATCATGGGTTGGGTAGCGTTGCTTTCGGCGTCGTTCATCTTCTTGATTCGTCGTGGCGACTACCCTTCCTTCTTGCATCAAGGCGCTCTGTTGCTATTTTGCTTGCATCGATTTGCTACCAACTTATCTTTACTCGGATCGGGAGAACAAGCTTTGGTCTTTGTTGTTAAAGGCCTCTTTAAGCTTCTCGAAGAAGCTTGGACTTTCTCTAACCAATGGCTAGTCAATCTTTAATCTTCTTGGCCTTAGTGAGGTCCGCAAAGGGGCGCCCACTTAGCAAAGTCCTTCCACGAACTTTACGTAATATCCGCCAACCGAAAACTTCTTTTACGCCACATTCCTTGGAGCTGGCCAATCAACTATTGCCTCAATCTTGATGGATGCTGGTGGAAATTCCCTCGGATGTTTCGTGCCCCAAATACTCCCTTTCGGCCTGTTGCAAAGTGGCACTTAGAAACTTCCCATACAACCCGATGGCGTCTCAACTTTTTCCAACACTTTCACGAGATCTCGGGCAATGCTCTTCAAGGGACTTCTTTGTAGACTAGAATGTCGTCGAAGAAGACAATGACAAACTCATCCAAGAAGTTTACGAAGATGTCGTTCATAAAGGTGCATAAATGTTGCGAGGGCGTTTGACAATCAAAGGGCATTTACCGTAAACTCAAAATGACCATACAGCGTTAAAGCGGTCTTGTGGATATCCTCTTCTTTTATCCTTATCGATGGTATCCCCGATCTCGGATTAATTTTAGAGAATACCTTTGCTCCTTGTAACTGGTCCATTAGGTCATCGCCTTGGCAATGCATACTTATTCTTTTATAAATGCGCTTATTAATTTGGCGATAGTCTATGCACATTCTTAAGCTCCCGTCTTTCTTCTTTACGAAGAGTATAGGTGCTCCAAAAGGAGACACACTTGCCCTTATGAATCCAAGCTCGAGCAATTCCTGAAGCTACTTCTTGAGCTCAATCAATTCTGGGGTGCTCATTCTATATGGTGCCTTACTGGTAGGCTTCGCGTCTGGAGCCAATGTGATCTCACATTCCACACCCCTATAAGGTGGCAGCTGCCGGATTTCATCCGGAAATACATCCTTGAATTCTGAAATAAGCCTTGCTATCTGCTTGGGCAATTGATTTCCCTTTGGGTCACTTCCATCTTGCTTGCCTGGCTCAACTGATTCCATCCTCAGGATGTAGTCCACCTTATTCCTTTCTATGTTCTTCCTTAGCTGCTTCAAAGAAATACACTGCATGGGAGAATCTAGCTTCTTACCTTTGACTATCAACTTGTTGCCGTCCGGTGCCGTCATGGTGACTTCGTTCCGGTCACAATCAATTACTGCTTTCGCTGGCTTCAAGAATTCCATTCCCACAATAATATCATACCTTCCGATATCCATGACTTCTGCCTCCATCGGCCACTTAGCCCCACTAAGGTCTATATCAAAGATGATCCTCCTCCCCTTAGTGTGCCGAATGGCACCGTTTTGCCATAAGCTCTTGGCCTTGGCTTAGACTTCAATACCTTGTTCTTCATTAAAACTGACCAATCTAGGAGATGCAAAATTGTGAGAGCTACGTATCTATGAGGACTACATATGGCTTACTATCTATGATCCCATCAGCCGCAATGGTCGTGATTCTCTATATCACGACTCAATGTTTGCACATATGTGGCACTCACCATCTATGAAGTCACGGGCCTCCTGCTGGTCGTCGTCTTCATACGCTACGTTGGGGGAATCCCAATCCATAAGCTCGCCAAAGGTATTTGCATGACGAATGGACAATCATGTGTTCGGTGCCTTACGGCTGGAAGCACACTGAAGCATAACTTTTTTCTCAATGCATTCTGTCTCTTTTCCTTGGCGGACTATCTAGGAGGCGCTTTGAGAGCACCGCCTACGATGCATTGCGTAACTACGGTCCCCAAAGCTTTGTTCGACCCTTACCTTCTTTGACTCCCCGATGGTGTAGCTGCTGATTGCTTACCTTGATATTGTCCCCGAGCATACTGAACTCTTACCCCGAAGGTTGGTTGCTTCTCTGCTGGAGTTGCTGGTGCCTCTTCAAACTTATAGCTTTATCTTGACCTCTGCTGGCCCGACCTTGGGTTGATTGCTCTAACAAGCCTCTTGATATTGCTTTGTTCAACCCCCTCAATATAGGTGTCCTTTTGCTTTTGCCTTTTCGATACTCGGGACATGAAGTCTAAGCCTCATGAATTCTTGATTATACTTAGCCAGCGATAAGCTACCCCGATTCAACCTGTAAAACTCTTTGGATCTGTCTACTAGTATGGGACCTTGGCACATAGTGCTACGAAAAGCCTTGCTAAAAAGTCTTAAATCTGCAATTGTTCCTCTTCAGCTTGTTGGGACTTAGCATATCCCTTCCACCCGATTCTTGCCGGTCCAATAAGGTTAGCTGTAGCGACTTTCCCTATATCCTTGTCTTTCATACCGTAGTAGGAGTTGCCAAATTCTTCCATTTCATCAAGCCATGCCTCGGCTTCCATGCGATCTGTCTTTCCCGAGGAATTTGGCCCGGCTTTCTTGTCTTCACACATTGCTCATAGCCTACCGCTTGTCCACCTTTTACGATAATCATCATGTCTTTCTTGCCCTTTTCCTTGCCTTAGGTGTACCGGTTTTGTCGGACTAGAGCTGTCCTCACTGGAAGAACTATCTGATGAGCTGGAGCTAGATGACGATGGGCTCCTGGTTCTCCTCTTCCTTCTCCTATCCCTGACGTGCCCTTGGTTGCCCTCCCCTTCCTGCTGAGGGACCTCGTCACCGCCTGGAAGGCAAGGTGGAGGTGGAGGACCATCTTCCTGTTCATTCATCAGAGGTGCCGCCCAGTTGATCAGGTTTTGCATCTGGTTCCTCATCTGCACCAGCCTTGCGTTAATTGCCTCTGGTGACATATCCTGCTCAAAGTCTTCTTGTTCTCTGCCAAACAAATTCGTCCTTGGAACCCAATTGCGTGGTCGGTGCTGGTCCTGAGATCCTGCACTTGAGTTCCTTGTTGCATCGATCATCAATACATAATGTTAAGTTAGACAATAGTCATTTTTGCTTACAATTAAATTGTTGTTAGGTACCAAAAGAAATCACATGGAAATTTCATTTATAAGTCAACATCATAGTAATACATTAATTAGTATATAGGAATACATTTAATGGACTTCATGATAATACTTAAAAGGAGTTACAATGTACTTTAATTAAGTTAGCAAAGCAATTCTTCCATCAATGATGTCGCTTGAAGAAGTTCTTGATTTTCTTGAATCGTGAGCCCTTGCCCATATTCTGTAGGATTCCGGCCGCCGATCCTCCCTCCAATGCTCTTGCCACTTGTGGTCTTTGGGAGTTACGGTGCATTTGCGCCACTCTTGACAAGTCGCATCTACGAGGTGGCCCCTTGAAGTCGAGGGCATGAAGGGCTACTCTTGATCTTTTGAAGAGTATCACATGGTCCATCCGAAATCTATCGGCATCTTTGTCCAAACCACGAGAGTGCTATGAGGGCGCCGCGGAGTTCTTCACCCCTTGGGCTGAATTCCTTGTGGAAGACTATCATCGACCTTGACTAAGGGCGGAAGATAGTACTGAGTGATTTGCCCCTGTGTTGTCCGTGCCTCCGTACCCTTCCTTTGAGCCGCCGCCCGAACACATCTAATGCAATCGGATCTTCGCGTGGTCTCTCCACATAGTCGTTGCGTTCTCCAAGTTGATCTTTGCTAGATGATTCGCGCATACTCTGGGAGCTTAGCGGTCGGCTGGAGCTTGGACCTCTTCGGCTTGTACAACTTTGCTTTGGATTTCTGAAATTCTTCTTACGGGATGATGGGTTCCTGCTTTGAAACATGTACCTAATGCATTGATATGCACGGATGTCGACATGGTTTCCCTGCATAGGAGTGTCATTTCGGCTACCTCCGTGGAATCTCTTGGTAGGAGTGTCGATGAAGTCTTTGCCCTGCTCTTGTGCTATGAGGCTTAGAAGCTTCGTCGATCCTGAGGCCCTCCTCTTGACAAGTAGGGAAGGTTGAGGGATGTCGGTGGCGAATATGTACTCCTGGCCGGCCGATAATCTTGGGGTAAGGGCCGTGATACCTTTGGTGGCTCAAAGTCTGCCTTAGAACTTCCTGTTGTCGAGCTATCGCCTCTCCATCCTTCTTGCCTCCCTCATCTCCCAACTTGGGTTCTCTTCCTCCTCCTCTTAGAAGTGGGTGTTCGATCTGCAACATAGGTGTTTGGGATGTGGAGCCGTAGTGTTCGGGTATCTTTGAGGTCTCGATCTAAGTGGATGCTTATCTGTCTTTGCCCGAGTGTCGAGAGGTGCCAAATCAAAGGTTGAATTGGCGGCTCCCAGGTTGGTTAAGCGCCCTATACTGCAAGAACAATGCTAAGGCTGCTTGGCCTGAGAGGTACCTATGCCTATGATGCTTACAGGTCATGTAGTCTGGCATGTTTCTAGTTCTATCCCACAGCTTGTTCTTGCCCCTGGATCCCCCACCTATGACTTGAGCAAGAGAATCTAGAGAAACCCATTTCCCTCCCCTAGGTGGCAAACTAACTTCCCAGGGTAAGACCTGCTGATCATACTGACAAATTATGTCAGTGTAATAGGGAGTTCTGGTCAAGGTGGCATGAAGATCAAAGAGATGATCGAAGACATGAAAGGCTTGCTCAGCAGGGAGTTCACGGATATGATTAGAGTCATTGTACCATCTAACAAAGCTTGATGGCGCCATTGAGCAGAGATGGCTATGAAAAATGGCTGCTGAAATTTAGCAAAGGCCTAGAAAATCGCCACAGGAGCTAAGAGCAGTTCTGATGGGGAGAAAATGACAAATGAGGGCCCTTTTTATCAAGGTAGTTGAGTACTTAGAAATCCGTACCTTAAAAATCCGTATGCAAAGATTTTTTAAAAGTTTTTTAAAAAAATATAAAAATCCTTAGAATACAAATTTTATAGAAATTACAATATAGCCATTACAATATGAAATTCTAAACCTGTAAGCCTACAATTCTAACCCTAAACCTAAATTCTAAACCTGTAATCCTAAATTTTCAACATTCTAACCCTAAACCTAAGTGTACACAATGTAAGCCTAAACATTCTAACCCTAAGTTTAAACATTCTAACCCTAAAACTAAACATTCTAACCCCTGTAAACCTTAATTCTAAACATTCAAACCCTAAACCTAAATGTGCACAAAAAAATTAGGGGCAATTTTTTTTTTTTTTTTTTTTTTTGGGCTATCCCATTCCATAAAAATCTTTTAGAGTACGTACGGATTTTTATAGAAGATTTTTATGAATAAAAAACGGGTTTTTTAACCACCTTGCTTTTTATAGACTAGGGGTGCCTCGGGTTCCGTGCACAAAGGTTCTTGATGGGGAAGACTCCAAATCTATGGCCCTGGGTGTCCAAATGAGCTACCATGAAGTGCAATTCTAGACAGAGCAAGGCAAGAAACACTACATGAGAGTTTGTTGGGTCAAAATTGGTCAATCTAGGCAAGATTGGGTGAAATCGGGTGGCGTCGCGAGAATTGGCTCTGCGTCGGGGACGTAGAGTGGTTTTTCGCGACGCGACCCGGTTTCGGGTCAATTTACTTTCTACGAGGGGTTTTAGGGAATCTAGACATCCTAACATGACTTTCCAGCATGATTCTACCCTAACTAGCAACTTTCCTTACTTAAATTGGACATTTATTAGCATCAAAATGCCGAAATCGGGTGGCGTCGCGAGAATTGGCTCTGCGTCGGGGACGCAGAGTGGTTTTTCGCGACGCGACCCGGTTTCGCCAATTGGCGGTTTTTTTGGACTAATTAAGCTAGGGTTTCTAACTAATTAATTTTTTCTTCAACAATGCAATTTTAATGGTCAAAATTAAAGTGAAATTTGAGCTATTTAGACATACAACAAAATTTTATATTTATAGGAAACTCAATAATTACATTACTTTGAACAAAAATGCATCCTCAAGGGTATTCCTTGCGGATGCGACGCGCCAAGTGTATGTCCTTGGGCATCAAGGTCACCCTCTTCGCGTGGATCGCGCAGAGGTTCCCTTCCTCAAACAACTGGGTGAGCTCGGCCTCAGCGGCTACTTGCAACACCCGAGTTGTGAGCGACGTCACTCTGTGTGAAGGTGGCGAACTCGCCATCACCTCCGCGATGAGCCGCTCGAATGGTGCCTTCCCTAATCGGGAGATTAGTGCCTTTGTTGAAAGTGTCTAATCTCGGAAGAATTCTGAGATTATGTAGGAATTAGGCCGTGGTGGACCTTCTTGGCTTCTCCATTGGTGGCCGGGCGGCTTGGGCTGGTTCTTGGTGGGCCCCCTCCCGCGTGCGGTCGACGATTGCGCGGCAATACCGGTCATTATACCTGCGTCCACCCGGTGGAGTATTCTGGCAATGCGCTTGGCTGGCGTCTGAAGAAGGCGATCCTCGCCGGTGAAGGAGGATTTCGCCGCATATACTTCTTGACCACCTTAGGTGGCTTAGGCCACTTTGGGTAAGGTGGTCTGGCGTCGGGGTTTGAAGGTCCCCCGGCGCGTTCGTCCTCTTCGTCTTCCTCCTCTTCAACCTCCTCTTCCACCTCCTCTTGCACCTCCTCCATTGCGGTTCCTCGATAGCGACGGTCCGGTGAGGCCCGTCGTTTCTTCTCTTCGTCCTCCGCTCCTGCCGCCTCAGCTCCTCCTCCCGCTCCCTCTTCCTCCTCGCGGCCCTCTCCTCGGCCACTCAGTGACCTTCTCCTTGCCCTTTTTCTTTGGCGCCAGAAGGCCAGCCGTCCACTGGCTGCTTGGGACTGCTCTTCCTCTGCTCTTCCGCCCGGTTCGTGGCCCCGAAATGGCGAGTCTCGCCGGTTCTTTGCGTTCCTGCCGACGAAGGGCTGCTGCTGGGGCTGCTCTCGGCATCGTGATACGTCTCGTCGTTGCTGCTGCTGCTGGGGGGAGGCTCCTCTTCCCCCTTCTTGGGTCGGAGGTGCTCCGGGATCTTCTTCACGTGTCGCCCGGCTGCTAAGTGCGCCATCGAGAGTGTCGGCCCAGCTCACGGCTTCTGGTACATGCGCTTGGTTCTTGCCATACTTAACGGTCTAGAAAACGGGTGGGGATAGGCTGATCAAGAGAAAGAAGGTGGAGGAAAGTTTGGAGGGAAAAATGAGGTGTCAGGGATATTTAAAAGGGAGGGTCCCTGGGAATATTCTCCTACCATAATTACCCTTATTTATTAGCCCCCCTTATTAATTACACCCTATTTAATAGTTATTTAATTATTAAAATATATATTAAACCTATATTAGTTGATATTATACTTATATTTTCAAATTTTTCTAATGGTTCGAAGTGCAATTTATGAATTTGCGCCATTTTTCACCTGGGTCTCCGATTGGTATGATTCTTCGACCCATTTTAGGTGAAATTTGATGCAGATGCATAATTTGCACTCCAAATTTACTAGAAGATGAGTTTGACTCACTCAAACCTTCGTCTAACACTTAACCTAAATCCTGACCCACTACCTAGGAGAAAAATTTTTCCCCCATTTTCGCGGTTCAATGGTGGAAATGTTTATTTCACACCCCTATAGGCCTGTTAGACTACTTCATGGTTATGGTCAGTGCTAGTTCTTGGTCAACCAAGAACATCGCTCTGATACCATTGTGACGCTCCCTGCTAAACATACGGCGCTCGGCCGTATACTCGGCAGGAAATCCCCCGGCCGGCTCAACAACCGCACGGGCCCTTCGTCTACCCCGCACCCCGGGAGTAATCCCTAGCGCGGGGAGGGAACACGAAGGTGTCTTGCGCGCCCTTCCCCTATGGGCTCCTATAACAGCGGAAGCGATAACACGTCAGAACTAGCATCAAACATATACAAATACTACCGCGAAGGGTAGTGCATCACACATATACCAATGCAAAGATGATAATCATGAACCACGAAACATGAGAGCTCCTACCCCGGCTCAGACTCATAAGGAGGACAACTGACTAGCTGGGCCTCAAGATAGAGCAGACCGAGTCATGGCAACGGCAAGGAATGGCATAGAACAATGGCTAGGGTTGACCACTCCATCCGCCCCTCCTGTGCATACTTTGCAGATGGGCTAAATCAGGCTCTGGCATGACTCTAGCCTTCCAGATACGCAATCCCATGGCATCACCCATCGGGACTACTCCAGGTTGCATCTCCCTGGTCCGATGAGGCAGGAAGGGTTGCATCTCCCCTTCCCAGGGTCTAGAGGTTCCGCGGGCGGCTAGAGAATCGTGGCGACACACAATTCGTACCCGACTTAACCCCCCAAAACGAGAGCCAAGCCAACACTTGCAGCTCTCGAGAGGCAGGGCGACACCATTGCCCCAGGAGGTGTCGGAGCCATGCTCGGCCCACACGAAGTGACCGACCATAAGCCTAGCCCGCTATGGGATCCCCCGAAGCCCCCACTCGGCAGGGATCCTCCCTCCACATTCCCTCTAGCCCCGTTATGTGGTGCTGAGTCATATCATAGCCTCGATAGCCTGGTGGGCTCCTATGCACAGGCCGCATCTAATAGGAACTAAGGGATCTAATCTAGGAGCATACTACATATGGCTCTAGGTCTCTACCCCCCTTCCCAATACAAGAGGAGCAACATGATCAACCATCATCACATAATCATCACATCATGAGAATAATCATAAGAAGAACATCTTAACCTAATCATACAAATCTAACTAATAGTTAGGGTTCCTTGATTAGGGTTCAAGATGTTGAATATGGGCTCTAGGATGGCTCTACTCTAGATACAAGATACTAGCATATCTGGAATGCTAATTCCAGATAAGCTATCACGACTACTACTCTACCTACCTGCTGCTGATGCTCTCCCTCCAGATCCGTGCGCCTCCATGGTCTTCGACTCACAAGATGCTGCTCCTACTCCAAGAACGAGTCTACCCTGCTGGGGCTGCTGCACCAGCCTATGTCACAACAAACGATGTTCGAAACGGGGTTTCGAACGAGTAGATGAGTCTCTGGGTGCTAGGGCTGGAAAGAGGCCTAGGGTTAGGGTTTAGGCCTATATAAGCTAGGTCCACCTAGGATGCCACGTGGCACCAATCGGGTGAGTCCTGTGTGGCGGGTGCCCAATAGGTTAAGGCCACGTGGATAATGGTCTAAACCTATGGTTGGCTAAGTTATGAGAATAACTTGGCCATGCCCCCCTAGTGCCACAACCTATGGTATACAAGGCTATGAAGCTAGACTTGTATAGTGACGGATCCAGGAATATACGTATTTATGGCGTATATTCCCCTGGACCGTCACAGAAATCTTCACTGAGACTTCTGCAACATATCAATTGCAGATTCAAGTTCCACATGGTGCAGACCTGGAAAGTTGGTTCCGAGCTTTCAAATTAAAGAACAGAGCCAATATGTTCGAGCCATATTAGAT
Source organism: Isoetes taiwanensis (assembly GCA_021234155.1). Taxonomy (NCBI): domain Eukaryota; kingdom Viridiplantae; phylum Streptophyta; class Lycopodiopsida; order Isoetales; family Isoetaceae; genus Isoetes; species Isoetes taiwanensis. Next base: position 2,343,499 of record JAJEKV010000010.1, on the reverse strand, counting down.
AGAAGTTCAAAACGAGTAGCCTACAGGTATAAAAGTTTTTGCATTTATTTCTCTTATAAGAATCCGTCTAAATGTAATGGGCAATTTTGCAGATATTACAAACACATTCTCAGTGAATTTTTTTTAGCAAATCTTCCAACTGAATTGGAATGTTTGGAAGTCCACAGATGAAAAATCCATGTACTCAAAGAACGGGAACTTGGATAGGCCTGGTGGTCTAAGTGATTATGAAGCTCAAAATTGTCCTTGGTGGATAGATTTTGCTAGTGGAGAATATCGGAGGAAGAGTATAAGGCAAATGTGAAAGTTTCAAAGCTCAAGAGCAAAGTGGATTCTAGTGAAACGATAAAAAGAAGTTTGGATGCTCCAATCGATAAAAGAGATGTGAAAAGAAAGAGAAAAAATCAAGAAAAGTCACAAGCGTCTGGTAATTAATTTTACTTACTTTTTTGCATTCATGTGAATATAGATCTTGAACAAACGTGTGAAACTTTGTTAAATATGTGGTAGCTACTGCAGAAATTGATTTGGATTTATCTGAAGCTACTTCAGAGGAAGATGTCCAACATTTTGACATTGCCAAGGTGATTTCGCTTGAATTGCATTGTGGAGACATTTTGCGTACGTATGAACAATATTCAAAGAAGGTAGAAGCTCCAGTTTTTCAAAATGTTAGAGATTTTGCAAAGAGAAATGCTAGGAAGTTGCATGAGTACAAGAGAGGTGGTAATGTCAGGGATTGGGGGTTTGAGTTAATCATTATTGATTTCCCTACAAATGGAAGATTTTGAAATTCCTCCATGGAATATGCAACACTTCTTTAATCCAAGCCTCTTTCTCGTTCGACACATTGTGCCTTGATGATGATGGCTGGTTGGTCTCCATTTCTTCGGTTGAACAAACAAGAATAGTGGAGAAAGAGGCAAGATTAAAATGCTTGGAGCCCTTTAGAACTTACTGCTTGCATCAGGATGCCCCTTTTGGATACATGAAGGACAGAATTGGGAAGTTCACAAGCAACGTGTTGCTAGTGACTGTATGGTCAAGAAAGGGTACTTCACCAAGCATTCAGATAATGTTCAGTTCTCAAGTAAGTGATCTTCAATTTTATCTATCACATTATAAGCTATCTTATTTCATGTATATTTATTTTATGTTTATCTTAGTTTTACTATATCTGGTTTCATGTTTTATTAATATTTGTCCATTTCAGACAAACGTCTTTCAATATCCAAGCAATCTCTTGCTCATTTCTTCATGGAAGCAGTAAACTTACAACAAGTCCTATTACGCCTGGTAGGAAATCCACCGAGAAGTCCATTTCTTTCATGGAGTTTATTATTGAGAATTTTAGTCCAAGAGAAGGCTTGGTATTGGGCCTACTTAGCGGTACAGGTTCAGCATTGGTAGCATCTGCTATTTTATCTCGTCACTGCTATGGATTGGACAATGATAAACTGTTAGTTGAACATGTAAAGGCATCTCGTCTATCAGCCTTAGCAAGTGTTTCACAAAGGTTTGATGAAAGGTACATTGATCATCCCAAGGATTCAGACGACGAAGTGGCAGAGGAAGATGAAGAACCTTCATAGTATGTTTGTTTTTTTCTACTATAATTTTTTAGCATTTATGTCAATGCTACTTAACCTTTTTTACGTATTAGCATTCTTCCTGTCTATGCAGAATCAGTAGCATCACTATTGTCAACAAGGGAATCCCCAATTCAAGTGGAAAGGAGACGTCGACGTTGTCTGCTTGTAGATGATGGGTGTGAAGAAGGATGACGACTTCTTGTGGCTGTATTTTCATAACATTATTGTTTCTCATAGTGTTTTGGCTTCCGTTGTTTACTTCAAACAATTTGCTTTACAATGCTCTCTTTTTCTATGCCTATACTGTGGACATGATAATAACAATATGAACATTAAGGCAGTTATATTTATTATAATAGTATGGGCAGTATGATGTATGGACATAATATAGTAAGGAGTATGGTGTATTTATTATAATGGTATGGACAATATACTACTTTGGTGTAGTTATATTTATTATAATATGAGTCTAGAAGTGCATCTTTTATACCTCAGAACCATTGACAAAATTAAAAATAAAAAAAAGAAGACACAATCTAATAAACCCTCTAAACCCTTCCCAGAAAAACCCTCCACACAAACCATTACATCCAACACTCTAAAATTAAATCCCCCTTGAAACCCCCTTTGGTTTGGGTGCATATTCACATGGGGGGTGACGTAGGGCAGCGAGAGCCCCTAAAATTATGTTTGGCATGTACAAAATCAACACTATGTAGTATATTACCTCAAATCTTAGTGTATTTTGCAAATCTTGTTATACAGTATAGCAAATTGTGTACATGCGTACCCCACAAATGAGGAACTTTATGTACGGTGTAGATTAAGGAATAAAGGGTGAATATACCTATCCAACAGCTCTCGATGCCCGAAGTCACCCCCCGTGTGAATATGCACCCAAACCAAAGGGGGTTTCAAGGGGGATTTAATTTTAGAGTGTTGGATGTAATGGTTTGTGTGTTAACCCAAAATTTTTTTGGCCCCTTCGGGGCCTTAAGAATTGACGAACGAACTAAAAAACATTTATAATGATAATATATGTGTCATATGCGTGTTTTAGATGGGCTGTTGCCCTTGCATGTGCCGTCCCATAACCCGTTGGGTTCCCGTGGACGTAAAAATTCATCTTATCTTATCTTATTAAAAAAATATTTGGGCCCGAATTGTAATGATGTCGTAGATATGTTTAAATAGGCATTTCTATGATAAAATTTATAATAAGCAAGTAGACCAAAAATTAAAGTCATTGTGAGGGTGACATTAGAATACAAAAGAAACCTTGGAATATTGATAAAAGGATAAATGTGATGAGGATAGAAAAGAAAAGCCTGATATTGATGAATACAATGTGGGAAACGTACATGCAAAATGCCAAGGAAAATGCATTTATATTTGGAACGTCCCTATATAGTAGCATTTCATATGCTAAACATCTGTATAGGAAATGGACCCGTGAAGAATCCAACATTTGCTTAAATAACTAAACGAACCAAGTCAAGTCACAACCATACCAACTAAGCAACCACAATCGATAACAACAGGAAGAAAGAAATGAGCAGCCAATGTCATTATTTAAGGTATAACAAGTAAGGACCATAGGCCAACATGTTGTTATGAAATGTAAATTTGCAGCCTGATTAGTGCATTTATAAAGCTTTTAAATATATAATCTGGAATATGCATACAGCTCATGGTTTTCCTTGTAAGAGTTAATAGAGCAGAAGTGCATAAAACGACATCATTCTTTGGCTTCAGTAAGTAGAGCAAGTGAATACAAGGAAAGGAAAAAACAAATTAACCTAGCAAAATAAGTTACACATAACAATAACAAAAAACAATTATATTTAATGTTCGGTAAGAAGTTGCGTAAGAGGAGAGCCAATAACACTAGCATTCTGAATCCTAACTTGTTTAGTTTATTCCATCCACACCGTTATATCATAGCATCTCTCACAATTCACAATGTCTAATGATAAAATTAGTTTCGACATATACATTGCTACTTAATTTTCCTTCACACCGATTCAAGAATGGGGTACACTTTATGCATTGGTCAAGATAAGAAAAGGAAGACCACAGTCATGTCCACCCTACAAGTTGGTGGAGTTGAAAAACTTATCTAATATTCCAATAACAAACGGTGACCTCAAAGGCTTCAAAAAGCATTTGAGGATATGCTTGAATCCCCAACTACAAAGCGTGTCACATGCGCAACACAAAGATGCTTTGTTAATGCCTCACAATGCTTTGTCACCGAGAGCAAGCATTCTTTGGAGTATTTTAAGAAAATGCCTTAACCCTTCATAGAAGCAAGCACACATTCTACCTCTTTTCAACCAATATCTAGCATAACCTGCAACTCCACGACAACTTTGTTTAACATTGCCCGTTATTCAACCCACGCTAACCATTGTCCATGAGGCTCCGGAGATTTTTCGTCATTGAAGAGGCCGGACTCTTTTGAAATCGACAAAAACCCTATTGGAGCTTTCAATTTGGTCCATTCCGCCGGAGGCACCCATTTGTTGCTATTTCGATTCACTTCATTCCTCATGCCATGTCTAACCAAGGCCAAAGAGGAAAGATAAGGAAGAGTTCAAATCTAACCGTCATGACATTTGCTTGACCGGCATTAATGAGAATACTCGTACTGCTGCGGCAAAGCATTGCAACAGTAAATGTCGAGTTTTACTTATATGATGGCAACATGCTAATAACCATGATTCAACGAACCGACTTCGTGGTTGCCAACCTTCTCTTGCACTATATTACAGTCTGCCGCAGACCATTATATTTACGGTAAATGTCCCCGCAACAGGTCATAGCTTAAAGAGAGCAACGATAGAGAACAAAAAACGAAAAGATTGCATGAGAAGAGAAAATAAAAGAATAAGACTGGACATGGACAACTTGTGATGCCACACCTACTAGGGCTCTTATACTTGCAGAGATGCAATGTCAAACTATTGGTTGCTCCCACCCAGAGAAAGAGGCTCCTCACAAATTGATTTTGTCATTGCTACTTTCTTCCTAGAGATGAAATTGCCAACAACCTGTTCATGAATCGGGTCATGGACCAACCCAAAGAGTCTGGGCATGCTATAGAGTAATTCCTTGCATTTTCAAGATTGATGCTTCTCCATCTTCTGCCATGTTTCTATAAGTTCCTTCTTTTCAAGACAAATCATGCATCAACCGAAAAAAATAACAATGTGCAATTAACTCCAGAAAGACCATCATGCAGATACATCATTTACGCTACATGTCACAAGTGCAAGGTCTGGTCTTGAACCGACTGCCCTTAGACCTGCGTAAAGTCCGGATGCCACACAAATCCGACCCATCATGGCAAACCCAAAACCCGCAGCACCTGCATACTTGAGACGAGACAGAGAATGCTTGAGATAACCCTAAAAAAACCCTAAAGTGAAACATTTCGATGCTTGCATGTTTGACTTATTAAAAAGAAATAGAGGAATAAAAATAAAAGGGGGTAAACCATTGATGATATGGAATTTAGACAATAAAATGCGGAGTGCACTCTAGATATACTGATTAGTATGCCTCGTGCAATACGCCCATGAAATCATATGAAAACCATGCCAAAAAGCGTATAAAATCACAAAAAAAATCCCCTGTTATAATGCTAGATATTGTTTGGATGCTACATTATATTTGTAGCATATTTCCATATTCAATAAAAGTATATTCATTTGTGGGATCAAACACTCTGCTGACCACCACATTTCTACAACAAATATGTCTCGTTTGGGCGTCTTAACGCCATCTACCATATTTAATAAGCTTCATTTTTGTCAGAAGTTAATTTTTAAAACCTTCTAATTTAGTAGATAAATAGGGGCCAATCTTGATTTTCTCATAGTCGATAAGCGTTTCACCAAGCAATGTAATTATGTTGCCAAAGTAGGTGAAATAAAAGAATACTCGCTTATAGTTGCTTGTTTGTATACTTGTGATACGACACATTAGCAAGAATTTTGCTAGCCTGCAAAATTACATCTATAAAAAGCCATGAATTCAACAAAAAGGAAAGATGATTTTATCAGGTAGTGGAATTGCATCATGTGTTCAGAATTTGAGCAGGTTCTACACTGAATGTTTTGTATTTCAACGTCTTTGAATGAAGAATTTTACCTGCTCATGCCATATTTTAGGGTAAAACTTTGCTTATTCCAAGGGCTAACGATAACCTAATCTCAAATCAATGTCTTGGTCATAAAAGGAAACCCAGCATAGAGGAGCCTCTCGCACATACTTCCAAAGATAAAAGGTAATTGTAAGACAAAAGCTAGACCATTGATCAAGCTAATAGCTAATCATTCTTTTGTTGCATGCATCATGTATATTGATTTGAGCACCTTATATAGCCAAACAATTAAACAAAGCAAATTTATTATGTATAATGCATAATATATATTATGAGAGAATTTCGTGGAGGACATAATGCATAATACCAAAATGGTTACTTACCTAGATAGTTTGGTAGCTATCTACCTAGATAGCTGCCAAACTATCTACCTAGATAATTTGGTATATTAGCCTGGAACATATCAATACTTTTGTCTTGTTCTAGAGATTTGCAGATGAAGCCAACCGAAGCTGCAAGATGACATTGACTAGAACACAAGAAAAAATAATACCTTCGTCAAATATGACCATAAGAACATAAGACCTTGATTTGAAGCATCACCGGTAAATAAATCCATTAACAAAACACGTGCATTGTGACCATGAGAGAAAAAGAAACTATAACTGCTAAAAATATTATCTAAGAGACTTTGACCACAAGTTTCAGTAATGTCACAAAATGCCAATAGATATTGCCGATCCATGTAGAATAGTTAAAGGCATACGATTCTCCACAAATTGCTGATGCTACATTTGGATGCTAAAAAATGCAGCAGCAAGTCCCAATGCAGAGAGATGCTGCCTTGATCTTGCACAAATTTGATGGAAATGACTCACTTAAATGTCTATGTGATCATTGAATAGCAAAAATGTCTTCATATAAATCCCATCTTAGACTCAATGATATACATGGCATACCTCTTAAATATACGGAGTAGCATTGAAAGTTTGACTTGAAATTATTGGATGTGTAACTTGTAGTCATAACTTGCTATACATAGATTGATGCCATCAGTTGGCGTCAGTTCTGCATAAAGCATGGCAAAAACAATCAGACTACCTCTGTTTCCTAGCGAAAATGAATATGGTTACATGCATGTCTACCATCATGGGTATGTATAGAAAAAACCTTAACGTACAACAAAATTGAAACCAGAGAAAGGCAGCTAATCCTTCAAAGAAGAATGCTCTCATCTACTACCTTTAGCCGAAATTCTTTGCACCCATCCTTGGATTGTTCTCTACTTGTTCCTGGTGACATTCTGATAATATCATCGAGATATATTCTGGCACAGATCCAAGCATTAGAGGAGGAGCAAATCCAGCATGCAAAGACGAAGGCAGCTCTACAGTGGTTTCGTGATGGAGACCGTTGTACAAGCTTCTTTTTTCGTGTGGCTAAGAGGCACATAACGCCAACCATGTCTTCATTGCTTTTCCAGATGGCTCGGTGCTAATAGAGCCAACAGAACTCAAGCAACATCTGCATAACCACTTTCAGACTTTCTTCGCTAAGAAACATCTTCCCTTTCGATCAGAAATGTGAGATGCTGTTTTGTCTAGGATTTCCCCTATCATCTCTGACGAGCAGCACGTGTCAATAGAGGCGGCTATGATAGCTGATGATTTAGGTTTGGTAGTCTTTGACCTAAAAAGAGGCAAATGCCCAGGTTTGGATAGTTTGCCAATTGACTTCTTCCATGGAAAAGGTGCATGCTCGCCCATTCGAGAATACCGATTCGATGGCTCGGATTGATGCCATTTCCTACTTTTCTATCTACATAAATATGAAAATAGATAAGCCTGAAAATATGGAAGGAAAGGAGCCTAGTTTGAATAAGCTCTGCTTGGAATATAAAATTAACAACAATGTGCATTCTAGAATTTTATACTAGCTTTATGTATGCGATTGGCGAAGAGATGTTAGATGGGAGGTCAAACTATTACTGCTTTCTAAGCATTGGACCAGACTGTTGAAATGTTACTTCAAGAACATACGGAACTCTCTCAAGAAGATGCGGATAGACATCAAAGAAAACTGGCAGAATATTATTTCAAGGACATATAAAATTGTTTCAAGAAAATGTGGCAAATGGACATCAACAATACTTGTTCATTATTGATATCTTAAACAAATAATATCATGGTCAACTTATGTTGGACTTAGAAATATGCTATCATCTTCTTACATTGTACGTGCGCTAAAATGCCATTTCAAAACTTTCATGTTGGAAATGCTCGTGTGTAACTAAAAAACAGAATCTCTATTTTACCACATTAAAATAGACATTGTCCATGATTTTGAGTGATTTAGAGATAGACTAGCATATACCTCAGCTATAATCACTTTGATTTTTCAATGTTTTTCTTGTTCATGTGCAACACTTCATTTTTGTTGTAATGAGGTTTTTAGGACTTTATAAGGAAAAAAAAAAGCAGATTACAATAAAGAAGTATTTTATTCCATTTTGCTCGTAAATTTGACCCAGAAAATCATGATTACAGAGAAAGAAATTCTTTTCAAATAGATTTGCTCATAGAGAGCCCTAACATTCCTGCACCTATCCACTTGTCTACTTATCATGCAAAAAATGTGGTGGTTCTAAGCTCTTTATTAGTTTTCCTACTTTTCTATCTACATTTATGAAAATAGATAAGTTTGAAAATATGGAAGGAAAGGAGACTAGTTTGAATATATGCGATTGGTGAAGGGATATTAGATGGAAATTATTACTGCTTTCTACGCATTGGACAGAACTGCTGAAATGTTAGGGCATACGGAACCCTCTCAAGAATATGCGGATACACATCAAAGAAAACTAGCAAAATGTTATTTCAAGGACATATGGAACTGTTTCAAGAAAATGCGGCAAATGGACATCAACCATACTTGTTCATTATTGATATCTTAACAAAAAATATCATGGTCAACTTATGTTGTACTTAGAAATATGCTATCATCTTCGTACATTGTACGTGCGCTAAAATGCCATTTTAAAACTTTCATGTTGGAAATGCTCGTGTAGAACTAAAAAATGGAATCTCTATTTTACCACATTAAAATAGACATTGTCCATGATTTTGCGTGATTTAAATTATAGACTAGCATATACCTCAGCTATAATCATTTAGTCTTTTCAATGTTTTTCTTGTTCACATGCAACACTTAGCACTTGCACATGTTGTGACAGAGTGACAGAGTACTTCTGACCATATACCCTGGTAAATGTTATTTCTTTTGTGTTGTAATAAGGTTCTTTCATTAGATTTGCTTTAGATGATTCCAACGGCTCGATTTAAGGTTTTGTAGGTTAACAATGAATTCTTTAAATTATATTTAAATTAGCTTTGAAGCATTTGTAAGCTTAAAGTCCTATTCATGACTAGGATGCAGTTTTAAACTTTAATATTAAGCAAGAACCATGTTGTCTATGTTCGTGCTAAATGGATAGCATCTAAGGAAAGGTGGATCCGCAAGGTTCAACAAGAAAACATTTGATGCTAAATACTTCACATATAGATATATAGTTAATATGAATTTATTCGTTGCAGTTTGTAATTGAATTGGATTGATTTGAATGGATTTTATCGTCCACAGTGATCAATTGGCCTATGCGGCCCAATAAAGAAGCGCAACAGACTATTACTGTCTGGGTTAAAAAAATAAAAATCCCGTAGAAGGGTTTTCGGGGGAAGAATCGTGGTAAATAAGGATGCTGACAAGCTTTCTAAATATACATCATGAAATATATACATGTCAGGTGAGTGTCCGAGGCAAGAACACTAAGGAGAAAGTGGTATAAACTTATCATTAATTATGTATTCGCATCGTAGTGCGTTAGTTTACTAAGTTCAAAATTCTATGTTTCTTCTAACGCATTGACTATGATGGAGGACACTAATGGTAAGGCTGCAGATTGAGAGGGCATGCATGCAAAATTGTTGAAGTGGATTGGACCTGAGATTAAATTAGTCTTGACTGGTATGTTTAATTTGCTTTCCCTCATAATGGGTCGTGGATAAAGTGGTCTCAAACTATAAGGCTGATGATCGTCACTACCCTGCTAATTATTGCACAATCATGGTCAACCCTTTATTGGTAAAATTGTTTGCCAAGATTCTTGAACGGAATTGACAGTATGTTAGGAATCATGGGTCCATGCACTTGGCCAAGCAAGTTTTAGACCTAAGGATTTAGACCTAAGGACTCTTATCATTGGCTATTTTTTCACATTGCGCACCTTACTAGAGGATAGCCAAAATAAACAACACAGTTCCCAAGGAGGAAAATTTGTCACAATTAGTGTCCCTCATGATTTGCAAAATGCAATTTATAGACTATACAATCTCAACCCAAATGCTACCATGGAGACAATTTATCAATGATAGTAAGCACGAATTCATTAATTTGAGAAAAATGTTCTAAAATGCGAAAAACAAGCAACTTAGCAATTAAAAAATGCACTTAACTCGCCCATTCGAGAATACCAATCCGATGGATCGGATCGATGGCATTCTCGAATAAGGGCTCGCATAAAAACAGACAAAAGCTCTTGCAAAGAACACAAAAATCGGATAGATAGGCTTGTCATTCATCACAACAGCACTATACAATGTGTGAAAAAATCTGAATTGGGAGCTAATCATAAAAACAATGTCGAGCTACCCCATAAATGAAATAAGAAAATATGCAAAGGCATGAGAGAGGACAATGTCGACAACTTCTCATCGGGATAAAAAGCCCTGCCCTTTTGGTTTTTCGACGAAAACCCTAATAAGAAATGGTGGCCAACGGGCTCGAGGATGCCCTGAAGAGCAAGGTAGGAAATTGGTGAAGCCAGCCAAAACGCGCATCAATGCCATGGAATGTGTGAAACTTGGAAAAAATGAGAAATGCCTAGAAAGTATCTGTTAAATGTTAATAAAATAGGTACAACCATGGCAGGCTATCACCCCCTAAGAAAATAGTCCCCAGAAAGCAAAAACACCCATTAGACATGAGGAACCGTAAACGAACATATATAAAAATAGAAAACGTCACCAAGAGGTAGAAAAAGAAAAATAGCATCACCAACAGGTGGAAATCATCTAGCATCATCCAATGGGTGGAAAAATATAGATAGCATCACCCAGTGGGTGGAAAATAATTTGCATTAGCCATCGGACAAGAAAAGCATCACCCAACGGGTGGTCAGTATCGAACAGAAACATATAAAAGATAGACGACAATAATCATCATAGCAACACCCAATGAGTGGAGGATAATGGAGTTAGTATCGAAAAGGAAATGAACATGAAGATGAAACAAACTCAAAACTATAGAAAAGAGCGGGTAGGGAGTGAAGCAATGGGCAAGGAAGGGACACTGTTGTGAGAGGACGCCGATAACCAACCACAAGAATGAATATTGCATACTAGTAACGGGTGCCCGGCGTTGCCGGGCATAAATACAATTCTATGTAGCCATATGTACAATGTGTGGATATATGTGAGAGGAATGGAAGAGCAATCCACAAAGATGATCCACATTGGGCTGGCAAATTCCAACCCTTCCGCATATGGAAAAAGAGATATTCCTAGATTGGAAACTATAGGATTGTAATGAAGAAAAATATCTACTTACATAAGTGGTCATAAAGGCATTGTATATGTTGTAAACGTTATGTAGATATCAGTGGAAGCATTTATTTCATGTTTTTATTGGTAGGAGATGAGGTAGGGGAGGTGGACATTTGTGCTAACAATTACTAAGGGCATAAAATTGTGAGCATAAAATCGAGTTGTGGACTTAAAACCATATAAATCACAATATATTATAGTGAAGTATGTGGAGTTGAAATGAGGAGATTTGTGAGAGATCTTAATAAGTTTTCCATTCATAACATGGAAAATGCAATGATGTAGTGTCTATAAAGCATTTTTATTGTATTGAGTTTTCCTAATGGCCTGAGGTGTATATCTACAAAGTGCAATGCTCCAATTGATCATAGCATTGGACGCTAATCCTCAAGGCAACATGCAATAGGCGAACGCATAACTCATGATCAACGTTATTGTATAGGTGTACTTGAAATGGAGGAGTGTGGCCCCCTACAGTCGACGTTAATTGAGAGCCGCTTGTCATAAATCCACATGTGTGAAGGTAAGACCCCACTATAGTACATTTTTTATTGTTTATGGTTTGTGTTCATCTAGATATTATAATTGTTAAACTCAATTTTCATTTAAATGAAGTTATCTGTTTTAGTGTATAAGGTCTACCATAGAAGTATTCCTTTAAGTTGTAATTATGGGGCAGCCACACCAAAATAGTACACAGGCAAGACATGATGAAGTTGCAAATAAGGAATAGATAAGGCTAAATCATGTGATACTTGTTATTGTTGCATATAGCACAATGTGATGTTAATCTATCGTAATATTAAAGCCCAATGTTTGCAATGCAAGGGATCTTTGTCATAATGGATATTAAGGCCCAATTTTTGCAATGCAAGGGATCTTTGTCATGTGAACCGCCCATCTATACAACCATTCAGATGTCACTGTAATGCATGCCCTTGTAGCATCTTATCGGATGCCAAGCTTAAGCCTTCGAAACCAAGGTAGCACCATCTAGGAAAAAATTAGTGTTCGAGATTGGAAGAAAGCAATATAATTTAATGATTCAAGGATATGAGCTCCATCTAGAAGCAAAAAATAAGTGTCGCTCTTCCTTTCCATCCAACTGGCAGCAGCGACAACATCGTGAACAGGCCAACAACAATAAACCTTCAAAATTACAACGAAATCACCAACATGAACTGCAAATCATTGAAGGTTGAAGAAATACTACGTCATATCTATTCTACTCACACTTCTTCACTTAATCCAGACATAGAAGGACGCTCCAAAGCACTCTACAATTCATAGATAAAGATTCATCCTCACATGGTTTAAGTATTTCATTCTCACATGATAAAGTGTATTCACATTTGCCACATGGTTTTAAGTATTCTATTCTCACATGTTAAAAGTGTTTCACATTTGCATTTGTATACAGCCAGTTAATGCGTGAAAATTTGCAAAGAACACAACTATGCTAGTCAACACTATACATGTCTTCATCAATGATTATGATGAGAAAGAATCACTATTTAGCAGAAGTTCAAGGCGAACATTGGCCAGATTTCCCAACTATGCTAGTTAAGTATTTAGCATTGGCAGAATTGCTATGTGAAGCTTCATCTTAACATGATTTTATTGCTTTTTGAAGAGAGTTATTTCAACACTAAGTACAACACCATACATGCCTCCACCAGTGACCACGATGAGAAATAATCACTATTTTAGCCAAATGTCAAATTTTGGCCAAATGTCAAGACAGAGGTTGGCCAAATTTCACAGAAAAGCTTCAAAAAAGACATGGCTAACTGGTTCAAACAGAAAATATGCACATTCTATAGAAAGAAGACTCCTATGCATAATGTACCCATTGGATAGCTGCAATCCTAAGCTGGAGGCTGCGCGATTTGTAGTGGAAAATATTGCATGATATGGGTATATGCACATGACTTATAACCAAAAATATTGCATTACAGAGAAATCCATACATACCTCTTTCTTAGAAAATTTGTTGCAATTCTATACGCTCATAGCTTCTCCTGTAATTAAATAGAAATATAGTCTTGGTGGAGATATTGATCCCAACAGCTCATCCATATGTAAAAGCAGTACACGATTAGACCTGCAACAATTTCAAGAACCAAGGAGCACTGAGTTTACATATAAAGAGAATGACATGAGATGACGCTAGAAAAATTAAATCACCTAATTGATTTGCAGATATATAGCTGAAAATGCAGAGGAAAAAAAAGGCAACACAAATGATAGGTCAGAATCCTGGTAGACATGATCAGAAATGGAAATCAGAAATGGAATGTAATGGATACAAATACACCCAGGCATTGGATGGATAAGGAAGACTCCAATAACCAAAGCCAATACATGGCGCAAACATTGGGGTCAAAGCATGGAGGTGGGGGACACTTTTTGTGTCAGTGGCACATGGTGCTTAGGGGGTGCTTTCCGGAGCTATTTTCTTTGTATTTTTAAAAAATATTTTTCTTTTATTTTTTTGATATTTGTCCTTGAAACGCATTCATATTACGCCTTGGAATACAAAATTTCAGCTTCATCCGAGTTATAGAAAAAAAGATAAAAATAAGTAAATTTTCCCATATTAGGTGCTTAGGGGGTGCTTGGCTGGCGCAAAAATGCCCCCCCCAGCTCCATGCTTTTAATAATCAATAGAAATATCGCATTTGAATTGTAAAAGACATAATATTAGCTGTACTTTAGTTTTATTCCAATAAAGTTATTAATAATAAATGCAACTGCATATATGTCACACATGTCATGTACAAAACTCTGAAAATGGCTAGAGATGTATGCAGATTAAGGTGCTGGCAACTCAATGGCCACAATGAGAAGGAATCAGTATTTGGCCAGATGTTCCTCAAAGCGCCATGACATCCTATCTCAACAAAAATGCATTTTTTAATTAAGGCAGATCTAAAGGGATAAATCTTACAAATGCTTAGCCAAGTCTAAGCTTCAAGAAAGATATTGCTACCTGCTTCAAATAGAAAATACGCTATAGATTCTAAACTATTTTTTAAACTACCTTGGTGAACGTACCTTAAACCCTGCACATCTGAAACTCATGCACGTTTGAAACTCATGCAGATGACCATTATAAGTCCGCTTTGCTTGTGCATCTTTTGTTAAAGAGCATCTATGCAAATATTAGATGGGTTCAAATTGGAAATAGATAACAGCATCCTCCAGAATTCCATTATGCATATCAAATGTTAAAGTAGTTATTCTGAAGCACAATCTAAGAAACAAATTATCATGCAACAAATCAATACTTATTGTCATATGTGCATGCCCATACAATTTAATGGTGATGTCACCAGGCATCCATAAGGGAGAGCTTACCTAATGAATCCCTTCAGATAACAAAGATATAGCTCAAAAAATATTAAGCACAGTGCACAGATGCATGGACCATAAATGAACTAATGCTCATAATCAGCAAATGCGTGTTTCACCTTTTTATCAGCCTTCTAAATGTATATGCCATCAATTATGAATTGATTGTACTTGCTAGCAAAACAAAAAAATGGATGTTAAGCAAGCAGATGATCAGAGGAATGGGAATGCAGATGTAATGGACATATGGAAAAAAAGAATGGTATGAAAGATAGATAGAACTTCGTACCTCAAGCTTAACAGAATAGAATAGAATAGAATATGAGAAAGGCTGAGCTGAGCAGGCAAGGTCAGATTTCAACAGGCAAGGTTGGATTTCAATGCTGACGGCTTCTCTCCAAATACCTCCTGCAACTGAGACAACCGTTTAGATAGTCCAAGAGATGCAAATCGACTTGCTTGCAGAGCAGAGAAAAAAGGGGATACGAACTTTAATTGTTTGCTTTAAAATCGCACTTCCAGCTCCAAAAACAACCTGCAGAAATGAGTTGCGGTTTGCTTTACACGCCGTATCTGGCAAGATTAGAAAAATTAATACCTAGAATAAAATGGGATAACGGAAAAATGCATGCTTTGGATTCGTTTTCCAATGATGCAGGCTAATCCTAGATCCACCATGTTCAATCAAGAGTGAATTAGACAAAGCAAGGCTGAACCAACAAACCTCGGTTGAACAAAACAAGCTGGATTGGGATCCCCTGCTTTTGCTCCAGCTTCTGAAGCTCTACATTTAAAGCTTTGCTGAAGAGACCATCACTTTCGCTCATGATGTTGAGAAAGCAGTTTGCCATGCGTTTTCTAGTGTGAGAAATAAACGGCACAATGACAAATGAACTGCACAAACAGCAAGGAAGAAACAACCAAAGATTATCAAACAAATAGCAGAGAAGAAATAACAGAGGATAAGGGTAGAAGGGCATGATTACCCTTGATATTTTACAACCCTCTGGGCATGCTTATCCTTCACATCTGCAGGCCGCGCTTCCATAACTTCTCCAGATGTCTTTCCATGCCTAGATTGCCAAACACAGCATGCACGCTAGATTTCCAGAAAAATAATACACTAACATAATGCTTAAAGAAATTTTTGGCACATCGGAATTGTTTTTCGGCCGCCAAAACCCTCGAAATCTTAGGAAATCAAGTTAAAGAAAAAATCTAAAAAGTTTTTGGGGTGCCGGAAAAACCAAATTTAAACAATAGATAGATAGATAGATATAGCTGCTCGTCTCTTCTCAGAATGCCAATCTGATGGCTCGGATCGATGCCTATTCTAGTAAGGGACTCGCAAAGAACACAAAAATCGAACGAAAACCAGAGAACTTCCTTTATATAAGCCACACTGACGAGAAACATTAAGACATTGAGTTAGAGTCCAAATGATATAGCAAGAGTGAGAAGACGACGACTGCCTTCTGCCTCAAACAGGAGCATCATCATGCGAAACTCCTTGGGCCACTCTTATTGAGGCACTGTTGCGACGAGCAGAGTGCGTACCATGTGGATGTAAGGCGAAGGTAAGATGATAGGGTCGAAATCAGGGTCTAATGAGAATGTAAGGTAATGACGAAGGATACGAAAAAGGAACTTTTCTAAGCATAAATGTTATAGAATGAATGACAAGCACTAATATAATGACAGATTGTAGAGCAACTGCTCAGAAAGAAGGATAACAATGTAATATAATTTAAGCTTAGGCAAAATATGAGAAAGGATGAATGCTGGACATGGGAACAACTGCAACAAGAAATAACCATAGGGTGCAAGGTGAAGGTAAGGTTATGCTTAATGATATAGGGGAGATGACGGGCGAGAGTGCCAAGGTTAGAGCAGAATTCTCGAGCTTGACGATATGACAAAGTGTGGCTAGCCAGAACAAAGGATCCAAAAAAGGAAAAATCTGGAGAAGGTTGCAATAAGAATGTAAAAAATGTCAACGACAAGGATGGTGTCCATAGATCATGTCTCTAGGTAAAAATGCAATGGAGTATCAAACACAAACAAGTCATAACCAAAAAAATGAGAACCAAAGAGGATATATCCAATATAAAACCCATGCCACAAAAATGCAATGAAGTGCCAAATGCAAATAAGTTGTATGCAAAGCAGTATAAAAGATGTGAAATGATATATGATAATGAGGTAAGGCTACAACCTAAAACTGTAAAAAACAACAATAAGACATACAATGTAAACTTAAAAATTGACCAAATAAAACGTACTTGTAACAAAAATGTGCAATACATTTGGAAAGCAAGATGAAAAGGTAGTTGTGAATGAGATGTCAGAAGAAAAATTGATAGCATGCCGAAACCTATGAATAGATGCCCAATATAAATAACACTTACCAAGACGGGAACGAGGTTGAGGTAAAGGTAGAACCATGGGAGTGCAAAGTCAAGAATAGAATAGAATAGAATAGAATAGTTTTTTTTAACGTCCATGGAGACCAATAGGTCAAGAAGAAAAGTCAAGAGGAAGGTCAAGAAGAAAAGTGAGATTGAAAGCAAATCAGATTCCCTAACGAGGAGGTTCACGAAGTGCGAGGAATGTGCATGAACAAGAATGGGAGAGCGAAGGTGGAGATTAAGAGTAGGCAAGGTGGGGTCAAGCTAGCAGAATAGAAGTGGGCAGTAATGAATTAACAATGGTTTGGAAAAATGGAAAGCAGTTTCTGAAAGTGGAATTCACTCTAAAGATCCAAGTGAGGCCCCTGATAATATGCTAAGAGGGTAAAGTAAACAACTATCAAATATCAAGCTCACTTTCATACGAAAAATATGTATTGTATATAGTTAAAGCAAGTACCTAAAGCTCAAATGATGCATTTAAGCTCAAATGATATGTTTAAACTCAAATGATATATGATGAGTATGCACACCAATATGTAAACGCATAAAAGATAAATTCAATAACAAAACTAGGTGCAATAATGGACAACTCGAGACATGTATCCTTGGAGATTTGGCCCAAATACAAAAAATAAAGCCACAACTGCCAACCTCGAGAAAATATGTAAAAGAAGCATGCAATCCAAAAACGAGCCTAGATCACATGATATGTAATGACAAAATTCAAATCCAAGTGGAAGTATAGATGCGGAAAATGGAATTCAGGAAAGGCAAAATACGTGAAAATATAGAAGAGCAATAAACAGAAAATAGTCGATAAAAATTTCCATGACCAAAATCAACACAAGAGAACTTATATTCTGAATACTCCGAATAAGAAATCATAAAAATATCTGGATGAATGAGGCAAGATTAACTCTCGAAAAGCATATGATATACGTGCAAAAAGATCTCAATAGCCAGCAGGTAGAAATGGGCTGGTCGAGACAATTAAAATCAGGCAAAACTAGCATAATGCACAAAATTAGAATGTGCTCAATACAATACCTCATGCACAACAACTCAGTATACTCCACATCTGAATAAAGATAAGCATCAAAAATAAAAAATGATTCAATAGAAACCCATGTCAAAAAATTGCAATGGAGTGCCAAACGCAATATTTTGCATATCCAGATAAAGCTAAATAGCAAATATGCAAACGAAGTATAATGATAGTGCCGAAAAAACTTAAAAATGTAAAGAACAACTTCAAGAACGCGACGCCAAACTACAAGTGGCCAAATAGGATATGTTTGCGATAAATAATATAATGCAACGCATTTTGAAAACAATATGGAAATGAGGAATAAAAGAGAAACGACAGTGTTAAATGAGATGTCATAAGGAAAAATAAGACCTCATGCTTAGAGCCATGAATAGATGCCGCAATATGAATAGTACAGTTAAAAAATAAGGGAAGAGGTTGAGGTTGAGGTTATAGATAGATATATGGCATGTTGACAAACTAATGTTTAAGATAAGGAGTTGTAATATATTGTTAGTGATGCATAGAGATAAAGACGGCTGCATGGCGAAAATGAACCCCTGGAAAGCAAGTCGTTCTAGATACAAGTGCATTGAAGGACACAGTGGAAAAACTACAACGGTGGAGTTTGAGGTTGCAAAGGTCCCATCCCTAAGTTAATGGCAATGGACCAAGGGAAGTGTTAGTGGAAACATTGAACAAAGCCAACCAAATGAAAATAACATATCACCTTGAGGTCATTTTCTAACTAGAAGATGAAAAAATATATAACCTCCCAGAAAAGACAGATGAGTCTATATAAGAAGAATAGAGTGCTCTGATCATAATACAAGTTCCAAAATAAAATATGCCATTGATCTAGCAACAATATTTTATCTCCTATGTGCACAATGATAGTCCACTATAATAATGCACAAAAAATCATACAAATATATTTTTGAAGCATGACAATATGTGCCATGCAACAAGGACGGAAATGCCCAAGAAAATACAACAATTTAACTCCAAAAAATGAAAAGAAAATAACAGTTATTAGGGGGACTGAGTGGAGATCGAGTTTAAAATCGAGATTGAGGTCGAAGGCATAGTCAAAACGAATAAAGAGGGCAAGGATAAAAGACTAGATTAAAAACAACGACTCATTGAATTGGCAGCGGTCAAGCTTGTTCTAATATGAGAGGATCAAAAACATAAGTTGGCGAGAGGAGCCCAGCTAAAGCTATCTATTATGAGAGGATAAAAAAAATAAGTGGGCAAGATGAGGCCCACTAAAGTGAAGTCTGTATGATGACTAGAAGATAAGAAGCACACATTGGCGGGAACATTAAACTTAACCAAATAAAGCTAAAAGAAAAATGGATAGGCAATATCACGACTCGAACCCTCATCCATAAGGTGACAAACCTATACCTTAACAACACCAATACATTTTTACATTTATTATTATATAAAATGGAATTCCTATAAATGTAAAAAATGGAAAAAGGGCAAATAAACTTGTATATGCAAAATTCGAACAGCAGAAGGAAGCACAGAGCGCACCTGGAGAAAGCGGAGCAGCACGCACGGCCAGGTTAAGAACAATTAAAATTGATGGAGTATGCCGAGATGAGATGATTTGTCAGACCTTTAAGGCTAGGATTATTAGCAGGGGCATTTTTCTCTGCAACATTGCTGGGAGTAGAATCTATGAGAACAGATCCATTGCGGCTCTGCTCAGGAGCACAAATTACCTCATGTCTCGGGCTTATATTTAGACACAGAAAATTGGCAATTCGTTTGATATCCTTATAATGTTTGATCGGCCCTTCCCAGCAACAGGTTTTGCCGGATTGAGTTCAAGGATTAATGCCCAGACCATTTGCTTTAGCTTTCATTTTTCTTCTTTCGACGTATCTTTCTTTTTGCCCAATTCGTTTGATCTTCTTATCATGTTTGATCGGCCCTTCCCAGCAAGAGGTTTGCCGGATTGAGTTCGATTAACGCCCATGTCACTTGCTTTAGCTTTCATTTTTCTTCTTTCGGTGTATCTTCCTTTTGGCCTGTGCTTTGTCTAAAGGTTATGGCATTCAGATGTAATGATTAGGGGAGGTCATGGTCTTTGGACCACTTAATGCGCAAATGGCTATATCTGGAGCTGTGGTAATCCAATTGACAAGCTTAATGGCTCATTGTGTTGCCTGAGTGTGGACCTGCAAAATGATGTCATGAAATCAGAAATTGGAATTGGTATGGAGTATGAGAAAACCAGCCAAAGCGGACTTCGTTTTCTACCCTGATTGACATAGCAATACCCAGATGGACCACTTTGGATGGACCATCAGCAGAACCTAAACAGACTACATTGTAACCATGAAGGACCTTCTACAAACCATGAATAGCACTTACCTATCAAGCTAATGGACCAACACGCAACTTTAATGAACCCACTGCATACCAGCATTGTCCTCTTTACAACTTAGAATGGAACTGTTGTAGACCTTCATAGAATCCCTAAATCACCTGAAAATGAGTCTAAATCCTAAATAATATGAAACCTAACAGGGGTGGAAGGCTTTGATCCTTCATAGCCTTAACTACACGCTACTTCCAATCACCCCTGCTACAGCACACAGATCAAATAATTAGTACTTGGAATCCCATGCTGATGGCAGCATTACCAATGCAACCAGCAACATGGGTTCCCAAACAAAAATATGACAGCTGCAAAACTTAAATATACCTTATGAGCATGCACATCAGCACTTTATAGTTCATGCAACACTTAATAGTTCATGGCAAATGCCTTCAACACACAACAAGAACAATTAGATACTAAAATTAAGATGGTGATTTCATTAGGACTTACAACTGATGTCTCTTTGGCTTTGCACACTGTTGTGTCTTATAGTAGATTTCAGCAAAATATGTTAATTAATCAACAAAACTGCTGCAACAACTTGAGTAGCACATTAGAACATGGGATCTAGGACCTTGATCAGTCCTAGATCCCATCAAAGCACAAAATTACATGGAACCTAACTTGTCCTAAATAACAACACTGCTGCCATACAATTGGTATTGAAATATGACACTATGCACATTAACTAACAATGAGAAACAATTCCATTGATTGTGTGAGCATAATTCAATCACAAAAAAGGGATATCCCATCACACAAAGGCCTCGAAGGATCAAATCAGCCTCTTTCCTGTAAACATCATTTAGAGCCACGGTTTTCTTAGCTGCTGGTGTTGCATCAATGGCATCTTCATCAGTCTCTTGGCTGTCACTTGTATTGCTGTAAATTGGCTTGTAAGCATGGTGGATCTCATCCACCTTATCAGCAAAGCCATTGTCTCTTCTATGATATGCATCAGGGTCAGTCCAATGCCAGTCAGGGTCCAAATCAGCCTTGTTTCCAGCCTTATTCTTGTGATTGTCCCAAGAACAAATGTGTGTGTCCTCATTACTGCATCCCACAAGCTCACCCTCATCATCATAATCACTAACTTGGCTGTCTATGTACATGACAGCATCAAGACCAACACCTGGACAACCATAAAAGCCTGCCTGCTCATGTTCAAGCACATCCTCCACAACTGCATCATGCTCATGTTCATAAGGCACATCCTCCACAATTGCTTCATAAACATGAGCAGGCTCAACTGCAGCAACAATTGGATTAGCCAATAAAAAATGGTGTGTGCACAGCTGGAATTATTTCAGATCTAGCTAACTTGTCCCTTAGCTTTCTAAGCCTCTCTTTGGCTTTTTCTCATGCATCCTTAATATTGGCATCCATCTGTCTTGTTTTTTCAAACAATTGAACATCAGTAAACTTGCATTTCCCATTCTCATCAAAGTACTTTGATCTGAACCTAGCACTATGCTGCTCATATCTAATGTCACTCCTTTTATGCAATTCCCTTTCCAATCTTGCATCTGCCCTTCTCTTCATGTCAAGTTCCTTTGCTGCCTTTTTCTCCAATTGTATTTTCTTCCTATTCTCTACATGATCCTTTCTTGCCTTAGCTGCTTCCTTTTGTTTCTTATCAGCATCAATTCTAGCTGCAATCATTTCATCACTAGTCACCATTAGCCTGCCTACTAGCACCTCGGGAAGCTTGGATCTCCTAGCAACAATTGGTTGATGGCTGGCTTGCTTCGAGGCTGCTGTTGCTGCTGCTGTAGGGGCAGATTGTAAGTTTACAATAGAAGTGGATGGCTGCATGTTCCCAACAGTGGCAGGTGGTTGGAGAATAGGTGTAACAGGTGTAATATGGGGTGGCGTAGACACATGATTAGCATTGGTGCAGGAAGGGGGTGGCAGGCCAGCAGCTAGAATTTCTATTGCTACACCTTCATTTAAGACATGGTCATCCTTCTCTTCACTATCTTCAACAACCTCACATTGGTCATCATATGGATCAGCCCTTACAGCAGCAGCATCAAATGGCCATATCCCTATTTTTTTTAAAGCCTGCAGCAATATTAGAAGTGGTCAATGCTTCACGCAAGGATGTGGACACAATAGTAGCCATGTCTTCTTTGCTAGGCTCCCCAAACTGTTGACCCCTCATGTAATGGCTCCTATTTCTTTTGAATCTTGTTTTGAAGGGAGAGAAACATGACACGTCTAGAGGCTGCACAATCTGTGAGAAGTATATGCAAGTAGCCTTAGAATATGTAAGCCTATGGTTTTGGCATGTTGAATGGCAGCCAAGCTCACATGGGATCCATGGCCATCACAAATTAGAAGATGTGGATTATCAGGAGATATGCCACCAGGAACTTTTTTTTGGAAGGGTGCAAGCCAGCCATCAAACAATTCATTAGTAATCCATGCCTTTTTTTGGAAGGCCATTGCAACTCCAGGTTCACATCCCAACATTAGATTTCTATCCCTCATCCTTTCACCTTTAAACACATACAAATTAGGCAGCACATAACCTGCAGCAGATACACATGTGAGAACAGTCAGCCACTCCCTATTCTTTGGTATAGTTTGAGCAACATTTCTTGCTCCTCTCCTTGCCAAAATTCTCATACATGATCTGCTGCCAGCTTGTATTCCTGTCTCATCACGGTTCCAAATCTTTGGAGCATTGAACTTAAATTCTGCTAGCAGCTTCTCTAAGGCACAGTAAAATGCCTCTAGATTATTTGAATTCATGGCTTTAACTTGCTGAATTTCTACACATTGGGAAGACCTAAGGCTCAACTCTGGATGCCTATTTTTGAAGCCTTTCCACCATCCCTTACCGGGCAAGCCATCTTTAAAACTAGTGTTCCTGTTGATGGCCATCTCACTTACCCTCTCTCTTAGCAGCTCCAATGTGACACCTCTCCCTTCATCAGACATTTGCACACACCATGCTACAAGTTCTGTCTCCCCCTCTTTTGTTAAACATCTTGGAACAGACCCAAATTTCTCTTCAGTTATTCCATTAACCCAATTCCTAAGAGTTGTCTTAGGAATACCAAAATGCAAGGAGGCCTTTCGTAATTACATAAGGCCATCATCTACAGCATTAATAGCCTCCTCCATTTGCTCTTGGGTCCAAGAACCTCTACTCATAACTCTAACCCTTTTAGAACTTGGATTTAACACTGGAAGTTGTTCATGAATCTGTTCATGAATCAGTCTCTTAATCCTTTGCTTCGAGGCCTTGGGTGCTGGAGGATCTCTCACAACTCTCCCACTCTTTAATTGCATGGCAGTAGGCTGAAGATTCCCTCACTCAAGGACTTAAATTTAAGGCAAGCAAATGAAAGCACCAAAAGGAGAGCAACAGTAAGAATGAACTAATAACAAACCTGTTTTATGCTCATCCGATTTTTGGCTGCTACTTTATAGCCTGCAGAAATGGAAATGAGGGTTAATTTCTATTTACAAGCTGAAAGAAAATAGGAGAGATCCTTACCTAACAAATCAATGGTCTTGAGTGCAATGATGCATGATCTTAAGGCTAGGATTTGCCAGCCTCCACCTGCCTGCAATTTTAATCCAATTATGGGCAATATACCAAAAAGAAGTGGGCTACAAGAACGAGCTATCACCTTTTGGCTTGATCTTCTACCTGCATGCATCCTTGCACTCAAGTTAAGCTCCTGCTGCAAATCCCCTGCAAAATTTGTAGATCAGACTTTTAGGGCTGCCAGAATCATACAGACCTAAGAATGAAGGACGAAATCTTGGAATATTTACCTGAATGGTGCCAAGGAATGTTTGAAAATTCAAAGCCAGCAGTATTAGCTTGAAAATCTCGCGCCCTGGGGCTTGATTCAAGCTCTTGGCGCCAGATTTGCCGCCCAAACTAGACCCTAAAGCATGGTCTAAGGATCAGCCTTCACATTTGTGCTCCTATCTCTTGCCGCCAAGAGCCTGAATCGTGCCATAACTGTCTTCTCTGCAGCCGTCCTGGTCCAAGCATGTGCATGTAATCTCCACTCTGTCGCCATCGTCACAGCTCTCGGCATAGGTTTCACTGGTCGATGCTGCTTGGTCCATTAGGGTTAGGGTTCGTCCATGTATTTTCGTCATGTTGGACTTTTTTGGTTTTTTTTAGTTTTAATGGTTTTAAACGGGGGCTTAATTTTTGGGGGTGGTCTGGACCATTGAACCTCCATGATCCAAAGACCATGACCTCCCCTTAGGGCCCTTCAGTCCCCTGCACATTCTCGCCTCGCCTTGCTAAGTGAGAAATGGTCTAGGCCTAATTAATAACTTACTAGTAACGGGTACCAGTAAAGCACTGGCTGAATTTAGATTGGTTTGGCACGACCTCTATAACAAAGTAGTGCTACATAGCTATGATGAAATAACTTGCTAGCTCGCGTATAAAGAAACATGAATACCATTCATGCCTTGCAAGCTTGTATGTTGTGATTTTTGCAATAATGTTCTATGGGTGGGGCTTAGGTGCATGTTAGTAGGCAAGGATGTAAAAATACCTAAAGAAGTATTTGTTCAATTGGTTGCTTGTCGTATACAAAATTATGGCTAAGATTCTACATATACCTGAAGGTTGATACGCCAAATTGTAGGGGTTTGAATATAAAGGCCTTGATGTAATTTAGAACAGATAATGTAGGCCAATTTTGTCACTCATTGCTATTACTTTGTTTTTGTACTGCATTTGTTTATTGAATGCATGATTGAAAGAGGTTAAATTAGTTGTATGTTTATTAGAGAGCTGTGTGAACTAAACTTGCAAATTAATTGTTGAGTTTAGTGTTGTTCATGAGGATTAGCAGGCTTGTACATATGTCCACATAGATTGGAGATGCTAATATTGTTGCTTGATGAGCATTCTTTATGTAACATTTGCAAGGGTGCTTGCAAATAGATATAGAAGATTTGTGTCCACATAGGTTGAAGATGCTACTATTGTAAGCATTATTTATGTAATGTTTGACAGCTCATGCTCAAGCATCCTCGCATAGACCGCCGCATGATCATAGTTCAGACGCAACCGTGGTACATGGGGTGTTGGGGCAATGGGTGCTCGGTTGGCTTGCCAATCTATCTGCAAGAACATGGGCTGATGGTCGGAGTCTACTTCCTCGTCCCGGCCACCTGTGCCGACACTGAAGCGAGTGATCAAGTGTAGGCATTGCTCGTCTGCTAGCACGTAATCCACCACACTGGTGCCGCCCCCCTGGTTCTCCTGTCTACAAGTGAAGCGGCTAGAGGACGGCCACTGTGCCAGCCCATTGCAAATGACCAGGTCAAAGATCTTGCCCGGACAACGGCGGTTGCCGGTTATACCGTGTCACCGGTCGTCATCGGCGACCTTGGCCAAACCATCTCTGCGGGGTCCATTTGCAACACATCCTCGGCTAGAGGTGCGAATTTTGGGATCTGCTCACGCCTGCAATCGCGGCGCATTGAAATCTCAAGCAACATGACCTTGCCCAATTATGCGTACTCTCGTATGTCATCATATAGATCGACATAGGGGCTCACTGCCCGCCCACATCCAAGTGCGTCGCGGTAAAAGTTGCTCTCGGCATGTGGGAAGTAGCAAGCCGCCACAAAGAGGGCTGCCATCGGTTGTTACGTAGTCGTACCCGCACGTATTTGTTATTCATGCGCCTTGCATAGAGACCCGATTGGGCCAAGGTCGCCCGGTAGTAACACGCATAATTCCTCCGGTGTCCTCGTTTTCCGGTGCACTCATTGAAGAGGCGAATTAGCGCTGGTATCTGGCAAATCGGGTAGCTTTGTGACCAGCATGTTCCCATGTTTCCATGAGGAAGATAAGGTCCATGTCCATGGCGACTTTAATTGAGATCCCCTTACGCCATGGAAAGCCCCGGCAATTCCGGGATACCCGCGAGGCCGCGATCCCTATTTAGTGGCATGCATCGCCACTTCAGGTCCGTGGTAGTGGTGGTCGTGGGGAGTGGAAGATGTGGATGCACGTGCGTGGGGGGCCCCCTCGAGGGGACTTCGAGGGGCCGGAGTGCTGCATCCCCGTTTTTGGCCTCGCACGAATTCCCGCATCCTTCGCCGGACCAGCCCCGGCCGCCCCTCCATGTCTGGCAGTCCACGACTTTAACCAGCTCACGCCGGGTCTCTTTGTCGTCTTTGGGGTCAAGTCCCGGTCAATGTACTGAGCCATGCCCTTCAATTTCCGGCCCCGACGCGGGATGGCCACCCGCCTCGCACGCTCTCAAGCTGTGAAGATGACCACCCGGGGGCGATCAGGGCGCTGAATTCCATGACGACTCGCCTTTCCAATGGTCACAGGTGTTGGGAACATCATCTGGTCCAAGATCTGTGTTTGGAGTCGGGAAGTGAGATGTTCTCCCAACTCCTCCGTCAGGCCTTGCACTACCACATTGCGGCTCCTGCGTCTCGTTCGGAGTTCGGGAGGGGGCCGCACTGTGTGTTGGTTGAGGTGGGTGAGGCATAGGCCGTGGCCGCACACGGGTGGTGGCGCCCGTGGCTGATCGATGTGTCCGGCCGGTGTTGCAGGTTGGCGCCCTTTAGGTTGGTGGGTTCGCGGGGTTGGTGGGTTCTTTTTTTGTGGTTTACGTTCTCGGTCACGGGCTCGGCTCTTGCGGGGCGTTGTCATGTCTTGCCATCTCGGCGTGCAATGGCGAGTTGCTCATGTGCCTCGGCTGAAGGCCCTTGCCTTCTTTGGCAGCGGCCGCCAAGCTCTGTAGCTCGATCCGTGCTAAATCCTTACTCCAGAAGCTCACTTACGCACGGCTAGCTTCCAAAGCGGCTGGACTCCTTGTCTCCGGTGGCGGCCTCGCAACCCTCGGCGGGGAGGGCGGCTGTGCTCCTCGTCGCGTGGCCTTAGCCTCCTCAACCTCGGCACGGATCCGGCGAGGGTTGCAGTGTATCCTACCGGTTCTGTCTGCGTCCGGCTTCCATAGCTGCCAACCACGGTGTCTACGCCCCCTTATATCTACAAGCTCCTGGCGGTATTGATGTCTGTCAAATTGTAGCAAGTGGATGCTATCATCACTTTTGTCACACGCGATCCTCCAATTGGTGATTCGCCGCTTTTTTTCGGCACCAATCGCCGCTGCGCAACATCCGAGATGTTATGTTCTCCACCTCTATCCGGGAGGCACGCAAGGCGCAATGCGCTGGCCTCAACCCTCGCCCGGATGTGGCTCCAAGGTTCGACCGGGCGGATTGCCCTGTGTGGCCCGCTTTGTCGGGTCGACCGGGCCTTGGCTCGGGCCTCCCTCTTCATGGAAGACATCTCTCCCCTGCGAGGCATCTTCCTTGGTGGCCCCTTCATGGTCTTCCCGGAGGGCTCTCGGCTGCGTGGGGTCAACCGGTGGTTGGTGTGGTTGGGCCTTCCCAGGATGGGTTGGTGTGGTCTGAGGTAGCTCACCAACCAAGTGTGAGTCCACACACGGGACTGTGTCTGTGGCCATGACTTGGGGTATGACTTGGGCCACGACAACCGGCTGCCACAAAAACCCCTAGCACACAGCCCGGAAAAGTGCATCTTTGAGCACTGAAACAAAGACAAGCATGCAGGTATTATACACCGTTGAAACGTTCTCTGAACCAGCTTTCCAATAAGCCCAAGCACATGAAAATCTGACACCGTATGTGAGAGATATAGTCCGTGGAAGTGTCTACCGGTTGCCACAGGAACCCTAGCACACAGTCCAAAAAAGTGCCAATTTGAGCACAGAAACAAAGCCAAGCATGCAGGTACCATACACCGTTTGAAAGATCTCTGAACCAGCTTTCCAAAAGGGATTACTCTCTTCAATTTTTTTTTAAATGAATCCGTTGCTGTTGCTGGAGCTTTGGTCTCACCGAGGTTCAACTCCTCGCCCAGTAAACTGGTATATAACATTCAATCAAGAATGCAGAACACTAGTAAAAATGCAAGAACGCAAGTAAGAATCCTAGAATGCCAGTAAATGCAACGAATCCACAGAATGGAGAGTACAAATTTTAGAATGCAAGCAAACAAAACAAAACATTTTGGGAAAGAATTTATGCTCCTATTTGTGCCACATAGGAACATGCTACTGGCTTATAAGTGTGACGAGCCTGCCGAGTTGACCCTCCTGGCAACTCGGGATCTTGTGAAAACTTCCACTAAGTCTAGGTTGATATTATTGGTGAAGAATTGAATCTTCCTTTTGCACAGTATAAATTACATACTCCAAACTCAAAGGGCAAATACTTATGAATTCAATGAAGTTATATAAAGTTAACATCCAAAGAGTTCACTATTCTCAACAAATATAACATCTACTGTGAGTAATTCAACCCAGAAGCTTCGTTCAACTACGATCCTCAACTGCACTGCTGCCAGCCCTTGCTTATTCACTGCACATGAACTCACTGGGGTGAGTCCTCATGACTAAGTGGGGATCCCTTCTGGAAATCTTGGATAAGCACAAACACAGATGGAAAATTCTACATGAGTACAGTGCTAAGACAATGACAACATAATCCAAGGAAATATCAAACATGAACATCAGAAGCAATATGGACCCTATTTCGTATTGATCTTGTTGCATGTCATCAGTTGAGTGCCCCTTGTTGGTGGATACCTGTGGAAAATAATCTTCCACTTTGTGCCTCGGTTCATCCATTAACTCAACGGCGCTGGAGGTTAGCAGGAATCTTGGCAGTTGCGACATGGTATGATTCTGGCCAGTTAGCGACATGGCCAATCTTTCAAACAAAATTCTCATTGTCTCGATGGGACAGACCTATTTGGCAAAAGGTTGCTAGTACTCTGCCATTGGTTGCTCCAGAGGCTATTGAAGGGTGCATGTGGATTTCCCACTAGAGTGTTCACGAGCATAGGCTTGTGAACTCTATGTATAGGTTGTTTGTCAATAGTGATATGCTTTCGCCATCCACTAGGTGGTCCACTACAAGAGAATGATGGTTAAACGTCAGAATAATCGTCAGAGAGCCTTTATAAAATGGACAACTGCCCAGGCCCTTATTCCTGACGAATATACTGACGAGTTTTATCTGACGAATAAACGTCAGAATCATCGTCAGATCATTAGTCAGACATAGTCAGTGGAATAGTCAGTTGAATAGTCAGAGAATTAGTCGTTTAAATAGTCACACAATTCGTCATTTTGTTAGATAGTTCATAAGTTAATCACAATATTAGTCAATGCATTAGTCAATGCAATAGTTAGAATATTGGTCATTTTATTGAAAATATTGCCAATACATAAAAATTGGTATTTTTCGTACTGCAAATAAATGAAAGAAGCTCCAAGGAATCGAACCTTGGTTAAACCATTATCTCCAGTTATTCAAAAAGATATATAAATAGCAATCAAGTAAGCCAACAACAACTGATGTGTATAAAAGAATCATTTTTTCAGTCTAAAAAGAATCAATTTTTGAATCGCTCAGAACTTGGATAGAAAAGAGAATTAACAAGATCAATCTTTAACTAATTATGATTACCTTGTTGATCTCCAATATGCATATACTCATTTTCGCACGTAAGAGGATCTTGTTGTAATTTCTATATATGACAGAGAGAGATTATCAGAGAAAGAATGTACCAAGTACACATTTTCACCAAATCAATAAATTGCATTAAGCTGATTCTCATGTTTCTAATTGAGGCAACATAGTTTAAAGACTAGTAGTTCTTGGATTAGTCTAGATTTTTCCTAATGTACCATGAACACAGGTTAGAGAAACAAGCAATTTTGGTGGATATCACTCCCTATCTCTCATTTATTAGCTGTTTTTGCCTTGTCCTATAGAATTCAAGGCCCCCATGCTTAAACCTGACAGTCCAATTAAATTCATATTCAAAATACTTAGATCAACTAGTTACACGGTGAGAAACAAGAAAGAGGACAATAAAATGTTCCTGGACCGAAAATCGCCATGGATAATTGGAGGATTACATGAATGATGCAAGTAAGCCAAGCCATATGCGGCGCCAACTATTATTCGCATCCTCTGCCTCCAAGTTAGATGCTCGTCACCTGTAGTGCAAAATCAATAGCATGTTAGTAATATGCTAAAATGAAATGCTCCATGGGATCTTGTTGGCTAAAGAAGCACTTTGCTAAAATAAGAATTAATATTTCACGATAAACTCTCAATCATTAATTGTTCTCCGTACCGTGTAAGTTTTCAAAAAGAGACCCATTTGGCGCATACTGAAAAATGAGCATTCTGAAGGAAAAAGACTTCTAGATGAGTATATAAAGTTAGCCATAAACACGACCGACATAAACATGCCTGTGGGTCTTCTCGTCACAAAATCCTATCAAGTTACTCAAGTGTTGATGATGAACACGTGACATAAGTTCAACCTGTATTAATATTACTAACAAGAATTTTGACTCAAATGCACCCTTAAGGACACCTACATACCTGAAATCTGAAACTACCATCCACGTCTGAACTTTCAGCAATGCCTGTCTTTTGCTGCATTCAAAAATTTGATAGTTCAAAAACATGTTACCTTCTCTGATCATGCGCTATATCGGTTTGCCGCTCCGCCAGACTACCGTTGAGACAGGATATATT
Organism: Isoetes taiwanensis; assembly: GCA_021234155.1. NCBI lineage: Eukaryota > Viridiplantae > Streptophyta > Lycopodiopsida > Isoetales > Isoetaceae > Isoetes > Isoetes taiwanensis. The sequence goes on along the minus strand of JAJEKV010000010.1, from coordinate 2,312,347 downwards.
GAGTGAAGAAGACGGAGTAATGCTGCAAAAATCTGTCGAAGGAGTCCAGTTGCTCAAAATACTCGGATTCTCCAATACCTTTTGTAGTCTCAGAAGGCTCTGAGCTTGTGTAGAAGACAAATTATCTGAACTTGAGCGAACAAGAAGCAGCCCAAATAACAAAAAGAAGACTGCTAGATGCAAGACGAACGGAGCTCTGTTTGCTGCCATGGATCTTCACGAATGGTCTTCTGATCACTCTTGCATTCTACCACGCAGATGCAAAATAGAAAGCCCACTAAGAATTCAGTTTCAAGTATGAAGTCTTTAATTCGGTAAGGACTATATCTGCACCCCTGCGATTCAGGCGTTTCAAGGAATGCCGCTCCGCCAGACTCTGCCGTCCCTCCTGAACGAAAACCTAATGGAAATGAAACCCTAAATGGAAATAAGGGAAAGGGATAAAAAACGAAATAGAAAATAAACAAACAAAAAACGCCCACATAAAATTTAAAATGGATAAATGCCCGTGTACGTGGAAAATAATAGGCCATTTACCTTCTATATATTTTTTTGGCAAGCGTCTTATTTAACAACCATGGTCATGTTTGAACCATCATGAAATAGAAAAAAGCTCTGTGTAGTTTTTCCCTCGTTTTTTCCAAAAAAGCTCTATTTTTTCCCCTTGCATTCGTTGTGTCACTCTTAGACAGAAGCATCTAATGAGAATATTATGAAACACGTTTAGATAAAATGTTAACAATATAACACCATGGCCTAAAAAATAACGTAACACGCAAATGCAAGCCATTTTTTTCCCTCCTCAAATGAAACATGATTTCCTCAAATTACAAAACATTTAGAGTCAATTAAATAGAGATGTTATTCGATAAATGAGAAAGTCTAGATGCTTAATATATCATTTACATCATTATATTAATAAATTAATAAAGGAACTAGGGAATAGCAGCAACTACAATAGATATTATGCATGACCATTATTCTGACGAATATAGAAAGATAGTCAGCATAATAGTCACAAAATTAATCAGTGTAATCGTCAACTTGTAAGTCATCTAATTAGTCAGATATTTAGTCAAATATTTGGACAGACAGATAGTCAGGCTACAAGTCAGACTCTTAGTCAGCAAAATCGTCAGAAAGGATTCGTCCGACTACTCGTCACCTTATTAGTCAGATTATTAGACAATTAATTAGTCAAGCTAAATGTTAGTCTAAATGTCAGGTAATTCGTCAGATGTTTATTAGTCAGTTTATTAGTCAGATTTTCCGTCAGATTTAAACGTCAGTTTGTTAGTCAGATCAAGCGTCATATTAATAGTCAAATACACATTTGACAAACTATTTCAGACCCTCTGACGATTTTTCTGACGTTTGGCTGTCATTCTCTTGTAGTGTCCCTTCAGCTTTCACCTCCTAATTGGATACGTATATGGACTTGGGCTTGGGATAAACTACTCCATCCTAAGGTGGTTGTGCTTTGGTGGCAGATTCTTTATAGATGCCCTCGCGTGAATGTGCTTGTCCACAGATTTGATCCTCGAGTGTCAGCACTCTGCCCACTGTGCAAGCAAAGGGACGAGACCATTGAGCATTGTTTCTTTTTATGTGTTCATCTCCAGCCTGTTTGGTCTTGACTGCTTTCTCTTTTTCATGTGACATTGACAAGTCAGCAAGTGCTTCTGGCTATTTATCCGGATACTTGGAATAAGTTGCGGAGCCAAGCATTTCATTTAGCATCAGGATGGTTGTTGTGGTCCATCTGGAAGCGCAGAAGACTGTGTATCTTTCAGGAGTTGGATATTCCTCCTGCAGTTGTCCTCCAGGACGCACAAGCTAGAATTGCTAAGGCCGACCATTGCTCTTCGCTTGCTCCTGCCAAGCGACAGTTGATATGTGAGTCCTATTTGAGTGTGTTGTCTTATGCATAGGCTGGTGGTTCTACTCAGTGGATCATGATTATCCTCTGAGACTTTATTCCCGCCTCTGCATTTGTATTTTGCTTTTGGCTTGGAGTTTCAATAAAGTTTGTCGTTCTTCAAAAAAAAAATGAACATCAAAAGCAAAGACATAGTCAAAAATACCAAACCATCATGACACATAGCTCCAGGACAACGGGAAGCTCAGCCAGCCTACATGCAAGCCCTGTTAGCAGAGAAATGCCCAGCCAGCTCACATTCTGAGCCCCGTTGGCGGAGTTGGTGGGATGAACCTCGTATGCGCATACCCTTCCCAGCCCACGTCTGGCATTGGAGGACCTGTTACCATGGAGTCACAGAGGTGACGTAGCATCCTTGTACGCCCGGTGTCACAGACCACAAGAATACCACAAAGAAACAAAGATGAACATGAGCATGCCGGAGCAACCTAGGCCACCGAACCTAGAAACCCGACCCCGGAGGTTCCAAGAGACATAATCAAATATCAAGACAACAGTGGAACAATGCAAAGACTATGACATGCGGTGTTCAGCTACGTTACTGACGAAGATAATGATCAAAATCCAAACACATCGAGGAAGCCATAAGCCTAACTATCATTGATGTAGCTCCAATAACTATGTACGTTACTGATCAAGGAAAGATACTAACATCTTCTATAATGCAAAACTTACCTCAAAATCATCCTCCCATGAGGAATACAACGTTCCATAATGTTTATACTTTGAATCCATTAGTTATGATGCTCTTGATAAAATACAATGCAACAACTTGAAAACTTACAGTTATGCACTCAGGCTAGTAGTACTTCATGCTATAGCCACATTCAGAAACCCCCAAGCTTCACATGACTCTCCTTGTACCAATGTGGACCCGTCTCAATCTCAATAATCCTTGATGTCCGAATGACTGCTTATTCCTATTTTAAGATCCACATGCAAACCTGATGCTGAAATCCTTGATGCCGAGGGGTCGTTGACGCTCTACATCTGTGCTAGACTACTTCTCAACATTAGCCCCATCTCATGAGCTAAGAAAGATACTTTATCCCAATCCTTAGAAGTTTACCATAGTTAGACAATTATTCAAACAATGCATATTCTTACTACTTGTGATTATTCTGCTCAGCTCTTCATGCTCCGATATCCTCTGTTGCTAAGCTCAAATGCAATCCAATTCCATCCATGGGTACTTAGCTTTATATTAGGACATGCAAATAAATTGATAAAAGTAGCAAATACAAGACCAATAAGATAAAGCCCAAAACACAAAATGACAAAAACATAACATGAACACAAAATGGCGTTGGAGAGTTCGGTGCTGACTAGATCCAATTCAATTCTGCCTTTTCTGAAGTTTTCATGCTGAATCGGTGCTTCTCATGTAATATTTGGCCACTTCTGACTTAGAATCACCCCTTATAGAGATGTTTCCAATCATTGATTACCTTCTCTACCTTATGAATCTCCAACAAATTCATAATTTATCATATTTGCATGCAAAAATCATGTACAAACTAATCATGGCAACTCATAGAACCTCAATTGATCAATAGCAAAACCCCACCTGATAATTTCTTCATTCATAGACCTCTGGACCCCTTGCAATTGATTGTGCCTCCAAAAATCGTCTTCTAGCTCCAAGAATCAAACTGCAGAAGAATATACATAGTGCAGTCAATTCTGACTCAGCATCACTATTTCTGTCATAACTTTTGCATACAGATGAGTTTCGGCTTGATCAGACCCATTCCGGAAAGCTTACTTGAAGATCTTTCCAGCAAAATAAAAAACACTAGGAAACTACACGACGATAATGGTCAGCTCAATCTTCGCGAAGTGGTTCGGGAAAGTACTGGACAGTAAACTGAAACACTAAGCAAAAACAGAAAAGTTAAGAGCACAAGGGCAAGCAGGCTTCAGACCTGAACACTCGACTACAGATCACTTGGTAACCCTTCGAATACTAATAGAGCAAAGCAAATCACAGGGAGAGAATATAATATGTTGCTTTGTAGATTTCAGAGAAGCATTCGACACCGTCCCAAGGGAAACGCTATTGCAGAGACTAATATACATGCGGGCCCCAGAAGACATGGTAGGTTCGATCGCACAGGTATATCAAAGAGTGTATGCCAAAATGGAACAGGAAGGACAGACAATAGATTGTGACACAAGAGTCAAACAGGGGTGCCCATTATCCCTGACACTATTCGGTATTTACATTGACGCATTACAGGGGTTCGTAGAAGAAATGTGAGGGGATGCGGATGCCCCACCTTGGGGGACACTAGGGTATCTATCATGTTGTATGCTGATGATCTAAGCATGATGGCTACAAAGGACAAAGGTATGCACATGTTATTAGGGTTACTAAAGGCTTTCTATAACAGGACATGGCTGACAGTGAACCTAGCAAAGATCAAAATAGTCACATTCGGCACCAAGAGCAGACACAGATCCTTCAAGTATATGGAGGCAGAATTGGAAGAATCGACAGAATACAAATACCTGGGATATGATGCACATGGTAGAGGCAAATGATCTAAGGGAGCGGATGCCAGATTCCAGTCAGCCATAGGAAGCTACTTCAATATGAAAAACTTCTATAACAGGAGCAAAATAATGGACTGGGAGATCAAATGCTACCTGTTTAGTACAATGGTTGCGTCAACACAACTATATGGATCAGAGGCATGGGGGCCTGACCTATCAGACAAGAAGTGGGAAAAGCAAGAAGGAATTTTCAGGCAATAGCATAGGCAGGAATTCAGATTGTGGTCAAACACATCCCTGGCAGTCATGGTATATGAGACGGGTCAGAGACCAATGGAGGTAAGAGCCTGGGAAAGGACTGAAAGACAACATGGAGGGACACACTGGGAAATTATCAACAATAGCAATCAGTGAATCGGCCAAATCACACATCGTCACAAGTAATGGGTGGTTCAAGGAAGTGGCGGTATGGACCAGAGAGATGGGGATGAATCTAAGTGACCTAATAAGTGAAGGAAAATGGAATGAAGACTAGGCCGACAGAGCAACAAGAGCATGGCTACAAAAACACAATTGCCCAAAAACACTCTGGCTAATAGAAGTCTTCAATCTGGATCAGCGGATAGGACAACAAATGTACAAGGACAGTCGATTATGGAAGACAAGAAGGGACACCTTAGCAAGATATAGGGTGGGGAGCCACGACCTAAGAATCGAAAAGGACAGGTGAAGGAAAGTAGAAAGGGAAAATCCGGTCTGTAGAATCTGCGGCACAGGGAGAGTGGAGGACGAGAATCACATGCTCAACGATTGTACGGCATATGAAGACATCAAAAACAAATATAGGCTTATAAGGTGGGGGTGTGTTGGCACGAAGTTCTTGCAGATCTTCTATTTTTTGCTCCAAAGAACTTGTCTACACGCCTTCATCGAATCAGATTGTGTAGAGACAAACCTTCATGAAAATTGATTCTTCTTCTAAAAGTTGAGTTTTGCCTTCTGTGTTAAATTTTTTAGCTGGAACTATGTTTATTTATGTTGTTTTCCTGATTTCTTGTTTTTGTTCTTTGAAATAGGTGAAGCGCTTGCAGATCTTGTTCATAAAGGTCAGATCTAGTGCGGTAGACTTTTTTGTGCATTTTGGTAACACAAGGAGCCTAAAATTAAACTATTATATTTAACCAATGTCAGATCATCTAAAAACCATGATATATATGGTTTTTTATGCATGATTTTATTTGATAGAGGAAAACCACATATCATAGTGGTTTATTTCGATCGATAGTGGTTATGAACATTGGTTTTAAATATGATAGTGGTTTGTTAAAACTAGTTATGGTTTATAAGATTGTTTCATGCATACTATAATAGTTCATTAAAACTATTACTGGTTTGATAAAACAACTCTATGATTAATGATATGGTCCAAAAGCTAGTTTGCTTTTGCCCAATATCGCTCTACATTGAATTGAATTGTATTTAATTAAAAAGTCCTGATGTCAATCTTGGTATCCAATCTACTGCTTTGGAATAGATCTTGGTGCCTAACTTGGCACCTGCAATGGTGGAAGGGCCAACTATCCTGGAGCCCAACCTAGGTTCCCAAAATAGGTGACTAGCCATGGCAGAGCTACACAGTCTTGGTTCCTAACAGTGATGTCTTAGCAGTAGCAGAGCCGCAATGTGCTGGGATTTTTGAACTTTAAGTCAAATATGGGTGATGTGGAAACTCAGATGACTAGGATGGTAATGTCATCAATTTGATGATATGGCATGATGATGTGGAGTTCTCTCAGTAGCGGCAAAGCTGCACGATCCTGGGACGATGTTAAATGCCGAATGGTGAATGGTATTTTGCTGGTGTTCCAATGGCGGTAGAATTGCATTGGCCTGGTATTAGTGACTCAATATCATTTGTTTATGATGTTGGCACGTGTATGCACGTATGTTCAGGTTCCAACAACAAACAGACTCAAAAGCAGCCTTGAAAATAGGCAAGTCTTGGATGTTAAGGATTTGATTGATATTACAAGGTTCAAGGATTGTGTATTTGTAATGAGGGAATATGTTGGGGTTGCCTTTTGGCAAACTCACTGATTTATGGCAAGCCTTGGAGGTTTAAGGGTTGCTTGATGTAACAAGGTTTAAGGATTGTGGATGTATAATGAAGGAATATATTGGGGTTGCCTTTTGGTAAATTCGCCTTTTGTTTTAGATTTAATTAAGGGAAATGCATCACAAAGGGTGTGGGATGGGCTATTCCAACATTTTATAGTATATTCATGGAATATACCATTCAAGGGGTAAGGGAAATGGGTATTCTCTTAAGAAGTAGGCACATAGCATTCTTAAACATATTTTATGGAATATAGCAGGCAGTAGACATATAATCCTCTGAGTCACTAGGGGTTTCAGTATTATTGTATATTCATGCAATATACCAGAATATAAACCCAATGACCTCTACACAAACCAATATAATGGCCTTCCATGTCTAGCTAACTGTAGAAGAATAACGATCAACCCATTATTAGCAATGTTATTTTGCATGGATTTTTTCTGATGTTTATTGTTTGATGAGAGATTCATGTGGATTAATGGTTTAGCTGGGGTTCAAGCCCCTGGTTGTTGATTTTGTTATATATTTCTTTTTATACATATTATTTCAGAGAACCCGCCCTCTAAACCATTGGTAACTCGATATTATTTCTTAGTACATTCATATATATATATATATATGCCAGCATATACGGAACCATATAAAAAGACGAGAAGGATAACCCCTCCCTTGAGTGGGTTATGCAAAATAACCCACGAGGCCATTAGGCCGAGTAGGTTATTTTGCATAGCCCACGAAATGGAGGGGTTGGGCTCCCTTAAACCTCACTCCAGATCTGCATTGTAGACCAGATCGTTTTGCTTTTCTGGCTAGATCATTTTGCTTCCTGCATTGTAGACTAGATCGTTTTATAGCCTCGCCGGAACTTTCTGCATTGTAGACTAGATTGCCAGCTACGGCAGGAGGTTGGTGATCTTTGTGTTTCTAAGACTCTGATACTGGGCTTCAAACAAATTAGGTAAGCTTAAAAATATGGATATTTTGCCACAGCAAGCTACGTATTGAGTATTTCTTTGCCATAGCAATGCCAGAAGAAGATTTTAGGCAGAATCCAGACATGATTAAGCCAGTTTGAAGAAGTGCCCATAAAACAAATACGAGGTTGAATCATTCAAAAAGGAAAAAGAAGAAAAGTTTATCGCAAATGCATCTGTTTGGAGTCGATTGATTGAAACTTTACGAAGCAGGACTATGATACACAGAAGCTGTGCGAGCAGGCTATGGCGGCGAAGGCAGGACGTGTACGAATATTCTTCTGCCAAAGAATATCTGGGAAGTTATTACGATAATTACTGGAATATACTTGAAAACAAAATATTCGAGAAGTTATGCAAAATAACCTCTCTGGATCAATTTTTTGTTGCTCTGAATTGATTGTAAAGTTTTTAAGTTCTTTACAGTTCCTTACAGTTCCATCGAAGCAGCAAGGGCGCGCGTGGGATGATCGATCTGGCTTGCCAAACCAGTCTGCATGAGGGATGCCGGATTCTACCTTCCTGGGTTCATCATTTGCTCTTATTTTTTCTTTTCTTGCTAATCACTTTTCTGTATTTTTCTTTAACTTTCTCTGGCCTTGATTCTGTGCTTGCCAAAAATGGTTGGATGCTGAATCGTTGCCTCTATGCAGGAAATATGTAAGCAAAATTTTACCTTAGTTTGTCTGTGTATTTTTTACCCCTTTTGATGCAGTTTACAAGTTTACAGGGCCTTGCCCATGCTTCTCGAGCATTCCCCTTGGCCAAGCTTCTCAAGCATTTTTCCTCGAATTATCTTTGGCCTTCGACTGATATTTTCTCTTGTGATCTTGCTAGTAGATCGATATATCTGTTGCCTCTCACTCTATATATCTTTCCCATAAATCAATGCATCACAATGAGCAATTATACTTGAAGTGTTCATTCTTACTTGGCTTGCATCTTATTCTTATATAACAACAACAAGAAATGATTTCGTCTCAGTATTTGTTTAACCATTTGTGCTTAATCATCATTTCAACAGCTAAGACTTTAAGAGCTAAGCAGGATGCCTTACGGACTTATTTGGGTTCGATTCCCAAAAAGCAAAGCTTACAAATTGTTGTGAGAAACGGAAAGAAAGAAGAACTCAATGAAAAAACAAAAGAAAAGATAATTATTGCACATGGTATAACTTATGAAGAACGATATTTATCTCGAATAAAAAGAACAAATTGTTGTGAGAAACGGAAAGAAAGAAGAACTCAATGAAAAAAGAAAAGAAAAGATAATTATTGCACATGGTATAAATTATGAAGAATGTTATTTATCTCGAATAAAAAAAACAAAACGTTAGAATTAGATGATGATAATCATGACCATGATGATTAAATAGGCATTTTAAATTTGTGATATAATCTAAATGACAATTACATGGACCAAAAACCATTAGCAATGTGATGGAGAATTCATCATCGTTTATACTTGAAATGGCAATGGTTTTCAACTTAAAGTATGCCTTATTTTGTTCACTAATCTAATGTCAATTAAAACAACAAACATTCACTATCTTAATGCAAAAACTATTGGTAGTTAGTCCATGTTCTATAATAAAAAACTGCAATATTTTATTGTGGGAAGCAACCTTAGTTCATATGAAATAAGGTAGCTAATTTCATTAGAAAAGCACTTTAAGTTACACCAAACAATCAAAATCGAATTCATTAATGGTTTATGGCCTTGCTAATCAATACACATACTTAAAACTGAGCAATAAAGCACTACTATAAACCAACCAAACAAACTATCATTAAGAACCATGATGCTTAACTATTATAACAAACTAGAATGATAAATCATACATAAGAACCACATAATATAACTATTAGTGGTTATTCAACACATTAACCCACTTAGTAACATCTCTTTTTTATAGTGGTTTCATGCAAAAACTGTTGTAAAAAACTAATAGTGATTGTTTTTTGGGCGCCTTGTGTAAGGCATAGAGGGATTACTCTCTTCGATTTTTTTTTTAAATGAATCTGTTACTGTTGTTGGAGCTTTGGTCTCACTGAGGTTCAATTCCTCGTCCAGTAAACTGGAAAAGTTATATAACATTCAATCAAGAACGCAGAATACTAGTAAAAATGCAAGTAGAATGCAAGTAAATGCAACGAATCCACAGAATGGAGAGTACAAATTTTAGAATGCAAGCAAACAAAACAAAACATTCCGGGAAAGAATTTGTGCTCCTATTTGTGCCATATAGGAGCATGCTACTGGCTTATAAGTGTGACGAGCCTGCCGAGTTGACCCTCCTGGCAACTCGGGATCTTGTCAAAACTTCCACTAAGTCTAGGTTGATATTATTGGTGAAGAATTGAATCTTCCTTTTGCACAACTGAAATTACATACTCCAAACTCAATGGGCAAATACTTATGAATTCAATGAAGTTATATAAAGTTAACATCCAAAGAGTTCACTATTCTCAACAAATATAACATCTACTGTGAACAATTCAACCCAGAAGCTTTGTTCAACTACGATCCTCAGCTGCACTGCTGCCATGACTAAGTGGGGATCCCTGGCTGCCACTGCATGCATGAAAATACTCTGGAAATCTTGGATAAGCACAAACACAGATGGAAAATTCTACATGAGTACAGTGCTAAGACAATGACAACATAATCCAAGGAAATATCAAACATGAACATCAGAAGCAATATGGATCCTATTTCGTATTGATCTTGTTGCATGTCATCAGTTGAGTGCCCTTTGTTGGTGGATACCTGTGGAAAATAATCTTCCACTTTGTGCCTCGGTTCATCCATTAACTCAACGGTGCTGGAGGTTAGCAGGAATCTTGGCAATTGCGACATGGTATGATTCTGGCCAGTTAGTGACATGGCAAATCTTTCAAACAAAATTCTCATTGTCTCGATGGGACAGACCTATTTGGCAAAAGGTTGCTAGTACTCTGCCATTGGTTGCTCCAGAGGCTATTGAAGGGTGCATGTGGGTTTCCCACCAGAGTGTTCACGAGCATAGGCTTGTGAACTCTATGTATAGACTGCTTGTTAATAGTGATATCCTTTCGCCATCCACTAGGTGGTCCCTTCACCTCTTAATTGGAGACGTATGTGGATTTGGGCTTGGGTTAAACTACTCCATCCTAAGGTGGCTGTGCTTTGGTGGCAGATTCTTCATAGATGCCCTCACGTGAACGTGCTTGTCCATAGATTTGATCCTCGAGTGTCAGCACTCTGCCCACTATGCAAGCAAAGGGACGAGACCATTGAGCATTGTTTCTTTTTATGTGTTCATCTCCAGCCTGTTTGATCTTGACTGCTTTCTCTTTTTCATGTGACATTGACAAGTCAGCAAGTGCTTCTGACTATTTATCTGGATACTTGGAATAAGTTGCGGAGCCAAGCATTTCATTTAGCATCAGGATGGTTGTTGAGCGCAGAAGACCGTGTATCTTTCAGGGGTTGGATATTCCTCCTGCAGTTGTCCTCCAGGACGCACAAGCTAGAATTGCTAAGGCCTACCATTGCTCTTCGCTTGTTCCTGCCAAGCCACAGTTGATATTTGAGTCCTATTTGAGTGTGTTGTCTTATGCATAGGCTGGTGGTTCTACTCAGTGGATCATGATTATCCTCTGAGACTTTATTCCTGCCTTTGCATTTGTATTTTGCTTTTGGCTTGGAGTTTCAATAAAGTTTGTCGTTCTTCAAAAAAAAATGAACATCAGAAGCAAAGACATAGTCAAAAATACCAAACCATCATGACACCAAACCATCATGACACATAGCTTCAAGACAATGGGAAGCTCGGCCAGCCTACATGCAGGCCCTGTTAGCAGAGAAATGCCCAGCCAGCTCACATTACGCGCCCCATTGGCGGAGTTGGTGGGGTGAACCTCGTATGCGCATACCCTTCCCAGCCCACGTCTGGCGCTGGAGGACCTCTTACCATGGAGTCACAGAGGTGACGTAGCATCCTTGCTAGGAGAACTACGCCCGGTGTCACAGAGCACAAGAATACCACAAAGAAACACAGCTGAACATGAGCATGCCGGAGCAACCTAGGCCACCGAACCTAGAAGCCCGACCTCGGAGGTTCCAATAGACATAATCAAATATCAAGACAACAGTGGAACAATGCAAAGACTATGACATGCGGTGTTCATTAGAATGTTTACTATACATGTGCCTAGCTTATATTGTTGCTGATGTTGCCCATATAACCTGCCCAAGTTGAAGTAGCTACATTACTGACGAAGATAATGATCAAAATCCAAACACGTCGAGGAAGCCATAAGCCTAACTATCATTGGTGTAGCTCCAATAACTATGTACGTTACTGATCAAGGAAAGATACACAAGGCCCCCAAAAATGAACTTGTATAAAAAATTAGCATGAAAACCAGTATATATGTGATTTTTTTATACGACAATACAAAATGTAAAGAAAAATCATGTGCTCTTCCTAGTTTTGCAAAATCAATAGTGGTTCGTATCATATTATTTGTACTAATTCATAAATTTACAGTAGTTTCTAGAAATCATCATTAGTTTGTATGATTGTTTTTTAATGTACAATGATTTAGCAAAATCATATCCTGTTTAATTACATGACTTCTACGATTGTACAATAGGTTTTTGAAATCATCAATAGTTTAGAAGAGGTGTTTTAAACATATATTGATTTTGAGAAACCAATAGTGGCTAATATCATATTTTTTGTACTAATTTAAATTTTTACACTAGTTTCTAGGAATCATTATTAGTTCATAAGGTTGTTTTCAAGTGTAGATTGATTTAGCAAAATCACTAGTAGTTTATATCATGTTTAATTACATGAATTCCATAATCATATAATAGTTTTTTGAAATCATCCATAGTTTAGAAGATGTATTTTAAGCATATATTGATTTTGCAAGACCAATATGTAGCAAAATAACAGGGGGTTCCAGGGGGATTTGATATAGATATAATTCTTGAAACCATAGACCATATCCCTAAAACAATTCAATGGGTTATTATAAAAAAAACATAGATTTAAGATAAAAAATAGTCACATTAGCTCACTGGTTAGATTGGTTAAAGTAGTCGTATTAGGACATTGAGTTATTTTGGTAGAGGTTCGAATCCCCGTATTTCACCGTATAGAGGCTCGTTATACCATCAAAACCTTAGGCAAACTCGTATTCGACATCTTAAAATCATAGGCGTCCCCAATCATAATTGAGCGTAATCGAAACGAGAGGTGTCAAGAAGCTCCAACATACAGTCTGGGCCATAGGATTGACAGATCCGACGACTGTGGTAGTCCAGGGTGCACCTCGTTTAGAAATCATAATTCAAAGATTTATAGAAATCATAATTAATTTGTAAGATTGTTTTTAAGTGTATAGTTTTTTAGCAAAATCATTGCTAGTTCATATCAGGTTTACTTACATGAATTCTACAATCGTACAATTGTTTTTTTAAATCATCAATAGTTTAGAAGATGTATTTTAAGCACATCTTGATTTTCCAAAACAATTCCCAGTTTGTACTATATTTAACTTATGAATTCTAGAGTTTATGATGGTCTTTGAAAATCATCATTAATTTAATTAATTTAATGGAATGATTTTTCTATATACATTTGTAGTATCATAATTTCAGATGCGTTTACATGCTAGTTATCACAAATTTGTATTCTACCGCGCTCTTTTTATTAGTTTGAGAACCACGTTAAAATTTGCAAAGATGCTAAGGTTTTCTTTATGTGGTTGTTTACTATGCTCGTTAATAGTTTATTCTTGTGTTAATCGTGTTGTTAATATTGTATTTTTCCAAATGCAACTGTTTTGAGCCTTAATAAAGATGCAAAGCTTCTAAATATATAGGAAGCATACGCGTGTAAGGCTTCGTAGAATCAAATGAGCCTTATCAATAAATTTTACAAAAGAAAAATAAACAACGTGTCACTAATGACATAGATTAAAATCAATGTGTTGCTTCGCAATACCTTGTAGTGAATTGATATCTAGCTTAACTTCGTAGCAATATTAGAAATTTGTGATTAGTGCAACGTCAAAAATTAAAGGTGAATGCTTTGCCTCCTTCACTTGAATCTTGGTCCAAATGCTTTCTACAACTTCTATTGTAGATAATCAATGGAGGCTCAACAAATTGAACGGCGGGATTAACAAATGGAGCTGTTTTATTCCCCCGATACCTACACCCTAGTAAATCTGTAGGGTTTAGGTTTTGGCAGCCTTACCTGCCTCTGAAGGGGTCAAGAGCTTGCGTGCAGGGTTCCTTCGAGGGTTCGAGGAGAGACCTTAAGAAGGAGAACGAAAAACCCTCCCCAAGTGCCAGTTCCAAACTTGCTCCGTTGTGATGGCCCGCGAGCTCTGGACATTGTGCGACCGGAGCATGCCGGTTGGCATGCAACGACATTTCGACTGTGCGGTTGCATCTAAAAGGCCAGAGTTACCTAGGACACATGTCTGAGGAGTAGAGAATCGGTCAAACGCCCGGACTGCCAAGTACATGCTAGCTTTACATTATAACACTAGGCTAGAGTGCATCGAGTGAAAGATAGACTAGTTGCTTGTAGCAAATCGAGTTTGGCGATGTTGGTCATAATCGCTGGTTCCTACAGTAAACTAGATGCTCTGGACTCATGCCCAAAGTCAAAATCACATTTTGAGCTAGCAAGAATGGCCGAACTGGAGGGGCACATCATTTCCCCCTCTTGTCTTATGTCCGTAAAGGGGAACATTTGGGGGTTGGGACATCCGTGCGGTGGATGTCCATTTTTTCTTTTTGAGAATGTTTCCTATAACATGAACTACTATTTGAACGACGGGATTAACAAATGGAGCTGTTTTATTCACCCGATACCTAAACCCTAGTAAATCTGTAGGGTTTAGGTTTTGGCAGACTTCCCTGCCTCTGAAGCGGTCAAGAGCTTGCGTGCAGGGTTCCTTCGAGGGTTCGAAGAGAGACCTTAAGAAGGAGAACAAAAAATCCTCCCCAAGTGCCAGTTCCAAACTTGCTCCGTTGTGATGGCCCGCGAGCTTTGGACATTGTGCGACCGGAGCATGCCGGTTGGCATGCAACGACATTTCGACTGTGCGGTTGCATCCAAAAGGCCACAGTTACCCTAGGACACATGTCTGAGGAGTAGAGAATCGGTCAAACGCCCGGACTGCCAAGTACATGCTAGCTTTACATTATAACACTAGGCTAGAGTGCATCGAGTGAAAGATAGACTAGTTGCTTGTAGCAAATCGAGTTTGGCGATGTTGGTCATAATTGCTGGTTCCTACAGTAAACTAGATGCTCTGGACTCATGCCCAAAGTCAAAAACACATTTTGAGCTAGCAAGAATAGCCGAACTGGAGGGGCACATCATTTCCTCCTCTTATCTGATGTCCGTAAAGGGGAACATTTGGGGGTTGGGACATCCGTGCGGTGGATGTCCATTTTTTCTTTTTGAGAACGTTTCCTATAAGATGAACTACTATTTGAACGGCGGGTTTAACAAATGGAGTTTATTCCCCCGATACCTGAACCCTAGTAAATCTGTAGGGTTTAGGTCTTGGCAGCTTTCATTTGCCTCACGAAGGGTCAAGAGCTTGCGTCTGGGTGGTTCCTTCGAGGGTTCAAGAGAGACCTTAAGAAGGAGAACAAAAACCCTCCCCAAGTGCGGTTCAAACTTGCTCCGTTGTGATGGCCCGCGAGCTCTGGACATTGTGCGACCGGAGCATGCCGGTTGGCATGCAACGACATTTTGACTGTGCGGCTGCATCCAAAAGGCCAGAGTTACCTAGGACACATGTCTGAGGAGTAGAGAATCGGTCAAATGCCCGGACTGCCAAGTACATGCTAGCTTTACATTATAACACTAGGCTAGAGTGCATCGAGTGAAAGATAGACTAGTTGCTTGTAGCAAATCGAGTTTGGCAATGTTGGTCATAATCGCTGGTCCCTACAGTAAACTAGATGCTCTGGACTCATGCCCAAAGTCAAAATCACATTTTGAGCTAGCAAGAATGGCCGAAATGGAGGGGCACATCATTTCCCCTTCTTGTCTTATGTCCGTAAAGGGGAACATTTGGGGGTTGGGACATCCGTGCGGTGGATGTCCATTTTTTCTTTTTTAGAATGTTTCCTATAACATGAACTACTATTTGAACGACGGGATTAACAAATGGAGCTGTTTTATTCTCCGGATCCCTAAACCCTAGTAAATCTGTAGGGTTTAGGTTTTGGCAGCCTTCCCTGCCTCTGAAGGGGTCAAGAGCTTGCGTGCAGGGTTCCTTCGAGGGTTCGAGGAGAGACCTTAAGAAGGAGAACAAATTACCCTCCCCAAGTGCCAGTTCCAAACTTGCTCCGTTGTGATGGCCCGCGAGCTCTAGACATTGTGCGACTGGAGGCATGCAACGACATTTCGATTGTGCGGTTGCATCCAAAAGGCCAGAGTTACCTAGTACACATGTCTGAGGAGTAGAGAATCGGTCAAATGCCCGGACTGCCAAGTACATGCTAGCTTTACATTATAACACTAGGCTAGAGTGCATCGAGTGAAAGATAGACTAGTTGCTTGTAGCAAATCGCGTTTGGCGGCGATAGTCATAATCGCTGGTCCCTACAGTAAACTAGATACTCTGGACTCATGCCCAAAGTCAAAATCACATTTTGAGCTAGCAAGAATGGCCGAACGGGAGGGGCACGTCATTTCCCCCTCTTGTCTTATGTCCGTAAAGGGGAACATTTGGGGGTTGGGACATCCGTGCGGTGGATATCCATTTTTTCTTTTTGAGAACGTTTCCTATAACGTGAACTACTATTTGAACAGCGGGATTAACAAATGGAGCTGTTTTATTCCCCCGATACCTAAACCCTAGTAAATCTGTAGGGTTTAGGTTTTGGCAGCCTTCCCTGCCTCTGAAGGGGTCAAGAGCTTGCGTGCAGGGTTCCTTCGAGGGTTCGAAGAGAGGCCTTACAAAGGAGAACAAAAAACCCTCCCCAAGTGCCAGTTCCAAACTTGCTCCGTTTTGATGGCCCGCGAGCTCTGGACATTGTGCGACCGGAGCATGCCGGTTGGCATGCAACGACATTTCGACTGTGCGGTTGCATCCAAAAGGCCAGAGTTACCTAGGACACATGTCTGAGGAGTAGAGAATCGGTCAAACGCCCGGACTGCCAAGTACATGCTAGCTTTACATTATAACACTAGACTAGAGTGCATCGAGTGAAAGATAGACTAGTTGCTTGTAGCAAATCGAGTTTGGCGATGTTGGTCATAATCGCTGGTCCCTACAGTAAACTAGATGCTCTGGACTCATGCCCAAAGTCAAAATCACATTTTGAGCTAGCAAGAATGGCCGAACTGGAGGGGCACATCATTTCCCCCTCTTGTCTTATGTCCGTAAAGGGGAACATTTGGGGGTTGGGACATCCGTGCGGTGGATGTCCCTATAACATGAACTACTATTTGAACGGCGGGATTAACAAATGGAGCTGTTTATTCCCCCGATACCTGAACCATAGTAAATCTGTAGGGTTTAGGTTTTGGCAGCCTTCGCTGCCTCTGAAGGGGTCAAGAGCTTGCGTGCAGGGTTCCTTCGAGGGTTCGAAGAGAGACCTTAAGAAGGAGAACAAAAAACCCTCCCCAAATGCCAGTTTCAAACTTGCTCCGTTGTGATGGCCCGCGAGCTCTGGACATTGTGCGATCGGAGCATGCCGGTTGGCATGCAACGACATTTCGACTGTACGGTTGCATCCAAAAGGCCAGAGTTACCCTAGGACACATGTCTGAGGAGTAGAGAATCGGTCAAACGTCCGGACTGCCAAGTACATGCTAGCTTTACATTATAGCACTAGGCTAGAGTGCATCGAGTGAAAGATAGACTAGTTTCTTGTAGCAAATTGAGTTTGGCTCTGTTGGTCATAATCGCTGGTCCCTACAGTAAACTAGATGCTCTGGACTCATGCCCAAAGTCAAAATCACATTTTGAGCTAGCAAGAATGGCCAAACTGGAGGGGCACATCATTTCCTCCTCTTGTCTTATGTTCGTAAAGGGGAACATTTGGGGGTTGGGACATCCGTGCGGTGGATGTCCATTTCTCTTTTTGAGAACGTTTCCTATAAATGAACTACTATTTGAACGGCGGGATTAACAAATGGAGTTGTTTTATTCCCCCGATACCTAAACCCTAGTAAATCTGTAGGGTTTAGGTTTTGGCAGCCTTCCCTGCGTCTGAAGGGGTCAAGAGCTTGCGTGCAGGGTTCCTTCAAGGGTTTGAAGAGAGACCTTAAGAAGGAGAACAAAAAACCCTCCCCAAGTGCCAGTTCCAAACTTGCTCCTCTTCAACAACTCTCATCTCCGATTTACTTTGTTCTATCGCGCCAAGACATGATCAACAAAGAAGATGATAGGGTGAGCAAACGCGCCAGTTACATGAACGTACACGCC
Source organism: Isoetes taiwanensis (assembly GCA_021234155.1). Taxonomy (NCBI): domain Eukaryota; kingdom Viridiplantae; phylum Streptophyta; class Lycopodiopsida; order Isoetales; family Isoetaceae; genus Isoetes; species Isoetes taiwanensis. The sequence continues at coordinate 2,294,356 of JAJEKV010000010.1, read as the reverse complement.
ACTTAATCCTGTCATTTCTACATAAAGTGATTGGCCCTATATAATTTTGTTACTTTCAAGAAATGTAGGAAATGACTTACACTTTTTGAACGACAATAGGATCGTGCTTTTGAAGACATATAAAGCCAAATCATGAGGAGCAAGCCATAGTTAGACTGTGTGCATAGCATAAAACATCCAAGCTTAACTTGCTCAATCCATCAAACTATTTTGAAAAGGCTTTATGCCAATGTGAATTTATAGAAGCCAAAACTAAAATACCCAGTTAGCGTACATGAGCTTAGGTAGCAAATATTAAATGATGGTTGAAGTTTGGATCAAGATACATAGCGCCATCATCTCAAGTTTGTCCCATTTATAATCTTGATTCGCAGAAAATCATGAAGAAACTTTTTCACGTCATTGTGCATCAGATATGATAAACCTGGAACCAAAGTCTTGCCCTTTTTACTTCAACATGTTACAATATGCGTTAAGCATTGTGGCTTTTGCCATCCTTGGAATCATTTTGCTTCTGCTTAGTCTAGCTCAAGTGCCACCTCAAGTTGTGCATGTTGAGCATAAGCTGCAATATCATTGCATTCTATGATACTACAGTCCTGTTGGGCATCCTTTCAAAATTTCTCGAGCTACATGCAACAGACATTTCCGAATATAAACCTCCATCATGATATTCCATGAGAAAGAATTACGGCCAACCATATTGTCAAACACTGCCCTTGCTTCTACCACAACTCCACATCCCATAACATATGGATGACATGATTAATTAAAAACCTCTCAGCCCCCTAGACCATTTCGAATGATTTTATGATTGATCAACTTATCTTCTGAAATGGACTTTGTACTAACACATTTTGGAATCCATGTACTTGCTTACAGGTTCATCATCGGTTTCCTGCTTAAATGGACTTTGTACTGGCACATATATAAGTCTAGGAGCAAAGAAGAGAAACATACCATGGAGACCTCTGTTGAGAATGAAGAAAAAATGCCAGGCCATAAGGACGACTATATAATGGGATAAGACAGAAAAAGTGTAGGTTATTTGGATGGAGTGGAACACCAACGATGTAAGGACGTTGCTCGCTCATAGTAGCAGAACAAACTGAGCATCCAATTACCTTATCTGGCATGAAGAGCAGTCGATGGGCCTCGCGCAACAACAGGGGTCACCGACAGGATTAACAGGAATAGCAAGTTTGGGGACATATTCCAAGCATAAACCACCATATACCTGGAATATACCAAAAAGCCAGGGGCAACCCAGAAATGAGCTCAACAGAAAATAAACCTACGGCAATAAAAACCCGGATCGGAACCCTACGGTAAAAAAAAAAAAAAAAAAAAAAAAAGGTTCTCGGCATTTTTAGGGTTTAGAGGAGCAGCTGCAATGGCACTCCACGGTAAGAGAAAGAGGGAAATCGAGGAGAATGGGGACGAAAGTAACGATGCTACGTCTTTACCTGCAAAGCCTCCCAGGAAGTCGATTTGGCACTCTTGGAAGCGTTGGAGAATACAACTACTGAAGCCGTGGAAGTGCTTGATCTGAAAGGGCTCAAGAAAATGGTCTTGTTGTTTGAGCGAAAGCTGCGGGATAATCTAGAGGCTCGTATGAAATATATTGAACAGCCAGAAAAGTTTGTGGATTCAGAAGTGGACCTGGATGAAGAATTAAAGAAAATGCATGCCTTGGCTCTCTGCACTGTGATCCGTATCGAGCTTGTTAGGCTCAATGCTATTTCTTCAATTTTGCTTCTTTGAGTCATGAGAATCTTGATATCTCTATGGAGGTAGTCAATCTTCTCAATGACTTAACGGACGTAAGACGTGATTGGTGATAGTGATGAGTCGCCAGTAGTGCTTGTGGATGCATTAATAGAGAATAATGCCTTAGAGCTTTCGGGTACGTAATCTATCTCACTGGATGAATCGGATCCGGATAAAGCTTCCGCAGTGAGTGTTTAATACCTTATCAATAATTGAAAATATGATAGAAGTAAAGCCGCCTGCACGTACAGATTTAGTCCGTGAGAGAACAAAATTACTACGATGGTTGCTTGGTAGAATAAAGACTAGGGAATTTGACAAAGAACAAGCAAAGTATGCAAGTGAAATTTTGGCCATTTTACTTTGAAACAAGATAGTTAATCAAAGGCGTCTAGGACAATTTGAATGGAGTGGATACTATTCTTCAAGCGGTTGCCCCCAGATAAATCAAGGGATCCAAGGACCGGGAGGAAGAGGAGATGTTAGAGAATTTGTTTGATTGCCTTTGTAGTGTGGTGATGCCACTCGAAAATAAAGAGCGGTTTTTGAAGGCAGAAGGTGTAGAGCTGATGATTATTATTATGAAGCAAAAGAGGAGTGCTTACAGATCCGCTATGAAGGCTCTCGATTTTGCCATGACTGGGTGTCCTCAAGCATGTGAACGTTTTGTGGATGTGCTTGGATTGAAGACCCTCTTTGCAGCTTTTATGGGAAAGGCAGGTAGTCTCTCCTTAACAACTTGACTGGTAATGTGTTTGGGAAACACCGTTTTTAAGATATGCATTTTTTGACAAACTGTCCCAAACTTGTATTTCATTTGCCTTGTTGCAGGTCCCTATAAAGACTAAAAACAAAGGAGATAGGTTTATAGAAGAGATTGAGGAGCGTGTTATATCATTGATTGCCTCACTTTTTGGTAACGTGCACTAGTTTTTTATTTTCTTCTATTTTGAAATAAAATGCAAGCTTCTTCCTGAAATAACCAGGCACACATTTTCTAGATATGTTGTTAGACAATATTCAGTTGAAGTGTGCTTGCATGTCAAAATTTCAACCTTTATAATGCTTTGTGTTTTTGTGAGTAGCTGGTTTGACACGTGGCTCGAGGAAGGAACGACTTCTTAGTAAGTTCATTGAAAATGAATATGAGAAGATAGACCGCTTGATGGAGTTATATATTAGGTATGTCTTAGTGTAGGGGTAAAATCGTCTATTGCGAACCATATTTCATTTACGACAAATGCATTTTTCTACAGGTATTCTGATCGCGTAAAATTAGAATCCAGCCGATTAAATAATCAGCATGCGATTGACGATATGATGGAGGTAAAGTTTGTCTTCCAAGATTACAATCATCTTACCCGTACCTTTGTGGTGTTAATTTTGGAAGTAATGACTCGTTTCAGCTGGATGATGAGGAAAAGTATCTTGCCAAGCTTGAAGCGGGGTTGTTCACTTTTCAAGTGAGTGGGTATTCCTACAATTCATGATCTGGAATATTATTCTGGACATGTTTTAGTATTTTTGCTGCCTAATAAAATTACCCATGTTTTTGTGCAGTTACTTGCTCTAATTTTGGCTTATATATGGTCCTCTGAGTGAGTTGGCTTCTCAACCTGAAAATATGTTGACTATAGCCACTCTGCCAATAACAAATGAAATTCTTATGCACTGCAGGAATCTTATCATGCAATCTCGTATCGATAGTCTTTTGAGGCTGCAGCGATTGTCAAGGAAACATGTGAAAGATATACTGCAGGTTTGTAATGTTTGTCTATGCATTATTCAGGTGTATGATGTGCTGCTCAAGGTGTTAGAAACAACCCTAAAGAAAGGTGTGGCTAATTCATGGGCACATTTTAGAGTTAGAGCTCATGAAAGAATTTGACCTTGAAAATTTTAAGCTTAATACTGACATGGCCACAGCAGAGTGCAGGATTTGGCAAAGAGCTGGAATGGAAGAGCAAAACATGATATTAAAAGAACTAGTAAGTAAAGTGGACAGATTTGAGAAAGTAGGAGCTGATTTGAGTTTCAAATTGATAGAGCAACTACTACAAATGATGAACATGGATGATCTACCATTTCCAAGGTTGCCATATCTCACCAATGAATGTGGTCTTCTGGAGAAGCTATTTTCATTATTCTAGACTGCAGTTTATGTGTGAATGGCAAGGAGGTGCACATAATATCATCTTGGGAGATCATGAGGGGTTCAAAATGACATTACAGAGAGAATGGCTAATCCGAGCAGCTCCAATTCTTATGCCTGCATTGAAAATTCTGATCCTTGCAGCACGGACTGTAGCAACAGGGTTAAGGTCAGGTGCTTGTTCTTTTCCGTTGCCATCATCCATGGGGGACTCTATGTTGCAGAAAGCACTGTGGCCAGAAGTACTCCGGGGATTTGCCACTGGTTTAGAAGCTGAATTGCTAACTGACTAGCATGCAAAACCAGATGCTGCATTGCTTAAGGAATTTTTGGAGCGCATGATTTGCGCTTGCACAATTTTCATTCTACATATTGGTGCCATATCTGTTCCAGGTAAGACTATGCTGCTTGCTGCATTTATTATGTTGTGTATTCTATCATGCCATTTAAATAATGAAGATCAAGTTTAAATTTCTTTTGCAGGCCAGTGGAGGAGCCCTACCTTGCACCCGTGATTCAGGGCAATGTCTTTGGATTCTATGATCACCTATAGTTTCACTTAAACTCAGATGCTAGTAATGGCAACTCTCCAAGGAGGTATTGGAAGATGAGACTATTGCCATTTTACATTTGCTGTTATATATCAGACCGTATTTTAAATTAAAAAAAAATCAATTTGAACATTGTGCTTCAAATTCTATCTCCTCTCTTCCTAATAAAAAACAATGATCAACGCCAAAGTAAGATTGTTTATATAGTAAAACTTCTTAATGAATAATCATTAAATACAACTGCATATTTCGCAATCAAACATGTTTCAAAGCATTTAAGTTTATTGTGCTAATATATTAAGGTTAAATATCATGCTCCAATATCGTATTTATATGAAGCACTATTAAATATCATACATATTATGCGTATATCGTTTTAAAATCGTATTGATTAACTATTTGAAATCATTAAAAAAAGAAACATACTAAATCATGTCAATTTGCCACGTTATATGTTGACCATTAATTACTACAAAATAGCCGAATAATTTACCAAGTCAATAGACCAAGGAAGATAGATGAGATCAAGTACCATTCCATTAAACTTGATAGACTAAGTATTAGTTCGTATCATACATTTTAAGTTGCTAGAAAAACTACATGAAATGACTACATTTTAGTACCATGGAGAAAGATAGGGTAAAAAAAAGTCATATTAGTATATTTAAACTAAATATATTTACCACGTTATGTATTGGTGATTAATCAATATAAAGCATCATGATAAGTAACCAATGTAAAGCATCATGATAATTATACACTTAAAATTACCATGTCAATATACTGAAGAAGATAGACGTGATCAAATACCAGTCTACCAAACTTGATATGCTAAACGATAGTATATATCATATAGTTTAATTAAAATTGTCATGTTTCAATACCATGTCACAAAACAATGTTGGCTTATCACCTTAGAAAGATATATTGATGAACCATATTAGGTAACTAGACATGGTTTGTAAACTTTTGAACCCACTAACATGTACTGATTTATGGATTTAGTTTTCACCAATAAACTATAAGAAAAAAATCATATTGGTTCAATTTTGGGGGCCTTGTGATACTAACATCTTCTATAATGCAAGACTTACCTCAAATTCATCCTCCCATGAGGAATACAACGTTCCATAATGTTTATACTTTGAATCCATTAGTTATGATGCTCTTGATAAAATACAATGCAACAACTTGAAAACTTACAGTTATGCACTCAGACTAGCAGTACTTCATGCTACAGCCACATTCAGAAACCCCCAAGCTTCACATGGCTCTCCTTGTACCAATGTGGACCCGTCTCAATCTCAATAATCCTTGATGTCCGAATGACTGCTTATTCCTATTTTAAGATCCACATGCAGACCTGATGCTGAAATCCTTGATGCCGAGGAATCGTTGACGCTCTACATCTGTGCTAGGCTACTTCTCAACATTAGCCCCATCTCATGAGCTAAGAAAGATAATTTATTCCAATCCTTAGAAGTTTACCATAGTTAGACAATTATTCAAACAATGCATATTCTTACTACTTGTGATTATTCTGCTCAGCTCTTCATGCTCTGATATCCTCTGTTGCTAAGCTCAAGTGCAATCCAATTCCATCCATGGGTACTTAGCTTTATATTAGGACATGCAAATAAATTGATAAAAGTAGCAAATACAAGACCAATAAGATAAAGCCTTAAACACAAAATGACAAAAACATAACATGAACACAAAATGGCGTTGGAGAGCTCGGTGCTGACCAGATCCAATTCAATTCTGCCTTTTCTGAAGTTTTCATGCTGAATCAGTGCTTCTCATGTAATGTTTGGCCATTTCTGACTTAGAATCAGCCCTTATAGAGATGTTTCCAATCATTGATTACCTTCTCTACCTTATGAATCTCCAACAAATTCATAGTTTATCATATTGCATGCAAAAATCATGTACAGACTAATCATGGCAACTCATAGAACCTCAATTGATCAATAGCAAAACCCCACCTGATAATTTCTTCATTTATAGACCTCTGGACCCCTTGCAATTGATTGCGCCTCCAAAAATCGTCTTCTAACTCCAATAATCAAACTGCAGAAGAACATACATAGTGCAGTCAATTATGACTCAGCATCACTATTTCTGTCATAACTTTTGCATACAGATGAGTTTCAGCCTGATCAGACTAATTCGGGAAAGCTTACTTGAAGATCTTTCCATCAAAATAAAAAACACCTGAAAAGAATCTCGGGTCATCGAGGTATGATGCTTCACATTTTGGGCTCCAAAACTGCCCAGAATTGCTCCCTTCCTTCACCCTCTGCAACAATCCTTTTGCCAAACAGACAAAACCCTGAACTCATGTGGGATACATGTTATACATGTATACATACATACATAAGTACATATACTAGCCTATCAAGTGCCCAGGTCTGTTACAGTCTCCCCTTTTAAAATTTAACCCATGTCCTCATGGGTCGTGATACATTTACTAAAGCATTTAGATTTACTGAAGCATTTCTTGATTCAAATCTCAGATCAAACATAGCTCCACTCAACTCAAAACTTCAGCTCGTGTAGCAACTTACTCTACCAAGATCATATTCCAATCTTACCAACACCACCTTAGAGTACAATTGATATCATCTTACAAGACATGCCATAAGAAAACCTTACCTTCAATGTCGTCAAAAATTGCTTCCTTTAGCACCTTCATCCTAACTCCAAAGCATCTACACATGGCTCCTCCTTCTGAGGATACCATCTCCAAATGTTTTTAAAATAACAATCATTAGCACCATCGTATACCTTCACTTTATTTTAATCCACTTTGTTACACCCAAGGATCCAAACCTGCAATCCATAATTCACAATGTCAACACCCAAAGATCCAATATTGCTCTGATACCAAATGTGATGAGCCTGCCGAGTTGACCCTCCTGGCAACTCGGGATCTTGTCAAAACTTCCACTAAGTCTAGGTTGATATTATTGGTGAAGAATTGAATCTTCCTTTTGCACAGTTGAAATTACATACTCCAAACTCAATGGGCAAATACTTATGAATTCAATGAAGTTATATAAAGTTAACATCCAAAGAGTTCACTATTCTCAACAAATATAACATCTAACTGTGAACAATTCAACCCAGAAGCTTCGTTCAACCACGATCCTCAGCTGCACTACTGCCAGCCCTTGCTTATTCACTGCACATGAACTCACTGGGGTTAGTCCTCATGACTAAGTGGGGATCCCTGGTTGCCACTGCATGCATGAAAATACTCTGGAAATCTTAGATAAGCACAAACACAGATGGAAAATTCTACATGAGTCAATGACAACATAATCCAAGGAAATACCAAACATGAACATCAGAAGCAAAGACATAGTAAAAAATACCAAACCATCATGACACATAGCTCTGGGACAATGGGAAGCTCAACCAGCCTACATGCAGGCCTTGTTAGCAGAGAAATGCCCAGCCAGCTCACATTCCGAACCCCATTGGCGGAGTTGGTGGGGTGAACCTCGTATGCGCATACCCTTCCCAGCCCACGTCTGGCGCTGGAGGACCTCTTACCATGGAGTCATAGAGGGTGACGTAGCATCCCTGCCAGGAGAACTAAGCCCAGTGTCACAGAGCACAACAGATGAACATGAGCATGCCGGAGCAACCTAGGCCACCGAACCTAGAAGCCCGACCCCGGAGGTTCCAATAGACATAATCAAATATCAAGACAAGAGTGGAACAATGCAAAGACTATGACATGTGGTGTTCATTGGAATGTTTACTATACATGTGCCTATATTATACTGTTGCTGATGTTGCCCATATAACCACCCAAGTTGAAGTAGCTAGCTTACTGACGAACATAATGATCAAAAGCCAAACATGTCGATGAAGCCATAAGCCTAACTATCATTGATGTAGCTCCAATAACTATGTACGTTACTGATCAAGGAAAGATACTAACATCTTCTATAATGCAAAACTTACCTTAAAATCAGCCTCCCATGAGGAATACAACGTTCCATAATGTTTATACTTTGATTCCATTAGCTATGATGCTCTTGATAAAATACAATGCAACAACTTGCAAACTTACAGTTATGCACTCAGACTAGCAGTACTTCATGCTACAGCCACATTCAGAAACCCCCAAGCTTCACATGGCTCTCCTTGTACCAATGTGGACCCGTCTCAATCTCAATAATCCTTGATGTCCGAATGACTGCTTATTCCTATTTTAAGATCCACATGCAAACCTGATGCTGAAATCCTTGATGCCGAGGGGTCGTTGACGCTCTACATCTGTGCTAGGCTACTTCTCAACATTAGCCCCATCTCATGAGCTAAGAAAGATACTTTATCCCAATCCTTAGAAGTTTACCATAGTTAGACAATTATTCAAACAATGCATATTCTTATTACTTGTGATTATTCTGCTCAGCTCTTCATGCTCCGATCTCCTCTGTTACAAAAACATAACATGAGCACAAAATGGCGTTGGAGAGCTCGATGCTGTCCAGATCCAATTCAATTCTGCCTTTTCTGAAGTTTTCATGCTGAATCGATGCTTCTCATGTAATATTTGGCCATTTCTGACTTAGAATCAGCCCTTATAGAGATGTTTCCAATCATTGATTACCTTCTATGAATCTCCAACAAATTTACAGTTTATCATATTTGCATGCAAAAATCATGTACAGACTAATCATGGCAACTCATAGAACCTCAATTGATCAATAACAAAACCCCACCTGATAATTTCTTCATTCATAGACCTCTGGACCTCTTGCAATTGATTGCGCCTCCAAAAATCGTCTTCTAACTCCAAGAATTAAACTGTAGAAGAACATACATAGTGCAGTCAATTCTGACTCAGCATAACTATTTCTGTCATAACTTTTGCATACAGATGAGTTTCGGCCTGATCAGACCATTCCAGAAAGCTTACTTGAAGATCTTTCCAGCAAAATAAAAATCACCGGAAAAGGATCTCGGGTCATCGAGATATGATGCTTCAAATTTTGGCCTCCAAAACTGCCCAGAATTGCTCCCTTCCTTCAATCCTTTTGCCAAACCGACAAAACCTTGAACTCATGCTGGATACATGTTATACATGTGTACATACGTACATAAGTACCTATACTGGCCCAACAAATGCCCAGGTCTGTTACAATAAGCCAGAATTTACTCTAAGCAAATTTTACGTAATATGACAGCCAGGAATAAATAGTAGAAACAATCAAAATAAAAGAAAACGATACGGAATAAAAGGAAAATAATGCATATACCCAAGGTGCAGAAATCTAAGTTTAAGAAGGGCAATCCAAAAATAACGATACACTATTGTCGCAATCTAAGTTTAACAAGGGCAATCAAATAACGATACAATATTGTCGCTACCGCTGACTTTGGGTCTTGGTCTGATTTTTTTTTTTTTGTCGTAAATAGAGAACGTGTTAGATACACGTCATCTGACCCCCTGACGATGGCTGACACGCATCATTTTGTTTCCGTATAACTCGAGACGAGTTTTTTTCCGACACAGGAGGAGGTCGGAGATGGAGGCTGTTCCAGAGGACAAGGAGGCCCAGGATGTGGAGCTTGAAAGGGAGGCCGGCAATCGGCGCCGTGGACGCCATATCTTAGTAGCTGTGAATCATGGACCTAATAGCAAGCATGCCTTTGATTGGGCAATTGCTCACCTTTGCCGTCTCGCTGACACTCTGCACCTCATTTCCGTCATTCACAGTTAAGTCTTTTGAGTTTTTTCTTGGGGGTTTTCCCCTTCATTTCTTCGCAGTTGGTGTTAAAACTGTAGCTTTTTTTCGCAAATAAAAAGTCTGTTATTGTATGAAATTGACATTTTCATAAGATAGTCACAAACTTCCATTAGCGAGGCTTGTCAAACATCTGATCCATGTGAGCTGGGGATTTTATTGTGTCCTAACTTTGACTAGTACATTGTTTTGTAGGAGGACAGGGATCGGAAGAGCTTTGTGTTACCCCAAAAACTTCTGAGGAAGAAGGTGTTGTTTATGAAGCAACTCAAGGCTTGTTGGACAACCTAGCCAAAGAAGCATATGAAGTGGCAATGGTTAGTGGATATAAGTAGGCTGGAACGTTCTATAGATGTTTACGTTGTAGGTCATATTTTGTCTTTCTATTTTTAAATCTTTTCCTAGTAACACCACCAGGAGATTAGAATCATTGACATAGAATTTGGGAAGGCATTACCTTGTGCCTGCAGATTTGAGATAAACTTGAGGACTGGCTTGTTCTTTTGTCCTAACTCGCTTTGCAAAGCTACCTTCTGTTTCTGGTCTCAGATTTAAATTTCACATCCACCTAGAAGAGCTACATATAAGGCGCTCCCTCTGTCTGTCCTGTCGGAGCTAAATTGTTAGAGAAGGTTTATAAAATCCTCTTTTGGAGCAATTCATTCCTTTGAACATTAGGCTCGTGGAGCATAAGAGAAATAGATGTGCCTTTAGCATGAGGGTAAGGAATGCCATCATGTTACAGCAGAACCAGGAAATCACTGTATTATAGTAGATTATAGTGAAGGATAAATATGAATATTCAACTGAATTAGCTGTGCATGTGCATCTGTGGAAATGGTTCTTGCAAATAACTAAGCTTCAGTTCTAAGACTTATGGCTTGTCAGTGGACGCAGTTTGGTCAACTTGTATGCACAGTTTGACAAGGGTAAATTGTTAGGTAGCAAAGCTGCATCACATGTGGAATTTGGTAAAATATTGCTTGTCCTTGCATAGTGGTTTTGCGTTAAAGTATAGCTGCCTATTTTTAGCTTTTAAATTAAAATTACAGCCATAAACGCCTAAATATGCATGCGTCTTTATGTCAAGGACAGGAGACTCCTCTTTCAAGGTTGACACTGACAGCAGTAGTAGCTTCTATTTCTGAAAATACTTTATGTAGCTTTTGGGATGCTATATGGTCAAATAAATGCACTGATTTTCTGCAGGTGAGGACAGAAACAAACATAATATTTGGCGATCCTGGAAAGCTAATATGTGCAGAGGCAGCCAGACTAAACCCTGTGGCCGTGGTTATGGGTAGTAGGGGTTTGGGTATTGTCAAAAGGTATGTACGCTCACTGATTAGTCTAGGTGTGACGTTCATTGGAATCACCTAGAGTTTGAGTTAGTAATTCTACTCAATAGATCTTTTTCTTGTTTTTAACATACATTATTTTCGTCCTGAAACATATCAATTGCGCATTTTCTTTTACATGGTTTTACCAGAGCAGTCATTAAATTTTGAAATTAGTTGGTTACTAATTATTTTCCGTCATTGTGAACAGTGTCCTGCTTGGTAGCGTGAGTGAGTACTGCTCACATCATTGCCCGTGTCCCATAGTTATTGTTCCTCCTAAAGGTACAGAAGAGAGTTCTTATTTATCTGCTTTAGCATAAGGCTACTGTATTTTTTGTCCACCTACAAATGAAAATCTAAACTTTTGCCTCTTCGTTATTGGCAGACCAATCTGTAATACATGCTTAATTTAGTTGATGGATCAAAATTTGTGTAAAGGACCAAGCTTCATTTTCTAATGGTTCAGAATAGTTATGTCCAGCTCCTGATAATTGGGTAATTCTTTTTAATGATTTCAAATTGGATGCGTGAAGAACAAAAAATGCTTGTAATTGGCAGTACAGGTGGTCTAAGTAAAGCTTAAAGCTTCAACCTTTCGGATACCAAAGGAACCAGGTATTCAGGTTCTCTCGTGTACAAGAGTTCAAATGATAGCGAGGAGAAAACATACAACGCTATATAACCGCATTACAGTCACAAAAAAGCAAGCACCCATAATATTAGTGTCCGACTTGTAAGCAACCAAGATTGCCTTCTGTTTCCGTACTACGATTGGTTGGTTTGGGCATGCATTTGACAGTGAATCTTTTGCCGGGCAGTCGACATCACACTAACAACACCCAAACCAAAAGAATCTTGTGACATGTAAGCACTGATTTTAACAACAGCAAGAACGAGAACTAAAAAACTGCAGTGAATCCTCTCGATGCATTGATCTACTTTGCATGAAATCCATCGATTTTGGAAAGTGGGGATGGGCAGGGGTAGGACGGTGGCGGAGGGGAGGCTACCGCCGCCTCACCCTGCTTCTGATTAGCAGCGAGGCATGGAGCAAGGATTTGGGGATGGATGTCAGGCCAGGATGTCTCATAAGTTTTTCTCCAGTTTTTCCAAGGGTGCGGTCTGTAGGCGATCTTTGATCTTGGTACAGTTTTGGTTGCCCTTTGTCATCTCTTGCTTGCGATTCTCATAGGATTAAACCACCATCTTGGGGATAGGCTCTTTAGGCCCTGTCCTCCTGATGGGTTGATTTTTTGAGGCTAGGTCGACCTAAGAAGGATATAGATTTTGTGCAGGCTGAGATGTCTCAAATTGAAGATTCATGATTTGAATTTATACTGAGTAAGCTTCGTATGAAGAGGTAAAATCATGTAATTTTATAAAGTACAAGAATTTGGCGCCGGCGAAGCCGGCACTCTGTGCACTCCTTGGAGGTTTCAGAAATTGTACGTTATAAGTGCTCAAGGCTCAAATATAGATTTGATGTTGGGTATTTGTAAAGATGTACATATCATCCTACAAATGTACGTACGTTCTTTTGATTCTAAATAGTCCATCATTATTTTCCAAGTTACTAATTACTGGTGATAGCAGTGCATTAGAGATGTCATAAATACATAAGATTTCTGATGTTAAGATTGCTACATAAGCATCTAAAACTGTGCTTCTCCAGTTTGATGGCCGGGGGGATACTGTAGGAATGAGCTTTATTGCACTACAAAATAAAAAAAATAGTCAAAGTTGTACATATGGACAACACTTTGAAAAAAATGAATAGATTTTTTTTAGTACAATGCCCGCAGATAATCTTGGATTTTCAATTGTTTATTCTATCAGCAAAAGAAAGGTGGAAAAATCAAATTAGTACAATACCCAGTAGGAAGGAGTTCCAGAATAAACAGAAACTGGATCGGATCTGTGACAACAATTATTCGTTCAGAGCAAAGGATTGTGTTCAAAATTTTCTTTGAAATAGAAAGATCAAATATGCAAGGCTACGATTGCAGAGATCAAAGCTACACAGAGCCCAACTACAGTTTTTTCAGCAATTCTTCAATGGGTCCTCCTTATTTGAGCTCCAACTACAGTGTTCTCAGCAAATTCTTCAATGGGTCCTCCTTATTTGAGCTCCAATTTACCCCCTTGCATGTAAAGGCCTATGCCCCCTTCCATATTTCCTATCTTCTGCCCACAAAGACTTCATATTTCCCCCAGCCATAGAGGGTAGAGGAGTATGTGGTGGGAGACCGAAGAGATAGAGGATTAAGTGACTTTAAAGTAAGGAAGGCATGTTTAGCAACTTAAAAGCTTCAAAGATCCACAGGTAGGCCTACTGTAGCTCCAAAAACAGCTGTTTTCCTGCCTAAGAAGCCCCTGCTCTAATTTGGTCTAAGAAGCTCCTGCTCTGATTTACCTGTGGCAATGGAGATGGGTTTGATGGGCATGTATCTTTGTCTGTTTTAAATATACTGGAACAACTAGAAAAGGCAGGGGGCCGGCTCTATGATGCCATGGCTCTCAATTTAGGCAGATTTTGCTCCATTCCATTTATTCATTTTTTTATTTTTTTTTTAATTGAAGGCTACGAGTATATTAAATATATAAGTTTAGTGTACAAAATTACTTTTTACAGGGAAGTATAACACATGTCTTGCATAAAAGGATAGATAGATAAAAGCTCGGTTCTGATATAAAAAACAGATAAACCTAAAGCAACAGCTTCAGTCCTTAAAAGTGGGACTTGAGATTAAAGTTCTTCTGTTTCCTTCCTCTGCCCCTTACCATAACTGAAAGGATGCAGAAAGTACACATACAAGCTGTTGAATCTCCCCTTGTTGTCTTTGGCCTCACAAAGCTGGCCTCTTCTAGCATCAGGATTTTGGTCGCAGCAGCAGCCACAGAAGCACGGGTACTTGTGCCCTTCTATTTCTGGAGGTCCGAACACTCGAATCCACTCCTGATTTGTTATCGGGTCCATCTTCTTCCATTTGAGCTTCCTGATCCGCATAAATATGATACCTGTAAAGGCGTAAAAAAACCATATAAGAGGGTTTATCTCGCAGCATTAATCCATTTAATATCATATTCGATTTGTTTAATTACAGCCTCAGGGTGGATAATTTCACACTGGAAAATGAAATGATTCCTCCCCTTCCACAATCTCCACAAAATGATATAAAGTCTCCAATCTTTCAGGTCATTAGGCAGGAAGAAGTCTGTATGATTCATGGCATTAAGGTCAACTCCCATTATCCCCGAGGCAAGCTCAAGGATCCATTCTGACCATAAACATGTTCTAAATAAATGATCCTCATCCTCTTTATACATAAGGCACCTGGGACACACATCCGAATCTGCCATCCGAATTTTGTGTCTCTTGTGATTGGTAGCTAAAGCTTTATGCCATAACTGTCACATAAAAGATTTTATCTTGGGAGGGATTGGGCCTGCCCAGATTCCTGATGCACCTGTCCTCCCCAATCTGCCATTTAATGTGCATAGTAATGCCATTATCTTTAATCAGATATCTATAAGCAGCTTTGACTGTAAACCCAGTGTTCCCATTATGATTCCAATTGTAGTCTTCTTCTGCCCACTTCCCTTGAATAAGCATGGTATAGATATTGTTGTACAGAAGCTCACATCTTTCGTCTTCCTCCGACAAGACTGATTGACCAAACGGAATAATCCCCTGATCATTGAACATATCCCTAATGAGGTGGATGCCTTTATAACCCCATAATCTGGCCTGATCAGGAAAGTGGCAAGCTAAGCAAAGGGAAGGGTCATTGGTCAAGACGGCTGGGTTCCAGAAAATAGATTGGTCCATGGCTAAGCCTTCCTTCCAGGTAAACATTCCCCTGACCAGATTCCATGCTCTAATCCACTTCTTGATCAGCCCGGGAGTGGAGTTTGGAACAATAAATGGAATGGATTGGAATGTTCTAATCCATTCCATTTATTCATACTGCTTAAATTTACTCTGGCATTCAAGACGATTCAAAACATCTCAGAAAACACAGCCACAATAACTAGTTGCTGAGACATAGATTTAAGAAATGCGATTTTTTAAACAATACCACATAGTGCATACTGCTGAAGCACGCATCAAACTCAGTTTGCATCTCTAAATTGCCACAAGAAGGCTGTATCCCATTATTGGCTAAAAGAACAAATATTCCATACTCTTGTGGTCGGCAAAATGCCATTCTGTATGAAGAACCAGCATGAAAGCCTAGTCAGGACTCAAAAGCTGAGCCCCACATCTTGCCGGAATGGGCCAAATGCACCTATTCCAACCCAGAAATGCACTAGAATAGGCATTAGGGAAAAGACGATGTACAGGAGTTTAAGCACCAGGGTGAAAGAATCGATTCCTCTAATTACCTCTGCTACAAACTTCTCTGCTATTACAGGTTTGAGTTCTATGTAGGTCTTGCAAGTTCTTTTATCTTTGATGCTTAATGCACAATATTGTTATGGGTTATTTGATACAAGAAATTTATCGCGGCGGCCTTTCTCTGGTTCCAAACATGTGAGGTTGGACCACTATTAATGTCCAACTTGTTAAGGCAATGCCTGCCTAGTAATAGATTTTGTTTATTCGCAACTATGCAAAACACACTCGGTGTTCAAGATTCCTTCATCTCTCTTAAAAGTGGATTATAAATAGATTCCTTCATCTCTCCAAAAAATGGACTATATCATGAATATTTCTCTAGAATTGTTCATATTTCATGTTACTTTTCTAAAGGTAACATTATCGTCGTGGCCAAAAAAGAAAAGAAAAGAAAAAATAAAGCCCCTAATAAACATGTGCTTGGTGATGTGTGGAAGTACCATATGTAGAGCCGTGACATGTAGAGGTTTGATCCTATATGTCACATAAAATGTCATAACAAAAGCGAGATTGTATGCAATGAATAGGGCTTGATCTATAATAGCTCATATGGGTAAGATCTAAAGCATCTGCTCTCTAAGACCAAGTCCAGGCTGACATTTGGGGAATGAGCACCCTTGCCTATGTTATGTTGCTCATAGAATCTTTATGCAAAGTATTAAACATTGGCTTGCAATTGTAACATGGATATGGACTTCACTATGCTAAAGCATGTCGGCAACCTAATTCGTCTACATTGCTTCTAGCATGATTTATGGACTCCTATGCTCGTATCATATCAAACCCATTGGTATTTGCAATTCCTTATCAAATTGGGCTCCCATGATGCTCATATAATCTCAAACCCATTGGTTTGGTCGATATAACAAAACGTAACATTACAAACATCAAGAGTTTCTAGATGATAATATAGCAACATAAGTAAACAGATGGTCTTATTGAAAGAGCCTTTGCGTTTAGGGGCCAGGTAAATGTCAGATTTTAATCAATGGAATTTTGCAACATTTTATCTCAACAACATGTTAGATTCAAAGGAGCAATTGTCCGTGGCTGCATAACAAATCCTGCTCGCAGTTGGCAGTTCGGCTGGATCTGCATGCGGTAGTTGCCAGCAGGAATAAATTGTTTTCATGACATCCTTTATCTTCCAGAACTGCTAGACCCTAACCTCAGACTATGAGCTTGAAATTCTCGAATTACATTTGCATTTGTCCCTGTGTGTGCTAATACAGGATGCCTGGTCATCCATGTCCGTGGTCGGTTATGGACCAAATTAGGCATAATAGGAGTCCTGTCATAAGTAGTCCGTCATAAGAAAAGAACAGGCAAATGCCTCACATTAGAGCCTGAAGGAAAAAATTGTCATCAAATCTATGTGGCATCGATCATCTAATGAATACTACGGACAAAATCCAATGTCATAAAAGCAACTAGTTCTCAATATCTGCAAGGGGCAATTGATTTTGCTAGGCACACAGGTATGAGACAGTTCGGTGGTCTAGTTGAAAAAATATAGAAACATTAAATCCAAAAAAGAAAAGAAAGGAGAAAACATGAAACTTCTTGCTGCCATAGCTGTAGCTAGAAAACAGAGCGCCCATATAGCCACAATTTGCAAGCCCAAAAAAAATAAAAGAAGTGCATAATGTTTATAAACTGCTATTACCGTAATGTGAATATTGTCAAAATCGACAATTAGCTATTTAAAACTGTACGCGAAGCAAGTATACTCTTATGTGCACCCTTCACGCCCGTCTAATGACTGCCACGTATAATCCACGTAGGCCGTTTGTAGCCTCGTATATGCTCTTCACAAGAGGAAGAACCTCGGTTGGTTTTATTCATTCCAATCCATCAGCCTGCGCCCCAATCCCAAACAAGGGCGCATTGATCCGGTGCTGCAAATTTTTTTATCAGATCTAGAATCTGGTCTTTTTCGCGGTTCAAATCCATGGAGCGGGCAGTAGTTTCTGTTGCCAGATCCATAGCTCGCCGTTTACCGCAGCAGCCGAGGGCATGTCGTCGTATTCATTCTTTTCCCAAAGCAAGCTCTATCTCTTATTGCCAGGTAACGGATTCGGCTATGGTGCCCCCTTCTTTGTCTTCTATTAGAGGCATTAGCCCGCTTTTATTACCCTGGGGAGCAAGAAGCATTTCCGTTGAGGCCCTTAAACCCACTGATACATTTGCTAGAAGGCATAATAGTGCTAGCCCTGAAGAGCAGAAAATAATGGCAGAGTTCTGTGGATTTTATTTGGGTGCAGAAACACTGTCATCCTTGCCTACTGTGCTAATTGGAAGTTAGATTGGAGTAAGGGATGCCGAAATTGACGCAATAAGGAATATGGATTGACAGCCTGAATCCAGCTGCTCTTGGATGCCAGGGGAATGAAATCAAAGCTATCTCGCAGAAAGGCCATGGCAGCAGGGGATAATTTCGGGCATTTGGGGTCTAATTTAGATTTCCGCCGGAGCAGCTATGGAAGCTTTTGCACTGGAAGGGCACATAGGAAGGCAAGCCACATGCCAGAACTGTCTGGCTAGCCCAATCCATGAGCATATCCGTGACGACGCAGGCCGGAGCCTGGCCATTTTGGATCAGATTGTTGAGCCTCTTTTCAAGAGCTGCTCTCAGACCCACTGGAGTGGGCGGAGGCGTAAATCTTTGATTCCTCCCAAATGAATGTATCCTAACTCCATTCATTACCTGCCTTTTCAGAAAAGCTGGATCTTCATTCTCGTTTTCTACTTCCAGGAGCTCAACTGCGACATCGGAATCCGCATTTTTAAGTCCAGGGCTTCCACAAGCAGGGCTTTAATCCGTCCGAAATTTTCAACACCTTGAAATTATAGCCTAAATCACCTTGATTTTTCAAACCGAAATTTCAAGGTGATTTTGAGGTGATTTTCAGTTGATATTTTGGTTCAAGGTTTCAGAGAATTTTATTGCAACAAAATTACATTAAACAACAGAATCACATTGCACTTCAAAATTACATTGAGTTCACAGTTTCAAAATTACATTGAGTCACATTGAACTTCACAGTTTCAAAGTGCTGCATCAAGTGCTGTGCAGCTTTTTCAGGATATCAGAAGCTATGGCAGGATTATCGCACATAACAAAGACGCAACCAGAAAATGTGGCACCAAGGAAATTTTGCCCACCTGCATTGCTAACCGTATTTCCCTTTGTAACATTGTAGTGTCCTCCCTGTAACGCTCTCCTTGCCAATGGATCTGCCATCATCAACTCGTTGACAACGCCTTCGTCAATAAAATCCAATTCGTCCTGTATCTGCTTGTCAGGTAATTCTATGTTTTCTTTCCCAGCCAAACAAACAACCTGAAAAAATAAAAAACGAAAGACATTCATACGAAGATAGTGATTTAAAATTCAAAATAAATCAGATAAAATTACCTGCTCTTTGCACTTGGTTGAACATTCGCCTTCCATAAAAATTCCAGAATCAACCTGTTCAACATGATCTTCAGAATTTACAGCAGCAATAGTTGAGGAACCCATAACAACCTGCTACACAACATGAAACTATAAATATTTGAATGAAAAAAGATTGTTTCAATAAAAAATAATCATGGTACCTGCTTCGGAACAGCGAGCCCATTTGGAACACGATCATCCTGCACTCCAAATAACACCTTCCGCTTACTATTCATTTGCTCACTAAGGACCTCATTATATACTCGAAGCTTCCCATCATCATCAACAGGCTTTGATAGAATGGACATAGCTGTGTCGACTTGAATTTCTTTGCTCCTGTCATACCTAATTACAAAGAAAGTCAATGAAGTTAAGAAAATAACCTAACAATAATAAAAAAAAATGATAAAAAGGGAGAAAACCTTACTTGCGATACCCGTCAAGCGTGTTATGACCTGTAACCTGCATCCCCACTTCAGCTGGCACACCAGCCAATGCCAATCGCGTCACCAAAGTCACGCGTCCAGATTTGTTGCAGATGTCGGCATTAACAGTCTGACCCATCACTTTAAGCCATTTTGTGACCTGATTTGTGCCAACCCTTTGCTTATGGTACCAAACCTACAACAGATCTAATAAGTAAACATCTAAACCAAAAAAACAAAAACACAAATCAAAGAACTTACATTACTGCACGCATTATCGATCGCAGTCAAGAATAGTACGCCCTCCGTCTTATCGTCAGCCCCAAACTGCCTTGAAGGTAAATGCCTCACATACTGTTTGTAGGTGAACACGAAATCTTCTTCATAACTCCACACTGGATCCCTGAAATGATGGTCTTCATAACGCGTAGCAGAAGGATTATAATTCTTGCTGCATGCTTCCTCGTATTTCACAAACTCGCCACTCTCACTATTCTCCAAGGAAAATTGATACACCTTTAAATTCCAAATCTCCTTAACTGCCCTGATCCCAAACCTGCTACAGATATAAAAACAGAGACGTTTTTGGCAACCCCTAGGATGGAAAATTTGATGATCAACATCACCAAGCAGGTCATTCTCAACACTGAAAGGAATAACAGGTGCTTTCTTCTTCTTCCCCTTAACTCCAAGTAACCTCGAACGTCTAACAGCTACTACAAAGGCATATGTACTCTTTTTAAAGACATCTGACTTAAGGATATTGAACGGACGCTCCTCGATACCAGTCTGACCAACTCTAACCTCTTGTTTTTTTCTTAAAATCCTGCCGAGAGTCCTATACAAGCAACTAAGACTGCAAATAAAACAAATAATCTATCAGATAAACTAGCCTAACAGAAATCTGACCCTAACAGAAATCTATGAGATAATCTACCCTAACAGAAATCTGACACTAAGACTTAAATATCTGACCCTAACAGAAATCTGACTCTAAGTATCTAACCCTAACTATCTGACCCTAAGGTATCTAACCCTAAAGTATCTAACCCTATGTATCTAACCCTAAGTATCTGACCCTAAAGTATCTAACCCTAAGTATCTGACCCTAACTATCTGACACTAAATATCTAACAGAAATCTGACCCTAACACAAATTAAACATCAAGCAAATTACAGTACCTTCCCGGTGGATAAACATCCTTGTTCTTTTTCTTGATCTGCAGCATAAACTTCATGAGCATGTCAGCCAGTTCAACCGATGGAATCTCTTCAATTGGTATCCTGCAATCAAACCCAAACCGTGATCTCCAACTATCAAATCTCCTTCTAGCCCATTTAGTTAGCCCTTTAGAGCCATCCCTGCCTCCCCCTTCTGCTTCTTTCATCAGATCCGGGTCCAAAGCAAAGAACTCGTCCTTATCATCACCAGCTTGATCTTCTTGAAACCAGGCCTCATTCTGGATTTCTGCAACAAAGTTATCAAGCTCTGGGCCTTGAAATTTATTTAACAGGCCGTCAATATCTTCAAAGGCATCATCCAAAGATTCAGGTGCAACAGCAGGTAAAAGGTTAACCCCACAAGCTTCCTGAGTTGCATTGAGCTCAAAGCTAGGGTTCAGACCACTTGCACACACGTCCATGCTATAAAAGACACAAAATAAAACAATAAAGCACTTCATTCCAGCCATTTCTTCAAGATAGCTGGTCTTACTCCACTATTTCTTCAGAAAGGCGAATCTGCGAGAAAGGAAATGTTAGAAAACAAAAAATTTCAAAAACTAACTAATGGAAACGCACAATCACCTGCATGCAAGTCCAGCAGCACTAACTCGGTAGAAATAGAAGCAAAATGCCAAAAAAGCTCCAAGAACCAAGAAAACGCCTCCAAAACTCGCAAGAACGAAGAAAAAATGGCGCTCCAAGGCGCTGACCTAAGACATTATTATGGCTTCCAAGCGGTTATGGCGATTACAACATCTGCGAGAAAGGAAATGTTAGAAAACAAAAAAATTTCAAAGACCTAACTAATAAAAACGCACAATCACCTGCATGCCAACAGTAACTCGGTAGAAATGGAAGCAAAATGCCAAAAAAGCTCCAAGAACCAAGAAAACGCCTCCAAAACTCGCAAGAACGAAGAAAAAATGGCGCTCCAAGGCGCTGACCTAAGAGATTATGGCGCTTGAAGCAGCTATGGCGATTACAACCGGATCTACCACGAAAAAGAGCCAGATTTCAACTCCGGCAGCATGCCGGATCGAAAGTTACACGGCAGAGAAAGGTCGAGAATGAGAAAAAAAATTTCTTTTATACTTTTGACACGTAGGCGCCACGTCGACAAAATTTCAAGGTGTTGAAAATTTCGAGGCGAAATTTCCAGCCCAGAAAAATTTCGCCTTCCAAAAACTTTACCGGCGGTTGTACCCAGGAAAAAAACTGGGTACGTGTCACTAAAATATTAAAAGCATAAAAGAATCGAATCTAAGGAAACAGATGTGTAGATGTGTTATGTGTAGATAGATAGATGTGTAGATTGTTATGGGTTCTTTTGCAAATGCTTAATTCTAATGTGGGTTGTAAGGTTACGGTGTAGTTTGATGTTTCGTGCTAGGGGGCATATTTTATGCTTGAAAGCATCCATAAATAGGTCTGAGTCGGTGGGGATAATAACACATCTTATGCCATGGGGAAAAATATGTTAAGACAATAAAACAATGGTTTATTTAAACTATTCTTTAAACTATTAAACGATGGCCTTATAGTGCCATATAGTGTTAATCAGGCTCTGATCAATCCAGCCATAGCAGACGATATATCCAAACTGGCACGGAATTTTACAGCCGTAATTTGGCTCCAGAACAGTACATGCAGTTCCTGGAAATAATGAAAATCATCTTCCCACAACCCATCGAAACATCAAGCAAATCTCATCTGATTGGCACAGAGAAATTTTGAGATTTAGGAGCATTGAACCCTTCAATCCGGCAGCTTTAATTCTGTGGCAGGTCGACTCTTCTCTGCTTCTGCAATTTTGAGCTGAATGGGAAGAAATTTATTCGTGATTAATAAAGCAGAGTTGTCCTATGAGAGATGGCTAGAAATCTTTGCCTTTTGTTTCAAATCCAGAAATCCAGATTGCCATGGCCAGGTCTAAGAGACAGAGATCTTTCCCAAAAATCCGACCCTAGCTTTTCTGTTTCTCTGATGTAATGGCGAGTCTAAGAGCGGCACTTCTTCAATATGATGCTTCTCTCCCGCAGTAACCAACCGCCATAGCCAAGTTTCTGAATCAAAGTCTTCTGCACTGGGATCAAATCTTAATGTTCCCATATTGGGAACCATGCTGTAACCAGATCAAATGCGAATAGGTTCAGAATTCTAATTTAAAAACAAATAACCATCACAGCCCACAGGCTCTTGCTTGATTCCATCTGGCAGATATTCCCATCAAAGTCATTCTATTTCCTTCTTAATCCAAAACAACCTCTGCAAAAATCATTCGGATTGCAAACAGGGCTGGACCATCGTGGCTTCCTGCTGCAACCACAGGAATTTAAACCCCAGGCGATTATCCGCCATAAAACCCTGGCGCCAACTTGCCTGCAGACATCCACAACTCGCACTTTGCAGCCCCCAAGCAATCCGCCATAATCCCCAGCTGCCCTAATTTTTTTTAGGTTTTTTCTCCATGAAATATTTATTTTTGGATTTTTTTTGCCCTGAAAATCACTTTTTTTTTTCCTACTAATCATATATTTAGGAAAGATACTCTTACCTTTTCTTGCTGGTGGAAAGGAAAAATGTGATTGAAAGAAAAATCAGGTACTCAGGCATTTTTAAGACTTCTTAGTTTGTATTTTTTAAGACTTCTTAGTTTGTATGGAAGTACATTGCTGGGATTGTTTGGAATTGAATAGCTGAGCTAGGGATATGTTCTAGGCAGATTATCTACATATCTTTCATCGGCCTTTTGAGAGAGGAGTCTGGCGGTTGGGCAGATTCTTTGTCTAGCCAGCTTAGGTTGAATGGTTACCCCAACAATGCAGCGTTTGATTTGATTCAATTCATAGATGATTTATTTGTGTATAAGCTAAGAGACCAGAATCCATAAGCGGTGGCAGCTTTTATGAGCAGAGTGGTAGGCTGCTCTTCTTACACTGATGTTTTCCTTCTTTCACTATTTTGTATTCTGGTAAGAGTATGTAGTGGCAGCTTGGTGGTATAGGTTGTCTTCTATTCTACTCCAAATGTAGTGTATAGGTAGAATTGGTGATTTGCTCTGATTAACGAGTTAGTTGTGCTAATATGTATCAAGGATGTATGGGCTCCTTGATTGGATAACAGAAGTGGAAGATTCACTCACGGGGTGACCCTTTCAGTGGAGATTGCCAAGCTAGGGGATACACAATAGCTTTTATATCTTGCACCAGGCTTAGGGGAGAAGTTTGGAGGCTACGCTTGTTCTAAGTCTAGCCAGCTTTAGGCTTGTGTGAGCCCGATAATGGAGCACTAAACTATGCTTTTCAATCACAACATTTTGAGAATCAGGTTTAGTTATTGGTATCTATCTTATACTCTTTTGAATTGCTGCTATTCACCAGAATAAGTTTCAGTTCATGGAGGATGAAGATGGTTATACCATTCCTGTAGTAGACCACCTTGAAGATTGAATGTACTTTTCATTATATGAAATACAAAGATTTCCTTTTCTCCAAAAAAAGAAAGAAAAAGAAATCCATCGATCTTCATATACTGTTAGGATTTGAGACATCTAAACCATCGTATCTTGCGGACTCATCACAAATTTCCAGTGAAGGCCCATAGGATAATATAGGGAATATTTGTGTAAATCTTAAGAATAGAATAGAATAGATTTTTTAACGTCCACGGAGACCAATAGGTCATGGGACCCATACAATGGGCTAGTACAATCATTACTACTAGGATTAAAAAAACCCTGCCTCGAAATGTTTTCAATTTTGCAAAGGCAAACCCACTATAAATTCTTTCAAAAGGTCTAGATAATATTTTAGTATAAGGTAAAGCACCGAATCAGTTAATGATAAAGGCAGTGGAGCAACCAACACAACATCAAGGAAAAGGTGACAAATATCTTTCTTATCAAAATGGGATAGGGTTGGTTTGCATGAGGGAATGGCGCAAGTAATGCCACATGCGGCGTTCCCTTTCGGATTGCGGCGCCTTATGCGGGACGCGGGCTGGCAGCATTGATGGCCAGTTTTTGCACTGGTCCAAGGTGCTTGAATACTGCCATTACTAAGAGTTTCAATGCTCTTTTTACTTCTAGCTCCCTTTACGAATTTTTGCGTCCAGATTTTTTCCCTGTTCTATATACATTAGAGGTAATTTGAGATCTCATTTTGTCCCATTAAGGAATGCTTAAAAAGCCACATCAGCTTTTTAAACTGTCCAATAAGAGAAGAGCTCCAGTGTATTTAAATCCAGTATTATGTGGCAGCAGTAATTAATGCAGTTCTAACTAACTTTTGCAGCTTGTCATTTTTCTACTATAACTTTTGATCAAAAACTCCGATTCGAACACTATTTGTGGCAATGGATTCGTCTCCTCAAGATCTTTCTAATGACAACCCATTGTTATATCTTTTGGGATGTAAATATATAAGAAAAGAACAAAAAACCATATTTTAAGGTTAACACATATGGCTTGTATTGAAATACATCATAACCATATATCATTTGAAAGATCTTTTCAGTCTGCATCTAATGCAACAAACGCCGCAACATTTTCATGAGTAGATCAAAAGTTATAGGGAAAAAACGACAGCAATGAAGTTGTTAATGCTGCATTAATTGCAGTTTGATGTAGAGTACTCATTCTATTGGAGGATTCTTATGGGGACAAAAGGAGATCTCAAATTACCTCTAATGATTTCTTGGCCCCTTAGAATTTCTTGAGTTGAGCTCTATTGCCGGATTGTGCATTTTGGTCGTGGCAAGTATACAAATCCGAGCAAAAGTGGAAATGCATACTTGCCACTGCTCAGAACTCTTTTCATTTTGAGCCACCATGCCTACTAGGTGAACGCATGTATCTTTACAGGCAAATACAATAGGTAAATGCGTGCTCCTTTACAGGTTTCTTGGGGTATCTTTACAGGTAGATGCAGCATGTTCTTCTATGGATAAATGCAGCAAGTGATCTGACAATTTGTCTAGGCAGTGATATGATTGTGGTGACTGAAATATGTTTCTGGGCTTCATCATAAGGATTATGCGAGATCTTGATTAAGATAATGGTGTTATACGCCCAAAGCCAAAGGTGAACAGGAATTATTATCAATAACCCTTTAACTCATATTTTCCAATCTTAGACCGCATGTAATTCCAACAATAAGGAGCATGTAGATTATTATTTAACCAGGGGCAGGATTGTGGTTGCATGTAGTAGAATATTTCCTAATCCCAAGGTTGGAAATACAGGAGACCATTCATCAATGATCCTCACCTCTTTATGAAAGCTTGTACTTTTTACAAAAAAAGAGCTTGAAGGCTATCATTATCAACTCATATATAATGCAGTTTGCTTTTCTGTTTGAGCCTATTTTGTTTGATGCTATTTTGTTTGCAGAATCGTGAAGCTGACACGTGGTTTATTTTGTTTGAAGAACTGTGAAGCTGACACGTGGTTCCCTTTTTCTTGCTCTGCACTCAACCATTGCGCTGCAACAAAGGGTTCTCCAGAAGCCAGCGCTCCGGCGAGCCCCCTGCATCCATTTTCTTGGGATGAGGAAAATAGGTCCTGGGATGAAATGCCTGGAACTCCTAAGCACAATACAGAATCAGTACAGAATTTCAATAAGATGAAAAAAAAACAGGTTATTTGCTTCAATATGGCGCCGGTTCTGGCGCCTCAGATGGTTTGCTGGGTCGGCAATCTGGCGCCACAGAGGAGAGGACGAAGAACAAGGAAACTAGAAGTATAATGTGGTGGGTCTGCTTGACAGAGTGTTTGCCTAGATAAATAAGCTAGTAGAAAGCTGATGCTTGGCCGATCTGGCCAAAACAAGAGCTCTTGCTTCTTGCATGACGAAGAACAAGAAACATGGTCTGAGCTTTTGAGCCTGATCAAAGGGGCTGGTATAGATCTGTCTGCCCTATGTGAGAGAGAAATAAAAACGGTTGCTCAGCCCAGCAAGCAATCTTGATAAGCATAGTGGAGATAGGTTGGAAGAAAATCCTGTTGCAAATAAAGATGGCAGCATGAATAAATACAGCCTACAAGTTACTGAGTGCAGGCGAAAATTTCAGTACAGAATCAGAGTTCCAATTTAGCTCCACGGGCAGGGTACCCGTTTCCCTTTCTCCATCTAGCAGAGCAACGCAGGGCAAGATAGGGCAGAGCAGAGCACTGGATTTGGATCAATAAGTAATGGGAATTTCAGATCTACACCTATTCCGCATCTATTAGCCTACCCAGGGCAGGCGTGGCCGGGGTTCGAATGGCAATTTCTACAGACCAAAAATTGGTCACCCAGAAGTCGGAAGAAGTATTTCTAGCTGCGAAGGTTTGTTTTCTTACTCCATTGAAGGTTCCATTTCAAGATTTTGTCTCATTTGTTAAGTGTAGATTCGTCATTGTTACCTAAGCAATTGCATAGTATTTGCTTAACTTAATGGCAGGTGAATTTAATTTCGGAACCTAACATAATCACTTGCTGCTTTTCTATGATTGGAGTTAAAACAAGCTATCAGGATCGACATGATAATGTCTGTGATAGTTCATTTCTCTGTCTCAAGGAAGTTAAATATTTATGTTCTCCTAGATTTAACTGTTGACTACTGAACAACTAATAGACTTGGGATAATAGACTTATTGATTCTCACATTATGTTAGCATACAATTAATAAATCAGAAAGCATTATCACTAAGTCCTCAAATGTTATTTTTATTCCAGGAGCTCATGCCTGGAGAAGTTAATTCACCAGTGAGAGCTTTTAAATCAGTTGGTGGTCAACCTATTATATTCGACCGGGTAAAAGGATCAAAAGCATGGGACATTGATGGCAATGAGTATATAGACTATGTTGCTAGTTGGGGCCCTGCAATAATTGGGCATGCAGATGATGTGGTATGCCAGCTGTTTAACCTTTGTATTCTTTTCCTCCAGGGCACTTGAATTTGTAATAAATTATTCTCCTTGGATGCTTGCTTCAGGTAAATTCAGAACTTATAGATGCCCATGCCCTACAAAAAGGCACAAGTTTTGGTGCTCCATGTGTTTTAGAGAACAAGCTTGCAAGGATGGTGATTGACAGCAATTTTGCGCCATTTGTTGCAAAGGACCCAGTTCGCAGAGTGTAAACGAGCAGGGAGCTGTAGAGGAGAGGCCACAAGACACCACAAAGAGAATGACACCACAAGACCACAGGTCTGCTTTTGCACCATCATAACCTTGCTATGTATAACTTCTGGAGCTACATAACTAGGAGTGCCACATGTAGTATGCAACATACCATCCACCCCTGCAAAGCACTCAGACCAAAATCTAGACCAAAATCTGATACCTTTAAATCTCCCTTTGAATCCAGAAGCAAATTCTCTGGCTTCAAATCCCTGTGGTATACTCCATGGCTATGGCAATACTGCACTGTGTTGATGAGTTGTTGGAAATATTTCCTTGCCTCATCTTTGCACAGCTTTTTCTGCTCCATAATTCTGTCAAAGAGTTCCCCTCCAGATGCATACTCCATAACTAGGTAAATTTTGGTCTTGCTTGCTAGCACCTCATAGAGCTCGATTATGTTGGGATGTCTGAGCAACTTCATTGTAGAAATTTCCCTTTTGATTTGCTTCACCATATGGGGAACGAATGCTTTCCCTTTATCTAACACTTTGACGGCCACCTGCTCCCCTGTTTCTAGATTTGTGGCTAACCTCACCTTGGCATAAGTTCCGGTTCCTAATAACCGGCCAAGCTCATACTTTCTAACTCTAACGGGCTGCAAATCATCCATCTCTAAAAACGCAATACAAAACTGGAGGAGTAATGAAAAAGAACACAGGGCGAAAGCAAAACTACTGAAAAATGAATTCCATAGATAGAACAAAGAGGGTTTACCCGATCTATCAAAATACAGAGCTACATGAAGAGCAGACTGAATCGTGCTAAAATTCTGAATACTATATTGCTTGCAGAGAACGTCGAAGGAAGAACCAGGTAACTGGTCAGTTAACAAGTGCAGACACATGGCTGAGATCTGTTGCCTAGTTTGAGAGATAGTAAAAGTGCATCCTCATTTCTTATTAGATATTTATTATTTCACTTTGCAAAAGCTGATATCTTCAGTTTTAACTTAGGGTTTAAGGTTTGTTTAAAGGTATAATGATGAAAGCCCCTTAATCACCCCCATAAAAGGGCTTTGGATATATGCCATCACACTAACACGGGTTTTATATTGCAGGCAGATTTTTCTCTGAGTCTCTGGATCTCATGTGGTTCATTTGGAATGTGCGAGAATATACCCAGATATCACAACAATCTTAGGAAGATTAGGCAACACTTAATATCTGCACTTTTTAACTAAGTTTGCATATGATCTTTTACCATATACTATCCCCAAAAATCTACAGATATTTTGAGTTTTAAGGGAGATAAAATGCACACACAATACTAGCATTACTCAGTTAACTTAGTCTTCACTTTATGTTGTGTCTGAACATATCCGAGGAGGGGCAGGAGAAGGACATTTCTTACATCACTGGAAAAGATCACTGGAAAAGATGATTAACTAGAAATGCATGTCATAAATTGCATAAGTCCAACTTCTATTGAAGTGTTGAAGGCTATGTAAAACTAAGGCGATGTGTTGCAATTTTGGTCAGGCGGCCAAAGACCTGTGAGATGATATCAATGCTCTGCTCCTCTTCTGGAGTGGCAAAATGGGTCAGATGGCAGCCTCAGGGGGTTTAGGCCCCTTCCTTCCCTAGCTTATACTTGTGTCAGTTGTCTTTGTTGTTGCCTTTTGAGTCTCCAGACTGCCATTGTCATTTTGTTGCATATAACACTGCCTTTTGCAGGATGGGGAGTGAGATGATTGAGGGTGGTTTAGTTAAAAAATTTCATTTTGAATTGCCCTTCATAATACTTGGGTCTCGAACTTGGGTCCGTTTGGCTTTTTGCTTAGAACATCTACTATGCTTGCATTTCTCGAGATTCCTCCACCTTCATATTTCTTGATCTTTATTTGTGCACTTACTACATAAAGTAGTTGGTTATAAACATTTCGCTTAGTACCGATCTACATGCACTACACACACCATATTATGTTATAACAACTTCCTAGAACTTAAACACAAGGTTTCATGAACACCACATGCAGGTTCAAATCCTGCATGTTGTAGCACGCATAGATAAGTTGGTGAAGAGAAACGTTCGCGGCGACCGCTAGGCCGCCGCGATAAGTTTCTTGTATTAATAAGAATTTCATGCATGTCCTAGAGACTCTTAAGGCTTTTTTTAACTTTATTCACAAAAAAATCCTTGAAGGCAATTTTATTATCATTTTGATTCTGTATGACCAAGCGTTAAGGCCTTTATACTATTTGCATGAGATGGTAGAGCATACCATGGGTAGAAATGAAGAGCAAGAGATGTTCTGGAAGGAAAGCCAGTGTGCATGGCCACTTACCTTTGCAAAAGTGAGCAATTGTGAATTGGCAGATACAACTGAGACAAAGAAAGGCATCATTTACAGAATTCCTATACAGACTACAATATAGGAAGCTCATGCCTCGTCTCTTAGGGCAGTATATAACAATTGATCTCATATCCATGACGAATGAACTTTTCTGGTGTATCATCTTATAGTTGAAACAGATGAAAAATATATATTAAACGAATATGATTTGATAATATCAATTCACTAGTCACATTAGGGAAAGGGTTTTTGCAGAAGCATATTTTCTTGGATTAGATGCAAAAAGATAGATTGCAATGTCCAAAGATCTACATCTAGCCAGGGATAGCTGTACGTACATAATTATTTTTTGTACGTATAAAGTCTAAAAATACGTATTTTTAGATTAAATACATATTTTTAGGTTAAATATGTATTTCCTGTATTTTTCACCTGCCGGCCGAAAGAAAAAAAAATTCGCGTCGCTTATGCAAAAAATGCTTCACATAAGTGAAATTGCTCTGCGTATGCGTATCTTTTTTTTTTTAGATTTTCGCGTAAGCGAAATAATAGTTTCGCTTACGCGAAAAATGTTTAAACTTCGCGTAAGCAAAACTATTGTTTCGCTTATGCGAAGTTTTTTTAATATATCTGCGACATATATATATATATATATATATATATATATATATATATATATATATATATATATATATATATATATATATATATATATATATATATATATATATATATATATATATATATATATATATATATATACACACACCATTTCGAGTTTTTTGCGCAGAAAGATGTAAATCTTCTGTGCCCTGCCCCATAAACGGAGCCCTTTTTTTGTTTTTTCTTACCTTTTCTTAGTTTTTAGGCCAAAATTAGTTAGTTTTTGTTTGTTGTTTCTTTTTCTAGGTCTAGATGGAGTCCATGGTTACGCCCTTGCCTGTTGCCCCTCTCCACAGAGGGGCGTGACAATGGCGAACATCTTGTTCTATGGATGACGGCAGACTTAATTTTTTAAGTAAAATTATTAAAAAAAAATAAAAAATAGAACTTTTGTTGCCTACCCTTTTCATCGACAACATTAATAGTGTTAGAGAGTTAAAGAGAGATTTAGTGTTAGTGTTTCGGCGTGTCCTAGGCTGAGGTAGTGATCCTCGCCTAGTGTGCCACAGTTGAATCGTGCCATGCCGAGGGTGGGTGTCATTGCCGATGTCGAGGATAGCTAGGGTCGACATTTCATTGTGTATAGCTCTCTCCTGGTGCCGTTATTGGCTTCGGTCACGCGGTATCGAAAGGTGGGTGTTGTACTCTCATGGAAGGCTAGGAGGATATCTTAATAAGATATACGCTAGCTTCTGATGGTGTTGACGACGAAAGTCCAACACTGGACTGACGTATATTCTATTAAGTATACGTTTGGTCTTGTCTTTTGAAAAAAGCTTGACTGGCCAAGTACAATATGTTGAGTTGAGTGTGCCAACCTCTATGAGGGAGTTTCCTTGTGAAGTTAGTAGCTGGGTCAGATCATAACTTCAACTTGTCAAAGAGAATGAGAAAAATGCATTTCTAGGGTTCCTATAATTGTTGTCCCTTGAATATGGATACCAGATAAGCTTCAACTGCTTCTGTAATGCGAGCATGTAAATTGACTAAAACTGTTCTTATTTGCAAGATCTAAAGCTACAATATGGCCAATATTAATTGCACAAGTTACTCCAACCCACGTGCAACATTCTGATGTATTCCATGATGCATAATAACCATTGGGATCTGGAAAACTTATCTTGATATCCAGAAGAACCTTTCTTTATGAGAAGATGCAATGTGAGTAAGCGCCCACAAGCGAAGCTGAAGTGACAAATTAATACAGAACTAAAGAAAAATTAAGAAGAGATGTCATGCTGATGGAAAGATGAAGAAGGATGTGAATAAACTAGGATGACAGAAAGGGTTATATATAAGAAAAGAGGAGGCATGGCTATGGCGGCCTCGTGGGCAGCCTACTGCTATATTACAACTAAATCAATGCGCATCATCAAATCCTGGACTAGGAGATCAGAAAATTCAAGAAGTAAAATATCAACAAAGAAGCATCTGAGATAAACAAATTTAATTATACAGACTTGGCATTCATATAAGACTTTGAGATCTTTTAGAAACAAAAACAACTGCAAATGGAACAAAAGCTATACCTTCTGCAACAAGATCATCAAGAAGCCCTACAAGGAGGGGAACTTTGGAACCAACACAAGCTCAACCTTCTATCGTTTATAGAATGCTGTTCCTGCAGAGCTAACTTGATATTCAATTCAGAAATACATGTAGCATTATCCCAGAGGCCATGATCCCTGCATCCTTAAGCGCACAAAGGACCTTATGGCAAGAAGGGATCGTTGCAGTGCATAACAAATAATCCGAATAAGAACATTGTAGAATCAAATCTGACTATTGTGTTTTCTACTTTCTGTGTGTTTGTCCTCTGCAAAATCTTAATTGTTGGAACCATAAAGCATAGCTAATTTTGTGGCCTGCATGTATAGAACTCTTGAAGATTATTGATTTTGTAAATATATGCCCTGGCATCATCAATAGTCTCACTCATCTCACCATTACAACTCAAAATGATGAAAACTATGGCAGGGGAAACCTTTAGAGATTAATGAGTTGCATGCCACTCTTCAGAATCATAAGCATCTCCTTTGTCAGTAAATGTAGCACAAAGCGTTGTTGCAAGATGCAGAATCTTCATAAAAAAAGCTTAGGGCATGGCTGTTCGAATGGCTTCCCCACGCTTAGGCTCTTCATGCAGATTCCTTTCCCAGATTCAGGACTCTCCTAGAAGCTTTCAAGTCTGCTAAGTCTCTAGCTTGTTGCAGGTAGTGAATTGGAGTAGGTTTATTGAACATGCATCTATGCACGGCTGTAACCCCGTAGCATATAGATATTGGTGTAACTGCTACATTACTGGGCCAACCATACTTAAAGCATGTCTCACCATTCACATACGTCTTCATAAACGTATCTTTCTATGCAGTAGCTCTATAATGAGTAAGTCTGAGCAGATCCTTGTTCTGCTTATGTGTCATCTCCAAGAGCAATTTGCAGTTGGTGTCGCCCTCTTCCTCGTAGAAGATTATGATCCCTTGTTTGGTCATCTTGTCCGCTTCCTTTTTTCCTGGAGAAGAGTGTTAAGTCCATTTGTCTTGGAGAGATCAACGAACCACTCGGCACCCTCATCCATTTCCTCTTCAGGGCATGGAGGGTCAGTTCTATAAGAATTGGCCCTTCATCATCTAAAGTGAGATCATATAGTGTCACATCTGTGTCGTCCACCCTTGGCTTCTTACCAGGAATATGCCCGAAATTAATAGGAGTCTTCTTCCTATTTGGCGCTACAAAACAAGATGAACGTAATTTAGCAAACTTTTTTGAACATGAGATCACGCTTGGCATGAACTTAAAGCTCTAACTTATAGTTTAATTCATGCTTGGCGTGTTTCTAACTCCTTATATAGAACCATACATGCCTTTACCATACATAGACCCCTTATCCATCCAGAACAAGACACTTCGTCCATAGCTTTACCATCCATATCCTTATTGAACACTATTATCCCTAATTGTCCCTTCAATACAAACACCACCAGCTCACACTAGGCGTGTAACCCCATGATTTAGCAAACTTTTCAGAACATGAGATCAGGTCAAAACTACAGAAAACTATAGCGAGACTATATTCTAAATGCCGAGAATCGGAGAATTGATAGAGGCCTATATACGTTGTACGCTGTAAGGAAAGAATTCAAATTCATGCAAAACATAATAATACTCTCTATACAATCTGTATTCTATCGTGAATAGGCAGATTAAATACCTTGAATAGGGGTTTGATCAACATCCTCTGTAACTTGAGAAGAGCCGGGTTTTGAAATTCCTTGGCCACCGTTTCCTCGTCCCCGTCCGCCTCTTGTTTTAGAAGACATCTCCGTATCTAGTAACAGAGCCGGAAGGTTGCTCAGATAAGCGCTCGAGCTACTTGAAAAAAAAGAGTTGCCAAGAAATAACTTTGTACCTGCACGAAAAATTTGAATTTCAAACGAAGTTAAATATGCGGTTTCAAAATAATCTTGACACAAAATAATAATGATGAAGATTCACTTTCAAAAAAACCCGTTCGCCGACTTCTTTCATTGAGTTTTAAAAAAACCCATCCGTCGAGTTTTTCATTGATTATCCCGCCTAAATGTAGTTAACCTAATCTTTCGTGTAACTCAAACCTTTTCCGGGCGCCTGTTCTGATAACTTATATAAGATTTTTTCGATAGTAGGCGTCTGAATAGGCAATTGTCTGCAGTGTCAGAGAGGAATGTTTTATGTTAACTATAAATCAGAAAAGAAAGTTAGGATTATGCAAGATCGATGCCATCAATCTGACTGCAAATTGTCATGGAATTCTGCTCGGGGATAAGTATGTCCGAGTTACAGTCATTAATTGCTGCGCTATGAATGAAGCTTTAACTCATAGAGGTGGGGATACAGTTGGTGAAAGCGTTGGGACTTTTGTTGTATGTCCAAGAAAATGATTAAAAAGGGTATATAACAAGTATTAACTTGGAGAAAGATAGGCGTAGATAAAATTGTTATATTGATTGATAAATTTTACAATTATAATCTGGATAAGCCAGACATATAAAATCTCCTCTGCAAAACTCCCAGATTGAGTCAAGCCCAGTCTATTGAGTAGCCGGCCTGTCGATGACCACATTTCCATTGTAGCTCTGGGTGAATTTTGTAGGTATGACCCTAGCAAAAGTCCCAGGCTCCAGCTCAACTACCTCGGGCTCCACCTCCATTGCCACTTGAGGCATTGCGTCATATACTGCCTGCTGTGGTGGTTCATGTTGAGGCAAGTGGGCATAGAGGTTAGCTACTAGAAAATGACACTCCTGGTTTTGAGATTCAAGCATGCAGTTGCAAACTTCACTTTTGATCAACTCATGCACTGCATTATCAAAGTGATCAGATAAGATGGCCAACCCCCTCGTTACATATGTCGCGCACTCTAGTAGTACCAATTAGTAGAGCTCTTGCAATATAGCCAACCTTAGGAAAAAAGTACAAAAATATGACCCTGTTATTGTGCTAGATATTCATGATGTCCATAATGTAATCGAAATATTTAACTTGCCCTACTTCACCAAACAACTCATCAAGATGAGGCAAAGCATACCTATTCTTTACAGTAATTTGATTCAACATTCTATAGTCAATACACAATCTTAGGATACCATCTTTTGTTTTCACAGATAATACAAATCCCA
Organism: Isoetes taiwanensis; assembly: GCA_021234155.1. Taxonomy (NCBI): domain Eukaryota; kingdom Viridiplantae; phylum Streptophyta; class Lycopodiopsida; order Isoetales; family Isoetaceae; genus Isoetes; species Isoetes taiwanensis. Next base: position 2,258,511 of record JAJEKV010000010.1, on the reverse strand, counting down.
AACAGTGAACTTCAGTCTATTGTCTTCTTGAGTTCCATCAATTCTCGGGTTTGCTAATCAAGGTATGACAGACCAGCCCTTTGCTTCTATGGATAAAAATTATCATTCTGAAGATCATAACTTTGAGAAAGGCAGGGAAAAAAACAATTAAATTTTGTCTCTGAATCTGAATTTGAAGAAAGATAGTGTAAAGGTCCTGAGCAGTGATACTCCAAGGCTCATTATGCAGTTCAAGGAGAACAAGAAGAATGTTGAGGGAGGTAATGACAATATCAAGATCTCTAGTTATAATGTTGATGATTGGAAAGATATTTTCTAGTATATTAGTGACTATTCTAGCACCTCTGAGTTGGGACACCTGGAGTACACCATCGAAACCAACTTGGATAAGGAGGAGGAAGAAGGAGGAAAGATAAAAAGCATACCCTCGAACTAAGAAGAAGTTCAAGGGTTCATAGAAAAACTCAGTTCTATGGATGTTAATTTAAAGTGCCTCTCTTAGAATCTTCAAGGGATCAACTCCAATATCAGGCGGGATAGATTAAAGGTCTGCCTATCTTCCATTAACTTTGATGCGGTTTTCTTTCAGGAACATAAGTTACATGACGATGATTTTGAGAGACTTATTTACAATTCTGTCCCCATCAACTTCAGATTGTGGGCTATTAGAGCTAAAAATTCTTCTGCAGGAATTTCTATTGCCTAGAAAGATATTTAACTTCTCTAACATTCAATGATGCATGGGAGCAATGGCAGATAGCAAATTCTCCATGGTGATCTGGGAAATGTCAGGTTTCCTTTAATTAATATTTATACCCATAATTAGCCAGCTGATAGGGTTCCCTTTTGGACAGTAAGAAATTAATAATTTTTATGATGAATGCTTGGTTGCTGGTGACTTTAATATGGTTACTCATGAATTTATGAGAAGTACTAATTTCAGGCCCCTCCTTGATCAGGAGCTAAACTCCTGGACTCATTTGGTTACTTTGCATAATCTTAAGTTAGCTAGAATCCAGCTTAATTCCTTCAGTTGATTTAATCATAGGATTAATGGGCCAATCCACTGCCTTCATAGAAAAATTTTACATTAGAATACATCTCTTCTTGATCATAATGACTTTCTTCATGAGTTTGAGTAGGTTTATAATACTATCTCTAAACCTACTGCTTCTTTTGGTTGGATGAATTGGTGGGTCAAGATAGCAAAGGTAATAAAAAAATGGCTCAAAAATTGGGGTAAACTGATCTACAGGTGAAAGTATCAAAATCTAGATGCCTTCAGGCATCAGCTCAAGAACACCCTTCTGGATCAGCAGATAACATCAAAATTCAGATTGAAGATGAGGAGGTTAGCATTGCAAAGTGCTGGCAGCTCAAAGTTAAAACTAGGGAGCTCAAGGATGATGAAAGAAGTAATTCGATGTATTTTTTTCATCAAAACCAAGTGCAGGATTAAGAGGAACCAGATTTACAGTGTTCTTATTAATGGTTGCAATATCTCTGAGGATCTTGAGCTAAAGAGAGCTGCTATAGAAACTTCAAGAACATAATGGATACTAACTAAGATGCTGCAGATATTGACATGGATAATTTTATTAAACTTTAGCAGGTAGTCCAAAATCAGCATAATGAATTTATGACTGTTCCTTTCACCATTGAGGAGCTATGGCTCAACATCAAAGGTATGGGAAATGGTAAGCATTGAGGAGCTATGACTCAATATCAAAGGTATGAAAAATGGTAAGACATCCGGGCCTGATGGTTTACCTGTTGAATTCTTTAAGAAAACTTGGAGTATCATTGGTCCTAATGTTACTAATGTTTGCAATGAGTTCTTGCTTTTAAAAATTTTGGATTGCAAGATTAATACTAGTCTCATCACCAGTATTCCCAAGATTGATGAGCCCATGTTTTCTGATTATAGATCTATATCCCTCACCAATTTCATATATAGATTATCTTTGCCTCTATTGCTACCCGTTTGAAACCCATTCTGGATCATATTATATCCAATACTCAAAGTGCTTATCTTAAAGGTAGATCCATTCTGGATATTATTGCTACAACCATTCTTGGAATGCATTGGGCAAAGGTAAACGTTGCTCTGCTTAAGCTTGGCATCACCAAGGGCTTTGATACTCGAAGTTGGAGGTTCCTTTGTAAATGCTGCCAGAGATTGGGATTTTCTCAAGATGTCATCAACATCGTTATGGCTATTCTGAGACTCTCCAGATCTTCAGTCCACAGCATGGAATAATTTAAAGGCTAAGCTTAGCTATTTGGCAATTTTTTTAGCACATTATAAAAAAACGTTGGCTAAAGTAAATGGGAAAATTAAGAAAATAATAATACTTTTAGCTTAATGTTTTTTGTGTTCGCACCAATCTCCGATCTCTTTAACCAAATGCTAGAAAGTAAGAGAGTGAAATTTTATGTTGTTTAGCTAAACCATACAAACTTTGGGAATAAATTTCGGGCTAGTTTAGCTAACGTCGTTCTAGTTTATAAGAAATATATGATTAGTAATCTATTCTCTAGCATATGTGGAATAATTTGAGGCTTAGATAAGAAAATGACTAAAATAAATGGAAACAAATGAAAAAAGGCTAGTAATTCTAGCTTGATGTTTTTCGTTGATCACACCACAGAAATGTTTGGGATGAATTTTGGGTTAGTTTATCTAAATGCTAGAAAGTATGAGAAAGAAAATATGTAGAGTTTATCTAAACCACAGAAAGTTTTGGGATTAGTCTCGGGAAAGTTTAGCTAAAGCTATTATAACTAACAAGAAATATGCGATTAGTAATTTGTTCCCTGGTCCTCAGCAATGGGGAATGTAGTCCCTTCTTTAAAATATGGAGGGGTGTAAAGCAAGGTTGTCCTCTCTCCCCTTTTTTTGTTTATTATTGCTATGGAGGCTCTCAATGGAGCCTTCGGGCCATCAATTTTTTTCTCCTTTCTCTACTTTCATGTTTTTTGCATCTCAGACTTCCTACTTTGAGATACGCAGAATCTACGGGTTACACTTCCCTTTAGAAAAGGGCCCTATATATGTACTTTTTTATATCTTATCAATAGAATAATGCCTTCAAAAAAAAAAGAGGGGGTTGACACGGAGGTCTAGAAGTAAGAGCAGATCTAGGTTTCAATTATATTTCATCGTCAGTTGCTCTAACTAGAGGCAATTCTTTCAACTCTTGAGGAGAAACATCTTAAAATTCTTCCAACACTTTACGAGAAACTAGTTCATCTGCTAAATCAGTCACATTGCCAACAAGCTTTATATTTCATCGTCAGTTGCTCTAACTAGAGGCAATTCTTTCAACTCTTGAGGAGAAACATCTTAAAATTCTTCTAACACTTCATGAGAAACTAGTTCATCTACTAAATTAGTCACATTGCCAACAAGCTTTATTCTCTCCTAAAACATCTTTTTGCTTGCCTATAACTAAGTGGTTCAACATTTCAGATTTCAAAAGTGTTTTCAAGCCTATACTCCATCCCAGTTCTATCATGGCAAACCCAAAAAAATAGTCTATCAAAGCCTTAACATCTCTAAGCCATGTCAATTCCAAAATGATATAAACAAGGTTTAAAATGAAACGCACTTATTTAAGAAGTGCGTTTGAAAGATTCCTTTATAAAAATTGGAAACTTGAAAAAAAACAGACAAAATAGGGAGCAAAATAGATTGTTAAGCAATTAGCATTCGAAATACCCCCAAAAAAGCAACATTTTTGAAGCCTTTTCATTTTTTAAAGAGGGCAAAAAAAAAAAAAAGCTTGTTTTGAGGAGGGTGACATTAAATTTAAAAGCTGAATAAGTATTTATTGCTGAAAATAGAAGGAAATACAGTTTGTCTTTTTGCAAGCTTAATATAAGTACTAAGAAAATTAAACATAGGGAAGACAAAGAGTGTGAAATCATGGAGCAAGAAAGAGTTGCTCTAATTAAGCACTGTTGAAGAGACAAAGCTTTCAGATTAAAAATCATCATCAAAATATGTTATATTTCTTAGCACATAGTTTACAATGAAAGTTAGTTTGTAATCTTGACTGTATAAATTTATACAACTGGTGGAGGAGGTGGTTCTTCCCAGTCCACAGGACTCTCGTACCCCTTAGGATCTGACTCTTGTGAGGGTATGATAGCAGAGACGCCTGCTTCTGATTCCAATGGCACAGGTACAGGCTGTTTCTCTAGCTCGGGCACCACAGGCTCTAAGTCGACAAACTCCACCTCCTCATCTCTTCTTCCTGTAAGTGGAGGCTGGATTTCTGTGTAAGTGCCCTTAGCATCGCTAGCACCGTTCTTTGCTCCCAGTTCCTCATTTTCATCAAGAAAGGATTCACAAGAGCTTATCCTGGTCCTGATGAAACTTACTTTATCTGGGTCTATGTCGACTGAGACGACATTGCGGCCTGCTTTAAGGGTGCAAACTGCTGTGGTGCCTGATCCAGAAAAGGCATCTAAGATCCAGTCTCCAGGGCGAGAAAACCACTGTACCAAATTATTAATAAGCGGCGTGGGCCGATAATAGGACACCACGGCCTTTGTCATTTGTGGGTCTCTTTAATTTCTGTAAGCATTTGGGAACCGAAATGCATTGCGGGGAGGAGTCTTCTCATTTGCGTGTTAAAATGAATCATGGTTTTTGGTGTCCGTATTTGTAAAACCTATATGAAAATTTCGAAAGCTTGACTCACTAAAGCGGACCACCACCACCATGACCCTTGACGTTTGTTTTAAGCCCGCCAAGCAAAACAACAATTAGAAATTAGTAAAAAGAAAACAAGGAAAATAAGTTAGCCTTAGTGTGGCGGTATAAACTTATCTGACGGTTGCCTTGTCAGATAAATTTATACCCGGCGGCAAGTCAGTATAAATTTGAACGGACATTGCCTTCTTTGTATAAATTTATACCGCGGTTGTTCCAGCCTTTAAAATTTAAACCTTAAGACAGATGTGGTATAAATTTATACAGTGGAGTTACCGTAAAACAAAAAGCGTTAATTGTGAAGCTTACCAAACGCAGTTTTCGAAGCCGGCGTTACAGACCGCTCCCATAGGTTTAAGCACCGACATCGTCTGAAGGTCGGAATGAAAAATGATGACCCTCCAGTTTTCAGATGTCGTGACTTCTTTTAGGCCATCCAGGAAAGACCGGACTTGCACGTGAGTGAAAGCCTCCTCATCAAAAGCGCTATCCTTTATTTTAAATCCATAAGGAATATATCGCAATGCATAATGTAAAATTTTGCTTGTCTAAAAGAGTCCCCAGCCTTGTACAATCACCCTCAACAACCCTGTACTGGACGTCCTGACCAAATGTGGTAAATCTCTCATATGTACAGTCAAAACTGGAAGTGGCGACCTCTCTACCCTGTTCAATTGCCTTAAGCCTTTGCCTCTCTTCTTTGGCCCTACGAACCAGGTTTAAAAATCCAGTTGGTAGCCCCTTCTTCTTGTTCTGTAAGAGTAATGTAAGACAAAGGCACAAACACATAACATATTGTTTGCAAAACTTACCTACCACCGAAGTTAAGCTGCGTGCTCTCGATGATCTTGTTGTCGTGGTGCAACTTGGGTACAAAAGTTTGCACTCCTCCCAGTCTTCTAGGTTGAGCTGCTTCATTAACTCGGCCTGGCAAGTGACAAAAAAAGTATTGTAAGACAAAAAAAGGTAGAAAAAAACTTGGCATAGCAAGTGAGGCTTACGTTTTAGCTTCCTTGGCCATCTCGTCTAATGTGAATTCTTTGGCAACTACTTTTTTCCAACAAAGTAACAAATATTTCTTTGCTTTTAAGACCCTGTAACTGCGTCCAGGGTACAATGCTCATATTTTTTTGTTTTGATTCACCACCTTTCTTTGGTTTCTTTCCTGCGTCCCTAGCTTGTTCTTTGAGCTCCCCATCTTCGAACATACAAAAAATTCTCTCTTGAAGATCCCACACCTGTAAATGTTCAAACGAAGTTTAGTTGAATGGCGTAAGAGGATGGGCACGGCGACTCAACACGGTATAAATTTATACCGTGCCTGGCCGCGGTATAAATTTATACCGTGCCTGGCCGCGGTATAAATTTACACCGTGCCTGGCCGCGGTATAAATTTATACCGTGCCTGGCCGCGGTATAAATTTATACCGTGCCTGGTCGCGGCTATTACAAGCTTCTAACTACGCTAAACATACTACAAAAGATTGAATTGAAGCTTTTACTTACTTGACCATCTCTGAAAGCTAGCTGAAAGTAGTTATCGTATTGTTTGACAGCCATAATGGGTTTCTTATCCGAATCATAACTGAGGCAGCACTCTGTCACACAGGCTTCTCGAAGCTCTTGAAGCTTGTTCTTTTGTTTTTTGAAGTCGTCTCCATGCACTTGTTTGAAATCCACGTACTCTCGGTGCATGAAGCGAATCTTGTCTATTAGGCTCATCTTTAGTCTGAAGTCATTGTCGAGATTGTGACTCACGGCAATGACTTTTGCCTCTTCGTCTGTCACCCCCACATAGATATGTGCTTCCACGCTCTTCCAGACTTCATTACGGCTTTCTTCTTTTGAAAGTTCTTTTCTTGCTTTATAGCTATGTGTGCCTCCAAGAACATAATAGGTGTAATCTTCAAAATCTGCCTTTTTGTAGTCTTTTAATTGGTTGCACTGACTTCTGTCCACCATCACAACTAGTGGCGACACATGGGCATGAGGATTCCTTCTCATTCTTTGCTTAAGGATAGCCACATGTGCCGCGTACAACTTTCGGACCTGAAGCACTCTGACCCCATCTTCATTTTTTGGTGGCCTCTTAATAGTGCTTAGTGTCAAAGAAATGGTGCGCTTGAGCGGTTTGGTTTCATTAACCCGCTTGAGAATAGCACTTTCGACTTATCTGCGGGCTTCACAACGATATCTGCTCACGGAGCCTTCGAAGAGCTTCTGGCGACTCCTCTATAGTCAAGGACTTTGTGATTCTAGACTTTTTCTTGGTAGGAGGTGTGTATCTTCTACCGGGGAATACTTCCTACCCTTTCCCTTTGTGTGATTTGGTTCCTCCTCTTCCTCTTCCTCTTCCTCTTCCTCTTCCTCTTCCTCTATTACTTCCTCTTCGATAGTGCGGGGTACCATAGACCCTTGACCAACACTTTTTCGTCGCCGACGGCCTACCGACATCAAAATTTCTACTACGTCACATGTAATGCGGGGTTAAGTTAAGAGAATGCGGTATAAATTTATACGGAAAGCATGTAAGAATAACTTACGAAGCCGCTCTTGTAATTGTCCGCAATGTAATCGTAATGCGTCTTTAGGCTTGCACATGCTAATTCTAAGCATTCTAGTATTGAGAACATAGTGGGCCGGGACCCTTGTCATGGTTGCCTTTGCATTAGAACTTCATCATCGTTCTCAGAGCAACAAGGCTTATAATTTCGCCAGCAGGGTAATAATCATCGGACTTGAACTTGCCCTTCCCTGATTGTTTGCACAAGTAAAGGTACGCCTCAGTGGGTTTGCTCTCTCTTGCGCCCCTGTGGACGTACCAAGTCTGATCCTTTAGTTCATAAGTCTGTGGCTCTGGTGGTGCACCCTTTGATGATGACCCTCCGAGTACAAACTTGATCTTAGGGCCACTGTAATGCGCAAAAAAAACCATTTTTACAAAAGAAACTGTACCTTTTTTCGAATTTTTGAAACACAAAAACAGTAGGGCATAAAATCCACACTAAATTAACACTTCATTTGTGTCATTTAAGCTGAAAACACAAGAATATTACCAAAATATTAAGGTTCGGGACCATTCGTTGAGCACTAGACGTCAAGAATTTAAAATGGTTCTCGAAGCGGTATAAATTTATCTGGCTCGAGCACTTGCGGTATAAATTTATACCGCTAGTCTTCTGGAGGCGGTATAAATTTATATTTTCGAGACGGGCGTATAAATTTATACGCTCGAGCACGGCGGTATAAATTTATACCGCTCGGAACACCGAATGTGTTCGAGGCGGTATAAATTTATACCGCTTCGTGCTCGAAGCCGATAAATTTATATCGCCCGTCTTTCAGCGGTATAAATTTATACCGCTTCTCTGGCGTATAAATTTATACCGATCGAGCCATCTCGGTATAAATTTATACCGTGAAGGCTTACACTCTAAACGATTAAAACCAAAGAGAAACTAAAACGATGCGGAAAGTAGACTTACGTGGCCATGACCGTATGGACTAGCGTATAGAGGTTAGGAGAGCAAATAAGAGGGGGTATATAAAGGCGGACCCTTTGGCGCTTAACCGACTTCCGAGCTCGCGTATATGGAAAATAGGGTGGCCGGCCTGGGCTTAAGTACCCTGCTAAGTGCCGTTTGCATTATAGCGTTTCTCCATAAAGATTCCAATACAAGTGTCTGTGTGAGTTTTTAGTATAAATTTATACCGTGTCTTCCTCCTCCGTATATAAATTTATACCATCTCTCATATAAATTTATCTGATCTGCGACTACAAGTTTGCCTTCTGTATAAATTTATACCATCCCCAATGTAAACTTTTACCATCGCTCTTACGTCAGTATAAATTTATACGATTGTGGCGCTACCTTTTCGAGTATGGCTCGAGAAAAAGAACTGCAGAGCCTCAAGTCCGTTCGCGGGCTTCCTCTGCAATGACATTCACACCCCTCAACCCGACACACGAAAGTAGCCTCGGAAATTACGCCTCGATATTCAAACCCCGGCTCTGTTGAGTTTACTCCAAAGACGCCCACCCTCGGCTTCCACCACCTGTTCAATTTACTCCATCACACCCTGCTCCTGAACGTCGTCTGCCCCCACCAATGCGTTTTACCCCATCTCAGGCTAGAGAGGTCAGACTACCTTCTCCACTTCATTTTAGTACGTCGCCCTTAGTCCACCGTAGGCTAAATCCCCGGAGGCAAATCCGCCAACTCCATCAATTTTCGCTAAATGGTACTACAACAGGTGGGGCGATCGGTGACACGCAACTCCCCGTGTTCTCACGACACCGGGGAGCTGGTCAACTACGTCACTAACCTCGATTACTTTTTTCCAGAGAGAGGGAAAGCACCTCCCCCCAGGACTTGCACACACCAAACCTATCAGCATCTACAAGTACACCTCAAGTTGATCTCTCAGACGAAGAAACACCTCATGTTGATCTCTCAGACGAGGACCTACCAAAGCCACAAGACTCCTTGTTCGAATTCAAAGCCCCTGCAAGTAAGAATCTTAAACGTAACTTACACAAGAAAGCATGTACAACTGTTAGAAGAAAGAAACTCATGGGCCGAGGCTCACTTGCGGGCAACACATACAAAGCAATTGTTGTTCTCAACGTTGTTTGCTTAAGATTGGACTAAAGGAATTGAGGTTGATTCGTGATAGTTACAGTTCAATGACTCTGCTAGACCAAAGGGGCTACTTAGCCTTCAATATTAGGCCAGATGATGGTGAGAAGTTTACTTACACAACTGGTGGCCACACCGTCTGTCAAACGGCCTTCAAATTGATTCATGCTTTAGGCAAAGAGATGACTTGACCGCCTGAAGAAAAAGGCTTGACAAGAATCCGGGCATCAATGACTCATCGCCATTCGGGGAGGCATAACGAGAATTCATGCCTTTCAATGTGTTTCTGGATGGAAGGTTTCTTTAAGGAGTCTTGTGAGAAACTCCCTAATAGCCCTATGTACCACTTGAGTGACAATTTCACGAAACAAGAAGTCTACGATAATTATAAGGAGATGTGTGTTGAAATTTGGAGAAGCGGCTTTATGCGCTACTCTTACTTTCTCGTGCTCGGAAAAAGAGTTTTTCGGCGTGTCCATTCCTAGAAAGCATAGGATGTCTGTTTGTGCTACATGCTCAATTAAAAGCTCGAGAGACAAAATGCAAGGACACTTCACACTAAAAGTAAGCTTCGGGGCGTGTTCTTGCCTAGTTCTACTTAAAAGTAGGTTCTTTCCTAAACATGTTTTCCTTTCGGATGCATTGAAGGAGAAACCGAACAAACCTGAGAACAACAATCTTTGGAAAGGAGAAAATTGACAAAACATAGGAAGAAAGCACTTTGGAACAACCACTCAACTACATATCGGTTGTTATTGATGGAATGGACGGAAGAAGACCACCCTACCACATTTTGTCAATGTGCCTAAGGATCTTCTTGAAGAAGATTTCATACATCCGCATGTTGTTGGTGCTATGGTATTTAATGGAAAACTATCTTGCAAGGCATTTTTGAATTATCCAAACATTCATGCTGATCCAAATCTCACTATCACAATATTGAATAAGCTTCTTTCCAATCTAGAACATATCTGCCGGGTTCGTATCTTGACTAGATAACACGACAAGGGAAAATAAGAATCAGGCGTTGTTTGCTTACTGTGCTATGCTAGTAGAGAAACAAATCTTCAAGAAGGTGAAGATTGGTTTCCTGCTTGTTGGTCATACACACGACCAAATTGATCAGATGTTCAGTAGGTTCTCTAAGCGTCTTGCTTTCGAAAAAAAGCTCTAAGCCTGCCAGCCATGATTGAGGTCATCCAAGATTCCTACAATCCTCGTCCAGACATCGAGTTATTGGAAGAAACTTATGATTTCAAGGAATGGATTTTTCGGAGAGATCAACTAGGTCACTGTGCTATTGAGCCCTTGAGAAACATTACATTTCAGCATCAGATCAAAATTTCACTTGTAGATGGCAAGGCCATCTTACAAGAGAAAGAAATATGCCACATCCTTGCAAGTGGCGGCCAGCAGTATTCAATTCATTCGCAACATCCCCAATACTAGTTCCATGCTCTCTGCAGAAGCAAATGCCTCTAAAAAGCTTGAAAGAAATCACAAAGAGTAAAAAAGGAGGGAAGAGCATTTGACTCAAATAAATCATTGGATTGTATTGAGACAAGTATTCAGTCCTGCTCTAACCACTTTGGGGAGGCAGATGCTTTATGGTGGCCTCAATTTTTTTCTCGGCAACGTGACATGTTGCAAGCTTCATTACAAGGTCGAAGACCAGTTACATTCAACTGGCCATCTAGGCAAACCCTCCCTGTGCAAGTTGAGAATCAAGAGGAACATGTAGAGATATTGGCTAGCTCAGATGAAGATGACAGAGTCATGTACACTGGCCCTAGACGCACAGCACAACAAGTTGCTCGAGTATCTGGTTCAGTCTCAGAGATTCAGAAAGGAATGCTCATAGCTGTCCCAGCTGATAATGATGAATCACGGAAGGCCATTCGGCTAGCTAAAGTCTTTGGAGGTAACAAGAGAGGATGGAATTCCCACTCAATTAAAAGTGCACTGGATGAGAACGACTGCTGCCAATGCTTTCAGTGGGAGTTATACTTTGGAGATGGTAAAAACAGGAGTGGGAAAGAGAGCTAAGTCCAAAGCAAGCACTGCTGTCATAGATCTAACTGAAGTAAAGGTTCTTGCATATGACTTTGTTCTGACTGCTGCTAATAAGTTACGTATGGTCACTCAAACTTTAATAAGGTCGGCATGTGGATTAGACAAACAAGCCAAAAAGGTGGCCAAAAAGATGATGATGAAGACTCACTTGTAGGCGGTGAGGAAGAAGATCGTTCGAGTACATCCAAAGTCTTTGAGAGTGAAGCCGAGGATGAAGGCTCGAAAGTGATCGGGGAATAAATGAGTCGGAGGATGAGATGCATCCCGATCTTCTTGCCGCAAAATGTAAGTTTGTCCGATGACTTCGAACATGTAAAAGAAAGAAAGTGCGTGTGATGATTTATGCGTCAAAATATCCTATATTTTTGACAATTTTGTTCATAATTTTGTACAATTTTCACAACCTTGAATATATCACTTCTTTGTCACTCTACTACCCTTGCTATTTTTTTTATTGCCCCTTTTTTGCTACACTTTATAAAAGTAACTATTTTTTGTTCTAGTTTAGGAGGATGAAAATTGCTATTTAAAATTTTTGCACGAAAGTTATGTTCAATCAACCCCTCAAAAATGGTACCTAAATTACTTAAATTGTCACACCTGTCACAAAAAAATCTTAAAAATGGACTTTTTAAAGGGAATTTTAGGGAATCTTTCAAAGATTCCTTTTGAAGTGCGTTTCCAGCAAATAAGTGCGTTTCATTTTAAACTTTGTTTATAGTCATCCAAATTAATTACCTCAAAATTAGCAATAATGAACATACCGCTATTTGAAATTCTATTTGAAGCATAATTGCATGAGAATATCTACTCTTTCCATCGGCCAATTCAACTTTCTTTGCTTTTCTTTTCTTAAATCAACAATTGATAAAAAATGCCACAATCATTAGAAAATGCAACTTGTCTACCACAGACGCAGTAGCAGAAGTGGGTTTGAACAAGCTTACATCAACAGACTAAGGTACATGATCTTGGTCATAAGAAACGTGAATTCCATATAACCAGCAAGTTGAAGGCTCTTCATATGCTCACCCACTAACGCTCTATGCAGTCAATTCCTTTCTAGCTTCACAAGCTAGAGCTCCTTCTCTACTTAACCAAAAGCCTCCTATTTATATTGTAACACACTCTAGTTTGCGTGTAAATTTAATTTGCATGCATTCTAGTTTACATGTGGACTTGTTAACTCTAAGTCTCATAACTCAATTTTTTTAATTAAATACAAATGTCTTTTAATCATAGTTGTAACTATCGAATTTGTTATAATTAAAGGACAAAGCACATATCTATTGTTTAAATTTGGATTTTCCAGTTTGGAGGTAATTTTTTTCTATTTCTTCTAAGTGGTTTCTCTCAAGTTTTGGGTCTTTTGTCTACCAAGAAAAAAACCCGATTTTCCAAAAATTGGAAAAAATCTTTTGCTATGACTTAGATTTCCATTTTTCCCTTTCCAATCTTGGGCAGATCGGTTTGCCCCCTTTCAATTTTTGGCATGCATATACACAATGATTTGCCCCCTTTTTCTATGCAAATGCTTAGGGCTTGGCACGAATTGAGGTGCAGATCATGGGTCGGATTTAGAGCTGGAAAAGGTGTGGTTGTATCTCTTTTTTCTCAATTGATTGGTCATTGTTTTTGTTGATACAAAATCTTAAAGAGATTGTTTCATGGATTCAGGCAAGAGAAAATAGAGATCTGACTCATAAGATGGTTTCAAGAGTTAAATTTTGCAACAGATATGGGTCTACGCCTTGCTTCAAACCTGTGCTCCAGCTTGGTCGAAAATTTAAAGGTATGAGCGTTTTGAATTGGATTTTGTAAGTTTCTTCATAAATTCATTTGTTCCTTTGAAATTTGTATCTTCACAAAGTACCTCTGCACAATTCATATGAGGTGGTTTTAGATAGAATTTTATGTTCTGGCTGCATGTTTCCTGCTAGAATAGTCTATCAGGCAGTCTTGCATTTTTTTCTCCTTCTTGGCTATGATTCCTATTAGCATCATTTTTTGGTATAATTTCTATGTAAATCTGCATGCCATTGAATTTTCTGATAGCATTTTACTTTTATTGTAGAGTTAATTGTCCAGCTCTACATGTAGAATGTTAATGTAGAATCTCAAGAAATAGAGGGCAATAGATAGATAACTACATAATATTCATTTTGAATGCAAACAAATAGATATCTATTTGTTCTCACGCAAAATTTTATAGGGTTGTTTTTTAGTCCCTGGAGAACATTCTGATATGACAAAAATCCAAAATGAGAAATTTAGCTAGTCATAGGATTCATGGTGGGGGATTTCATGGAAGGGGTATTCCAGCAAATATGGCTTTTTTTTTTGCTTAAATTTGGAATCTACACTGGAAGATGACATAATTTAGAGACCTATAGATGTTTAATTTTATGGTTGCATTCAGATGTGTAATGAAGAATTAGAATATCTGAACCTGCCATGGGTTGAAATGATTTGAAAGCTCCTCATTAATTAAGTAGATTGGTAAATTTGGTATTCGTGCAGTTTCAAGTTTTACATCTATCCAAGCTTAGGAACATGCAGATAGACGAAGGAACTTGCATTTGATCAACTTAAATCCACCCAACATTGCCTGGGCCAATACAGCTTTGACAGAGTCTTCAGCATTAATGAGTTTAAAGTAAAACTCAACCCCACGAAGCCATGAGTCTGCATCATCCCCTATAACATTCTCTTCAGTAAGTACTTCCCTCTTAATATCCTTAAGCACCTTCTCCACTGCCTTGTCAGCTGCTGTCTTTTGTTGCGACGCACTCTGCTGCAACACTTGCTGGATAGCCTGCAAGATATCGACTACATCAGGGATTCCAGTAGGCCCAGCTCCACCAGCCTGTCCAGCTCCTCTTGGGGATCCTCCTGGGGAACTCATCTCTACAAGAATCTGGAACCATAGCAAATATCATCAATAATAAAAAATCTTATAATCCACTAATTCAACTTTGCTCTGATACCAACTGTGATGGGCCTGGCCAGTTAACCTCTCGGTAACTGGAGATCCCATCAATCTTTACCGTTGGATCTACTTAACCCTTGGGACTCAAGAAATTAGCACATGCATGCTTAGGTAAAGAATTTCTGGGAAACTTTTTGGATTTTTTTTTTCAGGCCAGTTGCCTAAGGTTATAGAGAGTTTGGCAGTCGGAAAAGTATTCTGATAACCCAAAAATAAAAAATTTCCCCTTTGTATGATTCGGGGACCAATTTTGATGAGCTTTCCTCTTTCGGCTCTTCTTATCCGGTCACACCTGTCAAGAAGATGCATGCCATGATTTACTTTTGCTTCGTTTTGCATGCTAAAACCTATGCAAAGTCTTCCCCCCGGGACCTCATTCGCCATAGCCTGTGCTTGCCAGAAAGGGGTCTGCACAGAAAAATTCTTACATATGTTTTGTTGGGTTTCTTGAAAGGACTCTGACATGCCATCGCTTACTGGATCCATCACCATAGCAACAGATTTATAGGGGATCAACTAATTTGGGTGCGATGAAGGCCATGTCGAGAAACCAGGTTCCTCCATACCTTTATCACCCCCAAATTCCCTTAGATTATAGGAGTTTTTTTTCTAGGTAACTTTTGGATGGCCTTCGGTGGTGCTACTCTTGGGGCGCTGCCAACAAGGTTCTCAACAGGGGACTGCCGTATTTTTGAGTCCAGGATGTGGTATTTCCAGACTTTTTTTGTGGTATTTCCGGACACCCATTATCATCCACTGTAACTTCACAGTTTCAAGCCCAGAATCAACTGTTTTGGGGCATTTTTGGATCAATCCGGCTCTGTCTGGGCTCAAATCGCTTCCTCTCTTCATCAAACTAACGTTAAAGAGGCAGACAAAGTGATTAGAAGGGCTTTTGAAGCAGCTCAAGCCGTCCACGGAGCTGCAAGAACGATCCGACCAGAGATTTCAGCTCCGCCGCGCAGTTTCCGCTTGGTTTTTGGCCAGAAATACCACTTTTTGGCCGGAAATACCATCTTTTTGGCTGGAAATACCACATTTTTTGGCCGGAAATACCACCTGGCTGATAACGGATGTCCAGAAATACCACCAAGAAAGTCCGGAAATACCACATCCCGGACTCTAAATACGGACGTCCCTCAACAGGGGGTTTTCGACTGTGGCTATGGCTATAGTTGATAGGGAGCCGGATTTGCTATGGCTGGAACTGGAAGCAGATGTAACCAGATCAACATGGTTTTCAACTAAACTATGGTTTTAAAAAGAAGCCAAATTTGCTATAGCCTAAATTGGAAGCAGATATAGCCGTATCAACATGGTTGTCAACTAAAACAGGGAGCCAGATCTGCTATGGCCGAAACTGAAAGCAGATGCAACCGGATCTAGACACAGATGGTTCAATCGGATCTGCAGAGTCTTCAGCCCAGAGACCTCCATTGCTATAGTCTGGCCTCGCCAAGAAGAGGTCTGCACAGAAAAATTCTTACACCTTCATGCACGTGCCTTTAATCTTCATGGAGGTACAAACATCTATTATGCTTGCTTTTCAGATTCCCATTCTAATGGTAACAAGATAAGCCTTTGTCCTGATTTTGTAGGTGGAGATAAGCTCTAAGGCCACAATTCCTTCCTTTTTAATGTGTTGTCTGTGTTGGGAGGTCTGGCAGCAAAGCCGCATGATATCCACTGGTACGATGCTTTTCCATTTTAGTTCTATCTTCTAGGATTATTTAAGACTGTTTTAGGAATGATTTGGACACCTTCATGCAAGGTATGCATGTTCAGTTCTATTCATTTAAGTGTTGTTTTTGCAATGACATCATTGAGTGCAAGCAATGGCATGCACGAACTTGCACATTCTCAAAAGTCCAAATGAATGAATAATTCTTGACATGAAACTTCATCTTGCTTTTCTATCTGTTGAGTTTGACATTTTTGTTTAGGGTATTGCTGATGTTATCTCAACCTGTTCAAGATAAGCTGGAAGCAACAATTTTTCTACGAGGTAAGTTGGTTTTGATGGACAATGAAATGGTATGTTTCCTATTCTTAAATATTTGTTTAGCATTCAAATGCATGCATTTTTAACATTTTTCTAGGGAACTGCAACTAATTCTTTGGCAAGCTACATATTTTCTGGCATTTTTGCTTTACTCTATTTGTTTGCCACACGTGCGATGGGAAAACACTCCCGGAAAAGTTCCTAGCAGTGCATGTCATTCCTGTCTGATCAGATATGAGGACCCATCTGCAATGCACTTGGTGGATAGGTTTGGATTATGCTTATTGTACTGCTTTCAAGTGAGCTTGATGCAGGCTTCATCAATCTAGCAAATATCTCCATGCAATTGATGTTCCTCCAAATACAGTGAGTTTGGAAGAGGATCTAGCCAGACTAAAGTCTCTTCTTTTATCTTTTTACATTTCATTTTTGTGTGTTTAGGTTAGCAAGAAAAGCTACATGAGCAGTTCCTTTAATACCTAATAATTCAAAATGATATTTAACAGTAGAATATTTGTATACAGCCATCCATGTTATTTGCATCATTGGCTAGATGTCTAAATCAAAGATGTAACTTGATTGACCAGTTTTGCTTACAGCATAATTTTTCATTCTACTAACATCATGATGTGTTTGCTATAGGTCCACAATGGTTGGTTGTGCTCATTATTAACATGAAAGGTACATTGATTGCTAGAATCCAATTATGTTGTTTAACCCTGTTCTATACTTACAATTTGAGTTTCAGGTAATAAAGCTCAAGCACTGTGACGTCCCCTACTCGTATACGATGCACTCATCGTATACAAACAGGAGTTCATCCCCTATACCAGCTCCACGCTGATACAAGGCCCTCCACACATCACTGCAATCCAGTGGGAAGAATGAAGGTGTCATTTACCCTGTCTCCCTCAGGGCCTACCTAGCTGCAGAAGCGTAAACATATGTAAGTACATATACATCAAAGCACATCATGACCATCTCGAAGGATGGCTCACCACATATCTGCATAGACAAAGATCAGCACAATACAAAGGAAGTTCCTACCCAATGCTTTCGCATTACATGGGGATAGACTGACAAGCTTGGGCCTCCAGAGTTCATTGCGCATGGAATCATGACAATGGATTGGGCTGGCATAAGAACATGGCATTGGGTTGTCCACTCCATCCGCCCCTCCTGTGCACACTTTGCATAGTAGGTTGAAAAGTGTTGGGACCTGACTGTAGCCCGCCGGGTGCATAGCCAAAGGGGCTACTCCTGGGTTACATCTCCCCAGGCCCGATGGGGCAGGTAGGGATCACTCCCACCCGAGATCTACATGCTGACCCAAGGTGACTAGAGAGCCACTGCCCTTATTCGACTTAACCCACTGGAAGGTGAACTCCACCCCATGGGTGTCGGGCCCATGCCTTGCCCACACTCAGTGGAAAGCCATTAGACCTAGTCACTCTGATCCCCGGTAGACTTTACACGTCAGAGGGATCGGTCAAGGGTCAGAAAACGAACCTCGTTCTGAGCCAGTCTGGTCCCTTCACCCACAACCAGGTGGGGTTCTTGTACACAGGCCAAAATCTAGTAATGCACTAAGAGGGACTATCTAGGAGCATCATCTACTAAGCTTCAAGTCTCTACCCCCCTTCCCAATACAGTGAGTTCACAGAATTCATCCGTCCATCACATCATCATAGAACTAAAGAATAAGAACTAATCTATATCATACATAGAGTTAGGTTCTTTAGTTAGAGTCAATCTCGGGATCTGCTTGGCTACTAGGGGTGATTTAATAGGCTAAACCTACTGGTTCGAAGGCTGGAATAAGGTTTAGGCTATTCAATCGACTAAATACCTGATCCCTGGTTCACTCCTCTCGATCCAAAGGTGTCCATGTCTCTGCTTACCTTCGAAATGCGAGTCGGGAGGACGATCCGACAAGTCGGGCGCATGGACGATCGTGGGAGTTGGAATTGACTCCCTCAGCGAAATCGGAGCCCGGAAGGTCGTGGGCTTAAAAGGGAAAGTTAGGGTTTGGTGCCTTATGTAGGCTATCGGTTAGGTTTAGGGTTTCCATGACCCTTGGTCTACCTTTAATGGGTTAAAGGTCTAAAAGTCTTGGCGCATTTCTAAGTGTGCGCACCATTGCAAGTTGCCCCCTAGGGCGACCTTGCTTGGGTACACATCGGGCGTACACGCCGATTGACGGCGGTACGCAGCGTGGACGGGTAAAGACGGCGATATCGTCTTGAGACCGTGATATCGCGATCGAACGCCACATTCTCCCCACCTTGAAATGATGCCGTCGCGGCAGATCGTGGGTCTCCCCACCTTGGAATCTTCCTAACCCGCAATCAACCTGATGCATACGATATACTACTATAATACTTACACATTTATTAAGATTACCTTAAGGTAATATTTTTAAATCATTATTACGCCATTACATTATCAAATAACTTGTCAAATCGTAACTTCTATTAAAACAAGGTACTTATTAGTCTCCGTTATCACAACATTTAGTTTATCACAATTTAACACTTTCATATACAATTATTATTTAAGGTGCTCTTCATTCCTTGCAACACATTCCAACAAAATTTGTGTTGCAAGTCTTCGCACCTTAAAATCCTGTATTAATTTTACAATATCTATAATTACATACTTACCATCAGAATTACTCTAAGGTAATGTTTAAGACATTACTGTACTATTTCATTATCCAATTAACTTATGATTTCATAACTTAATCCACGCAAGGTAATTATTAACCTTACTTAATACAACATTTAAGTTTATCAAAGTTTATCAATTTCATACAAAATTTACACTTCTAAGGTACTCTTCATCCCTTGCAACATGTTATAACAAAATTTGTGTTGCAAGTCTTCGTAGTTCGACCTCGTGGCCCTCCAGAGCGCTCTTATTGGCCTGCAGGTCAACACTACGTTATTACCATTTATATTAATTAAAATTTTGGTTATATGGTGACCACCTCACCTATCTACATGAATGCATGGCTAATCTCCTGGCGTAGGAAGAGGATGATGCTTCCATCGTGGCCGAGGAGACATCCCCCTATAATGCCTGTATGCCGCTCATGCCTACACCTTTAGTTGCCCAACGTGGAGGATAGGTCCTTCCGTATATGGGGCGTGAAGGCCAGATTCCTCCTATCAAAGCATATATGGGGCGAGAAATGCTTTTCCTATCAATGCATTCCTCAATGACCTCCTTTCTCTCGAGGCCGTCTACTTCTAGACTTTCCAAGCGGAACCGCGGTCATGCCTACATTGACATTACACCACGTCCTAGAGATCACCGTAGTAATCTCATCATCGGTAACAATGCATGCAACCCTTACCTCATAGGTTGCATGCATAGATTATACTTAACTAGGCAAGCTATAGATCTACACAAATCGACATGCCTGAGCCGATTTTTGCTGGCTCCTTTAATGCATGTGATTTACATAATTACCCTAAGGTAATATTTATGAATTAACATTATCATAGTATCGGATGCATTACTTCCGATAGTACAATTATATTTACTCTAAGCTTTACAATATTTAGTTACTTTTAGATCGCGATTATTTAAACAATAACCCTGATTTTAGACCTATTGTTACAAAGAGAAGGTTTTAATTATCATACACAAGAATTAGATGTGCTTCTTATTCTCTTCCTTGGGTCTTGCATTACCCTAGGAAGTATATCCCTAAGATGCACTTAAGTATATCCGAATTCTATTTTCTATTTATATTTATAAGGACCCTGAGGTCATATAGCTATCCTTGGAAGGAATTTCATCCTTGCGAAGGATTAATTAACATGCTACCTCCATTATCGTTGTTATTTAACTTATTTCGGTATGATACATATATACGTACAGTAATTTCTATGCAATTATTAGGATCTATATGTAACTTATTTATAAGATACATTAAAGCTTATAATGCATGCACACGCCTTACCTAAGGCTAGAATGCATCCACCCATTGAGCCGGTGTCGAGTAATTTGGAGATGACTTGGTCGTTGCGTTGCTCCCATAGTTTTGCTCCATTCCTTGGTGGTTAGCTACTACGTCGGTCTCGCACGTTGAAGGCCACCTGAGCACTAAGGTATCTATCTAGCTTACGCTCTATTCTCTTCGGCCATTGCCGGAGTGAACTCTATTCTACGGGTCGGTCAATTTGATGCAAGTACGTTCAATCATAAGATTGAGCCCTCCCACTTTCTTCGAAAAGAAAATAGTCCTGCACTCCTTTAATGACGTTGTACACAACGTCATGGGTGAAAGCATGCTACGGTGTACCACTTTTGGAACCTTCAAAAGTACCTACACTGGGTACTTTTAAAACAGATACTTTCTATTTTTTCTTTCCATTCAAATCAATCCAAAAATTTTGATTTGAAGGTCAATAACATGTCAATCTATAGTATTAGAAGATGACAATATTATTAGAGACTAAAATGGATGAATAAACTCTCAAACTTATTGTTTATTGAGACATTAATGTAAGTTCCCAGTACCCAGTGTTGGGTACTTTTTTGGGTAGTTTTGCACTCCCTAAAAAGAACTTTGGATGGTACACTCTAGCATGCTTTCACCCTCAATATCTATTCTCTCCCCTTAAGAGGTTATACGCTTCTTACTTAGCGCATTAATTTACTAGCCTTAGCTGACATATATAATCATCTAAGATGGATGCACATATTATGTTATCATTTATTTCAATATAGTTATGGGTTACCTACTTAGTTAGAACGATTCTAAACCACAAGGTTTTGTCATCATGACAATTCCTTTTGTCTCAAAAGACTATTTGATTACTATAATTGTTATTTTAGATGTATCTTACATGTACTATTCTTTTATATTCTAGAGATTCCCCCTTTCTTAGTTATTTAAATTCTTGGAATATTCCTACCAATCGAATTGATATCGTCATAACAAGTTGGCCGGACTTGTTAGATTACTTCTTTTCTTTCGGTTGGATTATTCTTTTGGAGGTACTAGATTTATACATGGTCAACAATTATCCTAGTAATGATTCCTTCTTAGCGAGGTGATCAATCTCACCAAGTGGTTTCAATATGTTGGATGTCTGTTAACAATCGTGTATAATTTTAGTTACTCCTATGCGTTTCCTTCCCAATATTTGACGCTTAGCTCAATATTGGGGCAATCCTTTCGGCGAGAATGTCTAACAATGCCTTCTAATCCCAATATGGATTTTACCATCCCTACATTTAACCTACTAGGCCCCATGGCCTTAGATGCTTGAGCTTGCTAGAAGCTCATCCACTCGTTACTCCCGCTTGAAATAGCAAGGTAACGTTCTTCCCGAAGTCGCCGATACTTCGGGTCTCCTTGACGGTGGATCCTCTTTGATCTAGAGGTTGACTTTGTTCGTTAGAAGCCTCTCATTGCTGGTGGCTTGCTGGTGTAGTTGATCACTTGAAATCTTCCATGCCTCTTTTCAAAAGCCTGAAGGTGGCGCCGTTGAAAAAAAAGGTTTTTCATCTTGAACTCTTTGTCTTGGCAGCTAACGACTCTGTATCTGATATTGTTTCTTCGACTCCATCAATGTCTCATACGTCGAGTGCTCTTGTCGCTATCGTGTTGCCCGAAGAGTGTTGAGGATGTGGATTGCTTCACCCCTGCAAATTGCCTGACATCTCTTCTTTTGATCCGTTATGCTATGGGAGGGAAGGAATAAACATGCAAAACATATAGCTTACATAATTACAATTACTACTAGCGCTATTAGGTCCCCCTTGTGCCTCCCTCCGAGTTGCACACCTATTCCTTGGCAATGTCATCGGTGTTCCTCCCGGTGCAATGGTGCTGACGATCCATATAACCATCATTCATTTAAATTGGGATTATGTCTGTTCCAAAAGCACGCCACTTTTGCAAACCCCTTATTCAATATAATGATGTGGTGCTTGACATGTTGTTATGCAAAAGTACAATGTTTGAGTCATAATAAATAGGTGCTTTAATTATTATTTAAAATACGAGGAAGAAATTGATGTTTGATTAGCATTTACAGACACTAGCACATTCATACACGCAATATAATAATGGCAATTATTATTGCTTTGATATTAAAATACATTGTCATTCCTAGGATGGGTCCTATGACACAATCAAGTGGCCGAGTGGTGTTCTCATTGAGCTTTTGAAAAATCTTTGAGTACATAATTGATCCCCCTACTAGGGGGTAGAAAATCATAAAAGCTCAAAAGATTGAACATACTCTAAAACTAGACAATGTATCGAGAGCATGATAAAACTGAAGAGTGCTAGATAAAAGATTATTGTTCCGCTATTGGAACATGCAAACGTGAGAAAACTGACAACTGCTCCTCATCAGGATGAGAACCCTGTTTTTTCGAGTTTTCGAGGAAAACCCTAATGAGAAAACGGCCGCCAACACTCTCGTTGCCACCAACATACGTCAGCCAAGAAGTGAGTTGTTGCAAACATGATGGCGCTGACAACCGAGAGAACTGCAAAAGGAGAACCTGCACTGAAAAGTCTGAAAATGAACCGTTAGAAAGTTAGGAGCCTTAAGCTGAGGCAAGTCCCAGACTATAATCTTATAAAAAGAATATAATAGCACTCGGAGGCTCCAAGGCCACGCCGAGGAAGAAACAACAGCCGACCAACCAGGAACCGTCCACGAAATGATTGTGGAAAAAACATCTGATTAGTGCTGCCTCGGAGGCTACATTGCCACGCCGAGAGAAAATGAAAAAGAAGAAGGCCTTGGAGGCTATAATGTCACGACAAGAAAGAATAAGATAATAAACATGACTCAGAGGCTACAGTGCCACGCTGAATAAAATAATAAGTGTGCATTGGAGGCTACAGTGCCATGCCGAGCAAAATGAAATATAAAATCCACTACACTTACAAAAAACATAGAAACGACACATGAAGGATGTCAGAGGCTGTGAGCAACTCAAGAAGTATAGAAAGATAGACAAAAAGTAAACATGTCCAGCCGACCAAAAGGACATGGAGTGACTTCCACAATAGAACGGACTAATGAAAAACGGGAGAATAGACATGGCCTAATGCAGGGAGTCATCAAGGGAGGGAGGGTGAGGGGAACTGGTAGGACAAAGGAGGAGGAGAATACTAGCTCAAGAGAACGCCGATGAATGAACGTGGAAGAGGAAGCAGAATAAATAGGAGATGTGAAATGAGGCGTCCCCATCCAAGGAATGTCGGTTCTATTGCTAAAGCAATAGAACCGTGGCATTCCTAGGATGGGTCCTATGACACAATCAAGTGGCCGATAGAAGAGGAATATATCTAAACAAGAACAGAGCAAACTAGATGGAAGTAAAAGAAGGTGAAACAAATGACGGAAGAAAATGGTAAATATGATGGCTAGAATACAAGACATCAATGGAACAGGAGGGATAACAGAGATACCAAAAAATAATGAGACAACCTGATAATAAAGCAATGGGACAAAAGAGGCAAAATGGGCAAGCAAGAAGTCCCAGAGTACCAGAGGAGGTGGCTCATCGAGAGGAAAAAAGAACTAATCAAGAGTAAATGGGAGAAGAGAAGACCAAGAAAAATTGGAACAAAACGGAATAAAAGAGAAGATAGAGGCAATGAAGCAAGAAAGAAGTAGAAGGAGCAAGGAAGCCGAATGGTAGGATGTATGAAAATGAAAGACACAATGTAACAATGTAGAGAAAGATGAAAAGAAAAACAAAGGACACAATGTAACACTGCAGAGAAAGCTGAAAGAAAAAACATAAAAGTGAAGGACACAAATAATGCAGCACGAGATGGAGAAGGTACTTATGGAATTACAAGAGATAAAGCCACGATCATGACGATATTAACCAAGTAAAGATTTCAAATGACTCATGGACCAGAACCCTATACTAACAAAAATACTATAAAAATCGAACTAACCTACTAGCAAAAAAGAAAAGGAGCAAGAAGACAAAGAAGCCAAGGAAGGATGCAAAAAGCAGCCGAGGTCAAGCTGATAAACATAAGACTAACCTGAATAAAGCAAGGAGTCTGAAAGCAGAAAGGATAAGTCATGGAAAAGATAAGGCACATGTAACAAGGTTGACGGATTATGGTATTACACCCTTGGGAGTAGCAAGGCAGAATTTGAACAAACAAGTAATAGAGATAAAAAAGGGTAATGAGACAACAAGACAATAGAACAGTGGGACAAACGAGGCAGAAGGGGTAATCAAGGAGTGACAGGGTACCGGAGGAGATGGCTCATCGAGGGCACAAGAGCAACCAAAGCAACCAGAATGGGAGAAAGAGGAGACTAAAAAGAATGGAGACAATACAGAGAAAGATGAAAACGGAACCTAAAAATGAAGGACACAATAAGACAATGCAGTACAAGATGGAAAAAGGAACATCTGGGGTAACAGCAGACAAAGCCATGAACCTGATGACATCAAAGAAGTAAAGATTCCACATGACTAATATATCAGTAAACACTACACTAACAAAGTTACTATAAAAACTGAACTAAACCTAACTAGCAAAAGTAAAAAGGAGCAAGAAGACGAAGAAACCAAAATAAAAAATTGATGCAGCTACATGAGTAAGGAGCTGATGCACAGATAAGGGGCTGATGGGGAACATAGAGCAAATGGGAGAATGAAGAAAGAGGAGCGAGGAAAGAGTGCCAAAATACCAGAATAATGAAGTGCAAAGGAATAATGAGATAACAAAGGTAAACAGAATAAGGGAACTAATGAGACAGATGGGGTCACGAATGAGTGCTAGAGCGTCAGAACAACACAATGCATAAAAATGAACAAATGGAACAATCTAGTGAAAGATAGAAAGGGAACTATGCTAGCGTACCAAAACACCGAAATGCATAAAGTGAATAAATGGAACAATGCAGTGAAAAATGGGTTGTTGGGTTGAAAACAAACAAAACTATGAAACCCAATACACAGACAAAGAGTTGAAGGAAACCATGGACAAGGAAAATGAATAAATAAGGAGACATTGAAGGAAACAAAAGGATGAACCAGGACATAGGAGGAGGAGCAAAGCAGATAAGACGAATGGAATAAACTACACAATAAAAGGAGCAACCATGGTGGCCAAAAAATGAGAGAACTTGCAACGTAAAGTCAAAGAGCAAAAGGAAAAAATGGAAAAAACAATGCACATATAGCCCAAATCATAATGAGTAAAAAAGGAACCGATGGAGGGATGAACAGACTAACGGTACAAGAAGAAATGTTAGATGGAGACAACACTAAGAATAAATCCGATGAATCTGAATAAAGACAAGGAATGCAAAAATAACAAGAAGTGCAAAAAGAGCAAAAAAGGAGCATAAAAATACTCGTAGGTAAGTTCGTCAGGATGAAAAAAGAAAATGGGAACCTAACGCAAGAATGTAGAAACAGCGAAACACGAGGGGACATAGAAGCATGAGTAACACATTGCAAAGAGTACCTAAGTGACAATCACCCAGAAACGTAAAAACTCTACTGACAAAATGAAACACCGAACTTAAAGGCACAAAGTACCTGGGAAACTAAGAAAAAAGGAAGGAGGAAATAGGGCTAACAAACAAACCGAGACAATGAAGCAGATGGCAAGCGGATGGACCAATCTAATAAACAAGTATATAGAAACAGAAAAATTAAGAATAAGGACATTATGTAGCAAATTGGGGTAACCGAGAACGAAGGATGCAAAAGACGCTGCGTGAAACAGCCAGAACAGGGGTATAACTAGAGCTAATGCCTGCACATATCCAAAGAAGAAGAATGCATCGGATGAAAACATATAGGCACAAATAAAAACCTAAGGAACAACGAACAACCATGCAGTACAAGCATTATCTACCAAATGCATAAGACCAAATATACATCAAACATAATGTGTAGAATATTGAAGACCAAAAAATACAATGAATGAAAACTCCGTAGAAATGTCAAGAATAGACGAGATGACAGTATTTAACGTGAAAATCATCCACAAATACACGTAGAACCTTATATACAAAAAAAAAATAGAGCAAAACATGATGGCATAAGCACCAAACCCCAAATAAAACATGTGCAATGCAACCCAAAATGACGTATAAACACTTTCCAAGCACGTTGTTGATCCCGGCCTCAACTAACTGTACAAACTCTTGAAAGAAAATGGCCAAATGAAAATGGAAGCACACATAGGAGACTGACAAAATATGAATTTGCACGTTAGAGAAATATACAAAGGGCGATATATCCAGCCTGGACCGTGAGCTATATCAAAAAATATCCAAAGGAATAATACCAGCAGCCTGGACCGTGAGCTATATCAAAAAATATCCAAAGGAATAATACCAGCAGCCTGGCCATCAAGCTAGATAGAGCACTCAAATCAATGAAATCAAGGGACCAAGTAACCAAAAATGATTTAAGCATGTGCATCATATGGACTACCACAAACAAGAAACTGGAGCCACAAACATGAGATGGCACAAGACAAGCGATCATACTAGAAAAAAGGGTCATAACTTGAAAATCGAATTTCAAGATATACCAGAACCAACATATGTATCTTAAGAGTCAGTACGAGGGAGAGGATAGAATGTGCAAACCATGGGGGCAAAGAATCTCCAAGCCCAATCTAATCACATCATCTATAACAAGGTCGGTAAGAGTAGGAGAATAACACATGCATACCAAAGGGAGTATCATAGATTTAAAACTTTTTAAAGGGTCATGACGAGGAAGTGCCATGAAGAACCCAATTGACTATGGCAAACCTGCATTTAATCGAGAGAGTGATATGCACAAAAGTTATATAAAGTGAGTACTTCGTGCTTTTGGAAAATTGATTTGAACATTGACTAGAGCAACCATGCATTTAATAGATGGAATACAATACGCATAAAGCACAAAAATGATATGCACACAAATGATATGAAAGGGCACTACAAAAGCTTCATCAGAGGTCATTTTACGATGGAGTAGTGCCTTGAGAAATCCAAAATGACTAGTGCAACAACGTGCATATAATAGAATAATAAAACATGAGGATATTGGAGAACTGATTTGAGTGACTAGAGCAACCATGCATTTAACAGATGGAATAAAATATGCATAAAGCACAAAAGTGATATGCACACAAATGATATGAAGGGCACTAATACTATGAAAGCTTCCTTAGAGGTCATTTTACGAGGGAGTGCTTTGGAAAACCCAAAATGACTAATGCAACAATGTGCATGTAATAGAATGATAAAACGTTAGGATAAAATATAGATAAAGCACAACAATGATATGGAGGGCCTCGAAGCTGCAACCATAAATGACATAAACTCAAACTATGACATCTCCACCAACAAGCCAAAAAGTCTCAAGCCAAAAAACTTATCTAACAATTTCCTATATTTGGGAAGCTATAGGAAAATGAAACACTTACAGAAGTCAAGAACCTGGAACTCAGACAACAATTAGTCTTTGAGAATCAGAAATAAAGCTGCGGAATATAGCCGAAGAGGATCTGCAGCCACCACAATCGAAGCCAGTAGAGAGGAGAGCCCGCAGCAACGTGGTGGTTTATACAAGGAAGCTCCTATGAGGCCGGAACCCAGCCGTTTTAAAACCATCTCTGAGCCCAGTAATCAAACCGGTGAGTATGCATACATGCCAAGTGCAATAGGCTCTGATCTGAGGATAACCATATGGCAACAAGTAGAAGGTGGATACAATATGCCAAAAATCAATCTAAAGAAAATCAGAAGATGACTCGCTGGTTTAAACCGGCAGTGGGGAAGCAAAGGTTCTATCTCCACAGGTTCAATAAACACATGTGAACAAGAGCTTGTCAAACATCAAGAACCTACATGCAAGACCTGAGAAAAAATAATATCATTTGAACCCAGTATCACAAACCTGGCATCCCAAGGCAAAGCAAAGAAGCGTCCATCACAGCAAGAATCTGAACGGAAGAGGAGCGGCGCCGCGCAGAGATCCGGCAGGGTGAGGTCGTTGCAGCTCCAGGGCTTTAGCCCACAGAGAAACTCAGCCAAGCAGAGATGAGAAAGAGCAACAAAAAATCAAAGCCACCCAGACAAAAACACACAGAACCCGAAATGAAAAGCCAAACAGCAAGCAGAGTCACAAAGTTTGGAGCACGGAAATCAATCCAACAAACCCTTCCATGTAGAGCAGATCGCATCTAGTGAAGAAGAGCGCAATCTAACCCCAATCCGACCAAATAAGAACTCAATCCGGCACCGATCCAGCTATCTGAGCTACCTGAATCGCCAAGAATGCATTTGAATTGCGAAGCAACCAAGCAAACCATATCTTGGCCTCGTGAGCATATAACCCAGAACCCAAATCGTGGAAAAGCGGCACAACTGAAGTCAATCAGGGTTCAGGCATCCCATTTCACAGAAAAACCCAGGCCCCAAACATGAAAAAAAAAAAAAAAAAAAAAAAGGCAAAGAAAGAAAAGATACAGAAGAAAAACTCAGTTCATAGTGTTCATAGTACTTATCTCGGAAAATCGCTCCAGTTGTGAAAGCCATGCCGAAACTCTTGCAAACAAGCCTCGGGTAATTGGGCGAGCACCATCGACACCAGGAGGGGTCACGCTCAAACTAGAAGGCATCCCAACTAATTTTCCTTTCCAGTGATTCGACTCAATCGGTCTGGCCAGAGTTAGTTCTGATGGCGCTAAGACACAAGGAGCCAGAAGGAAACACCCAGAGCAGAGACAAAACCCCACAGGGTAAAGGATGAAGAACAAGGTTAAGATTCGGCAGGGCATCACCCGAAGAAACTAGCATAAGGGTAAGGGATGTAGAAGTAGGGTAAGATACGGTAGAACAAACTAGCAGAATGGTGAGGGGAACTGGTAGGACAAAGGAGGAGGAGAATACTAGCTCAAGAGAACGCCGATGAATGAACGTGGAAGAGGAAGCAGAATAAATAGGAGATGTGAAATGAGGCGTCCCCATCCAAGGAATGTCGGTTCTATTGCTAAAGCAATAGAACCGTGGCATTACCTTAAAAAAAATCTCACTTAAAACCCTTGTGAGCTGTGTCAAATTGAAATTATTATAGAAAAACTAGAAAATTAAAGCCCAATAATACATTATTGAGACATTTACTTCTCAGATAAAATATACTATATTAGTCTTTTTTCCTTAAAGCATCAAACATGCTTGACTAGATTTATCAACATATATTCCATTGAAGAGAAATATAGCAGTGCTTTTTCTCTGTACTAAGCACATGATTTTGCAGTTATTAAGCAGATATGGAGCAGCAATACACGCCAAGCGTGATTTGGGAAGGACCATTCAACAAAGTATCGGGCACAAAATCACGCCAAGCGTGATTTAGCCTGCCTTCATGATTTTTGAGCTGCTCTTTCCAAACCAGATAAACTCACAAAATTAGGCCAGCAATCAATCAATTCCAAAAGCTGCTCAAAATATGATGCCCAGTTAACTAAAAATACTGATTTGGGATTCTGAAGCTTCTATTCTGGTGATATAGAAGAATCTGACTAATGGGCTTTGATTCAACTACAGAGTAGCACTTTGCATGTGAAGCTCAAGGATTCTTTCAGAATTAAGGGTTTTTTATTATTGTCCAATGCTTTAATACCAGTATCGGGGAATAACAGCTTCATAAACTAGGTTAAGTTATACAGAACAATTGGATCAGAACAATTGAATGATTGCTTGCGAACTTTATCCAATCAAAAGTAATCTAACATTAACAAAGCGATCCTTACTCTCGTGATGAAGACCATATGCCCACAACAAACTGCTCTATCCAGAAGTTCACAAATTCATAACAGAGCGGTCTTTTATAAACTGCATTCATAGTTTTAATTCAGCATATCACCAAAAAGGAACTCAGACAATCAATGCATGCCTAAATCAATGCACAACCTGTTCTTACCTGATACTGCCTGGTTTCCAACACAAAAATCCTGTAGTGGATCTTTGTCTGCAGCCAAGACTGGATTATACGTTGAGGCAATTAAGATTGCCATGAGCCCATATGCCATAGTAGCGGCCATTTTGAGAGAAGAGTGCTTCCTTGGTTTTGTAATTTGTTCTGCTTGTAGCCCATTGCATGTCCCTGCTTGGATTTTTAAAAAGACTCGAGACTTTTACCGAACTGCAAGCAGATAAGAACCAACGATTAAACACCAGCCTATCAGATTAAAAAAACTTTGAGAAGAAAGAAAATGATATTAGGAGCATCACCGGAGTTGGAACATCGTTGCTGTCACCGGAGTTGGAGCATCACCGGGTTGCCATAACTGGAGTTGGAGGCGCTATGTCATCACCGAAAGAAAGGAAGGAGGCGCCCGTTGTCATCACCGGAAGAAAGGAAGGAGAAGAGAAGAGGCGGTGAAGCGAAAAAAAAACGGCGCAGAAGAAGAAAATGGGAAAAAAAACGTCTTCGGGAGAGATTCCGGAGAGAGGGAAAAAATTTTGAATTGTTTTTAAGCGGGAGCCATTTTCACGGACGGGAAAAGCCACACGGGTAAAAGGGACGCTCTCTAAAATGCCCAATTTCCTGACATAAACTGAAAGTAAATGAATGATGGTTATATCCTCCTATTTGTACGTCAGCTCGTACTCTGGGGTAACTTGTTGATGTACTTGGGCCCTCCGATGTTTGTCGGCTATGGCACAACACGCTTTGGATCACATTCTAACTAAAGGTGTGCTGGTCGTTGATGCTTCAACATTTCGGTCTGCTTCCTGATCCTGTTCTCGGGCGGTAATTATCCCCCCCTTCATGATACTCGAAGCTATTTGAAGGCGTCTCTTGAGGCTGTGCGCGATTCCTTTAGCTATACTCCTCTGGAGTTGTTCTCTTCTGCAGTTGTTCTTTGAATCGTCCATCCTTGGGTTCACCAAGTTGCATGCAAGTCCGCGTGCAAGTCATCTATTTCGCCTCACCTAGTTGCTTCTCCATCGAAGCTTTCAAACTTCCTTGTTTGATCCCCTCGATCACATGGCTTGGACGTTGTCACGCGTTCCACTATGCCGTCTTCTTGTCTTGAGGTACCTTAGGTGGCTTTGATTGTGCTCGTCGGTTTTGATCCTGTTGCCTCTAGGGGAGCTTCGTGGAAGAAGTCGGTTGCTAGCACTTCTCCGGCTTTCGGGTTCGACCTTTGTCCCTCTATGCATGTCGGTCTCTCGGCAAGTAAAGCATCATGGCTCTCCTCCCCATGGCTATATTGGCCGGGGATGATGGATCCTTATATCTGCTTGGCTTGACCCTTGAATTGAAGGAGTACGCGCCTTAAATATACTCCTCGCCGTTGAATAGCCCGGCTATTATCTTGAACTCTCTTTTTTTGCGAAGGTGCTTAAGTTGCTATCCTTGTCGTTAAGGTGTCGAATGCTTCTACCTTGGGCGTTTGATGTGCCACATGTCGGAGGTATGATCGGCTTCTTCTCTTCTAATTCTTGGTAGGAGTACGGCGAAGCCATCACCCTAGTTGTTGAAGGCATATCTCCTCGTCCGCAGTGGCTTTTCGTAAGTGCATCTCCATCTAATACGCGTGTCATAGCGCATCACCCTATATTATTGTGGCGTTCGGCATAACATACGGTATGAATACGTATATTATCGCGACCGTCACTAGTACATGTCGACTTCGGGCGACATGTACCGCGGCGGCAAGTAAAAGGGTAGTACCCTAGGGTGCGACCTTGTGAACCATTATATTGCACATGTTAAAGCAACATGTGAATATAATCCCTTTTTGCCACGTGGCAATGACCCATTGACCAAAAGGGACCAGCCCTAAATTCGTGGGGATAAAGGGGCATAAACCCTAAAAGGGAAACCCTTTGGGTTCTCGCCCCGAGTCACCGGTTGGAGCAGCAGAGGATGCATTTCCGCCTGAGCGGGAGCATAGAAGTCGGATCTCGAGGTTGCGGCTTCGATCCAAGATCACAGACTCGAGATCAGCAGCATGGACGCTTTCAGAGGAGTGGGAGCCAGCCAAGATGCGGGTGGGTGGTTGATTCAATAGGTAGATCCGAGTTATCAGGCCTCTTTCAGTAGGTTTAGCATCCATTCTTATCTATAGGCGACCCCTACAGCCTAAGAATGATAGACACTAACAAAGGAACCTAACCATGTATGATTAGGTAGATTAGAATAGATGTATTCTATTATTTTCAGTTACATTTGATGATGTTTTGACATTCTATGCGCCACTCTTGTGTATTGGGAAGGGGGTAGAGACCCGAGCCCAAGTAGTTGTATGATCCTAGTTTTAGCCCATTAATTCCCAATTAATGCGGCATCGCATAAGAGCCTTTGGTTGTGGGTGGCGAGCTAGACCGGCCGACAAGGGAGGGCTTGTCTAATCACGGTTGATCCCGCTGGCGCATGCGGCGGGGAGCGGGAGCTGTGAGCTAGGCCTAATACCCAGCGCTGGCGTGAGGGGCGGGGTATGGGCTCGACACTCGTGGGGTGATCGTCATCTTCCGGTGAGTTCAAGTCATTATCTGGCGGTGGCTCTCTAGCTCGCCCGTGATTAGCATGAACCTTCCGGAGGAGAGAGATCTCTCCTCCGCCTCATGGGGGCTGGGGAGATGCAACCCGGTAGTAGTAGCCCCTCGGCTATTCACCCTAAGGGGCTACGGTGGGGCTCCAATACTTTTCAGCCTATCGCAAAGTATGCACGGGAGGGGCGGATGGAGTGGACTACCCAAGCGACCATGTTCCTATGCCGGCCAAATCCATTTGCCATGAATTACATGCATTGCTATCGGAGACCCCAAGCCGCCGGATCTTTCCCCATGAGTCCGAGCCCGGGTAGGATTTCCCCATGTTATGTTGATGTCTTGATGTGTTGTTGTTGCCTACTCTTTGTGATATGGTGGACCACCCTTCGAGGTGGGTATGTTATTGTTGATTGATGTCATGTGCTCATGTTTTATTTACGCTTTCGCGGCTAGGTCGATCAGGGAGGCGGGATGAATGACACGCCCATTCTTCCCGTCGGGTTCTTGGCCACCATCAAGGGCCCGATGTTAGGTGGACGGCCTCATGTCGGCCGAAAGCGGATCTTTGGTTTGAGGATGATCTCCGGTTTGTATACGATCGGGGCATCGTATATGAGCTGGGGCCGTCTAATGGTATCGAGCTCTCGATCTTGCCGGACCGGGATCGAAAGCGGCCCGAAACTCTATAGGAACTAACTCATCTAGACATTCAGTCTTGGAGGTAAAAGCCCAAGCACAAACCTCGAGTAGGGGGAAAATTTTTTTCTCCCGGGGTAGAGTTAGTAATTATCTAAGATTAGGATAAATAGAGAACATAGGTAAGATAGAACAAACAGTCGAAAAAAAGCGCTGAAAATATCCTACTAAATTTCAAGCACTTTTGGCCAATGACTCCAAGAGTGCGCCAGGAGCATGTTAGGTTCAGACCTAATGGCCCTCTCGCGCACTCTTAGAGTAGTCACCCCATATGAACCCTAGAACTTGGCCTTAGGAACTCCAAATGGTAAAATAAAATATGAAATCCCAATCAAAAAGCTCGAAACAGCTAGAATTATATGTTAAAACATCGAAAAACATTAAGTACAAGTCACTTTTGGAACAATGCCTCCAAGAGTGCGCCAGAGTATAGTTAGGCCCCGACCTAACCCCCTCCTCGCGCACTCTTAGAGTCATCCCTAAAAGTGACCTCAAAAATTGATCATAACTTACTCAAATGGTAAAGGTAATAATAGAATCTTGTTTAGAATGATTAAATTAGTGGGAAACGCATGTTAAATTGTGTAAATTCGATAAGTTTAGAGCGGAAAGGGACAACACCTCTAAGGGTGCGCCAGGGCATAGTTAGGTCGGGACCTAACACCCTCCTCGCGCATGCTTAGAGGGGTTCGAGAGAAAATAGTTGAAGAAGACCTAGCTTCGATTCGAGATATGGAGGATTTCATCAACAAACCAAGAAATTAAGCAAGGCAGAGATGGAGGTCGTGCAACACTTTGAAGACTCATTGGCGTGCACGCTCCACGCAAAAGACACCGAAAGACATGAGACTGGCGAAGTACATCAAGAGGACAGATAAATAGAACACAAGCTGCTTTTTGTAACTAACAGGTTTATATGTGATGTATGAAAATTTCGAATAATAAAGATATATAGTCGTTTAAAAATGTGTATTCATTAGGTACAGTATTAGATCTGGAGCAAATGCGATATTTTGACCAACGACTCCAAGAGTGCGCCAGAGCATAGTTAGGTCCCAACCTAACCCCCTCCTCGCGCACTCTTAGAGTCATCCAGCCAACTGGGGCCTTGATTAGCCCTACTTGCTCCAAACGTAGTAATAAACAAAGAAACTTGCATTTAGGAAGAAAATTAATAGGAATTTACCCCTCCCAGCGGATTCTTGGCATCCATTAGACAGAGATAGGCCAACGACTCCAAGAGTGCGCCAGAGGCCACTTAGGTCCCAACCTAACACCCCCCTCGCGCACTCTTAGAGGCGTCCAATTTTTCAAACCCCATAACTTGAGCTACAGAGCTCCAAATCGCTTGAAATTTGTTGCAATAGGACCGTTAGACAGTCTAGAAATGTCAAACTCCAGCTCAAAATGACCAAAATTTCTCAAACCCTTGAATTGTTTTTCCAAACTGTGGTTTGTTTGTAAATAGAAACATACCCCATTAGTACCTCACAAGTATTGCCTCGGCTCAAAGCTGATGCCTTACTCCTAGATAGAAGTGCCCAAGAACACCCCTTTGTTATAGTCATCTAGACCTCAGCATAGCAACCCAAGTCCAACTGTTGGTACATCACCTCTGCTCATGCCAAAGGCATAAACCTTGACCTAATTTTGTGTCCTTCTAATAGAGTTAGACCTATACAGCCGCCACATTGACACTTCCTATTGCCAGGATACCTAGAAAGGAGCTAGAGTCTAGAGCTGCCCAAGTCACTCCACGTGTAGAGATTGGACTCCCCCAAACCAACTTTGCTAGGACCTTAGAGTATGCCTCGAACATCATGGAGGTTTTGAAAAACAACCCTCACCGTCATACCATACCACACGTCCTAATGTCCATAGACTTGGAGATTATAGACATGTCTCCAGTAAGGCTGCTCGAGCCATCTTGCTTGCTTATAGAGCCCAAAATATTGTAGGAGAGCCCTTCAAGTGGACCCTTAGACTCTAGAATATACGAGCGTTGCTTTCGAGGTACAGGGCCAGAGCCACAGAAGAGCTAGAGGCGCAACTTCTTGAAGACATCAAGGTCCCAGCCGGTGTACAGATAGATAAGGAGAGGAGACCGAAAAGGCAGACCCAAGAGAGGAAAGCACAACGACAAACACCTCAACTGACAAACGAATAGAACAGGACACCACCGGCCTATCATCAATCTTCATCAAATGGGAAGAATAATTGGTAACCAACGGCATCAAGAATCTTCTAGATGTCAACCTCCCGGCTACCACGTCCACGAGCTCACATCAGAAAGAGGATCTCGACGCCTTCACCAGCTCGACGCACATGAGTTTCAATTGGAAGAATGCAAGGCAGCAAAATACAGGAAGACGTTAGACAGCAATGCCACATTAGCATCACGAGCTAGGGCCAGAGGGCATAATCTTCCATCGAGGAGAGAAGTCATGGCGACACAGGAGCGTATAGAAACCGGAGGGAAGACAACCCGCGACCTTGCGGTCCAGCAGCTCAAAGCGAATGTCATGCAACGTCAACAAAAGGAGCAACCAAGCTAGGCAACCACAAAGCACCTAAGGCTGACCCGGACGAGCTTTCCAGCTCCCTTGCACCAGCAGGAGAACTTTCATCAGTTCCAAAAGGTAGGAGACCATGAGGGGGAGGAGAAGCATATCAGGGAACATCTCCGACTTGAAGGCCTATATCAGCATTAGGGGCAAGATCAAGGAGGAGACTATTCCACTCAAACAAGAATTCCGGACCCAGAAACACCTAGAAAGCAAAGGAAGGACGACTTTACTACGTCGGCCAAGGAGGCGAGACTTCGAATGGATAGGATCCAAGGGGCCGAGGAGAGGCGACCTAGCCAGCAGGTACAAATCACGAAAGGCAACCGGAAGAAGCTAGGGGTAGGTGCAATGGAGATGAGCACACTTCCAAGCGCGGGGAGGCACCTTGGAATGAAGCAAAGCCCAATCAGCGGGGCGACTTCGGGGAATTCAACCTACCGGAGGAATGACAATGCCTGCCTACCTACCGACCCACGATCACCGAGCTTGAAGACATTCAAGAATGTCCGGATGCCTGCAACCCGGTGATCAACCGATCAATGGCACCGCAAGACATCGGCAACCTTGCAACGAGACACCGCATACGGGGGCGTTGGCGGTCACCGCATTCCTTACGGCGGACATA
The DNA here is from genome assembly GCA_021234155.1 of Isoetes taiwanensis. NCBI lineage: Eukaryota > Viridiplantae > Streptophyta > Lycopodiopsida > Isoetales > Isoetaceae > Isoetes > Isoetes taiwanensis. The sequence continues at coordinate 2,221,667 of JAJEKV010000010.1, read as the reverse complement.
CACATTAAGGAGGAGCATCTTTTTCAAGGGATCACATCGACGAACACTCTTTGCAACTTGGGGTGACGAGCTCGGATCAGACATGAAGCTCAACAATAGTAGCAGCATCTCAAGGAATCCCGGAGTCAACCAGAACGAAGAAGATGTAGCAAAACCGAAGGATCAAATGCGATAGGAGGAGGGGAAACCCTAAAGGAGTATAAACATTTAAGTAGATCTTCGTAGTTGTTTTAAAAAAGTGGATGAATTAAAATCCCAATGTAAATGCGTATATGTCTATTGTATATCTCGGGTGCTCACAGATATAGTGTAGAAACATGAGTTTAAAGTCATGTTTTACGGATTTAGCGCTTAGATCAGAAAGCTCCTTCACTTCGACTACCAAATGAGGAAGCAAGGAAGCACAACTATAGCCCAAGATCAAAATGGAAGAGCAAGTACGAGGGAGAAACGACCAGAGCCCAAGCAAACCTTCGACTTCAAACACTTCGGGAAGTGCCCTCAAGTAGAAGACCGCTCGTCCACCCAATGTCAGAATAAGAGACAACATCGGTCATGTCAAGATCATCAGCACTACTGCACCAGGACATCGTCAGGGCGCACCACTACCTCTTGTGGCAGCGGCAACACTTGACGAACTTATGACACGAGTGGCCTCAACAATAGAAGGAAGAATGACCCGACATCAACGAGCCAGCTGCCAAGACAAAGAGTTCAAGATGAAAGATCTTTTTCAACGGCGCCACCTTCAGGCTTTTGAAAAGCGGCATGGAAGATTTCAAGTGACCAACTACACCATCAAAGACCAGCAAGGAGAGGCTTCTAAACGAACAAAGTCAACCTCTACATCAAAGGGGAGCCACCATCAAGGAAACTGAAGTATCGAGCGACTCGGAAGAACGTACCTTGCAACTTTAAGCAGGCAAAGAGTGGATGAGCTTCTAGCAAGCTCAGGGATCTAAGGCCATGGGGCCTAGTAGATTAAATGTATAGACAGTAACATCCATATTGGGATTAGAAGGCACTTCCAGATATTCTCGCTGAAAGGATTGCCCCAATATTGAGCTAAGCGTCAAGGATTGGGAAGGAAACGCATAGGAGTGACTAAAATTATACACGATTGTTAACAGACATCCAACGTATTGAAACCACTTGGTGAGATTGATCACCTCGCTAAGAAGGAATCATTACTAGGATAATTGTTGACCATGTATAAAGCTAGTGCCTCCAAAAGAATAATCCAACCAAAAGAAAAGAAGTAATCTAACAAGTCCGGCCAACTTGTTACGATGGCATCAATTCGATTGGTAGGAATATTCCAATAGTTTAAATAACTAAGAAAGGGGGAATCTCTAGAATATAAAAGAATAATACATGTAAGGTACATCTAAAATAAGAATTATAGTAATCAAATAGTCTTTTGAGACAAAAGGAATTGTCATGATGACAAAACCTTGTGGTTTAGAATCATTCTAACTAAGTAGGTAACCCATAGCTATATTGAAATAAATGATAACATAATATGTATATCCATCTTAGATGGTTATATATGTCAGCTAAGGCAATAAGAAGCGTATAACCTCTTAAGGGGAGAGAATAAATATGACGTTGTGTACGCCATTGAAGGGGTGCAGGACCATTTTCTTTTCGAAGAAAGTGGGAGGGCTCAATCTCAGGATTGAACGTACTTGCATCGAATTGACCGACCCATAGAATAGAGTTCACTCTGGCAATGGCCGAAGCGAATAGGGCGTAAAATAGATAGATACCTTAGGCTCAGGAGGCCTTCAACGTGCGAGACTGACGTAGTAGCTAACTACACCAATGAAGTGGAGCAAAACTATGGGAGCAATGCAACGACCAAGTCATCTCCAAATTACTCAACGCCAGCTCAATGGGTGGATGCGTTCTAGCCTTAGGTAAGGTGTGCGCATGTATTATAAGCTTTAATGTGTCTTATAGATAAGTTAAATATAGATCCTAATAACTGCATAGAAATTGATGTACGTATATGTATCATACGGAAATAAGTTAAATAACAACGATAATGTGAGTTAGCATGTTAATTAATCCTTCGCAGGGATGCAATTCCTTCCAAGGATAGCTATATGACCTCGAGGTCCTTATAAATATAAATAGAAAATAGAATTAGGATATACTTAAAAGCATCTTAGGGATATACTTCCAAGGGTAATGCAAGACCCAAGGAAGAGAATAAGAAGCACATCTAATTCTTGTGTATGATAACTAAAACCTTCTCTATGTAACAATAGGTCTAAAATCAGGGTTATTGTTTAAATAATCGCGATCTAAAAGTAATTAAATATTGTAAAGCTTAGAGTAAATATAATTGTACTATCGGAAGTAATGTATCCGATGCTATGATAACGTTAATTCATAAATATTACGTTAAGGTAATTATGTTAATCACATGCATTAAAGGGAGCCAGCAAAAATTGGCTCAGGCATGTCGATTTGTGTTTAGATTAATTTCATGTGTAGTTAAGTATAATATACGCATGCAACCTATGAGGTAAGGGTTGCATGCGTTGCTACCGATGATGAGATTACTACGGTGATCTCTAGGGCGTGGTGTAATGTCAATGTAGGCATGACCGCGTTTCCGCTTGGATGAGTGGATGGTAGATTAGAAAGTCTACTTCTGTTCCACGGAGGTAGACGACCTCGAGAGAAAGGAGGTCATTCAGGAATGCATTGATAGGAAAAGCACCTCTAGCCCCATATATGCTTTGATAGGAGGAATCTGGCCTTCACGCCCATATACGGGAAGGACCTATCCTCCCATTTGGGCAACTAGGGTGTAGGCATGGCGGCATATAGGCATATAGTATTTGTCTCCACGGCCATAATGGAAGATTCACCCTCTTCCCTACGTAGGAGATTAGCCATGCATCCATGTAGATAGGTGGGGTGGTCACCATATAACCAAAATTTTTTTATTAATAATTAAAATGGTTATAGCGTAGTGACGACTGCTTGGCCAATAGGCTCCAGGAGGGCGAGGGAGGTCGAGCTTCATAAGACTTGCAACACAAGTTTTGTTATAATGTGTTGCAAGGGATGAAGAGTACCTTAGAAGTGTAAATTTTGTATGAAATTGATAAACTTTGATAAACTTAAATATTGTATTAAGTAAGGGCAATAATTACCTTGCGTGCATTAAGTTATGAAGTCATAAGTTAATTGGATAATAAAATAGTACAGTAATGTCTTAAACATTACCTTAGAGTAATTATAATAATTAAGATAGTAAGTGTGTAATTATAGATATTGTAAAATTAATACAGGATTTTAAGGTGCGAAGACTTGCAACACAAATTTTGTTGGAATGTGTTGCAAGGAATGAAGAATACCTTAAATAATAATTGTATATGAAAGTGTTAAATTGTGATAAACTAAATGTTGTGATAACAGAAACTAATAAGTACCTTGTTTTTATAGAAGTTACGATTTGACAAGTTATTTGATAATGTAATGGCGTAATAATGATTTAAAAATATTGCCTTAAGGTAATCTTAATAAATGTGTAAGTATAATAGTAATAAATTGTATGCATCAAGTTGGTTGCAGGACAGGAAGAGCCCAAGGTGGGAGACTCACGATCTTTGCCGGACAAACATCAATTCAAGGTGGGGAGAATGTGGCGTTCGGCATAACATACGATATGAATCATTATATTATCTCGACCGTCACTAGTACATGTCGACTCGGGCGACATGTACGGCGGCAGTAAAAGGGTAGTACCCTAGGGTACGACCTTGTGAACCATTATATTGCACATGTTAAAGCAACATGTGAATATAATCCCTTTTTGCCACGTGGCAATGACCCATTGACCAAAAGGGACCAGCCCTAAATTCGTGGGGATAAAGGGGCATAAACCCTAAAAGGGAAACCCTTTCAGTTCTCAGCCCCTGAGTCTCGGATTGGAGCAGCAGAGGATGCATTTCCGCCTGAACGGGAGCATAGAAGTCGGATCTCCCAGGTTGCAGCTCGATCCAAGATCAGCAGACTCGAGATCAGCAGCATGGACGCTTTCAGAGGAGTGGGAGCCAGCCAAGATGCGGGTGGGTGGTTGATTCAATAGGTAGATCCGAGTTATCAGGCCTCTTTCAGTAGGTTTAGCATCCATTCTTATCTATAGGCGACCCCTACAGCCTAAGAATGATAGACACTAACAAAGGAACCTAACCATGTATGATTAGGTAGATTAGAATAGATGTATTCTATTATTTTCAGTTCTGTTGTGATGATGTTTTGACATTCTATGCGCCACTCTTGTGTATTGGGAAGGGGGGTAGAGACCCAGAGCCCAAGTAGTTGTATGATCCTAGTTTTAGCCCATTAATTCCCAATTAATGCGGCCTGTGCATAAGAGCCCCTTTGGTGTGGGTGGCGGAGCTAGACCGGTGACAAGGGAGGGCTTGTCTAATCGCGGTTGATCGGCCGGGCGGCGGCCGGCGGGGAACGCTGTGAGCTAGGCCTAATACCCTGGCACTGCGTGAGGGCAGGGTATGGGCTCGACACTCGTGGGGTGATGCGTCATCTTCCAGTGAGTTCAAGTCGTATACGAGCAGTGGCTCTCTAGCTCGCCCGTGATTAGCATGAACCTTCTGGAGGAGAGTGATCTCCTCCTGCCTCATCGGGACTGGGGAGATGCAACCCAGTAGTAGTAGCCCCTCTGGCTATTCACCCGGCAGGCTACGGTCAGGCTCCAATACTTTTCAGCCTATCTGCAAAGTATGCACAGGAGGGGCGGATGGAGTGGACTACCCAACGACCATGTTCCTATGCCAGCCAAATCCATTTGCCATGAATTCTGTCTGCATTGCTATCTGGAGACCCCAAGCCGTCAGTCTTTCCCCATGAGTCTGAGCCTGGGTAGGATTTCCCCATGTTATGTTGATGTAGTGATGTGTTGTTGCAGCTACTGTGATATGGTGGACCACCCTTCGAGGTGGGTATGTTATTGTTGATTGGTGTCATGTGCTCATGTTTTATTTACGCTTCCGCAGCTAGGTCGATCCCGAGGGAGACGGGATGAATGACACGTCCATTCTTCCCCGTCGGGTTCTTGGCCACCATCAAGGGCCCGATGTTAGGTGGACGGCCTCATGTCAGCGAGCAGATGCTGGTTTGAGGGATGATCTCCAGTTTGTATACGATCGGGGCATCGTATATGAGCTGGGGCCGTCACAATTACCACAAGGTGGAATTATGGTTGTCGAGATGTTGCCTTCTTAGTTGGCTCGTTGTTGTTGGGGCGTTCCTCCTATTGTTGAGGCCACTCGTGTCATAAGTTTGTCAAGTGTTGTTGCTGTCACAAGAGGTAGTGTTGCGTCCTGACGATGTCCTGGTGCAGCGCTGATGATCTTGACATGACCGGTGTTGTCTTTTGTTCTGACATTGGGTGGACGAACGGTCTTCTACTTGAGGGCACTTCCGGAAGTGTTTGGAGTCGAAGGTTTGCTTGGCCTCCGATCGTTTCTCCCTCGTACTTGCTCTTCCATTTTGATCTTGGGTTGCTTCCTCTTTTGGTAGTCGAAGTGAAGGAGCTTCCTGATCTAAGTGCTAAATCCATAAAACATGACTGTACTCATGTTTCTCCACTATATCTGTGAACATCCGAGGTATACAATACACATATATGCATTTACATTGGGATTTTAATTCATCCACTTTTCCAAAACAACTACGAAGATCTACTTAAATGTTTATACTCCTTTAGGGTTTCCCCTCCTCCTATCGCGTTTGATTCTTCGGTTTTACTGCATCTTCTTCATTCTGGTTGACTCCGGGATTCCTTGAGACGCTGCTACTATTGTTGAGCTTCATGTCTGATCCGAGTTCGTCACGCTAGTTGCGAAGCGTGTTTGTCGATGTGATCCCTTGAGAAAGATGTTCCTCCTTAATGTGTATATTCGTCGTGAGGAATGCGGCGACCGCTCAACATCCCTACATGCGGTGTGTCGTTGCAAGGTTGCCGTTGTGCGGTGCCGTTGATCGCTTGAGTAGGATCACCTGGCTGTTGCAATCAACCATTCTTGAATATCTTCAAAGCTCTGAGATCGTGGTCGGTAGGCAGGCATTGTCATTCCTTCGCAGGTTGAATTTCTGAGTGCAACTCCTGTTGCTTGGGCGTTGCTCCATTCCGAGGTGCCTCTCTTGTGCCTAGAAGTGTGATCATCTTCATTGCACCTATCATAGCTCCTTTTGGTCGCCTTTGCGTGATTTGTACCTGCTGGCTAGGTCGTCTCCTCTGTCCTTTGGGTCCTATCCATTCGAGTCTCGTACTCCTGGGCTGACGTAGTAAGGTCGTTCTTCCTTTGGTTTCTAGGTGTTTTTCGGTTCGAATTCTTGTTCGGCGAGAATATGCTCCCTCCTTGATCTTGCCCCTAATGCTGATATAGGCCTTCAAGTCGGAGATGTTCCTTCCACGATATCGTCTCCTCCCCTCATGGTCTCCTACTTTTGGAACCGATGAAAGTTCTCCCCTTTTGGTGCAAGGGAGCTGGAAGCTTGGCCTGGTCAGCCTTAGGTGCTTTGTGGTTGCGTAGCTTGGTTGCTCCTTTTGTTGACATTGCATGACATTCGCTTGAGCTACTGGGCTGCAAGGTCGTGGTGGTCTTCCCTCCGGTTTCTATACGCTCCTGTGTCGCCATGACTTCTCTCCTCGACATAAGATTATGCCTTCTGGCCCTAGCTCGTGATGCTAATGCGGTATCGATTCTAACGTCTTCCTGCACCTGTATTTTGCTGCCTTGCGTTCTTCCATTTGAAACTCATGTGCATCGGGTTGGTGAAGGCGTCGAGATCCTCTTTCTGATGTGAGCTCATGGACGTGGTAGCCGAGAGGTTGACATCTAGAAAATTCTTGATGCCGCTGGTTACCAAATATCCTTCCCATTTGATGAAGATTGATGCTAGGCCGATGGTGTCCTGTTCTACTCGTTTGTCAGTTTAGGTGTTTGTCGTTGTGCTTCCCTCTCTTGGGTCTGCCTTTTCGGTCTCCTCTCCTTATCTGTTTGTACGTCGGTTGGGACCTTGATGTCTTTAAGGGGTTGCGCCTCTACCTCTTCTGTGGCTCTAGCCCCGTCATTCGAAAGTAACGCTCGTATATTCTAGAGTCTAAGGGTCTACTTCCTACAACATTTTGGGCTCTATAAGCAAGAAAGATGGCTCGAGCAGCATTACTGGAGACATATCTATGATCTCCAAGTCTATGGATATTAGGACGTGTGGTATGGCATGACATGAGGGTTGTTTTGCAAAACCTCCATGATGTTTAAGGCATACTCTAAGGTCCTAACAAAGTTGGTTTGGGGGAGTCCAATCTCTACACATGAGGTGACTTGGGCAGCTCTAGACTCTAGCTCCTTTCTAGGTATCCCGGCAATAGAGAGTGTCAATGTGGCGGCTATATAAGTCAAACTCTATTAGGAGGACACTAAATTAGGTCAAGGTTTATGCTTTTGGCATGACCAGAGGTGATGTACCAACAGTTGGACTTGGGTTGGTATGTTGAGGTCTAGATGACTATAACAAAGGGGTGTTCTTGGGCACTTCTATCTTGGAGTAAGGCATCAGCTTTGAGCCGAGAGCAATACTTGCGAGGTACTAATGGGGTATGCTTCTATTTACAAACAAACCACAGTTTGGAAAAACAATTCAAGGGTTTGAGGAATTTTGGTCATTTTGAGCTGGGGTTTGACATTTCTAGCCTAATTTGAGATCATAAATGGATTCTAGGCTGTCTAACGGTCCTATTGCAACAATTTTCAGGCGATTTGGAGCTCTGTAGTTCAAGTTATGGAAGTTCAAAGTTTGGAGGTCTCACAAGTAGCGCCCTGCTCAAAAACTAAAGTTTGAAAAATGTTTAGGGCGCAGGTTTAGGGCGGCGGCGGCGGCCGCCCATCCCCTTGAAGGATCTGCTGAAGGATCGAGGCTGGAGGAGCAGCCAAAAAAGGGCTGCTGCTGTCTTTCTCAGACCGTGGCTGAAGTCGCAAATGCTGTTTCCTCCTCGCTCACTTAGGGTCTGTTGCAAACAGGGGTTTTAGCTGGGTGTATGGCCGCTACCTCTGGCTCTTATCTTTCTTGTCTCAGGTCGTGATCGGGTAAGAAATAAGTTTTCTGCTTTGTCCTTGCATTTCGAGAACGGATAGCGACTAGCATACGCTTTTGTGCTTTAACAGTTCGGCTCTTGCTTAGAACTGCATTATTCTTCCGCTATTGCTAGGTGTTCATGAATGATAGTTAAGCATGTTTCAGTCTTTGGGCAGTTCTCACTAGCAATGAATCTTAATGTGTTGCACTCCTTGCAACCACGAAGACCGCGACTTCATGCGGTTGTGATTGCACCCACTGCAATAACAGATTAAGACCGCTCCTCCCCGCAAGAATGAGGTCAAGGCTGGTCAATATATGTCCGAGTGTTGAAAATGAAGCACTAGGATTTATGGCTTTGTGTTGCTTGCTTTCTTTTCGTCCATGAATCGTGTATACGGGCATGAATGAAATAATAATGTTGGTAATTCTCAAATAGAAGCGTGCTAGGATCTAATGTGGAAGAGCATGACGGGGAACAAGGCAGGTTTGATTGTTGGAAGTGTGCACTACTCTTGTTGGGCCCTGAAATATACGCTTTGTTGTTTTGGTTGTAGATACTAGTGATAGAGGAGCACCCTAGATTTATTGAGCCGGCATTTGGGATGATCCATTATTGCTGTATTTACTGATTAGGAGGACAAAGAATATAGTGGCCTCTTCACACTTGAGCAGTCCACCTTATATGTAATATTGCGGAGGTGCTTTTCAAGGTGTATTTGGTAATTGCTCAAGGCAAGGAGGCCTTTGTTTGGAGTACGACAATGGGAAAGTGATACATTTCTGAAGGTTGGAGTTGCATTGTTGTTGCTCTAGCTGTTTGGCAGGGATTCTTGTGTGTGATATGTGGATTTTACTAGAGTCTTGTTTAATTTATGCTGCCCTCTCCTATCCCAGCTGGGAGGAGGTGTGTTGTCCAGGAAAAGGTATAGACAAAGAAGGTCAGGAAAAGGTACGAGATCTAGGAGGCACTTGGTGCGGGGAGGGCGAAGTGCTTTATATGAGTAAAATGAAGATGGATCTCAAGCAGGGAGATTAAAGCAGGTGAAGAGGATGTGGACCACCCCTTTGGGGGAGGGCCTTGAGAGGCAAATGTGTTCTGGGAAGACGGTGAGGGTGCATGTGCTTAGTACATCCGTGGAATGGTGCTAGTGCCTCTCCCATAGTACCTCCATAAATGCTGGACTAGAGGTCCTAGTTAACGCGTGGGAGGATGCTTCCTTAATATCTGCCTTCATCTTCTTGTATGTTCGGGGAGGTGCCTTAGGTGGTTCTATCTTTAGATGATCATGGGATTTCGACTTCAGTGGTCGTTGGAGTTTATAGTTTTTTTCCTGTTCCTGCACCTGGGTTCACAGCGCCTTTTGCTTCCAATTTGATCCATTGAGGGATCCGTTGTGATTTAATAATTCCTATCTGGCCCATTGTGGAGCCTTTAATAAGGCTTTAAGCCATGTACCTTTTTACTTATATATATATAATATAAAAATACGTGCCTTCAAAAAAAAAAAAAAAAAAAAAAAAAAACTAAAGTTTAGTTCTTTGACCAGGCGCGAGCTGTGAGATCCTGCACATTTTTAAGTAATTTAAGTAATTTAAACATGCTATTCTAACTAATTCCTACCTTGGAACTAGCCTTACCATATTACTTTTCTCAAATTCATCAAGTTTTTTAGTGTGTTCTTGGCTTGATGTCTCACAGCTTGCGCCTCGCTCAAAAACTAAAGTTTAGTTCTTTGACCAGGCGCGAGCTGTGAGATCTTGCACATTTTTAAGCAATTTAAGTAATTTAAACATGCTATTCTAACTAATTCCTACCTTGGAACTAGCCTTACCATATTACTTTTCTCAAATTCATCAAGTTTGAGTGATCTTGGCTCAATGTCTCCGGCTTTGCCTCGCTCAAAAACTAAAGTTTAGTTCTTTGACCAGCGCCGAAATGTGAGATCTTGGAGATTTTTAAGTAATTTAAGTAATTTAAGTAATTTAAACATGCTATTCTAACTAATTCCTACCTTGGAACTAGCCTTACTATATTACTTTTCTCAAATTCATCAAGTTTTAAGGTGTTCTTGCTCAATGTCTCACAGTGTGGCTCGCTCAAAAACTAAAGTCTAGTTCTTTGACCAGGCGGTGTGAGACCACCTTGCACGAGGAGGTTTTGGCTCATTCTTTTTAGTCTTATTAAGTTCCAATTTACTTAAGCTGTTACTAGCTTAGCATAAACTACCAAAAATGAGAAAAAAAATTTCCCACTTTTTCGAGGCTTGAGGATCCTATCAAGTTAGTACTATGGGGAGCATGGTGATTGCTTTGCTCTTGGTCTTCAAGAACATCGCTCGATACCATTGTGACGTCCCTACTGCATTATCACGATGCACTCATCATTATACAAACAGGAGTTCATCCCCTATACCAGCTCTCCACTGATACAAGGCCCTCCACACATCACTGCAATCCGGTGGGAAGAATGAAGGTGTCATTTACCTGTCTCCCTCAAGGCCTACCTAGGCAGGAAGCGTAAACATATGTAAGTACATATACATCAAAGCACATCATGACCATCTCGAAGGATGGCTCACCACATATCTGCATAGACAAAGATCGGCACAATACAAAGGAAGTTCCTACCCAAGGCTCGAACCACGAGGGGGGGATAGGACCGACAAGCTTGGGCCTCCGAGTTCATTGCGCATGAATCATGACAATGGATTGGGCTGGCATAAGAACATGGCTTAGGGTTGTCCACTCCATCCGCCCCCTCCTGTGCACACTTTGCGAGTAGGTTGAAAAGTGTTGGGACTTTGTAGCCCCGCCGGGTGCATAGCCAAAGGGGCTACTCCCGGGTTACATCTCCCAGGCCCGATGGGGCGGTAGGGATCACTCCCACCCGAGATCTCCACGCTGACCCAAGGTGACTAGAGAGCCACTGCCCTTATTCGACTTAACCCACTGGAAGGTGAACTCCACCCCACGGGTGTCGAGCCCATGCCTTGCCCACACTCAGTGGCAAGCCATTAGACCTAGTCACTCTGATCCCCGGTAGACTTTACACGCCAGAGGGATCGGTCAAGGGTCAGAACACGAACCGCGTTCTGAGCCAGTCTGGTCCCTTCACCCACAACCAGGTGGGGTTCTTGTACACATGCCAAAATCTAGTAATGCACTAAGAGGGACTATCTAGGAGCATCATCTACTAAGCTTCAAGTCTCTACCCCCCTTCCCAATACAGTGAGTTCACAGAATTCAACCGTCCATCACATCATCATAGAACTAAAGAATAAGAACTAATCTATATCATACATAGAGTTAGGTTCTTTACTTAGAGTCAATCTCGGGATCTGCTTGGCTACTAGGGGTGATTTAATAGGCTAAACCTACTGGTTCGAAGGCTGGAATAAGGTTTAGGCTATTCAATCGACTAAATACCTGATCCCTGGTTCACTTCTCTTGATCCAAAGGTGTCCATGTCTCGCGTTACGCTTCGGAAATGCGATCGGGAGGACGTCGACAAGGCGGGCTTACGCGGACAGATCGTGGGAGTTGGAATTGACTCCTCAGGCGCGCGAATCGGAGCTCGGAAGGTCTGTGGGCGAAAAGGGAAAGTTAGGGTTTGGTGCCTTATGTAGGCTATCAGTTAGGTTTAGGGTTTCCATGACCCTTGGTCTACCTTTAATGGGTTAAAGGTCTAAAAGTGCGCGCATTGCTAAGTGTGCGCACCATTGCAAGTTGCCCCCTAGGGCGACCTTGCTAGGTTTACGTCGGCGCACCGCGCCGATTGGGCCGGTAATGCTGCGATGGCGAAAGAGACGCAGATAACGCCTTGAGACCGTATATCGTACTGAACGTCACAAGCACAGAGGATTGGGAGTTCGACCTGCATATATGTATGCTTGGGAGGTGAGTTTATACTGGTATTTGTACCTTCATATACTTCTCACCAATTTTCGTGTTTGTGACATAATTTTTCTGTTATAGCAGCATGTCGTCATTCAGTTTGAAAACTAGAACCTTGCATCACCAACCCATGAACTTAAAGGACTAGGGCAAGGCAAATAGTTCAGAAACAAAGATATACTTCTCACCAATTTCCGTGTTTGTAACATAATTTTTCTGTTATAGCAGCATGTCGTCATACACTTTGAAAACTAGAACCTTGCACCACCAACCCATGAACTTAAAGGACTAGGGCAAGGCAAATAGTTCAGAAACAAAGAGGAAAGATATACTGCCGCATGATGAATATCCCATCCTTGAGCTTCTGTGAGAGTCCAGCGAAGAGGCATGAGTCTACGTTTTTCGCAGCTGATTTGGGATAATGTCATGAGATAATTATGCTCTTTTGTTACTCTCTTGAGGAACTATAGACATCATGTCCAAAAAGAACAGGTTGATACTCTGTACAGTTTCTTCCTTCAATTCTTGTAATCTTGATTAATATATATAAGCAAAGCTATTGGGAACAAACAGAGTGGTCAACCTTTTGTTGATCAAATATTTGTTGTAAATACTAGGTTGGGACTGAACTAGATTCTAAATTTCTTGGCTATACGCCATATGCAAGAGCTCTTGATTTGGCCAGTTCATTCGCATCCAACTATTCTTATATGCAATGCTTGGTTACAAAATGGGGGCTGAAGCCAACAAATCCAAGCCATCTGCACGAGTACAAGCTTGGAATAGATGGTGCAACCACAATAAGAGCCAATTACCACTACAAGCATTACAACAACTGTTACTATTGGTTAACACATTCCATTATCTCCATAAACCTGGTAAAGATCATGTTTTGTAGAAGTGTAATTGTAGTAAATGTTATGTTGCCCGGCCTGATATCCCTTTCAATGCATGGTATACATTTATGGCTTAGCTAGCCTAACAAAGATTTTAGAGATTGTTAAATAATATGCATGCTTTATCCAACCTCCTATATTGAAACACGTATTAACAATGGCATTCCTAACTATAACATTCTCACTTTTCAAATTTGAACACATTAATAACCTATGTAATGTTTATTTCTAATTCATTTTACTTACTACACAAAGATCTACCAATGTATGTAACTCTGCCCGGCAACGCCAGGCACCGTTACTAGTATGTTCTAAGGTCCCAAAAATATACTTGTCCATTACTCAGCAATAACTTTGCACAACAATTAATGTTTTTAATAATTGCAGCCTCAAGCCAATATATAATGATAATAGTAAACAAGTTATTTAACTGGCAATCCACACTTCTACTCTCGCCTTCCTGAAGCTTGACTATCTCGCACCTCTGCTTACACCATCAACCACGGGGTTAGTCACATGGACTAAGTGGGGATCGGGGATTTAGGACATATCTAGCATCAATCAACATAAAGCATTAACCTAGAACAACAACTCATCCTTACCGTAGCCTCACCCCTGCAATCCAAGTTACTAGTCTAACAAGCATATCCACAATGCATAATTGTACCATGAAGATCCACTATAAGCATGACTATTGCAACTCAATTCCAACGTTCAAGACCACATATATAATAACCAAGCAATCACAGCATTAAACATTGCAACCAATATTCCTCTGGGTCTAAGCAAGGTCAACTAGGCTGATCAGGCCAGTGACATAGAGGCGAGGTAACCACGTGTGTACACACCCATCCACGCTGCGTCCAGCATTGGAGGACCACTTAACTGTGCAAGACGTTGCACCCTATGGTACCAATGCCCGATGTTCCAATAACCATTCACATAACACTGTGCAATAACCGTGAGTCTAGACCACCACACCTAGACTCCGGCCCCAGAGGTCTATATCAAAGAATTATACCATAGATAACCATTTACAATTCATTATCATTATGACCCATGCCTTAGCAAGCTCAACATCAAGTAAATTCCAAAATATATACTTTATATAGCAAGAAAAAGTCCAACCATGATTCAATAATTATTACAAGAAACTTATCGCGGCGGCCAAGGCCGCCGCGAACGTTTCTCTTCATCAACTCATCTCGTTCTAGGGTGTTATCCCTCTCATAATTTGTTGCAATTCAACTTCTCCCTTGAGCAGCATGCTGCAATCCAAAATATTTTCCATCTGTTCCCAATGTTTGGAATGAGTATATTCTCTAATATGTCTAGTTTAAGGTGAAACTTCATCTCCTACATGTTGATGTGAAAAATATCTACCATTGGTAGACAATTGGAAGCTACATGCTATATTACGTTCGTATTGGCCAGTCCCATCCACACACAGAGCAAAACTTATGACCACGCTTGCAAGCCAAATGTTTGCAAGCGCCATTGTCGAGAGATGGACGGCGAGTCCGCAATGCAAGCATCTAATCCATCTTGTGGATTCTTCAAGGCCCGCCTCCATGGAAAGCAAAATCGTCTGAAACTCTACGCAACTACGGCCATGGTGAAACATGCATTGTGGGCATCTAGATTTGGCCCTTTTTATGCATGCCACGTAAGCAGGTGGGCGCACGACACCTGACAGATCCAGCGGTGATAGTTTTTGGAGCTCCAGAGCAAAGGTCCTGTCCATTTCTATCTGTTTAATTCGATCCAATTCTGCCTGCTGTTAAGAAATGGCAAATTTGCGCATTTCTTCCTTCTCTTTGGCAACTTGTCCGATTTTGTGCATCTCCTTTTGGGGTCTTTCTCCAAGCAGATCCAGGAAAATTTTGCTCACCTTTGTTGCCGCCATTATTATTATTATTTTTTTTTTGAGGGTAAGAGTTTTTATATTAATATAGTGAACAGATTACACTTATTAGAGGCTCCACAATAGGCCTGATAGGAAAAATTTAAACACAAAGGATCCCTTATGGATCAAATAGGAAGAATTCAAGCTATATAATGATCCCTTAATGGATCAGATAGAGTAGTTATGCACTATAACCAAGATGCGTGAAGAGAGAAAAGCATAGCTCCACAAGACCATTAGAAGCCAGATATCATGTGATAGGCTGAAGACGACACCCCTGATGTTCCACCCCGAAGATACAAGTAAATGTAGCAAGTAGAAAGAGAGCTTCCTTCCGTGCGTTAACTAGAGCCTGGAGTCCCACATGCATCCAGATACTAGAGAGAGGGCACAACACTTTTCCAAAGTGTACTAAGTGCAACGCCCTCACCGTCTTCTCCAGCGCATATGTCTCTAAGGCCCTCCCCAAATAAATGGGTGGTCCACTTCTCTTGCACTTGTTCCATCTCTTGCTTGAGTTTTCGTCTCCCTAAATGCTCTTACTAGCTAAAATGCCGCTTAATCCTCCCGTACCAAGTGGCAATTTGATATCCTGCTTGTTCTTGATCTCCCTTCACTAAGCTTTCTCTAAATCCCACACCGCCTCCTAGCTGGGATAGGAGAGGGCGACATAAAATAACAAAGGTCCTACAAAATCCACATATTCTGCATAGAATTCCTTGAAGAAAGCTAGACTAAAGAAAATCACAGATTCGAACACTTAAGCCTACCACTTCTCCAAATCATGCTTCCAAACTAAGGCCGCCTTATTTCTTACAGTCTATTAAATGCTCCTTATGCTCCTTCCCCGAAATGTCTCACATAAAATAAACTGCTCAAAACAATGGTCACTACATTCCAGGTTTTTCTGGCTACTTGATAGATGCTGCAACATTGAAGCACCCGAGATGCCGGCTCAATAAATCCAGGCACTCTTCTGTTGCCCACGGATATACCGGTGACCAAAGCAAACCAGAAATGTATCCCCGAAAACATAAACAAGTGAGGTGGCTACTCTCAAATCATCGAACTGCTATGCCCCAATCCCGCCCATCCCCATGGAACCTAAAACATTAACACCTGAACATTGTAAGGACAATGCTTCTTCCATGTCTAAAAGCGAGGGAAATCTCTCAGAGGCTCCTCCTCAAGCCTTCCCAAAAGCAACAAAGAACCAGAGTTAGCAAGAAAGCATAGCCCTGCAATGAGTGCAACAAACCTTAGTTGCAATGAGTGCAACGAATTTACTTCCTGCAGTGAGTGCAATAGTCCCTAGCCTGGCCACAGTAAGTGCAGCCATCTGAGTGCCTATGAATATGCTAATCAAAATCCACTGGCCCAATGTATACACAAGGGAAGAAGCCATACCACAACAAAACCACTGTCCTGTAACAGACATCAAATGAGAGCATGCTAACCAACGAAAGATTATCTCAGATGCTCGATAGAAGCAAAGAAACACAATAAATAAGTATTAAGCTTATTTCTTGAAGAATCTGAGCCCTGTCCCGATCATCCAAGAGCCGGTAGCAGAAGTAGCGGCCATACTCCAGCAAATCTTCCCTTTTGCAGATGATCTTCACCAGGATACACCATCCTAGACACGGCCATAGGTTAGCAGCAGCTAGAACGCTGCTCTTCCAACAAAGCTCTACCACTGATTCTTCAAGCAACGGGCAGCCGCCGCCGCCGCCCTAAACTGCGCCTAGGGTTTCGCCCATTTCGTTTCGTTTCGATTAGTCTTCTTCTTAACGGAAGTGAGAATCTTACCTGGGTCTTGCTATGATGTAATGGCCACTTTGCATTTGAAGGCAAGCTTTTGGAAGAACTTGCCATTCCGGCGCTGTCTGTCATAGCCAAATTTGCCCGTCAACTCTGCTATTCTCTGGCATCATAACCAAATCTATCTGTTTCGTGGGCGCTCTGCTACTACGGCATCCCCAAATTCCTCTGTTTTTGTGGGCACTAGTCTAATCAAGTTTTGGGTTGAGAAATGCCTCTATTTTAGTCAGATTAAGCTGTACTTTTGGGTAGTTTTTCGGATTAATCTCTTCTGGTCTACCACAAACGAGTTTCTCTGTTTTGGGTCTTCGTGGGGGGAGGGGAGGGGGGATTAATGCCACTTCT
Organism: Isoetes taiwanensis; assembly: GCA_021234155.1. Classification (NCBI taxonomy): domain Eukaryota; kingdom Viridiplantae; phylum Streptophyta; class Lycopodiopsida; order Isoetales; family Isoetaceae; genus Isoetes; species Isoetes taiwanensis. The sequence continues at coordinate 2,204,678 of JAJEKV010000010.1, read as the reverse complement.
GGGCGATAAATTTCTCTGTTTTTGGAACAAATCTTGTTGGGCAGATTATATGGCGATAAAAACTCTCTGCATTTAGGGATTAAAACCATTGTAATGCTATTCTGGCACTACCAACTGCTCTGATTCATGAGTTGGGTGGCTTTAAATTTTCTGTTTGTGTTGGGGCTGTTGCTGTAACAAAAGCATGTTTTTTAACAACCTGCAGCAGATACAATCATAGATTCACCGGAGGCATAACTCTGTTTTGTGATATTTTAGCAATATATGCCATTAGGGACGCTTCACATGTCACTGGCAAAAACTTGCCGGACGTCAAGCCGTTGGAGACGCTCAGCTGTAAACTGCTCCAGCAGTTCGGGGACGAACGACTCAACGTCAAACCGGCCGTCTCAAATGAACTGCATGTGAATACAGGAAAATTTACATGTGAGGCGCCTCTTATTGGAATGCTTTAGACCTGCCGCATGCTTCCATAAGTTATGGCATCACCTTTGTTTCAGCATACTTCATCTACTTTACATATAGGTTGAAAGTGCATCAATTTTATCTGCTATTTCCTGTTAAATTGCACAATCCACCTGAATCAATAACAAAAATCCTATCTGCAAAGAATAACAGGGAAAATAGCAGAAACATAACAACCAAGACACCGGTGGGAAACGTATAAAGATAGGGCTACAACGAATCTACTTCAAATACACAATTCTTACCTTTGATTCTACATCAAATTTAGCAAAATTTACACCGATTTGAAGACGAAATCCGGCAAATGGCTTCCCTTAAAGCGATGTAGGCTGTCTTGCGTCAGCTACAAAAGGCTTAGCACCGCGACGCGAACGACCAACTTCAACCAACTTCATCATATCTAATTAGAACCATAAGAATCACATTATTAATAAAAATGCCTATAATATAAAAAAAATATTCAAGAGAGACACAATTTAAAATTTATAACGATGCCCCATCCCTGTGATGGATTTATTCTCATCCTCCATTTCAAGTTCACCCTGGCCTCCCTACCTCTAATGGCCGATTTAAAGGCACTCAGGTTGCTCCAAGTCGGAACTTCATGCCAAGGACCTCTAGAAAACCCGCCAAGTGCAACAAAACCCTATGAGGCAACAAAATCAGCACTTACTGCAAATTGGAAGAAACAGAGTTTGAGCTTTTGCCATATCTTTTTTATAAAAGAGCTTTTCGTCCTTCAACATTTAAACGAACTGATCTAATTCTGTGCAAGAACAGAGAACAAAGAAATAAAAAGAAAAAAGAATCAAAACCTTGCCGAAAGAATTTCTCGGTTTTGGCCCGCTTTCCTCTGTGTCTGATGCTCAAAACAGAAAAACTTGTACATAAATCCGAATTTCGCGTTCAAATCTCTGTATAAAATGCCGCCTGAGCCCTCTGTTGGGGATACGGGCTGTGTAAGTTGTCCAAGGATAATCTCCTGTGCCTCGGGGGAGAATTTGTCTTAAAACGGGATGATTCTTTGCAGGATTCAAGCGGGGTTTTGATTATGGCATCACAGGAATGCATGATTTACACTATTTGATCCATTTTTCCTTCTCAAATTTGAGCCCTGCATCATGTATGGGACCCTTGGTTGGCTTCATTAAAAATTCTTCTGCCCCTTCTGCCAAACACCTGTTTTATCCAAATTTTAAACACTCAGCATAATGAAGCGAACCAGAGCTTAAAACAAAGAACCCATATGGATCAATGAGCAAAAACGATAAAACTTTGAACATTCTAAAGAGTACTTACATGTTTGTTCTGCTTGGGACGTTTTCTGATGAGACAATGACTACTGGGATCTCCTTGAATGCAGAGGTTTCCTTGAATGCAAGCCAAAATTTAAAAAGAAATATGAATCTAAGTTATGGTAGATTATGTCTCACCTTTATAAGAACAGGCCATCACAAGCCGACCAACAATACTGTCATCAACGGCAAGAACATGGACAACAGGGGCCGGTTGTACAGAGAGGTTGGCTGGGTCTGCCATATCTAAACCTTCTTCCCAAAACTGCGGCCCGTCCAACATGGTGAAATCTCGATTGAGAAGCGAATTGGGTGCAAAGAAGACCAAATCCGAGTCGGAAAGGAAAACCCAATTCGAGAGGCACGGTGAAAGGAAGGCAGATTGAAGGGCAAATAATAATGAATAAGAAATGGAGCCCAAGCCGAATAGCACAATGGATGTTACTCTGCCGGCTATGGCTCAAAGTGGCAAAGAAAAATGACTTGATGAACGCAGAATGCAAGCTCAGCTATGGTTGGATCAACCAGAGTTCTAGACCCCTTTTCTTTGCCTGATCTTCCATGCTAATTTTTCCGCAAACAAAAAAACGGATCAAACAGGTCCGCTGCAGTATTTTTTGCAAAAAATATGACCAAATATGCTTCAAAAATGAATCTGACACAGAGATAAACTGAAGGAGAATAATCTATATCTGTATCCAGGCAGCAGGTCGGAATGGCTCCAAGAGGGGCCGAAACTGGTACAGATAGATCGATTTGGAGTGTTAAGGGCCAACAAACCCTGGATTGGAGCCATGGTAGCCGGACTCGCAGCGTCAAAGCGACCTGGGAAGGTCGAATCCAGGGCCAGGAGGTCTTACTGCTGTGCCGTTGTTTAAGAAGAGCTTGAATCGGACGCCTGCGGGGGATTGCTTGTAGAGCAAGTAACCAGTAACGGACCGGAGGGATTGCTTGAAGAGCAAGAAAGAAGGGGCGAGCACAGAGAGCACGGGGACAATTCTACATTTTTTATTTTTATTTTATTTTTTAAAGGGCACGTGTCAAGCCCATATTTTTTTCCAGGGCAGAAATATTAGGGGTGTGAACAAACGTACCTGACTTATATATGTATTGATAACCACAATAATGTGATATGCAACCCTCGCCATTAAATTAAAAATAAAGACCTATTATCTACCAAAGATTCAACTAACAAGGTTACCAGCTGTATTTAAGACTTTAATAATGGTTAAATCTATAGCATTCTAACCATCATTATGCTTCCGTTGCCAATTTTCCCCCATATATAACACTTGTGCCTTGTATTTTACCCCTCTCTAGTTTAACTAATTCCAAAGAGTTTCAATATATAACTAGCTAACTTGTTAGATTACCCACTTCACCATCATAAATAACTTGCACCCATTACCATAACTTCCTTAACCCTTATCTTTAGATAAATTTACTAACTCAAATTCATTCATTTCAAACTAACCATTAATATTTGGGAAAATTTTAAAAATGCCCTTGTAATTTTGCATATTTATCAAAATGCCCCTATATTTTTGTTATTTGTCAAAATGCCCTTAATTTGACTTAATGGAAATTTTCTGTAAAACAGTGAAAATGGAAGCTTCGTCAAGAACTCCTTTGATTGCAGCAGGGATCGGTGAAGAATCGACATCAAATCCCCTGCTCCATGTCAAATCCCCTGCTTTCGGCAGATCTGGTAAAGGTTCGATTCCTTTGAAGCAAGAATTGATGGAAAAAAACCTGGGCATCAAGAATTGGTGGAGAAAAATCTGGCCATCAAATCATATGTGCTGCATTGAGTCAGACAACGGCTGTTTCTGGCGATAGTAAAGGGATGGTCGATGATGCAGATGTCTCAGCAGGAAAGTCGACAATGCAAATAGCTCTGAAGCTCTAAAGATTAAAGCCGCTCTGGAGATCCGGGTGTTGTTGGAATTTCCAGTTTCCAATTGCTCAGGTTGAGCCGTCTGCAGCTGGCATCGTTTCATCTACTGTGTTCGAATCTTAGGCTCTGTCTTTTTCATGTACATCAAGAATTGAAAACAAAAAGAATAGATTTCTACAAAGAACATCAAAATCAAGTATAGAGATCAAGAAGGAGCTGACGAACAGAGAGATTGATCCAGCTATGCCATATCCAGAATACAAAAATAGGGGCAATATGATAAATACACAAAATACAAGAGCATTTTAACAAATATGAGAAAATATTGGTTTTCCCTTAATATTTTGCTTTAAGCTATATCCTTATTTTTTAGCACGCCAGCCTAACCAAGCGTGCAACCCTCCTTGCAATTCTAGGCTATCCACGTAGCATGTCCACCTCATAAAAAACTGATATGGCATTATGTTGCACCATTAGATCTTGGATATACGGTTGAGAAAATTGGAAAGTCCAAGGAAAATAAGCCACGGAGATGGAAAAGGCCACGACCTATTTTTGGGATTAGAAAACCCCACAGAGATCGATCTCTGTTGCAAAAGCCTCCCATGTGCGCTGGCTATGTCTATGGCCAAAGCCCTCATCCTTTTTATCCATTCCGACTATATAAGCTCTCGCCTTCATTCCATGCTCTGCCATAGCCAGAAGCTCTACGCTAGAGCTTCTTTCGGAAAAGAAAAATCCTCCATTTTTAATTCCTAGCCCGTTTTCTTTCTTTTTTTTTCATTCTAGCACTAAGTTTTGTTCGTGTGTTACAGTTTCTATCTCTTCCTTCAATTCTCTTGCTTCGATCCAAGAATATGGACTTCACCACGCTTTTGTACTGAAAGTCTTGTCGAGTCTTGGGTTTAATCCCCCGTTTCTTCCTCTTTTGCAACAAATCTCCGTTCAAAATGTCACCTAATTTATCTTTATGGCTGCTTAAAATAGGCCATTTATGCCGTCGTTTCTTCATTTCCAGAAACATCTGTATTCGAAGGAGACATCTATATTCAATCTATTGGTTTGTTCTGGATTTCACTTGAGACTTCAATGGCAGTCGTCGGTGATCTTTATCAGGTCTAAATTGCAGACTTTCTTTTGTGCATAATTCTTATGTTACCTGATAGCAAGCGGTGACCGGAACAATAATCTTGATACCCCTTGACAGTTCCAGCCGACATATCCAGGATTGCCCTATCTGCAAGAGGGTAAGTCTTTCCATAATTGTATTGTTGTACTCTAGAGTTTAATGTATATATTTTAATTCAAGTGTAGAGCTCTGGACAATTGCAAGGATTCTTTAGTTGATTCGTTACTAGCACTGTAAGAAGCGATCACAATATGTTACGTAGTGTACAGATTCCTTAGTAAGAAGCTTGAACATGCTCTTCAGATCTTGAAGCCTGCTACAGAGCTGAAAACAGTCTCTTAGAACTCCCGATTATAGATTGTGCTAGACCTAGGAACGTAGAAGAGACTCTTCAGCTCTTTGAACAAATGCCAATGGCCCTGAAAGTTGTTTAAACAGATAATAGTAAAGAATATAGTAATATCAGCGTATATTATTCAGGATGATGTGCAACATTATTCAGTTATTCAGCTTATGTGCAGCAACTTCAACTAGATCTTCAATTGTTTATCAATGCCCCAGTGTTATCATACCATTTGGATTAAATGCCACAATGCTAGCAGTATATGAAGACCATATCACGTTTAGGCATGTTCATGAGACAAACATGGACAGCTATAGAGGGCCATCTAATTATTCTGAAATGCCTGAACATGATGAAGTCTCATGGGACACCATGGTCTGAGGCTTAAATGTAGGTGAGCATATTCATCTCTCTGTTTTCTTTACATCAATGGATCAAGTAAAAATCAGATCTTTCGGATGATTAAGCTTTCTAAATGGAACAATTTATGAAAAGCGCCATTGCGTAAGAATGAACCAAACAGAATATGCTGGGAAATAATTAGAATACTATACGTCAGAAGATTGAACAAGAGGGTTTTTTTTCTTCAAGTCGTATTTAATTAAAGTGGGACTCATTCCATTCCCATTTTTTTTCGGAACCCGGTTAATTTACATAAAAAGTAGCACCCCGACCCGAAAACTATCCTTAATTCGAATTTTTGAATAAAACTCTGAATCCGAGCTGTGCTGCAGTTTTCCCAGGTTCGCGAGTCGAGAACAAAAACAATGCAACTGAAACAAAGGAAATTCATTAAAGTTTGAAACCAAAGATGTAGTTGAAAAAGAATTTTTATTAATAAATTGAACAGATACAATGTATTTTACATCGGACGCAGAGACCATGGCGGTCTTCTTGTCGTCACTCTGATTACATCATCTTGGTAGGTGGTCCACCTTAGGGGATTAACTTGTGGCGCTTCTTCATGCCGCCCGTAAGCCTTGGGGGCAACCTGAAGAGTGTGGAATGCCTCACGTAGAGGTGCCTCTGGAGCTACCGGCCCGACTGTCCCACCGACTTCTCCACTCGCCTCCGCTGACCTTTCATCGAATATGCTCCTTCCCCAACCTCGGTGGATGTTATGCAATGCTTGCAATATGCCTTGAGCTTCTGGACTTTCTCTTTGTTCTTCGGGCCGTTCTTTATCCCCTGGTGTAGCGAAAGCAACCTCGATTCAGCGAGCAACCTTGTCCCAAAGGTAGGGCAAGAGTGTAGCGTGACCAGGGATGCGTTGCGAGCAGTATTTCTTCCGCCTTGAGTGGATGCATGTATCGCCTGGAGGCGGTCTCGTGATGCCCGGCGGGATGCATCTTTGGTGTCGGATCGTGCCTAAACCACCTGGAGCAAGGAGAGTATGATTAACAATTACGGTGCCATTAGTCAAAACGAAGAAAAGAATGTTGAAATCAAATTACAACGGAGAACATTCATTCCATACAACTGCATCCAATGACGTGGGAAGTAGTGTCTTTCTCGACTCGCGAGTCGAGAAAGGCCCATAAAAGTCAAAGTACAACCATTCTCATTAGAATATGGTTGCATCCAATCACACACGGAAGCATACAAATGCTTTTGTCAACGAGACAATAAAGCATGCCTTTTTCGACTCGACTCGAAAGGCCCAGGAAACCCAATGTACAAGCATTATCATAATAGATTGTAGCTGCATCCAGTCACACAATCAAACATACAAATGGTTTCATCAACACGACAAGCATGCCTTTCTCGACTCGTGAGTCGAGAAAGGCATCGAAAACTCAATATACAAGTATATTCATTACAAAATGGTCAATACATGTGTTCACGTTCGATTACAATATTCACACAATTTGACTATCTGAAAGCAGGGTCACTCTTCTTGTTCACCAAAGTATTTGTCGTCCATAGCTTTCATGATCGGCTTGCTCTCTGGATCGGGTTCCGTGAGGCTCGGATAGTTCGTAAGCACATCGGCGACAAGAATGGCAAAGAGGGATTCCGCCAAGGCAGGGTAGTCAGAAGGACAACCACCTATCCGTCTCATATTCTTGGTCGATATGGCTTAGCAATGATTGTATTTGGCGCGTTATGATAGCACTTGTGGCGGAGTCGTCTATGATCGTGTTGTGTTTGCCATAGTCCCGAATTGCTCATAAACCCCATCCGGCCTTTTTCACCATTATAGGCTTCCCCTTTGTGATGGCTGGATCGAGGTCCTTCACATGCTCGACCCTTTCGTTTCCCCAAACGAACTTGAACTTCAAAAGTGAAATGCCGAGAACACCAAGAACATTGATAATATTTTTCTTTGCCATTCAAGACCATATGCCCACTTCGAATCCCCGTTCCAGGCACCATTCAATAATTTCCTTAGCTCTAGGCCTCGGATACACTATTTTATGCTCTGTTTTCATTGGGATCTGCGAGGTGTTAATCTCGGGGACGTCTTTGTCGTGGTATACTGCAGCTAATACTCCATTGACGTCAAATATTACAAGCTTGGTGGGACCAGCTGGATCCCAGTTGGAGTTTGGCTCTGACCATATTTCCGGTTCATCGGGATCCAAATGCGGGATCATTATCTTTTCAGGTCCTTTCTGGTTGTGAGCAGTGTCTTGCTCTGGATTGTCTTTGTCCTTTTCATTCTCCTCCTCGCGACGTGAACCGCTGCCCAATGACAATGATCCGGAGTCGTTGAGCTCGAATTCCCTGAAATGATGACATCCATCCGAAGGAAGCGAAGTTTTTCGACCGCGAAGTCGAGAATGAAAAGAAAAGGTATTGAAAGGAACGAGTTTTCTCGACTCATGAAGTCGAGAAACACCGATAGAGCAAAGTAAACTCACCTCAATCTCGGGTTTTCAAGAATGTGTTCGGGCAAAGATTCGGTCCAAACCTTCGACATTCTCGTCTCCGTCAGCTTTGTCTCCCTCGTCCTCGTCGTCTTTACTGCTTCCATTTGTCTTCCTCCCCTTGAAATGCTCATGAAGCAGATCCAGGTATGACCGAATGGTTTCAACCATGTCCTTATTTCCAACCACGGATATAGGTTTCATTCCAAACAGCATAGCCCCCTGAGAGAACAGGCCATTCATGTACCACTCGCATACAATTTGATCTTCCTCGACCAAGCTGGTTATGAAGTACTTGATAACTCTTGGCCGGATAGGAATTCTATGTATAGGACCTGTCGCACCATCTTTGCTGACCTTGTCCATCGATGGAACATCCTCCATAAATCTGCCCCCCTTCCAGGGTTCCATCTGCTCTTGAGAGATCATGAACTTGTCGAGATAATGATGCTCGCTAGACCACCACTTATCCAGGTCGACCGCCGATCTTGAAATCAAAACCAAAACTATGTTGGCAAAGCTTGGTGCCTTCGGCAAGCCAAGTACGCACTCATGATCAAGTTCATTATATGGAGTGCATGATCTTGTTGGTGAAGTTAATATCAGTTGCCCATTGGGAGACAAGCTAGTTGTTTGATTGCTAAGCATGCAAAAGACAAGGAAACCGAAAAGTATCCAGGTCGGTCATGTCGATTAACGTCTTGTACCTTTGCTCTATGTCAGCTTTGTCATAAAAAGGGTGGGGTCTTCGATCATATTGATGGCAAATAGTGCCACGGGTCCAAAAAGTGCCGGTTCGGACCACCAAATCCCTTGTGTCCCAAAGTAACCAGAAATGGGGAGCTATCGTCATTTTAAATGGGACCACCCCCGAATCCAAGCTTCCTTTTCAGAATTGCCATAGCACGTTCGTGGGAAAGGAAGGGTTTTGACGTTACGCTTGACTTGGTGTTGATGTAGGGTTGACATAGACGGTTCAATTCCTTCATGTCTTCCTCATCAAGGGCAGCCTTTTCCTTGTAATAATCAAAATCATGGTATTCATTAGATGCAACGTTGCAGAACTCCGTGATGCCTTCTTCTAACGCACGCTGTCGCTTTAGGACTGTGGCATAATCCTTTGCGTCCTGCATTTTAGAACTCCTGGTCTTCCTTAGCAGGATTGTTCCCTCCAAGATTTTGCCTTGTAGGTCAAGCGTTTCTTTGTCCGTGAGGCCCTGTATCCTCTTCATGAACTGCTTGTCAAACAACTTGGGGTCCGGCCTGCTTGGAAATTCTCCATTCTTTGTCCCTTGACTTGCCTCTTGTCCATTGAGCCCATATGTCAGTCCATTTCTCCCAGACCGCCTCAGTGCTAAGAATGAGGTCATATTGGTCTGAGAGAGACTCCCTGCCTTTCCTTGGTGTTCTCTTCTTCTTCTCCTCTTCTTCCTCTCCCTCGTCATCTTCCTGTCCCTCCAGCAGAACATATCTGCATAGTTTCTCAAAGGTCTTCCACTTATCCGAGGGAGCCCTGTTTCCTTTAGGACGCTGAGGACAACCCAATGCTTTCCACTGTTGCCTAGCGTGTATGATCTGGTCAGGATAAGGGCTGCATTCAGACAATGTACCAATGTCAGAGCATGAAAGTATCTACAAACACCCGGAATAAACAGTAAATAGTAGCCCCGGGTTTTCTCGACTCGCGAGTCGAGAAAGTCCCTTGAATGTCTAATTTTCTTTTACTTCTCTGGGTTTTCTCGACTCGCGAGTCGAGAAAGCTCTGCATCCTTTGATTTTCTGTATTACCCTGGCTTTCTCGACTCGCGAGTCGAGAAACCCCAGTGATAATCGGCAAATGTTAGGATGGCAGGGCTTTCTCGACTCGCGAGTCGAGAAAGTCCCTTGAATGTCTAATTTTCTTTTACTGGCTAAGGGTTTTCTCGACTCGCGAGTCGAGAAAGCTCTGCATCCTTTGATTTTTACGTATTACCACGGCTTTCTCGACTCGCGAGTGAAACCCCGATGATAATCGGCAAATGTTAGGATGGGGGGCTTTCTCGACTCGCCAAGTCGAAATGGAAAGATTCGAGAGTTATTTACCTTACGAAGCCGGGCACTTTCGGCCGCTATTGTGTTCTCGCGTTGGCTAATGCCGCCGATTCGTTTCTTTGGCGTCTCCGTAGAAAGAACTCGCGACTCTCGCTTGGCATATCTATCCTTGATCCTTTGCGGCACCTCCTTCTAAAATCCGCAATACTTGAGCCGCCCTCACTGAATGCTGACCGCCTACAACCCCGAACCGGGACGTCTTTTCCTTTCGGATCTTCCTCGGACTTCCAAATTTGAACAACTCACCCGCCGACCGCTAAAAGGTATGACATCCGCGGGCATTGGATTCGGCAGCGAGGATGTCGCACCATCATCGAGTTGGGAATCCAAAGATGTGTCTTTGGATTAAATTCCCCCGTGGTTGAACAAGACGGCATCTCGTGCAAACCTTCACCCGTCTAATGTCCAGCGAAGAGCTTGTGTGATATTCCCAACGGATAATACCGAGCTAGACGCTCCATTTTCAGGCCCCTCTCCTGGAAATCGATCGACCGATCATCCGGATCGAGGTTTGGGACTCGACCATATCTTCGTCTCCTTCGTCATCTGATTCCTCCGTGTGGTATCATCATCCCCATCTTTGTTTTTGGTGGACTTTTTTGTGTATGAACCACAACTTCATTCCCCTTTGTAGAGTGTTGTAGAGTCTTGAAAGACAAGAGAAGTGAAGCTCCCCGTATTGAACAGTTTTCCCGACGACTGAAATCTCCATACCAAGCTCCCGGATGTTAGGGTTCCGGCCTCCTTCATCCCTTCCGGATCCTTCCACCCAAGGTTCGACAATTTAAAAGCCCGGCCTTTTTTAAGAGGGTGCCCTTAGCCTTGCTCATGGAAGAGTGAGAATAATTTGAAACTGCTAATTTTTTGGTGTGATAGAACTTACTCTTCTGGCAGTCCTCGACATGTAGTGTTAAATGCTTTGAATCTGGCGCAGAGACGGAGAGCACAACACCGATTTTCTTGTACTTGTCTCCGGAGCTCTTCTTGTCCCTTTGGTGTAGAAAGCAGATCTTTCTCCTTCCCACTTGTCGATACCTCGACATACCACCAAGAATCTGCTTCTTTGTTTCAAGAAGCTCGTCTCCAAATCCCTCGATGACGAAGAATGGAGTTCGCCGATGATCACCCGGTGAGTCCGCGGTGAATGTTGCAAGATGAAAGGATGGATCAGTTAAGGTATTCCGACAAAAGAAAACCTCGAGCTCACCGGGGTGTTTGTCTTCTTCTTCTTCTTTGCATTTGGTAGAAGCATCCCCTCCGGCCCGCTTCTTGGACGGATTCATGTCGAGATGCCCTCTCATCCTCTTCGGACCCCTCTGTAAATTAAGTCTCCTCCGCGCGTTGTGAGTTTTAGGACTGCATGTAAAAAAGATCGGGCGTGTTCTTTAATTTGAAGTTAAGGACATGCAATCATTTATGAAAAGAAGCGGGCTAAGGGTACAGCACGGTCGGCTTTAGCCCGCCCAAACACTATTTCGAAATTTAATCACATCAAGGGACTAAGTGAGCGGAGCGTAGTTTATCTTCCCTGCGGCATTGGGGACCTCGAGTTCGGAGGGGAGCATCGACTGTTAGCGACTTCCGGAATGGCGCCGCGACGCGGTAAGCTGCTAACAGCGCCTTGCATATGTGTTTTTCCTGACCGCGCGTCCTATTGCAAGCAGTTGATTTGATCGATGAGCACGGAGCTAAGGTAGGAAGCGGAGAGGAGCTGCCAGACACGGGAACTCTACACTGCGGCGCCATGGAACGGGGATACGCGAGAATCGCAGTGATACAAGTATTAGATGCGAATACACTCTTGAAGAGACCGACAGAAGAAGCAAAGACTCTAGGTGAGGCTGCGGGATCCGTGATACAGTGGCCCAAGGAATTACTGCGTGAAGAGGTGAGTTTCAGAGATGCCTATGTTATTTCGCTTGTAGAACATGCCGTATGTGTTTAAATAATGGACCTGCTGATAAGCTCGACGGATTCATCGTTTCCTTGTCCAACATTTTTCAGCTTCGAGAGATGATTTACTCTCTGGGTTGAGAGATGCTCGGCAAGGAAACAATGGATCGGGGTTAAAGAACAGTTCCGTTTTAGGTGTGTTTTTCATGGGTATTTACTTGGAATGTTGTACATAGATCAGGCTAGGACTAAGGTCCAGGAGATGCGGCTCAAATGCATCCTCTTGTAGTTAGTCGGAGGGGCCTCCAACCTGTCCGAACCACTCCTCTTCGCAATATTCGAGGAAGATGGTTCGAAGGAGAGTGGCTCAGACAGGCTAGAGGCACTTGGGACTAAAAACAGGAGAATAGAAAGTGCAGTACTTGTAGAGAATGCAAGCCTTGGCTTCCTCTCTGTGGTTTCCCTGTGGTTAGTTGTAGAGGCCTCCACCCAGTCCGAGCCCCTCCCCTTCGCAATATTCGACGAAGATGGTTCGAAGGAGAGTGACTCTGACTGGGTCGAGGCCACTGCTACCATACACAGGAGAATTGGCTGGCTAAGGGATTCTCGACTTGCGAGTCGAGAATGCGACTGTTGGCTGCCTGTCTACATTCTCGACTCGCAAGTCGAGAATGCCTTGGCCATCCAGAACTCCGGTTAGTACACACGGAGTGCCGGTTGGTTAAGGCATTCAGGCTCCTTGGGCGAGAATGCATAGCAAGCTCTATGGTTTCCACGTGTCGTAGAGTGGCTCTGTTGGTAGAGGCCACATCTGACCACCACGAGGAATTGGTGGTTAGAGGATTCTCGACTAGCGAGTCGAGAATGTTGCGGTTCTACATTCTCGACTTCGCCAAGTCGAGAATGCCTTAGCCATCGAGAACTTCCTGGGATGGTACACATGGAGTTGGGTTGGGTAAGGCATTCCCATCATGAAGCCGAGAATGCATACAGACAAGCTCGTGGTTTCCTGTGGGTTGCTAAGAGTTGGTTGACATCAAAACAACTTCCTTCGCAATGTCAGGAAGATAGAAGGAGAGTTGTTAAGACCGTCCCGCAGCCAGCTCTAGAGTGCATTTAGAGCTGGCCGCTTTCTCGACTCACGAATGGTGGAGCCTGCCACCTCTGTGGTTAGTCGCCGAGGCCTCCACCCAATCAGAGCCCATCCCCTTCGCAATATTCGACGAAGATGGTTCGAAGGAGACGGTCTTTGATTGGGTAGAGGCCATTGCGACCACACACAGGAGAATTGGGTTGCTAAGAGTTGGCCTGCAGACAGTGAAAACCACTTCCCTTCGCAATGTCCGAGGAAGATAGAAGGAGAGTGGTTAAGACTGTCTGCAGGCCAGCTCTAGAGTGCACTAGAGCCTGCGTTTTCTCGACTCACGAGTCGAGAAAGCGGCCAGCACCTCAGTGGTTAGTCGCCGAGGCCTCCACCCAGTCGGAGCCAGTCCTCTTCGCAATATTCGATGAGCATGGTTCGAAGGAGAGTGGCTCAGACTGGGTGGAGGCACCTGCGACTGCACAAAGGGCCATTGGCAGGTATCACATTCTCGACTCACGAGTCGAGAAGGCTGCAGCAGGGTTCTAAAGAATGTGAAGACATTGGGTAGCTGTGCAATCCCGAATCGCGAGTCGAGAATCCCTCAACCTGCCAACAGTCCAGAGTGTACACTCCCTCTTCTCGCCTCGCGAGTCGAGAAGTTCTCGACTCGCGAGTCGAGAAGAAGGCCTGTACTTCCTGGACTGTTGGCAAGCTGAAGTATTCTCAACTCGCCACTCCCTTCTGCATGTCTCCTGCATTTGGATTTCTTTGTGAGTTAGAAATGGAGATTCTGTGAAGCAATTCCTATTCTGAGTTCTTGCTGGGAGAAAGACATTCCTAGTTATTTTCTGTTAATGCTCTGCAATATCTTACTTCCTAACACCAGTCTCTGATGATTTCTATCTCGGTTGCTTGCTACTACTCTAACCACTATTCTCACTTGTGCCTGTACAATGTATTCAATTCAACCACAAGCAAGAAAAAGATAACAAAAAACAGAAAACAATACAAAGATTAATGAGATTAATGAGAAAACAGAGAACAGTGGAGAACAGTGGAGAACAGTACAGAAAAATGAGATTAAAAAAGGGTATGATATTACAAAAACATACCTGGAAGATTTGCTGGATGAGGAGGAGGCTTCCGAGTTCGTTTCCATGTGGGTATAGTCGTTGGCAAAGCGTGAATAAGGATTTGTCGGGTCAGAATTGTATCGAGGGATTAATAAGAGCCTCTAACAACAGAATATAAGTAAAAATGCACTAAAGGACTTACAGAAAACTAAAAAGCAGCACTAAAAAGGGCCTCACTTTCTTCTCAGGCGGTAACGCCCGCTCGAACAATGAATCTGCGCGAGAACTTCGGCGCTGGAAGCGTCCTGATCCGTCGACCAAGCTGCTGTCATAAGATGGCCTTGGAATCGCTCGGTTCGATCGATCGCCGACGGAAAGCGGGCGCCTAAGGAAACAGGGGAGGAAGAGTGATCAGAGAAAACGGGGGGAGGAAGAATGGGTGGGGAGAGGAAGAGGGTGCAGTTAATTCTGGCTGCACCCTCGAACCTCGTAAAAGTGCAATAATAAAAACCATTGTCACGTGTGGGCCATGCCCTCCATGACGTGGCAGTGCGGATTGCTGACATGGCCACGGTTTCAGCCTCTGAAGAGGCGCCACGTGGCCATGACAAAATATGAAAGGGTAGGTTATATGTTTATATATGTTATCTTATGTATTTAATAAGGTTTCAATGGTTGTATTTAATATGGTTTCAATGGTTGTATTTAATATGGTTTCAATGGTTACAATGTTTACATATGGTTTAGAATGAGTGTGGTTGTATGCTTTAATATGGTTATATGATTTTAGTTAATATGGTTGTATGATTTTAGTTAATATGGTTGTATGATTTAATATGATTATATTTAATATGTTTGTATGGTTTTATATGGTTCATATGGTCATATTTGTGGTGTTTTGGGGCTATATGGTTTTAATGTGAGCTTTTTTCATTCAGGGAGCATGTGAGATGAGTAAAATGGAGCCAGGGAATTCCAAAGGAGGCCATTGCCCTAGGCTCCAATGGAGGAAGATGGGTTGCCTTTTGTTGCACCCTTGCAACCAGACGGTATTTGCAGAGGGCATAATAACTGCAGTTGATCCATTTGATAGTGTGAATGATGAGAGGCTGGGAGATGAACATCTTGGAGTTGGCATTGTGAAGCTTCTTATCGAAGTTGATACTATCATGTCCCAGGGAAGCTCTAGTGATTGCATTTGTGTGCCGGGGCTGCTGGAGTCCCAAGCTCAGTTGAGATGGCCAATTAGATTTATTACACACAAGAATGGTGATACTCTAGAATGCCCTACTGAACTACACACCCCAAGGCCCACCCAAGGCCATGTGGAAGATTTGGTGGTCGATGAGCATCCTTTGATCACAAGGAAGAGACGCAGCTATGTCTTTCATAAAAGGCGACCAAAGGTGCCCAAGAGGCCTAGAAGTGACAAATATTTAGAAAGGATGGAAAGTATGGCACCAACCAAAGAAAACCGGAGGCAATTAGGGGACAAGAGTGTTGCAACCTAGATTGCACAGTGCATTACAATGTGGATGACCTCGTGCAGATAAGGTCCCAATACATTGGACAGCTTCAAAAAGATAGGATTAATTTCATTTACTCCTTGTGTAGGAATTCCAGCTATGATGAAAACACAGGAGATCAATGCTATATCAATTGAGGGGAATGAAGGTATGTATGAGAGCATTGAGATGGATTCTTGGGGTGAGCAAGTCTTCATTTTACTGAATCTTTGGGGCTTGAGGTTAGAAAAGGGCACACTTTGTTCCAACATGGTAATGCACTCACTTTGAAACCTAGAGCAAATACTCTAAAGGCCATTGCAGTCTTCGAGAGCTTTGTGAGATACATGTCTCAATCTATGCCCCACAAGTCGAAGGTGAACGAGCACGGTGTGCGAGTGGTGCAAAGAGTGTTGCCACAACACTATATCCAAAAGGAGTGCCTTAAGGAGGTCAACTCAATCCTAGAAACTACTGGAGGTAGGCCTCTTTCTCAATCACATTTCAGCAAGTTATGGAGCACTCACTTCTCGGACGTGAGTGTCCTACAACACATGCCATTCTCAAAGTGCAACACTTGCATTCAACTCAAGGATACACTTGCATCAACTGCAATAGAGAAAGAAAGATCACTGCCTGAGGAGCTATGTGTTCAGTTGGACAACTGTTGGAAAGAAAACAAAAATAGATGGATGTTTGGGGCAATGTCATACTTGACAGCAGTGGGAGTATTCAAAGTTGTGAAAGTGGGATTCATGATGGTTGGGCATACGCATGATGATATAGATGGATTCTTTGGAACTTTCTCCACCAAGCTCAAGAGAGAAAACGTGACCACTCTCCCTGAACTAATGGATGTGTTTGAGAGCTGCATTGACCCCAACCCAATGGCTTTCTTGATGGATGAGGTTGCAGATTGGAAATCATTTGTAGAAGGATACTTGCTAGATGGCAAGGACCGGTTGATGAGGACACACAAAGCCACTTCAATTCAAGTTTTGGGTTAGGGATGGAATACCAATCATGCAATATAAGTGGAGACCAGGTGACAAGTTGTGGATGCTGTACAAGGTATCGAAGTTGTGGCAAAGGGGTGCTTCTTGGTGAAGTCCTCATTCCTAAAGGGCAGCCAAAACCACTACCTCCCTTCAAAGGCAGTCAAAGACTCTAGCCAACTGGTGAAGGGCATCAAGGATTACATAACGCACTGGGATGATGTTCGAAATGGAAAGCACACCTCCACTCTTAAGATAAATCAAATGGACTCCCTAATCAAGTACTGGGAGAAAGTTGTGACATGCTTAGAAACTGAACAACCATGTGGGAGGGAGCTAAGAGACGGGTTCTTGCCAGAGTCAAGATGGGAGGGTTCTCAAGGTGCAAGCACGTCTAAGAATGCTCACTTGGGTCCCAACAAGGGTTCCAAGTGGTTTGTGGGAAGTAAGGCCTCAAAGCCGAAGTGGTTTGATCTTCCTGAGTGGGATCCCTTTGAGGACATCAAGGAAGGATACTTTGTGCTAGTAAGGCCTGATAATGAGGACTGTCCAATATGGTTAGGGGTGGCACTCTCTGATGTGACCACCACTATGCCTGATGGAGAGGAGTTGCGTCCTGGATTCCAAATTCAATATTGGGAGCCCATTGGGAGGCACAAGAAGGGCAACTTGAAGGAGCAATACACTGACTGCTGGGAGAAGAAGTGGAGGGCAAATTATGCTGACCCTCAAAGGAGGGAATTGGTGGAGTGTGTGGTATGGTCATATCCAAGTTCTCACATTGCAAAAGACAACACACACAAGATCCCAAGAAAGGAGATGGACAAGGCCATGAGCAACCTCCATGCTATATCATTGTATGAGGGTGCATAATATTGAGAAGTTTGAAAACTTTCTCAACTAGTGGTTTGTAAAATTTATGAGGAAAACAAGTAACCCAATTCTATGTGTGTCATGTGTAATTCTATTCAAGCAATCAATTCAGAAATTTCTTTTATGGTGTGTGAGTCCCATTTTCAGTCCGAGTCCCAAAATTCAAGATTTGTCCCACTTTAATTAAATACGACTTCTTCCTTATTCTTATTTACTAGGCCAGCCTGTCAGATATCAATAGGATAGAATTTGTTCATTAAGTGCATACATTTTCTTTTCGATATAGAACAGTCTATACTACTAGTTTTAAAGAAAATGTTTATTGTTCCTCATATCAGTAAATCCTACTTTTCATTCTTTCTTGCTTCTAAAATGGATTCCTCTCTATTGCAGATTCTGTCGAAGCATTTTACTGAGCCAAGCATTTTAGAGATATGTAAGGATTATTTCCTGCCACTCATAAAAACAACTTGCAAGCTTCTGTTAAGTTATAGTGGCTCTAATCTGTCTCAAGGTGGCAGATTTGCGCAGCCTATGCTATGCTACTTTAAGCTCTCAATAAGCTATTATATGAGTTTATTTTTAACTCCTATTGATGTTCACGCATTTGATTGTGAAGCCAGAAAACTGTTCAAGAGCACTTATAGTAAGCTTTTCAATTGTTAGATCGGGAAAATGGATGTTTTAAATGACATTGTAATACCTACACATAGTCTATTAACATCATTCAATTTCTAATCTCTCTCTATAGTTGTCATTATTGTCTGTGCATGAAAATACAAAGTTAAACATTTCGCAAGGAAACATAGGGTTCTTTGCTGTTTATCAAAACATATATAAGTATACATCAACGTTATATGGGGAGCACGTGTCTATTGTAGGAGCATTCTAACGCTTGGTTTCCGGCTTCGTGAATTGATGAGAAAAAAAAAGGAAAAAAAAGGAGGGTTTCAGCAGCCGCGCATCTGTCGGCTCCATTTCTCGTCACGATTTTTTAAGCAGGACTGCAATCTTGGCATTGTCCTGTGATTTCGGCAAATAAACCAAATTGAGTCCTTTTCTGCGAGCATCTAATATAGATTTGAGGAAGCTGCTAGATTTGAACGCGGTGATCTGGAATTAGCGGTATGGTCTAGATATAGCATAGGGTTGTGCTAATCGCGATGTCGCAGTTTGTTGTATGATGCTCGGTTAGGACAGTTACGGGGGACGAAGAGCATTCCAGGAAGAGCGATAAGATGAGCAAAAAAGGATAGTTTGCTGCCTTATCTTACATGGTCTGTGCTGGTAGGTTACGTTTCTTCACCACTATGTAAATCTAGAACGGAGTTGCATCTTCCAGATAATAAAACCAATGGATCAGTTAGAAGTTGTACATGGCATTAGAATACCCTATAGTTTCTCCCTTCCTTCCTTCCTTCCTTCCTATGAATATATATTAAGTTTTATTCAGCATTTTTAGCCATGATTAGCGAGTTTTATCATTTCACCTAATATGTGAGTTGGACTTGCAGTAATGTTACCGCTCTTCAACAAGGCAGCATTATCATCATACGCATTTCCATGTGCAAATGTTATTACGCTTTTCCAGGTAACATATTGGTTTAGTAAATGCCAACAAGGATGGTTTTTGAGTTCTTCTATGCATAATCACTGTAAACTTTCAAAGTCAGATGGTAAGCTCAACCCTTGCTCCTGTATGTTTTACGCTCTTGGAATGTAATAACATTTGAGATTTGGGAAGCGCATCTGAAGATTTTTTGAGATCATAAAAGGGCCTTCTAAGAACTGCTGACTAAGCTATATGAACTACCAATCAGAAAACGGAACTGATAATCCAGTCAGCAAAACAGTTATAACTAACTCACTGGATCACATTTTCTAGCATAAGTGTTGATAGAAAAGTCCAAATGAGCTCTTGTTTGGTGCAATAGATAGATCTCATTGAGATCTTTCCAATCCTGGGTGGTTTGCATATTTTTTAGCCCCGTAGGATAGTAAAAAATGATAAAAACCATATTTTTTGGAGTTTTGACAATCATAAGTGGTTAAAATATGTGCAAAGCACCTAAGGTTGGAAAGATCTCAACGAGATCTATCTATTGCACTAAACGAGAACTCATGTGGAGTTTTCTATCAATAGTTATGCTAGAAAATGTGATCCAGTGAGTTAGTTATAACAGTTTTGCTGACTGGACCCGTCAGGCTCTGATTTCTGATTGGTAGTTCATTTATCTTCATTTGGCTTAGTTGGCATGTTTTGAAGGCCCTTTTTTTATCTCAAAAAAACCCTAATGAAATCCAAAAGAAGAAATGATTTCTTCTATGAACAGGTAAGTTCAATTTGTGTTTTTTTTTGCTCTGGTGGATGAAATCTTGGATGACTTCATCTAGCAAGAGGTACTTTTGGACTTATTATTCTGAATCCTTGCCAAATAATTCCATCAGTCTTGAAACTAAAGCCCTAAACCGCAACCAGAGATAAAAATTTCTGAGTCTTGGCATTAGTAGGAAGTCTGAGGCAAGGATGGTGCCCGAATTTATGAGTCCTGAAGGGCTCCGCATGGATGGACAGAGACCCATGGAGCTATGAAGATTACAATCTTTTTCCTCTAGGTTGATGCATGAATTCGAAAATATAGCATGGAGTGCAGATGCGGCATTTGCAGGCTTCCATCGGAGTGACTGACAATGCAGATGGGTGAGATTCTCTTATGACATATTTTAAGTTTCAAGTGATGCATCGTTTATCCTTTATCCTTTACAATAATTTTGCAACTCTGCAAGTTTTGAGATGGAAAACACAAAGATTATAGTAGGCGTATAATACAAACCATTACATTACACGCATTAAAATTAAATTCCCCCTTAAACCCCCTTTTGTTTGGTTGCATATTCACACGGGGGGTGACGTAGGGCAGCGAGAGCCCTTATAATTATGTTTTGCACGTACAAAATCAACACCATATAGTATATTTCCTGAAATCTTATAGTATTTTGTAAATCTTGTTATATAGTATAACAAATTTTGTACATCCATACCCCACAAACGAGGAACTTTGTGTACGGTGTAGATTAAGGAATAAGGGGCGAATATGCCTATCCAACAGCTCTCGTTGCCCGGAGTCACCCCCCGTGTGAATATGCAACCAAACAAAAGGGGGTTTAAGGGGGAATTTAATTTTAATGCGTGTAATGTAATGGTTTGTATTATACGTTAAAAATTTTTTTTGCCCCTTCGGGGCCAAAAACAAACAACGTTACATGACACTTGGATGAGTTGATGTTGTGAATATAAGCAAAACAAAACAAAACAAGTGTACATTTAGAATACATAATGAGAAGAGCAACTGCAATTTTTGGAATAGTTATGCATCCAATTCATGTGTATGAAATTCCTGGGTGGAGCGATAGCTTTGGTCTGGAATTTGAACCCAGAGTTAACCATCCATCATGATGTGAGTTGTTTACAGTGCTACATAACATAACAGGGCTGGTCAATTGGAGCAAAATAGAGTGTTTGAAGCTTCATTCTTGCATAAAATATGTCTTAGGAGAACAAACAAGAATTCAATTAATATCATCCATTTATTTGCAAAGAAATAATGAAAGCTACACTTACTGGATATGTAGCACAATTGTGGCCTAATATATTGGAGTTGAAAAGCATAATGCAAAAATTAGCACGATACAATCCAGTTATTGCATATCGCGTTTCATCAACAAATCTTGTAAAAGCTTGATCAGGCAAATGACGGACTATAGTTTCTCATTATACTTGTTAGGAATCTGAGCTCCAACATGTCATGCATAATCACTTCAAATACAAAACGTATGCGGCTGCATCATCGACTCATTGTGAATGTTGGAAGACCGGCTTTTTCAGCTTTCATTCTAATATCATTCGATAATAATGGGCTAGATGGGATGGTCGAACACAGTGCAATCTTTGGTCTGTCCACATGCTTCCCATTTGTATTGTCCTCCACGACTAACCCCTTGAAGTAAATTGGTACGAGAAAATTAGTCAAAACAACGATTTATTTCTAATACACATATGAATGACTTGGTGCAAACCTTCTTTGGAGCTCACCGTAGATGCCAACAAATTTGCATCCGGAAAGGCAATATTGAAGCGGGGCAAATAATCAAGTAACCAAAAAGAACGATTGAACAAATGAAAGAAAAAAACAAAGCGTTTTATAAGCTAATTAGCAAACACGTACGTGCACACTGAGATGCAATTTTTCCTCCTCCCATCTTCAAATCCAGAGAAGCACCCGGAGAAGCAGGGTCCAATCCACTCACTTGATCTGCTTTGGGTGCAGAGGTATTCTCGAAAGCATAACCCACGGATGCTTGCATGCGATATTCCCCGCAAAATAGAATCTTGGCTCAAGAACTAATGGCAATCACAACAGAACACATTTGGAATTCCGAGATTCGGCGATGAGAATATTTCAACACCACGAGCTTGGGACATGGAGCTAGAGCGAGAATTCAAACGCAGTTTGGGCAAATCACAAGTCTTGGATTGTGATTCCATTTCAAAAAGGGTATTTTGCAATGAAAAAAAAAAAAATGGGGGCTTCTTCCTGCTGGTGTGCCGCGAAGGCGTGAATCTTCAAACCATGGCCAAGCTTCCATTTCTCGGGGTTTAAGCTTGCGGAATGGCCTAAGCACAACCATCGCCACTACCATACAAGCCTTGCCTCACGCCGATTTCTCGCAATATGATCCGAACAAAACAACGACACGGGCAGCGGCTATTTCATTGACAAGGTAAGTTACATGGCCCAAACTCGTTTCCCTCCATGTCATAGGTGCGGAAGAAACTCATGCGTTCATATTCTAGTCATTTGAGCAGTTCCCTTCCGGATTCCTTTGAAAATCACCAAGCCTTTCCCTGCAACAATAAGCTCATGCATGCTAGCCCTAATATTAAACCACAACAACGGAAGACCACGACCCTAATCTACACAACCCTAAAAACCCTAAAAGAACCTAAAAGCCCCCACCACGAGATTTGCCCCCCTTTTCTAAAATCAATGGCTAACAAAAGATTGCACTCTAGAAATACTCTTTAGTACATCTGGATGAATACGGCCACCAAATCATATGAAAACCTTAGAGAAAACAGTACAAAAACATAAAAAAAACCCCCTGTTATAATGCTACATATGGCCCCAGACAGGTATGACCAGACCCGCTCAATTATATCAAGAAGTAACTTTACCATGTATATTATTATGTTCACTGGTTCTTATAGGAAATGCTTATTTATGTCTTTTCTGCCTGCTTCATGGCCTACTTGGAGCAATGTGGTTCAGATAAAAAAGTAATGGACACTTTCGGCACATTATCCAGGTTGTGATGGAAATTTTGCAGGTGCAAAATAGGAGCAAACAACACCACGATCACGCGCATTGGTACGTCCTAAAGTCCTTTAGTTTTATATATCTCTTCATAGAAGCCCAATTGAGAGCCTAATCAGTTCAATGAATAGGTGCGGTGTGAATACAGCATGACCACCTTCATCAATGGGGAGCATAGACAAAGAGGCAATGGGGACAGGTGTTCAGGAAGGTTACATTCTTTCCTTGATTTCTTTAAGGCACACATAAGTAATGCATGTTGCTTATGCTGGCCATTTTAGACTTCTTCTTATTGTGTAAATCAGATATTGGCTTGAATTTCCATGCATTTTTTTTAAGTAGCTTCAAAGTTAACCATTAATGCACTAGCCTATTAATGCACTAGCCTATGGAAGCTACATTAATTGCACAATGCTGACATTAGCAGAATGATTGTGTGTTGCTATGTGCCATGGAAGATGTTGGTCCATTGCTAATGCATTTAAAGAATGTATTCCAGCCTTTAGATTTATTGAGTCAATTGCTATTACACAGACTGCAGCGTACATGCCTATTCATAGACAAGCCATGCCAAATTTATATAGTAGGGATAGACTGCAACATGGATGATGATGCTCTTCTATAGGCAAATTAACTATGAAGAATTTGTTTACTAATTATCTAGTTTACTACAAACAACGATATGTCAAATTAGTCTCAGCTTCTTGATTGGTCCGAGCAGTCAAAAGTTTATATGTGAACAAAGTGTATCATAGATGCTATATGTTACGATGCTCTTACTTCATTCTTCTCTTGCAGATATTATCATATTACATTTTTTCTCTTGCAAATATTTTGTTCCTTAGGTTTGTGGCTTTCAGTGTCTTCTGTTATTCTTCTGTTATTGATATATGTTGGAGAGCGGAGAGATCCACTTTCGCAATATGTGATATCATGGAGAACATCAAGAATATCGTCGCAACTTTGTGTCTCTTACTGCTCTCTCTGGAATGTAAACAGAATTACATTTACGTTATGTTTAAACTAGAATGGCTATAGATTCGAAACATATTTGCTTAATTGCAATTGAGACCGTTAGGTTTGAAATAGAATGGCTATCTGACTCTATATATTTGCTTATTAGCATTTGAGACCATCTCCAGTATTTAAGCATGCACATTTTTTTCCATAGAAAATAATGTTTTGCAATGGATTTAGATAAGCATGGCATGGTTTCAAAGATTGTCACAAAAATGGCTACAAATTAATTTTTGTCACAAACTTGACAATTAAAAGGAGAGTAAGACATACACCCAACATTAAAATTACATGTCATTTTGGGTCTGTGAACCTAAGACTTACATATATTTTGATGTCTATAAAACTATAGTAAAATTTATTGACAGCGTATCATAATCACATAGTGCCTGTGCCATAGTCAAATTTCTTGTAAACTTAATTATAAAGGGGCATCAATAATCATGTTCTCTAAAGTCACGTTTGATTTTTGTTCTCTTGTGCATCATAAATTAGGTAACTACAATGCAATAGATTTACAATATGAGGTCATGTATAAATACAATGGCATTCAACAAAACAACACTACACTCCTGCATGGCATCTTCTGTCAACCCCACGACACTTACATCATTCCTCATCAAACCATGTCACACATGCAAGCATTAAACCAGTCCAATCATGTCCTTCACTGACATGTGTTGCGAATCATCGTCACCCATCTCAGGGTTCAATCCTATCATCAGATAATGCCTAGAGTATCAACATATGCTCTCTTAGATTCCTAGTTCTACCATCCTATGATACTTTTTTAATATACATAGGTATATTCTTTTAAAATACATAGGTATATACATAGGCAAGACATTCAATTTTCGGCGCAAATCCGGTGGTTTTTGGTCAATTCGTGGCCACCAAGATCAAATTATTTGGAAGGGGAAACTTTGCCCTTCGTAACCCTTCATCATCTGCCGATTACCCCATCCATCTTTTTCTTGCCCTTTTCTTCAATCTAACCATCAGATCTTGCAGTAGAAGCACCGGCTTTGAATCGAATTAACATCTAAGCTTAAATTGGAGCCATTTCGAACTCAATTTGGTGGTTTTTATGAGCATTTTTTAAGGACTTTATCAAGAGCAGAGCATCGCAATCTGAATCTCTTCTGGAGTGCAGAGCCCTTCCGGCGAGGCAATCTGAATGCTCTACTACTCTTTTGAATGCTCTTCAGCAAGGCATCGCAATTTGAATGCTCTTCTGAAATGATCTTTATCTCTAACTGCTGTTGGTGGCGCCGCCATAGCACCACCAAAACTGGAGACCCGAAAGTTACCTAAAATAAACAGGACCTGAAATCTTAGGTAATCGGCAGGTGATGAAGGTTACGCTGCCAGAACTTGCCTGGATCTTTTTTATTCTACCTCCTTTGCCCAATCGACCTCACTGAGGCCCAAATTGGCCTGCTCTAGGGCTATTTCATGCATCTCTAACGCTCCAAGATAAACAAGTTCTATGACTATCGCGGTCCTGCCGACAGCATGCAAGTAAAACTCTGACATCTTTGCCAGTTCTTCCCGTTGCAATATTTTTGGATTCAACCTTCAGGATTCTGGTCGTCCTAAGCTTTCTCAACTTCTTTGGTAATGGATTAAAAGGTTCTAACTATTCAAAATCTCTATCTACAAACCATGCATGCTTGTTTATAACCACGCCAATATCATGCAATTCTAGATCTATGCTAGGTTCCAAAGACAATCATTGATAATATTAATGCTAGAAAACCCCAGGTGTAAGTCTTGATCTCCACCTGGAATCCCGCTTGCTTCCTCTGCACTCCAACACGGAATCCCGCTTGCTTCCTCTGCACTCCAACACGCTCCCAGAGTATTGCTCACAACCTGCTCCTTCAGCAATCCGGCTGCAATCTATCGCCTTCCAAAATGTTCCACCATCACATGCATCAACTTTTCCACTGTATTTGCATTTATTAACCACCAGTATTTTGTCTGTATAATCTCTGCATATACGACGTATTAACTCTGCATGCATTAATTTATTACTCCCTTGCATCCCCTTGGTAATATAACTCCACAACATACCTCAAAATCTAGGTCCGTTATGGAATAGTTGGTACTCTAATTGCCAATGACCTTCTTGCCTACAAATTTAGGTACCGGAATAAAGATCAAGCGCAAAGGATTGGGAGTTCAAACTGCAAGGCTCAGGATGCTAAATCTAAACTGGTGTTAGTTGCTATCTTTTATACACTTTTCATTTTGAGCATAGTTTTCAGTCATAGCAGCATGGCATCACTTGCCATTTGAGAAAGACATTCTGATATTGACCTTGATAGGATTTTAAAAGCATGTCAAGTAGCAAATGGTCAAGTTCATGCTTGAAGGTTGGAGCTTTGGCAATGTTCTTTGTCTTCAGTCTCTATTAGGTAAGCAGTCAAACTTTGTGTTCCTGACTTTATTTTATTGTGTGCTTAATCATATATTTCCAACTACAAACACCAAACTTTGTGTTCTTTACTTTGATTTCAATGTTTGGGAGATCTCAGATTATCTTCTTAAGGCTCATGATCTATCCAATTTGATTTTCATGCTATAAAGTGTGTAATATGGAAATGCATAATCTAGATTGAAGGTATAGAACCTAATAAATTACAATATGGAAATACCATGATCCATACATGATGGATATGGCATTTGGCAATATAACAGTTGCTCGTGAGTTGTGTTGCATGAGTTTCTATTTGTTATTTGCAATGTGTCATATTAAGACTTCATGTTTGTTATTTGCAAGTCAGTAATATAGAAATGCATAATCTAGACTCAGAGTATAGTTACTAACAAATTACAATATTCAAATACCATTATCCACGCATGATCTTCTGCCAAGCTTGCATATGGCATCCGGGAATATAATAGTTCCATGACATACATAATATGTTGATAGAATGCCGGAGTTGTATGAGTTTCTATTTGTCATCTGCAACGTGCCATATTAAGACTTTCAAGTTGGCGATTTCCTCTTTGTTGAATACAAAAGATCCTCTAGAATTCAAAAGGAATGGCGAATAGGGAACGACATGGACAACTGTCAGAAGGTATGTGTGAATGAATAGATACATTAACACAATTGTACTTTCAAGATCATAAATTGATATCACTCTTTTACAAATTTTGATACCTGTACCCAGTATGTCAATAGATGTAGTGGCAAATTAGTTGCCATTAATATATTACATCCCTGTTGAAGTTCTTTGAAGCAAGTATGTTGGATAGTTCTTCAGTAAAAAGATTGGTTCACAGGGTAAAGTTTTCACGTTGGAAATTTCAGTGCCATAGGATGAATAGACTGGCAGTCCAAAAATGGCTGTAAAAGGCACTTGGACAAAACATTTTTACTATAAAAGCTCATACTGGTGCATCTAGGAGATTTGAATCTGTAAATGAAAATATGATAAGACTTTAGGACACTGATAGTTCTTTATTTAAATCTTTGGCCCCTTGGAAAAATATAAAGCTATTGATATGTGGAACTTTATGGCTATTCTAAGCAAGCCTGTGGCTATTCGCTTTGATGAAGAAAGCGAGACTAGCGTTTCATGTGTTAATTGTATTTTGAAATTTAACAAATGTTTCAAACCTACACAACAACCCTTGATGAAATACGAACTCAAAGAAACAATGTTAATAATATACTAAGCAAAAAAAAAAAAAAAAAAAAAAATTACACGACATTGTCATTTGCTGATTGGTCATAACCTTTGTCCTTTATGCTTTGAGGCCTGAGATACATAAGAAATTCAATTCAATAAGTATACATGCCATATTATTGTCATCCCTCTCCATTGCGTTGTTCTTAAATATCAACAGGAAATAGTACATTGATATAACTAAAAACTTTATCCCATCCACAAATTGCCACATCCTCCAACTGTTTAACGGTTCATTTTAGGTGAGTCCACGTAGTGCAACAAACTATATGATAATTTCCTTGCTTTATTGTTTAAGAGGGATGTCTTACATCCTTCTTCCTTCTTTGATGTATGTATGCATATATTATTTATGGAGCAAGTGTTGGTGCATGAGGTACATTTATGGCATTAACTTTGCTAATTGTACGACCACATGAAACAACTTAACAAAGAATTATCATGCTTTTTGCTCTTTCTAGCAATCGATCATGATGAACAATTGCTTATGCACTGTGTAATTGCCGGATGTTAAAAAGGACCCATATCAAGTTGATGCCTTCTCATTTGAAATATGCTTAGACATTGAACACATCTCCCTTTATTAGGGTAACCTTCTTTGCCTATAAAATACAAGAGAGAATTGTTATGTATATAAAGTACAAGAGAAAATAGGGTGTGGATGTATATAACAATATGGTATTTGGGTCACGATTTTTTCCTTTGGGTTAATTTCGTGCTGCCATGTGGCAGAGGATTCCATTGCAGAATGGTAGTTGAGTCTATTATTCCGCATCTTCAGTTTCTAGCCGGTTTCTTGCTCTGTTAGCCAGTAATCTTTTGTTTCTTGCTCTGTTCTGTTTCTTGCCATAGCGTCTCCTATTCATATCCTCCCGTGCCTTAGCTTGCATGGCTTGTATGTCTTTCAATACGGAACACTACAAGCATAAGCTTCAGAAAACAGACCTTCACCGAAGCTTCAGAATGCATATCCATAAAACGGGGCTTCAAAAAATAGAGCTTCAGATAACGAAGCTTTACATAAATCCATAAAGCGGGCTCAAAAAGCGAGCTTTACGAGCTTCAAAGCGAAAAGCGAGCTTTCTGGGACTGAGCTTTACCGGGCTTCAAATGGCCATAGCTTCTAGACCTAAACTTTCTTTGGAGCTTGAGGACGGCAATAGCTTCTAGGCCGGAGCTTTACCAAAGCTTGGGGCGGCCACACGGCCGATGGCGACATCGCTTAGCGCCCGTGCCGATGGAGCTCAAAAATTTAGTTAATGCATGCTCTTGCTTGACGCCATCGCTGCCAGAGCTTGAAATCGACTGGCGGCCAAAGAGGTTGAGAAAAACTCGCTCCCCAAATACCATATTGTGGGTTCATGTTATTTGGTCTGCCATTCTGGCATGTACCGGTGACCCGTTCCTGGCTAACGCCGGTCGCGGGACCCCGCCGGTACATACCAGAATGGCATCCCAAATACCATGAACCCATACATAAAAACACTATTCCAAAATCCATTTTTAGCACTCGATACTATTCTCCACAACAACATGGCATGCGCCTCTTTTCTTTGTAACAACAATCTCACACTATTCCAACTCAATACTTTCAAAGTACACTCTCAATAATTCAAATATCCAAACTCACACACATTTACATGACATTGTCACATCTGCTTTAAACTGTAAAGTTCACCACACAATAGTTCTATATAATAGGTATTAGCTAATATCATCTTTATCATCCAATTTGTACATGGGTAAACGCACGTAGCTGGGGGCATTTTTGCAAAATCCAAGCATAGCACCAGCACCCCCCTAATGAATCTTTTTTGTATTTTTATTCTTTTTTTTTAGAAGTCCATTTGGGCTGAAATTTTATATTCTAAGGCGAAACATAAATGCATGTTAGAGAAAAATATCAAAAAAAAAATTAATTTTTTTTTTCAAAATACAAAGAAAATTGTTTTTAAAGCATGGCACAAGCACCACGTGTCACCGACATAAAAAGTGTCCCCCACCATTGTCCTTAGACACTCATAATTTCTAGCATCACCTATCTAATCCAACTGAATGTCTTGCATTAACTTATATTTGTACTTACGCCCGACAAGTATCTGTTACTAGTATCTAACTAGTTAGGTTTCACAAATGGCTCCATCAAAAGGCATGTACAAATCTGCTCCAATTGGCCAAAAATTTTCACTTGTTGTTCAAGCTAATATCACAAAATGGTAAATGTTTAGTTCATTCCATTGTACAGCTAGTATGCCTATTGAGTCAGAAATCCAAATACTTGCATCATAGCGCCTCTAAAAGTGCATCCACTTGGATTTGAACCTTGAATGACATATTTAAGAGGAGAAACACTGTTGGAGGTATGTACAGCGACAGATACAATTATATGCAATGGTTTAAGAAGATGGGAGGAGTCAGGCCAGTTCACAAGCACAAATGCCCACGGGAGCAGCATAGTAGACTATGTGATAGCAAACGAGGAAGCAATAAAGGAAATCGGAAAGATGGAATTAGGGGAATGGCCGATAGGAAGGAGGGAGGGACACAGATCCATATTGCTCAAGATAAATGTGACAAGATGTGACGCTCCCTGCTAAACATACGGCGCCCCGCCGTACACTCGGCAGGAAATCCCCCGTCCGGCTCAACAACCGCACGGGCCCTTCGTCTGCCCCGCACTTCGAGGTGATCCCTAGTGCGGGGAGGGAACACGAAGGTGTCTTGCGCGCCCTTCCCCTATGGGCTCCTATAACAGCGGAAGCGATAACACGTCAGAACTAGCATCAAACATATACAAATACTACCTCGAAGGGTAGTGCATCACACATATACCAATACAAAGATGATAAGCACAAACCGCGGAAACATGAGAGCTCCTACCCCTCGGACTCGTAAGGAGGATGGCCCGCCGGGCTAGGCCTCAAGATAGAAGCAGACCCGAGTCATGGCAATGGCGCAGGGCTGGCATAGAACAATGGCTAGGGTTGACCACTCCATCCGCCCCTCACTGTGCATACTTTGCGGATGGGCTAAATCAGGCTCGGACGGGACTCCGGCCTTCGGATCACGCAATCCCATGGCATCACCCATCGGGACTACTCAGGTTGCATCTCCGGTGGGCCCGAGGAGGAAGGGTTGCATCTCCCCTTCCGGGGGTCTAGAGGTTCGTGGGCGACTAGAGAATCGTGGCGACACCGCGATTCGTACCCGACTTAACCCCCAAAGCGAGAGCCAAGCCAACACTTGCAGCTCTCGAGAGGCGGCGACACCATTGCCCCGGAGGTGTGGGACCCATGCCGCCCCACCGAAGTGACCGACCATAAGCCTAGCCCACTATGGGATCCCCGAAGCCCCCACTCGGCGGGGATCCACCCTCCACTTTCCCTCTAGCCCGTTATGTGGTGCTGAGTCATTATCATAGCCTCAATAGCACGGTGGGCTCCTATATGCACAGCCGCAACTAATAGGAACTAAGGGATCTACTCTAGGAGCATACTACATATGGCTCTAGGTCTCTACCCCCCTTCCCAATACAAGAGGAGCAAACATGATCAACCATCATCACATAATCATCACATCATGAGAATAATCATAAGAAGAACATCTTAACCTAATCATACAAATCTAACTAATGGTTAGGGTTCATTGATTAGGGTTCAAGATGTTGAATACGGGTTCTAGGATGGCTCTACTCTAGATGCAAGATACTAGCACATCTGGAATGCTAAGCCCAGATGAGCTATCACAACTACTACCCTACATACCTGCTCCTGATGCTCTCCCTCCAGATCCGTGTGCCTCCATGGTCTTCGACTCACGTGATGCTTTGCTCTGCCCAAGAACGCAGCGTCTACCCCCCTGGGGTTGTTGCACCGGTCTATGCCCCACAACAAGCGATGTTTGAAGCGGGGGTTTGAGCCAGTAGGTGAGTCTCTGGGTGCTAGGGCTGGAAAGAGGCCTAGGGTTAGGGTTTAGGCCTATATAAGTTAGGTCCACCTAGGATGCCACGTGGCACCAATCGGGTGAGTCCTGTGTGGCGGGTGCCCCAATGGGTTAAGGCCACGTGGATAATGGTCTAACCCATGGTTGGCTAAGTTATGAGAATAACTTGGCCATGCCCCCTAGTGCCACAACCTATGGTATACAAGGCTATGAAGATAGACTTGTATAGTGACGGATCCAGGAATATACGTATTTATGGCGTATATTCCCCTGGACCGTCACATTCTCCCCCCCTTAGGACAATGTTGTCCTCAGCATTGCGCTAAGGTGACGAACCTACCTTATGTCTGCAAAACAACAACATAACACAACCTTTAGTTTACTTTAGCAATCAAGTTTTATTAGTTAAAGGTCAAAATTTAGGCTATATTTGTACTTATACAAAATTATATAGCCTTAACACCGTTATTTCTTATAATAATTCAAAATACTATTATAAGAGTTATTAGGGTTCATAATCTAAATTATGGCTCCCCCTATCTTCTCGTAACGCGCTCCTCGTTGAAGTCCTCCTTCTACTTGCCTGCAAAAGGAGCACATTACGTTAGTTTAGTTAATAATTTGTGGTTTTAGGGGACCACCCCCCTTACCTCCTTGAGCCGAACTACTGGCTCAAGGTTGTCCTACTACCTTGCCCAAGATCATGGCCCTTTCGGATTTGAGCTTAGGGATCATTTAAGGTGCTCCCATCATCGCCCATGATCAAGTGCTACCTTGTACCACGATCCCCGGATCGAGTACACCCCAAAGGCATCATGCCCCGAGGGTTTCAGCTAGGGAACGCGTCTCCGCGATCCCATCATCCAAGATGATCACTTTAACCTTCACCATGACCCTCCCTACGGCCGGTGTGCATTACCCGCTTGATCGTGGCATAGAGATCATCCAATCGATGTCCCATCATCGCCCACCATGCCTCATTCCTCGCTCACATGACCCTAATGGTCATGCGCACCTCTTGGTGCGTGTGGCCTAGAGAATGCCCTAAAGGCGTATCCCATCATCGCCCACACGATCCAAGGTTCTGGCACATGCACCCTACTAACTAGAATGCATGCGCCAGGCTTAAGGCTAACTAACAACATACTAGCTAACCACCTGGCAAGTCGGGGTCGACCAAGTCGGAGACGACTCGCCCATCAAACTTCTTCATAAACTCTGGGTATTGCTTCTCCAAATCTTGCTTCAATACCCATGTCGCATCTTCCACGGGTAAGTGCTTCCACTTAATCAAATATTGGAGGAACTGAGACCTCCTAGTCTTCTTGAATAACTTATCAAGAAGTAACTCAGGCACTATTTCTACTTGCTCTTCCGTCATTTCCAACAAGGTTGGAGTATCCAAAACCTCCTCAGGGTTAGGATTGTGCCTTTTTAATAAACTTACGTGGAAGACCTTGTGAACCTTGAGATGGGCTGGAAGATCCAACTTGTAGGCTTGAGAGCCCACTCTCTCCAAAATCTTGAACGGACCAGCCCACCTAGGGGCAAGCTTCTTGCAACTCCCAATCCGCAGCTTGGCTTGCTTCACCTTGATCTTCAACCAAACGCTATCGCCTACCTTGAACTCCCTTACGGTCCTGTGCTTGTCGGTTACACTCTTCTGCCGACTTCTTGCTGCCAATAAGTAACCCCTTACTTCTTCCACTAGCTGCTGCATATCCCCTAACATCCGCTGGGATACTTCTACCTTGGACCGCGGATTGTGCCGGGTATCCAGGGGTTAAGCACGGTACCCGTAATTTACCATGAAAGGAGACATCCGAGATGACTCTGCATGCTTGTTGTGGCGAATTCCACCAAGTGGATATACTCATCCCACTTGGACTGCTTGTTCCACACATAACCCGAAGCATGTCTTCGATGATCCGGTCGTCCTCTCCGTCGGCCATCGTTTGGGGATGATATGCGTGCTCATAGAGAGCTTCGTCGAATGGTGCTAAAGAGATCCTGCCAAAAGGCACTCATAAACTTAGAATCCCTATCAGATATTATCTCCGAGGCATGCCATGGAGTCCGAAAATCTCCCTTACAAATAACTTGGCAAGTTATCTAATGCGGTGTCAGTAGTCTTGCAAGGCACAAAATGTGCCATCTTAGATAACTTATCTACGACAACCATCAATGCATCCTTGCCTCGAAGAGTTCTAGGGAGACCTGTGATGAAATCCATGCTTATGACCTCCCACTTTGCATTTGGCACCCCAATGGCTCAAGAGCACACGGAATCGAAGTTGCTCCGCTTTGGTCTCACTGTGACATAGCGGCAATCCCGAATATATGCATCTATCGCCTCTTCATTCTCGGCGAAGTAGCTACTTCGAATCTTGAAATAGGTCTTCATAAAGCTAGCATGCCCTGCTATTGGGCTGTTATGTGTGTCATGAAGAATTAACTTCCTTACTGATGATTCGGGCACACACAACTTATGCTTGTGATACAACAGGTTGCCTTCCTTCTTATAATGCTTGAAGGCTTCCCGCTCCTTATCCGTTCTGGCTTCCTTGGAAAGACTTTCCCATACCTCCTTGAAGTCCACATCTGTTGGCAAGGACTCCTCAATCTTCTTGCCAAACTCACTCGAAAGAGTGGAAATCGCATTACAATCGTCCTTGTGCGAAATGGTCTCACGGAGAGGGCATCTGCTACAACATTAAGCTTACCAGGCTTATATATAATATCAAAATCATACTCCTCAAGGAATTCCATCCACCTCCTTTGCCTTAAGTTGAGGAGTGGCTGGGTGAAGAGATACTGAAGGCTCTGGTGATCAGTATCCAACTGAAACTTCCTTCCCAGCAGATAATGCCTCCATATCCTCAATGCCCTGACAATGGCTAGCAGCTCCTGATCATGGGTTGGGTAGCGTTGCTCGGCGTCGTTCATCTTCTTCGAGTCGTAGGCGACTACCCTTCCTTCTTGCATCAAGATTGCTCCTGTTGCTATCTTGCTTGCATCCGTTGCTACCAACTTATCTTTGCTCGGATCTGGGAGAACAAGCACTGGTGCTGTTGTTAAGGCCTCTTTAAGCTTCTCAAAAGAAGCTTGGACTTTCTCTAACCAATGGCTAGTCCAATCCTTAATCTTCTTGGCCTTAGTGAGGTCCGACAAAGGGGACGCCCACTTCGCAAAGTCCTTCACGAACTTTCTGTAATATCCCGCCAACCCGAGAAAGCTTCTTATTTCTGCTACATTCCTTGGAGCTGGCCAATCAACTATTGCCTCAATCTTAGATGGATCTGTGGAGATTCCCTCGGATGTTACTACATGCCCCAAATATTCCACTCGGCCTGTTGCAAAGTGGCACTTAGAGAGCTTCCCATACAACCGATGACGTCTCAACTTTTCCACACTTTCCTGAGATGCTGACAATGAGATTAGGATGTCGTCGAAGAAGACAATAACAAACTCATCCAAGAAGTCTCTGAAGATGTCGTTCATGAGGCGCATATACGTTGCTGGAGCGTTCGATAATCCAAAGGGCATTACTGTAAACTCAAAGTGACCATACCGCGTTCTGAAAGCGGTCTTATGGATATCCTCTTCTTTTATTCTTATCTGGTGGTATCCCGACCTCAAATCAATTTTAGAGAATACCTTTGCTCCTTGTGGCGGTCCATTAGATCATCGCCCTTGGCAATGCATACTTGTTCTTTATAAATGCGCTTATTGAGTGGCGATAGTCTATGCACATTCTTAAGCTCCCATCCTTCTTCTTCACAAAGAGTATAGGTGCCCAAAGGAGACACACTTGCTCTTATAAATCCAAGCTCGAGCAATTCGAAGGCCGCTTCTTGAGCTCAATCAGTGGGGCTCATTCTATATGGCGCCTTCTTGGTAGGCTTAGCAGATCCGAAGCCAATGTGATCTCACATTCCACACCCCTATAAGGTGGTAGCTGCCGGATTTCATCCGGGAATACATCCTTGAACTCTGAAATAAGCCTTGCTATCTGCCTGGGCAACTGATTCCCCTTTGGGTCACTTCCCTCTTGCTTGCCTGGCTCAACTGATTCCATCCTCAAGATGTAGTCCACCTTATTCCTTTCTATACTCTTCCTTAGCTGCTTCAAAGAAATACACTGCATGGGAGAATCTAGCTTCTTACCTTTCACTATCAATTTGCTGCCGTCTGGTGCCGTCATGGTGACTTCATTCCGGTCGCAATCAATCATGGCTTTGGCTGGCTTCAAAAATTCCATCCCCACTATTAGATCATATCTTCCGATATCCATGACTTCTGCTCCCATCGGCCACTTAGCCCCACTAAGGTCTATGTCAAAGGTGATCCTCCTCCCCTTAGTGTGCGAATGGGCCGCTTGCCATCGCCTCTTGGCCTTGGCTTAGACTTCAATACCTTGTTCTTCATTAGAGCAGCCAATCTAGGAGATGCAAAATTATGAGAGCTACCTGTATCTTTGAGGACTACATATGGATTACTATCTATGATCCCATCCCCGCTTGATGACAGTCGTAGATTCTCTATATCACTGTCTCAATGTTTGCACATATGTGGCACTCACCATCTATGAAGTCCACGGGCCTCTGCTGGTCGATTAGATCCTAATTAAAACTTACGTTGGGGAGTCCCAATCCAAAAAAGTTCTCGCCAAGGGATTTGCATGACGAATGGACAATCATGTGTTCGGTGCCCGGCTGGGAAGCACTGAAGCATAACTTTTCTCAATGCATTCTGTCTCTTTTCCTTGGCCCGGGTTGCCTAGGAGGCGCTTTAAGAGCACCGCCCCTCGATGCATTACGGGCTTACGGTCCCCAAAAGCTTTGTTCGACCCTTATCTTGCTGCTGACTCCACGATGGTGTAGGCTGCTGATTGCTTACCACGATATTGTCCCCGATCACGCCCGAACTCTTACCCCCGAAGGTTGATGCTTCTCTGCTTTGGAGTTCTTTGGCGCCTCTTCAAACTTATAGCTTTATCTTCGGCCCTCTGAATCTGACCTTGGGTTAATTGCTCTAATAAGCCTCTTGATATTCTTTGTTCAACCCCTCAATATAAGTATCCTTTGCTTGCCTCTCGAGACTCGGGAACATGCGGCTGAGCCTCATAAATTCTTGGTATACTTAGCCAGCGATAAGCTACCCCCGATTCAACTGTGAAAGCTGCTGGATCTGTCTACTAGTATGAGACCTTGGCACATAGTGCTTACGGAAAGCCTTTTTGAAGGTCTTAAACCCGCAATTGTTCCTCTTGGCTTGTTAGACTTAGCATATCCCTTCCACGGATCCTTGCTTAGGTCCAATAAGGTTAGCTGTAGCAACTTTCCCTATGTCCTTGTCTTTCATACCGTAGGAGTTGCCAAATTCTTCCATTTCATCAAGCCATGCTTCAGCCTCCATGCCCGACTGTCTTTCCCCGAGGCGGCCCGGCTTCCTTGTCTTCCATACATTGCTCATAGCACTATCCACCTTTTTCTGATAGTCATATGTCTTTCTTGCCCTTTTTCTTGCCTTAGGTGTGCCAGACTGACTGTCGGAGCTAGAGCTGTCCTCACTGGAAGAACTATCTGATGAGCTGGAGCTAGATGACGATGGACTCTTAGTTCTCCTCTTCCTTCTCCTATCCACGGCGTTCCCCCGGGTTGCCCTCCCCTTCCTGCTGAGGGACTTCGTCACCACCCGGAAAACAAGGTGGAGGTGGAGGTAGGGGCCCATCCTCCTGCTCATTCATCAGTGGTGCCGCCCAGTTGATGAGGTTCTGCATCTGGTTCCTCATCTGCACCAGCCTTGCGTTGATTGCCTCTGGTGACATATCCTGTTCAAAATCTTCTTGTTCTCTGCCAAACAAGTTCCTTGGTACCCAATTGCGTGGTCGGTGCTGATCTTGAGATCCTGCACTTGAGTTCCTTGCTGCAAGGTTTGATCATCAATACATTTTATTTGGGTTAGATATTGATCAATTTTACTTGTAATTGAATTATCTTTAGTTATAAAGAAATCATACAAAGCCTTGCATTTATAAAACAGTTAATAGCCATTAATACAAAAGGATTACATGATAGAGTAGATATGTCTTAGCACAATGGGTACAAGAAACATTTAGCACAAAACTTAAGAAAATTTTACAACTATTCAATGGCCTCCCGAAAGCCTGAAGAAGTTCTTAACATCTCTGAATCGGAGGCCTTTGCCGAGGTTGCGCAAGATGTTCCTCGTCGATCTTCCTTCAAGTGCTCGGGCCATCTCCGGTTAGGAAGTTAAGTCTTTATTCTTTGCTACCCACCGAGTGTTGCATCCCCGAGGTGCCCTCATGAAGTCGAGGCAATGGGGAGCTTGGCCCGCCTGTTGAAAAGAATGATGTGGTCGGCATGGGCGTATATCTTCGAGTGCTGCCCGAAGCCCGAAAGTGCTATGAGAAGTGCCACGGATTCTTCCCCCCTTGGGCTGAACTCCTTGTGGAAGACTATCATTTGCCCTGGCCGAGGGTGGAAGATAGTAGCGGCGTCTTTGTGCCCTTCCCCTCGCCTCGCGATCTAGTGCCCTTCCTTTGAAACGCTTGTAAGTAGGCATCCACGCCATAAGGTCTTCATGATCCCTCCACATCTTTGGTTGCATTGTCCAAGTTGATCTTCTTTGGACCCTTCCCTCATGCTCCTGGCTCGGGACTGGTCGGCTTGAGCTTGGGCCTCTCCCAGGTTTGTAGAGTGTGCTCAGTATCTGCTGGAACTCCTCCTCACGAGATGATAGGTTCTGGCTGTCGATAGATCTCCCTTATCTGGCGATAGGCTGCTATATCCGACATTGTCTCCCCAAAGATAAGAGTGTCTCTCCGACTCTCCCTTGGAATCTCACGGTATGAGTAGTCGATGAGGTGCATTGCTCTTCCAGGTGTGCTATCATGCCCAAGAGCTCGTCGATTCGAAGACCCCCGCTCGACGATGGGACAAGTTGAGGATGTCATTTGCAAAATGTACTCCTCCCGTCGATGACTATCGGTGACAAAGGCTGTGATGCCGACCGGTGGGTCGAGAATCGCTTCTTCTCTGTCATCGTCGTGCCTCAACGCGTACCCTCTGCATTCTTGTTGCTTCCCCGCTCTCCCATTGCGGGTTACGCTCCCCTAGCTGCTCGTAGTCTTCATGGATCTGCAGAGATGGTGCCCCGACGTCGTGCCATAGTATTCGTGGGCGGAGGACTCTATATTGAGGGATTTGATCACGGGCCCCTACGGTATCAAGTGGGCTAAGTCTAAGGGCTGAACAGAGGGTTCCCCTACTTTGTTGATTGACTTATAGTGCATGAAGAGGGCAAGGGGCATGCGAGATGAAAGGTACCTATGCCTATTGTGTCTGCAGGTCATGTAATCGGGCATGGTCCTAGTCCTATCCCATAGCTGCTTCTTGCCTTTGGAACCTGCCAACTCTCGACCTAAGGCTTGGGTAAGTGTCTCAAGAGAAACCCAATTCCCTCCCCTAGGGGGTAATCTAACTTCCCAAGGCAGGACCTGCTGGTCATATTGGCACATAATGTTCGTGTAGTAGGGTGTTCTAGTCAGAGTTGCATGAAGATCAAACAGGTGGTCAAACACAGAGAAGGCTTGATCTGATGTGGTTGGCAGCATTGTACCATCTTTCAAAGTTGCTGGGCGCCATTGAGCAGAAAAGGGTGTAAAAAATGGCTTGCGAAGATCAGTGGAGGTTCAGAA
Source organism: Isoetes taiwanensis (assembly GCA_021234155.1). Lineage (NCBI taxonomy): Eukaryota > Viridiplantae > Streptophyta > Lycopodiopsida > Isoetales > Isoetaceae > Isoetes > Isoetes taiwanensis. The sequence continues at coordinate 2,165,407 of JAJEKV010000010.1, read as the reverse complement.
AATCGCCTAAGGGGCTGGGAGCAGTTCTGTAGAAGGGAAAATGGCAAATGGGACCTATTTTTATAGATTATGGGTGACCTCGGGGTTCGTGCAAAAAGGTACCTACCTAAGACGACCTTGGTTCTATGGCTCTGGATGTCCAAATGAACTACCATGAAGTGCAAACTTAAGCAAAACAAAGCAAGAAACACTACATGGCAATCGGTTGGATCAAATTTGGCTAATTTGGCTCAAAGATGGCCTGACCCGGGTGAATCTGCGCGGATGGCCTCCGCGTCGCGGACGCAGATGCGTTTGGCGCGGTCTCACCCGGTTGGCCTGTTTTGGGCCAATTTTTGGTCAATTTAGGGAATTTGGAGATGCTAATATGGCTAATTGGGCCAATTCTAACCTAACTAGCAACTTATTTTGAGCAAAACTGACATCTAAAAGCATGATTCTGGGCCCAGTCGGGTGAATCCGCGCGAAACGCGCCCGCGTCGGGGACGCAGAGGCCTTAGGCGTGGTCTCACCCGGTTGGCCCCAATTTCAGCATTTTTGATGATTTTTTTTGCCAAAATTTTGTTGTAGTCATGATTTCTAGGATATTTTGAGGGTGCTATGAAGAATTCTACTACAATTGGGTTCTATTTCCTACATTTCAAGCATACAACATTTTTTCTAATTATAGAGGGAAAATAACTTTTATATTAATGATAAAGACAATTACATGAAAATTTGACTTTCCTAACAAAATTTACAAAATTTTGAGGCCTAGGGTCTCTCCTTGCGGATTCTCCGTGCCAAGTGGATGTCCTTCGGCATGAGGGTGACCCGCTTAGCATGGATAGCGCAGAGGTTCCCCTCCTCAAAGAGCTGCACCAGCTCTGCTTCGGCGGCCTCTTGCAGGGCCCGAGTCATTAGAGGGGTAACCCTGTAATCGGTCTGGAACTCCTGCATTACCTCTCTAAGGAGGCGCTCGAAAGGCGCCTTCCGTATCAGGAGATTCGTGCACATCTGGAAGTGCCGAATCTCCCTAAACACCCGGGCGTATGTGCTATTCGGCCCGTGGTGAACCCTCTTGGGTTTTTCCGGTCTAGGTGGGGGTGGCTTGGGCTGGTTCTTCTTCGGCCTGCCGCCCTCCACAACGCGCTGCACCTCCTGGCGGCAGTACCACTCATTGTACCTCGTCCAACGACGAAGGTACTCCTTGTACGCCGCCATCTTCCGCTTGAACTCGCGGTCCTGTCGAAGCGCGAACGCCCGCTCCCCTACCTTTTGCTTCTTCACCACCTTAGGTGGTTCCGGCCACTTAGGGTAGGGTGGCCTAGCGTCGGGGTCCTGCTGCTGCTCCTCCTCCTCTTCTCCGTCGCCCTCCTCTTGTGGCTCCTCCTCCTGCCGGGGCTCTTCAATAACGACGGTCCGGCGAGGGCCGTCGTTCCTCCTCTTCGTCCTCCTTTCTCGCTCCCTCAGCTCCCTTTCCCGCTCCCGCTTCTTCCTGGCGGCCCTCTCCTCTGGCCACTCCGCGACTTTTTCCTTCCCCTTCTTTTTGGGCACTGAAGGGCCTGCTCCCTCGGTTTGGTGGTGGTGCTGTTCTTCCACCTGTTCTTCTACCTGTTCTTCCACCTCGGTGTCTGAGGCCCCGAAGTGGCGCGATTCACCCGTTCTCTGCGTGCCTGCTGGGGCTCTGCTCGGCATCATGGAAGGAGTCTTCGCTGCTGCTGCTGCTGGCGGGGGACTCCTCGTCGCCTGGCTTCGGCCGAAGGTGCTCGGGGACCTTCTTGACATGTCGCCCTGCTGCCTGCGCCATGGAGAGGGTGGGTCTCGGTCCAGGTTTCCTGTAGGTTTGTTTGGTGCGAGCCATATCTTATGGTTCAGAAAATGGGTGACGAAAGGCTGAGCAAGAGAGAGGTGAAGGTGAAGGGTTGGAGAGAGAGAATGAGGTGTCAGATATTTAAAAAGGAGGGTCCCTGGGAATATTCTCCTACCATAATTACCCCTATTTATTAGCCCCCCTTATTAATTACACCATATTTAGTAATTATTTAATTATTAATGTATATATTAAATCTATATTAATTGATATTATACTTAAATTTTCGAATTTTTCTAATGGTTCGAAGTGCAATTTATAAATTTGCGCCATTTTTCACCTGGGTCTCCGATTGGCATGATTCTTCGACCCATTTTAGGTGAAATTTGATGCAGATGCATAATTTTCACTCCAATTATACTAGAAGATGCGTTTGACTCACTTAAACCTTCGTCTAACACTTAACCTAAGTCCTGACCCACTACCTAGGAGAAAAATTTTTTCCCCCATTTTCGTGGTTCAATGGTGGAAATGTTTATTTCACACCCCTATAGGCCTGTTAGACTACTTCATGGTTATGGTCAGTGCTAGTTCTTGGTCAACCAAGAACATGGCTCTGATACCATTGTGACGCTCCCTGCTAAACATACGGCGCCCCGCCGTACACTCGGCAGGAAATCCCCCGTCCGGCTCAACAACCGCACGGGCCCTTCGTCTGCCCCGCACTTCGAGGTGATCCCTAGTGCGGGGAGGGAACACGAAGGTGTCTTGCGCGCCCTTCCCCTATGGGCTCCTATAACAGCGGAAGCGATAACACGTCAGAACTAGCATCAAACATATACAAATACTACCTCGAAGGGTAGTGCATCACACATATACCAATACAAAGATGATAAGCACAAACCGTGAAACATGAGAGCTCCTACCCCGGCTCAGACTCGTAAGGAGGATGACTGACCGGCTAGGCCTCAAGATAGAGTAGACCGAGTCATGGCAATGGCGAGGGCTGGCATAGAACAATGGCTAGGGTTGACCACTCCATCCGCCCCTCCTGTGCATACTTTGCAGATGGGCTAAATCGGGGCTCGACGGGACTCCGGCCTTCCGGGGATCGCAATCCCATGGCATCACCCATCGGGACTACTCCAGGTTGCATCTCCTGGTCCGGCGAGGCGGGAAGGGTTGCATCTCCCCTTCCCGAGGGGGTCTAGAGGTTCAGGTGGGCGACTAGAGAATCGTGGCGACACACACGATTCGTGCCGACTTAACCCCCAAAGCGAGAGCCAAGCCAACACTTGCAGCTCTCGAGAGGCAGCGGCGACACCATTGCCCGGGGAGGTGTGGGACCCATGCTCGGCCCCCCGCGAAGTGACCAGGACCATAAGCCTAGCCCACTATGGGATCCCGAAGCCCCCACTCGGCGGGGATCCACCCTCCACTTTCCCTCTAGCCCCGTTATGTGGTGCTGAGTGGTATCATAGCCTCAATAGCACGGTGGGCTCCTATGCACTGCCGCAACTAATAGGAACTAAGGGATCTACTCTAGGAGCATACTACATATGGCTCTAGGTCTCTACCCCCCTTCCCAATACAAGAGGAGCAAACATGATCAACCATCATCACATAATCATCACATCATGAGAATAATCATAAGAAGAACATCTTAACCTAATCATACAAATCTAACTAATGGTTAGGGTTCATTGATTAGGGTTCAAGATGTTGAATACGGGTTCTAGGATGGCTCTACTCTAGATGCAAGATACTAGCACATCTGGAATGCTAAGCCCAGATGAGCTATCACAACTACTACCCTACATACCTGCTCCTGATGCTCTCCCTCCAGATCCGTGTGCCTCCATGGTCTTCGACTCACGTGATGCTGCTCCTGCTCCAAGAACGCGTCTACCCTACTGGGGCTGTTGCACCAGTCTATGCCACAGCAAACGATGTTCGAAACGGGGTTTCGAACGAGTAGGTGAGTCTCTGGGTGCTAGGGCTGGAAAGAGGCCTAGGGTTAGGGTTTAGGCCTATATAAATTAGGTCCACCTAGGATGCCACGTGGCACCAATCGGGTGAGTCCTGTGTGGCGGGTGCCCCAATGGGTTAAGGCCACGTGGATAATGGTCTAACCCATGGTTGGCTAAGTTATGAGAATAACTTGGCCATGCCCCCTAGTGCCACAACCTATGGTATACAAGGCTATGAAGAAGAAGAAGAAGAAGAAGAAGAAGAGATTTTAACGTCACGCCACAAGGCAGATAGACTTGTATAGTGACGGATCCAGGAATATACGTATTTATGGCATATATTCCCCTGGACCGTCACACAAGAGGAAGAACAGGTGGCGAGCAGGGAAGAGGTAAACGGGCCGAGATAACAGTTAAATTCAGAGAAAACAGAGTGGGAACATTCATAAAAAAGGTACAAAAGGAAATAAAAGCAAAGGAATGGGGAGAGGGAATGAAAGACAGAGGGAATGATATGAACGACATCTTGGAGGAAGCAGCTAGAGTGGCATTCGGGAGAAGAGAAAGAGGAAAGAGGGCAATAGCATTTCGGAGGTCAACATGGTTTGATGAAGGGTGCATGGAGCAACGAAGGAAAGCCAAACAGGCAAAAGGGACTGAGGCATACCAAGAAGAACGCAGCAAGTATGTGAAAATTCTGAAAAGAAAGAGAACCCAGGACCTGAAAAACCATCAATGGGGATTGGCCGAAGACCTGAGAAGGAGACCTAAGGTATTTTGGAACAATATGAAAAGGGGCTCAAAAGCAAAAGCAGGTACATCAAAAGGGGAGGAGGGGAGAAGAACGGAAATAGAAATAGACTGGACAAGATACCTAGAACGGTTGTACAAAACAGGAGCTGCACCAATCATGGACCCAGAAGGTAGACACAAACCCCCTTTCTCCCAGGAAGAAGTGGCATGGACACTAAATAAAATGGCAAACAACAAGGCTCCGGATCTATATGGGCTAACAGCGGAAATGCTGAAGTGCGTAGGAACAGAGATAATAGGGATTATAACAAAAGTATTCAATGAGATAGTACATTTGGGCCTTCCGGAAAGATGGCAGTTTAACAAGGTAATCCCGCTCCACAAAGGAGGAGACAAGGAGGAACCGAGCAATTACATGACTATTATGGTCAGCTCAATATTCGCAAAATGGTTCGGGAAAACCTTTGGACCAAAAAGCAAAACGTGGGCGGCGGGGAAGCTCAGAGCACAAGGTCAAGCAGGTTTTCGACCGGAGTATTCGACTACAGACCATTTGGTGACTCTAAGGATAATGATAGAGCAGACAAAGGAGAATAACAAGAAGATCATATGCTGCTTCGTGGACTTTAAAAAGGCCTTTGACACAGTGCCTAGGGATAAACTTCTACTTAGGCTAATAGGACTAAAAGCACCAGAAGGGCTAGTAGGATCAATCGCAAGGCTATACCAAAAGGTGTATGCCAAAACAGCAGAGGGAGAAGAAGCCATAGAATGTGATACAGGAGTTAAACAAGGCTGCCCATTATCCTTGAGACACTATTTGGGATATATATAGATGCACTCTGAGAATTTGTCGGGGAAAGACAAGGAGGCGGTGAGGCACCAATGATAGGGAAAACAAAGGTCCCAATAATGCTATATGCAGATGATTTGGGTATGATGGCGACCAAAGCCAAGGGGATGCACAGAATGCTAGAAATACTAGAGGAATTTTGTGAGGAGACAGGACTGACAGTCAACCTGGGAAAAACAAAAATAGTGACCTTCGGGACAAAGATAAAACACAAGCCATTTAGATACAAGGGGGAAGAACTAGAGGAAGCCACAGGATACAGGTATCTAGGGTCAGATTTCAAGCAGCAATAGGCAATTACTACATCATGATGAATTATTGCAATAACAACAGGATCACCAATTGGGAGATCAAAGCATACCTATTCAGCACGATAGTAGCATCAACACAATTGTACGGATGCGAGACATGGGGACCAGGCTGTGTCGAGGAAAAGAAGTGGGAAAAGCGGGGAAGGCATACCGAGGCAATGGGCACGGACAGAATTTCGGTGAAGACGGGTACATCACTGGCAACAATCTTATATGAAACGGGGGAAAAACCAATGGAAGTGAGAGCCTGGGAAAGAACAGTTAGATACCTAATAAAGGACAATAGCTATGGGAAAGAGGACAAGCTGTCGTCACTAGCTATAGATGAATCGGCAAAACAGCACATAACAACGGGCAGGGGATGGTTTAACGAATTGGCCAAATGGACAGCAAGTATGGGGATGCAACTAAGTCAGATCATACAAGCAGAAGAATGGAACGAAGAATGGACTGACAGGGCAATGAGAAACTGGCTGGCACGGCACACAGGGCCCAAGGCAAACTGGCTATTGGAAACCTTCAACCTGAGGGGGCCGAGATAGGGCATGTCACATACAAAAGCAGCAGGTTGAGTAAGAGTAACAGGGGAACGCTGGCCAGATTCAGGATGGGAAGCCATGACCTCCGAATTGAGAAAGATAGATGGAGGAAAATAGATAGAGCAGAGCGAATATGTCGAGTATGTGACTCAGGAAAAATAGAGGACGAAGAGCACATGGTAAAGGAATGCCCGGTTTACAACGATATAAGGTCCAAATTTGACAAGGTCAGGTGGGATCTCCCACTCCCAGCACTGATGGACAAAGAAGAGACACTCACAGATATAGCGAAAGCTATAAAAGAAATGATAATAAGACACCGGGGGGTGCACAAAGAGAGAGGGCTAATAATCTGAAAAGCACGTATGAGGCGGATCAGAGTAGCCCAAAAAGTACAGTTCAAAACTGTTTATAACGATGCATTTGTGTATGGCCAAGAAGCCAGCTATAAGCACGATGCGGGTAATATATAAAGAACAAGTGAAGCCCGCTAGATGGCTACATAAAACCTATGCGTCTGTTTGCTGGAAGCACCCTACGGGAGCTCGCAGGATGCTACATAAGTCCGGGGGCCTCACGGCCTGAGGGACGTTAATGTATATTCTATTCTATTCTATTCTATTCTATTCTATTCTATTCTATTTAAAAACCTCTACTGATAGAAGAAAAAGGTAAATTCAAGCCCGCTTGAAAACATCTATATATAGTAATAAAGGAGTTTTAGGATAATCTGTGCAGAGCATCTCGGCCGTAGAGTTTGTTGTTTTCGTAACTTCCATTCTGGGCGGTTCAACAGTTCGTTATTATTTTACCCTTCTGGCTACACGAAAAACAACCGTGAATTTTGCCCTTTCTGTGGCTAATGAATTCGCAGGAACCAAAGGACGAGTTTCTGGTTATGGCGATGGAGTCCGCGCACCTCCATCGCTAAATCGTGCCGTACCAGTTTTGTGAGAGAGTGGCTATGGCAGGACTAACCTTTATATTGGATCTGGCTATTGGTCCGGCTGGTGGGTCTTCATGGTTGCCTTCCTCTATTTCCAAGGTCGTGCATTCCACTGCTTTTTTCAGCCCAACAGTGGTAGCAGCATGGTTGCCTTCCTCTATTTTCAAGGTCGTGCATTCCACTGCTTTTTTCAGCCCAGCAGTGGTAGCAGCCTTTGCAGCCACTGGGGTAACGTTCTCGCCCCTTGGACAACATGGCTGGGCTAAGAATGACTTTTCCTTCAGGTTAGTCTACTTGATCCCAAGTTTTTCTCTTTTCTGGATCTTTTCTCTTTTCTGGATCTTTTCTCTTTATTATTTTCTCAATCAAAACGAGAGCTTTAGATTGCCAACGAACTTGGCAATTTCGTTTGCATATGATAAATTTTTAATTAGAGTTTCTACCGCATACTACATTGTCTGAAATTCAGATATATGTTGGATAGTCATTACAAATTGTTAAATCAAAGTAGAATGATAATTGGTGTTGGATGATTTTAGAAATTGGTCAGGAAACACTTTATACTGTGATGCAAGCATATATTCGGACAACAGGTTCATACCATAAGTTTGATCGGACTCCAAGATTAATAGAAGCACTTGGAACTCATGCTTTACATATTCATAACATTTCCAAGGATTGAGAGTCTTGCCTCCTTGTGTATTCAATTTACTGGCATGTGCCTAGGCCTGTTGCTGCAGCCATATCTCCAAACATTCACATTCATATTGTACAAACTTAAATCCCAGATATTTCAACACAGCTACAAAACCAATGCCAATGTTAACACGTCAAATAGAAGCCGAGAATAAAACCGTTTGTAATTGTGGTCACTGCTTGCATTAGCAAAACAATTATCCTCTATATCAGTTATGCCAAGGTTCCCTTAGTTGAACCTTACATGTCAGTATAGATTTCCTAGCCTATACCATTTCTTCGGTCAGGCCTGAAAAGGTTTTACAGGTTCGTTCATGCGAAAATGTGCTTTGTAACTAGGTTTCTTTGTGATTCCACTTGAAAATTGAAGAATGAAAATGTTGAGAGCTAATCCCAAAATTCTAAAGCTCGTATGGCAAGGTCTGCCACAGCCATGCTCGGCCTGTGGTTTGAGACTCCATGGGGGGAGAATCTGTAAAGGAGAAAGGGAGCTAAAAGAGGTTCCAAGGGAAATAAATCAGGGGAAACAGGGGACCCAGAAGGAGGAAATATGGGTCACACCCAACAAAGGCAAGGCAGAAAGATTCAGGCAGAACAAGAATGGGAGTGAAAAAAGAAAAAGGAGGAGGCAGAAAATCAGAGAAGAAAGAGAAAAGGAGAGGATTAAAATGGAGGCAGGAAAGAGCTTGGAAAGGAAACAGAGAACTGAATGGAAAAAAAAGGTGAAATTCATGGAGGACTCTTCTAAAGTAAAGGTCCTAAACAATCCTAATGCTAAAGGGAAAGGGGTTATGGAGGAAGAAAAATCCTATCAAAAGAATAACTCCATGGCTCTCACAATAAGGGAGCCCCAGGAGAATGGGAGCTACTCCTCCTCTGAGGAGTCAGCTGGATGCCAGGAGAAAGGAGAACCGAGCTCACCTAAAATTTCTCCCTTGACAGCCAACACAAACAATGAATCTCCCCTTCCAGTCATGGAACTATTTCCCAAAGGATCAGAGGTCTGTGGTCCAGTTTTGAGTAATAAAGATACAACAATTGAGACCTCCAGTGCTGTGGAGCATGTAAAGGATACACCTGACACAGGGGATTTGGAAAATAATTCAAACCCACAGCTTCCAGCTTCAGAAGGCCAGGGAATTGATGCTGTGCATTGCAATAGTCCTGTAAGTCCATCTGGCCAAGGATTGGGGAACCAGCCCCAAAGACTTGTAACTCCAGCTGGTCGGGAAATTGACAGTGATCAGATCAATAGACCTATAAGCCCTTCTGATCAAGAATTGGAGAAAGACACTCCTGAAGACACAGTTACCCTGGAAAGGGAAGAGTTCAAGACTTCAGCAGCTAAGCTAAGGGAATTGACAGACCCCTCTTCTAGACTTTATGGTAAATTCTGGGAGGATGAGGATGAGGGTGTATGTGGAGAGGAGTTGGGGAGTGAAGAACAGAACTATGTTACTCCTCAGCCACAAATCAAAAAAAGACAAAAAAAAGGTCTATGCCCCCAGGGAGAATGGGCCTGTTACCAGAAACTCCAGAAGCTCCAAAACCCAATGAAGATTGTCACTTGGAACTTAAGAGGAATTAAGGGCCCCCTGAAGAGGAAAAGGGCACTAATAGCTCTCAAGGAGCTCAAAGCAGACATTAGTCTTTTGCAAGAACATAGGCTGCCAGCCTTTGAAGCCTCAAACTTGGGAAAATGGATCTTCCCCAATGGTGAATCCATTTGGTCCCCTGCAGATGGCACAAAAGGAGGCATTTGCATTGCTTGGAACGGGTATAGAATGGTGAACTCCTTCCTACACCCATCAGGTAGATGGCAGGTGGCATTCTTGAAGATCGGGCAAGAGCAAGTAGGCATTATAAATGTCTATGCTTCTACCTCTCCTGAAGAAAGAGAAGAACAATGGGAAACTATGGCAAACTGGCTGCAAAGTCAAAATACTAGTAACTGGATCCTTAGTGGAGACTTTAATAATACCCCATCTTGGGAACAAAAAGCAGGAAAGAAGATCAACATGTCCAGAGGAGAGAGAACTCAATGGGATAAATTGGTTCATAGCTTCATATATCATGCTCCTTCTTCCTCCAATGCATATTCCTGGTGCAATAAGAGAAAAGGAAATGACAGAGTGTATTGTCTTTTAGACAGGTATTATACTGGCATTTCCACATTGGATGGCTGGGATAATCTGATCATCAGTAATGATTGTAGTAACTCAATTTCAGATCATTATCCTCAGATCCTGGACACTGGTTTTTGTCCTCAAAACAGGTGTGCTGATACTCCCTTCAAATTTAATGCCAGCTTTCTGAATAATAAGGTTTTTTATGAGGAGTTCACCAGATTCTATAGGTCACTAGAGCATTTGAATGCAAGTGGCTCTATGAAGGAGTTTATATGCAGGAATAAGCAAATCAAAAATTGGGTGAAGCTGTGGGGCAAGGAATGGAACAGAAAAAAAAGGTTAGAAAAAATGGAGGTCTACTCGGAAATAAGAGATGTTAGGCAGAGTCTTTTTTTGGACAAAGCTAATGTGCAACTGCAACAGAAAGAGGAGTCCCTGGAAAGGAAAGTCAAGTTGATTGAAGAATATGAAGCTAAAAGTTTGGCCATAAAAAACAGAAGTCTATATGTGAATTGCATGGATGATTGCAGCTCAAAATTCTTCTTCAGAGCTGCTAAAAACAGAATTATGAACAATGGGATTGTCTCAGTTCGAGATGACAATCAACAAGAGTTCTTTAAACAAGAGGACATCCAAAAATTGTTCTACACTAAATACAAGGAGTTATTTACAGCCAAGGATAATGACAGTGCTAAAATGGATGAATTCTTTGAATACCTTGGCCCTAAAGATGATCATATTCAACATATTCAGGATGTACAGCTTCTGGCAGTTCCAATGGAAGCAGAGATTCTAAGCACATTAAGGAGTATGGCTCATGGGAAAAGCCCTGGACCTGACGGTCTACCTCCTGAATTTTATGATCATTTCTGGGATGTAATGAACAAGGACATAGTTACATTTGTACAGGGTGCTTGGCAGGCTGAGAAATTACATCCAGCAATCAATGCAGGACTAATTGCCCTCATCCTAAAGGTAGATATGCCTATCAATTTCTCGGATTGGAGGCCTATCTCATTAACAAATGTGACATATAAAGTTTTGGCTAAGATCTTTGCCAACAGGATAAAAAAGATTCTTCAGAATAAGATCTGTCCAGTTCAATCTGGATTTCTTCCAGGGAGGTGCATCTTGGACAACTTCATTGGAGCTTATGAAGGTTTACACTGGAATAAACTAACCAATCAAGGCTGTGTACTCTTAAAATTGGATTTCAAAAGAGCCTATGACACCATTGACTGGAAATTTCTTTACAAAGCCATGGCACAGCTTGGATTCTCAGATCAGGTTATTGGGAAAATAGTTGGCTTCAATGTAACTGGTTGCTCAACAGTTTTGGTTAATGGCTCCCCCTCCTCCTTTTTTGAGTGCAAAAGGGGAGTGAGACAGGGGTGTCCTTTAGCCCCCTATCTCTTCTTAATAGTAGCAGAAATGGTTACTAGATATATCATGAAGATGCAACAAGATAAGAAGATTAGTTGCTTAAATCTTCCAGACACAAAAGACGCTTTATCAGTAATGCAGTATGCTGACGGCACCTTTGTGTTCTTAAAAAGACAAGGGGACAGTATTCGAAATTTCCTCTCTGCTATGGAACTTTTTGGGAATGCTTCTGGGGTGGTCCTGAACAAGGATAAGTGTGCCTTCATCTCTGACACCTCTGAGGATCATATTGAAGGGATAAGTGTTTGTGGTCTCCAAAAAGCTACCAAATTGTTAGGTCTTCCATTAGCTCTCAACATGAGTCTACATGGCCTTTGGGAACCCATTGTGACCAAGATAAAGAAAAAACTTCAAATGTATCCTAAGTCTTTGTCCTTAGCTGGGAGAATAGAGATAATTAATAGTGTTATTGCCAGCTCTCATGTTTACTTCTCTTCAACAATAATTGCAGACAGGAAGACCTACCAGGAGTTAGAGATCATAATGAAGGAATTCATTTGGCAGGGCACACACATGGTAGGTTGGAAAAATTTGACTCTACCTAGAAAGAAAGGAGGGTTGGGATGCAAAGATCTTTTCCTACAGGCCCAAGCTCTGGCAGCTAAGTTGGTCTGGAGGGCTTTGGATCCAGCTGCTAAATCTCCTGCCCTTGTCCTTACTAAATATTGGATTGGGAAGTCTACAATAGTGGGAAGTCCATCTACACCTCATTACCTTCCTGACTCAGCCTTTTATCAACTTAATACAGGGTCAGGCACTTCCACCATAATGAGAAGGATCATTCAAGCTTGGAATCAGGTTTCTGTGTGTTTTAAAGCAAATCCAATAGAACAAGTCTCAGAAAACTTCAATTTCTTCTGGCATCAAGGGCTGGCTAGTGAAAATGATGGATGCCTAGCCCTTAAACATCCAAGAAAATACAAGGAATGGATGGATAAGGGCTTGGGTACAATTGGTAACATGGTAAATGGTGAGAACTGGAAAACATGGTTGGAAATCTCTAGTCTCCTACAAGATACCAGTTCCAATAGAAATATTTACAAAGCCCTAACAAGGCACAATAGAGGGAGGGGAGCACAGACAGTGGAGCAGAACTGGGCCATGGATGGCAAAGGGTATAGTGTGGCTAAAGTTTATTCCTTGCTGTTGGGAGACCACAGAACTAAAGTTGCCAGTCAATGGGGTTGTACAGATCAGGAAGCCACTAAGGTTATAAGAAAAGGATGGAAACTTCAGTGTGCAAAGAAAGTTGGTCTTTTCAGGTGGCTCCTCCTGAACAAAAGCTTGAAGTCTAATGCTCACAGGGCTAAGTATAATAACCAAAACTCTGACAGATGCCCTTTAGGCTGTGGCCAAGTCGAGTCATCTACACACATCTTTATCTGTCCTTGGCTGACCCCCTTTTGGTCTTGGATAGGCAATCATATTGGTGCAATTCCAGCTGCTGAACATGATCTTTTTGACTTTCTTGCAAGTTCTTCCCCCTTTGTGGACACAATTAGATCATTATGCCTGTGGGTAATCTGGAAACATAGGAACAATGTTGCCATTAATCACCACACTCCAGACTTGAACTTTCTTAAGACTACTCTTCAATTGGAGTTAGCAGAAGCAGCCATGGCACATAGAATGAAAAAGGGATGCAATTATGACAAAAGATGGGATGATTTGGGCTCTTTTCAAGGGTTCTATGCTTTCTTTTCGTCTTACTTCAGTAACATTTCTAATGTCTCTGACAGATTATCTAGTCAACAAACATCATGAAGGCGGCCATGCCCGAGAGGTTCCGGAAGATACTCGTCCTATGTCTCACCAGGAGGTGCTGGCAGCTCTGCAATGGGTCAAAACAGAAACATAATGATTCGAACCTTACAGCAAGTACTGAAAGATGATGATATCTGGGTTTTCAAACAGGAAATCAAGCCTTATTTTGAGGAGAAGCTCCAAATTTGTATGGGGGCCCGAGAGTCTTGGATCCTCTACATTCTGGATTCCTCCTCCTATGGAGCACGGGAGCTCGATGACCTGCTTTTCAGATTTACCATTCATGCCTCGGCAGTTATCTCCTTAGACGGAGTCACAGAAAACTGAAGACTTAGTACACCAGCAGGATTTACCAGAACAAGAGAAACTTAATGCTTTTATAAATTTGTTCCTGATATTCTGTTAAAAACTTCAAGTAGTGTTTTAATCTTAGTAATTATCCTCCTCTGGAGTGTCAAGGCCATTTTCCAATTTGGCCTATAGTACAGGGTTTCCCCCTGTCTTTTTGTATTACTATGTATTTATATGTAATACTAGTAATGGTGCCCAGCGTTGCTGGGCATAAGCTGTGAACCTGCAAGCAATGAAATTAATGACAATATCCCTTCTATGGTCTATAGAAGGGAGAAAATTACAATATCAAAACTGTGGCATTAATTTAATCTCTTATGAATACCATTAAGAGGTTGTAGATCAACTTTACTGATCAACCTTACTGCACGCAGCATGAGAGGCTTATTAGCAAGTCAAGCTTCTGTGTGTATGATATAAAGGTGCTTGTTGTACAACCACGTCAGTAAAAAAAGGCACCGCTAGCCTAAAATGTGCAAAGGCAATGATATTATAGGCAGTTTTGAGGATGTTTTTTTGTTATGTTACCATTTTGTTAGGTTAGCATTTTTGAGTAAGTATGTTTTTTTAATCTGGTTTTATTCGATTACTTAAATGGTCCAACCTGTATAATGTCTAATGAGTGCTTCGTTCGACTAATTAAATGATCCAACATGTTTAATATCCAGTGAGTAGCAACTTTCAACTCATGCCTAACTTTTATGCTTTTAGCAACTTTCAACTCATGCCTAACTTTTATGCTTTTGACACCTCCTCTGTCTCATCATGCGACACATAGAAAACCTCATCGCATAAAAACGGGATAACAATGTTCAAGCTAATTTGCACTTCTAGAATATTTATCCAGGTTTGTACTTCTGGTCACTTTGTGATTCACTATAGTTCTACCAAGAAAGTGGTCTTGCAAGAACCATTTTTAACTGGTTTTTTGAAACAGATTTCCTCATACTTTTTATACACACTGCATCATTCACTCTACTGCAAAGTAGTCAGGCAAATGTATAATGCTTACAGATTGCAACATCTAAAAAAACTCAATAATTCTTATTTCATTTGCGCGACCATTAGATTCAATAATTCTTATTTCATTCTAAAGGGAGTTGCGCAACCATTAGATTTCAATAAATTTTAAACATATACATTGCATACCTGCAAAACAACAGCCTTGTTTAGGCAAAATGTATAATGCACAGATAGCAATATAGAAACAGGGTCACATACAAACTATATAGAATAAATAAGAGGCGGTAGACATCAACCTCTTTACATGTGCATGTATGTATAAAAGGCTGGCAAGGACTTCTCTATCTCATGACTATACTAATCTATGACACATTGAAGTTCCTGTGTTGTACAATCATATCGACTTGCTAGAATGGAAAAAACGCAGGATAAAGAAATGCTTCATTTATTTGAAATGGAAGTTGTAGTCTTAGAAAACCTATAAAGAGCTACATGATCATCATGATTGAAGTCTAAACCCTTGCAAAATAAACTGCAGGTTCAGCTGCTCTTCTACAAATGCTGCCAATAGGAATCTACAGAATAAAACGTCTCTCAGAATGAGTTCAAAGACTATGTGGTTAATTCGCTGCTTTGTTTGATCAGCGCTGTTACACATCAATATTACCAGGAAATAATTAAACTTTGAGCATTATCCTCTTGCAACCAAGATGCCAATGGAATTCATCACGAAGGAATTTCATTAATCACAAAATACTAAGATCTCTAGGCTTCTCTCAAGAATAAAATGTTTGATTTTCAAAATATGCAATACCTAAGGAAACGAAAAGGCTCTTACCACATCTTTGGCACTTCGCTGCCCTGATCCACCAACATTGTTTGAAGTTATACCATTCCAATTAGACTCCACCACCAAGATGATATACTCTTGCCATTATCACCACCTTCTTCCTGCAGAGCAACACAAATATAACAAAATGAAATGGGAAAAGATAAAATACAAATTTCATAATGCAACATACATAGGAATCCAACTGCGCCATACCCCCATATGCTTTCCTTGTTTTATTTATAGCAGAAACGTTCAGAGACTATGCTTATGGCCAACTGCACAAGATCAAAGGTGTTGCTTGCAGCCAATGCTACAGATGTCATAGCTTACCTTTGCAAAGCGTGTTTGGAAGTGCAAACTACTCCATCATATGCTTTATCTTATTATGCTTTGGCCAGCATGTAGGATGTCCATGCAGTTAATACGACATTTCCAAATCAATCGTTATGAGCAAATACTTGCTCTGTATCAAATCCTGTCTGCGTATAAACGCAAAACTATCAGCATGAAGAACATTTGCTTCCCAGCTCCAAGCTATTAACCTACTCCAACGATCTCCTGCAAGTATGCACACCATGCCCATCCAAAGACTTATCCTTATCAATTTGTGTAATAAGGGTGACTGCTATTTTTTAGTGCCAGTCATGCAGCATTTATTTTGCAGCTCAGATCTAGAAGCACAAAGCAAAATGAACTCTCCATTTCAACAGTTTGCGGCTCCACAATCTTTCTGCAAGTATGCAAGGTAAATTTGAGAACCAAGATATTCCGACTTCCATGGTATTACCACTTACACCTGCGCCATAACTGAAGCAAAAACTGGTGATGAGCAACATCGAAGGGAGCTTCAATTCAGAGCTTGCACCTTCACCTAAAGCATTCACCATAGCTTCTGGAATCCACCATAGCTCTCAAAACGTGCCTGAAGCAGAGGTTACCATAGCTGCCGAAATCTACAATCCTCCGACCGGAGGCCTTCACATTTAGTGGTATAGCTGGAATTTTAGCCTCTACTGTTCTGAAGTTTGCACACGCCATAGCGATAGCCGCCTAGCCTGCAATAGCCATCATCGAGAGCTGAAGAGGGGAGATATGAAATCGTCGCCGCTTTGAAGCCATCACCAAGAGGAGATGCAAAATCATATCATCGAGAGCTGAAGAGGAGATGCGACATCGTGGTCGTCAAAATTTAGAGCAAAACATTTTGGACCGTTAGATTTAGGGCGACACACAAAACAGACATACACTATAATTTTATAACTAGTAACGGTGCCCAACGTTGCTGGGCATAGTTTGGGAACTTATAAATGTGAACTTGTGCATTTGCTTAGAGTAACTTCTGCGCCATTGGATCACTTTGGGAACTTGTAGATAGTAAGTAGAATTGTTGATGTTGTTAAGTAGATTTGTTGATGTTATTACTATCACCCTCTTCTATTCTATTTTATTCTATAGTTATGGTGCCTAAGCAAGAGAAAGAAAAAATATGAACCATTGTTGAGTGTTTATGGAAAATATAGTGAGGTCTCTATGGTTATTATATGGTTGATGCAACAATATATAGTTCAACAACATATATTTCCCGGGTTTATTATATTTTTACGAAAATTTTGTGACAAAAATGGACAATCTCTTAGGTTTCATCTCAAACTTTCATCTAGATACAGCAACTTCTATTGAACATGAATTTGCAATTTTATGTCCTGAAATAAACTTAATGTGGAATATATAGCCACAATGGTTCAAGACGATGCTGCGCAATCATACTTATATATCTAACCATTGCAATATTAATGAAGGACATAGTTTTAAGTTCATTTTGATGAAGACAGCAGTCATACATATAACCATGGAAGTTGGGTCCTTATGAAGTTGAGTCCTGATTGCAATGTCAATGCAAAACATAGTTCAAGTTCATCTTTGACAAAATGAGCTGTCCATTCCAATTGCACACCTAACTGCGACATTGATTAAATATTTTGATAATGTAAACTGAATATAGAAAAATCTCTAGAAGCTAGAAAACATATGTACACATGAGCACGTACCTTACTTCGAATCGTCTGAATTTATCATTATTTGATGGCATATCAGGTTAAGATTATGGCAATGCTTGATCATCTGGCATAGCAAAAAACACCATTGTCTTTGATTCTGGATCAGCAATCTGCAAATACTCATAACATCAACAGACTGGAAAAGGCTTGGTTCAAGCAGCAAGATTTTCAAAGAAAAGATTGATGCTGCAAGTTCATAGTTTTCAGGTTTGTCACAGAGATGCAACATACACCCTGTTTCATGTATGCTGCAATTAGGGCAGTCCATGGTATAATGTCTCTTTCGTCCATGCTATCAAATAAATTAACAACTTCAAGCAAGTTCTACCACATGCTATACATGTTAAGACAAATGCTTTTAATAACAATGTCAAATTCATCGCTGGAGTCAATAAGCAATGCATGGCTTAGTTTTCCTTTCGATAAACTTTCTAGGCATGATTTCAGAATGTGAGCAAAAGTGGACATTCGAATCTCCATCCCTCCTAGAGACATCTGTATAATTTGGTTCCCCAGATTGCTTGTGGTTTCTGTCCTTTGGCATAGTTTCATCACATCTTAAAGGATTTCTCTTTAAGATTAAATCCCCCAAAACTGCTTACAGGGGGGCATTACAGCTCCAACTGACACCCATGGCAGCTAAATTTGAGACTTGAGATGCAGTGTAGGATTGCAGCAATTAGCAATTCTAATGCTGAGAGTGGAGAAACTGAGCTGGCGCAAAGGTGCAACCTGGACTTGCTGAGTGACATCTGCCTTTTGTTCCTCCAATTTCCATCTTCGCACCTTACGTTTCAGGTTTCCTTCCTTGAAAAGATGATGTTTGTAGCTATGGCTAAAGCTATAGCAGATTCAAGCTATTCAAATTCATGGTGTGAACAATCACAACCTTGGCAGATTCAGGCTATCCAAACTCATGGTGTGAACAATCACAACCTTCTGTACAACCACTCTAAGTCTGTCTGGGTTCAGACGGCCATAAAAATTTCATGTATTTTAAATCCGCGTCTTGCAGAAGGGGAATATGAATAGAAAACCTTCCAATGGCATGCCAAATGCAAACCCACTTGTCCAAGGGGATCCTTTCTACACAGCTAAACTAAAGATAATTTTGGAACATTAGAATCCCAAGATACTTTATAATCAAGATGCTCCTGTTTAAAAGCTAGGCAATCAAGTACAGAAATGCTAACCTTAAAGAGCCTATGCAAAATAGAGATGGTGAACTTGAGCTCTAGGATAAATAGCATACTCGTACAACTTTTAAGAAAGAAGGGCCTTCAAACTGCAAATCCAGATATAGAGAAAGACAGTTTACCCAACACATAAAGATATCATAGAGCACAACAACCAGTCTTGTAACCCAAATCCACTGCATAACCGAATAACCTGAATTTCGCACTACATGTAGCTATGTAGAAAAGCCTCCACTTTTTGATGGCAAAAGGGAAGAACATGAGCAGAGGAGACAAAAACTGAAATCCGCATCAAGCACACCCGCAGTTCAGAGCAGCAACTTCCTGATTCTTGATGCAAATTGTGGGCGTCTCTTCAAAAAGCTCTGAAGCATCCCCTAGCAACCCAAAGATTTTGCCATATTTTCATGCATCTTGCAAAAGCCCTAATTTGAATGAAAAAATAACAGCGGCAACCATATATTTG
The DNA here is from genome assembly GCA_021234155.1 of Isoetes taiwanensis. Classification (NCBI taxonomy): domain Eukaryota; kingdom Viridiplantae; phylum Streptophyta; class Lycopodiopsida; order Isoetales; family Isoetaceae; genus Isoetes; species Isoetes taiwanensis. The sequence continues at coordinate 2,146,346 of JAJEKV010000010.1, read as the reverse complement.
TTGCTTAGATTTTACATCAGAGCTAAGAACGGAACTGAACCGGTGGATCAACTCTGCCATAGTCGATGTTTCCATTTTCACCTACAATGCGGCCATGAATCAAAGCCCATGGCTTATGCTTGGCACTACCGTAGACATCAATAGCAGCTCTGTCGCCCTCTCTAACACAGAAAAAAAAAGAGTGAGGAAGCTCAATGAGGAAGCTCGATGGCAAGAATCTGATTCTATGGCTAAATCTCAGCCATTGGATTTAAGGCTAAATCTCAGCTGTTGGATTTAAGGCTAAATCTCAGCCGTTGGATCTAGGGCTGGGTCCAACACTTACACTATAACTTTATAATATAGGATAATACTACTGCCGTTTCCACAAAAAAAAAAAATAATAATAAAAAAAAAAATCTCGGTAGCTCTGATGAATAGAGTGGCAGATGTTGAAAGGAATAAAAGTGTAGATTAACTATTTTCCTATACATATATGTGCGATAATGCCGTTAATTGGAGACATATGGAGCTATGGAACTTCGATGGTTTCTATCTTTCCTTCCATGCTTTCCTCCGTAGGATTTGTGAATGACCTTATTGTAATTGCAGAGACTTATTTGTCACTTCAAATGGACAAACTATTGCTCTTGGTTGGCTGTACCCTTTTACAAGCCACGATTGTTAATCTTATTATTGTTTTTTACCTGTAAAGTTAGAGAAAAGCTGGCATGCACTCTTGAAGCACATAACTGTTGGGCTGAATGATTTGAAGCACACCTTGCAGCATCTCGAATTTTGGAGCTGACATATGCCTTTGAGGAGATAAAACTTTGCAAATACAAATCACATTCAGGAATATTGTTTTCTTATTCGATGTCATACCTTGCGTGATTTAGTCATTATTTTAGGATGGGTCTGCGACCATTAACAACGTTCTTCTTAGCCTTGGATTGCTATGCAGGAAAATGAATATTTGAAAGCCTTTTTGAAATCTTTAACCATCACAAAGAGCTGAGACTTTGGAGCAAAGATGGAGCAGACTGATCTTGGAGCTGCGATATCTCTTCAACAGTTGCTCTCTATCTCCAGCTACAAAATGAAAATATAACAAAATCATGAGCTTAAATAAGCTTAAAATTGACAGACAGAAAGGAACCAAATTAATTGTTGTAGTAGAGATTTTTGAATTAAAGCTGGAAATTTTGTTGTGAAGGGTTCTTCTATGGCCGTTCTTGTTTTGTGGAGAAGATGTCTCCTTATTTATCCTTATTTTGTACCATACGAGTAATCATATAACATGTCTTCTTATTTTATGTCGTAATATGGGAAGTTGCAAAAGCTTCTGTTTTTCTTATTTCTTGACTCAACAAATTTGCGGATTATGACAGACCTTGCAAATTGGAGGAGCTTACTTTATATTAATGCATGTAAGGGTTATTGCAGGCAGCTCAATTGGGGTGAAAGATATCAATGAAAGGTGCTAGAGCCTACGATGCAACGTACAAATTCTTGTAAGTGTTTACTCAAGTCCCTCATGAGCTCATTGTAGGATTTAAGTACTACGTAACTGCTCATTTGGAGCACAATCCACATTGCCACATTCAAAATAATGCCTATCAACTGAAAATTTTGTTATTATCTTGCTCTATTTTGCTAGATGCGACTAAGATATTTCTTAGCTCAACAAATTTCTAACTTATGACAGTCCCAATAAGGAAACTTTGCATCAAAAAATAATATTGTTAGAGCCAATTTGGATGTAGATTATCCTACTGAATCTTACGGTTTCCTTGGATATTCCAGGCATTAGTTCAGGAACTACTAATCCTCCACTTCCTTTGGAATGCAACAGTTCATCCAACATAATGACATGTTGATATTCATTGTTTGGAGTTATCCTTTAGCTTCAATGCTAACAAAGAACTTCTATTAGTTACTTTGAGACGTCTCTAAAGCTCTCCAGCTCTGCCTTTGGATTCAGCGTGCACGTTTATTGCAGTAGTCTTGTCTTATTATTGCAAGAATTTTGAAGCCATTTTTTGCCATCATAAGCTAAGTCTGAGAGTTAATACAGGGTGTTGCAACCTCAATAAATCTGAATGTAGTCCAGGAGAGGACACAAGGATGCTTGAGCAGAGCAAATAGTCTTGTTGGGTACGATGTGCTGGAGAATAAATGAAGTGAGGCCAACTGTGAAGTAACCAGACCAACCAAAATCTGCGAACTTGGGAGGTAAACTGATAGACAAGATCTTGGATATGGAAAGGATTGCTAGAAGCAACCTTATAATATGTGGCTATCATGTTTTGGAGTGCAGGAAATGTTTTATATGTGATCCAAATGACCACACCAAGTGTGCCTCCTCTGCCACCATGAAGAGCCCAGAAAAGCACTTGTTTGCAATACAAATTTTGACATCAGGGTTGACAACAGTAAACTGCAAAACATTATCTGTAGCCAGGCCAATGTGAAATGCTTATTTGATGCTACTGATGTTGAGCTACTAATTTTTCTCAAGTCAGTTCTTCTGGACATTGCTACTAATTTTTCTCAAGTCAGTTCTTCTGGACATTGGTCTAAGAATGCAAAAACACATGGACTGAATGAATGTCTGGCACAATACTGGGCCAAGGTAAAATAAACTTTTGAGATGACTAATCCTGCATAGAGTGAAGCAAGCATGTTTTATAAAAATGTGTTTTAGAACTGACTACTATTTCTTACTGCAACTAAAAGAGGATGCTGTTATTGTTGCAATGTGAACAAATTTGTAGTAAATGCAGACCCAATGTGCTTTACATAATCTTTATAGGCTAATTCGTTTTGAGCAATTTAAATCCCGGTCTTTCAATTGGATTGTTCACTGACAAGATAAAAGCATCTATTGTATTTTAACATTATTTGGCTTTCCTATTTACACAATGTGGTATGCAACCCATGCTGCAGCATACCTCTTGGGTCTAGGGCTAGAAAATACCAAAATGAAAAGCACTTCGAAGACTTAACTTTTGACACTTTTTTTTTTTTTTTTTTTTTTTTGATGTTGGCTCCCTAAAAATCCACTCCTTGCCCTCATATCTGTTCGTAGGGGAAGTGATTAAACATTGTAAAATGAGAGAATGCAATGTAGCTACTCATTTACTTCATTCTACGGATCCTTTCATGCATTTTCATTAGAAATGTTGAACCTGAGCTTATGGGCACTTTGGCATAATCCAGGCTTAGAGAAACATTTGCATATAATCCAGGCTCAGAAACATTTGCACAAATTCCAACATTAACATTCCTTAATCATTTAATATTAATCCATCATTTGCCTTCAATTTATGCTTGGGATTTAATACTAATCCATCATTTGCCTTCAATTTATGCTTGACGAAAAGCCCAGCAACGCTGGGCACTTTTTCTAGTATGACATAAATGCAAGACAAGATAAAAGAAAAAGCTAGAACAACATGAGGAACCTAGAAAATGAATTTATTTATAAAACTTCATTTTATATTTATTTTTTAGAAGTAGATTTACTTTTTTGGATAAAATAGATTTTACACATCCGAAAAGTTGTGCTTTGACAGATGCTTGTACAGTTCGGGAAGAGATCCTCATTTCTGACAAATAAGAGTCTACTTCAACCAATATGCCTTTGGGCACAGCTGTGCATAACGTGGAAATAGCACCTGGAAAGGGTGGACAATTGGCTAGTATGCTATACTGAAATCAACTAAAAGATCGAACACCCATGGATGCTCATGAGGTTTGATTTAAGATGTTTTTTTCTACTCACTGGCACAAGTTCATATACCATATATCATATATAGACAAAGAAGATTTTTACCTCTATGCAGTGCAGAGGCATTGTTCAAACTTAAAAGAAATGTATTGCATGCTACCTCTCTTGGCTTTATGCTCCTGCCTATGAGGAGTTTGAAAACATAATATATGAAAACATGCATTGCATGCATGCATGCAGACGCATGCATGCATGCATGCATGCATGCATGCATGCATGCATGCACGCATGCATGCACGCATGCACGCATGCATGCATGCATGCATGCATGCACGCACGCATGCATGCATGCATTGCATGCATTGCATGCATGGGGTCCCCTTTCGCACACTTATTACAAGGCCACGTTTGAAGTCAGAATTGGATAAAAATAAATTTTTTGGAGAGCTGAGATCTTTTTGTTTCTTATAGATCTTAAATCATGTGATTCTGAGCGACCTATAAAAAGTAATAGTTGCGGAAGTAGAAGGGGGTCTAATGGTCCCCTCTACACAACAAGTTTCCTTCTTATCTTATCTATCACGCTTTGACTTTATTCGTCCGTATTTAGAGCCAAAGAAAACCCTTGAAGCAAAAAAATAACATGTACGAGAAAGCTCTACAACTTAACTTTCAAAGAAACACTCCACGTGTTAAATACACAAGTGTGGAAAAGGTTATTCAAATTTTTATTTACCCCGCATTTTTGGACTTTTAGCATGCATTCATAGCCCTTCAACCGTGCTTTTGAAATCTAAGCCCTTGATTTTGATCTCAATGGCCCATAAGCATATGATAGTGGGCAAAAAGTGTATGATAGAGGGGGCAGTCACGATGGAGGGCGACTCTACCCTAGACAGACAGACAGGCAGGCAGACAGACAGACAAAGAGATAGTATTTTAATGTCCATGGGAAGCCGCAGTTTATGGGACAAGTTATGACACGTAGATGGGTCCTGTCAGCGCAATTGAAAAAGAATGTCACACTCTTTAGATTTCTTAGCATTTGCAACTATACGAGTACAAAATGTCCAAATTAGTTGCTATATGTGCTTTTGCAAACAACTGCAGCCATGGCACTAGAATCCTATATTCTGGAGGTTCTTGACAACCCAATTATATAATACATCAACACATTGATATATACAGATGTACAATTCACCGATTTTTCCCTCGAAAAACCTTAACGATGGGGTTTTTAAATCCTTTACAGTAATGGCCTTGCTATGCTCTTTCTTGTGTTGGATCCCACAGACCTTTTGGTCCATGGACGATAACAAACAAATCAATTCAATTTCTTTTCTTTTCTTTTTTTTGCTCAGGATTGCAATGCGAATGGCATAGTGTTGTTTTTGAGACAAAGGAACAAAGGATCTTCCTTATAGCAGCTACAATTGGCCTACCTAGCTCTATCTATTCACAGCTTTGGCCAAATTGAAGAAACACAATGATAGTTTTTTGTTCACGGAACCATTTGGTCTCCATGGACGATAACAAACAAATCAATTCAATTTCCGACCCTTTTTTTTTGCCCAGGATTGCAATGCGAATGGCCCACTTTATTGGCTCCCGAAATTGAGTCAACATGCCAAGCGGGTTCGCCCAGGCGAACCCCAAAAATTCGCCCAGGCGAACCCGCCGGATTCGCCCAGGCGAACCTGCAGGGGACGTGGCATGACGGTTCGCGGGCGCAATCGCCTGCGTGGCATTGCTGCCGGGTTCGCTTGGGCGAACCCAAACCGCGGTTAAGTGTCAGGTGGCAGGATCGGGCGTGCGGCCGGAGTCAAACGTGTGGAACCAGCGACCCTACTGGGTTCGCTTGGGCGAACCCACGCCAGCGTCAGATCGACCGGGCTGCAGGTCGGTGGCAGGTCGTACGCAGGCGTTTTGCATGGCAGGCCCCCCCGCCGGGTTCGCTTGGGCGAACCCAGAAGCATGGGAGGGGGCAGGACGGATCATGCCACGAAGAAAAGGAACAGAAGAGCAAACTGGATATAATGCTCCTTGTAAGCACAGGAGGATTTAAATTGGGTCTCAGCCGATTCAGCAGAAGAAACCTTGCACGAAAATAGTGTAATTGATCAAGCAATACAGGGTTTTGGGCGTGAGAAGTAAACATATTTTCATCTTTCACGGCATTCTATGTAGCAAGGCTATTGGAAATTTGTTACAAATCATTGGCGGAATTGTGCAGTTCTAGTTTGATACGGTTTTGAGAAATAGATCACTGTTCTTTGTATTCTATTATGCACAAATTACGTTACAAAGAATCCTCCTTCGTCTTCTCCGGTTCGAGCTCTAGGATAGTTCCAGAGCCGTTGGAGCTCCATTTTTGAATTTGGGCAAAAACAAGATTCCTGTCTTCCTTCGATTCATCACAACAGAACACATGTTTCTTCTTCAAATCTTGCCATTCTGCCGTGCTAATGTCTCGGATTCCTTTTTGAGCATCAATCTGTTGCATCAAATCCCCTTTTTCGGCACAAAAATTGGGAAGAATCTGCAAATCTGAGCAACATTGGGCAATTTCGATGGACCAAGAATGCCTGGATCATGGATGAAAATCGAGGAAGAAGACCGGCATGTTAATCCGTAGCTGGGTTGTCCAAGAGCATATGCAAAGCTTTGCAGGCATCCTCATACATGGATGCAACATTGTCAACAGGGTTTGATTCTTCCTTCAGCAACGGTCCTCCTCGCTCTTTTTTTCCATATGCTCTTCCCCAACAAAGTTGGAGTATTTAGAGAACTTATTTCCAGCTGTGCGAGAGGGTTTATATCAGAAAGGGGTTTGTATCAGAAAATCTACAGGAGGAGGGCACAAAAATGAAAGATTGTTTCAGCGGCCGAGTTTTGCCCCCCGCCGGTGGGTTCGCTTGGGCGAACCCGGCAGGGGGGTATTAAATGCTCGTACGTGGCAGGGGGGTATTAAATGCTCGCACGACCTGGCATGTGGGCCCCTGCCAGTGGGTTCGCTTGGGCGAACCCGGCAGGGCAGCCCAGCACTGACATCGCACGCACGACTAACCCCGGGTTTGGGTTGGGTTCGCTTGGGCGAACCCGGACCCTGGGCGATAGGTATTGCCACGCAGACGCCACGTCAGGAGCGCGGGTTCGCCTGGGCGAATCCCACGGGTTCGCCTGGGCGAATTTTCGGGGTTCGCTTGGGTGAACCCGGTTGGCTCCTGAAGTTAATTTCGGGAGCCGATCGAAGCACCGATGGCATAGTGGTTGTTTTTTAGACAAAGAAACAAAGGCTCTTCCATATAGCAGCTACAATTGGCCTACCTAGCTCTACCTATTCACAGCTTTGGCCAAATTGAAGAAACACAATGATAGTTTCACAGAGGGCGTGGTTCTTTGATCTCCCACTTCTAGACAACGGATAATTTGCAAGAAGTAAAATTTTACCATGAACATTCCATCTAACCTTTGAAAAGTCAATTATATACGTCTGATACGTTTGGGATGTCAGTGCCTTAGAGATAGTGAAGATAACACATTACAAAAGTCAAATTATTCCCACACTTGACTGTGACCCAGGACATATTCATTAGCACATTTCTCCATGAAGAGACATGTAGGGCAATTGTGTCAATTCGTGCTAGTGCTTTTATGAATTGAGGCATGCAAATGGGCTCATGAGCTGTGTGAAAACATGACATGTCAATGCTTAGGGAGAAACTGAGGATGACTGCCATACTCTTTAAATTTATTTAGCATTTGACTATATGATCCTGGAGGCTTTTGACTGACGAGTCCCGCTATGTTCGACTTCAACATATTGATATGTACTGATTCATCGAAGAGCTTATTACTATCAAGGCTTTTGTGCAGGGATTTTTTTTTTTCACCCTATATAGTAATGGGCTTTTTGTCTGTGAGCCTGCCGATTTGACCCTTTTTTGTCCAAATTTTTGTAAGGCTCATTATAAGACCAATGCTAGATTGGTATATCCAATTTTGATGTAACAAGCAATCCAAGATGGCAAATCACTGGAGCTTCCTATTACTATAGGAATATAAAATCCAAATTCAATGGACAATTGTGAATTCAATGTATTCATATACGACCAACATCCAAAGGAATCACTATGCTCAATAGGAATATAAAATCCAAATTCAATGGACAATATTCATATACGACCAACATCCAAAGGAATCACTATGCTCAGTATATACAACATCCAACTTGGTGATTTAACACAAAATCTTCTAGCTCAACTACGATCCTCGACTACAATGTTGCCATTAGCTTGACCATTGCCTTGCTATTTACTGCATATGCGCTCAGTTGGGCATATATATGGGAAATATATTGGAGTCTGAGATAATACAAACATAAACACAAAAGATACAAGAACCTACAAACATAAACACAAACAAAGATACAAACCTATGTGAGTAAAGCGCTACACAATGTGAGTAAAGCGCTCCACATGATAATATAATCACATGAAATACAATACGTGAGCATCAAAAGCAAACATATTAACACAATTTCTTATCCATAGCACTAGTGTCCAAAGCAAACATATTAACACAATTTCTTATCCATAGCACTAGTGTCGAAAGCAAACAATATCTTGTTTTCTGGACCATCGATCTGGGGAATATTCTCAGATCAAGGGCCCTTAATTTTTTGCACAGGTACCCCCCGAAAGTTTCAATGGTGCAAAACATACCAATGGTTCGTGGCAGAAAAAAATAAAAAGAATGCAAAACCCATTGAAGCCGGCTATGGACTGCCGGAATGAATACTCAGACTAACAGCAAGGGCTAATATACGCCATAGCCATTTTCTTTGGCATAGCGGGAAGCTGCATCACCGATCTGGGCAGCAATACCATGACCTGCTGCGAAGGTAAAGATTTCATCTCATACTGCAGATATGGAAGCCCATCTGTGGTCTGAAAACGCCCGTGAAGAGGATGGAACACCACTTAATGCTGAGCTTGCAGATCCGGAGCTCCTGCTGAAGCGCCATAGCCAAAGCTTCGAGACTCCTATGTGCAATCAGAACAAAGCTCCTGCTGATTTCGGCACTGGAGCTACAGGACGTTGCGCCATAGCCAAAGCTTCGAGACTCCTATGTGCAATCAGAACAATTTTTGGGGCCTCAAAATCTACAGAACAAGATTGGGGCCTCAAAATCCACAGAACAGGATCAGGGAGGACAATCGTCCCCTGCGTTCCAAAACCAGTCTCGTGGCGTGGCTTTCCAAAAACGTACCTCTACAAAAAAACACAAATTAAACCATCAATATCATCTCCAAAATAGAAACTTGACCCCCCCAACAAATAAGCAGCTTTCACCTGCACAAACATACCATTTTGTATACAATACAATACCAGAATCTTAGTCCCCACCATTGCCAGAATACCCTCCCCAAATACCAAACGAATTGGGCAAACATAATAACACAATTTCTTATCCATAGCACTAGTGTCAAGAGCAGGCAATATATCCTGCTTCAATACAGAATTGCTTAATCTTTACACAATTTTTTATTCTTAATTGAGTGACAGAGCCGTTAACACGGTATATTCATCCAGATAATGAAAAATTGAAAATCTTAATCTTACTTTAGATCTTAGAACAAAAAAATGTCTCTATTAATGATGAGATGTTAAAACAAGCTGCTATTCCCAAATGGGAAAGTAAACTGATGAGTACACTATACAGGATATAAATCCAGAATTCAGACAATGAGAAGCTGAAAACTTTTGTACAGTTATTCTTCCCCAAGATATTGAGGCCAGGAAAGTGGAACTAGTAAAATCTGAAACCATTTGACATTAGCGAGGTCAAATTACAGCATCAAACAATTTGCTCCCATGTGTCAGCGTGCTTGCAGAAGGGTGAACCAAAACGCTATTCCTACACTGCCTGCTGTGTTTGTGACTCTACTGGTTGAGACTCCTCGTTTTGCGCAGCTGACAACTTGGCTAGCTCTGGATATTTGGCTGACCTTCCAAGGACAATCTCAATCTAAAACAAGAAAAGGAAAGACATTCTCAGATCCCTAAAGTGAACCGCTGTCCTCCATCTTGTTAAGAAACTTTACCTTGGCTTTGGGAACAGTTTTCTCAGATTTGTCAGTCATATTGACAGTTGACGTAGTTATTTCTGAAACATGTACCAAATAATGCACACTAAATGAATCAAAATAGGCCAAATTATAATATCACCAGAGCAAGAAAAGAGGAATAAGGATTTACTTTTCTCTACTACCCAACCATCATTTTTCAGAATCTCAACTACTGTAACCACTGTTGTGATAGCTGTCAAGCACAAAATATGTAAAAGCATGCATTAGACGACTAAAGAATAGATAACACTTATCCTGATAGAAAGGCATGCATAACACACAACAAAAATGTTGCTAAAGTTACTTCAACTAACCCATTCCAAGTGCTGAAAGTTCAACCTCTTCGTGCTTTTCCATGAATTTCTGCATTTAGAGGTAAGATGTTACAAGCTTTACAATAGATACTTGCAAACAAGGTTTTCAAAAACAAAAATGTCAAACGTCCAAACAAATGACAAAGAAAACCAAGCTTAGCTTTTAGTATATATATAAAACGTACTCGTGCAGTAAAAAGATATTTCAAACTAGAACCATTCCTAGAACTACAAACACGTGAAAAGGAAAACAGTTTCGAATCAAGAACCAGTGCAGATTCACATAATTGCTACTTATGATTGCCATCGAAAAAATGCTTGAACAAGCACATTCAGCTAACCTTTATCATTCACAATGTAGCCAAAAATCATTAACGCGTTCTTGCATGTAGCCACAACTAAATTCTTCCAACTAACCGATTCCAAATTACACTCTACGAAAAAACTAATCCACATCTAGAACCACGAACCGCAAGCTCAAACACAGCTAACAAATTACTCCGCAAAAAGAAAGACCTAAAAAGATATAGAATTGAAGACAAAACAAAGAAACAAAGGAAGGTGACGAACCTTGGTAAGATTGACATAGAAATAAAGCGGGCGTTTGTTGGTGTTGGCCACCTGAATGCGGTTATTGTTCTTCTTAGCAAGGGCATCAGCTGCTTCATCGGGGGAAGCCATGGATGGAGGTGCCGGACCGGAACTGGAGTGAACGTCAAGTCTAGGGTTGAAAAATACAAAAGGGGCTATCCTTATTTATCATGTTATTACAAGACAAGACGTGCCCCCTCCCTAACGTGTTGGCTCGTCTTATGGCCTCATGTGTCACCCTTACTCCCTCTCTTCTATCTATCTATTAAAAAAATCAATTATATTCTGTCCTATTTTTTCCTGATTGGATCACCACGTTGCACATCATATATACAAGCTTTCCAATCATGTTTCCTTATAGACAAGCACGAATGTATATCTTGTTCTTCATATTCTAGAAGTATCCACACATATACTGCCATTTGCCATGAATATATTGTCCTACAATCGGAACCCAACTGTAGACTATAGGTGGGGTGAACCAATAGTGGACCAGCTAAAAATAAGGGGCAAGAAAAACCTGCAAATGAAATAATTTTTTATTCAAATTACATGGCTAAAATTATGTAAAGTAACACTTAAGCGTAGGATAGTCTTACCCTTGATTGGGGGATCCTGGAGGTGTGATCCCGGAGGACGGGATCCCAGACGACGTGTGATCTCGGAGGACAGGATCCCACTGTTAACTGCGCAGTTAAAAGGTGACTGCGCACTTTAGGGCCATTTTTTGGCCGGATTTTTGCTTGCTAAAGCAGGGGCGCTGCCCTCTCTTCCTCCTTGGCATCAAACTACAGCTCTTCTCAAGCCCATTCCGACCAACCTCGCACAAACCCCAGCTGATTCCTTGGAGGATCGGCCAAGAAAAAAGCATAAGAAAACTTGGCTGATTTTTGTTACAAGGGGCATTTTTTTTCCGCAGTTACTGCACAGTAAGGGGATTCCGCCCTCCGGGATCACACGCCCTCTTGGGATCCCGTCCTCCGGGATCACACCTCCGGGATCCCCCAATCAAGGGTAAGACTATCCTATGCCAATTTTTATGGTGTAGATAACGCCCTGGCCCGAGGGCATCACCGAAAAAAATTTTGAGAGCCATGGCCAAAATCGCGAGGGTGTGAGTAGCGCGCCCGAGCCATTTTGGCCATGGCCCGAAATGTTTTTTGACAAAGCTTGTAGCAGGCGGATGCAAGAAACGAGAACGACTAATTGTATTATGAATCAGAGAGAATAAATACAATGGAGTTCCAAAAATAGGGAACTAAATCTGTAACGTCTATATTAGACTAACAGAACATAAACTGAAATCAATGTGTAACAATCTACTCCACGTGTACGCTAGGTGTCAGGTCTTGTATGCTCCAACACTCCCCCCACAAGCCTGACAGTATGATCCAGAATGCCTAAAGCTGCTCGATGATGTTGAAAGAGATCTCTGGATAAGGCTTTTGTGAAAAGGTCTGCAAGCATCTCTTTAGTAGGCAGATAGTGGAGTTGCAGAAGGCCGGATTCAATCTGCTCTCTTACATAATGATAGTGGACTGGGATATGGTTTGTGCGAGAGCGATGAGCAGGATTTTGAGCCATATTTATAGCAGATTGATTGTCTATGTGGACAGCGATTGGAAGAATAGGAGGAATGGTAGCAAATTCAAGGAGTTGCACATAAGAAACAAGATCACGTGTACCATGTGATAAAGCTAGGTATTCAGCTTCTGCGGAAGAGCGAGCAACAGTGGATTGCTTTTTGGAGGCCCATCCAATTAAGCCACCATGAAACAGAAAGCAACAACCAGTGGTAGAGCGACCTTTGACATTTGTGGCATGGCTGGCATCTACCATAAGAGTAAGCTGAGGAAAGGCAGCAGTGGAATAATGAATACCATGGTTAAGTGTGCCACTGATATAGCGGAGAATACGTTTGGCAAGATTCCAATGAGCTGTGGTAAAGGAATCATTGAATTGGCTGAGAGTGATAACACTGTAGCAGATGTCAGGGCGAGTACATAACATAAGGTACATGAGAGATCCAATGAGGGAGCGGCAAGGGAGAACGGGAGATGGATGAGTAGAAGGAGTTTGCTCAAAGAGACGAAGATTTACCTCCATAGGGGTGGCACTGGAATTTGCATCAGACATCTCAAAGCGGGCCAAAATTTCAGAAGCATACATGGGTTGGGTAATTTGTAAGGATTTTTGGTGGCGGTTGCGTGTGATTTGAAGTCCAAGAAAGAAAGCAGCATCACCCATGAATTTCATGGAGAAATGGGTAGAGAGATGAGTTTGAAGCAGATCAAGGCTGGGGCGATCATTGCCCAAAAGGAGCATATCATCAACGTAGAGCAGTAAGAAAATAAGAGTTGAAGAATCCTTACGAATGTAGACTGTAGGATCTGTGGGAGAAGTTTGAAAGCCCATCTGATGAAGAACAGCGTCAAATTTCTGATACCATGCTCGTGATGCTTGTTTAAGCCCATAAATTGCCTTTTTGAGTCGACAGACATGATCGGGGAACCTGGGATCTTCAAAACCTGGTGGCTGGCACATATAAATCTCTTCGGACAGATCACCATTCAAGAAAGCCGTTTGAACATCTAACTGCAGTATTTCCCAATCTTGTTGAGCTGCGAGTGCTAGGAGAGTGCGAAGATTAGTCATATGAATAACAGGAGAGTAAGTCTCATCATAGTCGATTCCATGAACCTGGGTAAAACCACGAGCAACAAGGTGAGCCTTGTATCTGTCTAAAGATCCATCAGCCTTGTACTTTTTGCAGAAAATCCATTTTGAATCTACAAGGTGATGAGAAGCAGGCAAAGGGACCAGATCCTAGACATGATTTTGGTCCATACACTTGAGTTCCTGGAGAGCTGCAGCTTGCCAATGAGGTCCTTCAGCAGAATGACGAGCTTGATGAATGGTGGTAGGAAAAGCATGAGTGGCCAGACAAGCCCATTCAACAAGACTACTATCGATGGATTCAAGGAGACATCTACTGGGTGTGCAGACCCGAGAAGATCGGCGAGGAAGAACAGGATTTTGTTGTGGAGGAATTGAAGTGGCAAGAGGTTGAACAGCAGAGGGAGTATCAGCAGGAGGATCAGCAGATGAAAGATGTGGATTGGGCACAGGTGGCAAGACTGGAGAAACTGGTGCTGGAGCTGGAGATGTGGGGATATGAAGGCGACTAAGACGGGCGGCATCGGCATCAAGGATGGAAGAATCAGGTTGTGGGACTAAAATGCTCCAGTCGATGAAATCAGTATCTTCAGGGGGAATTGGAATGTCTGGTCGTTGGTGCTCATCAAAGTGAACATCAATGGAGATGATAATCTTGTTGGAGGTGGGATCCCAGCACTTATAGCCTTTGTGGCTGTTCGAATAGCCCACAAATCGACAACGAATACTTTTATCTGCAAATTTTGATCTTTGATCTTTGGGAACCAGAACATAAACAATGCAGCCAAAAACCTTAAGATGGGAGATGTCCGGTTTTGTGCCAAACCATGCTTGATGAGGAGTAGACCCTGGAACCGCAACAGTAGGAAGGAAATTTTGAGTGTGTACCACAGTGGCAATAGCTTCTTCCCAAAATTGGCGATTAAGAGAAGCCTGAACCAGCAAACTCTTAGCACCTTCACAAATGGTCCGATTTTTGCGTTCCGCAACTCCATTTTGTTGCGGGGATCCTCGACAAGTAAGTTGCCTATGAATACCATGTGAGGAGCAATGATCTTTAAATAAGGTGCTTAAAAACTCACCTCCGCCATCAGTGCGAAGACACTTAAGCTTGCTGCCTGTTTGAGTTTCAGAGGCAGCCTTGTACATAAGAAAAGCGTCCAAAGCTTGACTCTTTTTCTTCAAGAAATAAACATGCACATGGCGGCTGAAATCATCCACAAATGAAATGTAATAGTAATTCCCAGATCTGCTGGCAACTTCCATAGGACCACAAAGGTCTGAGTGCACCAATTCCAAAATGTGAGTGGCGCGTGTACCAATAGCTGTAAAAGAGCGCCTGTGATGCTTAGCCAACATGCAGGCATGACAAAGATCCAAGTTTCCAGAAATGAGATCAATTCCAGTGACTAATTTATGCTGATAAAGATACTTGAGGCTCCTTGGATTTATATGAGCAAGTCTTCGATGCCAGATCTCAAAAGGAGACGGTGTTTCGGTAAGGCATACTTCATGCAAGGTAGGAACAGGAAACTCATAAAGGTTACCAGCACGATGTCCAGAGGCAAGAGGTGTACCTTGAATGGGGCATTCATTAGAGAAGAAAAGGACTTCAGTGGAGGTAAAAACAGAGACAAGGCCAGCATCAGCCAGTTGGGCAACAGAAAGAAGGTTTTTCCGCAAATGGGGAACTAAAAGAGCATTGGATATGGCAGCAAGTTGACCAGAGCTGAGGGGAAGTTGGAAAGTACCACGGGCTTGAACCTGAATTTCACTGTTGGAGCCCAACTTGACAGCACCACGACAGGGAATTGGTTGCTGGAGAAGCTTGGAATGATTGACCATAACAGAGGTACATGCAGAGTCAACAGTAAAAATTGTTGGAGAAGAATCAATAGCATGTGTATCTTCAGAAAGGAAAGCAGCATCTACACCAGCATCTACACCATGGATGGAGTCTTCAACAACAAGAGAATCTTCAACAAAAGAATGAATGTCAGGAGTATCTTCAGAAAGAAAAGCAGCATCAACAGTATCGATGAAGTCTGGAACAATACAAAGATCTTCAACAAAAGAGTCAGAGGTCAGCTCAGAAATACAGGCTTCTGCAAGAATTTCAAAAGTGTCAGAGTCTTCTAAAATGCAAGATTCTTCCTGGAGAGAGAGCCCTTCAACCAAATTTGCTGTTTCAGCAACGGAGTTGGGTTTGGTAGACTGAGAAGCAGATGATGAAGTACTGGAGATGGGATGTGAAGAATGGGTAGATGGTTTACTAGGACACTGATAGGCATAGTGCCCATAACCCATGCATATCCGGCACTGATCTTTGGTCACTTTAGAAGTAGGCCTAGCAACAGTGGTTCTTCTATCTTGAGTAGGAATCTTGGTACGGTGCTGAGACAGATAGGCTTGTTCAGGCTTGCTTTTTTCACCCCTTTCTTTGCGCATAAGAGTTAGCTCAATTAAATCATCAACAATCTCTTCCCAGGTAGCACTCTTCTTGCTAAGAAGCATGAGATCCACAGTGTTTCCCCAAGATGCTGGGAGAGATTTATAAAGACGTAATTTCTTTTGAACAGTGGAGAGAGCATGCTCATCACCTGCATCTGCCAATAAATCAAACATTTCTTGCATTCTTGCAATATGATGCCGAAAGTCACCATCTTCCTGAAAACGTAATTCTTCCAGTTCTGTATGGAGTTGCATGACCTCCATGTCAGATTTTCTTCCATACCTGTTGTTGAGAAAATCCCACAGATGTTTGCAGCCATGATTCAATTCAGTACGAACCAATTGGAGTTGGTTCTTGGACAAACACATGGCTATGCAAGCCAGTGCTTTGCTATCCTTCTGCTTCCAAAGAAGCAAATCTTTCTGCTCCTGAGGGTTTGCTTCATCAAGCACAACCGGTTCATGATCAATCCCTTCCACTACCTCCCATAGCATTTCAGCTTTGAGGTAGAGGGTTATCATCCTCTTCCATCCCTCAAACCCTTTCCCATCAAAGGCTTGAGGCCGTAGGTTAAAAAGGGTCGAATTCATTCCTGCCATCGTAATCGCTAGTTACTCCTTTCCCAATGATCGATTCTTCACCCTTTGAAGACAAATCCTTGCTCAGATGAAGCAAGGCTCTGATACCATGACAAAGCTTGTAGCAGGCGGATGCAAGAAACGAGAACGACTAATTGTATTATGAATCAGAGAGAATAAATACAATGGAGTTCCAAAAATAGGGAACTAAATCTGTAGCGTCTATATTAGACTAACAGAACATAAACTGAAATCAATGTGTAACAATCTACTCCACGTGTACGCTAGGTGTCAGGTTTTGTATGCTCCAACATTTTTTGAGGTAACGCTAGCAAGCCAGGGCGTTATCGCCCTTAACTACCCTGGTTCGAGGGTTTAAACTGGTCTGTTCTGGGGAAAGCTTTCTTGGGAGCTTTGTTCTAGCGAAGCCGTGTTCAGGTCTGGCAAAGATCCAGCGAGATATTCAAAGTCTGATATGACAGGAGCATAGCAGGGTATTGGGAACAAGAAAGCAGAGGCAAAGAGAAATACTATTGTTTGGTGCAGATGGTGGAGTTAAAAAGGGATTCTTGCAAGCAATTTTGCCATAAGAGAAAAATGAAGGCCATTTGTTGCCATTCCTCATGCTTTAGGGAAGCTTTGATCAGTTCGTTGATGCAAAAACAAGAATCTTGCCCAAAGTTATTTTTTGTTGCTTGCTGGAGTCGCTGAATGACGGTTCTGACAGGTGAGAAATTGCTTCTCAAAGCAGCTAGGCTTTGTTTCTCTATTTCTTTGTTCTTCTTCAGCCCGAAATAATATAGAGCGGCATTCAGGTGGAGAGATTCCTTGAAAGAAACAATCTATAAAGGAAGGTTATTCATTCTATTAGATTGCAGCAGGGTCCTTCTAGTACAGCGAAGCCCTTCTGTAGTGAAGCAACTTCAACCAAGCTCCATAGCCCCATCGCAGTATCCGCAAACGGGGGGCAACGCACTGGCAAAGAAAGGCAGCAATTACTCTAGATTATCCTAGAGTGTTATGCAGAGATTATGCTAGTGCGTTACAAGATCTCCATAAATTCAGAGCCACAGGAACGTTATTAGTTGGTAGCAGTTGTCAAATCAACGGTTCAGATTAAATCTAATCGTTTAAACCTGAGAACCAGGGCGTTAAGGAAGGATACATTTTTTTTTTTTTTAGGATCAGATATATATTAATTAGAGCTTATCAATGACATACATACGCCCAGTGATATCATACACCTACACAACATATTCGTTTATGTAGGGATAACCACTCGGCTATGAAACTGAATTTTTATAAGAGAGATGAAAGAGAGTCGTGAGCTTGGGAAGCCCACTCCTCCTCCTCAAATGCTGCAAGAAATTGGCGGACCTTTTGTTTCAAAGATGGCCATAGGTTATTGGGGTATAGATATTCTTGGGAGAACACAAATTTTCTCCGCCTCTTCCATATTAGCCATAGAAGCCATCCTTTTCAAAGCGATTCTTTTTTCAGTTTGCCAAGATGCTGGAAACAGGCCTAATAAGATCTCCTTTTCTGAAATAGAAGTTTCAAACTCTTCCTTCAATTTTTCCCATACTGAACGGAGTTCCCTGCAGTTCATGAGGCAGTGTTTAATTGTTTCTTCTTCTCGCCCGCACATTGGGCAACTCGGCGATACATCACTGTTGAACTTGTTCACTAATATGTTTACCTTGATTGCTCTGCGAATAATTTGCCATAGCAGTGTGGATACCTTTGGTGGCAGGTGGCTCCTCCAAACCCCTTTCCATATTTGAGTGACATGGTTATCTTCTAATGTTAACTCCCATTGAGAGGGGACACTTAGCAATTCATTCACATGTATGTGACGCTCCCTGCTAGACATACGGCACCCAGCCGTACACTCGGCAGGAAATCCCCCGTCCGGCTCAACAGCCGCACGGGCCCTTCGTCTACCCCGCACTCTGGGGTGATCCCTAGTGCGGGGAGGGAACACGAAGGTGTCTTGCGCGCCCTTCCCCTATGGGCTCCTATAACAGCGGAAGCAATAACACGTCAGAACTAGCATCAAACATATAAGTGCTACCTCGAAGGGTAGTGCATCACACATAAATCAAGGCAAATATGATAAGCATAAACCGTAAAACATGAGAGCTCCTACCCAGGCTCAGACTCATAAGGAGGGTGACTGACCGGCTAGGCCTCAAGATAGAGCAGACCGAGTCATGGCAATGGCGAGGGCTGGCATACGACAATGGCTAGGGTTGACTACTCCATCCGCCCCTCCTGTGCATACTTTGCAGATGGGCTAAATCAGGCTCTGACAGGACTCTAGCCTTCTGGATACGCAATCCCATGGCATCACCCATCGGGACTACTCCAGGTTGCATCTCCCTGGTCCAACGAGGCAGGAAGGGTTGCATCTCCCCTTCCCAGGGTCTAGAGGTTCCGTGGGCGGCTAGAGAATCGTGGCGACACACGATTCGTACCCGACTTAACCCCCCAAAACGAGAGCCAAGCCAACACTTGCAGCTCTCGAGAGGCAGGGCGACACTATTGCCCCAGGAGGTGTCGGACCCATGCTCGGCCCACACGAAGTGACCGACCATAAGCCTAGCCCACTATGGGATCCCCCGAAGCCCCCCGCTCGGCAGGGATCCTCCCTCCACATTCCCTCTAGCCCCGTTATGTGGTGCTGAGTCACATCATAGCCTCGATAGCCTGGTGGGCTCCTATGCACAGGCCGCATCTAATAGGAACTAAGGGATCTACTCTAGGAGCATACTACATATGGCCCTAGGTCTCTACCCCCCTTCCCAATACAAGAGGAGCAAACATGATCAACCATCATCACATAATCATCATATCATGAGAATAATCATAAGAAGAACATCTTAACCTAATCATACAAATCTAACTAATGGTTAGGGTTCATTGATTAGGGTTCAAGATGTTGAATACGGGTTCTAGGATGGCTCTACTCTAGATACAAGATACTAGCACATCCAGATGAGCTATCCTAACTACTACCCTACATACCTGCTCCTGATGCTCTCCCTCCAGATCCGTGTGTCTCCATGGTCTTCGACTCACGTGATGCTGCTCTTGCTCCAAGAACGAATCTACTGCACCAGTCTATGCCACAGCAAACGATGTTCGAAACGGGGTTTCGAACGAGTAGATGAGTCTCTGGGTGCTAGGGCTGGAAAGAGGCCTAGGGTTAGGGTTCCCAATAATATAAGTTAGGTCCACCTAGGATGCCACGTGGCACCAATCGGGTGAGTCCTGTGTGGCGGGTGCCCAATAGGTTAGGGCCACGTGGAAGATGGTCTTAACCTATGGTTGGCTAAGTTATGTGAATAACTTAGTCATGCCCCCTAGTGCCACCATCCATTACAAGACTATGAACTTAGGCTTGTATAGTGACGGATCCAGGAATATACGTATTCATGGCGTATATTCCCCTGGAACGTCACATTCTCCCCCCCTTAGGACAATGCTGTCCTCAGCATTGCGCTAAGGTGACAAACCTACCTTATGCCTGCAAAAGAAACAACATGTCATGCCCTTTAATTTACTTTAACAATCAACTTTTATTAGTTAAGAGTCAAAATTTAGGCTATATTTGTACTTATACAAAATTATATAGCCTTAACAAGGTTACTTCTTACAATAATTCAAAATATTATAAGAGTTATTAGGGTTTATAATCTAAATTATGGCTCCCCCTATCTTCTCGTAGTGCGCTCCTTATTGACGTCCGCCTTTTACTTGCCTGCACATTACGTTAATTTAATTAATAAATTGTGGTTTTAGGGGACCACCCCCCTTACCTCCTTGAGCCGAACTACTGGCTCAAGGTTGTCCTACTACCTTGCCCAAGATCATGGCCCTTTCGGATTTGAGCTTAAGGAACATTTAAGATGCTCCTCTCATCGCCCATGATCAAGTGCTACCTTGTACACGATCCCCCGGATCGAGTACACCCCAGTGCATCATGCCCCGAGGGTTTCAGCTAGGGAACGTCTCACGATCCCATCATCGCGCATGATCACTTTAACCTTCATCATGACCCTCCTACGGCCAGGTGTGCATACCCCGCATCGCGGCATAGAGATCATCCGATCGATGTTCCATCATCGCCCACCATGCCTCATTCCTCACATACATGACCCTAATGGTCATGCGCACCTCTTGGTGTGTGTGGCCTAGAGAATGCCCTAAAGGCGTGTCTCATCATCGCCCACACGATCCAAGATTCTGGCACATGCACCCTACTCTAGAATGCATGCGCCAGGCTTAAGGCTAACTAACAACATACTAGCTAGCCACCTGGCAAGTCGGGGTTGACTAAGTCGGAGACGACTCGCCCATCAAACTCCTTCATAAACTCTGGGTATTGCTTCTCCAAATCCTGCTTCAATACCCATGTCGCGTCTTCCACGGGTAAGTGTTTCCACTTAACCAAATATTGGAGGAACTAAGACCTCCTAGTCTTCTTGAATGACTTATCAAGAAGTAATTCAGGCATGATTTCTACTTGCTCCTCCGTCATTTCCAACAAGGTTGGAGTATCCAAAACCTCCTCAGGGTTAGGATTGTGCCTGTTTAATAAACTTACGTGGAAGACCAAGATGGGCCGGAAGATCCAACTTGTAGGCTTGGGAGCCCACTCTCTCCAAAATCTTGAACGGACCAGCCCACCTAGGGGCAAGCTTCTTGCAACTCCCAATCCGAAGCTTGGCTTGCTTCACCTTGATCTTCAACCAGACGCTATCGCCTACCTTGAATTCTCTTACGGTCCTGTGCCTGTCGGCCACACTCTTCTGCCGACTTCTTGCTGCCAATAAGTAACCCCTTACTTCTTCCACTAGCTGCTGCATATCCCCTAACATCTGCTGGGATACTTCAACCTTCGACACAGGATTGTGCCAGGTATCCCACTACAAGAGAATGACTGTTCTGCGTCAGAAAATGCGTCAGAAAAGTGTTGTAAATTTTTCCAACAAACATCTGACGAATAATCTGACGAATATTCTGATGCAACATCTGACGAAAAATTGTGACGAAAAATATGACGATAAAGCTGACGCATAAATCCATTGACGAAAATTATGACGAATAATATGAGGAAAAAAATGACGAAAAATGTGACGATAAATCTGACGCATAATCTGACGAAAAATATGACGAAAATTTCTGACGAATACTCTGACGAATATCCTGACGATAATTCTGACGATTTTTTCGTCAGAATATTCATCAGAGTATTCGTCAGGATCTCTGACATAGCTTTTTTCTCATTAGAATATTTGCCATATTTTTAGCTTTGAGTAGCAAATTAGGATTCCACACCTTTTTCTAAGAGTTGCATTGACTTCGTACATACCAAAGGAATGAGAAATGCTCATATGCATATCAATTATGAAACATCTTATAACCTATATCAAATACTTTAGTCGAGGTAAATTGTAAAATGTCATCTAATTGGCTTTGGAAAGTAGAATAAAGAGAAGATTGGCACTAAATTCACGAAAGCAAAACCATTATATAAGGGGAATCCATTATGACTCTTTGCAAAAAATATATTGTCCCAAATGCATACTTTTGAACATAATTTAAGATAATTTTTTTTCCTTATTCATTGGACATCAAACCCTCATCCAAAAAATCATTTTGAAGGTCCTCCCATTCATCATCATCTAGTGGTAAAAGTAGCCTCCGTCGCATGTTTGAATATTGAGGCTCAACATTTTCTTCCTCTTCAATATAATCTTCATGTGTTGGCGAGAGCATTGGTGAGCTCAAATCTAGTTCGTTGCTTGATCCCTCTTGAGCATCATATTCTTCATTACTTGGTCCTGCTTGATTTTCATAATCTTCTCCAATATGTGGCTCCACAATTTCCATTTCTTCCTCATGCTCCTCGTTTTCCTCTTGGATGGTTGTATTGCAAACATGTCGCCGTGGTGTTGGTTCCGTCGGGATTACCATCCACCATCCATTTTTTTGAGGATTGACATGGAAGAAAACTTGTTGAACTTGATGTGGATACACATATGGCTCACTTACATCTACTAAGACGTGCGTGGAGTCTACTTCAAAAATGGATGTGGTCTCATTGTTTGATTTCTTCCACGGTATAGAGGTTTGAACCACTTTGCCTTTAGTATTGTTTGTCGAAATGATCGAAAGTCCACATCGATGATATCGACAATAACCCCAACATATTCGATTTCTCCATCAATGGGGTTAACATCTCGAACACTTGCTTGACTCTTTTGGTTAAATGAGGCAATGATTCCGGAATCAAAAGTAATGCGAGCTTTGTCAATGCTATCGACTCGAAAATGTTGACCATATGCCCACATTGAATTATGGAACCTAGCCTACAAAATTGATTTGAATATCAATAAGAAACACTTATGAATATAAATGAAATATACATATTAGCAACAACATATAGGAACTTACCGATTTATTACAACCAAATGCAATGTTGAAGTCATCTTGTTGAATTTTCTCTCCTTTATCTTCAGCTTCTCTAAGCTTTTTTGTCAACCACCAATTGGGCATAGAATCAGGTGGAGGCATTAGTTCTGAAGGGTATTGTATGGCTCTTCTATGTCCTCGCCGATTCCTTGTTGCATATGCTTTTCTGTCGCTATCTCTTTGTGCCTTTTCAACTTTATATAATTCCACCCACCTAACAAGGCTATCGGTGTTGTTCATAACAAATTTATTGATACCTTCAAACATATCATCACTTAACCTCCGTTGTTTACCCAAACCTTGCAATACTTCACCTTCTAACCAATCGGGAGCCTCTTTCTTCCAAATCTTTGGTGCATTCGGATCTATCGAAGTAGTGGCATCTGTCAAGAAAAATAGTGTCTCTTGAATGAGATGCCCCTCTGCCATACATCCCTCAGGCCTTGCCATTTGACGCACAAAGCCTTTTAATACCTTCATATATCTCTCTAAAAAAAACATCCATCTAGCAGGGTTTGGACCAACAAGCAATATTTCTTGCGGCAAATGTACCAATAAATGTACCTGATTATTAGCACATTTGTTAAATTGGGAGTGACATCGAATAATTAAAAACAATTACATACCTGAAGATCAAACAGACTAGTAGGAAATAGGTCTTCTAGTTGGCATAATATCTCTGCAATCTCTATTTCCATGGCGGGAATATCAATTGCAGCAATTTGCTTAGAAGAGACCCACCTGGAAAAGCTAGCAAGTCTATAGATAACCTTCCGAATAGGTGGTGTAAGGCAATTCTCTAAGGCGCAAGGGAGATAGTGCTGTAACGAAGGAAATAAAATTAGACGTTAACAACACATAGATTATTAAAGCTTGCACAAATCAATAAACGAAAACAAGTGTGGCAATAACTATTTGGTACATTTGGCCATCCTTCTTCATTCGTTCTACTTACACGTACCTGTAGAAACTTGTGCCAATCATGCGACTTTAAGCCAGTGAGATCTCCATCTCTTGTAAATGCTCGTCTAAGGGAGGATCCATAGCCAGTTGGAGTGCGCAAACTCTTAATAGCAGTCTTTACTTGTTTGAGTTCATCTCTCTTCAAAACCCAAGGACCCTGGCGAAAACGAGGAGCTCTACCTTCTTCTTCAATTGGCCATAGTTCACGTTTGATGCCTTTGTCTTTCAAATCATTCCTAGCCTTCAGTGTCTCCCAATCTCCTGTAAGATGTCGCCAAAGCGAATGGCTCACGTTCTTGAAAATATGCATAGGATCCAAAAGATGTGCAATCTTCAATTCGGACCAATATTCTAACTTGTAAAGTATAGATAGTCTCTTCATGCCAGGAGGAGCTTGAGAACTATTTAGGTCACGATCATTCCATGTTTGCAACCAATCACGTGGAGTTCTTCTCACGGGCACATCTGATGTATCACCTTGACGAAGATGATGACCTAATGGCAAGTACTTTTGATGGCCAATGTATATCATCTTTGATAGGTGTGGTGATTTATACGATGATAAATTCTGGCCACATGAAGGACATCCACATTTTCCGCTAGTTTGCAATCCTACGGAATATACTTAATCTTTGAAATTATAGTGGAAAGCTTATTCAAAACATGCAATGAATGAATGATAGCATCATACCTGATGCAACGCCCAATCCAGGATAGTCATGGATTGTGAAGCATAGTATCCCATGGAACATGAAATTGTGTGGTTGTCTAGAAATATCATACATATTTATTCCTCCATAAAATCTCCAATTCCTCTACAAGTGGTTCTAAATACACGTTCATATCCTTCACTTGATATTTGCCTAAAGAAATCTCATTGCATCATCAAATTAGGAAATACAACGTGCATAAAAATACATTACAAGGCTATTGGAAGATATATACCTGGAACAATTAGTGTTAGCATTAAATGCCCTACCTTAGTTGCCATCCAAGGTGGTATGTTATAATTTATAACAACAATAGGCCAGACACTATGAGTAGATGACATAGTGCCAAAAGGACATACTCCATCCATGTCCAATGCTAGACGAACATTCCTTGGTTCATCCTTAAAATGTTTCCATTTATTCTCTATATGTTTTAACGCTTCGCCGTCAGTTGGATACCTCAAGATCCCATCGTTGCTTCGGTGTTTTGCATGGAAGTCCATGAATTGAGCTAGGGAAGGGCACTTAAACATAATTTGTAGCCGAGGAATGATCGGCATGTGTCGTAAAACTTTCTTTGCTACTTTTGACTTTGCCTTTTCATCATATCGTGATTCATTGCACTTGGGACATTTATCCATGTCGTGATATTCATTGCGAAATAATATGCAATCGTTTGGGCATGCATGGATACAATTGTATTGTAAGCCTAGTTCTTGCAAAAGTTGTTTGACATCCCTTCGTGATTTTGGAAGACAATGACCACTTGGAAGTATATAATCACCAAGCAAACTAGCAAAAAACAAGGCAAAGTATCAAGTAAAAAAGAGAAGAAAGAGAAGGAAATTTGAATTGTTTAGAATCTCAAACAAACTACACACCCGAGAAGTTCATTCACACTATTGTTGCTCCAACCCGATTTATGTTGTAGGTTGAGGATGAGTATGCATGCAGCAAGACGCGATACCTTTGAATTTGGATATAGTGGTTTGCTAGTCTCTCTCTCTAGAAGTGTGATAGGTCTCTCTTGTTCATCATCAATATTTGCATCATTATTAGATGTGGTTGGGAAGTAATTTTGAATAGCTTCCACCAACCCACTCTCACCCCGGAAACCACTTTGAGTAGAGGATACATCATCATCACTTAACTGCAGATATACAACACGATATATTTATTCATACATTGTTAAAATAAAGTGAGGTATATTGTGCAAATAATGTGCACGTCAGGTATATTGAAGATCCAGCTCGTTTGGCAATAAAGAAGCATAAATCTTATAATGCAAATTGCAAAGAAGGTCTTCCCTCTGTCTTCTCACTTTCGAAGCTAAAGAATGGATGTTGGAAAGCTCAAAAGTATAAAAGAATGTGTTCCATCATGCGCATTGGTTGCCTCATCTATGGGACTCTTACAGGTATTATGGCACACATAAAAAGTGGAACATTGCTGCCAGCTGAGAAAACAGGATTCTACACCAAAATAGAAATCTCTATGGCATGTATTCTGCACCAAATTGTACTTGCTCTATGTAGCCTGCCAAGTCATACAGCCTGTGCAACTAGCCTGTTGCACGGCTCCTATTTACTTTCCTGAAGGTTTCAGAGTTTCATGCATGGCTGCATTTACATACCTAGAGTTAAGAATAGTTATTAACATGTGTTGACAATTTCTTTGTCTACATTTCAGGTTAGAGACAAAACGAATCATCTTTCTTCTTGCAAGTAAGCTCTTTTCTTGTGCCTATGTAGTGTTTTGTTTTATTCTTGGCTTTTGTTTGTTTGTCTACGTGACTCATTTGCTTCTCTTATGTTCTTTAGTGGCCCCAAGCAAAAGCTCTAAGAAGGGAGGAGGTAGCTCTCGAGGGAGACTATCGACCACCGTAGACGAGGATGCCTCCACTAATTTGACACAAATGATTGAAAGATTGAAGCAAGATGAATTGGAGAAGTTCAAATCTGTGATCGAGAAGCAGCTTCAGCTCATCACACCAACAGCAAAGGCCCCTAGTCATAAGCAAGACGCAAGCTCTTCTAAGAGTGTTAAATCGAGGTATAGTACTAATCTGGCATGGTTTCACTTCTTGGATTGATTTAAATTTGCTTCAACAAATGAAGAAGCTGCTGGACTATTGCAGTGTGAAATCCATCAATGTTAACATTGATGGGAATGAAGAAGAAAATGAGATTCTAAAGGATGATGAGGAATCCGGGGATGAGGAATCGACGGATGAGGATGAAGACGTAACATTTGCAAGACTTTCCAAGAAACGTCGGGTTTGCTTCATACATTATGTTTTTATTTTTGTGTCATTTGTATATTATAGACTACTTATTATTCTAATTTCCGTTGTAGGTCACTACGGTTGTAGGAGGTAGTATACACTTGGATAGTCACGGTCAAGAATGGAAGACAGCCCTCGGTCTTGCTGTAAAGCAGTGGTGTACAGATATTGACAAGGACTGGAGACATATACCTCAAAGCTCTAAGAGAAAAATTGTGGACCATATGGAAGCACGATATGGTAAAAGGACAGTCGTAAGTGAAATGTTATTTTTGGCAGGGCGTATGTACAATCATTGGAAGTAAGTGTCATATTTGAAACCATTTATCTTGTACTATTGTTGTGTACTTAATGACCATATTTTTGAATCATTTATCTTGCATTATTATTCTGTACTTATTGATCACTTTGTTTAGGGGATCCTTGTACAAAAAGGATGCTGAAGATATTCCCTGCCATATTGAGCCTAAAGTTTGGGAGAAATTTTAGGAGAACAAAAATAAGAATCATGACCAGCAGAAACGAGCAGCTGCTGCAAGAAAAAATAAAGATGGGAAAGAGACAAAACAAAGATGGGGACGACGTGGCTTCCCTGGCGTTGAGGCCGACTATGTAAGAACCTTTTTTAATTTTGATGCATAAGTCTTTCGTTTAGCTAACTACATTTTGATCTTGGTATATAGTATCGGGACTGGGAAAAGTATCCATCTGCAGTTACTTTTAAAAAAATATTGGAGAAAGGAACATATAAGGCCTATCGAGAAGACTTGATTGCAGAAGGGAGAGTACCTGGAAATGTAAGTTCGTTCTGCAATATCCTATTTGATCTACTTTGGCTTCAATAGCTTAGAGAAATGGCTGGTTACACCAGATTTTAAGCTCACATTCCCATGATAATCCACTTTTGATATTAGAAGCTTTTGCAAAACTCCCATGCTTTCTAGAAAAGAACCAGTACATTAAACTTTGATCAAAGTTCAAACTCACACTTTCTAGAAAAGGACCAGCACTCTTTATCCAAACTATTGCTCTCCATTTCTGATTTGAGATGCCTAACAAACATAGGTGCATTGTCTGCAACAAATGATGTTCCATAGACAGATGGTTCTTTCATTATGCTTTGGTGCTCTCCATTGGTTTTGTCTCACTGTTTTCTTTTGTTCTTTTGCTGATAATGGAGCTGTTCTTTTAACACATGGCTTGCATGTAGTTTAAAGCTTTAGATCACATTGGTAAAAAAGGTGCGAGGAAGAATCGGGAGCGAAAAAGGCAAATGAAGGTAGTTCATCATTTTAATCGAGTTACTTGAGCTTCGAAAAATATATGTCTGTGTTTGATGTATTTGAGGAGGTTACTTTCTATTTGCAATTGCTTGGAGACAGAAATATGGACACTTCATTGACGATGCAAGATTACTAATGACATTTTTCTTGTTTCAGGAGAAAAAGAAGGAGAAAAAGAACATGGAAGTATATGAAACTATTCAAGTGGATGCCGAGGCAGAGGGTGAAGCAGAGGATGCTGCCGCGGTCCCTGATGGTGCTGATGCCGCGGGTGCTGATGGTGCTGATTTTGTATTTGAGGCAGATGGTGCTCATGTCAATAATTTAGAGTTGGATGAGTTTGACAGTTTAGGGTTGAAAGGCGGTGCAATTGATGGTGGACAGGGGGCTGACAATCCCAGTGACAATGGAGGTGTGCTATTTGGAGAAGGAGGGGAGGATGGAGATGAGCAGAATTACATTGCGGATGAAGTGAATAATGCTGGTAGTCCTGATTTGGCACAGGAAAAGACGGCTCTAAATGGGTTAGAGAAAAAGAAACAGAAGAAGAAAAATGTGATGCCAAAGAAGAAATTTCGGCGGAACTTGAGTCCTGTTTTTGGTGATGCTAATGCGTCTGAAAATATTGCTCGTTACAAGTCACTTCAAAGGCGCAACTGATGTGTGTGGCATTGATTGAAAACATGTCTTCTTTTTTGGACTTGGAATTGAGTAACAAGACTAACTGGTGAAGTGTTTTGGCCATAT
Organism: Isoetes taiwanensis; assembly: GCA_021234155.1. NCBI lineage: Eukaryota > Viridiplantae > Streptophyta > Lycopodiopsida > Isoetales > Isoetaceae > Isoetes > Isoetes taiwanensis. The sequence goes on along the minus strand of JAJEKV010000010.1, from coordinate 2,117,425 downwards.
GGCATGCTTTACGATGAATGTTCTCTATCGACATCTTAGTTAAGAAGGTTGTAACTTGACACTTATAATATAAAATTTTCTCCTACTGGTAAGCTTGTATTCGCTTTTTATAAATGCTATCTTTCTATTCATGTTATCTTTTTATAAATATTGTTGCACATAACTGCTATTTTATTGTGCTTCTTCACATACTGCTTCGCATATGGAAGTAAAACAGTGCCCCAAAACCCATATATATTATATTAATAATCAGATGCTTCCAAGGCAAGGCAAATGCGGATGTGATTGTTGAAGACGATGCAAATGATGCGGCTGATGGTACAGAGGTAGATGTTTTTCCCTTTGTGATGTAAGCATTCCAGTTCCGTAAATTGACCAATACCTTATAATGTGTTTAAAGGCGAGCAGACATTTGGAGCGTTGGATGCACAGTTATTGAGATGGCAACAGGGAAACCACCATGGAGTCAGCAATTCCAAGAGGTGCTGATGAGATCCAGCAAATTTTCTATGAGATTATTGACCATATTGTTGACTTGATGATTGATCCTTTTGGAAGCTACTTGATTCAAAAGCTTCTTGAGGTTTGTACTGAAAAACAACGGTTGGAGATCCTCCAAGTTGTCGCTATTGCTGATGAGCTAGTAAAGATCTCTTTAAATATGCATGGGTAAGCATTTGAAAGTCTGATTCTTGCTGGTTAGTCTCTATGTTCATGGATAAGTTAATCTCTAATCTTGATGATGTAGGACACGAGCAGTTCAGAAGTTGATTGAGACTTTAAGGATGCCTGAGCAGATATCTATGGTCATACCATCCCTAAAAAGAGGAGTTGTAACACTTATAAAGGACCTCAATGGTAATCATGTTGTCCAACGCTGCTTGCAATATTTAAGTGATGAAGACAGCCAGGTACATTTGAATCAGTTCAATTTGCTATTCAGACTTTACTCCAAGTGCGAGGTTCTAATATTCGATGCTTTGTTGCAGTTCATATATGATGCAGCAGTGAAAAATTGTGTTGATATTGCAACCCATAGGCATGGATCTTTGTGTTCTCGGCAGAGGTGTATTGATCGTGCACAAGGATCTCGAAACACCAGCTTGTAGCGTAGATTGCAGCAAATGCCCTTGTGCTTTCACAAGATCAATATGGGTGTGCGCGTTGCATCATCCGTTTGCATTATTTATGCATGAAAGAAGCCTGTTCTAAAAACCCTGTTGTGTGCCTCATCTAGTAATTACGTTGTCCAAGATGTGCTAAATTTGAATATCCCCCCGGCTTCAATGGAAGTCTTGACACATTTGGAGGGAAATTTTGTCCTCCTCTCTATGCGAAGTTCAGCAAATAATGTAGTTGAGAAATGCCCGAAGCAAGTTGAGGGTGAAGGGCGTGCTTGTATAGTTAATGAGCTCATGAGTAGTTCGATTCTTGGACCGCCATTCTTGCAGGATCCATTTTGCGAACTATGTGATTCAGTGTGCTTTAACAAGCACAGAGGTATTGTGAAGTTGATTTCTCATAAGCATTTATCCTGATTTCAATGTAACTTTTAAGTTTCTCGTGTTTCTAGGGTGCCTTGCATGCTGTGCTGGTTGATGCCATTCGGCCTCATCTTGCAGCCATACGCAGCAGTCCATATGGGAAGCGGATCTTATCACGGATAAACATGAAGTAAGCAGATCATGTGTGAATTATATACTTCTGATCTTGGCAGTTGATCAGATTCCTCTGATAGCAATTTTGTATGTAATCATTGTTAGTGTAATTGGAATGTACATTGCAACATTTGCACCTGTATAATTAGGTGATCCAATTGTCCTCTGGATGAGGAAGATTTTTTGGCTTGATGAGATCTCTTGTTATTTATAGGCTATTTCCAAAGGGAATTGATCTTTATTTCGAGAATGTTGGTGGCCGTATGCTTGAAGCTGTTTTGAACAATATAAATACCAATGGACGCATTGTAGCATGTGGAATGGTTTCTCAATAGAACCAGGTACATTATCACATTCTACAGATGCAAGTTAGTATTACTAAATAGAGTTTAAATTTCTGGAAACCTTGTTCCTGGGCTTGATGTTGTGAGCATGTTTTTAAGTGTAAGGCGAATAGTAAAAAACGAGAATTAAAAAGTCTACAATGCTGGTTGCTACTAACGTCTAAGGCTCATGTCCATTGGAAGCTTGTGAAACTAATAGCTCAGAATAGGCTTACAAACTACCATTTCTCATAGGACCACAAAGAATCAAGACTGAGATATAGCATACTGCATAGGATTGGAAATGAAAGCTTTTCAGACATTTCATTTCAATGTCTTGTTTTCTGTAAGCAAACTGTCTAGCTCTGTAGCAGAGTTGCTAATATGGTCCATGATGTATTGTAATGCCCACCTCTAGTTGTAGAACAAAGTTTTCAGAAAGCTGTTGCCAGTTATTAAAATTGATTTAGTAATATCATTGGCATATAATAACGAGGTTAGATCTAATCAGGATTGGACGGAACGTGACGGTGTGAGGAATTTGCTCAATATAAGTGGGCAAGTGCATCAGAATGGAAGGCTTTATAGTAACATATCGTATGTGGGGATTGTGGTAAGTTTACCATGTGAATTTAAGGTTGAGAAGTTGTTTGTCGAAGTTGCAAGAATTCTGATGGGCATGCCTGTTTTTATGCAGAGTCTTTGCAAGCAATTTTAGGATAATTTTCTGGAACATGTTTGAAAGTTCTCGTCTCTTGACATGTGGCATTTGGGCCAAGCCATCGTTGATGGCCAATAGGGACACATGAAAAAGGACATTGTAGTACCTTAGTAGAGGAAAGGTATATTTTTGATACACTATTGGTATTTGTATGCTATCTTTGTAAGAAAGAAGTTACTGGAGAATAAAAATATTGGCTAAACTCAGTGATTGTTGGAATCAAATTTTTGCATAATACATCAAAAGTTTCTTTTGGGGTTTTCTAGCTTGTTCATTGTACCTTATTAGCCTTTCTATAAAATAGAAAGGTGAAATATGCTTGACGAGAATAACCAAATGGCAGCATGTTGTCTTTGAACAACTTTACTTGGAAAACTACTCCAAACACTTCAATTGTTATACTAAACCACTTTAAACAAACTTAATTTACATCTTTACCTAATAATTATAACAAAAATGATGAAACTTTCTGACGAATGTCCATGCATATTGACGAATATACTAACAAAAATTGTGATGATAAAACTAACGAAAACATTGACGACTATTATGACGAAAAATATGACGAAATGCACGACGAAAATTCTGACGTAAATTGTGATGAATAGTCTGACGATAATTATGACGAAAAATATGACGAGTATTCTGACGAAAGTTGTGACGTAAATTATGACGATTATTCTGACGCATAATCGTCAGAATAAACGTCAGATTTCTGACGAATAACCTGACGAAAAATCTGACGATATTTCGTCAGAAAATATTCGTCAGAATATGCGTCAGCCATATGTGTCTGGCCTGAACCACATCTGTGAAGGGAATCTGACGAATTTTCTGACGCGAAGCAGACATTCTCTTGTAGTGTCCGGGGTTAGGCACTGGTACCCGTAATTTACCATGAAAGGAGACATCTGAGATGACTCCTGCTTGGCACTATATTGTAGGCGAATTCCACCAAGTGGATGTACTCATCCCACTTGGACTACTTGTTCCACACATAGCTTCGAAGCATATCTTCAATGATTCGATTCGTCCTCTCCGTTTGGCCATCTGTTTGGGGATGATATGCCGTGCGTATGGAGAGCTTCGTCTGAATGGTGCTAAAGAGATCCTGCCAAAAGGCACTCATAAACTTAGAATCTCTATCAGATATTATGTCCCGAGGCATGCCATGGAGTCTGAAAATCTCCCTTACAAATTATCTAATGCGGTGTCAGTAGTCTTGCAAGGCACAAAATGTGCCATCTTAGATAACTTGTCTACGACAACCATCAATGCATCCTTGCCTCGAAGAGTTCTAGGGAGCCCTGTGATGAAATCCATGCTTATGACCTCCCACTTCGCATTTGGCACCCCCAATGGCTCTAGAGCACCTGGAATCCGAAGTTGCTCCGCTTTGGTCTGCTGACATAACTGGCAATCCCGAATATATGCAGCTATCTGCCTCTTCACTCTTGGCCAGAAGTAACTACTTCGAATCTTGAAATAGGTCTTCATGAAGCCGGCATGCCCTGCTATTGGGCTGTTATGTGTGTCATGAAGAATTAACTTCCTTACTCCTGATGATTCGGGCACACACAACTTATGCTTGTGATACAACAGGTTGCCTTCCTTCTTATAATACTTGAAGGCTTCCCGCTTTTTATCTGTTCTGGCTTCCCTGGAGAGGCTTTCCCACACCTCCTTGAAGTCCACATCCGTTGGCAAGGACTCCTCAATCTTCTTGCCAAACTCACTCGAAAGAGTGGAAATCGCATTACAATGCGTCCTTGTCTGAAATGGTCTCCTAGAGAGGGCATCTGCTACAACATTAAGCTTGTCGGGCTTGTATATAATATCAAAATCATACTCCTCAAGGAATTCCATCCCCGTGCCTTTACCTGTGCCTCGCGATCCAGTGCCCTTCCTTTGAGCTGCTTCGCCGTAGGCGTCCACTGCCATAAGATCTTCGTGATCTCTCCACATGCTGGTTGCGTTGTCCAAGTTGATGCTGCTGGACCCTTCCCTCATGCTCCTGGCTCGAACTGCTCGGCTTGAGCTTGGGCCCCTCCCTGGTTTGTACAATGTGCTCTGTATCTGCTGGAACTCCTCCTCTGAAATGATAGGTTCCTGCTGTCGATAGATCTCCCTTATCTGCTGATAGGCTGCTATATCTGACATTGTCTCCCCGGCATAAGAGTCTCTCTCCGCCAGCTCCCTTGGAATCTCCTGGTATGAATAGTCGATGAAGTCCTCTTCCCATGTGCTATCATGCCTAAGAGTTCGTCGATTCGAAGCCCCTGTTCCTGACAATATGACAAGTTGAGGATGTCATTTGCAAAAATGTACTCCTCTCCGTCGATGACTATCGGTGACAGAGCTGTGATGCCGACCGGTGGTTCGGTGGCTCTTCTGATGTCGTCGTCGTGCCTTGACATGTATCTCTGCATCCTTGTTGCCTCCCTGCTCTCCCATTCTGGGTTTTGCTCCCCTAACTGCTCGTAGTCTTCATCGATCTGTAGAACTGGTGCCCCTGACGTCGAGCCATGGTATTCGTACGCAGAGGACTCTATATTCAGGATTTGATCCTGAGCCCTACGGGTATCAAGTGGTGCTAAGTCTAAGGGCTGAACAAAAGGTTCCCCTACTTTGTTGATTGACTTATAGTGCATGAAGAGGGCAAGGGTTGTCTGAGATGAAAGGTACCTATGCCTATTATGTCTACAGGTCATGTAATCGGGCATGGTCCTAGTCCTATCCCATAGCTGCTTCTTGCCCTTGGATCCTGCCATCTCTCGACCTAAGGCTTGTGTGAGTATCTCAAGAGAAACCCAATTCCCTCCCCTAGGAGGTAGTCTAACTTCCCAAGGCAGGACCTGTTGGTCATATTGGCACATGATGTCTGTATAGTAGGGTGTTCTAGTCAGAGTTGCGTGAAGATCAAACAAGTGGTCAAACACAGAGAAGGCTTGGTCGGCAGGAAGCTGATGGATATGGCTTGCAGCATTGTACCATCTTTCAAAGTTGCTGGGCGCCATTGAACAAGGAAGGGTGCAGAAAATGGCTTGCAAAGATCAGTGAAGGATCAGAAAATTGCCTAAGGGGCTGGGAGCAGTTCTGTTGAAGGGAAAATGGCAAATGAGACCTCTTTTTATAGACTATGGTTGACCTCGGGATTCATGCAAAAGGTACCTACATAGGAAGACCTTGGTTCTATGGCTGTGGGTGTCTAAATGAGCTACCATGAGGTGCAAACTTAAGCAAAACAAGGCAAGAAACACTACATGGCAGTTTGTTGGATCAAATTTGGCTAATTTGGGTCAAAAATGGGTTGACCCGGGTGAATCCGCGCAAATGGCCTCCGCGTCGTGGACGCAGACGCGTTTGGCGCGGTCTCACCCGGTTGGCCTATTTTGGAGCCATTCTTGGTCATTTTTGGGAGTTTGAAGATGCTAACATGGCTAATTGGGCCGATTCCAACCTAACTAGCAACTTATTTTGAGCAAAACTGACACCTAAAAGCATGTTTTTGGCGCACCCAGGTGAATCCGCGCAAAATGCGCCCGCGTCCCGGACGCAGAGGCCATTGGCGCGGTCTCACCCGGTTGCCTCAATTTTTTTTGCTTTTTTTGATGATTTTTTTGCCAAAATTTCGTTGTAGTCATGATTTCTAGGATATTCCTAAGCGTGCTATGAAGAATTCTACTACAATTAGGTTTAATTTCCTAGATTTTAAGCATCCAACATTTTCTAATTACAGAGGGGAAATAACTTTTATATTGATAGGAAAACACAGTTACATGAAAATTTAACTTTCCTAGCAAAATTTACAAAATTAGGCCTCTAGGGCCTCTGCCTGCGAATCCTCCGTGCTAAGTGAATGTCCTTCAGCATAAGGGTGACTCGCTTAGCATGGATTGCACAGAGGTTCCCTTTCTCAAAGAGCTGCACCAGCTCTGCTTCAGCAGCCTCTTGTAGGGCCCGGGTCATTAGAGGGGTAACCCTATAATCGGTCCGGAACTCCTGCATAACTTCCCTGAGGAGGCGCTCGAAGGGCGCCTTCCTTATGAGGAGATTTGTGCACATTTGAAAGTGCTTGATCTCCCTAAACACCCGGGCCCATGGTGAACCCTTTTGGGTTTTTCCGGTCTAGGTGGGGGTGGCTTAGGCTGATTTTTCCTCGGCCTGCCTCCCTCGACGGCTCTCTGCACTTCCTGACGGCAGTACCAATCGTTGTACCTCGTCCAGCGCTTTGTATGCCGTCATTTTGCGCAAGAATTCACGATCCTGGCGGAGCATGAATTCTCGCTCTCCTACCTTCTGCTTCTTGACCACCTTTGGTGGCTCTGGCCACTTAGGGTAGGGTGGTCTCGCGTCAGGGCCCTGCTGCTCCTCCTCCTCCTCATCGTCTCCTCCCTCCTGCGCCTCCTCTTCTTCGCGAGGCTCCTCTATGACGACGGTCCGGCGAGGCCCGTCGTTTCTTCTCTTGGTCCTTCTCTCCTGCTGCCGCAACTCCCGCTCTCGTTCCCTCTTCTTCCTAGCAGCCTTCTCCTCCGGCCACTCCGCGACTTTCTCCTTGCCCTTCTTCTTTGGTGCCGAAGGGCCCGCCTCCTGGGTTTGGTGCTGCTGCTGCTGCACTTCCACCTGCTCCTCCACCTGTTCTTCCACCTCGGTGTCCGAGGGCCCGAAGTGGCGGGACTCGCCGGTTCTCTGAGTGCCCCCTGACGAAGAGCTGCCGCTGGGGCTAGGTGCGTTTTCCTCAGCATCATGGAAGGAGTCGTCGCTGCTGTTGCTGCTGGCGGGAGACTCCTCATCTCCCGGCTTCGGTCGAAGGTGCTCAGGAACCTTCTTGACGTGCCGACCTGCTGCCGCTTGCGCCATAGAGAGGGTAGGCCACTCGTGATACTTCCTAGCTGTTTGCTTAGTGCGGGCCATATTTTACGGTTCAGGAAATGGATGACGTAAGGCTGAGCAAGAGAGAGGTGGGGGGGGGAAAGGTTGGGGAGAGAATGAGGTGTCAGATATTTAAAAAGGAGGGTCCCTAGGAATACTCTCCCACCATAATTACCCCTATTTATTAGCCCCCCTTATTAATTACACCATATTTAGTAATTATTTAATTATTAAGGTATGTATTAATCCTGTATTAATTCGTATTATACCCTACTTATTTCGAATTTTCTAATGGTTTGAAATGTTAATTATGGATTTGCGCCATTTTTCACTCGGGTCTCCGATTGGCATGATTCTTCGACCCATTTTAGGTGAAATCTGATGCAGATGCATAATTTACACTCCAAATTTACTAGAAGACAAATTGGACTCATTCATTCCTTCGTATAACACTTAACCTTATTCCAGACCCACTACCTAAGAGAAAAAAAATTTCCCTTATTTTCGGGGTTCGATGGTGGAAATTTTCATTTCACACCCCTATAGGCCTGTTAGACTACTTTCATGGTTATGGTCAGTGCTAGTTCCTGGTCAACCAAGAACATTGCTCTGATACCATTGTGACGCTCCCTGCTAGACATACGGCGCCCAGCCGTACACTCGGCAGGAAATCCCCCGTCCGGCTCAACAGCCGCACGGGCCCTTCGTCTACCCCGCACTCTGGGGTGATCCCTAGTGCGGGGAGGGAACACGAAGGTGTCTTGCACGCCCTTCCCCTATGGGCTCCTATAACAGCGGAAGCGATAACACGTCAGAACTAGCATCAAACATATAAGTGCTACCTCGAAGGGTAGTGCATCACACATAAATCAAAGCAAAGATGATAAGCATAAACCGTAAAACATGAGAGCTTCTACCCAGGCTCAGACTCATAAGGAGGGTGACTGACCGGCTAGGCCTCAAGATAGAGCAGACCGAGTCATGGCAATGGCGAGGGCTGGCATACGACAATGGCTAGGGTTGACCACTCCATCCGCCCCTCCTGTGCATACTTTGCAGATGGGCTAAATCAGGCTCTGACAGGACTCTAGCCTTCCAGATACGCAATCCCATGGCATCACCCATCGGGACTACTCCAGGTTGCATCTCCCTGGTCCGACGAGGCAGGAAGGGTTGCATCTCCCCTTCCGAGGGGTCTAGAGGTTCCGTGGGGCTAGAGAATCGCGTGGCGACACGCGATTGTACCCGACTTAACCCCCAAAGCGAGAGCCAAGCCAACACTTGCAGCTCTCGAGAGCGGCGACACCATTGCCCTGGGAGGTGTCGGACCCATGCTCGCCCACACCGCGAAGTGACCGACCATAAGCCTAGCCCACTATGGGATCCCCGAAGCCCCCGGCTCGGCGGGGATCCTCCCTCCACATTCCCTCTAGCCCCGTTATGTGGTGCTTTGAGTCACATCATAGCCTCGATAGCCCTGGTGGGCTCCTATGCACAGTGCCGCATCTAATAGGAACTAAGGGATCTACTCTAGGAGCATACTACATATGGCCCTAGGTCTTTACCCCCCTTCCCAATACAAGAGGAGCAAACATGATCAACCATCATCACATAATCATCATATCATGAGAATAATCATAAGAAGAACATCTTAACCTAATCATACAAATCTAACTAATGGTTAGGGTTCATTGATTAGGGTTCAAGATGTTGAATACGGGTTCTAGGATGGCTCTACTCTAGATACAAGATACTAGCACATCTGGAATGCTAATTCCAGATGAGCTATCCTAACTACTACCCTACATACCTGTTCCTGATGCTCTCCCTCCAGATCCGTGTGTCTCCATGGTCTTCGACTCACGTGATGCTGCTCTTGCTCCAAGAACGAATCTACCCCCCGGGGGCTGCTGCACCAGTCTATGCCACAGCAAACGATGTTCGAAACGGGGTTTCGAACGAGTAGATGAGTCTCTGGGTGCTAGGGCTGGAAAGAGGCCTAGGGTTAGGATTCCCACTAATATAAGTTAGGTCCACCTAGGATGCCACGTGGCACCAATCGGGTGAGTCCTGTGTGGCGGGTGCCCAATAGGTTAGGGCCACGTGGAAGATGGTCTTAACCTATGGTTGGCTAAGTTATGTGAATAACTTAGTCATGCCCCCTAGTGCCACCATCCATGGTATACAAGACTATGAACTTAGGCTTGTATAGTGACGGATCCAGGAATATACGTATTCATGGCGTATATTCCCCTGGAACGTCACAATGTAGGACCTTGTATGCTTTTGAAACAAAATGTTTTTTTATCAAGATTTTTCACGAGGTGAGCAGAAAGCACCTACTTATGAAACTGCATAAGGCGGAATGTTGTCACATACCATGTTCCAAATTCGCTTATCACGCATTCTCAAGTTAAACTTGCTTTGGAATGACTCCCAGGAACATTGTACCCCGCTTCGATACCAATTTCCAATGCAAGATAAACCTGCCCCAATCCATCTATTTTGTGTTCTTTTGTTCACCACCGAGAAAAGTGGCACGATGCCTTTGTTGGTTTCCACTTGCAGCCACCACAAAGGCATAGACACAGAGGTAGAATTTTTAACATCCAGGCACCACAAAACTTTTACTACCTCCTAAGCTTTTAACAATTCTTTAAGAAATGGCGCGTATGATCGCAATTTATAAAAGAGGGCCCAAGGCAGATCTGCTTTATGAAATCGTTTTCCGCAAGGCGTACAATGAGTTAGTGATTGTTTTAGAAGCTCAAAGCCCGAAGATTTTGAGTCCTGTTGGAGAATTTCCCACATGAATTTGCAGAGTAGGATCTTACTTTGCAACTTAAAGTCAAGCATTCCTAGTCCTCCTTGAGCTTTGGATTTCAGACACTTTCTCCACGCTGCTTTGACATTTGCTCCTTCCTCATTTCCACTCCAGACAAAATTTCGCACCATTTTTGTTAACTCTGCTAGCTTTGATTTTTGCTGCAGCGTAAATATGGGTACTGCTAAGCACTGACTTAGCTATAACAATCCTTCCTGCCATGGAGAGTTTATAACAATCCTTCCTGCTCCTTCCACCATCTCAGATGTTTGTCTAAACTTAGCAAGATCTAATCCCATATGTTCGAGGATGAAGTGCATACCCCCATTGGAATGCCGAGCAACTTCGATGAAGACCCAACAGATACTATGGTCCAAGGGAAAGCGGTAACGTGAATCAGAAGAGGTTCATCTAATGGCCAAACAGCTGCACATTTGCCCCATGGCATTGGCATTTACCGAGACGAAATGGCCTTCACCTCGAATGATAGGTGCTATCGGATTACCAATTGAGAAAACAACTTGATGCTATAGAGAAAGAATCCAGTAATTGCTTCGCATTCAGGAGATTATCTTCCGAGGCTTCTAAGAACAAAAAGGCATCGTCGGCATATTGATTACATATTTGTTGCGATCCATCTGTCATCTGTAGCCCTGTTATAACCCTATCTTCCACTGCTGCAAGTAGCATTTGAGATAGTCCTTCTGCAACAATGTTAAAAAGGAAAGGCGCCAAGGGGCATCCTTGTCTAATGCCCTCCCTTATGTTGAAAATAGGGGAGGTCTCTCCCAAAACTAACACAGATGCACGCGATGATTTCAACAGCTTTGCAGCAATACTGGTAAACTCCTGTCTACATCCAAAAGCAAGCAACATCTTATCCAAAAAGGACCAGCCCACACTGTCATATGCCTTCTTAAAGTCAAGCTTTAGGTAAAGCACATTTTGGCGTGTCTTTCTTGCCCAATGTATGCCTTCAAAAGCAGCTGCAATATTACTGAAAATACTTCTGCCTGGAATAAATCCCGACTGAACATCAACTATATGATCCACCAGGATAGGTTTTATGTTTTCCGCATAACCTTTTGCTATAATTTTGTAAAAGGTTGACAACAAGGTAATAGGTCTCCAGTCCCCTATGGACTTCGGTTCCTTCACCTTTGGAATTAAGGTGATACATCTAGTGTTTAATTTGCTATCAAGTTTATCTGCTTGTAGAAAGTCCTGATAAGCACTGTACACATTTCCAGTATTTCTTAAAGAATTCTGCTGGAATGCCATCTAGACCCAGACATTTATTTTTGGCCAAAGAGTAGACAACCTCACATATCTCTTCAACGGATAGCAGTTGTCCGAGTTGTTCCCTTTGCATAGCGGATACCTTAGATACAACTTTTGAGAGAATGAACTCCGCAAAGCAATCTTGAAAATTTATATTCTCCTTCTTAAAAAAACCTTCAAAATGTTTAGATACAAACTTCTTCACCTGTTGTGGGTTTCAGATAATGAGTCCATCCTCTCCCTGTATTGAGGACAATATAGCTGCTTGTTTCCTCTGCTTTGCTACTTTAAGAAAAAAAACTTGTACATTTGTCACCTTCCTTGATCCACATTAATCCTGCTTTAATCCTTGCTTGTTGAATTTTGATTTGTTCTAGCCTCTTAATTTTCTTTAGAACTATCTTTTTCCTTTCGCCTGAGCTAGTGACGATTCTTCTAAGTTCTGTCAATTCTTTGTAAAGCGATTCCAACAAAGCATTTTCCTCGGCCACCTTGTTACAACCCCAAGCCTTGGCAATTTTTTTTACTGCTGCTAGAGTTGCAATCGTTGCTTCCATCCCCTGTTTATTTCTGCGAGCCGCAGTCAAATCTGCTTACATTGATCTTTAAAATCTGCATCTTGAAGAAATCTGGGATTCAACTTGAAGACTGTCTTTAACGGTTTAGAAGTACTAACTCTAGAAGAACATATAATCTGCGGATTATGGTCTCAAATAGAGTTCTCTAAGAGATTATGAGGGTATAGTAATATGTTCATTTCTGCTTACATAACACCTATCGTGCGTGCATATGCCCTGCCATCTCCAATCCAACTATTACACCACGTGAAACCTGGGTCTTCCTGTAGTTCCATGAATCCCAATTCATTAAGCATGCTCAACCACTGTTCCCTTTCGAATCCATGCACAATCTCAATCCCACTCCATATCTATCACTACTAGTTTCCACCATATTAAAGTCCGCAAGCATAATCCACTGTATATCTCTGTCAAAGTTTTTCAGTCTGTTCTTCACATTGGCCCATATGGAGGCTCTTTGCCTAGCTTGATTATGTGCATAAATATTTATCACTCCCATTTTTTACCATGAGCATACCAGGTTACTATTGCACACCTCCCAAAATGATTTATATATGTCGATAAAAATTTCAATTATTTTCTCCATGCAATAAAAGTTCCCGCACTACTAGCTGCCACTAGATGACGTGATGTCCACATAATCTTTTCCTAGTATGTTACGCAGAATCCCAATTTCTTCCTTCTTACATTTATGCTCCTGTAAACAAACAATAGCTGGAGAAATTTTTTTTCAATGCTGGAGATAGCCTACTGCCTTTGGCCTCAGAGGATTTTACCCCCCTGATGTTCCAGCTAAGAATGTTATGCTCCATTAGAAAACACATTCAACTGTTTGAGTGATGTCGTCTCAAAGCACTATTCTCCCAATCTTGGTATAACTCTCTTTTTTCTTGGCATTCCGTCAGCAAAATGCTCCATATTTTCATCCATTGGTAAATCTGCTCATCTATTATTGTGCACTAGAAATTGTTCATTGACAACTTGATATTCTATTGCCATATACTCAGTTAGTGCTTCCTTATTGTGATTCTCTGTTGCTTGAACATTTGAACAGTTATGGCCTATGAAATTTTTTGTGTTATCTCCTGAATTAGGTACCCTCTTTTGTATCTAATTTTTAAGTCTGCCACTATAAAAAACTATTCTATTCTATTCTATGTTGTACCATGGCCCATCCATCCTCATTCACATGTTCCTTTCTATTTTCTATGTTTTTCCCGTGTTCTTGCTTCTTGTCCAGTTCTATATTACCTTTAGGTGGTAAATTAACTTCACATTCCATTTCACCTGAGTTTAGATGATCCCTCTCTCTTTTTCCCCCATTTAGCTCTATTCCCTTCTCACCTGCTACTTTGACATTGTCTTGTGGTTTTGTTGCTTTTTCTCTTGCTACTTTGACATTGTCTTGTGATTCTCTACAGAACACAAAACAGTCTTCCAAACCCTTAATTTCCATTGTGGGAAACATCCTTCTAATCTCCCATCCATTTATGAGTCTTAACTTGAACAATGAGCAATACGTCCCACTTTACACGAGAGTGAACTGTGGAATACCCTCTGCTGCTGTAATACCCACACATATCCTTGTCCCCTTTGCAATCGAATGAGTTATATATGTGCCCAGATTCTTTGATATGGCAATAAAAAAGTTCCGGGTCAGGCATATCCATTGGAAGCTAATCTATCTCAAGCCAGCAAGGAAGTTTAACAGCTGTCAATTTATCTGGGGTAAAACCTGGAGTATAGTACTGGTACAACATAAATTCCCCCACGAAACGGTCTGCTCCTCTGGAGACTATCTTCCACACTTTCTCATCATCAAATAGTATTAGGAAAAAGTTACTCCCGATAGCTTTGAAGTCTCCCGTAAAAAAAGCCCAGCACTGCTTTAGAGATTAGAGTTTCCATATTCTTAATATGATTCGAGTGGTTTCTCTGTTATTTTAATATTGCAATGCTCTGGCTTGAGACCTGTTGATTGAAGAAGCTGTTCTAGATTGGTAGACAAGTTTTTAGAGGAAAGAGAATTCAAGGCCTCTTCTACTTTGCCGCTACGGGATTCATTTGGGACTCCTTTCTTAATCCATTCAGAGAATCTGGGTCTTATAAGGGTACATTCGCACCCGCGGTTAAGTTAAGTTAAAATATGGTTTTTAACTAAATTTACATTCGCACTACTAGTTAAGTTAGCATATAGACTGGGAAATCAAATGCTACCTATTTAGTGCAGTAGTCGTGACAACGCAGCTATATGGGGCGGAGGCTTGGGGACCGGGGCTAACAGACAAAAAATGGGAAAAGCAAGAAGGTATTTTCAGACAGCTACATAAACAGGAATTCAAACTGAGAGCAAACACGCCGCTGACAGCCATAGTATATGAGACAGGTCAGAAACCTATGGAGGTGAGAGCATGGGAAAAGACCATCAGATACATCATAAGAAATAATGCAGGCGGGAAGTCAGATAAATTAGCGAGCATCGCGATCAACGAATCAGCAAAGTCACACATCACTGCGAGCAGCGGATGGTTCAGGGATGTAGCAATGTGGACCAGAGAAATGAGGATGAATCTGAGCGAACTGATTGATGAAGGCCAATGGAATGAGGAATGGGCAAGCAAAGCTACGCGAGCATGGTTGCAAAAACACACACGACCCAAAACACTCTGGCTTAAGGCAGTCTTCAATCCAGAGCGGATGATAGGGCAACAGATGTACCGAGATAACATGCTTGGAAAACAGAGAAGAGACATCCTAGCAAAGTTTAGGATGGGGTGCCATGATCTAAGAATTGAAAAGAACAGGTGGAGGAAAATAGAAAAGCACGACAGAATATGTAGAATTTGTGACAGAAGGGAAGTGGAAGACGAATACCACATACTCAATGTGTGTCCAACATACAGGGACATCAGGGACAAGTACAGGAAAATAAGATGGAGACAACCAGTACATGTCATGATGGCAAAGACAGAAACAATGAGAGAACTGGCAGATGCAATACGAGAGATGTTGACCAGACAACGGGAAGTGCACGAACAAAAAGGGCTTACGATATGAGTCGCTCAAGAGGCGAATCATAGATGCCCATTAAATGTACAACTTAAAGCTGTTTGATATAGACACATACCTGTACGGCCTAGACGCCGAATCAAAGTAGGGTGCCGGCATTAATAGGAAAAAGTGAGCCTTCAGAAAAGGCTACAATAAAACAGCGTGATGAGCTAGTAGCCCCCGTCAGGGAGCTCGCCCATGCTACACAAGTCCAGTGGCCTCAGGGCACAAGGGATGATAATGTATTCTATTCTATAGTTAAGAAATATAGTTAAGAATTTAGTTAACTTTTTTAACCAACAACACTAACTAAACTTGATTTCGCACCTTGTTCAGCGAAATTAGCTAAAAGTTAACTAAATTAAAAATTAGCACTAAAAATTAAATGACCTCATAGAGGTCACTTTAAGTTTATTTAAATGTGCTTATTATTTTTTATGCCTTTGACTAACTTAACTAGACATGTTCGAAAGCATTTAGTTAGCTAGTTAGTTATTTTTTAACCAATTTTTTTTAACTAAACGAGTGCGAAATGGTTTTCCGTTAAGTTAGTCTAACTACATTTTTTAACTAGCTTTGGTGTGAAGGCAATCACCCGGTTAGTGTCAACTTAACTTAATGGTAAAAGTTAACTTAACTAAACTTAACCATGGGTGCGAATAGACCCATAGTTCTTTCTAAAGTATTACCCTGTTTCCATGAATTAAATCTTTTAGCTTTGTTATTGTTCACAGTGGACTCCAGGTTTCCACAGTTTTTTAACTCCTCTTGTTTACCATCGGTACAAAGATTCACGGCTATAGGCTCCAGAGTAGAACTAGATGAATTGCTTACCCCTTTGTTTTTTTTTTCCAGACTTTTGGGTTGTCACTTCCGCTTGCCTCACCGCATCCACTTCCTCCTGTCCCTGCAAACTCTAAATGGCACTTACGCTTTGACTTGGAACCCCTTTTGCTTCTTTTATTGTGCTACCAAGGTTTTTCCCTTTATCCTCTACTGTATTTCCCTCTTTGCCCTTTGTCTGGATTGAATCGCCCAATGTACCCAGTTCTTTGCTGCTAGATGCTGCCAGGTTGCTGCAGGCCGAAATATCTTCTATGATTCCTGAGAGATGCCCTAGGCCTCCGATTTTTACTGCAGGTTTGCCATTTTCATTTGCCGTAGAGGCGGTCGCCCTATTCGTCGCCCTGTTCATCGCCTCTCCACCGTGTCTATTTTTCTTAAGGAAGGATAAAAATTGACCATGATAGAATGTGTTTATCAAAAAATAGAAAGAATCATAAAAAGCCCCTATTAGGGACGCCTCACATGTCAGCGGCAAAACTTGCCGGACGTCAAGCCATTCGAGACGCTCAGGTCTGAACTGCTCCAACAGTTCGGGGACGACCGGCTCAGACGTCAAACCGGCCGTCTCAGATTTAATGCATGTGAATGTGTAAAAATTTACATATGAGGCGCCTCTTATGGATCAAGATTGGATGGCCATGATTGAACCCATTTTTTTTATCTATTTCATAATGGTTGAGATTGATTTAATAATTTCTGTATTCAACCGCTATTAATAAACTTGATCCATTTTTGCATGGTCCACAATAGTCCCCTATAGTGACCATCCCTTATATGTACATGTTTGTCTATGGTTCCTACTATATCAACAGAAAGAAACGAATGGCAATCTCGCAGCTCAGATTGTCATCCCATACTTTACATATTGAGACTGGTAGAATGCATGGGTTAGCTCGTGAGGAGAGGTTTTGTCCTGGTTGTCTGGACCCAAAGATAGAGACAGAACAACATGCTTTATTGGAATGTTATTCTTATGAACATATAAGGGTCAAGCATGGAATTTACATGTCTACCTTGAAGGAGTTGTTTGATATTCCTGCTCATACCTTGAGTTCGTACATTAGAGAAGTGTTGAAAGAAAGAGAAGACATAATTGGCTTGTTCAATCTTATGGAAGAATATGAATTTAATAATGCTCTAGAATGAGCGCTTACTAGTACTAATTTTGTAAAACTTGGCCATAGAAGCCTGGGGGCCTAAATGGCTTGATTAATACAATTACAATTACAATATAATCGAAATTGTGTAACAGAAAGAATAAAGTAACAAAGCTTAAAACACGACTTTTCTTGTAGATTATGTTGATGAAAAGTGGACGTGGATAAATCAATAAATCTATAAATAATTAATGAGTTTAATAAAAATACTTACTTAAAAAGTTTTTGCCCATTCTCTATCTATCTATCTATCTATCTATCTATCTATCTATCTATCTATCTATCTATCTATCTATCTATCTATCTATCTATCTATCTATCTATCTATCTATCTATCTATCTATCTATCTATCTATCTATCTATCTATCTATCTATCTATCTATCTATCTATCTATCTATCATGCTGGTGTGCCCTTTTCAGGGTGTGACTTTTGGAAGAAAAAACTGGTTTTCCGGGCAATACCTAGCTTTTTCGGCTATATTTTCCCTTGCCTTCAGATCATACGAAATGAGTGGGCTTTTTTGAACGCTTAAGCAGCTAATTTTTCGGGAGAGGATCTATCTTTGATGATGGTCGGATAGGTTTTAATGCAGGCATATTCCTTCTTAAGGTTTGTGGTAGAAATGGAGAGGATCGGGGAGGGAGCTTAGAGTGAGAGCAGAATCGGGAGAGCAGAATCAAGAAGGGAGCTTAGAGCAAGAGCAGAAGAGCAGAAGGTGTAGAGTCAATGAATCGAGTGAATCAGAGAATCGAGTGAATCGAGTGTTCGAGTTATTACTTCTGCAATGAATCAGAGAGTTCGAGTTCGAGTGAATCACAGAGAGAGAGAGAGAGAGAGAGAGAGAGAGAGAGAGAGAGAGAGAGAGAGAGAGAGAATTCGAGTGCATGCCTTCCATCATAATTTTTCTGCTCTGAGCTCCTTTGCTCTGAGTCCACGATTTTTCTCCTCTGAGCTCCTCTTCCTTCCATCATTTTGTCCAATACCTAAAATAGAGAAGTAGGCAGTCGCAGGCACCTCTCCGGCTTCATTGTTACCGCCCAGATAACAGGCTGGAGCTCCAGCTTCAAGTTCAGGTAAACTTTTCTTAGTTTTTTAGGCTTAATCGCATGTTTTCTCTTCAGAGGATTTACTCCTTTTTCTCCATGTCCTTTGCCAACAGAACATCGTGAGTTCTCCTTCGGTCAGTAGCAGCTTTGAATGAACTTGAGCTACCATTAGGTGCATGCAATCCTAAGAGGTTTCGTTCCTCATCTGCTTATTCTATCTTCATATCTCCGACCCATTTCTCCACCATTTCTTTTGGTTTTACTTATATTTTTTATTGCTCATTCTATCTACATGAGAATTACCTCCATTCCGATCTAGGATTCAAAGGGCAGGCAACTCGGGTCCTATTCTTGGTTTTACTCTTTATCAGGTGTGACGTTCTAGGGGAATATACGCCATAAATACGTATATTCTTGGACCCGTCACCATACAAGTCTACTTAGGTAGCCTTGTATGCCTTGGATAAGTGGCAAGGGGTGCACATCTAAGTTAATTGTTTAACTTAGATAACCTTAGGATAAGGCCCATTTCCACATGGCCTTATCCTATTGGGCAATTGCCACACGGCCTCATCTTAGTGGTGCCACGTGGCATCCCACGTGGACCCACACCTATATGAGCTCTAACCCTAACCCTAGACCTTTTTCCCTAACCTAGCACCTGAACTCTCATCCACGTGCCCGAAACCCCGTTTCGAGCACCGTTCGTCATAGTCTAGCCTGGAAGGTGTGTATGATCGTAGAGGGAGCAAGCCTTTGAACCACGTCTAGGAGCATGGAAACGCCAGGAATGGGAGGAAGCGCTTCTGGAGGAGGTAGGTTGAGTAGAGTTCATGTTAGTTCATTCATCTGGAAGTTAGCACTCCAGATGTGTTAGTGATTTGTGTCTAGAGTAGAGCCACCCTAGATCCTTTGTTGAACATCTTGAACCCTAATCAAAGAACCCTAACTGTTAGTTAGCTATGTATGATTAGGTTAAGATGTTCATATGAGATCGATATTGATCATGATGTGATGTATGTGATGTTGGTTGATCATGTTTGCTCCTCTTGTATTGGGAAGGGGGGTAGAGACCTAGGGCCATATGTAGTATGCTCCTAGTGTAGATCCCTTAGTTCCTATTAGTTGCGGCTTGTGCATAGGAACCCACCGCTATGGAAGCTATGATGTGACTCGGCACTACACAGCGGGGCTAGAGGCAAGATGGAGGGTGGATCCTGCCGAGGAGTGGGGGCGGGGGGATCCCACGGCGGGCTAGGCTTATGGTCGGTCACTTCGTGCGGGCCGAGCATGGGTCCGACACCTCCTGGGGCAATGGTGTCGCCCTGCCTCTCGAGAGTTGCAAGTGTCAGCTTGGCTCTTGTTTTGGGGGGTTCAGTCGGGTATGAATTGTGTGTCGTCCACGATTCTCTAGCAGGTAGTGGAGCCTCTAGACCCGGGAAGGGGAGATGCAATCCTTCCTACCTCGTCGGGGACCAGGGGAGATGCAACTGGAGTAGTCCCAATGGGTGATGCCATGGGATTGCGTATCAGGAAGGTTAGAGTCATGCCACGGCTTGATCTAGCCCATCACGCAAAGTATATGCGGGGAGGGGGAGGATGGAGTGGTCAACCCTAGCCATTGTCTTATGCCAGCCCCGCCATTGTTATGACTCGGTCTGCTCTATCTTGAGGCTTATCTAGTCAGTCGACTCCCCCATGTGTCGGAACCATGGGTAGGAGCCCTCATGTTTTATGGCCTATGATTATGTTCTTTGCATCTATGGCTATGCGGTTGAGCTACCCTCGAGGTAGCATATTGTATTGTGTTGCTAGTTCTGACGTGTTTATGCTTCCGCTGTGATAGGAGCCCATAGGGGAAGGGCGCGCAAGACACCTTTGTGTCCCCTTCCCGCACTACGGAGGTTCCAAAGTGCGGGATAGACGGAGGGCCTGTGCGGTTGTTGAGCCGGACGGGGATTTCTGCCGAGAGTGTGCGGTACCGTATGTTTAGCAGGGAACGTCACAATGGTATCAGAGCTATGTTCTTGGTTGACCAGGAACTAGCACTGACCATAACCATGAAAGTAGTCTAACAGGCCTATAGAGGTGTGAAATAAAAATTTCCACCATCGAACCTCGAAAATAGGAGAAAAGTTTTTCTCCTAGGTAGTGGGTCCGAAATTAGGTTAAGAAGTGAATGAGTCAAATTCACCTTCTAGTAAAATTGGAGTGAAAATTATGCATCTACATCAAATTTCACCTAAAATGGGTCGAAGAATTATGCCAATCGGAGACCTGGGTGAAAAATGGCGCAAATCCATAATTAATACTTCAAACTATTAGGAAAATTGAAATTCTAAAGGTATAATACGAATTTAAGTATGTGTATTAGGAATTAAAATATATATTAATAATAAGGGTACTATGGTGTAATTAATAAGGGGGGCAATAAGTAGGCCTAATTATGGTAGGAGAATATTCCCAAGGACCCTCCTTTTTAAATATCCCTGACACCTCATTTTTTTTCCTCCAAACTTTTCTCCACCATCTCTCACTTGATCAGCCTTACGTCACCCGTTTTCTAGACCGTTAAGTATGGCTCGCACCAAACAAACAGCCAGGAAGGCGGGCGAGAGACCTATGCTATCGATGGCTCAGGCAGCAGCAGGTCGTCATGTCAAGAAAGTTCCGGAACACCTTCGACCCAAGCCAGGTGAAGGGGCGTTCTCCTCCAGCAGTGACGACTCCTTCCACGTCTCCGAGGAGGAGGAGACGCCCAGCAGCAGCAGCAGATCTTTGTCGGCGGGCACCCAGAGAACCGGGGAGTCCCGCCACTTTGGGCCCTCGTCTGATACGGAGGTGGAGAAGCAGGAGGGAGACCAAGAGCAGCCCCGGCACCAAACGCAAGAGGCAGGCCCTTCGGCACCAAAGAAAAAGGGCAAGGAGAAGGTTGCAGAGTGGCCAGAGGAAACGGCAGCAAGAAAGAGGAGGTTGAGGGAGCTGCTCGAGAAGGAGCGGCAGACGAAGAGAAGAAACGACAGGCCTCGCGGGACTGTCGTGATCGAAGAACCTCAGGCCCGGGGAGCAGATGAGGAGGAAGAAGAAGAAGGAGGAGGCGGCGGCAACGAGGAAGTAGAGGGGGAAGAGGAAGACGTTGGGGAGCCATCAGATCTCAACGCACGCCCACCCTACCCAAAGTGGCCCAAGCCACCAAAGGTAGTGAAGAAGCAGAAGGTGGGTGAGCGCATTCACGCTCCGAGAGGATCGCGAATTCAAGCGCCGCTTGAAGGCATACCAGGAGTACTTTCGTCGCTGGACGAGGTACAATGATTGGTATTGCAAGCAGAACGTGGAGCACCACGTCAAGGGCGGCCGGCCGAAGAAGAACCAGCCGAAGCCACCACCTCCACGTCCGGTGAAGCCGAAGAAGGTCCACCATGGGCCTAATTTGCCGCACGCCCGCGTTTTCCGGGAGATTAAGCACTTCCAGCAGTGCACTAATCTCCTGATCAGGAAGGCCCCCTTCGAGCGCCTGATGCGGGAAGTTATGCAGGAGTTCGTCACCGACTATAGGGTGACATCTCTGACGACACGGGTCCTGCAGGTGGCAGCCGAAGCAGAGCTGACCCAGCTTTTTGAGGAGGGCAATTTATGCGCAATCCACGCCAAGAGGGTGACCGTAATGCCCAAGGACATCCACTTGGCGCGGAGAATCCGCAAGGAGTACCCTTGAACCTCCTAACTTTGTACCGGTAACTAAAATTTTGGTATAATATAATTCTTGTCTTGAAAAATTGATGTTAAAAGGTAGTTAGAGAAGTCAAATTGTACTAAAATTTTTTGTATCTAACTTGTAAGAGTTCAATGATCTTACCCCTAATTAGGAAAATTTTTCTTCTGAGCAAAAATTCCGAAACCGGGTTGGTCCGCGCCAAACCCCTTTCCGACAGATTCGGAAGGCCCTTTCGCGCGGACCGATCCTATTTCGCCTGTAGGTGTCCATTTTGCTCAAGGAAAGTTACATGCTAGGCTAGAATTGATCAATTAATCATGTTAGGATCTTTCCAACCTCAAAAATTTGTCAAAATTGCTTCAAAAATCGTGAAACCGGGTTGGTCCGCGCCAAACCCCTTTCCGACAGTTTCGGAAGGCCCTTTCGCGCGAACCGTCCCGATTTGGCCCTTTTTGGCCTAACTTGACCAATTTTCATCCAACAAACTGCCATGTAGTGTTTCAGGAACCCTTGTGCACGGAACCCGAGGCAGCCCTAGTCTATAAAAGGGGCCCTCATTTGTCATTTTCTCACCATCAAAATTGCTCTCAGCCCTTTTGGCGATTTTCTAGCTCCTTGCTTGTCCTCATCAGCCATTTTTCATACTCTTTCCTGCTCGATGGCGCCCTCAAACTTTGTCAGATGGTATGACGCCACCAATCACATCCATGATTTTCCTGCCGACCAAGCTTTCCATGTCTTCGACCACCTCTTTGATCTCCACGCCACATTGACTAGGACTCCCTATTACACCGACATCATTTGCCAATATGACCAGCAGATACTACCCTGGGAAGTTAGCTTGCCACCTAGGGGAGGGAAATGGGTTTCTTTAGACTCTCTGACCCAAGCCATAGGTGGGGGAGCTAAGGACAAGAATAAGGTGTGGGATAGAACCAGAAGCATGTCAGACTACATGACCTGTAAGCATCATAGGCACAGATACCTCTCAAACCAAGCACCCTTAGCTTTGTTCATGCAGTACAAGGCAGTCAACTAACCAGGGGAGCCATCGATTCAGCCCTTAGATCTAGCACCTCTCAACACCCGAAGGGAGCATATCAGCATCCACGAAATCGAATCCACGGAGTACGAGTACTATGGCTCCACCTCGGCAATACCCATGCTGCAGATTGAGCAAGACTACGAGCAACAAGTGGAGGAGAACCCAAGTTGGGAAATGAGCGAAGCAGCAAGGATGGAGAGGCAAATAGCTAGGCAGGAAGGCACACTAAGGTGAGATTTCGAACCACCACTTGGCATCACAGCCCTGTCACCAGTGATCATCGACGGCGAGGAGTACATCTTGGCTAACGACATCCTCAACCTTCCCCATTGCCAAGAAGAAGGCCTCAGAATCGACGAGCTCCTAGGCTTAATTGCACAAGAGCAGGGCAGTGACTTCATCGACTACTCCTACCAGGAATTTCCAAGGGAGTTATCGAAGCGACACTCATACGCCGGGCAGACAATGTCAGATATAGAAGCCTATCAGCAAATAAGGGAGATCTATCGACAACAAGAACCTGTCATCCCAGAGGAGGAGTTCCAGTAGATACAAAGCAGATTGTATAAGCCAGGAAGGGGCCCAAGCTCTAGCCGACCAGTCCGTTCTAGGAGTTCGCGTGAGGCACATGCCAACATCAACTTGGAGAATGCTACCACAATGTGGAGGGACCACGAAGACCTCATAGCAATAGACATCTATGGGGAAGCAGCTGGCAGAAGAGGCACAGGGTCCAACATCTCGGGTAAAGGCAAGGCGCTTCGGTACTATCTTCCAGCTCTTAGCCAAGGGCAGATGATAGTATTCCACAGGGAGTTTAGCCCAAGAGGAGAAGAATCTGTTGCGCTCCTCATAGCCCTCTCTGGCTTTGGGCAGCACGCCAGATTAGACCACGGATCGGACCATGTCATCCTTTTCAAGAGATCAGTAGCTCTTCACTGCCTCAACTTCGCCAGGGGCCACCTCAGGGATGCACATTTGTCAGTAGTGGCAGCAACGACACCCGAACTCCCAGCACCCCAGATGGCTAGAGCACTTGAAGGAGGATCAGCCGCAAGGATATTGCAGAACGTCGGCAAAGGGCTACATCTCAAGAACATCAAGAACTTCTTCAAGAACATGAAGGGCCGTCGATGACGGAAGTATTTGCTTTGTCGTCAATTAAATTGTATTGAATAATCTCTTTTTGATATTATCATGTATTTCGTAAAATGTACTTCTATATAGTAATGACTTATTATGATCTTGACTTGTAAGTGGAATTTTCACATGATTTCTTTAAGTGGAATTATCAATGCTTGTTATTTGGTTCACAAGCATTGATAATTAATACACAGGCTCAGGTTCTCAAGGCCGACATCACCAGTGGGTACCCAGGAACCTATTTGGATGCGATCAAGATGACAACAACGACGAAATGACGCCAGAAGCAATCAACGCAAGGCCCACGCTGATCCACTGGGCCACCCCATTGATGAATGCCCAAGAATATGCACCACCTCCACCTCCACCGCTACCTCAGCAAGGCATCGAGGAAGGTCCGCAGCCGGAGGGGCAGGACAATCAGGGAAATGTTAGAGACAGGAAGAGGAAAAGGAGAAACAGAAGTAGTCCAACACCACCTAGCTCCAGTTCATCTGACACTTCAGACAGCCAAGACAGTTCTAGCTCAGAAAGTGAGTCCGATACTCCACAGGTAAGAGCCAGGGGAAGGAAGAAAGATGACTATCAAAAGAAAGTTGACAGTGCCATGAGCAATGTGTGGAAGACTAGGAAGTTGGGTCAGTTCTCAGGGAAGGACAGGTCAGGTATGGAGGCAGAAGCCTGGCTTGACGAGATGGAAGAGTGTGGCAAGCATGAAGGACAAGGATATAGGGAAAGTTGCTACAGCAAACTTGATAGGAGCAGCTAGAATCTGGTGGAAAGGCTACGCAAAGTCCAACAAGCTCAAAAGGAACAGTTGCAAATTCAAAACCTTCAGCAAGGCCTTTCGCAGACATTATGTGCCTAGGTCACATACTAGCAGGCAGACTACAGATTGAACCAGGGTACCTTGTCAGTAGCAAAGTACACAGAGGAATTCATGCGACTCAGGCTCCATGTTCCCGGAGTCTCAGAAAGGCAAGCGGTTGAAACTTACATTGAGGGATTGAACAACAATATCAAAAGGCTAGTCCGAGCAATCAACCCAAAGTCAGTGGCAGAAGCCGAGGATAAAGCCATAAGTTTGGAAGAAGCTCCACCAACGCCAGGGGAGAAACCGTCGGCCTTCAAAGGAAAGTCAACAGGGCAGTACCAAGGGCAGTACCAGAGTAAGCAATCAGCAGCTACGCCATCAGGAGGCCAGCAGCAAGGAAGAGCTCAGGGTAAGAACTTTGGGGACCGTAAGCCGCAGAATGCATCAGGGGGCAACGTGCTAAAGCGTCTTCTAGACAGTCTGACGAAGGAGAAGAGACAGGAGTGTATCGAGAAGAAGCTATATTTTAGGTGCTTCCAGCCAGGGCACCGAACACATGATTGCCCATTCGTCATGCAGGCAGCGTTGGCAGAGCTTATGGATTGGGATTCACCAACAGAAGCGGATGAGGACGACGACCAGCATGAGGCCCAGGACTTCATAGATGGTGAGTGCCATATATGTGCAAACATTGAGTCAGGTGATATTGAAGATCAGTCAACAGTCATTGCGGCTGATGGGATCATAGATAGTAACCCATATGTAGTCCTCATAGACACAGGTAGCTCTCACAACTTCGCCTCTCCTAGGCTGGCTGCCCTAATGAAGAACATGGTATTGTAGTCTAAGCCAAGGCCAGTTGCAATGGCTAACGGCGCCATTCGGCACACTAAGGGGAGGAGGATCACGTTCGACATAGACCTTAGTGGAAGTAAGTGGCCGATGGGAGCAGAGGTCATGGAAATTGGAAGATATGACCTTATAGTGGGCATGGAATTCTTGAAGCCAGCCAAAGCCATGATTGATTGTGACCGCAACGAAGTCGCCATGACGGCACCGGACGGCACCAAATTCATAGTGAAAGGTAAGAAGGCAGCTCCTTCTCTGCAGTGTATTTCCTTGAGGCACCTAAGGAAAACTATAGAAAGAAATAAGGTGGATTACATTTTGAGGTTAGAGGCAATTGAGCCCAATAAGCAGGATGGAAATGACCAAAAAGGGAAACAGTTGCCCAAGCCAGTAGCAAGGCTTATTTCGGAATTCAAGGATGTATTTCCGGATGAAATCCGGCAACTACCACCTTATAGGGGTGTGGAGTGTGAGATCACATTAGCACCAGATGCTAAGCCTACCAGCAAGGCACCATACAGGATGAGCATCCCGGAGTTGATAGAGCTTAAGAAGCAACTCCAGGAATTGCTTGAGCTTGGCTTTATTAGAGCAAGTGTGTCTCCTTTCGGAGCACCCATACTCTTCGTGAAGAAGAAAGATGGCAGTTTAAGAATGTGCATAGACTATCGCCAGCTCAACAAGCAGACGATAAAGAATAAGTATGCATTGCCAAGGGCAGATGATTTGATGGACCAGCTCCAAGGAGCAAAGGTATTCTCAAAAATCGACTTAAGGTCAGGATACCACCAAATAAGGATAAAGGAAGAAGATATCCATAAGACCGCCTTCAGAACGTGGTATGGTCACTTCGAGTTTACAGTAATGCCCTTTGGATTGTCGAATGCTCCAGCAACTTTCATGCGCCTCATGAACGACGTCTTCAGGGAGTTCCTAGATGAGTTTGTCATTGTCTTCTTCGACGACATTCTAGTCTACAACAAGTCCATTGAAGATCATAGTCAGCATTTGAGAAAGGTGTTGGAAAAGTTGAGGCGGCATCGTTTGTATGGAAAGCTCTCCAAATGCCACTTTGCTACCGAAATAGTGGAATACTTGGGCCATGTCATATTGGCGGAAGGGATTTCCACCGACCCCGCAAAGATCGAAGCAGTAGTGGATTGGCCAGCTCCTAAGAATGTGGCGGAGGTAAGAAGCTTTCTAGGTCTGGCAGGTTATTACAAAAAGTTCGTGAAGGACTTCGCCAAGTGGGCGTCCCCTTTGACGGACCTCACCAAGAGTGTTAAGGTGAAAGATTGGAGAACACATTGGCTAGAAAATGTTCAAGCTTCATTTGAAAAGCTTAAGGAGGCCAGCACCAGTGCTAGTTCTGCCAGATCCGGACAAGGACAAAATAATAGCAACAGATGCAAGTAAGATAGCGACAGGTGGAGTCCTTATGCAAGAAGGAAGAGTAATAGCTTATGATTCCAAGAAGTTGAACGACACCGAGCAGCGCTATCCAACCCATGATCAGGAACTTCTAGCTATTGTAAGAGCTCTTCGTATTTGGAGGCATTATTTGCTTGGGAGGAAGTTTCAGTTAGATACTGATCACCAGAGCCTTCAATACATCTTTACCCAACCGCTCCTCAATGTAAGGCAAAGGAGGTGGATGGAATTCCTAGAAGAGTATGATTTTGAGATTGCGTATAAGCCAAGTAAGTTGAATGTGGTTGCTGATGCTCTTTCTAGAAGACCCCTTGAGACGAGAATACATTGTAATGCTATATCAACTCTTTCAAGTGGGTATGGCAAGAAAATTGAGGAGATATTACCATCTGATGGTGATTTCAAGGAGGTATGGGAAAGCCTATCTAGGGAGGCTAGAACGGATAAGGAACGAGAAGCCTTCAAGCATTATAAGAAGGAAGGCAACTTGTTGTACCACAAAGATAAGTTGTGTGTGCCCGAATCGTCAGGTATAAGGAAGCTAATCCTTCATGACACACACAACAGCCCAATAGCAGGGCATGCAGGGTTTATGAAGACCTACTTCAAGATTCTAAGTAGCTACTTCTGGCCGGGAATGAAGAAGCAGATAGCAAGATATATTCGTGAGTGCCAGTTGTGCCAACAAACCAAAGCGGAGCAGCTTCGAACTCCAGGAGCCTTGGAACCTCTAGCAGTGCCGAATGCGAAATGGGAAGTGGTAAGTATGGATTTTATCACAGGACTTCCCAAGACTCTTCGGGGCAAGGATGCATTGATGGTCGTAGTAGATAAATTATCTAAGATGGCACATTTTGTGCCTTGTAGAACTACTGACACAGCATTAGATACTGCCAAGCTATTTGTAAAGGAGATTTTTAGGCTCCATGGCATGCCTTGGGAGATAATATCTGATAGAGATTCCAAGTTTATGAGTGCTTTTTGGCAGGACCTCTTCAGCACCATTCAGACGAAGCTCTCCATGAGCACAGCTTATCATCCCCAAACAGATGGTCAGACGGAGAGGACGAATTGAATCATTGAAGATATGCTTAGAAGCTTTGTGTGGAATAAGCAGTCCAAGTGGGATGAGTACATCCACTTGGTGGAATTCGCCTACAATAGTGCCAAGCAGTCATCTCAGATGTCTCCTTTCATGGTAAATTACGGGTACCAGTGCTTAACCCCGGACACTTGGCACAATCTTGTGTCAAAGGTTGAGGTGTCCCAGCAGATGCTAGGAGATATGCAGCAGTTGGTGGAAGAAGTGAGGGGTTACCTCCTAGCAGCAAGAAGTCGGCAGAAGAGCGTAGCCGACAAGCACAGGACCATAAGAGAGTTCAAGGTAGGCTGAAGATCAAGGTTAAGCAAGCTAAGCTTCGGATTGGAAGTTGCAAGAAGCTTGCCCCTCGATGGGCTGGTCCGTTCAAGATTTTGGAGAGAGTGGGCTCCCAAGCCTACAAGTTGGATCTTCCGGCCCATCTCAAAGTTCACAAGGTTTTCCACGTAAGTTTATTGAAAAGGCACAATCCTAACCCTGAGGAGGTCTTGGATACTCCAACTTTGTTGGAAATGACGGAGGAGCAAGTCGAAATTGTGCCTGAGTTACTTCTTGATAAGTCATTCAAGAAGACTAGGAGGTCTCAGTTCCTCCTGTATTTGGTCAAGTGGAAACACTTGCCCGTGGAAGACGCGACATGGGTATTGAAGAAGGATTTGGAGAAGCAATACCCAGAATTTATGAAGGAGTTTGATGGGCGAGTCGTCTCTGACTTGGTCGACCCCGACTTGCCAGGAGGTTAGCTTAGTATGTTTCTTAGTTAGCCTCTAGCTCTGGCAGATGTATTCTAGCTAGTGGAATACATATGCCAGAATCTTGGAACATGTGGGCGATGATGAGATAAGCCTTTAAGGCATTCTCTAGGCCAACATGCACCAAGAGGTGCGCATGACCAAATAGGGCCATGCGAGAGAGGAAGTGAGGCATAGTGCGCGATGATGGGACATCGATCGGATGCTCCCTATGCCACGATGCGGGGCTCACACACCTGGCCATAGGGGGGTCATGGTGAAGGTCAAAGTGATCATGTGCGATGATGGGATCATGAGACGTTCCCTAGCTTAAAACCCTTGGGGCATGATGCACTAGGGAATTTTTCGGACCGGGTAACCGAGTACAAGGTAGCACTTGATCATGGGTGATGATGGGATCATCTTAAATGGTCCTTAAGCTCAAATCCAAAAGGGCCATGATCGAGTGCAAGGTATTGGTAAGGGGGGTGGTCCCCTAAAACCACAAACTTATTAATTGAACTAACGTAATGTGCTCCATGTGCAGGCAAGTGAGAAGGAGCTTCGAGGTGGGGCGCATTACGAGAAGATGGGGGAACCATAATTTAGATTATGAACCCTAATAACTCTTATAATAATATTTTGAATTATTGTAAGAAGTAACCTTGTTAAGGCTATATAATTTTGTATAAGTACAAATATAGCCTAAATTTTGACATTTAACTTTAATAGGAAGCTGATCGTTTAAATTAAACTCAAGTGTATGATCTTATGTTGTTTTGCAAGATAGAAAGGCTCGTCACCTTAGCGCAATGCTGAGGACAGCATTGTCCTAAGGGGGGGAGAATATGACGTTCCAGGGGAATATACGCCATAAATACGTATATTCCTGAACCCGTCACCATACAAGTCTACTTAGGTAGCCTTGTATGCCTTGGATAAGTGGCAAGGGGTGCACATCTAAGTTAATTGTTTAACTTAGATAACCTTAGGATAAAGCCCATTTCCACATGGCCTTATCCTATTGGGCAACCGCCACACGGCCTCAGCCACGTGGCATCCCACGTAGACCCACACCTATATGAGCTCTAACCCTAACCCTAGACCTTTTTCCCTAACCTAGCACCTGAACTCTCATCCACGTGCCCGAAACCCCGTTTCGAGCACCGTTCGTCATAGTCTAGCCTGGAGCAGCAGCCAGGGAATAAATTACTAATCCCATATTTCTTATTAGCCAGAATGACTTTGGCTAAACTCGCTCGATATTAATCCCAAAACTTTCTGTGGTTTAGCTAAACTCT
Source organism: Isoetes taiwanensis (assembly GCA_021234155.1). Classification (NCBI taxonomy): domain Eukaryota; kingdom Viridiplantae; phylum Streptophyta; class Lycopodiopsida; order Isoetales; family Isoetaceae; genus Isoetes; species Isoetes taiwanensis. Next base: position 2,086,937 of record JAJEKV010000010.1, on the reverse strand, counting down.
ACATATTTTTCCTCTCATACTTTCTAGCGTTTAGCTAAACTAACCCAAACATCATCCCCAAAATTTCTATGGTATGGCCAACGGAAAATATTAAGCCAAATTACTATACCCTTTTTCAATTGTTTCCAGTTATTTTAGCCATTTTCTTTGTGAAAATATTGTAAAATAATGCTAGCTAGCAAAATCTATTACTCAAATCAATTTATAATGCTAGAAACTAAACTACTAATCATATATTTCTTATAAACTAGAACAATATTAGCTAAACTAGCCCGAAATTCATTCTAAAAGTTTCTATGGTTTAGCTAAACAATACAAAATTTCACTCTCTTACTTTCTAGCGTTTGGCTAAAGAGCTCTAGGGTTGGTGCAGTCCCGAAAAAAGTTAAACTAAAATTATAATTTTTTTTCCAATTTTTTCCATTTACTTTAGCCAATTGTTTTCGAAAATGTGCTAAAAAATCGCCAAATAGCTAAGTTTAGCCCTTAAATTATTCCATGGCAGCAGCCCCTGGAAGGTGTGTATGATCGTAGAGGGAGCAAGCCTTCGAACCACGTCAAGAAGCATGGAGACGCCAGGAATGGGAGGAAGCGCTTCTGGAGGAGGTAGGTTGAGTAGAGTTCATGTTAGTTCATCTGGAAGTTAGCACTCCAGATGGGTTAGTGATTTGTGTCTAGAGTAGAGCCACCCTAGATCCTTTGTTGAACATCTTGAACCCTAATCAAGGAACCCTAACTGTTAGTTAGCTATGTATGATTAGGTTAAGATGTTCATATGAGATCGATATTGTTCATGATGTGATGTATGTGATGTTGGTTGATCATGTTTGCTCCTCTTGTATTGGGAAGGGGGGTAGAGACCTAGGGCCATATGTAGTATGCTCCTAGTGTAGATCCCTTAGTTCCTATTAGTTGCGGCCTGTGCATAGGAACCCACCGGGCTATGGAGCTATGATGTGACTCAGCACTACACAACGGGGCTAGAGGCAAGATGGAGGGTGGATCCCTGCCGAGTGGGGGCTTCGGGGGATCCCACAGCGGGCTAGGCTTATGGTCGGTCACTTCGTGCGGGCCGAGCATGGGTCCGACACCTCCTGGGGCAATGGTGTCGCCCTGCCTCTCGAGAGTTGCAAGTGTCAGATTGGCTCTTGTTTTGGGGGGTTCAGTCGGGTACGAATCGTGTGTCGTCATGATTCTCTAGCCGCTCGTGGAGCCTCTAGACCCCGGGAAGGGGAGATGCAATCCTTCCTACCTCGTCGGACTGGGGAGATGCAACCTGGAGTAGTCCCGATGGGTGATGCCATGGGATTTCATATCCGGAAGGTTAGAGTCATGCCACAGCTTGATCTAGCCCATCTGCAAAGTATGCACAGGAGGGGCGGATGGAGTGGTCAACCCTAGCCATTGTCTTATGCCAGCCCCACCATCGTTATGACTCGGTTTGCTCTATCTTGAGGCCTATCTAGTCAGTCGACTCCCCCATGTGTCGGAACCACGGGTAGGAGCCCTCATGTTTTATGGCATATGATTATGTTCTTTGCATCTATGGCTATGCGGTTGAGCTACCCTCGAGGTAGCATATTGTATTGTGTTGCTAGTTCTGACGTGTTTATTCTTCCGCTGTGATAGGAGCCCATAGGGGAAGGGCGCGCAAGACACCTTCGTGTCCCCTTCCCTCACTACAGAGGTTCCAAAGTGCGGGATAGACGGAGGGCCTGTGCGGTTGTTGAGCCGGACGGGGGATTTCCTGCCGAGTGTACGGCCGGGCGCCGTATGTTTAGCAGGGAGCGTCACAATCAGGTTTTCCAGGGCAGATCCAGGGCAGGCAACAAAGGTATAGCGTACTATACATTTCCAAAATTGCCACATCTACTATCTCAACTTTTGATTAACCAGATTTACTCATCTGGCATAGGGTTTCCATCAGTAGAGGAGTTTGGATCAGAGGAGTTTCAGACTCGATTGTTGATGCTTTAAAAAATCTTCTATCTACTTGCATTGTTGGTCTTTTTGTCTTTGTTCCAGGTATTGTAGTTAACTTAAGTATGCTGTCAACAATCTCTCATTGCATATTCTTAAGCATTTAAACCCTCTCATCTTTTTAAATATGCTGGCAGCCAGATTGGCTGAAGACTTTAGTCTCTGTCTTTCTCTTCTCATGAAAGACGCTGCCAGAGCTTTTGGGCTTCGAATGATAGAGCTAGAACTTGGAAAGGGTGATTCTGAAAGGTATGCCTGGATAGATGGCAATGTATCTCGCACAACTGGAAATATGATTCATGCGGTAGCAAATTTAACTAGTCCTCGCTTGAGAGAGGCTCTAAAAGATAAGGCTGTTGCATGGAATACAGCTTGGATGAATCGAAAGCTTAGAAAGGAAACCCATCAACCAACCCCCCCCCTCCCCCCCCCCAACCTGGTTAAGAAAGTGTTGGCACAAACTATTAGAGCCAACATCCTGGTGAGACTGATAAAGAGTGGGAAAAAAGAAAAAGGGCAGATTCTAAGACTATATAGTTTGCAATGGTAGATTCCTATCAGATAATCAACAGGACTAGAATTTGTTCAGGAACATATGGAACGGTGTACAAAGGCAATATCTTGGGTTCTAGTTTTCTTAAAGACGAACCTGATTGTGTTAAATTTCAGAATGATGATGTGCGGTTAGATACTGCGAGGCCCGATGTGATAGTCAAAGCCATGATGAAAAATATGGGAGTCGCAAATGCAGGTTAGACATGGCTCTATCATACGCTGCATTGGTCATACAATTGAATTGGAAAGAACAGGGTTGATATTCCCTTATTGGAATGGGGGTTCTTGTGCATTTCTTTTTGTGCATCATGGAGATAATGAGTTTGTGAGGCATGCATTTAAAAGATTAGGGTATAAGCCTAGTGTAGAGGTCGACGTCCATAAGCTTGAGCAACGGAGGAAGCAAGAGTTATATGTTGCTCGAAGAGTGGGTGATCTAACTATGTCATTTTTAAGCCGCTTGCTTAAGCTTCATAAAGAGCAATGTCTTGCTTCATTTTGACTTTGGGAAATAGAAAGGATGCACGGACCCTCAGGCTATTTATATTGGTATCTATGATTGGGGAGAAGAAAGGCTAATAGGCGAGCCAGTGGAAGTGAAGCGGTGGGCATACAAAGGCATGGATGGTGCTGGCAAAAAGGCCATTGATAATGAAAGACTTGCCTATCCATACATGCATGATCATTTGTATTGGGGTCCCAAAAGAGATGGAACTAATGGTGGCTGCAAGGGTCAACTTCGACCTCTTAGGGGCAGCCTACTTTATCTATTACCTTGTTGATTTTGCACGCAAGCATTCTTTCTTGGAGGCTATGGGTATTATTGAACAAAGCTAGAGGTTTCAAAACATGTGCGATTATTTAAAGCACTGTGTCAAATCTCCAATACGAGACAAGGCACGTAAGTTTGATCTGAACCAGCTACTGAACACCATGCAGAGCACTTGGAATTGCTTTCCAACACATTGCACAAGACCCCAAATGGAATCAGATTGGATTCCCCAAGTTGGGTTAGATGCAGATGATGTTGATCAAGCTGGATCAAGTCATGCTTAGCATGCCATTTATGAGCTCTCTTGTATGCTATGAAAAAAATTTATTGCTTGAACAATTGCTTTAGACACATTTAATAAAATATCTTTGGCATTTTATGTATTTGTTTTCGTTGCACTTGATTTCTTTTATAATTTATAAGTGATATTGAGTTGTTTTTTATTTTGCGCAGTTAACATAAAGCGTATCCGCAAGAAATTGAACAAACAACTTATTTAGTGCCAAACAAAAAGTATGTCTCAACAACCGAGTTCGTCTCATCGGCAAGAGACTATTTCTCGTCAGTTGGGAGAAGGGGCTGATGAAACTGGTCAAGGGGTCAACTTCTCCTTCCCGTCCTTTTTCAGAACTCCAGATGGCTTTATATTCCCTTCTCTACCTATATTATCGGAGGTTAGGGCACAACAGCTACAGAGACCAGAGGAACATGCTAGAACGAATGAAGCAGAGGCACAAATCTTACTCTGTCAGAGAAGAACTTGCGCTTAAAAGACCGTGCAAATGCTCAAACAAGATGGTTGCGGAATTAGCGGACACGAAGAATCAACTTGCAGCTTTGGGTAGGGAAAATACGGTGTTGAGAGTAGACAATGAGCATATGCGCCAGGGATAGGTTCTGTACGTACAAAATTGAAATTCCTGACGTCTAAAGTAAAAAAATACGTATTTTTTAATAAAATACATATTTAACGTATTAAAACCTCGCCGGCTGGAAAAAAAAAGTTTCGCGTACGCGAAAAAAACGTGAAAGCGTACGCGAATTTTTTTTTTCCGCGTACGCGAAACCTTTTGTACTGCGTACGCAAAAATACTTTCGCATACGCAGTACAGAAGGTTTCGCCGCATACGCGGTTTTCATTGTTTCGCGTACGCGAAAAAATTTTCGCGTACGCTTTCATGTTGTTTTCGCGTACGCGAAAATCTTCCGACGCCGGAATTTTTTTTTGCCGTATTTTTTACGTTTTATACGGCAAATATGTGCCGTATCATACAATTCATATGTATTCCGTATAAAACATACAGCGTATTGAACCTATCCCTGATATGCGCGGTTCGACCAGAGCCTTAGATTCTGATCCCCTTAGAGTCTCAAAGAAGCAGGGTATTGCATACTTCCCTCCCGAATACCTATATGAGAGCTAATGGGAGGATGTAAAGAATGGGGATTACAGATATTGTCAAAATTGTGGAGACAATTTGACCCAGGTTAGTTGGTATGCCTTGGGATGTGGACATCATCTGCATTTGAGGTGTTTGTTGGATTGGATGATGGGCAGTAGATTCTGTCCAGCAGAGGATGGATATATTATACCAGAACGGCAGTATGTCGTTGCTTAATATGCAATCATACATGCCCTCCTTGCCACCTCTAATTGCTCGCAGGGACGGAATGGCTCATGCGTTCCAAAGCCAACAGGAGATGGACTACACTTCTATGTACATCATTTTTTTGATATTTTTTCCTTAAGATCTCAGATGCACATGAACCAACGTTCTTTGACAAGGATTTGTTTGACTTAATAGAATTTTGGGGGTTGCATTGCCGCATTGAGTTATTTGTGTAATAGTTAAGTATGCGAGTGAGTCAAAACATCTGCACATGCAATGTATTTGACATCTGGACCTCTAGTCAAGCCTTCTTTCCTTTGAACATCATAGTACTATATAAAACCATATGGTGATCACTGAAAAGAAGATGTAGAGGGACAAATGCCAATTGGGATTAGTGGACTAACTGCCATCTCTTTCATCTCGGTTTAGTCTTTTTTTGTTTGTCCTATTTGATGTATCTAAAGTGCCCCCTCGGATGAGTTCGCTCACTCATTTTAGGTGGCACTTTAGGTTATTCAAATAGGAAAATCGAAAAGGGAATAAGCCTGAAGCGCGACCCTATCGAATGGTTGTCAACTCACCAGGCTTGTATTGTCCATTGCAAACAATATAGATTTCTTGAAATTCTTGTTACCCCTTTACAAAGAGTGAGCTTTGCTCTCGCTCTCTTTTGGCTCTCTCTGTGTCAATGTAGCTTAGTTATTTTGCTAGGTTACATTACACAAAGAGGCTCCAAAATGGGAGATTGAGCAGAACTCGTTCCTTCTAGAGGTTAATCATATGCAAGTTGCACATGACAAGGATGGAGGTAACAAGATTTTTGAGTACTCTATTTTATTGTGGCAATAGATGATACAACCTAGTGGTTGCTTGCGATTCTTTTGCTTGAAATTCATGAAATGATGATGGGGCTAATATAGAAGGGACAGATGCCAGCGGGGTTAATGGCTCAAGCATGAAAGGGTTCATCAGAGATTAGTGGTTGATGAGTAAAAACATCGAGACTTCCCAATCTTTCTTTCCCCGCCTTTTTGGGCAGTGTAGCTTAGTTTACATTCTAAGTTCCATCGTTCAAAGAGGCGTGAAAACAAGATTTGGGAATGCACGATATGATATTCCTTCATACAGTTGCTCGTGGGCCTTGTGAACCTTCCTTGACCACTGCATCCTCTAGACTGATCCGTAATTGTTTCAGCCCTTCACATGCAAAGATTACTTCAGAGCAAGATTCTGTAGCACGCGAAGGGAGAAACCATGACGTAAGTCAATAGGATGCAGTGGTTGCAAATGGAGGTTCTCAAGGCACTCAGGTCAAATGTTGAACCTGAATATCACCTGTAGATCATAGTCATCAACAATGGATCGTGCCTCTTGCGAGACTTCATCTCCATCAAAATTGGTTCAACTAGTCCGTGGATGTTTGGCCCCTTGGCATGTGTAGATTACTTGTCATCAACAAGATTTTGTGGCATGGGAAGAGGCAAGCAACAACGAAAGTCGAGCCAGTTTTGATGAGGGGCGAAGTCTCTCAAGGCACTCAGGTCGACTGAGGGTGATGGTGATGATCGGGGTGAGATTCATTCTCAAGGCAGTTAGATCGAACGTTGAACCCGCCCGAATACCACGTGTGGATCATGTATCTTGTGAACCTTCCTCTGGATCAGATTCGTCTCAACTGTCCTATGGCTGTTTGGCCCTTGGCATACCTAGATTACTTCTCATCAGCTAGATTTTCTGGCATGCGAAGGGGCAAGCAGCAACAGAAGTCAAGACGATTCTGATCCAAGGAAGGTTCTCAAGGCACTATGGTCGAATGAGGTAATGGAACACGTTGACATCATAATCATCAACAGTGGATCGCGTATCTTGTGAAACCTCATCTCCACCAAAATCAGTTCAACTGGTCCATGGCTGTTTGGCCTCTTGGCATGTGTACATTACTTCTCATCAGCAGGATTCTATCGCATGCAAAGGAGCAAGCAACAACAAAAGTCGAGACGGTTTTGATGGGGGAAGGTCTCTCAAGGCACTTAGGTCGACCGAGATGATGGTGATAGCCACGATGATATTCATTCTCAAGGCAGTTAGGTCGAATGTTGAACCGCAGATATTAATAGTAAATTTGTTATACATGAAAAAGTGTCAAAACGACATGAACCATTATATATGAATGAAACATAGATCACGATAACAAATTGTTTAGAAGACAAAAACTTATAACAAAAAACTTTACTTTTTATTAATAGTGCCAGACAATTACAATAGTTTAAAAATCATCCACGTTTACAATAGACTGAAGATACTCATCACATCATCTTTCTAGGCAGTACTATCTTCATCAGTTTCATCATCTGGGGTTTCGTCCTCTTCTGCCTGTTGGCCTAGGTTCAACCTCCTCTGGCCTTTTCCCTTACTACAACGTCCTCGAGATGTGGACTTAGGTTCAACCTCCTCTGGCCTTTTCCCTTACTACAACGTCCTCGAGATGTGTTTCTTCTGACACGTTGCCTGTTTATCAGGGTAATTGGCATTAGAGAGTCTGTTGGGTCATGTACAGTTAAGTCCTCAAACAGAACTCCGGTATTACTTGCGTCTGGCCTTTCTATATTAGACTCCTCCTCTGTATCTTCGCTGTCGTCTGACTCGACTGAGAATATATTCTCATCTAAATCATCTTCAGCGTCAACAAAATGGGTATGCTGAATGTCTTCGTCATGGTTGGCGGCATTTACTGCAAGCAGCTCGTCCTCACTATCTTCGAAGCTGTCCTCTTCTACCTCGGAATCTGCATCCATGAAAGGAAACTGTAGCTTATCGACTACGGCTGCACCACTGTTGCGATTCAAAAGCTGCCAGTTTGAGAAGTTATATACAAGTTTGTCAGCCTTCTTATGCAGCAGGCGATTTCGTGTGACACTGTGTATGTACTTATAGGCACTCCAATTCCACTCACTTGCACTATTGGAAGAGATCAAGGAGAGGATAATCATCGCAAGGACCTGTAATGTATCGATAACTTGTCCGTGGGCTTGCCACCATGCATAAGATTCCATATTGGGTTCCTTCTTATGACTCTCCAATTCGTCGTGAAGCTCTTCATCTGCCCACCTTCCACTCAAGTTTTGGTATTCGGTTAACTCGGCAATGAAAAGCTTGTAGTCTGAGCTGTTAGGATAGTACATTTTTGCAACCTTCTTCAACGAGCCCATAACGTAATTTCCTTATCTGTATGTTGGTCCATATCATGGTTGTGTGGGTCTAAGGCATGTGTGGCGCCATGAAGGTAATTGTACGACTTCTTCCATCGTACAATAAAGTCCCTGAGCAGTGCTGCGTGCTTGGCATTGTCAAAGGGTGCATTGGGCCCGTCACGTTCTAGGAATAATTGAATGGAGTGCCAACACCTCCAGACCTTATCACTGCTTGCCTTCGAAGAATCAAGGGTTTTGATGGCATGACAAACAGGTTGCATGCACCTCACGACATTCTTTACACCTTTTCAAAATGTCTCTCGCAGAAGGAATTCTCAAAGGGCAGCAGCTTGCTGCCGGTGTTTGGCAGCATTTTTGCCCTTCTGTCTCCTCTCCCATTCAAAGAAGTCTGTATGATTGAAGGTCGAGATAATCGGGTCACGACACCTAAGCACTCTTCCAAGACAAATGTAACCAAATCGGGTCTGGCCAGGATTCATGAGTGCCAGGGCCTTCTGACACAATGACTTGTATATGGCATAAATTGTCAGCTTCTTTGTGATGAACTTCACAAGACGACGCGCTTTTTGAATAGGATCTTTGAACCAAGTGTGCTGTGAGAACCAATCCTTCGGCAACAACTTTAGGCAATGGCATTGGCAGCTAATGGCATGCAATCCTGGAAATTTAGACTCCAACAACTCACCCGCTAACTTACAATTAGACGCGTAATTATCCATTACAACCTGAAATATTCTCTTCGATCCAAAACTCTCTATCATAGCCTTTATTTTCTGAAAAATCCAATCTCCTGTCATCTGATCAGTTTCAGTTTCCACGATCTTCAAAAATACTTCACCCCCTGGATAGACGATCATAAAGTTTATAAAGTGGTCCTTGTTTACATTGCTCCCACCATCAGTCACTAGTGAGGCCGGCCTGGCTTCAGTAACACGGCACAACTTTATCTCCACCCTCTCGATCATTTTCCCGTGTATTTCATCGACCATTTTGTTATTGGCATGCTTGTATGAAGGCAACCTGAAAGCCGACCCCGCTTTGGCAACTTCTTGGAAGGCTTCTTTCATTGCTTTGTGTTATAAGACATGTGGAAACAATCTGGCATATAAAAATGCCTCTACAACTGAAACGCACAAATGACGTGCTAGCTATACTCACCACCCAACCACGAGCTCAGCACAGAAACTGAATACCCCCTTGAGCTCTCCCCCGAGCCTCTTTATAGCTAGCAACGCTCTATGCATGCATGCAACCCCTCTTAGGGATGCATGCCACCTCTTAGGGATGCATGCATGCAACCCCTCTTAGGGATGCATGTGTCCACGTCCAGTGTCTATTGCATTCCCTCCCCCTTGACATCGCAGCAGTCCTCTGCTGCAAGGGGACTAGAGTCCTTTTGCCATCTTAGCATAATCTTTTCTTGGCCCTCGTTTAGGCCGGCTACTAGAAGCCTTCCCAATGTCTTGTGCCTTCCGGCCGTTATATTCATGCAGAATATCGGAATAGGCCTCTAATAAATTGCCACGAACCCATGAAGCGTCCTCCAAAGGCCGATTGGCAAACTTAACCAAATATTGCTTAGAACCACTAGTGGATTTATCATTCAACTGAAACATTAATCGAGGCGCCAACTTAAGGTCTTTCTTGCGCGCGTCCTTTTTAAAGTGGCCTTTGTGAATCCTCATCCATACCCAATCACATTCCTTAAAAGTCATTTGCATGCATCATAAGTTTTTAAGTTATTTGAACAAGGAATAAAGTGGGCTTGCTTAGTCAAACAATCCACAACTGTCCAAATCATATTATTCTTCCGAGAGCAATGCTAGCAAAATTCTTAACAAACTTGTCTATAATAACTGCAAATGCAAATAGTAGTCTTCCAAAGACTTGCAATACACATACGCCAAGAATTGTTCCTTTTCCTGTCAAATAAAACTGGTGCACCAAAAGGTGAATAACTATGTCGAATCAAACCAGCTTGAAGTAACTCAGCAAGCTGGCGCTTAATCTCAGCTTGTTGCCCATGCACTGAAATTGACAACGGAAACCATTGGAATGGGGACGATCACAAGATCCTTAACCAACTTAAAGGCCCTTTTCCCTCCATCCAAGGCTAACAAAAGAGTACCAGAAACCCAGTCAACCAAAGGATTATACTCTTGATGCCAGGGCATCCTAATCAAAAGATCCACACTGCCAAGGTCAGCCACCAAAAAAGTACGCTTGGCGTTAAAACCTTGAATGGAGTATTCCAAATCTTTAACAACCAAGGCGCAAGGTGAAAGTTGACCACGAAAAGCGGACGACAAATCCATCGCATTTGTCAATGGAAGAGTCGACAAGTCCAACGCCTTCACTAACCTGTCAGAAATCACATCAAACTCACTACCGGGATCAAAAGAGCATGCACTTTTCGATCCCGGACGGATTGCCAAAAACATAAAAGTCGACTATGTTCGGGATGGTCTAGTGTATAGGAATGACCCACAAAAGCCACCGTTTTTGTCCCGCTTTCTTTCTTAGACTCCGGTGGAACTTTAGATGTATCTGATTTTGAATCCCCTTTTTCCTTTTGGGTGTACCTGGAACATTCAAAAAATTTATGGTCAGGACTAGAGCAAATAAAACACTTATGCTCACGACGGAGGCGATTCTTAGAGCCATATAGGATTCTTTAGGCTCCCTCTGGCGAAGACTTATCCTCCTCCCGAGAACGCTTTGCACCTGACCCTAAGGCAGAAATAGGAGGAACATGATCTCCATTGGTACGCTCTTCACGATGCGCGGGTTTAACAAGCTTGTGAGAATGACCCGCGTGGGAATCATACGACATAGATTTAAACCCCCTTTGTGCATTGATGGCCTGAGTTAATGAAAGACCCTCCTCTTCAACTTTTTCTGCTAGTTTGCAGAGGGCCCCAAAAGAAAGGTTTGCAGCTTGAAGATCCAACTTGGCTCGGATCCAACGATGGACACTGCCCATCAACTGGTCAGATTTCTCTACATCATTTTTGCCATTTGGAGACCTTTCTTCAAGACTCTTGCTTAGAAAAATCACGAACGGACTCCTTGTCTTCTTTGGGTCAATTGGTTCCATTCTGCGCGAGCAAATCTCGCTCCCAATTATGACCCAGAAACCTTTCCTTAATGAGTGTCTCAAACTCTGCAAATGTTGTGATCGGAGTTTCCTTGGGTCGGTGCTTGAGTAGATCAAGCCACCAATCCTTAGCGACCCCTCCTAAGTGACGTTCAAACAAAATAAAAGCTGAGTGTCATCATCATCTTTGGTTTTGGCAAAATATGAGTTCGAGATCCCATAACCATGCAAAGAGTTCCTCCGCATCATCCGTGGTTGCCAAATAAGGTTTGAACTCAATTTTCACATTCAGCGCCCGGTCTTAATACCAGCGACACGTGGATGTCTGCGCATCATGCGGCGGCTTCAAGCGCCGAACTTCGCCCGAAGCGAGTCCATGTCCTGAAGCTCCTGTATGCGAGCTAAAGCAGCTTCCAACTTTTCGCTGAAAATCGCATTGTCGGTCTCCAACTCCATTACCCGATCCACTCCCCCAGCGGATTGGTCCATCACAACTTGAAGCTCGATACCCAAACGCGCACAAATGGCGTGCTAGCTATACTCACCACCCAACCCACGAGCTCAAAGATGTAAACCGAATGCCCCTTGAGGCTCCCCGAGCCTCTTTATAGCTAGCAACGCTCTATGCATGCATGCAACCCCTCTTAGGGATGCATGCCACCTCTTAGGGATGCATGCATGCAACCCCTCTTAGGGATGCATGCGTCCACGTCCAGTGTCTATTGCAACAACCTTCAATTGCGTCTTCTTCAGTTGCTCTGATGATAAACACTAGTCAACCCTTTGTTGCTTAGTCTGTCTTTTCACTATTTCAATTGTCTCTGCCATTCTTTTTTCGCACGTACTTAACCCTCCTATTGACCCTAGTCCACCATCTGGTTGGTACATTGGCGCTGCAGGAGGGGTAGTGTAATTGATCTCTTCTGCTAGGCACAGTCCTTGAGTATCCCTTGGCTGTGTTTTTCTGCTGATGAATTTTTCGACCCAACACTTCAATTGCATCTTCTCGTATGTCGACAGATGCCGTATAAGTTTGCATCCCAATTTTAGAGTCCCGTAAAATATGAGCTCGAATTCTTGTCGCAGATCCATTTATTGACGTGTACCCACAAAACACACATTGCCACTCATTTTGACCAAACTCCTTCACAAATCCCCACTCTGGACCTCCCCACTCTGGACCTCTCCTTCGACCGCCAGTATTTCGACATACAATTCTTCCACGTGCTACTCAAACCCCCGTGCCCCTGCCATGACCATGCGACGCACGCGCACCCCTAGATGATGATGCATGACTACCGGCGGCGCCTGATGTAGATGCATGACCAGCTGCCATCCCTGCTGCTATCTAAAATTACTATTTCTGCTGCTCTGCTATTCCAAAAACTCCTTAATCGTCCGAACTAAAGGCCGGCATGTATATATGCGAAGAAGCAAGCTCACTACGCATATTATACATCGACGTAAGGAGGGAAGGACAGGAACCTATAGGTCTCTAAAGAACATAGTAGGAACCCAAGGTCGGAAAACTCTAGGAAGGAGTAATCTCACTTCATATATTCCGGCGTCAGGCCCCGAACACAAAACCCACACCTCAAAGGCTGACCATTTCCCAAGGAGTATGTTGACTCAACCTGGTAGTCAACGTAAGAGGTGAATTCTAGGCCTAAACACGTTTTCCTTATATATAATAATTCACCTACTCAAAACAGACCAAACAGTGGCGCAAAAACTTTTTTTCCCTTAACAAAATGCCCTAAGGGCCGAGAAATTTTTGCGTAAGCGAAGTCAACTGTTGACTTCTCTTACGCGAAAATTTCTCGGCGCCGGAAATGTTTTTTGCCGTATCTCTCGAAAAATACGTATTGCATATAAAATGTATACAGTATTGAACCTATCCCTGTCTCGGTGCATGTTCTTTCTTTTATCATCCTTACTAGAAAAAGTGCCCAGCATTGCTGGGCTTTTCTTCGAGCACAACTCTCTGGTTATGGGCATGCTTTCATTCTCAAAGCCTGAAAGAAATAGCTTCCTAAATGCTTAATGCCCTACATCAGCTGTAAAAAAACAAAGCAAAGGGGGGATTGGTGAGGGTGTATACAAAAGGCCATACATGTTTGCAGCCCTCGCAACAGGATAGAGAATGTGCCAGCGAGAACAGATCTTTATGCAGGCATAATACAAAGCTTTCTTCCTTTCAACTTTGAGAAAGCTATGACTTGGTGAACAATCGCATTATGAGAAGACTCTTTTGGTTTTTCACGGTCTAACTAAAAATCCAACAACGTTATCAGACAAAGGACAGACATAAATAGAATGTGGGCTGGTTCCATTTTCAAACTCTAGAAAGTCAGACAAACAGATGACAAAAGAAAATACAAAGATTGAATGTTCTTTCATGACTCAAGTTACGATAATACACCTGAAAACTCATTTGCAGTAGTAAATAATCATCTTTAATCATTCCTAATTAAGTGCAGATAAATAAAATTGCAATAACAGAAGCAAATAAGCATTTTTAGTCATCCCTGATTAAGTGCAGATAAATAAAATTGCAACAACAGAACAAATACCGAAGGATTTTGTTGGCAAAATTGCAAAATGAAGAGATAACAGGTATGCTGATGAAGGAGAATCCGGAAGGGCATATAGGTGCTTTTGGTTGCACTTTTCCTTGCCTGGATTTTCCTTGTGCAGTGACATTATATCAGGTCTAGAGAATGAATGAGAAAAACCGCAGAAAAAAATTGTTGTTCCTAGGAAAAAGAATGGATTGAAGCAAATCTCTGAATGTAAATCTCTTGATTCTAGAGGAATACTTAAATATACGGTTGCCGGAATGGATATCGCTGATATTAAGCCTCATTCTAATGATCTTATGGTAGAGGATACTAATGATGAGTTTGAATCGCCTCCTTGGTCTAAGAAATGGAAGGGAAAGACGGAAAACCATGGGAGCCACACAAGGCCGTCAAGAATCTGTAGAAGCCAGGCGAATTCTCCAATTATGGGTTGGGTGCTTTGACCACTCAGCCATGGATGCTAAATATATTTTATCCAAATCACTCTACTTCTCAATTGAATGAAAATAATAGTTAAAAAATTTTTTTTTATTCAAATACAATGTTAATTTTACATTAACATTATGATATTTCTATTTTTTATGTAAGCCTTTCGGCTCACGTTCCTTCCAATTTGATATCATATATTCCTTAATTTAATTGTTATTAATCTCTTTATTTATATGAACGGAAATTTGCAAAAGCTCTATTGGCCTCTGCCATTCTATGAGTCTCTTCCTTTTTACGTACAGCATTGCCATTATCTCTGGCAGCATCCATTGATTCAGAACTTGGTTTAAAAGCCATACTTCGACCTGGACGTTTTCGAGATGCCCCCGATAACCAACGAATAGCAAGTACTTTTCCCCGTGTAGATCCTATTTCAGTGGGAACTTGATAAGTGGACCCACCCACACGTCTCGCCTTTACTGCTACATTGGGAGTTACTTTGCGTATTGCTTGACGCAAAACGGATAGTGGATTGTTTTTCGTCCTTCGCTCAATATTCACCATGGCATTATAAAGAATTCCATAAGCCAATGATTTTCTCCCGTGCTTAAGAATATGGTTAACTAACATGTTGACTAATCTATTATGATAAACCGGATCAGCTTTCGCATCTCTTTCTCTCGCATTACTTCGACGTGACATGAGTACGAGAATGTAGGTACGTAGTTGCTGTTGATGGTCATAGTGAATGTAGGTACGTAGTTGCTGTTGATGGTCATAGTGATGTAGTGCTACTGGCCATGAGTTGCTTTATGATTATCTTACTATAGTTCTATCTTATCTAATATGAAGTCATTATGCATTACCTCTTTTGCCATGCAAGAATGCCACTGAAATGATGTGCCTCTAGAATTTTAGTGCTTAGGTTTCAAATGTGTCCTTTTTAGGATTAGAAATTATTCTTGCAGTGTGAACTCCCTATCTATAAGTATCCCAGCCTATTATTCTTTACAACTTTCTGTGCTTGCACTTACTGCACCACTAGATGATGTAGCAAATGTCATGAACAGCATGACATGAACAATACCAAATGTCGGAACAATAAAATGACTAGGGGCTTTAGAAAAAGTAAATAAACATCATGGGCTTTGATTTTTTGAGACACTTAGGTACGTGTGCTTAGATTGGGGGATTTTTTTAATGGAAGGAAATGTCAATCCACCCAATGACCCTTTTGACTTGCATCATGATAATGTTGGATAGGCATGTTCGTTGCCAATAAATGGTAGATAATGCATCCGTGCGTTTGTTTGCTCTTAGAAAGTTCTATGTTAACAGTAGCATCTAACCATTTTCAGGTGTCAAGTTGTCAATTTGATGACTATGTTTACTATTTTAACATGAATTAGCTTTGCCATGATTCCAGCTCATGCAATGTTTGCATTCACTGTTTTACCCTTTATTCTGAAAGTATACGTACTATATATTGTATTTTAACAGTTATCAGTTCTAATACATGACTACTTGATGACAGGCACTCAATAGTCTTTCCTTATTTTATACGCTCAGAGCCATTTGTTGTGAAATCCAGGCATGTAAATTTGCACTGTTCTTATCATCTGCATTTTGGTTAAGTTTTAGGCAACAAATACAGTTGTCAGTCTCCAAATCAATTGAATTCACCATGAAGGTCCCATTCGTTGTTCATCTCAATTTAAACAGGTGCATACTCTATTGTTGGCAACACATCTCTAATTTTGAGTTTTACATCATATTGGATTAAAAAAGGCATGTGCTTTACATTAATCGAACCATGGCAATCTGTTTCTTTTATTGAAAATAATTTAAATTTGTTATCTCTTTTCAATTATGCAAGAAGTGAATGGACAAGTCCCTTCTACATGTCTAGATGCTCCAACTAGGCTAAGAAGTTAATGCCCGGTGAGCCACTTTTGCCATTTTTTATTCTAGCTTAAGACAACAGATGAGCCTTACATAAGTACTGGCTCAGTATTTCTTTTTGTTCTGAGCAATCTGTCAATGGTGATTTTCTGTCTGTTGCTCTATTATCAAGGCTGCAGTAGCACATGTCTTTCTTCTGCAATTTTTCAAATGTGGTGGATATAGAGTGGTTGCCAAATCTTCTTTTGTATAAGTTCCATTTGTCGAGAAGTATGCTTTTGCAAATTTCCAAATGTATTAGCACCTAATCCTTGAATAGCAAAGATTATGCCCCAAAATTGATCAATCAATGATGCTGCACCTTCAACTCCAAATATGGGTAAGACAAATTTCCATATTTTGTTACATTTGGTTCCTTTCTTTTGGTTTTTATTCTATCTCAAAAATGTCATGATTAACTTTCTGATCTGATACATTCGTGTTATTAGAATGTTAATGCATGATATGGGGATATGTAGAATATTAGTAGATTGATGTGCTTTATCTCATCTTGCAACCTTGCTTTGTTTTTTCTTTGACGTATTAGGTGACACCATTGTCTTAAGTTTATGCCTGTGTAACTAGCTGAAAACATCAAAGGAACAGAGTGAGCATAAGACTATCAAGACTTTGATAGTTTGATGGGCAAAAGCCAAAGGACTTGAAACATAAGGCTTGATTTTGGATGTTGAAATGTTTAATAGCCTCATTGATATGTATAATAAATGTGAGAATCATACAAGGTCTTTGACAAGTTGTTCAATCGAATTAATTCTGCAAGAAATTAATGGAGTTATGGTGCCCGGGGGATTCAGTAGTCTTTGTAGTACGGGACATGTGCATGCAAGAAAGGGGGGTTTTTTTTACCATTTCGTATTTGTATACTTACCATTAGGGGGTTTTTTCGCCATTATCTGGTGCAAAATATATACTTTAGGGGTTAAACTAGCTTCCAAAGATCAGTATACTAGGGATGTTTTTGGGCACCCTTCGAACGCAGATGTCCATACCCCTTTATTACTAAGTGCATCCCCCGGGTTATGGTGTTTAGTTTTAGCAAGAGATTGCCATTCTCTTCTCTGTTATCATTTACATTTGTTGTGTTTTGAATGTTTGGTATATATAGCTCTAGGATTTTTAGGGCTAGCAAATTACCTCCGATTATAGCCGTGTGTATCAGATTGTACACTGCCTTTAATGGGATGTTAAATATTTTCTTTTCCTTAGCAAAATCTCCTCACTAAATGCATTTATGGGTCGTATGGAGCCCACATTTAATATAGAAGTCAGCAATAGTTATGATGTGAAGGAATTTTTACTTCCGTGTGAATTGCATGTGAAATAACCAACTACCATACAATGTTTCAATCTGTCTTGAGTGTACATCAGCTTCTATGCATTGTAATCTTCATGCATAGTAATCTCTAGCTTCCATGCATTGTAATCTCCATTCATAGTAATCTCTAGACATTTTATCGACAAATTAATTTGTAACTTAATAAACTAATAAGAAAAAGGTCAATGGTATTCCAAATGTTGTCTCTTCATGAAGTATGGGGGCATAGAAACATGTCACCACAAGTGGTATAGTAATTGTGGCGGTATAGTAACCAGAACTATCATTTATGTTATGCATCAAGAAGAAGATGGTATTGTTGTCGTTTTGGATTGTTTACTCCTTAACAAAAGCGTCTACATCACGCAGCGAATATCTACCAAAGTAAAAAATTTATGCAAGGCACAAAACAAAGACAATTATTCTTTTCAAGAAATGCGTGGTTTTTTACTAACTTTTTTGGCTTAGGTATTCTATCTCTATTTTGCCACCAAATTCTACCTCTATTTTGCCACCAAAACAAGGTGCATTTAGGATGCACATTTGTATGTTTTGCAAGACATTTGAAAATACATTGTAGACAAGACAAGGTGAAAAAAGAAAGGCCATCTTATTCAATATCCATAGCCATCTAAACTATTCCTAAACTTTTACATGATCTTAAGGGACTACATGGAATTGTAGAACATGGTGGCAAGCAAACAGAGAGACGCAAGGACACTAGTGCATCAAGAAAGGGGGTAAAAATGTTGGAGCCATGTTCATTCCTGTCACATATGCACAATGGAAATTTTTTTAATAAAGCATGTAAGTATTTGTTTTTCCTATCTACTTATGCTCCTAGCTATATAAATTGCAAGGTTCATTCTTTGTTATTTTGTTTGCAGACCCTTGCTAGAGTTGTTTAAATTGTTTAATATGAAAGATCCATTGTGTGGGTTTGAAATGGGTCTATGTTGATCAATAATTTTCAGGATTATTATATTTTTGCATAAAAAAGGCAATTTGTAATTAGTCAAACTCCTATGCGATAAGTCAAACAACAAAGACAAATACATACACAAATAATATCAAAGAAGCATCAGATTGCTACGATGCTGCTATAACATAATACACAATTCTCAAGCGCAACAATGCGGGGCATACATTTTTTAGCATAAGTTTTTTTTTTTTGTGTTTGGAGAATTGTCTTTTCTACTGACATCCATAAACTCAAAGTTAATGCATTGATGATACTGTCATTAGACATTTCAATAACAAAAATAATCACAAAAGCAAATAATGCCCATTCTTGCCAATATCAACATGTGAGGTTGAAGTTTAGGCAGCAATAAAATTCAAAGTAAAAAGACTTTGAGGTTCCAGTGCAAGCGGATTTCCACTGCATTTCATTTCCAGAGGTACTTTGTGTATCCCATTTCATTCCGTTCTCTGATGTTTTTTATCTTTCAATCCATGGCAGTGTCGTCAGTAGCATCAGCGTCACGAACTTTGAAGATTTAAAATTTTTCTTTGCGTCCAACAAATCCGTTTGTTTTATTGTGTTTTAGTCTCAGGTATAGTGCCATCTCCTTGCTTGCTTTCTTTTTGGGTGCTGCTTGATATTTTATCTTTTTTTATATGAATAACTGCTCAGGCATGATTGAATTTGGGCTTTCGAGAGAGCTCCAGTGCAAAAAATAGCTTGCCATTATTTTTTCTTTCATCTTGCTCCTTGCTACATTCTATTGAACTTGTACAGACTGATGATCAAATGCTCATAATCTTTTGGATGATTTGATATGTCTACCTGTAGATGTTGTCATCAATTTGCTCAAGCACCAAACTATGAGTGGTATTAAGCGGAAGAATATGGCATTTACATGTTATCTATTTAAAAAATGCCAGATATACATCACAAAGATTGGCAGGTTGCATTTTATTTCTAGATCCAGCTTGATTTACATTTTACCAACTTTGCATGCATTTCATATTTAAGCTTCAGGAACAATGGGTTGTCAAGCGGCTTCCATTTTCTATCTGTTTTTTGTATTGATCTGCATGGTAGCTCTTATTTTTGTAAAGCTTAGATATTCCATCTGCTCAAATCTACTGCAAATATGGCTCTCTTCCAAATCAGGCTATCTCCTCCAAATTTGACCATGAACTTTTTTATCACTTCACCTCCGGTGTTGAAGCAAATCAGGGTCCTTCTTTTCAAATCTTCCACACCTCTGATTTCATTTAACTATATAGCAAAGCAAAGGTTTGTTGCTGTCTTTATGTTGCTGAATCTGGAGTCGAATTGCAGGTCATTTTATTTTGACTTCAAACTTTTCCAAGAACCTTTCATATGGCATAACTGTATAATTTGGCACTCTACATTCCTGGCCACAGAGAGCATTTGATTCTTAAGCCAAATAGTGTATTTGGCTACAGTGAACTTACTGTCTGAGCGGCGAATATATGCCACATAAATATTGATAGTTGTTGTTATGTGCTGATACTACCCAGATAATGTTCCATGGCAATAATTGTAAGAAAGGTTTGAGCTATGGGCCCTTTTTAGCATTCAAGATAAATATTTGTGATGCTAAGATCTGGTTGTAATTAACATATAACTAACTGTTTGGATCTTATGTTTGCTCTGCAAGCCAAGGTCTAAATCATTATACACTTAAGGCTCAGACATTTTTGAAATGGTAGACTCCTTTACTCTTACAATTTCTTTTTCTTTTTTATTCCCTTTTTTTTTTTATCACTGCTGACATGAGATCCTGCTACACTAATTTAGTAAAACATGGTTTGAACCACCTGTCTCTACATGATATATTCAAAGATGAGGAACTTCTACCTACTTCTTAGCTGACTTTTTGTTCTAGGTGTTCGATAGTTTGTCTTATAGAATTCATGCCAACGCAAGCCTATAAATGATTCATTTTCAAACTTTTTTTAGCTATTACTATTTGAAATTTTGGATTTTGCAAGATGCCATAATAGCATGCAGATAATGCTTTGAGTACTGCGTGAATTTATAGTGGTGCTTTGGGATGATTAGATATGATTTTCAATTCTTTCTTACAGAATTCAACAACTATTTGTTGCAATCGAAACTATTAGCATGACATTCAAAAATAGAGTACTTTATCATTGAGAAATTCTTGAAGTCGTGCTTCGATACCATACTGCGAGCAAAGTGGGAGATGTACAATTGCATATGCAGAGTTCACGTTCATGGAATTGTAGAAAATTTGAGTATACCTTGCAATCTTGAGTCTGTTGTAACTATTATCTTCTTCATGTGCATTTAAGCAATTCAAGGATGAAACAAAAGTTGCGATGCCCATTGTTGCTTCCTTTTATTTCAGATTGGAACGATAGAGATTCATATTATATGAACTGTTCAACTTGCACGTCCTAATTATCTGTTCTTATTCCAAAACCCAAATTGTACCATGAACATAATAAAGCTTAACTGTTCAACTTTTGTGTCCTATTCTTATCCCAAAACTCAAATTGTATCATGAACATAATAAAGCGGTATGTATTAAAATTTTTATTATCATTCAAGATGTTTCTTATAGTGGAGGAAACAGTATTTGCATAGAAACGTATTTGATGAATTAGTACAATTGCAGCAGAATCCAACGTTCAGCTTCAAAAAATGATAGGGTAAGATTGCATCAATGTATCTGCATTGATTTGGTCCCATGACAGTTTTGTGGGAGAGATTAAGAATTTAGTTACAACTTGACTCTACATTGATTTGGTCCCATGGCAGTTTCATGCGAGAGTTTAAGAATTTAGTTCCAATTTTCTTGACTTTTTTAAGGCAACACAAATCATGGTATATCTTTTGGTAATTTGCCTCCTATAGTTATTCTTAACATTAGGCCCTTGATGATGTGCGTCATGTGGAGATGCATATTTAGTGTTTCATCATCACCTAAAGTACATCAATGAACTAGGACAAAATTTCGTGTTCTGGATTTCTGTACCTATTTTTTGTTATGTATTTAACTACTTCTAATGAGTACGAACGTTAAAAGTCGAGCAAAACACAAGCCAAGACATTAGCCCGGCAACGTGGGGCACACTTTTACTAGTCTACTTACTTAAATTGCATTTGGGTGGGCGTGCCCTTTTTTTCCGGCAGCCGGTGACGCCGGTGAACATGCATTTTCTGGCCAAAAGCAAACTTTTGGCTCCGGAAATATTTTGGGCAATATTTAGGCCACACGTACCGTGGCGTTGAAAAAAAAAGGTTCAAGCATCCGTTTCTTTCCCGGCCAATAAACGGATAACGTGAAAATTTCTTCTGTAGGGGAGCATTCCCCATCTCTTGGGCGTCAGTCCGGTGCCCAGGCGTTTTTCCATTTCTTGAGGCGCTTAGGAGATTTCATAGTTCTTAGTTGTTTCCAGCAAGCAAGTGCGGTGTCATCTCTGCAACAAAGCTCTGTGCAAACGTTTTTGCTTTTGCATGGCATTCAGCTCTGCTCCGGTGAGCGCACTTAGGGTATGGTCGCCATATTCCGCGCACTTAAGGGGCAAATTGGCCTCACACACCCGGATTTCACCCGTCTATCGATCCGTCAATTTATTCGAATACCTAATGTTGTCCTTAACATCTTCCCCGAAGACAATTTTCTGAAATTCGATCTCTATTGAAAGTTATGGTCGCATGAATGAAGGGGGGTCAAACGTCCCCCGTCGCCGGGCGCCTAACCACCCTTCGTGGTAGCCGAGGCCCTCGTTAGTGTGGCTTATTGCACGCCAACGCGCGTCAGTTGCCTCCTACCGCGCACCAGTTGCCACCTATCGCGCACTTGCGTGGATCTTCACGCCACACCGTCTCCCACAATAGGAATATCGGCGGACCTAGGTGCCGTATACGAGGCCTAGGTCGCCAGCTACCGATACGTATGGTACCAGCTATCGAGGTACCGCCAACGGTATTGGTTGCCTTTTTGGCCCTCTTCGTGCCAAAATCGAGGCGAATTTCTGCACTCCACCTCCAATTCTTGAGCCAAATTAGCCCGAACATTCACTGCCATGTCCGGATGAAAATTAATTCGGCTGTAAAAGCCAGATTTTTCGAAATCCTGACCCATCATTGCAGTTAAGCCTTTAAATGGAGAGATCGAGCAGGCGGTAATCCATTCCGCTCAAGCATCCGGGTTCCTCAAGCGTCGGAGGTAAGTTCTGAGCGCCTGATATGTTTTTGTTTCGAATCATGCATTGATCTTGTGTATTTTCGTGGTGTTACAGGGTTTAAGCGCCATGGATGCCAGAAGAACCAGTTATCCCGGGTCCGGCGCAGGTGGGACGTGGTGAGGGCTGGCGGATATGATCCGTCGAAGAGGGCTCGCCCTGCTCCGAGTGCTCCTTCCTCCCCTGTTAGCTCCTCCTCGACCTCAACGACTCCTAATTCCTTCAAAATTAGGAACTGTTTGGTGACCCCGGCAGAGATCACAACGGCCGTGGGTTCTTCCGTCAGCGTGGAGGTCTCGCCCGAAATCGTCTCTCAAGTTGAGCGGGCTCGTTCAGAGAATGATCTGATCCACTGCCAGATCGTAGTCACAGAAGGCGACCATGTGCTCTTCCAGAGCCCTGTAGGTTAATGACCTATCGCCCCCTTTGTACAGAAAGGCCACCCTGGACGATCCTCCCCTCCTCTTCCTTCTTGGTTTAGCTTGTGATACAGGCCTTCGAGCTTATTTTGTGCAGTCTGAGGGCTCAATTTTGTCTGATCATTTTTTTTTGTTTAATGGAATGATCTTCTTATTCTCCATCCTTTATTTGCTTATGTTCAAATTACATTTCATTGCTTATGTTCATTGCTGTTGTTATTTTTTTATGATAAATCAGTTGCAAACAGCAGAATGTGCAATAGTCTTATCACTATTTTAATCATAAATCTTGTACAACAAGTTCACTATTTTCACATATTATGTACAATAAGTTGTCGAGATACTTAATTGTCTTGGGTTTCATCCGAGTCTTCGGATACCTGTGCACATTGTCTGTTAATAGCAATGAAGTCGCATTTAATTAAAGTGGGTCAAATCTCGAAATTTGGGACTCAGACTGAAAATGGGACTCATACAAAAAAAAAAGAGGGGAGGGAGAGGGGGCACACCTTGATAAGGAGAAGGGTAGGAGGAGAAAGTGGGAAGGGCCACACGTTGAAGAGGGGAAGAGGTTAAGTTGAAAGAAGAGGCAGGGGCAGGGAGGGGAGAGAAGAGCAAAAGGGCAAAGGAGGAGGGGGAGGGAGAGGGGGCACATGGAGGGCAAAGCCGGTAAAGCAAACAGGATGGCAAGGGAGGGAGGGGCATATGGAGGGGCGAAGGGTGAGGGGGATGCAAACGGGATAACAAGGAGGGGCAAAGGGGGAGGGAGATGGCAAAGGGGATGACAAGGGGAGGAGCAAAGTCGAAGAGGAGATGGCAAGGGGAGGGGAAAAGGGGGAGAGGGGATGAATCCGAAAGAAAGGATTGTAAATAATAAAATAAATAAATATAATAAATTTAATATAATAAGTATAATACAATTAAAATTCAATAAATTATTTAATAAATACAAATAAACATAATTAATTAGATAATTTTTTCTTTTTCTTTCTTTCTCGCCCCGCGTGGCGAGAATGGGCTCACCTGTGCCTTGTGTTTCAATCGTGATGCAGCAGCCCCCTTCTTGTAGCCCTTCTATCGCCCCTTCCATGAAAGGGCCCTGTGATGAGCTCGCATCATGCTGGACCTGTGAAGAGGGTCTGGACCTGTTGGAACGTATCTGGGTAAAAGCATGGAGGTGGGGGACACTTTTTGTGTCAGCGACACATGGTGCTTAGTGGGTGCTTTCTGGGGCTATTTTCTTTGTATTTTTGAAAAATATTTTTCTTTTATTTTTTTGATATTTTTTCCTAAAACGCATTCATATTGCGCCTTGTAATACAAAATTTCAGCTTCATCGAAGTTATAGAAAAAAAGATAAAAATAAGTAAAATTTTCAATATTAGGTGCTTAGAGGGTGCTGGGCTGGCGCAAAAATGCCCCCCATCTCCATGCTTTGACTCATCTATCAATCTGGAAATGATCATTCTGCTCAGAAGAGATCGAGGCTAATTTTCGTTTTGATGCAGAGGCTTCAGAGGTAAGATGCCACGGAGAAAATTTTCGAGCCAATCTGGTACCCTGCAATATGCACTCATAAATTCTTAAAACCATCTAAATGAAAACGAAACAAAACAGCAGTGCAATTATTAATTGGTTAATTACCTGGGTTAAATACCGGTGCTGCAAACGCACGGGCCGATGTCGGATGGGCTGCTGCTTCATGCTCTGCAGTTACAGAGAGTTTAAAATGTGAGCCAAATTCTGAAGAACATAATAGTCTAAAATTTGAGAAAAAACGAGTGTTTGAATTAGGAAAATACCTGAATGAAGACGAAGAGAGAGAGTGCAAAAAATGAATGGTCACAAGCGAGGGGAGGCTAAATACAGGCGGATGGTCACAGGGTGAATGCTCATCAAAGAGCTTGATTTAATCATAAAAAAATGGGAAGATTCCAGACAACAAGAGCTGTTCATGGCCGATAAGCAGAGCCGGAAAAGCTAGCGATAAGCAATAGGATGCTGCCTCTTTGATGACGCTGGGATGGCGCTTCACCACGACGGCAGGGCTTCCTTTTCTTCTCAATAATCCGTCTGCTTTTGGCTCTCCCATCCAGCCATCCGATCTGAAAGACTGCAAAAAAAGCTTTGGATGTCCACCGGCTTGTCCTGGTAAGAAGCTTTGAAGGTAAGAAGTCCACCGTAATACTCCATCTTCCTTCAAAATCAAGCTAATTTTAGTCTTCGATCTGCAGAGGCATGGCCACAATGATCGCCCTGCAAAGATCGGCTACCCACGTTGCGGATTGACAGGCTCTTCAATCTCCCCCAAACGCTCTGTTTCTTCCAAGATTCAGCTTAATTCCGGTAGGTCTTTCTATCTTATATACTCCGATCTTTTTTACTCGCCAGATCATGCATGGTGCCTAATCTTTAGCGCAACGCGAAACACATGCAGCATTTGTGGCTGGAGCTGGAAGAAGCTCTGTAAATCCCGTCTATGTAAGACAACGGAACGAGATCACCGGAGGCAGGGTACCTGAGAATCCCTGGAGAGCAGGGTATTGGCACGGATGAGCATGGCAGCTCGGGCGGTAGGGCAGGGAAGAGTATATGCATTGCCAGCTCCAAAGACCCCGAAGATGAGCAGCAGATGAAAGGAAATGGTTCTTCGATAGCACAGCTCCGCTTCCATGCCATAGCCAGGATCTTGAGAGTTCGCCATAGCCAGCCACGATTTCGTAAGTGTACCAAATTTCTTCTTCTCAAAAGGTACGTACCAAATCTCCCCCCCTTTTCAATTTCAAATTTCGAAAATCTCCCCCCTTTTCAATTTCAAATTTCGAACTTAAGAGGTGGGAGAAAAAAAGCCAAATACTGAGAGAAAAAAACTGAATAATAGAGTGTACGTAAGAAAAAAAGAATACGGATATAGCGTGGCCAATGGGTTATTTTTCTAAGGTTAATGGGTTATTTTTCTAAGGTTAATGGGAAAAAAAAGCGGGGTACGTACCAAATTTTAAATTTCTAGGACAGGCTGGAAAAAAAAGCTGGTTACAGTAATATATTACAAACATACCATTAATTGGGCTATAATTTTATTAGTGTCGCCCATATAAATATTTGAATTTTTGTCGCAAATTGATAGCATAGTTGTGTTTATATGTGTGCTTGTATAATGATATTTTACACCTTATGTTGACCTTAGAGGTGCTAGGCATATAATTCTTATGTCTAAGATAAAAAGTTAGGCTTATGCAAGATTATAGTATACTTTAAATTAGTTCACTTTATTTCAAAGGAAATGATGCATGGCTATACTATATATTGCTTTGCATGGATCATGTGCTAGTATGCTATACTATACTATATAACGATATATTGCTTTGTATGGACCGTGTGCTAGTATGCTAATGCGTGTATTATGAAATTGTGGCAGTATAAAGTACTAATGAAGGTGTGCTAGTATAAAAATGCTAATGTGTGCTAATACTAATGTGTGCTAGTATAAAAACAATTGTTAAATACTAATGTGTGCTAAATACTAATGTGCTGTGAGAAAAACAATAAACTATGGTGTGATAGAAGAATAAACTATGGTGGAAAATTCTGAGCTGCCTTTCTCGACTCACGAGTCGAGAAAGGCCCTCAAACCTGCGTCTTTCGCTTTGAGCTGCCTTTCTCGACTCGCGAGTCGAGAAAGGCCTTCTGACCCCTAAAACCTGCGTTTTTAAGCTTTGGTTTGCCTTTCTCGATTCATGAGTCGAGAAAAGGCCTTCTGACCCCAAAACTGTGTTTTTGCTTTGAGTTTGCCTTTCATTTCGACTGAGTCGAGAAAGGCCTTCCACCCCTAAAACCGGCGTTTTTAAGCTTTGGTTGCCTTTCTCGACTTCGCGAAGTCGAAAGGCCTTCACCCCTAAAACACGTGTTTTTAGGCTTTGGTTTGCCTTTCTCGACTTTCGCGAGTCGAAAGACCTTCCGACCCTAAAAACTGCGTTTTTGGCTTTGGGCGCCTTTCTCGATTTCGTCGAGAAAGGCCTTCGACCCCTAAACCCCGTTTTTAAGCTTTGAGCTGCCTTTCTCGACTCGCGAGTCAAGAAAGGCCTTCTGACCCCTAAAACCTGCGTTTTTCACTTTGAGCTGCCTTTCTCGACTCGCGAGTCGAGAAAGGCCTTCTCACCTGTGTTTTTCCCTCTAAGCTGTCTTTTTAATTTTGATTTGGCTTGATCTGTCTTAGGCCTGTAGCATCACTTGACTAACTTGATTTTGTCTTTTGCAGTTCTTATCTCGACCAGATAGTACATGCTTGGGAGCAATGAAAAGACCAGTTCATTGAAGAAAGGTGCCGAGAAGAGGGTGGTGACATCAGTTGGACATACAAGCACGTGGCCCATGAAGGAACTCCTCATACAAATTTCTATCGTCTATAAGTTGCTCCGTGACTTGGAGAGAGCTCCACGCACCGTTTGCACTAGGTGGTTCATGTGTGAAGAGGGTGTAATCTTTGTGCCCATAGGACCACTATGGTCTCTTCACCCACTGTAATATATATTGTAATGAGCCCATTTATAAATATAAGGTGTCTCAAAACTAGTATTTTTTGGTGATTAAGTAAACAGTTTTCTTAATTTCTGTTGGAATTTGTGATCTCTTGTCTACCCACCTAAGAAAATAGAGCCAAAATGTTCAACTAAGAATCTTTTTCAACTAGAACTTTGGTTTCAATCTGTAATGAAATTCCTATGTTTGTTGCATTGTTCTTGTTCTCGACTCGCTATCAAGACAAAACTGGAAGAAAGCTTGGATGCACACTAACAGACAAAAATTCGAATTATGGACAGTTTTCGGGTCGGGGTGCTCCTTTTTGTGTAAAATAACAGGGTTCCGAAAAAAAGTGGGAATGGAATGAGTCCCACTTTAATTAAATACGACTTAATGCCAAATAAAAGGTGAACTGAAAATTATGATTGCAAGGTTACCAAACATACCTGACTATCAGTGGGTGTCGCTATGAATGAGGTCCCCTCCCCAAACCTTGGAGTTGGCTGGGTTACTCGAGCCATGTCAGCCCTCCATATCCTTGCAAACCCAACATCCATCTCCTTTGCACGACTTACAATTCCAGGTTCCACACCAATTTCCACCATCTCCCTGATAATCCTTGCCTTGTCTATTGCAGCGTAGTTCACCCATCCCTGGGTGTCCAGTCTCATTGAGTTGCCGTGAACAATATCAGCATGTTGCTGTGGAGCTGGCAAGTCCCACCTCTTCAATGGCGAATTGAGTGTGCTGATTGGGTTTGCTACAGGCCTAACTAGAGGTATGCAACCCTCTATACTTACATTATGCTCATGACCAGCATCACCCGAGCAGATATGTGTGTCATCTAAACTGCACATGACTTGCTCTTCATCAGCATCATCCAATGGTTGTGAGTTCAGGTCTACACAGGGACTAGCAGGAGCAGCAGGTTCAAGAGATTGGTCAATTCTTGGGGACGTCTGATTTACAGCAATGGGTGCCCCAAGTGGACTTAACCCTTGTCTCACCCTAAGTCTGTTCCTCACCTATAATCTTCTTGTCTTAACCTCCTCGCTCAACACCCTTTGAAAACCAAATATGGATGCCACTCTAGACATCCCCATTGGGTACATAAACTCCCTAAGCCTTGCAGCACTTGCAGCTTTCCTTGCATCAGCCAGCTTCCTCCTCTCTCTCTCCTCCCTGTTAGCTTGTGCCCTCTTGGCAGCCTCCTCCCTTTCAACCTTCCTTCTTGCAGTCTCAACCTTCCTTGCTGCCAGCTGCTCCATTTTCAATTTCTCAGCCTCTGCCCTTCTAGCCTGTTCTGCTCTCAATGCCTCACAGAAACCATCACTTGATATGTGAACTCTCCCTCCTAGATCAGGGGCAAAGCCTCTCTTCCTTGCCCTAATGGTCTGTGATGGCATGCCACATGTTTGAGACCCTCCAACATCATTGACATGCACCTGACTCACTACAGCAGCACCTTCCATGGGTAATTCATGGGTATGTTCCACATGCTCAGATTGTGGCACTTGCTCACCAGCTGGATTGTGTGGCGTTTGGTCATTTTGCACATCAATTGGGAGTTGGCCAGGTAAGGCCTCCCATAGCTGGTCATTAGAGGAAATTTGAAATCTCATTTCATCCCCATAAGAATCCTCCAATGGAATGGCTATCCTCTATTAACTGCAATTAATGCAGCACCAACAACTTCGTTGCTGTTGTTTTTCCCCCATAACTTCTGATCCACTTGTCAAAATGTTGCAACATTTGTTGCATTAGATGCAGAATGAAAAGATCTTTCCAATGATATATGGTTATGATGTATTTCAATATGGTCATATGCATTAACCTTAAAAAATATGATTTTTTGCTTATTTCTTATATATTTATATCGTAAAAGATGTATGAATGGGTTATCACTAGATAGATCTTGTGAAGACGAACCCATTGCTACAAAAAGTTTTTGAATCGGAGTTCTGGATCAAAAGTTATAATGAAAAAATGATACTACAGAAGTTAGTTGCAGCTGCATTAATTACAGGCTGCCACATAATACTGGAATGAGATATACTGAAGCTCTTCTCTTATTGGATAATTTAAAAAGCTGACATGGCATTTTAAGCATCCCTTAATGGGACAAAATGTGATCTCATTTTTCCTCTAATGGCACTTCTGCCATGTCAAAGGCCTCCACTTGTGCCATATCTGGATAATAATCTTCTCCAGCCTGCTCCTGGCCTGCTGTAATGTCTTCAACATGCACCCTCCCAAACCTGGTACATTCTTGGCCTGGCTTAACCTTCTCCTGGTCAAAGGGCCAGATACCAGTGGCTCTAAAACCTGCCTTGATGTTTTGGGGTGTGAGGCCACATGCAATTGATTGTGAAATCAATTCTGCTATCTCCTCCTTCTTTGGTTCAGCCCTCCCTTTGCTAACCATATAGGCAGCTCTATGCCTCTTGAATGCTGCCTTAAAAGGGGCAAAGCATGCCACATCTAGAGGTTGAAGTCTATGAGATGTGTGTGGAGGCAATAAGGCAAAGTGGATGCCCTTCTCTTTTGCCTCCAATATGACTTCCAGCTCTACATGACTGCCATGACCATCCAATATGATAAGGTGAGGCTGGTCTGGGGATACACCACCTGGAACTCTTGCTGCAAAATGTGACAGCCATGACTTAAACAGTTCTGATGTCATCCAAGCCGAAGATTGGACAGCCTGAATGGCACCTTCTTCACATCTTGCAATGTGATCCTGCCTCATGCGATTACCTTTAAAAATGTACATGTTGGGGATCCTGTACCCCTCAGCATTAACACAAACTAAAATTGTAACCCATTCCCTATTGTTCATGACCACCTCACTCACCCTATTCCCCTTTTTCTAGCTATGATTTTCAGCCCCTTCACTTTCCCTGCTGAATTCCGGTCTCGTCAAGATTCCATATTCTTGAGGTGGGAAGGCAAATTCTAAATATAAACCGCTTGAGCCCGGCATAGAAGTTGTCGAGGTTCTCTGTGTCATGGCACGAGCCCCCTGGCCACATCTAGGGTTTTCGGACTCCTTAGAGCAACTTCGGTGTTTGCTTAAAGAGCTTCCACCACTTAGTGCCGGGTACTCCAGATTCACCACATGACCCCCCCGCTTTAGCCATCTCTGCCTTGCCTTCTCCTTGGACAAACAGATAGTGTAACCCCATCCCTTGCTGCACGCCTGCGAAGGGGGCCCAATTGACGAGCTCCTCCTCTTGGAGAGTTGTCAATATTTGTGGATGATTTGTTTGCTTGTGGCTTGTTCGACCATATAGCCAATCCCTGATTGTGGACTCTGGTATACCAGACCTCCTAGATGCCTCTCTAATCGAAATCCCAAATTCGCTTACCTCTTCGAGGATGTCGAGCATTTGCTCTTCTGTCCATTGACCTCTTCTACTCGGCCTCCTTGGCATTGGACTGGTAACAGCACTGACCTGTGGTGCCCTCTTCTTTGTCCTGGGCGCGCAGACCCTCTTGGATGATGCCGGTCTCCTGGCACCCCTCTCAGCATCGGATTCTCTTCGTGCCCTCGTCGAAACCATGGCTACCTTCGTGCTCTTCACAGCCTCTTCTCGATAACATATGAACTATGGAAGGAGGGCTGGATTTTATGGCCATGGAAGCCATAGCCAGTGTCGGAGAATTGAAATTCGAAGAATGCAATCGAGTGCAAGCTTTGGGCGCCAAATCGTTTTAAACCCGCATTGAATTCGTTTCAAATCGGCATGCTCGAGGTTTTTTCTTCAACACGGACATGGTCATCCAGTGCACGAGTATGGTGTCCGAAGGCACGGTGGCTGGGACATTCGCTCACTACAGAGGCCACTGCAGGCACGGTTGATGGACCCTGGTGTCTCGGTTGACGGAACACCGGATAATGACACCTGGCCACAATATGACGGTACATAGATGCATATACCCATGACAGCACGACGACAACTCGCGAAAGGACGGGGGGGTTTCCGTCGCTCCGAGGTGGGGTGACGGCAGAAGGCGACCATACCCTAACCTCAAAAGCTTTGGTTTTTAAAATTTTGTATGCATCAGGTTTTGTGTACGCTGCCAAAATCTTTTTTTTTTTTTTCCAAATAGGTAACAAGGTTCAAAACAAGATCCGTTGGAGCAGGATCGCTATATCCGTAGTTGGCATAGAACACCGTTCTATGCCATGGGAATGGCAAAACGGCGTGTTGAGGAAGAATCCGTGCCTCTGTGCTGTTCATATGCTTAAAAAATGGGAAATTTTCTTGATGGCAAGAACGCAGTGCGGAACGACCGTTCTGCCCCAAATTAATCCGTTCTGAATGCAGAGCACACCAACACAGAAACTTAGCGCCAAACTCTTGCACAATACCGCTCCCGCCTTCTATAATCGGCAGAAAAATGCTCCAATCTGCTGTTGCTGCTCAAATTTTAGCCGCTGAAAGCGTTTTCTCACACAGAATGAAGCTTTGAGGTAAGATCTTCCAGTCATTCTGATCTTTGATGAAATTTAAGTTTATTCTGTCATTCCATTTATAAAAATCCGGCCCTTTTTCTTCCCCTTTGCTACATCTTATCGATCCTTCTCCTGAAACCTGTTTCTCGATTCTGTTTCATGATTTATGGGTTATGTTAGTTTCCCACTTGGTCGCCACTTGGTTTAAAGGCAGGTTGGGGAAAATCTATCCTATGATGTGCAGATTGGGAGGACCACCAGACCACAATGCCAAAGCCTTGATGATACATGGCCAGGCAAACTCGTCCCAGACCGCAATGCCAAAGCCTTGATGATACATGGCCAGGCAAACTCGTAACCAGCCATGGAGCACCAGATTATGATCCTTATATTCGGCTGTAATCCAACTTGTTTTTCACAGATTTAAGCAGATAGTGATCTCCCTATCCATTTGGGCACGCCGATGGCTGAGAGCCGGGTATGAGCAGAACCTTGGAGCTATTAGAATTGCTGGACGAATTTTTTTTCAGCCAATCTGCTCTACTATAATCCCATCTTCTTGTAGTGTATTTAATCAGGTTTCACATATTTAGCTTTGTTCCCTTAGGAGATTGTCAAGGCATGATCCCTAAAGATGTTAGAATTCTATCCAAATTTTTCTAAAACTTGCAACAGTGGAGTAGTTGTCTTCTAATTTCAGGATTTGCTAGATGAACAATTTTTAACCTTTTTGCAAAGCTTTAATGGTGCGCAAGAAGAGATTGCAGAGACCAGACATCTGCAAAACAGTGAGGGCAGGCTTACTTGAGAAGGAGGAGACACATTATACAATGACTTGGAGAGCTTTTCAGTACTCACAAAGGCATTAAAATATTCAGCTTAGAGTCCCAAGAGTCAGGTAATGCCTTAATAGAGTCCATAGAGAAGGATATAACTCAGGTTTGGTCTGGTGCTTTGGACTTCAAATTTGGTCTAGTTCACAGAATGCATGTTTCTTTGTTGGTGATTTGTAACCGCATTTGCTCATGCATTATGATCTTCAAATTGTATAGATTGTTAGTTCATTTTTAGAAAAGAAGCAAGAGCTTGCTTGCCAACAGTTCAAGCACGACTATGTTCTTTGAGCTTATGCAATATATACTTGGACAATGCTAAAATTTTGGAATGTTGTAGATAAAAACTTTGTTGTAGGTGTTTCCCATGTAAAAATATGCCTGCTAGTTGGGAACGTTTTTATGTGCCAGTGCATAAGGAGGTCGCACTAAATTGTAAATCCGTTGCAATGACAATATTCTTGCAGATCATATATGTCTAAAATAGGGATATACAGTAATGTGGATCAACCTTTGCTGTAGACCTTCAATAAAAAAGTGCATGCACTGCCATTTTTAAGAATTGGCCTGTTTGTCAGGCTTATTTCAGTTTGATTGGGAAATCAAATTCCATGGATGTTAGATGTTAGAACCAAAAATTTAGTACCAAAAATTTCGATTTGTATTCACATCAAACCATCAGAGTACACAGAACAAGTACTGCCTCCCACGAGGCTATATACATGAAAGCCACGTATACAGATAACAAGACGACAACACAAGATAACTAAATACACATGTACGCTCCGCCAGGCCAGCTATCAAACAGCCTGCACAAGCTCCCACGTGTTAGTAACATGCATAAGAGTTATCTAGTAGTGTCAATACGAAGCAAAGACTGACGACTGCAAGAACACACATATGGAATCCACCACATGCACCATAGCATCTGCCAAGCAGACACACCCCATCATATCTAGACAGTACGTCATCTAGAACCCCCGCACTGGTGGATCCAATGTAAGAGAGAAACTGCGAGCATCATAAGAACTTAGGTCGTCGAACTGTCGGCTACATCCATCACCGTCCCATACCAGTGACGGGTTTCACCTCACCGACACCAATAGTTCTTAACTAGACAAGACCCACTCATCTCATCATATGCTTGCTTAACTCCCTTGAATAAGTACGCATTGTACTTATCTCAGTATCGCTAAGATACTCTATAATGGAGCACGACTCCATAGAACTTCCGAATAATACTACTGTGGCCTGTAGACAAATGAACCATCATTCAAAAAAATTGAGAATATGTCTTAATTTTGGTACTTTTTTCCGTCCGCGTTTTTTTTGTTTTTTATTCCCCGTCCGCCATTTTTTTTGTTTTTTCTCTCCATCCGCCTTTCTTGTTTTCGTTTTCAATTTTCAAATTTCAGATTCCCGCCCGTCCGTTTTCCCCCCTTTTTTTCGTCTCCTATTCTTTTGCTCCCTCTCCTTATTTTTTTCCCTCCTCTAAATTCCCGCCCGTCCCTTTTCTTTTTACTCCCTCTTCGCTTTTTAGTTGCTTTCAGCCAGTTTTTATTTTGTGTTTCTTCGTTTCTCAACAAAGAGGTCCACGCCTCTTTTACCATATCGGGTAGGTTTTCCACGGGCTTTCCACATCGAGCTTTTCCACGGGGTTTTCCATCGAGCTTTTCCAAATCGGTATAATGTGTGGGCGCTTGGAGCACCGGGCGGATGGAACACCGGGTGGATGAAGCACTTGGAGCAATGACCCGGCACACAACAATACAATACTCTGTTATCTCTTACGGATACCGCTAGGTATACTACCAATATCTATCTCTTCTAGATATTACTGCGTTATTGCTAGCTAGACTTCGGCGGGATGGTAATAGTCCGTTTTGGAGAGAAGCCCTTGTAATTTTGACTTGATTCACGGTTGCTTGTCGCAATACAAATTCGATGTTGAATCAGCCCAAAAATGCTCAAAATCACAATTATTGAAGGGGCTTTGGGATTGGGCATGATCTAAGCTGTCAAATCCGACCTACTTTGAAGTGTTCACTTTTGCTAATTTCAAGATCAAAGCGGGGAAATTTGCTCAATTTTCGTGATGTTGCAAAAGATTAAAATTTGCTCAATTTCGTGATGTTGCAGGGTTTTGTGAAGAGCCCATGGTTGAAATCGCGCCTGGCGCGATTTGAGGTGAGAAAAAAAAAAAAAAAAAAAAAAATTCAAAAAAAAAAAAAAAAAAAATGAAAATGAAAACTTAGCCCGGTAGCGATTTGAGGTTAGCCTATTCCTTATTTTTGTCATTTTTGGACATTTTTAAGGACATTTGAGAGTGATTGTCCTTGTTAAATCGCGCCAGGCGCGATTTTGTATTTACTTTTTCCATAAAAAGTTGTTCTTTTAACTGTTTTGTAGGATGTTTTTGTTATTATTTTTCTCTAAAACTGGTTTTTTTTAACTATTTTGTAGGACATTTTAAGTATTTTGGGCAGGATAAAATCGCATCAGGAGCATTATAAAGACTCTTCACGTTTGTAAAATCGTCTGTTTTGACCATTTTGTAGGACATAAATTTTATTGTTTGTATAAATATTTGAGTTGAATTTGCATAAATGTAGTATGTTTATGTCCACAAAATCGCGCCAGGCGCGATTTTCATTTCGAAAATAAGGACTTGCTTGCAGTTAGTTATTCAAATATACTTGTTATTTTACTCTACAAATTTCGCGGTTGCGGATAATTGTGTTTAAAATATGCAATTTTTTAGGTTTTTATGTTGCCAAAACATAAAATTTTTAGGTTAAATTCCATCGTATTTTACAAGTTTCATCAAATTCAACACATGGTTATATAGCTAAAATGGCCTATAATAAGCCTATTCGGCGCGATTTTGGACCAGACATAATCCCAATTTAATTGAATGATGGTTAATGCATGACCTCGTCCCATACCAAGGCCATATACTTGTCTCACCATTATTATACGGGAGTTCTTCAAGTAACATTTGCTTCCTATTATGTTCTACCTCAAGAACACATCAAGAAGCGAGGGGTTGCTACGAGGCTTTGCTAGCTTGCTTGTTTACTGCAAGACCCATATTGCTCTTGCGGTACAACAGCGAAATCCATCGCCATCCAAGCCAAGCCGGCCTTGCCAAGTAGTACATACGGCCAAGCTTTAGAAACTGGCAACAAGGAGGCCCTTATGTTAGTCCAAAGTACTGGTTCAGAAAGAATCCCTCGGGCAATCCCATGATGCCCTCAAGATGGAGTTTTATTATTTACTAGGAATTATTATCTGAACTAAGTCTTCCTTTACTACTACAAAAATAGGTAGAAATGGCACAAAAGTGAAATTTATCCTCCGCCTTTTTACGGGGCATAAACGTCACTTTTGTGCCATTTGGGGAGCACAAACGTCATAAATGGCACAAAAGTGACGTTTATGCCCTGTAAAAAGGCAGAGGATAAATGTCACTTTTGTGTCATTTCTACCTATTTTTGTAGTAGTGCTTCCGGAAGACAAATTCTATTATGGTCAAGCATCCCTTCCAGTATGAAGGCTTACCACTAATTCCCGACTCCATCAATCACTGATTTCTTCTACTGAACCTAAACGCCTCCGAAAATTGCCCCGGCTTCTCCCTTGATCCTTTTTCTAATAGCCTTTCGGTCTGCCTCCAATTCTCGGCTGCTGTAGTTTTTTGACCTGCTTCCCTGTAACAGTTCTGGCCTGCTCTGTTGATTCTATCTCCTGCCACCGTGGCAAACCACCTGGCGTTATGGCAGCAGCCGGTTAACCCCGCAACCAGTTCGGCAGACCTTCGCTGCCCCAACCCCAGATCAAGGCTGTATCAGACACAGGGATAGGTTCTATACGTACAAAATTAAAATTCCTGACGTATAAAGTCAAAAATACGTATTTTTTAATAAAATACGTATTTAACGTATAAAAACCTCGCCGGACGGAAAAAAAAAATTTCGCGTACGCGAAAGCTTCGTGAAAGCGTACGCGAAAAATTCTTCGCGTACGCGAAATACAAAGGATCGCGACGCAAAAGTACAAATCTGACTTTCGCGTACGCGAAAGATAAGTAAAAGCGTACGCGAAAATTTTTTCGCGTACGCAATCCAGACTATTTCGCGTACGCGAAACGGGCGCGGTGTTCGCGTACGCTGTTTTTCACGTTTCGCGTACGCGAAAACGTTTTCGCGTACGCGAAACTGAAGTTTTCGCGTACGTGAATTTTTTTTATATATATGCGGCGCGGGGATTCAGTTTTTGCGCCGCAAAGAAGGTATCTTCTGCGCCCAACCTTGCAATTTGCCACCCAAAACCAATTTTTTTTTGTTTTTCTTAGTTTTTAGGTTTTTTTTTGTTGTTTTTTTGATAGGTAGGCCAGGTTAGGTCTGCAGTTAGGCCCTCGCCTGTTGCCCCCCTGCGTAAGGGGCATAACGATGGTGAGTGCCTTGTTCTGTGGGCTGAGCTTGGCCTATTTTAGAAAAAAAAAATTTAATAATAATAATTTAAAAGAAATAATAATTTAAGACTAAAATAAAAATAAAAGAAAAAGAAACCAAAAAAGAAAAGAAATTGGTTGCCTTCCCTTCAACGACAACCTTAGTTAAGTTTAGGACCTTTTTAGGGTTGCGTGTTGTCAAGAGCATAGGCATGCCCCTTGCCTGGTATTGCCGCTTTTATTTGCGCCATGCCGAGGGTGGGTGGCACTGCTGAAGCTTAAGGCAACTAGGGTCTCCCTTTATTAAGAGTATAACCCTCGCCTGACGCCGTTGTTGGCCTTGGTCACGCGGTGTCGAAAGGTGTGCGTTGTACTCTTATTAAGGGTTAGAAGAATGTTTTATTAACTCATACCCTCGTTCCTGATGGTGTCGTTGATGAAAGTCTGACACTAATATAGGAACTGGCGTATGTTTTAATAAGCATTCGATTCGTCTCGTCTTTTGAAAAAAGCGTGACCTGGGACAAGTGCAATGCATTTAAAAC
Source organism: Isoetes taiwanensis (assembly GCA_021234155.1). Classification (NCBI taxonomy): domain Eukaryota; kingdom Viridiplantae; phylum Streptophyta; class Lycopodiopsida; order Isoetales; family Isoetaceae; genus Isoetes; species Isoetes taiwanensis. The sequence continues at coordinate 2,049,000 of JAJEKV010000010.1, read as the reverse complement.
TTGCTAGCCTTGCATTTTGGCAGTAGCTGGGCTAGGGTTGCGAGCGGTCAAATGCGTTGCCACATTTGACCGCTCGCAGGAGGGATGGGCAGATGCACACTTTTCAATCCTTTCGCGAGCAGGAATTGTGGAGGGGGGTGGAGGAGCCGCGTGAAGGAGAGACAGTGCCAGACATTAACCAGTTCTTACCACCACCTCCAGGGCCGCAGGGTGATTATATTGACCCAAATGACCAATGAAAATGAGATATTACATTGTTAGACAAAGAACATTTTGACCTGTATCATTTTGTGAATGGATAATAAGGTATAATGACGGGTATAATGACGTAATTTCAAACAAGGTTTAATGACGTTATCAAAGCATTGACTAGGCTTGATATTGTTCGCTGCAAACAATATAGACTTCTCGAAATTCTTGTTACCTCCTCTAGAAAGAGCGGGCTTTGCTCTGACTCTCTTGTGTAGTCTCTCTGTGTCAATGTAGCTTAGTCACTTTGCTAGGTTATATTACACAAAGAGGCTCACAATGGGGGTCGGAGCAAAAATCGTTCGTTCTAGAGGTTGAACTTGCTATGACGTCAGAGGTGAGAGCGCACTCTAATTTCAAGCCAAAGTGGTGCCTGGGTGTTGTCCATCTATATAGCGGTTGTTAGGCACCAAATCATGCAACATCCTAACTCCTGCTATTGATGGAGAACCTTGAGCATCACTATGACTTCAAATTAGAGTACGCGTCCCCTTTGGCAAGGTGGTGGATTGTAGGTAACAAGGTTTTTGAGTACTCTATTTTTATTGTGGCAGCGGATGATATCAGCCTAGTGGTTGCTTGCGATTCTGTGGTTGCACGCCGATGGCACGCCAAATCGGCATTTGGATGCCATCAGGACCTATAATTTGTACCTCCATTCCTTTGGGTGGCACATGTCATGCAAACCCATTTGGGTATTCAGAGCATGTGCCACCCAGAGGAATAGATAGAGTACAGATTATAGGTCCTGATAGCATTCAAAGCCCAATTTGGCATACCGAAGTTATTCCCGACTTGGGTACTGAAGTACCTTGTGAACCTTCTGATGGATCAGATTCGTCCGGGCTGGTCTGAGGCTGTTTGGCCCCTTCGCATGCGTAGATTACTTCTCATCAGCAAGATTCTGGCGCACGCGAAGAGGCAACCAACAACGGAAATCGAGACGGGTCTGATCCGAGGAAGGATTTCAGGGCACTGCAGTTACACATGAATGAAACATGAAAGAAACATAGAAAGAACTATCATACATGAACGAAACATTTGTGACAAAAAATTATAACCAAAAACTTCTTTTTTATTAATAGTACCAGGGACGGTTACAATAGTATGAAAATCCTCAAGACCAATTACAACAGACTGAAGATACTCATCACATCATTTTTCTAGGCAGCGCCTTCTTCATCAGTTTTATCATTCGCAGTTCCATCCTCTTTTGCCTGGGGACCTAGGTTCAACCTCCGATGACCCTTTCCCTTAGTGAAACGTCCTCGAGACGTATTTCTTCTAGCTCGTTCTCTGTTTGTCAAGGTAAAGCGCGAAGGTGAGTCCGCTGGATTACGTAGGCCAGTCAAGTCATCAACTGCATTGCTCGAACCTGGCCTTTCTGTATCAGACTCCTCGGTATCCTCGCTGTCGGCTGATCCGTCTGAGAATATCATCTTTGTCATCAACGAAGTGGGTACGTTGAATGTCTTCATCAACATGGCTTGCAGCATTTATTGCAAGCATCTCGTCCTCATTGTCTTCGAAGCTGTCCTCTTCCACTTTGGAATCTGCATCCATGAAAGGAAACTATAGCTTATCGATTGCGGATGTACCACTGTTACGATTCAATAGCCGCCAGTTTGAGAAGTTGTATACACGTTTGTCTGCCTTCTTATGTAGCAAGCGATTGCGGGTGACGCTGTGTATGTACTTATAGGCACTCCAATTCCTCTCACTTGCACTATTGGAAGATACCAAAGAGAGGATAGTCATTGCAATTGCCTGCAAGGTATCAGTAACTTGCCCATGGGCTTGCCACCATGCATAGAATTCCATATTTGGTTCCTTCTTATGACTCTCCAGTGCGTCGTGAAGCTCTTCATCTGCCCACCTTCCACTCAGGTTCTGGTATTCAGTTAACTCGGCAATGAAAAGCTTGTAGTCCGAGCTGTTGGGATAGAACATTTTTGAAACCTTCTTCAACGAGCCCATCACTTCTTTATTTGTATGCTGGTCCATATCGTGGCTGTGTGGGTCTAAGGCATGCGCGGCGCCATGAATATCGTTGTATGACTTCTTCCATTGTTCATTGAAGTTTCTAAGTAGTGCTGCGCCTTAGCATTGTCAAATGGCGCATTGGGGCCATCACGTTCTAGGAAGGATTGAATGGAGTGCCAACACCTCCAGACCTTTCCAGTGCTTGCCTTCGAAGAATCAAGGGTTTTGATGACATGACAAACAGGTTGCATGCACCTCACAACATTTTTTACACCTTTTCAAAATGTCTCCCGCCCAAGCATTTCTCGAAGGGCAGCAGCTTGTTGTCGGCGTTTGGCAGCATTTTTCCCTTTCTGCCTCCTTTTCCAATCAAAAAACTCTGTATGATTAAAGGTTGAGATAATCCAATCATGACACTTCAACACTCTTTCAAGACAGATGTAATTGGAACCAAACCGAGTTTGCCCAGGATTCATGAGTGCTAGGCTCTTCTGACGCAATGACTTGTAAATGGCATAAATTGCCGGCTTCTTTGTGATGAATTTTACAAGCCGACGCGCTTTCTGAATGGGATCTTTGAACCACGTGTGCTGTGAGAACCAGTCCTTCAGCAATAGGTTCAGGCAATGGCATTGGCAACTAGTAGCATGCAACCCTGAAAATTCAGACTCCAATAATTCACCCGCTAGCTTGCAATTAAACGCGTTATCCATTACAACTTGAAATATTCTCTTCGGTCCAAAACTTTCTATCACGGCCTTTGTTTTCTGAAAAATCCAATCTCCGGTCACTTGGTCAGTTTTGGTTTCTACGATTTTCAAAAATACTTCACCCCCTAGATACACGATCATGAAATTTATAAGATGGTCCTTGCTTACATTGCTCCAACCATCATCAGTCACTAATGAAGCTGGCCGCGCTTCAGTCACACGACACAACTTCATCTCCACCCTCTCAACCATTTTTCCATGTATTTCATCAACCATTTTATTGTTGGCATGCTTGTATAAAGGCAATCTAAAAGCCGGTCCTGCTTTGGCAACTTCCTGGAAGGCTTCTTTCATTGCTTTGTGCTCCAAAATATGTGGAGACAACCCAACATATAAAAATGCCTCTACAACCTTCAGTTGCGTCTTCTTCAATTGCTCTGATGTTAAGCAACTGTTGCTTCGTATGTCTTTCCACTATTTCAATTGTCTCTATCATTCTCTGTTCTCCCGTGCTTATACCTATTGACGCTTAGTCCACCCCTCGATTGGTATCTTTGTCCCCAGGGGAGTGGTATAGTTATCTTCGTCTGCGCTCTCGCCGCCTTTGCTCTTGAGTATTCAGAACTTCGTCTTTTTCTCATATTATTCTTCGTTTTGCGTATCGCATTTAGTCGAGACAATCTCTCGATGGCATCCTTTTCGCAAGTCGGCAGGATGCGATTACAAGTTGCGACACCCGGCGTCGTTCACGTAAGATGTGAGCTCGTATTCGTGTGGCAGATCCATTTACAGATGAGTAACCACAAAAAATACATTCCCACTCATTCTCACCAAACTCTTCACAAACTCCCACTCCGGGCCTCTTTTTCGACCCGCAACTCAGTCATCGCGACCACGCACGAAGTTGCGGCCCCCCGGGTGGCCCCGCCACACCACCTTGAGCCCTCGCACCTCTAGAGGTAGATGCATGACCCATTTTGCGCACCTCGTGAGGTAGATGCATGACCAGTAGCCACCATTGCTCGGACCCGGCTGACAATGTCTCTTAATCTGACTCCTTGATTACACGAACTAAAGGAAGACGTATATATGCAAAGGAGCAAGTTCACAATGCATACGTTACGTCGACGTTTCGTGCGAGAATCAAGGGGGGTTGGACGGGACCCTATAGGATATTCTATGGAAGGATGTGAACCCAAAAATTTTGGAAACCACGGGGCGGAGTGAACTCACGTTCAAAGATCCAACGTCGCTCGCGGACCGAAAAACGACACCTCAAAGGCAAACCGTTTCCCAAGGAGTATTTTGACTCAACCTGGCGGTCAACGTTCGAGGTGAATTCTAGGGCTAATCACGTTTTTCTTATATATACTATTACAGTGCCACAAAACAGGCCAAACAATTGGCGCCAAAGATTTTTTGCTTAGTAAATGGGGCAAAGCAAAATTTCGAAAAGACGTGCGTGAAAACAACTAAATTGGCGCGACGCTGAAAGACCCTTTCGGCGTCGCGCGAAATCTTCGAACGCAGCGACGTTGCGAAGTTCAAATTTTTTCGCGTATGTGAAAACAACTAAACCGCGTACGCGAAAAAATGTTCGCGCAGACGCGATGGCGTTTGTTTTCGAGACGCTGAAAAAATTTTAATTTTCAGCGTCGCGGTTCTAAGGTTTCGCGCAGACAGCGAAAAATTTTCAGCGCAGACGCGGTTTAGTTGTTTTCAGACGTCGAAAAATCTTCCGACGCCGGAATTGTTTTTTGACGTATTTTTTGCGTTTTATACGACAAATTTGTGCCGTATCATACAATTCATACGTATTCCGTACAAAACGTACAGCGTATTGAACCTATCCCTGATCAGACAGCCGTAGGTGGCACCACCCACTATTCTGGTGCTCACCTTTTTAACCTAAGGTTGTTTCAACTATATAGGCATTTTAACCCTTTAACTTAATGTCACATAACTATTGCCTTGTTAACATTTATTCAAGGGAATAAATCCTAATGGTCCAAGTTATTCACCATGACCATTATAACAAGGCACACCATTCCCTAGTGTCCCAGGCCATGTGTACCATACCACCTTAAGCTAGACTAGGGGCGTATGCGACCACAACCATCTATGGCCATAAATACCATATAACATTTCGTTATGCCAACATTCAAATGCATGCATGCAAAATTTCAAACAATGGTCTGTAAAAATATTTAGGCATAACATTACTCCCCCCTGGGATTCTTGTCCTCATAAATCGGCTCCAGACCATTGAGCCATAATATCCGGATATTGAGTCATGAAACGACGACTCTCCCACGTCGCCTCTGAGACATGTCTATGTTTCCATTTCACCAGAAATTCCATCTGGTCTCTTTGGCGGATCCGCACTATCCGGGAATTCAATATTCTTTCAGGGATAGGGATTCTATCCAACTCCACCATGTGTTCCTGAGAAGGCACATCATTCGCAGCTTTCCCCAGAGCTGGTCGCAACTGGCTCACATGGAAAACTGGATGAATGTCCATATTCGGTGGAAGTTGCAACTTGAAGGCAACATCACTATATTTCTTCAAAATCTTATAAGGACCACTGTATCTTGGGGAGAGCTTTGGATTCTTTCCTGCAAGCAATGGCAATATTGCTTTTCTTTTCAGATTTGCAGGGAAGACTACACGAAGATACACCATCTGACCCTCATGCAGCTCGATCGGGGCTCTCAAAAAATTGGCACGTGCCCTTGCCCGATCCTGGGCCTGTCTCATATGCAATTAACACAACCCAAGTGTCACATCCATGCCTTCAAGCGTACTTATAGCAGCATCAGTTTTTAGCCCTTCAAAACCAAGCGATACAGGTCCTCTGGGATTTCTCCCAAACATAGCCACAAACGGGCTAGTTTTGATGCTCTGTTGGAACCCATTATTGTAAGCAAACTCCACAATTGGATGAGTCCTCCCATCTGGATTGCTGAGTGGCCACATAAGATCTCAACATATCCTCCAGAATCTGATTCACTCCTTCAGTTTGCCCATCTGTTTCCAGATGATCTCCACTAGAGAACTGAAGAGTGCATTTTAATGCAGAGAATAATTCACGCCAGAAATTCCCAGTGAATTTCACATCTCGATCGCTTACAATAGCTTTGGGTAATCCAAAAGTAGGAAATACATGCTGCATATAAGCCTTGGCCACTGCCAAGCCTTTAGCATTCTTCGTCAGAGGTATAAAGCGTGCATACTTCGTCAACCTATCCACAATGACAAGTATCTGAGTAAAGTGATGCACAGTATGAGGCAATTTCACAATGAAATCCATAGAGACTTCACTCCAACTCTCCTCTGGCACAGGCAGAGGTTGCAACAGCCCTAGAGTTTTGCCTCGACTTGCTTTAAACTGTTGACAAGTTTCACAAACTTTTACATATTCCTGCACATCCTCTTTCAAGCTAGGCCAGTAAAACATTCTCTTGAGCGATTCATAGGTGTTCCACTCACCTCCATGCCCAGTATAAGGTGCATCGTGGAATTCGCTCAATACTTACTTTCTCAAAGTGTCCACAACAGGAACATAAATACGTCCCTTATGATACCAGAGTCCATTCTGGATATCCCAAGCATCAAGTAACTTGGATAGATGCTGCATACTTAAGATATAGGCATCCAAGTCATATGTTTGTCGAATCTGTGACACCAAAGCAATTTCACATTGAACCATCACATTTACTTCCCGAACCCTAGAGAGAACATCAGCAACAAGATTCTTTTTCCAAGGAAGATGTTCAACATGAAAATGAAATTGAGAAAGAAAGTCCAACCATCTTGCTTGCCTTGGACTTACCTCGGCCTAGCTTTGCAGGAATTTCAATGGTTTATGATCGGTGTAGACCACAAACTCACACTTATTGCGGAGATAATGTTTCCAAACTTTGAGCGCATGAACCATTGCCAGTAACTCCTGCTCATTGGTGGAATAATTCTTCTCAGCAGCATTGAGTTGGCGACTTTCATACGCCACTACTCTACCATCCCACATGAGAACAGCACCAATGGCATAACCACATGATCCATGTAAACCTCATAACGTTTACTCATGTCTGGAATCAACAGAATAGGCGCTGAGGTTAGCAACCTCTTCAGCATATCTATTGCCTGCTGCTGCTTCACCGTCCATTGCCACTGGACATTAGTTTTCAACAACATAGTCAAAGCAGCCGCAATCTTGGCAAACTTCCAGACAAACCTGCGATAATAGCTGGACAATCCTAAGAAACTACGCAACTCAGATACATTCTTTGGCACATGCCAAGACTGAATTGCCTCCGTCTTCTTAGGATCTACAGCTACACCTTCAGCAGATACAATGTGGCCGAAATATTCCACCTGTGCTTTCAAAAATTCACACTTTGATATTTTTGTATACAACTTATGCTGTCTGAGCAGAGTTAGCACAGAGTGCAAATGATTCAGATGCTCCTCTAAGGTTTTGCTATACACCAGAATATCATCTAGAAATACTTCAACAAAAGTATCAAGACATCCTGCAAAAACCTCATTCATCATTCTGGAAAAAGTAGCAGAAGCATTCGTTAGTCCAAAACGCATCACCAAAAATTCAAAATGGCCAAAGGTGGTCCTTAAGGCAGTCTTATGCACATCCGACTCCTTCACCCTTATTTGATGATAACCACTGCGCAAATCCAACTTAGAAAAATATTTAGATCCCGTTAATCTATCCATAATCTCGTCAATTCTAGGCAAAGGGTACCTATTCTTGATCGTGATCTTGTTCAAGACACGATAATCAATGCACATCCGCATTGATCCATCCTTTTTCTTGACTAGAATGACAGGAGCACCATAAGGGGATTTGCTAGGTCTCACAAACCCTTTGGCTAACAGCTCATGAACCTGCTTCTTTACCTCCTCTTATTCCAATATGGACAATCTATAAGGGCTATGAAACACGGGTTTGGATCCAGGCTCTAAATCAATCTCATGTTCAATCTCTCTACTAGGTGGAAGACCTTCAGGCAGTTCCTCAGGGAACACGTTCTGAAATTCAGATAACAGATCCTGCAACTCTTTTTGGCCTTTGGAATTTCTATGACTTCACTATCAGCACTCATATGATAGCACTCAAAAGCAGGATAACATTCATCGATAAATAGAAGAAAACATTGATTGGAAGATTTATGTACTAGTTTCTTGACCTGAAGCGACGACACGATCTTGGAAGCTCCCATCAAAAGCCTCCCCTGCAGATAGATCTCCCGTCCATCGTGCTTCAGTGTCACCTGGTGAGTGTTCCAATCTATTGCAATAGGCTTAACCCGCTGCAACCACGTTATCCCCAGCACCACTACCAGCCAACATCTAAGAGGTCAAAATCAAGCTTCTCTTGGTTCCTTGAATACACAAGGACACCCCAACAGCTTTACGATCCTCCACCTGAGAATCGTTCACAAAAGGTCCATCTACCTTATACTTATTAGTCTTTACACAAGGTAGGTGCAGTTCTTCCACCAACATAGAAGATATAAATATGTCAGAAGAACCACAGTCCAATAACACTACAACGTTTCGGCCCATAATTCTGCCCAAGAATCTAATCACCCATCCAGCAAACATATCCATGATGTCCTTGCTTGCGGGCTTATCCAGCGTGCATAGCTCTTCCATGGCAATGGCTGAAACCATCTTAAATTCCAATACTTCTTCAGCCTTTTCAGTCATGTTTGCTTTCTTATTATCAGCTTTCTTGTTCTGTGGCTGAGAGCATTCACGACTAATGTGCCCAGGCTCTCCACACCTATAGCAGAAAATCCACTTCCTGGAACCACCGGGCTTAGAGTCCGCCTTACGCTTTTTAGACTCTCCACCTGCAGACTTAGGCTTAGGCTGCTCAGACTTTTCAGACTTTTTCTTCTTGAAAAACCTGTTTTTCTTCTTCGAGAACTTACGGGACGTCTTCTTAAAAGATTCATCCTCTTCCCCAAGTTGACGAGCCAACATCGTTGCTCTCTCAAAATCCTCGGGCTTCAACCCGATTATCTGCTTCTTGAGAGCAACACTGGATAGCCCACCTAGGAAGAAATCAACCTGCCGAGCCTCAGACAAGTCTCCAACCCTGTAGATATAACCCTGTACCTTATTGATATAAGCACTAAGAGAACATGTCTGTTTACAGTACCGCAACTTCTCAAGCGCATCACGAGCATCATACTGAGGGGCATACTCCCCAATAAAGTACTTTCTGAAATCAAACCAGGTATTCACCTCCTTCTTCATAGTAGGGCCATTCCACCAACTATAGGCGTCCGATTTCAGCCGCATCTGTGCAATAAACAACCGCGCCTTATCCCCTTAATTGGTAGCCTCAAAGAAGGTCTCAAGCTTGTCAATCCAAGCCATAGCCTCCTCAACAGTGCCCTTACCATTCCAATCCGGGATCTTTGTGCGCTCGAGACTGCGGATGTCCTCCTTGCTCAATCCAGAACTCTTCAGTGACTGCTCCACAGCAGCATTAGTACTAGGTACATCCGGGTCAACCACCACAACTGCCAGAGACTTCCCTTTCTCCGCAGACTTACCTAGGCCATCCGTGCCAGCAAGGGTTTCCAATACAGTTCTCATGGCAGTCTGAGTGTCCAATACTGCCTTGAGGCTCTGCTGCACTCCCAGCAAGTCCTCGCCCCACTTCGTCTGCATGGTTTCCAGGTTCTTCTCGGTTTCCTATACGCGAGTAGCTAGCCCTCGTACATCAGGTTCCTTCTCCATAGGAGTCGCCTGTCCTGCTACAGTGTGTGCGCATGCACTAGTCTCGCCGTGCTCCATCTCAGCTACTCAAGGTCCAAGCCGCAACTCAGGCTCTGATAGCACTGTTACGAACCAAAATTTTAGTACCAAAAATTTTGATTTGTATTCACATCAAACCATCAGAGTACACAGAACAAGTACTGCCTCCCATGAGGCTATATACATGAAAGCCACGTATATAGATAACAAGACGACAACACAAGATAACTAAATGCACACGTACGCTCCGCCAGCTATCAAACAGCCTGCACAAGCTCCCATGTGTTAGTAACATGCATAAGAGTTATCTAGTAGTGTTAATACGAAGCAGATTGACGACTGCAAGAACACACATATGCAATCCACCACACGCACCATAGCATCTGCCAAGCAGACACACCCCACCATATCTAGACAGTACGTCATCTAGAACCCCCACGCTGGTGGATCCAGTGTAAGAGAGAAACTGCGAGCATCATAAGAACTTAGGTCGTCGGACTGTCGGCTACATCCATCAGCGTCCCATACCAGTGATGGGTTTCACCTCACCGACACCAATAGTTCTTAACTAGACGAGACCCACTCATCTCATCATATGCTTGCTTAACTCCCTTGAATAAGTACGCATACTTATCTCAGTATCACTAAGATACTCTACAATGGAGCACAGCTCCATAGAACTTCCGAATAATACTACTGTGGCCTGTAGACAAATGCATGACGTCGTCCCATGCCAAGGCCATATTATACGGGAGTTCCTCAGGTAACCTTTGCTTCCTATTATGTTCTACCTCAAGAACACATCAAGAAGCGAGGGGTTGCTATGAGGCTTTGCTAGCTTGCTTGTTTACTGCAAGACCCATACTGCTCTTGCGGTACAACAGCGAAATCCATCGCCATCCAAGCCAAGCCGGCCTTGCCAAGTAGTACATACAACCAAGCTTTAGAAACTGGCAACAAGGAGGCGCTTATGCTATTCCAAAGTACTGGTTCAGAAAGAATCCCTCGGGCAATCCCATGATGCCCTCAAGATGGAGTTTTATTATTTACAGGGAATTATTCTCTGAACTAAGTCTTCCTTCCGGAAGACAAATTCCGTTATGGTTAAGCATCCTTTCCAGTATGAAGGCTTACCACTAATTCCCGACTCCACCAATCACTGATTTCTTCTACTGAACCTAAACGCCTCCGGAAATTGTCCCGGCTTCTCCCTTGATCCTTTTTCTAATAGCCTTTCGGCCTGCCTCCAATTCTCGGCTACTGTAGTTTTCCGGCCTACTTCCCTGTAATAGTTCCGGCCTGCTCTGTTGATTCTATCTCCTCCACGTGGCGTTATGGCAGCAGCTGATTAACCCCGCAACCGGTTCGGCAGACCTCCGCTGCCCCAACCCCAGATCAAGGCCGCGCACTTTATTGGCTCCCGAAACCGAGTTCGCGAACCAATCGGGTTCGCTTAGGCGAACCCGAAAAATTTGCCCGGGCGAACCCGGCGGATTCGCCCAGGCGAACCCGGTTGAAGACGTGGCGGGGCGGCGCGGTTACGTGGCATTGCTGCCGGGTTCGCCCAAGCGAACCCCTAACCAGGGTTATCTGCGTCGATGGCAGCAGAAGGCAGCGGATGGCAGGCGCCCTACGGGGTTCGCCCAAGCGAACCCACCTGTGGGGCCGTACCCAATGGCAGGACTTACCCGATGGCAGGCCGGTTGGCAGGGCCTGTACCCGACAGGGGGCTTAGGCGTGCCAGCCGGGGCTCCTCTTTTTCTCTCCTTAGGCGCAAAAATTGTAGCTCCACAAATCTGCTCCTTCGATCCGGCAGCCATGGTTTGGATTAAATTCTTCCGAATTCATTCCTGTTTTTTTTCGTTCCTGTCTTGCAAAATTTGGCGTCGAATTGAGTCTTTTTTTCTCTTGAAATTCTGTTTTCTCTAAAGCTTTTGCACAATCGGCTATGGTTTTTCTTAGCTGATCGATCGGTTCTGGTTTTTTTTTTTATTTTTTTGTGGGTTCTTCAGGTTGGGTATTCAATTGCTTCATCGCAGAAGCTGGCTTGGCTGGAAGCTCTGCTTACAGAGAAATTTTTTGTGCCTTGCAACAAGCATGCGAGCTTGAAGAAAAACGAGGATTGCAACAAGCATGCGAGCTTGAAGAAAAACAAGCATGCGAGCTCAAATTATTCGTATTGCTTATGCGCTTGTTTTATGCTTTCCAGATTCGAAGATATGTGTATCACGATGTAATTCGGCTCCAAGATATACAGAAATTGCTTGATTGTGGGCAAGTACAAGTTGATTCTTGTGGCTTTATATATAAATTACGAAGAATTAGGGGTGGTAATCCAGATTTCTAGAGGTCTTGCATTGAAAAGATTGAAAAGAGGGATTAATTCCGGCACTAAATGTTTCTGGCTATGGCGGAATTATGCAGCCCTATATAATAAACAGTGCAAAGGTAGTTTTTCTGAATCAAAGGCCCCAACAAAGGCCCACAAAATCTGTTGGAAATGCATGCCGGACTTGCGAAAGAAGCTTGCAGGATTTATACCACTACTGCTCTGTTTCGTGCAAGGCATGTGCAAATTCAAACCTCATGGGGTTCGCTGAGGCGAACCCGGGGCCATTTACTGTCTAGTACGAACTCTGCCATCATGAGCTGTCATAGCATTTAGTGGCCCCCTCCGCCGGTGGGTTCGCTTGGGCGAACCCGACAGGGGCTATTAAATGCGGATGGGGGTCGATTAAATGCAAGTGGGGGTCGCCAGCAAACCGCGGTTTGGGTTCGCTTGGGCGAACCCGGTGGATGATGCCACGCCGGAAATGCACCCGCAATGCTCCCGCCACGTCAGGGGTGCGGGTTCGCCTGGGCGAATCCCGCGGGTTCGCCTAGGCGAATTCTTGGGGTTCGCTTGGGCGAACCCCATTGGACGCCCAAGTTCGTTTCGGGAGCCATTTGAAGCACCGGATCAAGGCTGTATCAGACAGCCGTAGGTGGCACCACCCACTATTCCGGTGCTCACCTTTTTAACCTAAGGTTGTTTCAACCATATAGGCATTTTAACCCTTTAACTTAATGTCACATAACTATTGCCTTGTTACCATTTATTCAAGGGAATAAATCCTAATGGTCCAAGTTATTCACCATGACCATTACAACAAGGCACACCGTTCCCTAGTGTCCCAGGCTATGTGTACCACAACGCCTTAAGCTAGACTAGGGGCGTACGCGACCACAACCCATCTATGGCCATAAATACCATATAACATTTCGTTATGCCAACATTCAAATGCATGCATGCAAAATTTCAAACAATGGTCTGTAAAAATATTTAGGCATAACATTAGACATGAGAACTTGGATCTAGAAGTTTGAACTTGGACATTTATTCTTTATTGATGGATCGCAGTTGAAAAAACAAACACGTTGTGGATGTCAGGCCAGGATTCTCTGCAACTGGTATAGAAGATTTAGCAACTTGGATCATATTGACTCTTGGGAGAAGCCAAAATGGGGGTTCTGCTGCAAGTACTTCATCTTCTTCAAGGTCCAATAGAGTAGGCACTTTTTATAATCTTTCACGCCAAAGACTTAGTTTTTTAAATTCTAGACTATGGATCTCCATAGAATTTACGATCACTATAAGCCAATTGAGGATGCATCTATTATTATGCTATCTCTATCTCGAGATAAATAGCCTTAGGCACCATTGAATGTGTGAGTTGCTAGATATACGGTTGGATGTCTGGCTACACTACCATTATTTTATATTGGCATTACATGCGTTGGAAATTTTTAAAACATGCATTGGAAAAGTTTAAAATTGCTTTGGACTGCTTCTTTGCTATTGTGGTGTTGTGGGCAAGGAATGGATATCTAGAGGTTGTTCTTCATCAGCTGAAGCTCCAAACGTATAAGTTACACAATGTTAGTTTCTAAGATGACAAATCCATCTAATCTGATCTATGTTTCTGTAAAGAAAACTAATTATATGTGTCTTGGGCCTATGGAAATTGTGTTTTTATTTGTCTATGAGGAGGACAAACTACTTACATCCAATAAGGTTCCAATAAGGTATGACACATTTGGGAAAATGAATTCTCACAAAACCAAAAAGTCTGTGTAGTGCAAAATGTCAAAATATGAACAGATAGACCACACTACAAAAGAGCAGAAGCAGCTTGCAAAATATATGCAATGGATTGCATCCCATTCTACTAGCAAGAAATCAAGCAAAACTCTGAAGATGAATAATCACATACAAATCACATGCTCGTAAATCAGGAGGTTCATCCTCATCATTTTCAATTATTTCTTCCATGGAAGATGCACTCTACAATAGATAAGCTCCTTCAAAAAGCAAGAGTGAGAGGGAGAGAATGAGGAGACGTACCCCTCCTCTTAAACTTACACAATAAATCTTGACCATTTATCTTCAAGCAATCTTTCACCATTAGATCTTCAATAACCAACATGCCCATTGAGATCATGCCACTTCATCACAACTCCAACCATTGAAATGGACTTTTATACGCCTTCAAGTCCAATTACAAGTGCCCATTCCACAATATCCAATAAACATAGTACTCTTCTCCAACTTCAACAGATTAATCGTCAAACATACATCAAATATCACAATGTAGTGCAAAATGTCAAAATATGAACAGATAAACCACACTATAGTCTGACTAAATTTAAATTTTACTTGGCAATTGTAATGTGTTCCAATTTCACTTAGGTCAATTTCATAGTGTTCTGTTACGGACTCATCAATAGTATTTTATCACATAACAATTTCCCTTACGAGGACATGTTAGATTTAGGGAACACAGAAGAGATAAGACAATAAGAATAGATTGGACTGATCTTGGTGAGAATAGCCCTTGCCATAGCATTACTGATGTATGCCTCCAAGAGACGTGAACAGACACAGGCGCAACTCATAGCCAAGAGTCACGATTGTGGCTCTTGGACTGGATCGGTGAGATGTGCATGCAGTGCCACCTAGATATGCCATGTGGACATATATTTTAACACTTCGACTGCACTAATGCACACCTGCTAACTAAAATTCTACACAGAAAATTTAAAAACTGTATTAAATTATAATACTAACCACAAATAACCACTCAGCACTTAGAACTCCCACTGGTTTAAAACAGTCTGCTATTGTTCTTGACGTCAGCATGATTTTCATCTTCTTTCTTTCTCTACACATGGCAATGAGATGACCTGGTTTCTTGTAATAAAAATAGATTCTCTCTCTTCTATTCTTTGATTGTGCCATAAAAGCTGATGCGGCAGGATCTTCCTTAGTCTTCTGCCTTGCATCTTTTTTAAGAAGAGCTTGGATGACATCTTGAGGTTTCAAATCTTTAGTGCTCAACAGATTAAAAGATAGTATATCATAGATGCTTGAAAACACTCGTAACAATATTGCCAATCCTTCATCGTCACCAATCGGCGAACCTATGGCTGCTAATTGCTGTTGCAAAGACTTATATTCACTTACAAAAGTCACAACATTGCTACATGTAATTCGCAAATCCAACAGCTTGCTGCGCAGGACACCATAGTTGATTTGCCTTTGTCTCCACAAATGCCCTCCAGAAAATCCCAGATCTCCTTCGAAGTCTTGCAATCTAATACAGTTGCGGCCAGATTATCACTGAGGCATTGTTGAAGTATAGCCCTTGATCTTGCAGCTCGAATCTCACACCTAATTGCTGCATCTGCATCGATTGGCCTTGCTTCATTGCCATCCACTATCTTTATCAAATCTCTCTCTAGCACAGGGATAGGTTCAATACGTTGTACGTTTTATACGGAATACTTATGAATTGTATGATACGGCACATATTTGCCGTATAAAACGTAAAAAATTACGGCAAAAAAAAATTCCGGCGTCGGAAGATTTTTGCGTACGCAAAACCTTCAGATTCGCGTACGTGAAAGTGTTTTCGCGTACGGAACCAGTAAAAACTGCGTACGCGATTTTTTTTTTTTTTCGGGACTTTTGCGTATGCGAAACCTTCTGTTTTGCGCGGTTTTCAAATTTCAAAAAAGAAAAGAAAAAAAATCGGATTTGAAATTTGAATTTCGCGTACACGAAATCGTATAAACAGCGTACGCGAAATTTTTTTCGCGTACGGGAAACAATATAAAGCGTGTAGCAAAAAAAATAAAAAATAAAAAAAATCGCGTACGCGGTTTTTACTGGTTCGCGTACGCGAAAAAAGTTTCGCGTACGCGAATCTGAAGGTTTCGCGTACGCGAAATTTTTTTTTTTCCGGCCGGCGACCTTTTAATACGTTAAATACATATTTTATTAAAAATACATATTTTTTAATTTTATACGTACAGAACCTATCCCTGCTCCAGCAATAGAGATTTGACTCTTATCTTCCATATATAAGATCTATCCCCATGAAATTTCTCCACCGAAATTGGAGAAGCAATCTGATAGCTTGTAGCAGCCATGCTTCTTTCCTAAATCAGAAATTTATTGCTTGCTAATCTGCCCATAATCCATTTCGTTTTCCCTAAAGGATGCTTGCTTCTCAAGAACACCAAAATCTCTGCTCCCACTGAATCCTTAAATTTCAAAGCTTAATGCCAGGCCTTGGATCGTTGCCGAAAATTAGCCTGAAGGCTCTGATACTATATTAGATTTAAGGAATACAGGGCATATATTTTAACAGGATAAACTATTTACATGCATAAGGTGATACACATTTGGAAGAATGAGTTCTACCACAATGCACATTAACGCGGGCCAAATTTATATTTTACTTGGCAATTGAAATGCGCGCTAATTTCACTTGGATCAATTTGACATCTTTGTTTAGAGACTCACCACTAAGTTTTTGCCAAAAGAAGTCAGTCATGGACATGTTCGCTTTGGTATAATACTCTGTTGATCTTTACAACAATGGAGATGTCGCCTGTTCATGCTAATTTTATGCACATGGGCTTGGCATTTTGCATTCTCGCAGTATCTTATTTCTTTCCATACTCATATGTGATCGACAGTATTAAGAGAGACTTTGTGCAGTAAAAGCCAATGGTACAAGGGAACCAGCATTCGTATATGATTAGGGCACATCCAATTTTTTCTCAACCTTTTAACATGTGGAAACAACAATCATCATAAGTCAAGTTTGCGCCTCTACGTTCTCTATGCGCTCTTGGATTTACAATATTCTTAGCATGCATATGGCCTTTGCTTTGCATTGTCTATGCTTCCATGGCCTTTCATTCTGCATTCGTTATTGATGGTTTGCTTCTCGATTAATAAAATCACATGGAATACCCAGCAGTTACACCATTAACAACTTTTATTGCATGCAGCTTATGACAGATTTGATTTCCAATGTATATGATTGTATCAGCCAGAAAATTATAAGTCGTATGCACTGAAGCTTATTGTGCTTCAACTTTGGTTGTTAGCTAATTATTAGCTATTAGTGTTCATATTTTATCTTGAAAGCTGGACTTCAATATTCAAATTACCAAAACTTGACCAGGCGATCCTTCCATTGATTAAAAAGGTATGGAATAACGTACATTCTACTAAATAGTTTGCTTTTATAATGAAGTCCATCTTAAGGATACATGATTTTAAAATAGGATTCATTATTACGCTTACATATATGTCTATGAATCGCTAGAAACTGTTGCAATAGGAATTAAATAAAGGCAAATCACAAATTACATACAAATTAAAGTGCTTGAATTCCCTTCGTATAATCACACATAAAGCCCAGATAGATAGATAGATAGTAATTTTAACGTCACGCCAGAGTAATGTCTATATTATGTTAGATCATATTGTCATCCTATTATTAAAGTCCCATTTTTTTCGAGCATACATTCATTTTGTATATGATACATAGAAAATGCATAGGATATGGTGTGCATTAAATATGGTCCAATTAATCATGATTTGTGCTCCATAAAATTGGAGATAGAAACTATGTTCGTAGGCAAGTAGGTTTGCCACACTTGTTGCACAGAATTGGCCCGTAGACCTGCGTTTTTCACTCTGAGTTGACCTTTCTCGACTCGCGAGTTGAGAAAGGCCCTCAAACTTGCGTTTTCACTCTGAGCTACCTTTCTCGACTCGCGAGTCGAGAAAGACCCTCAGACTTGCGTTTTCACTCTGACCTATCTTTCTCGACTCGCGAGTCGAGAAAGGCCATCAGAGGGGCCTTGAGGGCCTTTCTCGACTCGCGAGTCGAGAAAGGCCCTCAAAAAAACCTTTTTTTTTTTACTACTTTCAAAAAAGGGGGAAAAAAGTTTTTTTTTTGGCTCTAAGCTACATTTCTCGACTCACAAGTCGAGAAAGGCCTTAGAGGGGCTTTAGGGCCTTTCTCGACTTGCGAGTCGAGAAATGTGACGGTCCAGGGGAATATACGCTATAAATACGTATATTCCTGGATCCGTCACTATACAAGTCTATCATTCATAGCCTTGTATACCATAAGGGTGGCACTAGGGGGCTTGGCCAAGTTATTCTCATAACTTAGCCAACCATAGGTTAAGCCATTATCCATGTGGCCTTAACCTATTGGGGCACCGCCACGCAGGACTCACCCGATTGGTGCCACGTGGCATCCTAGGTGGACCTAACTTATATAGGCATAAACCCTAACCCTAGACCTCTTTCCAGCCCTAGCACCCAGAGACTCACCCACTTGTTCGAAACCCCGTTTGAACATGGATTCGTTAATGGCATAGGCTGGTGTAGCAGCCCCAGGAGGGTAGACCCGTTCTTGGAGAAGGAACAGCAACTTGTGAGTCAAGGACCATGGAGGCGCCCGGATCTGGAGGGAGAGCTTCAGGAGCAGGTATGTAGGATAGTAGTTGTGATAGCTTATCTGGAATTAGCATTCCAGATATGCTAGTATCTTGTATCTAGAGTAGAGCCATCCTAGAGCCCATATTCAACATCTTGAACCCTAATCAAGGAACCCTAACTATTAGTTAGATTTGTATGATTAGGTTAAGATGTTCTTCTTATGATTATTCTCATGATGTGATGATTATATGTTGATGGTTGATCATGTTTGCTCCTCTTGTAATGGGAAGGGGGGGTAGAGACCTAGGGCCATATGTAGTATGTTCCTAGAGTAGATCCCTTAGTTCCTATTAGTTGCGGCTTTGTGCATAGGAGCCCTTAGGGCTATGGAGGCTATGATATGACTCAGCACCGGATACTTGGGGCTAGAGGGAAAGTGGAGGGAGGATCCCCGCCGAAAGTGGGGCCGGGGATCCCATAGTGGGCTAGGCTTATGGTGGGTCACTTGCGTGTGGGCGAGCATGGGTCCGACACCTCCCGGGGCAATGGTGTTGCCACGCCTCTCGAGAGCTGCAAGTGATGGCTTGGCTCTCGTTTTGGGGGGTTGATCGGGTGCAATGGGTGTCGCCCCGCGATTCTCTAGCCGCCACGGCACCTCTAGACCACGGGAAGGGAGATGCAACCCCTTCTCGCCTCATCGGACCGGGGAGATGCAACTTTGGAGTAGTCCCGATGGGTGATACCATGGGATTGCGTTCAGGAAGGCTAGAGTCTGTCGAGCGATCTAGCCCATCCGCAAAGTATGCATGCGGGGGGCGGATGGAGTGGTCAACCCTAGCCATTGTTCTATGCCAGCCCCTCGCCATTGCCATGACTCGGTGCGCTCTATCTTGAGGCCTAGCCGGTTGGGTCACCCTCCTTACGAGTGCAGCGGGTAGGAGCTCTCTGTTTTATGGTTTGTGATTATCATCTATGCATTGGTTTATAATGCGATGCACTACCCTCGAGGTAGTATTTGTGTATGTTTTATGCTAGTTACGGCGTGTTATAAACTCACATTTGTTATAGGAGCCCATAGGGGAAAGGCGGCGCGAAGACACCGCCGTGTTCCCTCCCGCACTAAGAGTTACCCTCGAGTGCGGGGTAGGCGAAAGGGCCCATCGCGGTTCTTGAGCGGATGGGGATTTCTGCCGGGTATACGGTGGCCCGTATGTTTAGCGTGGGGCGTCCACAATGGTATCAGGCGATGTTCTTGGTTGACCAAGAACTAGCACTGACCATAACCATGAAGTAGTCTAACAGGCCTATAGAGGTGTGAAATGAACATTTCCACCACTGAACCGCGGAAATGGGGGGAAAAATTTTTCTCCTAGGTAGTGGGTCAGGATTTAGGTTAAGTGTTAGACGAAGGTTTGAGTGAGTCAAACTCATCTTCTAGTAAATTTGAAGTGAAAATTATGCATCTGCATCAAATTTCACCTAAAATGGGTCGAAGAATCATGCCAATCGGAGACCCAGGTGAAAAATGGCGCAAATCCATAATTAACACCTCAAACCATTAGGAAAATTGAAAAATTACAAGTATAATACGAATTTTAGTATATATTTTAATAATTAAATAACTATTAAATAGGGTGCAATTAATAAGGGGGGGCTAATAAATAGGGGTAATGATGATAGGAGAATATTCTAAGGGACCCTCCTCTTTAAATATCCCTGACACCCCATTTTCTCTCTCCAACCCTACACCTCCACCTCTCTCTTGACCAGCCTATCCCCACCCGTTTTCTAGACCGTTAAGTATGGCCAGGACCAAACAGACCTACAGGAAGCCAGGACAGCGCCCTACACTCTCGATGGCGAACCTAGCAGCGGGACGCCATGTGAGGAAGATCCCGGAGCACCTACGGCCCAAGAAGGGAGAAGAGGAGCTTCCCCCTACCAGCAAAGAAGAAGAAGCGGCGGCGACGAAGTCGCACTAACGATGCCGAGCAGCCCTTCGTCGGCAGGCACACAAAGAACCGACGAATCTCGCCACTTCGGGGCCACCGATACCGAAGTGGAGGAACAGGAGGAGGAGCAGGTCCAGCAGCAGGTGGACGAAGCGGGGCCTTCGGTGCCCAAGAAAAAGGGCAAGGAGAAGGTCACTGAGTGGCCAGAGGAGAGGGCAGCCAGGAGGAAGAGGGAGCGTGAGGAGGAGCTGCGGCGGCAGGAGCGGAGGACGAAAAGAAAGAACGACGGTCCCCGCCGAACCGTCGTCATCGAGGAGCCTCCCGAGGAGGAGGAGGAGTGGAAGAAGTGGAGGAGGAGGAAGAAGAACAGGAGGAAGGGGCAGAACCAAGACCACCTTACCCAGTGTGGCCCGAGCCACCTAAGGTGGTAAAGAAGCAGAAGGCGGGCGAGCGAGGCTTCGCCTTGAAGGAGGACCGCCTTTACCAGCGCCGCCTCAAGGCATACCAAGAATACCTTCGTCGGTGGACGAGGTATAATGATTGGTATTATTGGTAACGCCCACGGATGGATTGGAGGGGCCGCCGCCAAAGAACCAGCCCAAGCCCGCCCGCCCGCAGCGGCGAAGCCCAAGAAGGTCCACCATGGACCTAATTCCCCGCACGCCCGAGTTTTTCGGGAGATTAAGCACTTTCAACAGTGCACTAATCTCCTGATTAGGAAGGCGCCGTTTGAGCGGCTTATGCGGGAGGTAATGGCGGAGTACGTCACCGACTATAGGGTGACGTCCCTTACAACTCGGGTGTTGCAAGTGGTGGCGAGGCCGAGCTCACCCAGTTGTTTGAGGAAGGGAACCTCTGCATCGATCCGCGAAGAGGGTGACCCTCATGCCCAAGGACATCCACTTGGCGCGTCGCATCCGCAAGGAACGCCCTTGAGGATGCAATTTTGTCAAACTAATGTAATTATTTTCCTATAAATATAAAGTTTTGTGTAAAACTGTGCAATAAATATAAAATAGGTGTAAAAACATGTGTAAGTAATTAAATAGGAAAAAGGAAATTAGAAAAATTTTTAAAGGGAACCGAAATCGGGTCCCGTCACGAACGAATCTTACCTTGACGCAGACCCCATCCATGTGACGCCACCCGATTTCGCCAAATTTTAGCTAATTCATGTCCAAACTAAGTAATAAAAGTTGCTAATTAAGTCAGAATCATGCTAGAAAGTCATATTAGCATCTTCTAACACCCTAAAATTTTGTCTAAAGCGTGAAATAACCCGAAATCGGGTCCCGTCGCGCCGAATGCGCCTGCGCCCGCGACGCAGACCCCATCCGCGCGACGCCACCCGATTTCGCCAGAACTTGCCTAGCTTGACCAAATTTGACCCAACAAACTGCCATGTAGTGTTTCTTGCCTTGTTTTGTTTAGAATTGCACTTCATGGTAGCTCAATTGGACACCCAAGGCCATAGATTTGGAGTCTTTCCCATCAAGAACCTTTGTGCACGGAACCCGAGGCACCCCTAGTCTATAAAAAGGGGCCTCATTTGTCATTTTCTCCCCATCAAAAGTGCTCCCAGCCCCTTTGGCGATTTTCTAGCTCCCTACTTGTTTCCTTGACCATTTTTCACGACCATCTCGCTCAATGGCACCATCAAACTTTGTTAGATGGTACAATGATTCCAATCACATCCGTGAACTCCCTGCTGACCAAGCCTTTCATGTCTTCGATCATCTCTTTGATCTTCACGCCACCCTAACCAGAACTCCTTACTACACTGACATCATTTGTCAATATGATCAGCTCATTTTACCCGGGGAGGTCAGCTTGCCACCTAGGGGGGGGAAATGGGTCTCCTTAGACACCCTTGCCCAAGCCGTAGGTGGGGGATCTAGGGGCAAGAGTAGGTTGTGGGATAGAACCAGAAACATGCCAGACTACATGACCTGTAAGCATCATAGGCATAGGTACGTCTCAAACCAGGCAGCCTTAGCCTTGTTCATGCAGTATAGAGCAGTCAACCAACCAGGCGAGCCGTCCATTCAACCCTTGGATTTAGCTCCTCTCGACACTCGAAGGCAGCAGATAGGTATCCTCGAGATCGAAACAGCGCAATACGAATACCATGGGTCTACATCAGAAACACCTAGACTGCAGATCGAGCAGGACTATGAGGAAGAAGAGGAAGAGAACCCAAGCTGGGAGATAAGCGAGGCAAGAAGGATGGAGAGGCGTATAGCTCAGCAACACGAGGGGCTAAGGCGAGATTTCGAACCGCCAATAGGTATCACGGCCCTCACCCCAGTGATCATTGACGGAGAGGAGTATATATTCGCCACCGACATCCTTAACCTTCCCTATTGCCAAGAGGAAAACCTCCGGATAGACGAGCTCCTAGGACTAATGGCACAGGAACAGGGTAGCGACTTCATCGACTACTCCTATCAGGAGATCCCGAGGGAGGTAGCCGAGCGACATTCCTACGCAGGGGAAACCATGTCGGATATCCAAGCATACCAGCAGATAAGGCAGATGTTTCAGCAACAGCAACCCGACATTCCAGAGGAGGAATTTCAGGAGATCCAAAGCAGGTTGTACAAGCCGGGAAGGGGCCCAAGTTCGAGCCGACCAGTCCGCTCCAGGAGCATGCGCGAGGCATCTAGTAGCATTAATCTAGAAAACGCAGCAACAATGTGGAGGGACCACGAAGATCTTACAGCAATAGATATCGTCGGGCAGGCAGCGGGCAGGAAAGGCACGGGAGCCACGGGGCCACATAGGGGTAAATCGCTCAGGTACTATCTTCCGGCCCTTAGCCAAGGTCAGATGATAGTCTTTCACAAGGAGTTCAGCCCAAGAGGTGAAGAATCAGTGGCGCTCCTTATAGCGCTTACAGGGTTTGGGCATCACGCCAAGATAGATGTCGGAATGGACCATGTTATACTCTTTAAGAGAGCAGTAGCACTTCACGCCCTCGACTTCGCAAGGGGCCACCTCAGAGATGCGCACTTGTCAGTGGTAGCGGCAACTGCACCAGAACTACCAGCACCACAGGTGGCAAGAGCATTAGAGGGAGGGTCGGCGGCCAGAATACTGCAGAACATGGGAAAGGGCACAGCATACAAGAAAATCAAGAACTTCTTCAAGCGACATCATTGATGGAAGAATTGTCTCATAAGATCTAAGTATATTGTAATTCTTTCTTAAGTATTATCATGAAGTCTATTAAATGTATTCCTATATTAATGTACTACTATGATGTTGACCTATAAATGAAGTTTTCATATGATTTCTTTTGTGGCTAACAACAATTTAATTGTAAGCAATAATGATCATTGCCTAACTTAATAACACGTATTAATGACCAATACTTGCAGCAAGGAACTCAAGTCGGTGGTCTCGGGACCAAAGACCGACCACGCAATTGGGTACCAAGGAACTTGTTCGGCAGAGAGCAGGAAGACTTTGAGCAGGATATGTCACCAGAGGCAGTTAATGCAAGGTTGGTACAGATGAGGAATCAGATGCAACACCTCATCAACTGGGCGACACCTCTCATGAATGCACAGGAAGATGGTCCCCCGCCTCCACCTTGTGTTAGGGTGGTGGACGAAGTCCCTCGGCCAGGAAGGGGAGGGCAACCACGGCAACGTCAGGGACAAGAGACGAAGAAGGAGAACCAGGAGTCCATCATCATCTAGTTCCAGCTCATCAGATAGTTCTTCCAGTGACGACAGCTCTAGCTCCGACAGTGAGTCTGACACACCTAAGGCAAGAAAAAGGGCAAGAAAGACGGATGACTATCGGAAAAAGGTGGATAGTGCTATGAGCAATGTGTGGAAGACAAGGAAGCTGGGCAGTTTTCAGGGAAAGACAGATCAGGCATGGAGGCTGAAGCATTTGGATGAAATGGAAGAATTTGGCAACTCATACGGTATGAAAGACAAGGACATAGGGAAAGTTGCTACAGCTAACCTTATTGGACCGGCAAGGATCTGGTGGAAGGGATATGCTAAGTCCAACAAGCTGAAGAGGAATAATTGCAGGTTTAAGACCTTCAGCAAGGCTTTTCCGCGAAGCACTATGTGCCGAGGTCTCATACTAGTAGAGCGGTCAGAAAGCAGCTTTTTTCTGAGGTTGAATCGAGGATACCATCAGATAAGAATAAAGGAAGAGGACATCCATAAGACCGCTTTTTAACGCGGTATGGTCATTTTGAGTTTCTGATAATGCCCTTTGGATTGTCGAAGCGCTCCATAGAACGTTTATGCGCCTCATGAGCGATATCTTGAGAGACTTCTTGGATGAGTTTGTTATTGTCTTCTTCGACGACATCCTAATCTACTGACAAGTCCCTTGAAGAGCATTGTCGACACCTCGGGGAAAGTGTTGGAGAAGTTGAGGCGTCATCGGTTGTATGGGAAGCTCTCTAAGTGCCACCGCAATGTGTAGGGTGGAGTACTTGGGGCATGTAGTAACATCCAGGGAATCTCCACAGATCCATCTAAGATTGAGGCAATAGTTGATTGGCCAGCTCAAGGAATGTGGCGAAGTAAGAAGCTTTCTCGGGTTGGCGGGATACTACAGAAAGTTCGTGAAGGACTTTGCTAAGTGGGCGTCCCCTCTGTCGGACCTCACTAAGGCCAAGAAGATTAAGGATTGGGCTAGCCATTGGTTAGAGAAAGTCCAAGCTTCTTTTGAGAAGCTTAAAGAGGCCTTAACAACA
The DNA here is from genome assembly GCA_021234155.1 of Isoetes taiwanensis. Taxonomy (NCBI): domain Eukaryota; kingdom Viridiplantae; phylum Streptophyta; class Lycopodiopsida; order Isoetales; family Isoetaceae; genus Isoetes; species Isoetes taiwanensis. The sequence continues at coordinate 2,023,794 of JAJEKV010000010.1, read as the reverse complement.
GCACCAGTGCTTGTTCTCCCGGATCCGAGTAAGGATAAGTTGATAGCAACAGATGCAAGCAAGATAGCAACAAGAGGGTCTTGATGCAAGAAGGAAGGGTAGTCGCCTACGACTCAAAGAAGATGAACGACGCAGAGCAACGCTACCCAACCCATGATCAGGAGCTCCTAGCCATTGTCAGGGCATTGAGGATATGGAGGCATTATTTGCTGGGAAGGAAGTTTCAGTTAGATACTGATCACCAGAGCCTTCAGTATCTTTTCACCCAGCCACTCCTCAACTTAAGGCAAAGGAGGTGGATGGAATTCCTTGAGGAATACGATTTTGATATTATATATAAGCCTGGTAAGCTTAATGTTGTAGCAGATGCCCTCTCTAGGAGGCCATTTCAGACAAGGACGCATTGTAATGCGATTTCCACTCTTTCGAGTGAGTTTGGCAAGAAGATTGAGGAGTCCTTGCCAACCGATGTGGACTTCAAGGAGGTGTGGGAAAGCCTCTCCAGGGAAGCCAGAACAGATAAGGAGCGGGAAGCCTTCAAGCATTTTAAGAAGGAAGGCAACCTGTTATACCATAAGCATAAGTTGTGTGTGCCCGAATCTTCAGGGGTAAGGAAGTTAATTCTTCATGACACACATAACAGCCCAATAGCGGGGCATGCTGGCTTCATGAAGACCTATTTCAAGATTCGAAGTAGTTACTTCTGGCCAGGTATGAAGAAGCAGATAGCTGCATATATTCGGGATTGCCAGTTATGTCAGCAGACCAAGGCAGAGCAACTTCGGATTCCGGGTGCTTTAGAGCCATTGGGGGTGCCAAATGCAAAGTGGGAGGTCATAAGCATGGATTTCATCACAGGTCTCCCTAAAACTCTTCGAGGCAAGGATGCATTGATGGTTGTCGTAGATAAGTTATCAAAGATGGCGCATTTCGTGCCTTGCAAAACTACTGACACCGCATTAGATACTGCAAAGTTATTTGTAAGGGAGATTTTTAGACTCCATGGCATGCCTCGGGAGATAATATCTGATAGAGATTCTAAGTTTATGAGTGCCTTTTGGCAGGATCTCTTTAGCACCATCCAGACGAAGCTCTCCATGAGTACGGCGTATCACCCTCAAACAGATGGCCAGACGGAAAGGACGAATCGGATCATTGAAGACATGCTTCGAAGCTATGTGTGGAACAAGCAGTCCAAGTGGGATGAGTACATTCACTTGGTGGAATTCGCCTACAACAGTGCCAAGCAGGAGTCATCCCAGATGTCGCCTTTCATGGTGAACTACGGCTACCAGTGCTTAACCCCGGATACCTGGCACAATCCTGTGTCCAAGGTAGAAGTGTCCCAACAGATGTTAGGGGATATGCAGCAGCTAGTAGAGGAAGTAAGGGGTTATTTATTGGCAGCAAGAAGTCGGCAGAAGAGTGTAGCCGACAAGCACAGGACCGTAAGGGAGTTTAAGGTGGGAGATACCGTTTGGTTAAAGATCAAGGTGAAGCAAGCCAAGCTGCGGATTGGGAGCTGCAAGAAGCTTGCCCCTAGGTGGGCTGGGCCGTTCAAGATTTTAGAGAGAGTGGGCTCTCAAGCCTATAAGTTAGATCTTCCAGCCCATCTTAAGGTTCACAAGGTCTTCCACGTAAGTTTATTAAAAAGGCACAATCCTAACCCTGAGGAGGTTTTGGACACTCCAACCTTGTTGGAAATGACGGAGGAGCAAGTAGAAATAGTGCCCGAGTTACTTCTTGATAAGTCATTCAAGAAGACTAGGAGGTCTCAGTTCCTCCAATATTTGGTTAAGTGGAAGCACTTACCCGTGGAAGATGCGACATGGGTATTGAAGCAGGATTTGGAGAAGCAATACCCAGAGTTCATGAAGGAGTTTGATGGGCGAGTCGTCTCCGACTTGGTCGACCCCGACTTGCCAGGTGGTTAGCTAGTATGTGTTAGTTAGCCTTAAGCCTGGCGCATGCATTCTAGTTACTAGGGTGCATGTGCCAGAACCTTGGATCGTGTGTGCGATGATGGGATACGCCTTTAGGGCATTCTCTAGGCCACACGCACCAAGAAGTGCGCATGACCATTAGGGTCATGTGAGTGAGGAATGAGGCATGGTGGGCGATGATGGGACATCGATCGGATGATCTCTATGCCACGATGCGGGGTACGCACACCTGGCCGTAGGAGGGTCATGGTGAAGCTTAAGTGATCATGCGCGATGATGGGATCGTGAGACGTTCCCTAGCTGAAACCCTCGGGGCATGACGCACTGGGGTGTACTCGATCCGGGGGGATCGTGTACAAGGTAGCACTCGATCATGGGCAATGATGGGAGCATCTTAAATGATCCCTAAGCTCAAATCCGAAAGGGCCATGATCTTGGGCAAGGTAGTAGGACAACCTTGAGCCAGTAGTTCGGCTCAAGGAGGTAAGGGGGGTGGTCCCCTAAAACCACAAATTATTAACTAAACTAACGTAATGTGCTCCTTCTTGCAGGCAAGTAGAAGGAGGACCTCAACGAGGAGCGCGTTACGAGAAGCTAGGGGGAGCCATAATTTAGATTATGAACCCTAATAACTCTTATAATAATGTTTGAATTATCGTAGGAAATAACCGTGTTAAGGCTATATAATTTTGTATAAGTACAAATATAGCCTAAATTTTGACCTTTAACTAATAAAACTTGATTACTAAAGTAAAATTAAAGGTTATGACATGTTGTTTTTTGTTGGGTATAAGGTAGGTTCGTCACCTTACCTTAATGCCGAGGACGACATTGTCCTAAGGGGAGAATGTGACGGTCGAGGGGGAATATACGCTATAAATAATATATTCTGGATCCGTCACTATACAAGTCTATCATTCATAGCCTTGTATACCATAAGGGTGGCACTAGGGGGCTTGGCCAAGTTATTCTCATAACTTAGCCAACCATAGGTTAAGCCATTATCCATGTGGCCTTAACCTATTGGGGCACCGCCACGCAGGACTCACCCGATTGGTGCCACGTGGCATCCTAGGTGGACCTAACTTATATAGGCATAAACCCTAACCCTAGACCTCTTTCCAGCCCTAGCACCCAGAGACTCACCCACTTGTTCGAAACCCCGTTTCGAACATCGTTCGTTGTGGCATAGGCTGGTGTAGCAGCCCTGGCCAGCAGGGTAGACCCGTTCTTGGAGAAGGAACAACAACTTGTGAGTCAAGGACCATGGAGGCGCCGGATCCGGAGGGAGAGCTTGAGGGAGCGGTATGTAGGATAGTAGTTGTGATAGCTTATCTGGAATTAGCATTCCAGATATGCTAGTATCTTGTATCTAGAGTAGAGCCATCCTAGAGCCCATATTCAACATCTTGAACCCTAATCAAGGAACCCTAACTATTAGTTAGATTTGTATGATTAGGTTAAGATGTTCTTCTTATGATTATTCTCATGATGTAATGATTATATGTTGATGGTTGATCATATTTGCTCCTCTTGTATTGGGAAGGGGGGTAGAGACCTAGGGCCATATGTAGTATGTTCCTAGAGTAGATCCCTTAGTTCCTATTAGTTGCGGCCTGTGCATAGGAGCCCACCGGGCTATGGAGGCTATGATATGACTCAGCACCAGATAACGGGGCTAGAGGGAATGTGGAGGGAGGATCCCTGCCGAGTGGGGGCTTCGGGGGATCCCATAGTGGGCTAGGCTTATGGTCGGTCACTTCGTGTGGGCCGAGCATGGGTCCGACACCTCCTGGGGCAATGGTGTTGCCCTGCCTCTCGAGAGCTGCAAGTGATGGCTTGGCTCTCGTTTTGGGGGGTTCAGTCGGGTACGAATCGTGTGTCGCCACGATTCTCTAGCCGCCCACGGCACCTCTAGACCCTGGGAAGGGGAGATGCAACCCTTCCTGCCTCATCGGACCAGGGAGATGCAACCTGGAGTAGTCCCGATGGGTGATACCATGGGATTGCGTTTCCGGAAGGCTAGAGTCCTGTCAGAGCCTGATCTAGCCCATCTGCAAAGTATGCACAGGAGGGGCGGATGGAGTGGTCAACCCTAGCCATTGTTCTATGCCAGCCCTCGCCATTGCCATGACTCGGTCTGCTCTATCTTGAGGCCTAGCCGGTCAGTCACCCTCCTTACGAGTCTGAGCCGGGGTAGGAGCTCTCCTGTTTTATGGTTTGTGATTATCATCTATGCATTGGTTTATGTGCGATGCACTACCCTCCGAGGTAGTATTTGTGTATGTTTTATGCTAGTTCTGACGTGTTATCGCTTCCGCTGTTATAGGAGCCCATAGGGGAAGGGCGCGCAAGACACCTTCGTGTTCCCTCCCCGCACTAAGAGTTACCTCGAGAGTGCGGGGTAGACGAAGGGCCCATGCGGTTGCTGAGCCGGATGGGGGATTTCCTGCCGGGTATACGGCTGGGCGCCGTATGTTTAGCAGGGAGCGTCACAAGAAAGGCCCTCAAAAAACTTTTTTTTTCCTACTTAAAAAAAAAGGGGAAAAAAAAGTTCCCCCCCTTTTTTTGCCTCTGTTATTTCTCGACTCGCGAGTCGAGAAAGGCCCTCAGAGGGGCCTTAGGGCCTTTCTCGACTCACGAGTCGAGAAAGGGCCTCAGACATACTTTCTTCAGAAATGGCCCTTAGAACTGGTGTCTTCTTATTTGTATTGTCTGTAGCATCACTTGCATTAACTTGCTTTTGCCTTTCCCAATACAGATTGCGAACAGAATGGACATGATCGGGAGACATGGAAATACGCGTTCATTGACAAAAGAGGACAAGAAGAGGTTGTACAGCAGTAGAGTTGCAGTTGTTGTGGAGTGTCGAGGTATCACTGTCTCTTTGGGGCAGTTCTCCTTCCTCCTCACTTGCTTTGTAACATTACCATTCTTTTAATATATTGCTGACACAGTTCTTCAAAAAAAAAAAGAGGACAAGAAGAGGTTGGTGACATGCATTGGTCAGGCTAGCGTGTTCAGATTTCTATTCTCTGCAAGTTGCTCTTGTGGCTTCGAATACCTTAGATCTTGCTCTGCATGTTGTTCCCCAAAGGTGGTCTATGTTCGAAGATGATGCAATATTGTATCAGCCCGACCATCATGGTATCTTCAAGGCAGATCAGCACTTTGTTTATGGAGAGAGAGCATTTTCATTGGTTTTAGTTGTGCTCTTTATCTTCTCGACTCGCTAACCGAGAAAAGTAGACTACTTAATTTTCCTTAACATTTTTTTTTTCACACAGGAAAACAAGCATCTTCTAAAGCAATAATGCGGTTTAAAAGTTTCCCTCGTCCTTTTCATGTAAAATAACATGGTTCCAAAAAAAAGTGGGAATGGAATGAGACCCACTTTAATTAAATGCGACTTCTTTTCTTTTCTTTTTTTTTTTTTTTTATTAAAGGACATCATTCTATATTTTGTAGGCTTATGGTTCCTGTCTCTGATCTCTGTGGCACAGTTACATCTTTGCAGGTCTTGGACCCAACAGTTTTACATGCACAACAAAATTCTTATGGAAAACTTCCATAATCTAGAAGAGGAGGATAACCCTCCCCTTGAGGGGAGGGTTGGCCTCCCTTAACCACTGGTCCGAGCAGGTTGAATAAGCTGGCAAAACCTGGGAAAGAATCAGACTATTAGATTGGGTGCCAGAACAATGCTACAAGAGCAAAATCTTCAAATCCTTGCAAAAAGCTTAGATGCTATCCGATTGCACAGGCCCTGAGCAAGTTTTTTAAACAGAAAATAGGCATTCCAGGAACAAGAAAGAATGGTAGAAGCAGCGCTCAAAAGCTCCAGAAACGATGATGCTTTTGCCCCAAATCGCTCCAACAGGTAAAGAAGCAAGCACAAATCTATTCCTCAAATATGCTCAAATCTGAGGAGCAAAGTTCGCTTGCTATGTTGCAAAAGCTTAGATTGGTTAGATTGGACTAGATGCGATTGCTTAGATTGGTTAGACTGGAGTGCAGATTGAAGGAGACTAGTTTACCGCAGATCCACCTCCGACAGTAGATCCGGCAAGGAAACTGAAAGCGCCATCGTAAGTGCTTAAAAGGCCGCCTTCATAAGTATTCGCCATAGATGGGCCTTCAAGAAGGGACAGATTGGGGGGGAAAATATTTGCCCTTTTCTAGCACAATAACTCTGTATCCTCTGTTTGCAAGCTCCCCTGCTACCGCTCCTCTGCCAGATCCAGATCGAACCACAACGACATCACAATCTATTATCATCTCGCCTTCCAATCCTGAGCTCCATGAATAATTAAATCCCTTTGATGCTAGAAATGCAAACCGCAGAACAAACCGCAACATAAAAGGAAAACATGCAATAGCTCTTGAATAGCTTGAACACAGACTGAAGCTGGTATTCTGAGCTAGACCATCGCCGGAGTATTTTTTTCTCTTCGATTCAAAGGAAGGTCTGCAAATTTTTGGCTGAAGGAAAATGATCCAATAATGGAGGTCAGAGGCGGTATGGCCGTTTGCATCTTCTAGTCGATAATAAAAGAAACAAATGCGTCTAATGCCGGATACCAGAAAGAGACATCTGATGCAAGAACAAAATCTTTTGATGCAAGAATAGAACAGAGATGCTGGGAACAACAGAGCCATCGCAACAAGAAAAAGCATATTCGGAAGATTATCGTAGTAATTACTTGAAGATTCTGTCAGATGAGAATATTCTAGAGATTATTGCAGTAACTACCCGAATATTCCGTAGTGGACGAATATTCCAGAAATTACTGATTATAACCTAGTTTAGATCAGACGGTGGGGAGCGGCTGGATCGTGTTAACCTGCAAGGACCAATGGTTAAGGATCTTTCTCGACTAGCTGGTATTCATAACTTTCAAAGGTGATTTATGAATGTGTTATATGTTAGGGATTATTATAAGCTTGCTCTTGATCAACTAAATATAATACTCCATGTTGTTGAAGTATGGATATTCTCATGAGAATTTGGCTCTATCCACGGAGAGAACGTCAAACATACATTTGGCACTATGCAGGGGAGAACGTCAATTTGGCTCTGCATGGAAGAATATCAAATTGCTTATCACTTGATAAGATACGTTTAATGACAGTAAGGAGCCTCCACAAGGCACCCAAAGATTTAACTATCATAGATAACCACTACAAAACCACTATAATAGTGGTTTTCCATGCAAAAATAATTTTCCTTAATAAAATCCACCTATTATAGTGGTTTTTAGAATGGAACTATGGTTTTGCATGCTAGTTTATACTCTTATGTGGTTAATTGATACTGATGAAGGTTTTTATCCAGGTCTTTGCTACGAGTTTGGCATGTCATAGTGGTTAATTATGCAATTTGCAACATTGAGAGTAAGAAAGTAATGCTTAATAGTTTTTTTATACATGTAGATTGTTTTGGGAGTGGTTTTAACAGGCAATACTTCAATGTTCATATATATGGTTTAACAACGTCCTTTTATTTGTGATTTTTCAATTGGATTCTTTAAGCAAGAACGACTTGCCAAAATGTTAGTGGTTTTTTACTGGAAGTACTATAATGTTTCTAGACATAGTTTAACAATGTCTTTTTATTTGAGGTTTTTCATCGTAATTTTTTAAGCTAACATGAGTTGCCAAATTGTTAGTGGCTTTTGACATGGTTTGGTGGTTGACTTTTTCACTTTCCTGTTGAGAAAGAATGCTAGTGGTTTTCTTATTAAGGAAGACATGGTTAGTACATGGTTTTACATCTAATTTCCTAGCAATAATATGATTCTAAACTTCTTAATGGTTTTTTACATGGTTTTGTTGGTCGATCTTTATAATGTAATAGCTAACATGGTCTATGGTCGAGTTTTTTTTTATGGTATTTTATAGTGGCATTATCCAATCTTAATGAGCATATTTCGGAGATATTAAGTACACCATTCATTCCCTACATACCTAATATACATACAACGAACTCAGAAGACAGAAAAACATTCCATATATACAGAAGGAAAGATATAAAAAGATATCGTACTAAATATATCTTGCAAACAGTGAGATCATTCTTTCAATTTTGTTAGATTTAGACAATGAGATAACTTATACCACTTAGATCCAACCTTGAAATATGATATTCATGTGAGAAATGCCATAGATACAATGAACACACTTAAGGCAATGCAACAAATTCACAATTCCAATGGTCAGACTAATATTTAAAATATCAAACCATCAGGTTACTGTAGCAAGTAACACTGATCACACACAATGGGATTATTCAAAATGTTTTACTCTGCTTATTTGATGCCGATTCCTCCCCCAGAATGGTCGATGAACCACCTGATGATCGAATTCATCTTCTGCCTGGTATTTTATGCTGTCTTCGACGATTATGGCTCCAAATTAGCAGCTCGGTCCGGCCACCTATTTTGTTTTCTAAGTTTGTAATATGTTTCCCTCCAACATTCATTTCCATGTCACTATAATAACAATAGTAACATTGGCCCTTGAACGAACTCAATGGCCATACTATTTTAAACTCAATGGTCGTTGCCGTATATTTAAATGGCATTTCATTCATCCACACTAGGTCAAGATTCCCTAAGCTGCTGAAGCTTTAGAAATTCAAAGTTATGGGACTGCGGGAACAGTAAGCCTTGCAGATTTTGATATTATTAAATGGGGCATAAGAGGAGCTAATTTTGAACGATCTGATGTGGATACTTCTGATGTTTAGTTTTACTAGATGTGGTTGGCTTATTTTATTACACCAATCATTAAACCAACCCCAGGAACTGTCCCCATTTGAAACCATGACAAACTACTATTGGTTTTTACCAGCTATTGAACAAAAAAACCTTCAGGAGAGCTGCCATTGTCTTGCCACTGTCTCATGCATAGAAGGTGGAATCAAGTGATGATGGGATGGTGCAGTTTGTTTCTGAGACCTACTGCATTTCAAAGTTGAGGAGTTTTTCTTAGCACGTGATGCAGCCAGGATTCCTTTGCAATTTATCTTAATTTACTAGGATATATGCAGAGCCCTGTGTATATCCAGTACTTCAAGTTAAGTCATATCTCTGTGATCTTCAGAAGATCATTATGCAATAACTACTACATTTCCAACAAATTTTAAGCTGAAATGTCAAACTTATACATAGTTCTAATACAAACCCTTCAGAAAATACATGCAAGGATATGAAAGTACATTCTCTCTTCACATTCTGTCACTGCTGCAGAAATGATATTATTTAAATTACAAGTAAAATAACTGAAAATGGCGTTCATTGACAAAAAAGGAGCAGCTTCTAACACCTGTAGCTGATGCATAACCCGCAACTAAGCCAAAGCATTTTCTCAATCCAATAGATAGTAAAAAGCACGTCGTCCAATGCCACTTTTTCTAACAGTCAACACCTTTAGAAGACAATCCCAAGACTGCCACCTCTTCTCCTCATAAGATGGTACCAAACATCGTGGTCCTCTCTTGTTTGTTAAATCCAACCATGTAATCTTCACTTTGTTGTCTTTTTCATTCACTGCATCAACAAGAGCATACCAGCAACCATCAGATGAGGTCAAATGGGGTGCAGAACCATGCTTGATAGCTTGAACAGCAACAACATCCTCCTCCAAGGGCCAAATAAGAATAGTTCCAGGCTTATGCAACTGAAGTAGCCTATTTGGCAAAGTCACAGTTTTTGTCTCAAGTGCAATACTTGTTGTATCCCTAGCTGTCCTCATGGGCAGAATGCATATTTCTCGAAGTATATAGCGTACTGGCAAGATTGACTCATAATCAAAAGGCTCCATTCCTTCCGCCAAAATGGGCATTCCAGTTGCCTCATCAAGATTGATACTAGCATTTAGCACCTGATATCTATAATAATCTGCTGCAAAATATACACTTGTTTCAGATCCTTCTTTATGGGAAAAAATATACCTGAGCTTACCATACCATTGTCCATCACAAATGTCCTCATTCTGAACTACCATGGCATCCCCTTCTGTAAATATTGATCCCGCAAGCAAGATTCCTTTATATTGTGTTACAGTGGACTGAGATAGACCACTGAGACCATATGCCTTTTGAAGGTAAGTTTCCTCTTCTCTTGTGCATTCCCTTGCCTTTCCATAGCCAATAAGTATGCCTTTGTTGGAAATAATGTTTTTCCAAACCTCTAAATTATGTCTTTTGTATGTTGACCACAGCTCAATGGCCATGTTTTGAGAACTTGCACGGATGATGCCTCCATTTGAGACAGATTTAGACATAGATGCAATTGACTTGCCATCTTCAATACCTACCAAAGCTGACCGCAAATATAATTCACCACGTTCATGAGGTAGCAACCCATCCCTGTCTAGAGATTTCATACGATAAATTTTGGAATACAAAAGACGGGCCTCTACACGAGCATATGTTACTTCCATGTCTTTCTTGTTTGTTGGCATCTGTAACAGCTTTGCAAAGGTGCTCTCAAAAAAATAACACCAAGTCGCATCTGGAGGGCCAATGATGTCTACATCATCCAAAATATGGCATTCTCCTGCCATATGCTCCAATGGAGAGGTGTTAGGACCACAAAGCTCATTCCAACGAATGCGCCAAGCCTGCAACAATTTCTTTGCAACGTCCTTTATTTCTAATGTCCATCCATTTGTGCGGGCATAATAAAAAAATATCCGAGTCAAATCTGTCACAATTTGTGATATACTAAAATCATCTTCACTTACCAAGCCCGCGAGCACATAATCAGCATACCACTGGCAAAAAACCTGTTGTTCTTGTGCTTTGAAAAAGCCAAACCGCTTGAATGGGTCTCGTGGACACCTGCCATCTTTCATACGGCGAGTTCTTGCCATTATTACAGTTTGTAATCTCTCCATAGCAGTCCTCTCATTACCTGCTTGTTTAACTTGCTCAAACATTCTCTTGTTGCATTTGTAACACAAGTTTAAAGCCATTGTATGCATGAGGTCCACGACCGAATGATGGAGCAGATCAAATCCATATAGTTGATACAAACTCAAGAACATACTAGGCCCACGAACACATGTATCACGAGCTGCATTTGGAATACCATCTTTCAACTGTTCAATACCATTAAACACATGTTCCATTGTTTTCTTCTTATATGGAATACGTGTTCGCTTCAACAAGTCATTATAGTAATATGAGTTGTCTGAAGAAATTGACAATACAATATCACATCGTCTACACGGAACTTTCCCACCTGTCCACAACAAAGAAGCAAGAATCAAAATGATATTTTGTTATGGTTTAATGCGGACATAGGCGCTTACTAGAAGACAATTTCAAAACTTCACATTGTGCAGGATGGTCTGCTGTAATGGCATATAGAATACACCTTTGATGAAAAACTTGCGGCAATCCTGGATGAATAACATTAGCATCAAGTGCGTAGTTCACCTCCAGTCCTGTTACATAAAGGTTTCTTAACTCTTGAATCAAAGGCTCAAGAAAGGGATCGAGACTGTTAATGGCAGAATTGATCTCCTCTTTAGGAATAAACAGAACTGGAAATGTTAGTTCTTTCACTTTGGAAACTTGACCTTTTCCTCCATTTAATGCCACAAGGCGAACGACACCACTACTTCTCACCGTGCTCCGGGTTGACTGAAACCCATCCCAATAAGGGCTAAATTCCTTGGATCTCCAAAGCACTCGTGCCTTGCATATGAGTCTTCCCTAAGACATTGGGGGCATGTTACAATGTAATGATTGGTTGATGAATCAAACCCTGCATGTATGATGCATTCTGCTCGACTTCCCAACGGCCATGTCTGCAGAATTGTTTGGCAATGCTTGCAAATAATTGGCAGTTCCCATTTCGTGCTTGGATCCCAGAAATATTGCATTTCCCTCCATCGCCTAGCATGCCAAAATTCAGAAATTGCTGCAGGACTTTCGTGAAGTCCTTTCCCAAGCCAAGTATCTCGTTGACGCCAATGCTCAATGTCACTGTAACCTATGCTCTTTAATTTCAGAATGTAACTGATCGGATTGTACAAAAATGTCACTCCATCCTTTCGTGTCTTCTGGCAAACTGTACAAGTTTCATGCTTAAGACACCTTGACGTTCTCACCAATACACCATTTATTTTTCTCTTGCAACTACAACTCAATGTAACACCATCATTAATAACTTTGAATCTGTAAACTGTCTGGCCATCATCATGTATGCATATTGTATGCCTTTGCAGGCAAGGGAGCCCCATGTCTTGATACATTTGCTTCATGCATTTCAAGCTGGTTGGAACACGAAACCCATTCACCATTCCAGTCCATTTTCCTTTTTCAGCAATTATTTTCTCGGCAATTATGGATGCAAGACCACTACCAGCCTTCCTTTGGAAAAGCAATCTGAACAAATCGTTTTGAAGCTTTTCAGAGGCACTGTGCATGTCCAAACAGCTTTGAATTTCAACCAGGCATGCTAGAAACTGATCATCTAAACTTGCAATCCGCAATTCATCATATCCATCATTGCATAAATTGTCTGCTTCATTCGACATGGGTGCCTCATTCTGCATTGGTTCTGGTTGGTCCAGCGGCTCATTATCTAAGTGCATATGGTTTGCTATTTCATCAACCACAATGTTGATGCCTTCCAAACCCTTTTGAGACACATTCTTCTCCTGCAACTCAATTAAAGAACTGCCCTGCTCCTTTATTTTGACACTCTGAACATGATGCATATAACCAGAATGACTGAAAGGCACTCCAGCAGGGCACTTTGTAACGCAAATAGCACAAGTGCAAACAATTTTACCCCCTTTTTTTAATCTGTCACACAGTCTTCTGTTTTTGCACCATGGACGGCTTTGGTGAGATCTGTATCTTTGTCTGCTAATGTAACAACCTTCATGATTCACAGCAAGACATAATGCGCAATTACATAGGATTGTAGACCTATGTCGGTCTTCCATTGCTCATGTAAGAAGCTGAGGATTTATGCAGCTCTAAGTAATCAGACTGTATGCAGGATAAGCACCTAAAGAACAAAATAACACTGCTTATAAATTGTTCATTAGTAGCACAAAGCCAAAAATCCATAGTCGTTCATCTAGTAATTCTATCAAAGTACATAACATGATAAATACCTCTACTAGAATCTGTTACTAAGTGCATGGAAAATCAAAGCTAAGTTGATAGATACAGCAGCATATCAGAGTTTGGCTATAAATACTTATCAGCAAGCTTTTGCTTTGAAATGCACTCATCTCAAAATGCATAGTCTTTTTATTGATAAATTAAGACACAGATGCATTATAACAAGCATTATAATAAGCATTTTTACACATTTGTGATGCTGAATCCATATAAGACAAATAAATATTGACATACCTGAATTCCAAAACAACAAGCAATTCCGCAGTTCCTCAGATCAAAGGGCCCCTCTTGTATTGAACAACAAATTTTCCAATCAAATAAGAATCAAGCTATGCAAACTAGCTACCTAAATTCGTGAGATAGTCCTTTTTGGAAGTTTTTTGGGGCCAACAATCAGCTTGCCAGCCCCCATTTCCCTGACTGCAGTCATCATTGATTCACCGAGTCGGCCGAAACGTCCAGCGCCACTGCATTAAGGTTTAGGGTTTGCAATGACGACGTCTTTTAGGGTTTCGGTTGCAATATGTAGCATAATAACAGGGGGTTTTCTTTGTGTTTTTGTACACTTTTCACTAAGGTTTTCCTATGATTTCGTGATGTATTAAAATGGATGTACTAATGCGTACATCTAGAGTGCACCATTTCTGAGCCATTGATTTTAGCCTTTTTTTTTCCAATGGTCAACAACCAATGGCTCACAACAAAAGCCCTTTTTTTGTGCGTGTGGTGCATAATGGTCAACAACCAATGGCTCACAACAAAAGCCCTTTTTTGTGCGTGTGGTGCATAATGGTCAACAACCAATGGCTCACAACAAAAGCCCTCTTTTTGTGTGTGTGTGGTGCATAATGGGCACATGAAGGGCTTGAAGAGCGCATGTAGTGCAGTTTCCCCACCGGCAACACATTTCTTATCATAACTTTTGATCCAGAGCTCTGTTTGAGATGATTTTTATTGCGTTGGAAAGCTCTCTCCGAGATCTTTTTGATAGTGTATGATATGGATATGTTTGGTTAAGTTTTCTATGCTAAAACAGCAATTTTTCGGCCGGGTTTGGTAGGCTTTCACATCCTACCAACTGATTAATACAGGATTGCGCTATTGGATATTGTTTTATGGCTCATTCCGAATGAAGGTTGCAAAAAATTACCATGCATTTTTAGATTTTGAGGCAGTTATTAAGCAAATTCCAAGGCTTCTAGATCCTTGTGCTAACAAGCAGAAAAGTTTCCCACTTTGGTTTCTCACCACAAGAATCCATGGAGGCCAAAGGCTGCTGTTAAATTCCAGTTGAAAAATGTTTGTGTATGGGTGTTGCAAACTTTATGACTTTCAGAATAATGGGATCAATCCGCTCTATCTTTATGGTAACTTTTACTTATGTTCTATTTGTTTTATTGTGATGAAATTCAAAAGCTACAGGTGATGAAAGCCTCAAATGAATTCTAGTTTTTTTTCTGGTTTGAATTCTAAAATTTTTGTCACACCGGGAGGGGGGGGGGGGGGGGGAACGTCCCTAAGGCCCCGAAGGGGCCAAAAAAGCTTTTTTGCAACACAAACCATTAACATCCAACATATAAAAATTAAATCCCCCAACACATAACAACCAACACATAACAACCATTGACATTAACAACCAACATATAACTACCATTGACATTAATTAACACAACCATTGGGTCCAACACATTTAAATTAAAATCCCCCTTAAACCCCCTTTGGTTTGGGTGCATATTCACACGGGGGGTGACGTAGGGCAGCGAGAGCCCTCATAATTGTATTTTGCACGTACAAAATCAACACTTATAGTATTTTGCGAATCTTGTTATACAGTATAGCAAATTTTGTACTTGCATACCCCACAAACGAGGAACTTTACGTACGGTGTAGATTAAGGAATAAGGGGTTGTTGTATTCGTTGAGGTGTACTAAATAGTATTTCTAGAGTGCACCTTTTATGGGCCGTTGATTTTCGTTGGTTGGAACAATCCGAGGGTTGTTGTCTTTCTCTGCATGTGTTTGTGCATGAACACTACGCATGTGTATGCATGTGCATGTGCACATGCATGTGCATGTGTATTGTGCATGTGCAAGTGCAAGTGCAAGTGCAAGTGCATGTGCATGTGTGCATGTGTGTGCATGTGTGCATATGCATGTGTACTTGCCCTCTTGGATTCTTATTGCCGGAGTGGATTTTACTACCACGAGATGGATTTTTTGCTCACACTTACAAAGGTATTTATTTTTTAATGTTTCTTCAGTTAGCATAATTTTTTTTTTTTACGAGGTATTGGTTCCTGATTCTACAATGTAGTGCTGCAAAACCCCCTTTTGTTTCCTTCCTAAGATTTGCTGCAGATTCAAGTTTAGGCCCTCTGTTTGCTTCCAACTCTTGGATATTCCTGGCTGCCGGATTGTTCATAGCAGCCAGCCTTTAGCTTCAATCAACAAACGGATTCTTATGCACACAACAGGCGGATTATTCCACGCCCTTTTCCATGTCACGCAGATCAGTCAAATAGTGGCAACAAGAATGCATTTATATTGTAGGTTTGGAACTTTAATCGAACCATAAGGTGAATCATGCATTACCTTTAAGCTAGAGATGGAGCATTCAAAATCATATGGATTGATAAACAATGGTGTCATTGTAAAAGAGAAATAGTTGTAGCGGAAGTAACAATATGTAGCATAATAACAGGGGGTTTTTTTTGTGTTGCAAATTTTATGAATTTCAGAATAATGGGATCAATCTGCTCTATTTTTATGGTAACTTTTACTTATGTTCTATTTGTTTTATTGTCATCAAATTCAAAAGCTGCAGGTGATGAAAGCCTCAAATGAATTCTATTTTTTTCTGGTTTGAATTCTAAAATTTTTGTCACGCAGGGAGGGGAGGGGACGTCTCTAAGGCCCCGAAGGGGCAAAAAAAAAATTTTTGCAACACAAACCATTAACATCCAACATGTAAAAATTAAATCCCCCAACACATAACAACCAACACATAACAACCATTGACATTAACAACCAACACATAACTACCATTGACATTAATTAACACAACCATTGGGTCCAACACATTTAAATTAAAATCCCCCTTAAACCCCCTTTGGTTTGGGTGCATATTCACACGGGGGGTGTCGTAGGGCAGCAAAATTATTCTAATTTTTTTCAATGATAAAGATAAAGGAAAATTTCGCAAAGACCCCTCTAAAATGTCTTTTATATATTTTCTAAACACTCGCGACATCCTAATCTATCTTCAAATTTTCACTTTTCTTTATAATCTTGCAAGTTTTAATAGTTGACAACCAAAGATGAACAACAAGAAGATACACTATCCTTCATGCCTCCATATATACACTTTATGCCATTTTCACTAGTGGTACAAGGGTGAAAGAAATTTCTAACACAAAGCACATTTCTAAAGAATTTGCACTACATGGACAAGAAGAAAGATGAAATAGAAAATGAAACTACTTTGCATGCTTCAGTACATGCAATTGATGCATTCTTCTATAACCATTGACGCCTTCTTAATAATAGGGTAAAAGCATGTTAGGGTGTGCCTTAAAAAGTATCATTTAGGGACTAAAAAGGTACCCAAAAAGGTAGCCAGCTCTAGGTACTGGGTACCTGTGTAAGATCTCAATAGAAGCTACGTTTTAGAATTGTTGTATTTATTTTGGCCTCCAATAGCATTACCTTTATCTTAACGTTGAATATTAACATGACATTGACTTTTATTTTAGATTTTTGAGTTAGTTTTAATGAAAAGAAAATTAAAAAAGTACCCAATTCTAAAGTACCTAGTGTATGTACTTTTGCAGGTTCCAAAAGTGGTACACCCTAACATGCTTTCACCCAATAGTATCGAATTGGAGAAGGGTAAAAGAAAGTTCTTAGACAAAGCATATCTCCTATGTATTTTGAATGTTTTGTTTGCGAAAAGCTATCTCAAAATTAATCGAGTTCATGCAATTCATTCGGAGCTGTATAAGACTCACATTAATACAATGTTGATTGATTTCTATATAGGACTCACAAATAGAAATCTTCAACAGAACTAAGTTGGCGGTAAATAAGGACAATTTGGGTTCTCCAAGTTCGTTTTGAGACTTAAGGGCAGTTTGGGCATTTCTAAAAATACAAAGGGTTTTTTTTTTTTTGGGTACTTGGTCAACAATTAAAGGTATTTTGATAAATTTTCCAGCTTTTTGACAACAAAAGGTATTTTGATAAATTTCCCTAAAGATAAGCAACGCTATAGCCCCACGTAGAGTAGTTGACTTGGCAAAAAGGAAAATGTTTGTATCGTTTCTTGTAACAAATAAGTTCAATAAGTCTAAAGTGTGGAGTAGAACTGTCGGAATTTGAGGAGTGGTCGTCACATGCAGGAGCACAGATCGGTTATAATATCACATACTGTATGGCTTTTCTCCATCTTTCTTTGGAAGGCCATTGATGTCCTCTCCACCTCCCCCTCCCCTTCCCCCTCCTCGTCCCCATTGCAACCACCTTAGATCATTCACGCTCTCTTTTTCCACAGCAGGCAGCATGACTTGCTGGATCTCGGAGGTCTCGGGATACATCTTTATCAGAAGAGTCTCAGGGAGTGGACGTGCCCTCATCATCCCAATCCATTTCTCCATCATCTTCCTCTTTTTCCTTTTGGCCATGAGCAGCCCCATCTTCCCCTTCTGCTTTGGGCTCCAGATCCCCTTGTTGTTTCCTTCATCTTTGAGTGGATTTGCCATCCTGGCATCATTTTCTCTCTTTAATTTGCTATTGAGTCATTACAGGAACCATATAGAGTAAACAAGCTATGAAGAACATATATGCATGTGACCCATTAAACATTATAGTTGATAATTGAACATGGGATAACGTTGATTTATACCTTAGGAGGAATCAAATATTGTTAAAATTGCTATTTAGCTCAAGAGGTTAAGGCATGTTGCTTTAAAATAAAGCTAAGAAGTATCGACAAGGCACTATGGTGATCGAGATTGTTGAAACAATAAAGGTTAGCAATAGTCCAGTTGAGTTTGTGAAGTTATAACATGGGATTTATGTGGAAGACTAGAAGCTAATAACATTTTGCATAGTTATGCATTTGATGCTGAAATTGGTATTTCATAATGTTCTAAGTTGTGAAGATATTTTTTGGACAATTGAAGTTGACATCTTATGTTTGGTATGATTGTTAACAAATAAATCTTACACCCCAACTCTAAATCAACCATCTCTATGTTGTCCAAGTAAATCATATCCGTCGATAAATGACATACCCCAATTCTAGATTAGAGTTTTTTATTATAACCATCATTATTTTTCATATTTTCTAGTGATTAGACATTGCACTTCAATGGTTTGTGACATTGCACTAGAAGGAATTAACTTCGTGCTTCGAGATCACTAGTCTTAATTCTTTAGGACTAGTGATCCGTCGGACACACGGGTGACCTAATTGTTCAATGTTGGACGGAGATCCCCATTCGCATTGCATAAATCTTGAAAACATGGCAACATGCCACAAGAAAGATCCTATAGAGGTTGTACCTATGGGTCTTAGAGGCATTTGTTATATGCAAGACTAATCCTTTGGAGTTGGTACATTAAGCTTTATGACTCTTCCTAGAAATCATATGCAATTCTTATAGCTCCTATTTGTGTATCATTTCACTTCTATTTGTTATATGATAGATTGCCCTGCATTGTAGCACATAAGTTGAGTAGCGGTAACAACTTGGTGCATGTTGTCACAATTTACTATTGGTATGCATGGCTGGGGCCGCACTTTCGGACTTGGCAAATGGTTAATACCAAGCCCCATTAGTGATTAGTTGGCCATAATCGAGCTCATAATCACTAACATTCTAAGCATGATAGTTTTCCTCCTCTAGAAACAATCCATTCTATTCTCAAAACCATACACAATGGCATAGTAAGGAGAGTTTTCCAGGTCTCTAAATACTTCATATAATCCCAAGGGCATGGGCAAGAGTCCACATGCAATTAGGAAGCCTAGAACTTAGAAGTATCTATAAGAAGACACAACTTCCTCACGACGTACAGGGAGTGAGCCAAGCTTCATGGGTTGTTATCATAACCGCCATGGCCAGAAGACCATTTTAGGTTCTTGCTGATCTTTGAGCTCTAAAAGACATTACAGACAAAAAGACGAGTCGTTACCACTTTAAGAATTTCCTATTTTGGCTCAGGGGCCATGTGATATAACACCTTTTAACTATATGTTTAGCAAGATCTAGAGTCTTTTACTCATGCTTGGGCTTAGAGCAGCGCTATCTAGATCAAGGCTGCTTAGCTATAAAGAATAGCCTCATTGCTGCATTTCATTTCTCGTAATAAAGGTTGCTTAGCTATATATAAAGAATAGCCTCATTGCTATCAAATCTCTAAAGTCTATTGATACTCTTGATATATATCGCACAAGAACATTGAATTGAATTGAATTGAAGAAATTTAATGTCAATAATGACCAGAGGTCCCATGACAATGATTACATGCTATGAGCACAGTTTCTAACATCAGACTTTGCCTTTAAGTATTTTACAAAGGGCGGTTGTCACAGTCACAGGGTCGGGATGAAGTGAAAAATCACTTCTCCTTTCATGGTTAACAATCTTAACCACTAGGAAACCACTACATTCTAACTGCTTTTTGTAGTCTAATATTAAATGCTTGGATGTAAAAAACATGTATGCTTGATAGTCCTAACCACTAGGCATATGGACGTGAAAAACATTTATAGTTAATAATCTTAACCACTACGAGACCACTACATTTTAATTGCTTCTTGTAGTCTAATTTTAAGTGCTTGGACATGAAAAACATTTATGGTAAATAGTCTTAACCACTAGTCATATGGACATGAATAACATTTATGGTTAATGATCTTAACCAATAGACATATGGACGTGAAAATTGTTTATAGTTAATAGTCTTAACAAGTATTAGACTACTATATTTTAACTACTTGTTTTAATCAATCTTAAATGCTTGGACGTGAAAAACCTTTGTGGTTAATAGTCTTGACCATTAGGCCTATGGAACTGAAAACATTTATGGTTAAGAGTCTTGACCACTAGGCATAAATGTCAAGAAACTATGAAGTCATAGAACAAATGCATACATATATAATCAATAAGACTGCTTGTTTTCATTCATTAACCAAAAGTGCTTTAGATCATAGAATCGTAGTGATTTGTCATCATCACCATTGCTAGTATGATTGAAGAAACTGTTAGGTCTTCGGTAAAAAGATTGCCATTCTTTCTATGCATAACTTAAGAAGCTTAACACTAGAAACTGTTTAGTGGTTTATCATTCTTAACAAATACACTTTGAGTGGAAAGGACGTCATGCCTTTTATGCATTAATTGAAACGCTTTAGACTAGAAGCCATTACCAACTTTAATAAGTACTACAATACG
Organism: Isoetes taiwanensis; assembly: GCA_021234155.1. Lineage (NCBI taxonomy): Eukaryota > Viridiplantae > Streptophyta > Lycopodiopsida > Isoetales > Isoetaceae > Isoetes > Isoetes taiwanensis. The sequence continues at coordinate 2,003,245 of JAJEKV010000010.1, read as the reverse complement.
TAAGAAACCATCCATAGTTCTTAATGGTTTTAGTCTATTAACTTGAAATGCTTCAGACTATATAACATTACTAGTTTATCAATGATAACCATGACCCTAATGCGTTATAAAACCATGCACATTTAGAACAAAAGTGTTATATCTAATTTTGATAAGCACAATAGTGCTTTAATAGAAAACCCTAAATACTTTGACTAATCAACTAATAATGATTTGTTGCTATTAACACAATTCGAATCAGACATATTTACCATGAAAATTAGTCGGGCTAGTTTTCCACAATAACAAACCACAACAACTACCACATTATGAAATCACATGAATAGAGCACTACATTGAAACCACATCCACAACCATCACATTATACCACATGGACAAACCGTACCCTTAAAACAATATAATGTACCACATCCACGTACCAACATATAATACCACTGTCACAAACACTAGAAATAAGCCATTTACAATCACCATGACGTAATACCATTTTAACAGACCTTATAAGAAGACCAACTAGTTTAGCCACATATGGTTTTTAATGAAATTAACCCCCAAACACCCATTGGTTTTGTAGAATAGTTTTCTAGTCACAACCATAGAAAAAACCATGTAGTGTTTTAATTTTGGGTGCCTTGTGCTCAACAAATTATTGGAGGAGTTCAGGTACCAAACTTTTTCCCTTTGCCTCAATAATTTACGAAAGTTTATTCCATATTTTTGCTTATCTGTCAATTCAAAATGGCACTCCTATCTGGACCATGTACCAGAGAGCAAGTCATGTTCGAAAGACGAGTTAATTACAAGAATTGAGGTTATTGGAATTCTTTTAATGGCATTGCAATGCATCAACCCAAATTCTAAAGTTTCTTCTATGTAAATAATGCTTTCTATTGTGTGCAGGATTATTGCGCACACGAAAATATAGTTTGTTTTGGCAAGCATTTATAAGGATATTTGGATAGTGGTCTATGTTGAATTACTGACTTAATTAGGGTATATTTTGGAATACCTTGAATAAATCCTCACCTTCAATGTCATGGAATTTTCAAGATCTGTGTGTTTCAAACAATATTGCATACAACATTCCATGTATACACCTTGGTGCATATTCAAAAACCCTTTGAAGTTCAAGGATTAGGAAAATGCAATTGGTGTTGGGGGTGTCCCCCATCCATGCATGGCTTCAATATTTTAAATTCTCCCCATAAATACCCCAATGTTTTGAATTCCCATGTAGACACTTTACATGTTGCAGCGTGGACCATACATAACGTACATTAGCATGCTTTCGAATGATCTATGTGATGTAGCGTGCCTGCCTGACTCAGCACAATCACCACTACATTTGTTTAAACCAGGGATAGGTTCTATACGTATTAAATTATTTTTTCAGACGTATAAAGTCCAAAAATATGTATTTTTAGGTTAAATACGTATTTTTCATATTTTTAACCCGGGCGTAAGCGGATCGAAGGTTTCGCTTTACCTTGAAAAAGTTTTAAGCGAAAGGTTTTATTAACGCCGAAAAAAATAAATTCGAAAAAAAAAATTCTTTTTTTTTTTTTTTTTTCCGCGTCAGCAATGACACCCACCCTCGGCATGGCACAATTCAATGTGGCACGCCAGGCGAGGGTCACCGCAATAATAATAAAAATATATTTTTTTTTTTCGCGTAATTCGCTTACGCTTTTTTTAGTTTCACAGAAGTTTAAACCGTGAAGGTTTAAACGCAAAAATTTTTCGACGCCGGAAATTTTTTGACGTACATTAAACGTCAAATTTGTGCCGTATCAAACGAAAAATACGTATTACGTATAAAACGTATACAGTATTGAACCTATATATCCCTGGTTTAAACATGTTTAAACTTAACATGCTTTTCAATGATCTTTGTGTGTGTACACTAGAGTTGTCTCAGGGACCTGTTTGGGTTCATCAACCCGTATGGGTCCCTCAATCCCTTCTCCATATTAGGGACTAGTTCTTCATGATACTTATGAGATTTTAAATGTGAACACCTGAATTGTAAGATTAATTCAAACTTGTACCACCATATTCAATGGCAAAATAAAATTCTTCACAAATTTTGGCACAATCACATCTTGAAATACACTCAATTCAATGGTTTCGATGATATGATATAATCTCGTGACACTCAACATATAATACAAATTTCAAGATGACATTAATTTTCTATGAACGTAGCCTATAAATGCTACTCATTTGTCAAATTTCATGCGATTTCATAAAAATTTGATGTATCAATGAGCAAATCATAGTTTCAATCCTTGAGAGACCCAGTCAGGTCCCTAAGGAATTTCTGAAAAACAGACATCCAGGCACCATTTTATATCCATGACATTTGAAATAGAATAAGAATATGAAGGAATTATTATTTTTAATGGAAATAGATACTAAATACTACACGTCTTGCTAAATGGATTTCATTTTTTCAAAAAGTGGAGTAGTACTATGAATTTTCAAAATTTTGACCCTCGGAGGACCTAACTGGGTCTATAAAGAGCTTTTGAACTTCAAACTTTAAGGAATTATTTCTCGAAAATTCTACCATAGATTTTTCTAATTCTTCTTGTGATAGATTTCTCATATCATGAATTACAAGATGGAAGAATTAGAATTCCTAGAAAAAATCATATTTGCAAAATAATATGAGAAATGTTAAAGACTTTGAGAATAAACTTGACCCCTTTGCATTCGGCTCCACATTATGTTTGGTAATAGAAGCTTTCTATATTTTTCATAAATTTTTCCTTATATGTACACTCATGGAGGACAACATATTGTGAGTATGTAGACAAATTCTTTATCTCGGAGCCATAATAGAATTTCAAAAAAAGTGTACGAATAAACCCATTTGGGTTCATCAAGGGACAACTCTAGTGTTAAATATGTTTCGCATAATACAATCACCACTACATTATTGTAGCTTCCTAACATACAACCATTTACAATGTATGTATACATTAAATGGGTGTTTACCCTCAACATTTCTTCCATCATTGTGACAAGTCCAACCAATAATCTATTTATGCTTAATATTTCTCAATAGTGGATTGCTTGAATTTATGCTCAATAGTGTGGATCAAGCAAGATTGGCAGTTATATTCATGCTTTATTTTACATAAGAGTTTGGATCCATGTAACAAGAATGCAAGCATTTTTTGAAGAATGGTATTGTTATTATCATCATAGCCCATTTACAATAGCAGTTAAAAAATTATATACAAAAGCAAATCATGTCCATTCTTGCAAGCATGAACCTGTGGTGTTCTAGGAAGTGTTCTCAGAAGTTGCATGTATATAGACGTTAAAAGGCCAAGTATAAACACAAGCCAGGACATTAGCCCGGCAACGCCTGGCACACGTTTACTAGTAAGGGAGGGTGGCCATCAATGGCTCACTTAAGGGAAAAAAGATCTGAATGCCTTCTATTAAATGCCAAACCAGCAGCAGAATACTATATTAATGTGCTCTAGCATGTAAACTAACATCACCATTAAAAAAAAATGAATAAATGGATCAACCAAGCAGAAGTAACAATGGTTGAAAGTCATGGGGTCTGAGTACCCATATGGGCATAGTCGTTCCTAAATGGTTCATCGAACATGAACTGCCCATGATCCCCTGACAATCCTATACAACACCTCTAACTGACATGCAGCATGTCCTAAGTGGCTTGAATGATATCTTAAATGGCCCATTGGTTCAATATAGTGGATCACCTGCTGTCGTTAATGGACCATAATAGCTACTTAAATAGAGCACATGCCATCTTTAATGGATCATACAGCAGCTCGAATGGACATTTTATAAACCTGCAATGGAACATCAACACGCCTACTTAGACCTTCTGAACACCAAAATAGAGCATTACTAGACCTGAATGGAGCAGACACTTACCTTGTTTGTCCAGCTACTCTCCACATTGGTGCAGCTAACACACCTATAACAGATCATTTAAAAACCTGCATGGATCATCAACAATACGAGTTAGACTAGATATACACCGAGATGGATCACTCAATACGCCTACTTAAATCATCTAAATACTGAAATGGACCAAATTCAAAACTGTTATTGGTCAACTGTTTACCTTGTTTGTTCATCTAATCTCCATATTGGTGCAGGCAAACACCTCAAAGGATCAGCACCTAACCTGCATAAGTTAGTAATAAAATCCTCAAAAGGCCAGTTAGGGAATTGAACCCTAAACCAACAGACTTGCTGGCAACCATTCTAGGCCACCTGCACACAAGCCAAGCAAACAATTTACATCAGTAGCATTGTTGAGATGATCATGTAATCACATAGCCCCTTGTGATTTCATGATCATCTCAACAACTAAAATAAAGCAAGAAACAAATTAGAAAGATTAACCTGGATTACAAGCACGTCAATAAAGTGTGGACTCTTGCAGCAAACTACAAAATAAGAAGAGTGATATTGATCTTCCATGCATAATACAAAACAGAATTCTGCCAGAATTCTGGAATTTCAAATATGAAACTTAGAAAACAGTAGTTTCATATATTTAAACTTAAAAAACAACAGTTCATATCTGAAATAACAGTTTTAAAGCACCTTAAATTCCAAGACTCTCCAAGTGATCTTCAGCTTCTTTCCTGTACAGATCATCCAATGTCTTGGTTTTCTTTGCAAACAAGGGAGAATTGCTGTCTCTGCCATGATAACCATCAGGTTCTGTCCAATACTCACTTGGATTTCCAAATTCTACACCACCATCTTCCACTGCTACCTCAACATGCCTACATGCTCTTTTCCTGCAGTGCTCATCCCATGAACATTCATGGGTGTCTTCAATACTGCAACCAATACATGGACCACTATCTTCCGAGTCCTGGCTATCCTGAAATACTGCCAATACTTGGTCCTGAGATTCTGGTTGGTCTACATCTGGTTCAGGTATAATTGGCAAGTCAATGGTTAAGTTCTTACCCTCAGGTTCAATGGTCAAGTCAATGCATGCACGCCTGGCCTTTGATCTTTCTTTGGCCAGTTGCAACACCATAACTTCATCATCATCAGAAGATGATGATTCCACCACAACATTTCTTTTTCTTGTTCTCTTACCTGTTTTTTCCCCTTGTAATCTCTTTTTTTCTTCCCTATCCTTTTTAGCAAGTTCTTTCCTTGCTTTCTCTCTCTCTTTTGCCTCCTTCTTCTCTTCTTGGATTCTTTTCTTCTCCTCAATTTTCTCTTGTCTAACACGTGCTGCCTCCTCATCTCTCTTCTGCTGTTCAAGCCTAGCAGTTAACACCTCATCTGAAGTAACATACAATTTTCCTTTCAAACCAGCAGGTAATTTTCCTCTTCTCTTTTTTTGAACTTGTGCTGTAGCTGCAGCTTGTGTAATTGCAATTGCCAAGGATGCTAGACCGGTTTTTGCCTACTATCGCCCTCGGCCAGCCAAACCCGGCGCATGATCTGCAATACCGGTTTTGCTGCCTACTGCGCTTTCAAGCAACCAAGCGGGCAAGCATGATCTGCAGCAGGAACCTCACCTGCAACTACTGCAATAGGGACTTCACATTCCACATGAGGGCCTACAATAGGATTTGGATCAGGGCTGGTAGTATTGGAATCTGGAGAAGGTGCACAAGTAGAAGCATTTTCATTTGGAATTGGAACAGAATTATCAGTGGGAGAATGAGTTGCAGCAATCTGGTTCATGGTAGTCTCAATTTGATCAACAAGCGATGATCGGGCTTAATCATAGTGGGATCAAATGGCCAAATCCCTGTTTTCTTGAAACCAGCAGCTATGTTTACAGGAATAAGTGAGGCTTCCAAAGATTTGGAGACAATTGAAGCCAAGTCTTCTTTGGAAGGTTCAAACCCAATCCTAGAATGCATGAAACGTGATCTAAGATTTTTAAAAGAATTCTTAAAAGGTGAAAAGCAACTTACATCCAAGGGTTGAAGTCTATGAGAGGTGTGAGGTGGTAGCTGCAGAATGTGAAGTCCCATATTCTTGGCCTTTTGAATAGTCTCAATAGTCACGTGAGAGCCATGGCCATCACAAATGAGGAGATGTGGCCTCTCAATACTAATTCCTCCCGGCACATTCTTTTGGAAATGATCTAACCAGCCACAAAACAACACATCAGTAATCCAGGCCTTTTTTTGATAGGCTAGAACAGCTCCAGGTTCACAACCCAATAAGAGATCAGTATCCCTCATCCTTTTGCCCTTGAAGACATATAAATTTGGCAATTTGCCACCCTGTGCATTGACACAACAGAGAACTGTAAGCCATTCTCTATTGCCAGGTATGGTCTCAGTAACATTTCTCATACCCTTCCTTGCAATAACTCTGATTCCATTCCTATTCCCTGCCTGTACTCCAGTCTCATCTGCGTTCCACACTCGGGAAGGGTCTAGGCTCAATTTACTATAAATTGACTTGAGAGTATCATAAAAATTTGTGAGGTTAGAGCTGGACATTGCCTTGATTCTTGCTACCTCAACACATTGAGTGGATCTGAGAGAGAGTTCAGGATGTCTATGTTTGAAACCCTTCCACCATTTAGCGCCAGGCAAACCATCCTTAAAAGCAGTGACTCGGTTAATGGTCATTTGAGAGACTCTTTCTCTTAGAACCCCTAAAGTTACTGCCCTTCCTTCATCACATAATTCAAGGCACCAATTCACAAGCATCTCTTCCTCTTCCAATGTAAGGGCTTTAGGCATACTACCAAATTTGTGCTCTGAAATCCCATAAAGATGATTTCTGACCGTAGTTGTTGGTATGCCATAATGTTTTGAGGCTTTCCTAATGCTGAGAACACCATCAGTTATGGACTCTATAGCAGAATCTAAGGCCTCTTTTGTCCATGAGCCTCTAACAAAATGTCTTACTTGCTTCTTACCAATGCCATTAGGTGTTGGCTTTGCTTGGAGAATTTTGGCATTGGTAGATTTCCTCTTCTGCCTTTGGACTGGGATGTCAGCAGGATGGGGAGAATCAAAGATGGGTGTATCAGCATTCTGTGAATCAGAGACAGAGATAGGAGCAGGGGCCACAGTTCTATGTCTAAGATTCATAATGGTCTTGAGGCAAATAGGACTGGAGTAGGAATTGAGAGGCAAGAACCTGCAAGCAAAAGAAAACTGAGTATGAGAATTAATTCAATAATGAAATGTACATCCAAAAAACTTCAGACATGGCAAAATTTCAGACATGAATTGGCAAACATGAGTAATTCGTGGTAGAATTTCAGACATGGCAAGCCAATTTATATGAAAGCAAATCTGAAATGTTGGAACTTAAATAAAAGAAAAACAAAAGTAAACATGCAAGGCAAAACATGCAAAGGTAAACATGCAAAAAACAGCATGCAAAAAGCTTCAAAATAAAGCATGCAATAGAATGCAAAAAAAGCTTGAAGACTCACCTTGATCTTTATGAAAGCAAATTTAGATTCACGGTTCTTGCCTCTCCCAAACTCCAGCCCTCTTATAGCGCCAATTTGAAGAGCTTGGCGCCAAAATATTTGTGCAAAGGGCCTTGGAGGGAATTCTTGGAGGGAAAGCATGAAGACAAAATAGATCAAGGGCCAAAACCCTTGCCAGTTCACTGATCCCCTCTATGGAGGGCTTGATTGACCTCCAACACATCACAAATCTGTTAGGTTGCTGTGGAGATAGGTTTAGGAAAGAGAAGTAGAGAAATACCACAAAAATCAGCCTTCTTTCCGGCCAAATCAAAGCAGGACAGTCTACTCCACCATGGCGACCAGCATCTCCATCAGAGGTGGACTCCTAACCGTCAGGCGCCTTCTCCAATCCATCGAGTACTCTCTGCCGTGACAAATTGGAACAACCCTAGATCCATTAGGGTTTCCTCAACGGTTCATTAGGGTTTGCTCACGCTCCATTGATGGTAATATAGTGGGCCAACAATCTGATGACATGTGGACCATTAAGGCAAATTGATGCCACCGTGGAAGGGACCATGGCCATTGATGGCCACCCTCCCTTAGTTATCTAAAAATAAAATAAAGATTAAGTCACCATTTTGTAACGTGCAATTGGCAATGCCGGGCACACATTTACTAGTGGTTATCTAAAAATAAAATAAGAGTAAGCCACCACTTTGGAACGTGCAATTGGCATTTGGAGGCTAGAATACATGTCGAGGGGCATAAGGTAAGATTCTGAACATGGGTTGAAGTAATTTCAGTGACTAATGTAGCAGCCTGAGACTTAACTATCTTAGTAAGTTAGCAGCGTCCATAACCTGAGCTACAGATAATGGGGCAGGGAGAAACATCTAGCTATTGCATCCAAGCTTTAATGTGTTTCTTAGTGTTCGCACCTATTCTTGCTAATGCTGATACAACTTACTCCAACGATTGGACTGTGTGGAACAATCAGGCCCAAGATACTCTTGCAGTGATCAACAAGGAGGGCCTCACGGGTCGCTACACAGGCATTCGAGCTAACAGATCAGACCTTGATAATCTAGACTTTGAAGTCTGGTTTGTGAACAGCACGTTCAATTCTTATACTCTCTCTGTAATTCTCCTTGAGCTTCCTGGATCTTGGGATCATCCTAAGGTGGACGCGCGGATCATCTGGACTGCAAACAGAGGCAACCCTGTTGGCGAAAATGCAAGCTTCAGTTTTACTTTAAGTGGTAATCTAGAGCTCAAAGATGAACATGGAAAGCTAGTATGGAGTAGTGGTACTTACAGCAAAGGTGTGAAATATCTATGGGTGACAAATATGGGAAATTTGATTCTGCAGACTGAATCCCGCGATACTATTTGGGACAACTTTGACGAGCTCACTGATACGCTTATGGCAGGCAGAGTTTTGAAGCCAGCAAAGAACTTAACCAGTTGGGCTTCCACGACCAACAGCTCTGTTGGAGATTTTAGCTTGGTTATGGAGTCCGGTGGGCTCGTTCTTTATTCAAGCTTTGCTGCTCAAAAGCTGCCTTATTGGATCTGGAGTCCTTCTGCACAGCAAGACCTGGATTCAATCCAGCAATCTACAACCCAGATGTTTGCTGCCTTTTGCATCGACTCTAATTCCCTATGTAATCTTCAACTAGGGTCTAATTTTTCTGCAGTCGATAATACTAACATGCTGGATGATTTTGCCTGTAACCATATTGGTTCCAGTGGTAAGCGGCTAGACTTTGGCCGTTTAAATAGTGCTGGTACATTTCTCAAGATTCTTCCTGATGGTAATCTTAAGGTGTATTCCTGGGTTAACATAAAGTCCGGTTGGAGTGAGTTGTTCTCCCTTTTTGATGATCAGGATTTCTGTTCCCTTCCAAACAAATGTGGTAGTTATCGAATTTGTCGAAGTGGCAAATGTGGAGAATGTTTGGCAGCAGATAATGGCTCTTTTGTTGAAATAGACAAGAATCAACCAGACCTGGGATGCAAACCTGTAAATTCTACATGCAGTTTGAAGTTTGCAGAGTTGAAAGGTTATGACTACTTCACTGTTAAATATCAGCGCAAGAATTTGGTTACAAAGCAGGCCTGCGAAGATGCTTGTAGGGGGGATTGCAACTGTAAAGCTGCATTCTACAATATCAGTGCATCATCTTGTTTTTTGATGAACAACACAGTTGGCACAGTTCAAGCTGTATCAGATGATAATATATTAGCTTTTGTGAGATTGGGACTTAATAACTCATATGCTCCAGACCCCATTCATAAGAATAAGCATGTTAAAAGGAAAGCCATTGCAGGTGGAATAGGAGGGGGTCTATTGTTCATAGTAGTTATCTCAGTCATGTATATTTTCTTAAAGCCAAAGAATCCCAACATATCCTCTGAAACTGATGAGACAATCTTAGATCCTAAATTAACAGCCATGCTCCCAACCAAGTTTTCATTCGAGGAGCTAAGAATTATAACCGAGGATTTCTCTCAATCAATTGGGGTTGGAGCTTTTGGACAAGTGTACAAAGGAAAACTTGCAGATGGCACAGAAGTTGCCGTGAAGAAAATAGAAAAGTTGCAGGCTGATCACAAGGAATTCTACACCGAGATTGCAATTCTTGGAAGAAGCCATCATCAAAATCTTGTGCGCTTGTTGGGTTTTTGTGCCACTGCTACAAAGAGCATACTGGTCTACGAATTCATGAAAAATGGCTCGCTTGACAGATGGTTGTTTGGTGACAAGCCTCGTTTAACATGGAGGCAAAGATTTGACATCATTCTTGGGACTGCAAAGGGACTTGCATATTTGCATGAGGAATGTTCTGACAAGATCATTCATCTTGACATGAAACCACAAAACATTCTCTTGGATTTTGAACTTCGCCCAAAAATTGCAGACTTTGGAATTTCCAAGCTCGTAGACAGAGATCAAAGCTTGGTAATGACAAGGATGAGAGGCACACCTGGTTACTTAGCTCCAGAATGGCTGATTGAAGGCGTTGTGACAGAAAAAGCTGATGTGTATGGCTATGGTGTAGTAGCATTTGAGATTTTCAGTGGTAAAAGGATCAGAGAATGTCTAAGTAGCATTTTCAACTACCATTATCTGCAAAAGGATGGCAATAATTCCTTCGAGGATCTGATTGATTCTGCCATTGCTGATTGTGTGGATATTGAGGAAGCAGAGACAGTAGTGAAAGTTGCATCTCTTTGCATTCAAGATAATCCAAGCATGAGGCCAAGTATGAGCACAGTAGTCCATATGTTGGAAGGAGTGGTCCCAATTCCGACACAATGTTCAATCAACGTTCAATCTCGCCTTGCTTTCATGAGTCAGATGGACACAGACAATTCTACTTCCTCGCCCTTCACCCACTCTGGCTATTGAGCTTGTACTCTCTGTATACGAGTAAGGGTGCCTAGCTTTGCTGGGTTTGGGAACATGTAATTGATAGGCTAGCTCCCAACTTGGGAAGTTCATGGGAAGGTGTCCTTACTTATCTTCTACGACTTTTTCTTGAGCTGCCCTTTTAAGGCTAGATGTTTTCATCTTTTAAAACTTCTGCAAGATCATTTGTAGAATGCAATAATAATGCGTAGCAGGGTGCGCATTGAGGTTGAATTCAAGGTGAAAAAGTTACCTTGTTTGTTATACATATGTGTGAGACATTTCATAATTGTTTTCATGTAAAGGGGCATTTATATTAGCATTAAGATTTGGAATTTAGTAAATCATTCTATAAACTTACCGTTTCTAAAAACATCTCGTAATTGTTCATGTAAAGGACGTTTATGTTTCTTGGCGCTAACTTTCCCGCCTGCGGCTAGGGCAGTCGTGAGAGAGGGACCGCCCCTCTCTCCTTGCTTCCGGCACTGATGCTTCAATCTGAGGTCACCAGGTATGTTTTTCCGGATGCTAGCAGAGGATTCAACAATTCTTGTAGAGTTTTTCCTGGCTTTTTGAGATGTTTCGTCCTGGAGCAGCTTTGGGGTGGATCTTTCCACGATTTTGCTTCATGCCACTAACGTGGCTTCTGTTCTTTGCTTCTTGAAAGCATAATGCTATCTGCATTGTAAACAGAAAGGATTCCGGCAGCTTGAGTACAGGTTCCATTCTTTTCATGCAGATGCGCACTGAAATGGCAAAAGTGCCTATAAGATGGAGTAGATAGGTGCAGATCTGGTAAGAGAAGCAGTCTTCAGGTTGAGCATTAAAGCTTTAATTTTCCCCAGGTTTATTCTATCAGGCCGTTGTTTCCTTCTCCCGCTCTTTCTTACTAGCAAGAAAGGTCCAGATTTACAATGATATGATCAGAAATTTTCATGTATGGCAGGAGGTCTTGTGGAATAATTTTAGAAACCTTCATATAAAGCACTGTTTCATTACTTGTGGACTTTGGGTTGGTCCATTTTGTTCGAAAATGCTCACGAAGTGGCTAAAGTCTACCTTTTAGCCACACAATTATTTGTTTTTTCCAGAAATGTGCATAATTAATATTGTGTGTCCTGGTCAGGCAAAAATGGGCGGCGACCCAATTTGTTAGAGTATAGCAGCTTTTTTGGTATGTACCCAACCTATAACAGGGTTCATTTTATAGTGTGTTTATAAAGATGTACAACAAATCAGACACTGAACAACTCAAGATTGTGGCTGTATCATGTAACATTGTATTGAAGTAAGATATATTATACAATTTCATGGCAATGATAGCCTGAGCCACCCACTGATCCGCACAAATTGGGCGGTCGCCCAACTTGACGAAGCCTGTTAGTCCTCTTCATTTTCCTTTTCAAGGTTCTCCTTTTGATGACCAGCAAGAAGAGCAGCTTCCATCTTCCTAGCAAACTCCTCTGCGCTCAAGGTTCCTTTATCTTCTTCCTCAGGCCTGCTTTCCTCTTCTTCGTCATTGTCTTCTTCTTCGTCTTCATTTCGTTCCTTTTCCTCCTCTGTTTCATTTCTGTCATCCCCGCCACCTACCTCGTGTTCTTCATTGCCGCCCCCCTCTTCATTATTGCCTCCACCTTGCCCTTCCCCTTCCCCTTCCACCTCCACTTCCCCGTCCCCTTCCCCTTCCCCTTCCTTTTCAAGACTCGACTCTCTTAGCAGAAGTGGAGGCAACACATGTTTTTTCAATTTTTCGCTAGCAATAACCATCTCCTGCGTTGACACTACGTCCTTGCCCGCTAGCGCGTTGATCCTTTCTTTTCTTCTCCTAAGAGCCAGCAGATCATCTTTACCCAAACCTCCCATTCCCGACACGCCCTTGAACTGCTCAAGAAGGTTAACTCTGCTATGTTCCAGGGCCGACTGCAGGTTAGACACCTCCTGAGCCGAGAACGGGTGAGCTTGTTGCTGAGGTTTCTCAGGTGCGCTCATCGAGCTCCCTACCGCTGACTTCTTACGGGCCATCTTTTTCACCTTCCGGGCTAGAGTTTTCTTTTCGTCGAGCATTATTTCTAACTGCTCAAAGAACTGTGGCAGTTTCGTGTGAAACTTCTGCTCCGTTTCAAAACAAAAGGCCTTGTAGCCTTCACAAAGCGCAACCCTGCTAAAAGCACCACCCGAGAAGAAGTCCAAGACCTCGCAACCCTCTAGCATTAGCTTCCTTGTTATGTATGTGCAAGTCTTAGCGTCGATTTTGTGATGGCGGGGAGGGCCCTGTCCCGCGAAGCACCTGGGCTTTTTTCTCCCCAGGGACGATAGCACCATGGCGCTGAAATATGAAAGAACAAAGTCAGACACAGGACCTCAAAATGAAATTGGGCGGTCTCCAAATTTGACGTGCTTGCCCATCTTGAAACACTTGCCCATCTTGAAATTGGGCGACCGCCCAATTTCATTTTGAAGTCCGGCTTGAAAAATGACATGCGTACCCAAATTGGGCGACCGCCGAATTTGGCATGAAGATGAGTAAAATACATTCAATGTACGTACCTATTTCGCAATTGATGTCAGGTGTCTTCTTCAGAACCTCCTCTGCGCTACATAAGTACTGTGGCAAAGGTACATATTCCTGTGGATGCTTCGAAGAACTGAAGCACAAATCCATCTCTGGCACAATATCGCCAGGTAACTGTACCCTGGAAACGTACATAACGAGGACAAGTGCATGTACTTCCTTTACTTTTTTGCCGTGCGGTGCCCTTACGTCCGGGATCCAAGTAGTTGCCGACCCAAACTTTCTTTGCCTCCGTCTATAGATTTCATCGCAGAGAGGCATTGATCTGAGCTGGTCGGTCCCACAAATCCCACAATCCGGTACACTTGCTGGTGTGCCCGAACGCCGACCTGGTCCAGAACTTACGGTAGTCATCCCTTGTCCACTTCTTGACATTTCTAAAGTCGCAACCGACAAGACGTGCAGAGGTGACCACTGCGTCCACGCACATCCCCCGAGGACTAACCTGGTAACATCTAAAGCGCTTATTCTCCAGGTCCTCTTTGCCATGCAGATACTCGTTCACTTTAGACACCAAGTTTGGAGGGAGCACAAGTTTCTCGCCCTCTTTGCGGCTACCGACCCACAAAAGGTCATTTGTTGGCAAACATAAGTAGCGGGTTTCTCTGTGAATTGAGGGTAGACCTCCCTAACTCCTGCAATATCTTCGAAGTCCACTTTCCTTGCATCTCTCAGATAGACGATAAGGGCTCTCTCGACAGTTCCAATCTTTCTAATATCCTCAGCCCTTGTCTTAAATTCCCTCCGACCGTTGTAAGAGGAGCTGGTTTTGACCCAGGTCGAACCTTCCATAATTTCTGTAAGCAACCTTCGGAGGTCGGAAGGATGCATAGATCTAATTGGTCTGCAGAAATTGTTCGTAAACAACCGAAGCCGGTCCTTTACCTCAATCTTCTCGCCTTTTTTGTCTCTCAGGTGGTCGTCGACGAAAAGTTGGCCCATCTGCTTTACTTTGGTCCACAACTCCTCATCCATGTGGATGAAGTAATCGTAATCCCGCAGCGAAGCCTTTCGAAGGGTTAGCTTGGCAACAGCCACCCAGTCCTGAAGAACAAACAAAAGATTAGTCTACTGTACAGAAAGGCCAACGAAATTGGGCCGTCGCCCAATTCTCAACAACCACCAAACTAAATCTTTGCAAGGGATCTTGCCCAATTTGCTCACTGCCAATGAACCCTGAATGTCCACTCTCAATGTGTGCAAATTGGGCGGTCGCCCAATTTGCAACAGAGATAGGTTCACAACACACGTCTCTGGCACAACAACGGCCATCAAATTGGGCGGTCGCCCAATTTGCAATATGGATAGGTGTAGAATAGACTACAAGGTGTAGCATAACTTACAACATAGGCGTCCTTAGTCGATTGACCCCGTTTTCCTTTTTCTGGCCTGCCGTAGAAGTCGAACTGATTTTTGAGCTGCTGGCATTGCTCGAAAACAACGTCCTCGTGTATTGTGTTTCTTGCAATGTCGTTTGTTTCCAGGCTGACCTTCACGTATTCCGTTGAATTCAGGTTCCCTGCAAGAACCCTGCACCGACGCCTAGCATAAAAAAACTGCACCAGCTCTGCTTTCTTCTTCCGTTCTTCAGGCCATCCCTGAGCTTGAGCCACAAAAATTTGTGCCACGGCAGTTGTATGGTTGCCGTTCACGATCCAAAACTCTGCTCCTTCAAGGTCGCTCTCCTTCTTCCACTTGATCGCTTTTTTAGTTACCGGATCAAACGGCACGACGTCAGCACATGGTGGATGCATCGGATGCTTAATAAACGAATCCAGGAGGGTGTTCATGTGCTCGGCACTGATGACCCTACACGTCATGTTGGCAGGTGCCTGGTGCATTCGAAAAATGTCAATTTCCAGTTCAAAGTGCACGCCCAGGGGATATTGCCGGTTCTTTGACTTTATGCTCAGAATGGCATTCTGTGTTAGAGATTCTCTGCTTTCGTGAGTTAGGCCCCCTGCAGACCCGGATGTTTTTACCACTATCTGCCTTGACCCTGAGGTCCCGCTGCTATCCCTCTCACTATCTGTGTTCAAGTTCTCCTCTGTCTCATCAGGACTAGAAGGAGAGTTGTGCCTAGTCCTCTTAGCAGATTCATCTTTTAAAACTTCTGCAAGATCATTTTTAGAATTCAATAATAATACGTAGTAGGGTGTGCATTGAGGTTGAATTCAAGGTGAAAAAGTTACCTTGTTTGTTATACATATGTGTGAGACATTTCATAATTGTTCATGTAAAGGGGCATTTATATTAGCATTAAGATTTGGAATTTAGTAAATCATTCTATACACTTACCATTTCCAAAAACATCTCGTAATTGTTCATGTAAAGGGGCATTTATAGTGGCATTAAGATTTGGAATTTATTAAATCATTCTATACACTTACCATTTCTAAAAGGAAGAAACTATGCATGGCCTATAGGAAGATTGGTTTGTTTTTGTTTGGTCATTTTGTGCCCCAAGTGGGCAGAGTTTGCTCGCCCGCCCATATATGAGACATTTTTTTGGGAAGTTGTTGGTTATTCTGTAAGCTTATACTAACAATGAAAAGTGTAGATTATTGTTCCAAGTCGGGCTACTTGTTGAGCTTTCAAAATAGGCCATGTTTTTAGCACCAATATCAATATCTGCCAACCAAACCTACTCATTTCCAACCCTTATGCATCAATGTTACCCAGAACTCTAATCATATGAAATAGACTTGTACTAACCTTAATACCTTGCCTTCTTATCCAACCACACAATTTTCTTGAACAATCCATAATAACTGAATATCCACCATTGAATTAGCTAGATATACATAAACCTTCCCAGATCACAATATACATCACAACACTATTTTTGGGTTGCCCCTAGGGGGGCAAACCCTTGTTTATGTGGGCTTTTGGCATATCCTAGGTATATGCTAGAATATCCCTAGGATATGCTGGTGACTGCTAAAAACTTATGATTGGCTGTAAATGCTAGGTCACTTCTGTTGGTGGGCAGCCGCTCTCGAAACCGGCTAACCGGAGAGGTATCTTGGGATTCATCCAAATCTGCCCAGGTTACAGAGGTTTTGTTGCTGTGTTTGAGAAGAAGCAGCAATTCGTTTCCGTATTTGAAACAGAGTCTCCTTCCTGGGAGGGAAGATAAGAGCTTTTCCTTCTTTGCTTAGATTTGGGTTTTGATTCTCGTGTTGGGTTCATTGCCGCTGTATGCTGCATTGCTTCCGGTAGAAGACTTTGCTTTTGTTGAAGCGTTTAATGGTGGGAAACGGATTCTTTCCTATCGCCCAGTTTGAATTCTTCCATTTTTCATTCTCTTTTTTGCGTCACACTTCAAATATTGGGATTTGCTCAGATTTCAAGCTTCGACGGCAGATTTAGGTGCATTTTCCTTTGAGTTGCTTCAAAGATGTGCGAAATGTTGAGCAGGGGAGTTCTAGATGCAAGTTTTACAGCATCCAGTTCTCAAATAACAGAGAAGCAGGCTATTCTCTTACGGCCCTTTTTGAGCGGATCATCACAGAAGTCGTCGTTACAATTCGTTCGGCAACTCCAAGGCATCACAATCTTTACAAGTAAGTTTCCATTGAATCTTGCAACTGAAATTGAAGTATGCTTCTTTGAATCTATGCTTTATTTTTCTTTCCTTTTTTTTTAAATTTTAGGATAGTTTGTTTAAGCCTATACGGAGTATGAAGCTTGTGAACTGGGTTTTTAAGTCCAAGCACAATAACAGATTTCAGATGCTCTGTGCATTTTCTCTTGTGCGTTTTCTCTTCATCAAGGTCCCAAATCCAGAACATCAGGCTCTTAGGCTGACCTTTGCTCTGATATCTGCCATTCTGGTCACAGGAATTAAAAACCTTACCCCTAAAGGGCTAGCAGCCTATTGCTGGGTAATCTTTGGTACGAACTTGGCTTTCACCTTGGATTTTCAACCATCAGAGTGGAGTTTGGTTTGATGTACTTGTTGGTTGCCAAATGCCAAAGTATATGTGTGATAATAAAATTGTGAACATTTTGGATAAAATCAAAACTTTTGCTAGAGTTCAAGGTTGTAATCTGTCTGTTACGCTTCTATCTTAGTAAGATGAGAAACCGGTTAGGATTGTTCTTTCAGATTGCATTCGAATCATGGCAGATTTAAGACAAGGTAACTATTAGGACCATATCATTCTCACATCATCATTGCATTTTTTTTTACTTGCATTGTGGTCTATCCCTAAGTCTATGTGCTCTCAGTGTACTAATCTAAGGATGCTCTTTGGATAGCTAGCTTGTAGTATTCTTAATATGCACACACCTTAGCCATCTTAAAAACACATTATGATCTCAATATTTCTAGCCCTGCATTTGTTTATGATTGGGGTTGTTTGAGGCAGAACAAGTCAGAAAGCTTAACTCCTTTTCATTGGCATTCAACTGTATTCCATATAGAACCATATTTTACGCTGTATTTCCTGTTTATTTTATTACAGAGAACCTTTGTTTATGCAGTAGAAAGTGTGCAAGTTAAGTAGCATACCATTACTATTGCGTCACTTTGAACTTGGATCTTCCATGCCATGCGTACAAGACTATCTTCTAATGTTAATTTATCTCATTCCTTTGCGCTTCTCAGATGGCTGTCTATCTTGAGTTTCGAAGGGACTGGGTTACTGCGCTCAGATGCTATGAAAATGCATATAACATCCTACAGGTCTAGCTACTTGCTCTAAGATATTTCTTGCTGATATGTACATATTTTTTTGTATTTTTCCCCGATTTTTCATTCATACACATGCATTCATTAGCAGAAAAGGTGTATTTGATTTCGCATTAGGGGGAGTTGTGTAGAAGATGGGATGATTTTTCTTTAGATAAGGAAGGGTAAGACTTAAAAGAGATTAGATTGCTCTTACAGTTTCTGCTCAAGGCAAAGCATTAGACCTTTTGAAACCTAGACCCCTTCAGTGTGAGATTGCAATTTGACGCAAGGAGAACACGCTACCACTTTCAAAGAGACATGATTAAGGAATTCATCTCACAGTGAGGAGGTCCCTAGCACTTAAGCAGATCTGAAGGACCTACCTCTGCCCTATGCAAAAAGATGCGTTGACTCTTCCTGAAGAAGGTGCCTTTATCCTCCTTACTGCTTTGTCAAACAAAGCATTAGATTTTTGTACTTGAAATCATAGGCTTATAAGATGACTTTGTAATTACTTGCAAAAAGCCATTTTCTTTTACATTCCAGTTACCATGCTATCGTCTTCAACACCAATTGCTGCATACTGGCAAAAGTTCAGTGTATGTGCCGTTATTTTTTTAAAGAAGTTAGCCTTCAACAGCGAGGACATCAAAGAAAAAACTGTGGCAGATCCAGGTAACCATCCTTTGAGTTTCGTATTTGCAAGTGTCTTTTTTTGTTGTATGCTGAGTAAACATTTTGCTGCCTACACATTGGGCAGGTGATTCATTATCATCGCAACTAGGTTTGGCTAATGTCTAATATTGAAGGAGTTAAATGAGTTGTTATTTAATTGGTTTTATAGCCACTCCCTTTATACTCTACACCAGCTGCTTCTTTAATACGTTCTTTAAATTCATAATTGCAAGTTTACTACCTCAAAGTTTCTCAGCATGGCATGTTCACATTGGACAGGCCGAACATCTTTGTCAGATGCGCCACAGACATCTTGTTAGTCTTGTTGGTTGTTGTCAAGATAACGATCGTCACCTTCAGATGCTGATATATGATCCTAATGGAAATAGCTGCAGCCTTTTATACGGTATGCCATGGCTACTATATTGATTTGGTTATTGTCCTATTTACAATTTGTTATAACTACAACATGTTATGTGTTGACAGACAAAGATGACTGTAAACAAAGACTTTCTATTGCTGTTGGTGCTGGAGAAGGTGCATTCAAATATTTGAAACTACAGTTGTTTTTACCAATACGAAAATTTGATGATTTATTTTGATGTAGGCTTACAATATTTACAGGAGGAGACAGTACTGGTTGGACGAGGAGACAGTACTGGTTGGATTTCAAGTCCAGCAATGTTCTTCTTGATGAGAATTTTGTTGCAGGTGTGGAAATTGTCATCCTCAGATCTTTGTGAAGTTGCTCGGAATTCTGTCTTTCAGTCTGGATTTTCTCATCGCCTTAAGGTGTGAAGCGGCCTTTGACTTTAACTTTTGCATCCCTTGAGTTTGACATGTCTGATTCCTGTTATTTTAGTCTCATTAGGTTGGAATGGACTATCATATTAGAGGGCCTGAAGGAAATGATATTCACAAGACTAATGTTCCACACATGAGGATTGAATTCCGCCATGAGGTCTTGAAAATTTGGTTCCTTTGAGTTTTGAAATTATAAGTAGTGAGTCTCGACATTTGCCTTACAGTGCGGAAGGATGAACTGAATGCAAAAGTTCCTAAGAAGATTGAAGCGTGATGTATCTTGTTACGGTTCTTCTGTATTACTGCAGACATCTGCTGGTGAGCTGACATCTTAATACAGGTAAGATATGCATCTGCCTGAAGAGTATACTTGGTGTAAAGGTATATTGAGGGGAGCAATAAAGTAGCCGGAAGCAGCATATGATAGCTGCAGAATGTAAAAAATTTGAAATAAGATTGATATGAACTTTTAGGGTCTCAGGAAGTGCACATTTGCACGCTATAGTTATGTATACAAAACATGCAAAACAGATGGCAGAATCAAATATGTACTGAATGGAAGCTAAATGAAAGCTTTCAGCAATATATAATGTGGATGGGACGATAATCTTTGTCAAATGTTTTGTTTGTTTATACAAATACATGTCCCAGCCGGCAATCAGTCTTTAGTCCGAGATAGACAAGACACTTCTTATGTGTTGAACAATTGTTGCCCTTTCTCATGTGGGTGTTTGCCTTAGGCATATGCTAGAATATGCCTAGGATATGCCAAAAAATGCTCCAAACTTATTGTTGGCTGTAAACTGGCAGAGGACCAATCCACATTCTCAAGTTTTAGACCCAGAGTTTATTGTTCACACAAAAAAGACCCGACGCGAAATGACGATTTAGAAACCATGAAAACACACTTTCACGCTACTGGAGGGCAACCCCTCGTGCGCAGCACCTTGTTCATTTTCCATTCTAATGTCAAGCATCATCCATTATTCACAATAGAAAAAAAAAAACCATTTCTTTATCATTTTCAAAGTACCAACCTGATGAAAATATATTCTAACCTGACTAATAATGGTGCCCAGCATTGCTGGGCATAAGTTGGGAGGATGTAAGTGTTCTGGTTGCAATGAGAAAAGCATACAGTAGTAATTCAACTTTTTTGTTATAACAAAAACTTTGGTTTAACAACGTTAAAAAGAAATCTAACTCTTTTATCTTAGATAGTGTTGCATCGATATCTCTATGAGCTTGAATAGAATAGGATGGTACTTGTTCATATCAATTTTGAGGTCTGGACATTGCGACGTGCTAACAGTGGAACATATCATATACCACAATGGCTTTGCTTCTCACTGGATAGTGCGAGATTCAAGATATGCTTCAAATACTGTTCTAAGGCTGGGCCCAACAGAATCTAAAATCACTACAATACAAATTGTTAATAAATCATCTTAAAATATCAACCTCTTACGTTGTATTTGCTAAGGAATTTCTCATATTATTTCGGGCGAAGGCCATTGGATAGCAAATTTCAAGGACCAAATTCTACCTAGATCTTCTTTTTAAGGAATTCATGATAACATATAGATGACGGCCGGTGGATATATGCCTTTTGGGACATCGTCTAGTGGCAGCACCTCAAACTGCCACACCCGAGGTCATGGGTTCAAACTTGGCTAATATTGTTCTAGTATGATATGATATGATATAAATTTATCAAGCCAATTAGGCCCTCAGGCCTCTATAGCAAACTATTACAAAAGTTTGCGTGAAATCTAAGCACACTAATCCAAGACGCTATATATCAATCTTGTTAATTTGGGTTTTTCCAGTGTGGAGAAAAATGTTTTTGGAATTTTTTTATAGTTAATTTCTTAAGGTTTTGGAGATTTTGGGTTGAGGGAATAAATTTCCGATTTTCCAAAAATCGAAGAATTTTTTTTCGCATGATTTGGGTCTTCTGGCTCTCCTTATCCGCTGGCAGCTGGATGCATGCCACGATTGCTAAGCTCAAGCTTTTCGGCATGCAGGTCTTTTGTTTTGATGATTTTGGTCACGCAGAGGAGACAACATTTAGCTTTTCTCATGGTCGGATCATTTTTCGGCGACTCTATTGCATAGATACAGGGTAGGTAAAAGTCATCCTCTTATTTTTCTGATTTTACAGAGGTACAGGAGTTGGCCCCTGCTTCCGAGGCACGTCTATATTCTATGAGCAAGATATGCTTGCTTCATCTCTAGAATTTCAGCCATGTATTTATTTGTCTGTAACAATAGTTGATACAATAGGCAGGCTTTTATCGTGATATATAAGCAAAGACTTTTGTTGTGACGTAATTAACTATTATTGTTGCTTTTTTCTGCAGTGTACTTGGTTTTTTCTAGCACCAGTGTTCACTGCGAAGGTGAATATGCATTCCTCTCTGGCAATTATTTTGCAAGCACAGTTGTATGGCCAAGTGTGTGTATATTTCCTTCTATTTAATTTCTGCTATATCTTTTTTTTTTTTATTAGCTAACCACAGACGTAAGCAGTATGTTAAGTCTTCTGGATTATATCATGGTGCTTTTCGTTGCAGGCATATAGCCCTGGGCTTGCTGGTTACATCTGGAAGATATAATACTTGAAGTTGCAGAGCACAAGTCCAAGCAACTCACTGTATCTGATCATTTCTGATGTAGATTAATATCTTAGACCTTCCATACAGCTATTTTTATGTTTGGTCTAGGATCTATAGAAATATGAGGTAGTTACGAAGAGGTCAAATGGGTTTCCGGGATCTATAAAAATATGTGAAAGCAAAATTTAACTTACCTATAGGTTAACTTAAACTATGAACTGGGTTCCAGAATCCATAGAAAAAAGTGCCGGGTTTCAAAGATCTACGAAGAGATCAAATGGGTTTCCAGGATCTATAAAAATATGTGGAAGCAAAAGCTAACTTACCTATAGGTTAACTTAAACTATGAATTGGGTTTCAGAATCCATAGAAAAACGTGCTGGGTTTCAAAGATCTACATAAAGATGAGTTGGGCTTTGAAGATCTATAGAAAGAGGAGTTTGGTTTTTTCAAGAAGTGTAGAAATAAGCAATGTGGAACTAGAGCTGACCTTCTGTACATTACTGGGACAATGCCTCCGCTGTAGGCTGCAACCTTTTGAAATGCAGGCTGAGCCATGTCAAAATGCTCTAAGGGAGTGTTGCATCAGCCTCCATTGTTATTGGGAAGTGCATCAGTGGCAGTGACAATTACAGATCGGCTGCATGGAAGGCACCATTGTGGATCTGAGTCACATCTTACTTCAAAACATGCTCCACATGACAAGCCATTGTTGAACAATGCAGTGCTCAGGGCTGCAGTGCTTGTGCCATATCCCTGGCTGTAGAGATTGTTGTAGCCACATGCTCCACCTGTTCATCATAAGCTTTCAATTAGAAGCCTATTCTTCTTTCAACGTTTTATAGTATCTCAGAATAGAACAAAAAATAAGAGAATATGCTTGCTTACCCATGGTCCCAGAAGCATCACTCCCACCATAGAATGTGGCGTGAGCATTTTGCCAGTTTCCTTCATCAAGTCCCATCACAGTTACAATATGCAGCATTGCTACAAGGGTCAATGGAACCATGTCAGTCAGATGAGACTATAAACTGAAACAGCTAATTTGATATGGAACTTGGAATATGATTCACATTTATTAGGAATCAAAAACTGATTCATGGCTTCATAACCTAGAGTAATGCAATACGAGACTACCTCAGATATATTTAATGTCAACTATTAGCGTCCTCATGGTGCCATACCTCTGTCAACAACAGTTACAAGACTGTCAAACATTTAGCAGAAAGATATATTGTTTACTTCAATATGCAGGCTCGATATGGATGCCATGTGATAAGCATATTTGGCCAAGAATCATGACTCCAGGTCTTCGTCTTACAGCAAATTGTAAAGATTACCGAGTCTGCTAGCTCTCGGGTATACTATGTATGCACAGGATTCTATAGTCCCAAACATTGAGCATGTATTGTTTATGTGTCCTATTCATCTTATCTCCCTTTTGTCTTTTATCCTTCCATATATTTGTCATTCTTCCTTGAAGATTTCTAACATCAAATTTATGGGTTTAATGTTGGCATTTTCTATTGCATGTGAATGATCAGGTTTGCCTCTTTAGTGTAGAGCTTGAACATACGAAGTTTCGAATTATTTGATGACAGATAGGTAAAGTTTACCTATTCACTTGAGCCTGCTGTGTCAATAAGGGTTTCCAGCATCTTATAGCATGCAACATTTGGCATCTTATCGCTATTTCTGTAAATATTATTTCTTGAAGATGATAATGTTAGTGTTAAATCTATGACCAAGTCTCAAGTGACATATTGCTGCTGAGCATACATGATCCAAGCCTGCATATTTGAGAGCTAAAGTTTACCTATTCACTTGAGCCTGCTGTGCCAATAAGGGTTTCCAGCATCTTATAGCATGCAACATTTGGCATCGTATCGCTATTTCTGTAAATATTGTTTCTTGAAGATGATAATGTTAGTGTTAAATCTATGACCAAGTCTGAGCATACATTATCCAAGTGATGTATTGCTGGATCGGTTCATCTGGCAGTCATTTTGTGATTATCATAGTATTATTGGGATGACGTATGCAATGAATGAGTTTCATTATCAGTTCCAGAGATTTTAAAATTTACATGTAATGGGAAGATTCACGAATATCAGATTAGCGAAGGTGGAGTTTAGAATGATGGAAGCCTTGCTCATGGACGAGAGTGGCAGCAATCGCACTGAGTTTCTTTTTTCAACAATGTTCTTTCTCCTTTCCTTCCTTCTTGGTAATTTTTAGAGTAATTGCCTCTTGGTTATGAATTTATGTGTTGTGCATGCCTTATAGTTTCTTACCTTTTACTTTCATTATTACAAATTTCTTTGTTGCTTAGATAGAGCTTCTCAACTAGACTCTGCAACCAAGTATCATAAATTTCTATTCTATTCTATTTCATGCTTCTTCTTTAACTGCTATTGATGCAAGAATCTGTTGTATTTTTAGTTTATTAAATCATACGCAATGTCGTCATAACAAGTCATCGTCGTAACAAGCATATTGGCAAGGAAATGTTGCTTTAGATTTTACAGATATAGGGAACATTGCAAAGGAGCATTCGCTTTAGATTGAACGTTGGTTGTTCAAATGCAAGGCATAGAGAAGGCTAATATTCTAGGTAGAGATGGTCATGTTAAAAATGCAAACTAGGGTTTAGGCAAATGAGAGCAAGCAGACAATCTATCAATGTGATTTTGAGAACAAGAACAATATTATTGGTAATCACATGGTCATGTACGTGCCGTTGCATTAGGTTCTTTTTTCTTGAAAATGAGAAGGTCAAAGCCATGCCATCATTTGTGGTCCTTGAGAGCACGAAGAAGTTTATGTTGGAGTTGCTAGACATTCAGAGAGGAAGTCCTTTCATTAGTTCTGTGGATCCATCTGTCTTTAGTCAGCGAGAGCCGTCACATCAAATTGTATCAGAAGGTCTTAAAAAAAAAACATGCGAATTTCACTCAGAGTGCATCGTTTTTATTGCTGAATGTTAGTTAGTTTTGTGATTATGTGAAGTAACTACAGCATCAGAAATATTAAAGCCAAATTCACCTATCCATTATGTTTGGGATGACCATAGCAACCATGGGCTGATGCTTACTATTGCAGCTAACTCCCACGCAATATCTGTGCCAATTTGAAATCTTTGCTTTGCTTTTTCACATTCTGGCCGTTTTGACCTAAGTGGGTGTTCTTTGCTGCAGCAGCCTGATATTGGAATAAATAAGATAAGACCATGGAAATCATTTTATCATAGTAAAGAATTTTCTTTCTATATTTGTTTCCCATACCAACTTGAGGAATAATGGGGATCCACCAGCATATATTGGGCATGCAATATATGGCCCATGCACTGCATATTTGTATGAATGCTTAACAACAAATGGAAGCTTTAGTGAAACTCTAACGTTTTCAATAGCTTTTGAGATTATGATCAAGTTCCTTCATTCCAGATACACTTATTCGAAGTTACGAAGTAGGTCAGTCTGTAAAATCAGAGTATGTTGATTTTCATTTGGCCAATACTATGTAGATTTGAAACTTTCAATTAAAATATGGCCGAATGAGAGAAGCATCCGGATTATGTAAAAGAGATCCATAGAAGGCAATAGGCATAGTTATGGCCAATGTTAGATTATGTAGCTAGGTAAACATTTGACATCATTTTTCCCATCTGAACCATTTGCTATGCTTCCGTAAAGGTCTTACTCTTCTCATTTTGACAGATAAATGACATAACTTTTGCTATTAGGCTCGCAGAAGCATGTGCATGGGCCTTCTGGGGAAAAAACTTATTGGTCATCTAGATATTTAGAACTTCGGCCTACTTCATCTGCGAAATCTCATCTTTATCATAAATCACATATGAAGCAAATTATTCAAGATGTAATTTAATTTAATTTAGTAGTTTAAATCCCTTATGAAAGAATTATACAGGATTCACATAACTTTTAGGGGCTTAATTCAAATAAAGCAATAGTGGCATAGGTAAAAGAGTGCATTTTGTATCCGATTGGTTAGGAGCTACAAATACTTCAAACTCTTACAATATGTCCACAATTATACCATCTGATTTCAATGATGCAATACAATATTATCAAGGTCCTTTCTTGAAATCCATTTTATTGCAAATGGCATATTCTTTATGCATTTAGGGATTTCCAACTCCCCATTCAATCCTTTCCAACTTCATCGTTATACACTTTATTTTAGATGACTAGAGCATCAAAGCGATCATGGCACTGTGGAGATAGTTCTACTTTTAAAAGTATTTGTTGGCGTAACATTACAACACATCCTAAAGCTGAGTTAGACAGCCATAAAATCATCTTCGTAAAAGTTACAACCTGAACAAAGCAACGGTCACAACCACCCCTTCAAAATGCTACTAAAGCCCGGCAACACACTTTACAAATACCAATCCTTAAGTTTCCTTTTGAACTTGAGAATTCAGAAAATGCAGCTAAATATTTTCATCAGTATGTCTTCATAAAGTATTAAATGGCATAATTTAAAGGAGTTGTTGATCAGAACTAAAAGATGTGGCTTTGAAGAATGGACCCACATAGAATCAGAATGAGCCAATAGACTCATCGCCCATGCTATCTAGATTAAAGGATCTAATAATGTTTCTGCAGCCTCGAAGAACTCCAGATCCTCAAGCTAGAAATGTTGCCAGACCAATTCATCCTTTGAAAGAGCTCCCATTGGAACATCATCAGCTTTCTGGAGGTTATATTTCCACCTGTTTCCAAAATTTCTCTAAATGACCCATAGTGGTCAGCTGTTGCGACAATGTTTTCTACAGTAATTTCTGATTTTGAGATTGTTACTTCGTCAATTCAGATTGTTTTAGTTTCTCTCTATTTGGGAGCCGAGGTCCCTTAGTAAGTCATTGGACATACACAACTTCTTATGATTGATATCATGGCTACGCAAATAGTTGGAATAGAAATGCCCAATTGTTGTATATGAAATAAATGCTAAGAGAATAAAATTTTGTGCTCCATTGTTGTTCCTACAATCTTCAAATACATACTTCATGCCGCAAATCTTATTTTAGTATTAAACAACCACTTTTCAAATTGTTACTACGCCCGGCAACGCCGGGCACCATAACTAGTCAAAGTTAAGCATTAAATTATACAGATCAAACTTGGCCAATATTGTTCTAGTATGATATGATATGATATGAATTTATCAAGCCAATTAGGCCCTCAGGCCTCTATGGTTATAAAAGTTTGAGTGAAATCTAAGCACACTAATCCAAGGCGCTATATATATCAAAGTTAAGCATTAAATTATACAGATCAATTATGCCTGCCCTTTCCTTCCAAACATCCCAAATGTAAGTGCTTAAAGTTCCTTCCAAACATCCCGAATGTAAGTGCTTAAAGTATGTGACGATACTGCAAAAAGATCTCGTAGAGTGTTTACCTCTATACATGTTTTTTCCTTATATGTTCATAGGAAGAACATTCCAGAAATGTATGAAAGGCGTTCCATACCACCTACCTGTCTCAATGTGCAAATGGTGAGAAGAAAGCCTCAATTGAGAAATATACATCCAATTCTTGCGGCTGATATATGACAACAATTGTTCCTTGTAATCCTGTAGAGAATTACTAGGTAAAATTGTTTCTTTGTACTACCTGTATCCCCAATTTTCCATAGCTTGCTAAGTGCTCTTTCTATCACAGAAACTCTTATCTCTGAATAGTTTACTGAATCTGGCCAGGTATAATTAATTTTTATTTTTTTCTGCTCACAAAAAGCACTTAGCACATACAAGTGATATTGCAGCCCACTTCCAGTTTTTGAGATTAGCATAATATATAATTTTTTTTTTGTAGTCAAGATATTTATATTTTATTAAAAATTTAAAACATGGTACATGACCTTATTAAAGGCTCCACAATAGGCCAGATAAGCACAATTTAAACAATGGTCACCAAATAGGAAGAAGTATCACCCACATTCCTAAAAATCAGAGTCAAAAGGCCTGATATAAACCTTCCAACCTGAACAAAGATTGAACCAATGTGTGAACCGCAGCTGCAACCATTTGAAGCTCACCCCCATAAGATGCAAGCAATTGAGGGGCAGATGAGGCAATTATCCTTCCGCGCATTAACTTGGCCTGGAATCCATCCTGCAGCATTGTACTAGAGAAGTTCATATCCCTGTTCCAATCATGTACTAAAGGACTCAATGCTCCATCTTCAAATACTGCAGAAGATCATGCTGGCCTTCAACAAGGGGTGGTCCAATTGCTCACCGAATGCCCCTACTACTACTAGCATAGGCCGCAGCTGAAAATGCTCAACTTCCTTAAAGGTGCATAAGTCAAGTTCCCCAGGACCCTTGAAGCACAACTCGATAAGTCAGCAGCAGTAAAAAAGCATTGGTAGCCTCCCCAATGTTCCTTAATTTGATCCATTTTATTATTCACGGATTGTACAGTACTATAGCAGTCCATAGAACCTGATTTCCCCTTGCTGGGAAAGGGGGAGGATGACATCAACAAGTGCAAGGTGTGCAGAACAGAGTGTTATGGAAGAATAAGGTGCTGCCAAATAAGCCATCCATCAGACCACGAAGATGAACACCGCCCACTAGATCTGCAGCTCCAGAGGCCCTGTCAATCTTGCAGCCCACGGAAGTTCTAGGCCACACTATTAGTCCTCCCTTCACATCCTGGATGCAGGGACATAGCACTGGAGATGTCCTATGACTTTGTAGACATTGTCAAGCAAGCAACACATAAGTTTTGAATCTTTATCATACCCTCAATATAAACTGAACATCGGCCAGAACAGTGCCTGAATCTGCAGGGAGTGCAATCCCAAAACTGCAGGGAATGGGGCCTTCAAGATGCAGTGAGTGCATCCACAGAGCAGCCATTCTGACCCTTCTCATCTTAACAAAGATCACAAAACTGAAAAATCAAGCTCAATCAGCCTACACGAGCCCTAGCCATAGCCACAGTAACTGGCTACTAGCTAAACTTAAGCCTATCACCTCAAAAACACATGGCAAGAACATCAGGCATACTGTTTACTGGTCGGGTTTGCTACATTAGAAAGAAGCTTTGAGAGCAGCGTCCATGCTTCAAAGGGACATCCCGTTGCAATAAAAACCACTCAGGACAAGAAACAAAATACCTTCAGCTTGCAGCCGTAGTTTTGGTGAGATCGGCACCAGCATTTTGCTGCTCTTCCAGCAGCATCGAGACCATGTTTAGGAACCCTATCCAATGGGCGGCCGCCGCTGCCGCCCTACAGAAGAACCCTCATCCTGCTTCAGATTAGCACAATATCATCCGCAAACAAAAGTAATTGGATTGAATACTTACCAAGTTTGGCTCCAAACCCCCAAGTCTAGCCATCCACCTCCACCCTTCGAGCCTCATCAATGTAAAGACCAAAAAGCATGAGTGAACAAGGGCACCCTTGTTTTACGCCTATTGTATTCTCTATTTGATCTGGACCATGTAAGGAAAAGAGAGCTCAAGCATAATACGCTTGTATAGACAAAGTACCGCATATTGGAGCTCTTTTGGAACCTGCAACTCATTTAGTCTGGACACTAGATCTTTGCATCTAACCCGATCAAAGGCTTTTGTTAAATCAATGAAAGCAATGAATCTTTTATTACTGGACCTTTCGCTCCTTCTGCTAATACTTTCAGCATCGCTAAATGGTCCAGTGTGGAATAATTATGCCTGAAACCTGCTTGCCCATATGCTCGATTACCACTTTCCTCCGCCCAAACAGATAGTTTACTCTCTAGCATAGATGCATAAAGTTTTGGCAAAAACATTGCTAACCAATATTGTACGGTAATTGTTTACATCATTTTTACTACCTGTTTTGTGAATATGTAGCAAAATAACAGGGGGTTCCAGGGGGGTTTGATATGGATGTAAAAATAACAATTCCTGAAACCATAGACCATATATCCCTAAAACAATCGGATAATAAGTTGTTATAAAAAAAAACATAGATTCAAGATAAAAAATAATCGCGTTAGCTCACTGGGTATATTGATTTGATAGAGGTTCGAGCTCCCGTATTTCATATTCTAAAAACTTAGGCAAAGTCGTATAGAGGTTCGATATTCCCTCAAAACCTTAGGCGAAATCGTATTTCGTATTTCAAAATCATAGGCGCCTCCAATCATAAATGACTATAACCGAAACGAGAGGTCCCCAAGGGCCCCAACATACGATCTAGGTCGTAGGATTGACGAATCCGACGACTGTGGTAGTCCAGGGTGCACCTCGTTTCGAATATGTATATGTAGCAAAATAACAGGGGGGTTTGATATGGATGTAAAAATAACAATTCCTAAAACCATAGACCATATATCCCTAAAACAATCGGATAAGTTGTTATAAAAAAAAAACATAGATTCAAGATAAAAAATAATCGCATTAGCTCACTGGGTATATTGGTTAAAATAGTCTTAGTTAAAACATTGAATTATTTTGGTAGAGGTTCGAGCTCCCGTATTTCATATTCTAAAAACTTAGGCAAAGTCGTATAGAGGTTCGATATTCCCTCAAAACCTTAGGTGAAATCGTATTTCATATTTCAAAATCATAGGCGCCTCCAATCATAAATGACTATAACCGAAAAGAGAGGTGCCCAGGGGCCCCAACATACGATCTGGGTCATAGGATCGACGAATCCGACGACTGTGGTAGTCAGGATTCACCTCGTTTAGAAATATGTAGCAAAAGGGGTTCAGGGGGGTTTGATATGGATGTAAAAATAACAATTCCTGAAACCATAGACCATATATCCCTAAAACAATCGGATAAGTTGTTATAAAAAAAAAACATAGATTCAAGATAAAAAATAATCGCATTAGCTCACTGGGTATATTGGTTAAAATAATCTTAGTTAAAACATTAAATTATTTTGGTAGAGGTTCGAGCTCCCGTATTTCATATTCTAAAAACTTAGGCAAAGTCGTATAGAGGTTCGATATTCCCTCAAAACCTTAGGCGAAATCGTATTTCATATTTCAAAATCATAGGCGCCTCCAATCATAAATGACTATAACCAAAACGAGAGGTGCCCAAGGGCCCCAACATACGATCTGGGTCATAGGATCGACGAATCCGACGACTTGATAGTCCAGGGTGCACCTCGTTTAGAATATGTAGCAAAATAACAGGGGGTTCCTGGGGGGTTTGATATGCATGTAAAAATAACAATTCCTGAAACCATAGACCATATATCCCTAAAACAATCGAATAAGTTGTTATAAAAAAAAAACATAGATTCAAGATAAAAAATAATCGCATTAGCTCACTGGGTATATTGGTTAAAATAGTCTTAGTTAAAACATTGAATTATTTTGGTAGAGGTTCGAGCTCCCGTATTTCATATTATAAAAACTTAGGCAAAGTTGTATAGAGGTTCGATATTCCCTCAAAACCTTAGGCGAAATCGTATTTCATATTTCAAAATCATAGGCGCCTCCAATCATAAATGACTATAACCGAAACGAGAGGTGCCCAGGGGCCCCAACATACGATCTGGGTAGTAGGATCGACGAATCTGACGACTGTGGTAGTCCAGGGTGCACCTCGTTTAGAATATGTAGCTGTCCAGGGATCACACTCTATTTTGACACCATTTATCTAGAAACCCTTTTTGCAACACTTTATTACATAAATCCACCAGGACTACTAAGATAATCCCCTCCCCATTTTAGTCGATCTACAGATAAGCCATCCGAATCACATGCTTTACCATTCGGCATATGCTGCAATGCAGATTTGACATCATCAATAGAAAATAATGACATCATCTCGCCAGAAGAGTCCATTATACCCTTATCTGAATCGTGATCTTGATATAGTTCTCTAATCAAATCTAGACTATCTTTGGAGATATTACCATTTGTGATATGCTTCTTTGTCCAATTCCAAAAGTTTTCTGGTTCCAACTCCATTTCATCCATAGGCATTTTATGGTGCATCCTTAGCCAATCCCTCTTTTTGTGCTTCACCAAATTTGAAAGGAACCCCCAGAGAGAGAATGCCAGTTTTACTTTTCTTATATTACGTAAATAAAAAATGGTACAAAAGAGGACATAAGTCCCAAAATGAAAAGTCATGTCTCAAAAGACGTATAAAAGTATAAATATAATATATTATATATTTCTACAGCTTTCCCTTAGACGTGGCTGTCACAATTTGCACACGTCTCCATATTAGCTCCTTGAGCCATTACCATGACATGTCTGCTTGTAGCTCCACTTTATGGAAATATCCAGTTTTTTTGCCCTTCATGCATTCTTTAGAACAAAGCTAAAAGCCCACAAAAATAGAGCAATAGGTGCCCAACGATGCCATGAAAATGAGCATTACTAGATGCAAAATAAAGGTTAGTAGGAAAGGCATGCAAACTCATTAAATCATTTGAATGCCAAGTGGCAAGCATGCACTAAGAAGGTTGCATGACTTTCTTAAAGTGAGGCCCCCTAACTTTTTACCTTAACATTTTTTTGCCATAAATGACCTTGCAAAAAGTAGAATAAATCAAATCCTTAGCTAGAATGAACACGTCACATATTGCTCCCCCCTTACTTGTCAAATATCTTCTTGCTAATGCATGTGAACGTGTAAGCACTTACTTGTTAGCTTGACATTTTTGTTGACCACTTCCCCATTTTCGTAGGAACCATTGCTTAGGAGCTCTCAAATGCTAATCTTCATTAGGTATGCCCTGTTGGTAGAGTCTAATTGCAAGTTT
This sequence comes from Isoetes taiwanensis, assembly GCA_021234155.1. NCBI lineage: Eukaryota > Viridiplantae > Streptophyta > Lycopodiopsida > Isoetales > Isoetaceae > Isoetes > Isoetes taiwanensis. Next base: position 1,970,303 of record JAJEKV010000010.1, on the reverse strand, counting down.
ACAAGCACAAAGTTTAGTGGCATTTATCCACCAAAACAATAATGCCGTAAACCACCAAGTCAACCACAAGTTCTCTATTTTGCATCATTAAGCATTTTCTGGAGGCATGTTCAAACAATTTCCATGGTAATATACTTAAAAAAAATGTCTTGAGCTAGCTTGGGTTATCTTGTGGCACCATGCCCACGTTAAAATATTGTGTGTCACCCATTGGCACTTAATAATGCCTTGTTTGTACCTTGTTTGTATGTAAAAAATCACCCTGGTGGATACTGTTCCACTAATTCGATTGACCTTTGTTGGTTTGCCCAAAGCAGCAAGGTCTATGTACCACTCTGAAGATTCCTTATTTACAAGCTTAGTACTCTCCATTTCAAGAATTTGAGAAATTTCCTCATTTATGTTGTATTCCCTCCTAAAATTCAGGAAAACGTTAGAACTTCTGGAATCAGAATGATAAATATAAAAGCATATAAAATGCTATTTAAGAAAATAAAAATAATCCACCTTGGTTCCTAAGGCCCAGATTGGTTAAACCAATAAACTGAAGCCAATGAATATATCCGAAGCCTTTCCGTTCCCAGAACGTACAGACCATTCCCCTGGCCTTAAACATAAAGCTTAAAGCCAAAGAGAACTTATCAGTCCCTAGTCCAACTAGGGGAGCCTTAGGAACCAATATCTTAAATCTTTACAACTTTAAGACATGCAAGAAAACCTATTTCATGTCGGTTTATGATCATAATCCATAAGCATGCTTATGCAAATGTTCACCAATTCCGTGTAACTTGGATTTCTAATACACTGATGTATTTAGACGAATACATTCTTAAGCATTTAAATCTACAAATATTTGCATGTCAGTTTCTCTATGTGCTCAAATGTAAGCCTAATTATGCTCTGGTTTATATTCGATCTTGTATATTCCTGGTGGGTTGTGCAGGCACACGTGGCTTATCTTTCAATGTACAGCAAGAAGGTACATTTGGATGTCTAAGAGGAACAATTGAAGTTTATTCTAGAGCCCAATGCTATGGTGTATTTTTCCCGTGGTGGTACAAGGCCCCCATGCTGTATTTTTGCCATAGTGGTGGCAATGGTTGCCAAAGGTAAAAAAATCATTGCCTCTCTTTCCGAAGCTAAAAGCCATAACTTTCCAATTTTAGAATATTATTATGGCCATGCAATAAAATCCTTCCACAACTAGGCATTCAAGCCATTCATCATCTCTAAGTTTAAGAAAACATTAAGATCCCATAGTATGAGCAAGAACCTTAGTGTATTTACCTGAATATGTATTATGCACCCCTGTAGTATATATTCCAAACTTACCACTATATTGTAGGGGATAAACGAAATTCGAATGTCAAATATCTTGTCAATTCAAATTTACCAATTTTGAGCACACACATAGACAGTATAGAGTGCACAAATGTTTTATCCGGCCGAAATTGTAGCACCCTTGATTTTATAAAAATGGCTATACTATTAAAGTAAAAGGAGCAAGGCATACCAAAGTCATCTCAATGAGCCAAATACGAGCTTTTGCAAAACACCTAGCATTTAAAAGAGGCATTGAAGCCAATATCAGGTTTCAGCTCTGATTCTAGGCTATATGAAGAGCTTCCTATCATTCTAGGCTATATGAAGAAATAGCCCTCATACTATATATCATTAGATAGATCAGAAAGAGAGCTTTCTAACGCATCAAATTTCATCCAAAACGGACTTCTGGATCAAAAGTTATGATTAAAACTGTCTTCATAAAAAATTTGCACTTTCTGACGAAATATCTGACGATTTTTCTGACGAATCTCATGACGATATGTCTGACGATATATCTGACGAAACAACTGACGAAAATTTCTGACGTAAAAACTGACGTTTCACCTGACGAAACTTTTGACGAATAGTTTTTGACGAATAGCCGGACGATATATTTGACGCAAAATCTGACGTATAATCTGACGATTGATGTGACGAATGTTCTGACGCAAAATCGTCAGAAAATGCGCCAGAGAGTTATTCGTCAGTATTTTCATCAGTATAAACGTCAGGTCAAATCTTTTTAGAAAGTCTGACGATTTTTCTGACGCCTAACAGTCATTCTCTTGTAGTGACGTGAAATACTGGATGGATTTTCTTCCACGTGATGGGAAGCTTAAGTTCATAACTTACATCATTGAACTTGCGCAATATTTCATAAGGTCCAAAGTATCTTGCTCGTAACATTGGATACTTCTTGTTCACGGAAGCATAACGGTGTGGTGCAATGTACACCAACACCTTCTCTCCCACCAAAAATTCTAAATGTCTTCGATGGCGATCAGCAAACTTGGAGTTGTGCATGACTTAACTTATCCCTTACGGCAGTAATAATACCACCCATCTCCTCAACAACTTGATTAGCCATCTCTACTCGAGAATTCGCCAACCAATTAGCAGGTGTCCGAGGAGTAAAGCCATATGCTGCATGGAAAGGAGTAACACCTGTAGAAGCATGCAATGAGCTATTATAGGCAAACTCTATTAGTGGAAGATAATCTTCCCATAATGTAGGTTTATTTGCAGTGTAGCTTCGTAACATAGCTTCGTGAGTTCGGTTAGTCCTTTCTGTTTGACCATCCATTTCAGGATGATAAGATGAACTAAACTTAAGTTCTATTCCAAGAGACTCAAATAAACTTGTCCAAAAATGACCAGTAAATTTAGAATTTCGATCAGACACAATCGACTTAGGGAGACCATGTAGCTTAAAAACATCTTTAATAAATAGTTGAACTACCTGGCTGCCTGTAATGGCTTTCTTACATGGCAAAAAATGTGCCAACTTAGTCAATCGGTCAACAACGACCAAGATTGCATCATTCTTTCGTAAGGTTCTTGGAAGTCCTGTGATGAAATCCATAGATATTGATTCCCATCTCTCCTTTGGGATATCTAATGGATGTAAGAGCCCAGCAGGACGGTGAGTATCAAGCTTCATGCATTGACACACCAAACATCCTTGGATAAAACGTTCAATATCAGTTTTCATGTGTGGCCAATAATACACAGAAGCCACGTGTTCATAAGTCTTAGAGAAACCGGGATGTGCAACATATGGTTTCTCATGGGCTTCCTTAATTATAAGAGAACGAAGTGGTTTACAATTAGGTACACATAAACGATTCTTAAAATAAAGAAGATCTCCTTGAAGAGAATAATCTTTATAGAGAGAAATCTCGGCTTGACTCCGTTCTTTCCTAGTCAAGCTAGAGAAAACCTGCTTAAATTCTGGATCATGCTTATAAAGTGATGGAAATTGGCTAGCAAAGTCAGTGGTGACCACTGAAATTGCATTAGCATGAGCTCTTCGACTCAGAGCATCTGCCACCACATTCTTACTTTCAGGAATGTAAATGATCTCAAAGGGCTGGAAGTTGGCTATGAATGCAAGCCACCTTGCTTGTCGTTTATTCATAACAGGTTGTGTAGAATAATAGCATAAAGCTTGATGGTCAGTTTTAACACAGAAGTGAGCATTCATTAAGTAATGTTTCCATTTCTGGAGAGCATAAATCATAGCTAGAAATTCTTTATCATAAACAGAATAATTAGCTTCTGCACTAGAAAACTTATGACTTTCATAAGCAATAACTTTTCCCTCTTGCATTAATACAGCTCCGATCCCATAATTACTTGCATCTGTCATAACATCATAAGGCTTGTGAGGATCTGCGATGGTCAAAATAGGAGCCATTGTTAATGCATTCTTAAGGTTCATAAAGCTTCGTTCGGCTTGTTGAGTCCATCGAAATGGAACATTCTTATGCAACAAATTAGTCAAAGGTGTTGCTTCTAGAGAGAAATTCTTAACAAACTTACGATAAAAACTTGCAAGACCAAGAAAGGATCTTACATCATGTTGGTTCTTTGGTACAGGCCATGTGCGTATTGCCATGCCATAACCTTCTGTGGATCAACTGAAATTCCCTGGACAGAGATAAAATGTCCCAAGTATTCAATATGATCTCTAAAGAAGAAACTTTTCTTAGGATTAATAAAATATTTATGTTTTTGCAAAACAACTTTTACCAATTCCTCATGTTCTTCTAGGCTCTTAGAATACACAAGAATGTCATTGAGATACACAATAACACCCTTCTAAAGATGGTCACGAAAGAGATCATTCATGGCTGCCATAAATGTGGCAGGAGCATTAGTTAAACCAAAAGGCATAACCATATATTCATAGTGACCAAAGTGTGTTCTAAAGGCCATCTTATGTTCATGACCTTCTTTAATCCTTATCTAATGATATCCGCTTTTCAAATCAATCTTAGAAAAATATTTGCTACCTTGAAGACGATCTAAAAGATCATCAATACGTGGCAGCGGGTATCGATTCTTGATGGTTATCTTATTGACCGCACGATAATCCACACAAAGCCGCATGCTCTTATCCTTTTTCTTTACGAATAACACAGATGCACCGTAAGGACTACAACTAGGGCGGATATAACCTCGCTCAAGAAGATCGGCAAGCTGACGCTCGATCTCCAATGATTCTTGATGCGAGACTCGATATGGAGCTCGAGATGGAGGAGCAGACCCTGGAGTAATGTCAATCGTATTGGTCCACACTCCGTCGTGGAGGGAGCTCCGGACTAGAGTCCTGCATTAGAAAGGTCTTAAATTCATGAAGAGAAAATGTAGGTGGAAAGACAAAAAAGTCAACACCCTTCTTAGTTTCCTCATTTTCATATGCTTTATCATGTACAAGTAAGGTAAACAATTGAGCTTGTTATTTACGTATCAACTTCTTAACTTGAATGGCCGAGAGTAATGGAGTCGATGGTAAATCGCGCTCTCCTTGCAATTCATATCTTTTTCCGTCCACCTGAAGTTTCATAACATGTCTTCGAAAGCTGATGAACGGATCATACTTCCACGACCACTCTTGACCAATAATCATATCCATATGAGTCAATTCCATGACTGCAAAAGAATCTCGTGCATGAAAAGTCTGAATTCGATAGGTAATGTCCTCCACTTTATCAGAGGAGATTTGAGAACTTCCATCGGCGACTTGGACATCAAGTGGCTGGTCGTGGGGACTGGTTGGGAGTCTTAATTTAGTGGCCATGGTGTGTGAAATAAAATTATGAGAACACCCTGAGTCTACTAGAATAATAAACTCCTGGCCTCTTAAGGACCCCTTGATCTTAAAAGTGTCGTTTGGTAAAAATGGGGTGTCTTTTACTTGGGCGACCACCACAAATATCACATTGTTGGATCCTGTATTCTTACTTTTCTTATCATTGTTCTTAGGGTTATCCCCTTCATTCTTAGTATTGCTCTTAGATTTCTTATGGGGACATTGGCAAAACATATGCCCACCTTTTCCACATATATAACATAAGCCTTTTTGTCTGTACTCTGTCTTTTGTCGATCATTAAATTTCTTGAAGACAGGTTTATTATCATTCTTCTTAAAAGAACTTTGGTGAGGATCCTTATTATTAGAGGAAATTCGAATTGAAGCATTTTGATCAGTACCTTTTTGATCAAGATCAGGTATGAAGTCTGCTACTGCCTCAGCGGGTTCAATCGCATCTTGAAGATCTTCAGGAGATGATTTCTCAACTTCTCTTCTTACATACTTCTTTAGACCCCAAAGAAATTGATTGCAGCTTCATCTTCTCTGTTAGATCCTCAATCTCCAAAACACAGGATGTAAAATCTTGCATATAGGAAGCAATACTTCCTGTTTGATGTAATTCATGTAACTTATCCCTCAATTTGAGATCGGCATTAGAAGGTATGAAATAGTTCTGTAATTCCTTAATAAACTTGGGCCATGTTTCAATCTTATATGCCTGCCCTAATTGAACAGCCTTGGTATGGCGTCGCCACCATGACAAGGCATCCTTTTCTAAGGAGTTTGAAGCACAAAGGACCTTCACCGAGTTTGGGGTTTCGGCATATTGAAAATATTGGTCCATTTTAAAAATCCAATCGGAGAGGATCGTTTTATTTCTAGCCCCATAATATGGTTTAGGCAAAGGAAGAACATAAGATTTCTTATCTCTTTGTAAAAGGTGGTATAATTGTTTAACCTCTGGAGAGATGTCGTTGGGTTCCTCTTTGCCTTTTTGTCTATCTCCCTTCTCTGGTACCAATTGAAAGGAACCCCCCAGAGAGAGAATGCCAGTTTTACTATATAATACTCTTTCTTATATTACGTAAATAAAAAATGGTACAAAAAAGGACATAAGTCCCAAAATGAAAAGTCATGTCTCAAAAGACATATAAAAGTATAAATACAATATATTATGTATTTCTACCATGACCATGGTTTCTTACAAAATTCTTATAATATTTTATAGCAGCTTGTGTATCTCTTGCAGTCTTACAGACATGTTTAGCATCTAGAGGCAATATCAAACCATTTCTTGTCCTTATATTTAATACTTTTTGTACTGACGTATCCAAAAGTGTCTCTTGTTGCTCTCATAATGATTGCAATATATGGCTTTTCTCTTCTATCAAGGCAAGCCATTCTACATCTGTTAACGTTTGTAAACACTATTCATATTAAGTCCCAATAACTAAAAATCACTAGCTTCTTCCATATTCATACATTATACTCAACCTACTGCTATAAATCTGAACCTCCTTTTCCAGGTTAAAGCACCTTAAGATGAATTTGCAGATTAAACATACATTCTTATGACCTTAAACCAATGAAAGAACAAAAGAACAGACACACAATCCGAAAGTTAGTGCACAAGGAGGTAAACATGCACTGAAAACACTACACTCTCAGATTTGACTTTTTGTTTTCTCCTGCTAAATGTCTTCAGCAGTGAATCACATCAGGTAATGTTAATTACGCATCTTCAGTAGTAAATCATAATAGATAATGCTAATGATGCATATTGTGGCCCCGATATAGTGGCAAAACATACCAAGACATAGTTAATTCTACTCTTTGCTACTGCCATCATATGTTCTCCACCATACTTCTATGTCATAGAAGTCCACCAGATGTGATAGTTACCAACATCAATACTAGATGATATTTGCAAATCAGATCTATTTTTTTGGCAAGACATCTAGAAAACGTCTAGAATAATATTTTCATCATTGCTCTCATGATGTTTTATTTGTTCTTCATAACCTAACATAGATTAAAAATATCAGGCTGTTAGGCATCAGATCAACAACTTGCCTTGTCTTGTACGTCTAGCAGCAGCCCTACTCTATGTTCCTAGACTTCTTACACGGTGAATTATTGGTAACCATCCTAAAAGCTACAACGTTCTGGTGTTGTTTTGAATTTAGATTATCTTGTTCTAATTCCAAGCTAAACAACCCAAGCTCGGACTCTCTAGTTAGAGCAGTATTGGTGTTGTCTGTGCATCTTAGAAGATAGATGCATTCAGATTGTTTGTTTAGAGCAATGGCACAAGCGGTATATACATTTACGGAACACACATTTTATTCACATTAATTCGTAATGTACACTGTACAAAAGCATTGCCTGCAACTAAAAACTGCAAATTGATAATGGCAGACCTTTTTATGCACACTACTACAAATGGATAACTTAAGAACCACATGGTATAAGGCGTTTGAACCCTTCTATTGTATAGCTTCCTTTGCATCCAAGTTATAGAACATCTACATACTCAACTGATTTATTCTTTTTTCATTCAATCAGTGGATAATCATTCCTTGTAACTCACCAAAAAAAAAAAAAAAAAAAAGGAAAATCAAGAAGTACATTGTTCAAATCCAAACTATTTTTATAGATCCGAGAAGCTGAATTCCAGATTTAAGATCCGGATATCTATCAGTTAGACTTGCTAATTCTTGAGTTCCGTGTTGCCACTATAATGGAATTTATAGGCAGAAATCGAGGAGACTGATCCTGCTTATATTTTGAAATTTGAGCAAGATGCACAGGAGAAAATTCATGCCACGAATTTAGAGAGTTAAAATCATGCAGATGTATTTTATATAGACAATTTGCCGCACATAGTCCAAAAGGTTATTCAAATAATAACTAGAATGTAAAAGCTACTTTAGAGGAATTACTTGAGCATGTATTAGTTATTAGCAACATTTATAAGAATGCAAATATAATTGAATGCAGTAGAACTAGAATTCGAAATGTTGACCATTATTTGAAGAGCACATATAAAGCATGCCAATGACTGAGGAAACAAATCTCAGAACTTCCATTTCAAAATTTTAGAGGCATCTATTTCAACCTGAAATGGTAAAGAATTGCATTCGGAAATCCAAAGAGTTGCATTTGGTGCCAAAACATTCTAAAATTCAAATTTGAAAACAACATGGCAGACAGTTTTATACGAACCTAGATACGATGGTTTCTTTCTGGACATTCTTCTAATCCAGTGCACGATCTGCAGATCCATCTTCACATCCCTCTAGTTTGTCTGACAGTCAACTAAAAGTCAACTAAAGACAAAACTAGAGCAGAAACCCTATTTCGTCGGGTAGCCCCCTTTTTTTGAACAACTTGCCACGTTGGCATCATTAAGGAGGGCTATTTTTTTCTTCATTTCTCTCCCTAATGCTCCACTGTTGCAAGTTTTAGAAAAAATTGGATAGAATTCTGACAGCTTCAGGGATCGTGCCTTAACAATCTTCTAAGGAAACAGAGCTAAATGAAGATTAATAAATTGAGTTCCCTAACTGGCTAGCACCTATATACATGAGGATGCTATCTCAAAAAATGTCAACTAAATTCTTTTACAGAAGCTTCTCTCTTTCTTTCTTCCCGTCTTCATTGCATTAAAGGTAAACCTTTCAGCAAGCTAGACAAATTACATGGTTCAATATTGCAATAAGAGATCAAATATCTCAATCGTTTGTTCAAAAGCTGTTCAGGATTTGTTATACCTAAATATGATGACGAAGGCACTCAAAATAATCCACAGAAAATAATGCAATCGCCTTTACCTCTGGTGATTCCCCAGCCTTTACCTCCAGTGATCCCCCAGCCTGAGGCCATAACTACTCTTTTGTTCTATGAGGAAGAAGCAAGCTTGACGAAATATCGCACATTATTCTTCTATGAAGGCCGTTTCCTTTCTTAGCTCAATCACCACTCCAAAGAGACGCTCAGAAGAGATATTTCATAACTTTCCACGGGCCAGCTTGATGGAGGAAGGGAGACCAAAGCCGCCATAGTAGCCCTAAGGGACGCCTCACATGTCAGCGACAAAACTTGCCGGACGTCAAGCCGTTCGAGACGCTCAGGTCTGAACTGCTCCAGCAGTTCGGGGACGGCCGGCTCAGACGTCAAACCGGCCGTCTCAGATTTAGTTCATGTGAATGCGTAAAAACTTACATGTGAGGCGCCTCTAAAATGTAGACAACGTAGAAAGAATAATAAGGATCGTCCAAGTTTTTTTAAAATCAAATCTCGGTCGTTGAAACTGTTTGGGCAACACACTGGATAACATTATAATATGGGATAATCATTGCTCATGGATTTTGCATTTGTTCGTTTGCATAGCCCATTTTCTTACATAATTTGGAATCCATTCAATCTGATCCAATTTACACGGTGGCTTGTGTGCAAATACCCAAGCCATTTTAGAGTAACATATAGAAGTATGCCTAATTCTTTGCATGCACGAGGCTTCGAAATCCCCAGTAGCTCTAATCAGATAATTTGCCGGTAAGTGTCATACTCCATCGGATTTTGAATATAAACACAAAATTATTTGCCGGATTTTGAAGGAAACCCCACAAGTTGTCACAATTTGTTTGCCGACAAATAAAAATTCAAACTGGAAAATAAGGATGGTGACCGGAAATTTAGGAGGCTAACTCCTAGTTTTTCGATGCCTGGCCATGCACTTGCTTTTGCATTATTGCCAAGATCCTTACAGATGGCAAAGATACCATATCCACATCTTTCTATAGTCCTCAACCATACTAATAAATATGAAACTAAGCTATACATCAATACCTTCAGCCTTGTAGTGCAATGATCGCTGTAAGAATGAAAGCATGAGATTGTCGATGTTCTAAAACTCACTCTAAGACTCATTACAGGAGTATCATAAGAACAATCTGCTAATGGCTGAGAGCATGTTTGTAGAATAAATTTGACCTGTTATTTGCTACAAATACATTTGGGTTCATAAGGTGCATTGAGATATGGATATGCCTTGGCACATCCAACCTCCCTTTTCCATTTCTTATAAAATAGCTTGAAAGGCAAGCAAATCCTACTATACTTTTATACTTCTATGGTAGACATGTATAAAAGGATTTGACTATGTCATGGTATTGTTTTTTTTTCCAAGATGCTCATCAGCTTTATGTGGATATGCCCATATGCAAATCCACAATGCAAACCAAAGCAAGTAGCTGCAAGCAAATTGCGTACATGATATCAACAATGGAAATCCAAAGCAAGTAGCTGCAAGTAAATCATTTACAAATATCATGCTTCACTTTGCAGAAACTTGCAATAGAATTAGAATTACCTACATCTTAAATGTATGTTAAAATTGTCTGCAACAATTGGATACAATAACAAAAACAACACTAAAGCCTGAGTATCTTCGCTCCAAATATTCGTGCACTGTGTTTAATCTTTGATTAATACGTGCATGTCACAGATGCACAATTGAAGGAAATTTGGAGAGGTGTTTGGATAAAACTTCTTCCCCTCTGGGTGAATTCTTTTTTATGGCAAGTGATTCATAGGGTCCCTATGATAAACAAAAGGGTATCTAAATTCAAATATGACGTGAGGCCACTATGCCCATTGTGCAAGATAGATGAAGAATCTCTGGAACAATGTTTAGTAGAGTGCATTGACCTGCAAGGTGTGTGGTTTTGGTGCATGGATATGTTCAACACTACACTAGGGACCGATGACCTCCTTCTAGGTAGATATCCAGTAGAATGGTCAGTCTCAAAATGCAAAGCTTTTCATATTGTTAGAATGGGCATTATGGGTCATATGGAAGAGGCGTAATTCTTTCACTCTAGGCAAAGATGTGTATACTACCCCTCACAAGACTGCACATGCTCATGGAGAAGCTAAGAAAGTTCAAGTGTGTGTTTGATGGTAATGTTTCCCTTGTTTAGGAGACATTCATCAAGCTACCACCTTAAGAAGATGGCATCTATAGTTATCTTCAAAGGGCTTTGTAGCTATCCCCTCTTCAAATTTGTTCAGAAGGGTGTCTATGTGCTATAGGGCTTTGTAATAGTTTACTCATAAATGAACATTTCTTTATCCTTCAAAAAAAAAAAATGGGTTGCTTGGCTAAATCTGATTCAACCACATGGCATCACAATGGCCCACGTATGGCACATAGGTAGAGAACGAATATGCTAGTGGTCCTTGATATTTTCATGCAATGTTCGATTTTTCAATGCTTCCCTTCTTATTTCCAAAGCAAACATTTATACTCAATAAATTTGTCAATCCACTAGAACATGTTCAAGCAATCCAATAAGCTCATCACGTTTTGTCAACTTGCTAGTCTTACGAAACATCATCTCAATTTCCCTTATTTCCAAAGCAAACGTTTATGTTCACTAAATTTATCAACATAGTCCACTAGAATATTTCTAAGCAATCCACTAAGCTCATCACGTTTTGTCAAGTTCCATATAACATCTCAGTAACAATTTGTCAACTTGCATATACCATCTTACTAGATGTCATCATAGATGTCATCATAGACTTGCATAAAACATCTTATGACATAGAGAAGGAGTTGAGGAGCAGCACATGGCTGAAGTTGAAGAAACGACAATTGAGCACTATGGTTGACGGAATGCGCGCATGAATTTATGTTGTCCACTAAGATGCATGCACCTTAAGGGATGTCACAGTTCTTAAATAAATGATACAATTGACACCGAGTTCTGACATAGCATGGGCAAGGTATATATTTGAACGATGTAAACAAATCTATAATTGTTCAATAAATGACAAAATGAGGTGACAAATACTTACCTTGTATTTGCCATTTCGATTTATGCTTACCTTGGAGCCGTCCCACGAGCCTTGCACGGTCTCGATTGCTCGACACCGTGGCGTCATCTGAACCACGAGTTGCTCGCTCACACCCTATTCCGTGTGGGCAGCTGCCCAAGGCGGAGATGGTGGGCGCTCGGAAACATGGGCACTTTTCTTCTTTTCAGCCTTCATTCATGTTCTGAACACTTCTACAGGCTCGTTTTTTCCTCTAGTTTAGTTTGATCTTCTTTCTTTCGTTGCCTAGTTTTTACTCCATGAGTTGGAAATTCAACTGCTTTACAATTGAAGTGGATGCATGAGCTCATCAGAGACTAGTGAATGGTTTTGTTCATTTTTCTGAGCTGCGCTGTTGAAAAATCAGTTGTGGGTCTTATTGCGGTACCTAGACTTATTTATGAGAGCCCGAGATTTTGTTGATTTAGGGCATTTTCAGCTTGAGCTTTTAGTATGCTCCATTGCTGAACTTAGAGATTGACAAAAAAACATAGGATTTGATGGAAGGCTTAGGGGATGGATATGAGGCCTTTGTGAAGAAGCTTCATTCAGAATTTGGAAATAGAGATGTTGCAAAGCAAAATGAAAATGCGGGTCATAACTCCAATCCTTATTCATCACAGTTATACCCTAACTCTTCTCACGACTATTCTAAAAAGGATATATCTCCAGCAGTTTCTGATTGCTCTTCAAGGCCATCGAGATCACTTTCTATAGATTCATCAATGCAGGATACCTTGACTTCTCCAGGTCCTCCCACTGTGTCTGGAACTTCAAGAACAGGGCAAGACTTCAGCACAGACATTAATCAGATGCCTGATATACCACAGCGGAATCGAGGACATCGTAGAGCACAGTCTGAAATAGCATTTCGACTGCCAGATGATATCTCCTTTGAACGGGAACTAGGATTTATCACAAATTCTGAAATGCCAACATTATCTGATGATCCTGCAGAAGATTTGTTTTCCATGTATATTGACATGGAAAATGTAAACTCATATAACTCACAAGGTGCACAACACGCTCCAGAAGTTAATAATGCTAATAGCTTGCCCCCTCATCATTCTAGGAGTCTGTCAGTTGATGGCGCTCTATCTGGGTTTGATGGAAGCAAGGGACCAAGTGGTGGAAGTATTGGTGATGCTAGGCGACCAAGGCACTATCACAGTAACTCTATGGATGGTTCAGAGTTGTTAGGTGATTTGGACTCCGTGGAGGCAAAGAAGGCATTAGCAGCGAGCAAGCTTGCAGAGCTTGCACGTGTAGATCCAAAACGAGCTAAAAGGTATCAATTTTCTTCACTGGATTCTCATAGGTCTGCTTGTCTCGTTTTGATACTGACATTTTCAAATTTACCTGTTGGGTAATTCTCCATCTTTGTGCAATCTTTAATTGTTTTGTTTCAGCCTTTGGAAATTAAGACAACATGTCGTGTAAAGTGTACTTGAAGAAGGAAGCTTGTTAAGGCTCTGTTGTCATTTACCAGGATCTTGGCGAATAGACAATCTGCTGCTCGTTCTAAAGAAAGAAAAATGCGCTATATCTCGGAGTTGGAGCGGAAGGTACAAACATTACAGAACGAAGCAACGACTCTCTCTGCTCAGCTTACAATATTACAGGTGTGCCAATTGCCCTATACTACTTGCAATTGTGCATGAGTTGCAATGGTAAGTTAACTCCTTGGTTTCTGGTTTGGATGAAGATGGCAATAATTATTATCCATATTAAAGGGTTTTATAACTTGCTTTGACGCAATATATAACTGATAATCAGAATGGCGAGACCAAGAACTTAAGCAAACAGTATTATTTTTTTACATGACATTTTTTTGCTAGCTTTTGGTTTACATAAATGGTTACTGCCATGTGGTGCCCGATTTTCCGCATAATAAGGCATATTACTGCCTGTGATGCTTTTTCTGAATGTTTCACAGTCGAGCGCTCTCATAGCTTAAGAAGTTTATTACCAATCTAGAAATAAACATGGCAGGATGGGTTGAGCTTGATATGGTTTTGAATTAGTCTGCTTTAGTTGTGCCGGATTAGAGCTGAGCTGTTCATTGTCTAATACAATCTTTTTGTGTTTTTTAATCTGGCAGAGAGATACATCTGGATTAACCACAGAAAATAACGAGCTCAAGCTGCGTCTACAGGCTATGGAACAGCAGGCCCAGCTTCGGGATGGTAAGTCCGATCAGTTGTTATGTGCTCATTAACTGATGTTGGATGTAAAAAGTGGTCTATGGTCTTGCAGCTTTGAATGATGCTCTAAAAGATGAAGTACAAAGGTTGAAAATAGCCACTGGTCAGGTTGCAAATGGGAATGGCCAGGGATTTAATATCGGTGGTCAACAACTTTCAATGAATTCTCAGTATTTTCAGCTCCATCAGCAGTCTCAGCATTTGATGGCACAGAAATTACAAGAGATGCAGGCACAAAGTGCTCTTAAAGCGCAATCTTTGCAGCAGCAAAATCATCAACGTAGTCTCTTTGGTGCACATAGTGGTGGCCCAGGTGGGTCATTTGTCAAGTCTGAAGCACCTGCTAGTCCAGGAACCAGTGCTGCCTTTTAACTAACCCAGATGTTTAAAAATGCATGCAAAGAATCTGTTGTCTGTTATCTTGTCTATCTAAGTTATATAATACTAAAATTTACTTTATAAAGGACAAGTTTTCTATCACTCATCTTTATTCATAATGTAGAGAGAATTTCATCAGTTGGTAATAAATTTGAAGAAAAAGCTCCTAAAATTCACGGAGTGTGGTACATATCCCATGGACATTAAAAAGCACCATACTAAAATTAAGTCATAGTCCTCGCTGTGTCAAAATTATAGTAAGTCCAGCACTGTGTGGCCATGAAGGATTAGATTGTGTTCGTGATTGTTGTGAAAAGTACTGGTAGTTTCGAAGTTGAACGGCCTTGGTTCAAGAGTAATGTAATGTAATGTAATGTAAATATAGCCGTATTGACCTACACTTTTTGTAAGTTTATCATCGATGTCTGGAAGGTAAAGAATGTTTTGAAGTTGATTGGCCCTAGTGCTTGTAAGAATGAACGGTGTATATGGCATATTTTATGCAAAAAAAGGCATATATGAACATATTTTATGCAAAAAATGGTGTATTTTACGCAAAGAAATGACGTTTTTAGTACCAAGTGTTCTTTTTGAACTGTATTTCGTTTTCCATATGGATTTTTTTATAAAATTCCATGATTACAGCCGTTGTTGGTAACTGTATTTCTACGGTTGTTTGCATGTATTGAAGAGTATTTTTTACATCCATAGTAAATACCACAATAAATTCGGTATATGGCAATAGTACAATATTTGTAACGTTCCTAACCAACATGCCCTTAGCCAACTGGGCAAAACCGTCTAGACGTTTATGAGTAGTCGCTTCTACCCATTTATGTCGGTGTCTGGGGAACGCAACACCAAGATCTACTCGAGCGGTCTCCCATGTGTCTGTTACAATCTCTCCCACTAGAACTATGCTCATCCGCGAGCATCACAAATCAACTCATGACCTACCGTCCAACGGTATTCCGGGTCATACTTGCCGCCATGGAGACTCAAACTCGAGCCTTGCTCTGATACCAAATATAACGTTCCTAACCGACATGCCCTTAACTAACTGGGCAAAACCGTCCAGACGTTTATGAGTAGTCCTTTCTACCCATTTATGTCGGTGTCTCGGGAACGCAACACCAAAATCCACTCGAGTGGTCTCCCATGTGTCTGTTACAATTTGATGGGCCTGCCGGGTTAACCCTCCAGGTAACCTGAAATCATATCTAACCTTGCATGAGTCAATGACAAATTGTTATCCATGAGTTGAATAATGTAATTCTACTGAAGAAATCTTGGTAAAGAATTGAATCTTTGTCTTCAAATCCATAGTTAGAAGTACATATACATTCTCCATATATACAAGCTCCAGAAATGATAGGCCTTTCTAAAGGCATACATATTCCCCATAATTGAAGACTGCACTCAGTTGTCCCCTTCAGTTGCCCTGTGACATTCTGCTACTTCTGAAACTGCTTACATCATGAACACGTGGGGTTAGTCTTAAAGACTAAGTGAGGGTTTGAGGCGTTTAGAAAATAATCAACAAGAAACATGTACGATGTACCAATCACAAGAGTAATTCTCAGACTTAGATGCCTCACCTAAGAATTCCTCTATGTTAAAAATCAGCAATGCAGTATTAGCACATAACATGAATGAACAATGATAATAAGAATCAAAACATCATCAAGTCATTCAAATAAGGTGTAAATTCACATGTCATAACCTTACAAATAGAATAGAATAGTTTTTTTTAACCAAGAGATACCAAGAAATAATCATAAGAGCATGAAGAACTATGAAATAACCATGAGATATCCATAAACATGCAGTGCCTGCTCCGGTTCTATGAAGGCCACCCGGGCTGATGAGGCCCTGCAGCAAATAGGGGCGTTGTAAGTCTCATGTGTACACACCCTCCTAGCCTGCGTCCAGCACTAGGGGACCACTTCTAGGCCATGTAGCGCGACGAAGCACCCTCGCTGGGGTGACAACGCCCGATGTCAAGAACAAGAACAACCGCGAGTCCAAGCCACCGCAAATAGACTCCGGCCCCGGAGAACATGCACTCATGTATCAGCCAAGAACTTAGCACATGCCCCATATGTCAGAGTTTAAACCATGTTTATCATAATATGATCCAAGAATCAAGAGTCATAATTCACATGCATTTCCTATGCATTTACCATGAACAAACAATGCCAACATTTGCAATGATATCATAGACATATCACATTCATGTTCTACCACATGGTGTCAAATATTCAACAAGTACATGCTAACATAATGCAACCTTGACACATCACCATGGTATCCAAGCATTTAACATGTCTAGATATATCATAAAAGGTCTAGCATTTTCCTCCCCATAGGAAAAGCTTATTCTAGGATGTCATAATGTCCTATTCCCAAACGATCATGATATCCCTACAATTACATCCATATAAGGTACAAGGATCACCTAGCACTACAACATACTTCTACCGGCATGTTTTCCCAAAGTCACTCCCCCCATAAGGAATGAACATTTTACAAAATACTCCTATACAATTCAATATGTTAGCGTGCTTTTCTTACTAATAAATTAATTACATAACTTACCATTTTATTTCGCCAACAATACTCTACATGATCTCAAGGTTCCAATTGAGTTCTGGCTTCTCCAGCAGAACAATCTCTATATTGATGTTGCCAGGATCCCCTTTACTATATACAAGGTCTGCCCTACTATATACAATTCTAAGGACCATTCCCAAACTTCTTACAATAAGCTTAGCTCAGTTCTTACTTCCTCTTATATACCAATGTGGCAAAAGACATTCAATGCCACATTATCACATTCAGGATCACCCATAATCCTTTATACTCTCAATTCAAAACATTAAATCATGATTCTCTTTCAACAACAAGAACAATCTAAGCAATCTAAGCTTCCCCTGGTGTAAGCGGCAAACCACCCACCTGAGAACCACTTCAATGATGATCCTTTGACTCCTTGTACATGTTTTCTTCTCAAAATATCCCCTCCTTTCAGCTCCTAGCTCTAGGACCCAAGCTGCATAAAGAGATACAATGGTGCAGTCAATTCTGATACAGCTTCACTCTTTCTGCCAATCTCCCTCATACGGATGAATTTTGGTCTTACCAGACCCAATCCGGAAAGCTGATTTAAAAATCTTTCCAACAAAATAAAAACTACCTGAATTGGATCTCGGGTTGCCGAGATATGATGCTCCAAATTTCGGCCATCAAAACTGCCCAAAATGCTCCTTCTGGCTCCTTCAGAAACCCTCATAAAAGCTGATGCCCTTTGGTTTTATCACATGCATTTAGTATAAACTCTTCATCCATAGTATGTATTTATCATGTAATGATCAATTGAAATATTCTCCATAAGCATCAATAATGAAATGTAAATTACATGCCTGCTAACGGGCCAAGCTCGTTGTGACGTCCCCTACTCGTATACGGTGCACTCACCGTATACAAACAGGAGTTCTTCCCCCACACCAGCTCCATGCTGATACAAGGCCCTCCACATATCACTGCACCCGTAACGAGTCTCAGTGGGAAGAGTGAAGGTGTCATTCTACCCCGTCTCCCTCAGGGCCTACCTAGCTGCGGAAGCGTAAACATACATGTCAGTAGCACATACATCAACATCCTGTGACCATCTCGAAGGATGGTCCTCCTCATATCTGCATAGACAAAGATCAGCACATCACATAGGGGATTCTACCCAAGGCTCGGACTCAAAGGATGGTGGCGGCTTGGGTCTCGAGTTCGTTCGCTTGGGATGAATTCATGGCAATGGATTTGGCCGGCATAAGAACATGGCATAGGGGTTGTCCACTCCATCCGCCCCTCCCATGCACACTTTGCAGAGTAGGTTGAAAGTGTCGGGGACTGATCAGAAGCCAGCGGATGCATAGCCGGAAGGGGGCTATTCACGGGGTCTCATCCTCCCGATTCAGATGGGGGGGTAGGGATCACTCCCTCCGCAGATCTACATGCTAACTCAAGGTGACTAGAGGGCCTTTGCCGTGTATTCGGATTGAACCCCTTTGGAAAGTGTACACCACTTCACGGGTAATCGAGCCCATGCCTTACCCGCACTTTCGGTGGTAAGCCATCGGACCTAGTCACAATGATCCCGGTAGGCTTTACACACCGGGGGGGATCGTTCAAGAATCGGGACATGAATCTCCTTCTTAGCGGTCCCGCCCCCTTCACCCACAAACCAGTGTGTGGCTCTTGTACACGGGCGAGATCTACGATTGTGCTAGAGAGGCTACTCTAGGAGCATCAACTACAAGCTTTAGGGCCTCTACCCCTTCCCAATACAAGGAGTTCACGGAAATACATCATCCAAATATATCATGAGAAGAACTAAAGAACTAGATCCAATCATAGAGTTAGGTTCTTTAGTTAGTGTCCGAGATCTAAGATCTAGATAACTACTATGGGCAATTTAATAGTCTAAACCCACCGATTCTATGACTAGAAGGCGGTTTAAGCTATTAAATTGACCAAATCTGATCCTTGAGTGGCTCCCTCGACCTGAGTTCAACCATCTGAGCTGATCAATTTGGAAACCGGATACAATGATGGCGCAATTAAGCTTGAAGCGTCGGGAGGCGGTTTTGGCTCCTGGGGCAGCCAAAACTGAGCTCTAAAACCCTAAGGACGAAAAACTAGCAAGCTAGGGTTTTCCTACCCTAAATAGACATGGGGTTTAGGCTAGGGTTTCCAATTACCCAAT
This sequence comes from Isoetes taiwanensis, assembly GCA_021234155.1. Taxonomy (NCBI): domain Eukaryota; kingdom Viridiplantae; phylum Streptophyta; class Lycopodiopsida; order Isoetales; family Isoetaceae; genus Isoetes; species Isoetes taiwanensis. The sequence continues at coordinate 1,950,937 of JAJEKV010000010.1, read as the reverse complement.
TTGGCATGTGGGATAATTGGAAAGGCCCCACTTGCCTTTAGTGGCTAGGTGGCAAAATATGCCAACATGGAAAGGTGTGCCCTCATTAATGTGCACATGTGCACATTAATAATATATGAACACTCCTAGCAAGTTGCCCCCTAGGGCTACTTACACGGCTATCCGTTGGCATTACCGTCAATGGGGGCGGCGTATGCGGCGTGGCGTGGCGGTACAATGTACGTCCCGGGGCGATATCGCGTCTTTGGAACGTCACATTCTCCCCACCTTGAAATGATGCTGTCCGCAGCATCGTGGGTCTCCCCACCTTGGGATCTTCCTAACCTGCAACCTGCAATCAACGTGATACCTACAATATAATCTTTATACATTTATCGCGATTACTCTAAGGTAATTACTTTTAGAACATTATTACGTTATTATATTATGGAATACTTATCAATTCATAACACCATTAACAAGTTATTCACTATGTTAAGTTAGACAAAATTTCAGCATTTCATATCTATAATTACTGTCCGAGGTACTCTTCATTCCTTGCAACACATTCCAACAAAACTTGTGTTGCAAGTCTTCGTAGCTCGACCTCCTTGCCCTCCGGAGCGCTCTACTGGCCTGCAGGTCGACACTACGTTAGTACCGTTTTAATTGTTTAATAAATTTTGGTTATATGGTGACCACCCCACCTATCTACATGAATGCATGGCTAATCTCCGGTAGAGGAAGAGGATGAATCTTCCATAATGGCGGGGAGGCAGTAGCCTATATGCCTATATGCCGCTCATGCCTACACCTCTAGTTGCCCGGTGGAGGATATCCTTCGTGGGAAGTGAAGGATGGATTCCTCCTATCAAAGCATATATGGGGCTAAAGGTGCTTTCCCTATCAATGCATTCCTTAATGACCTCTTTTCTCTCGAGGCCGTCTCCTTCAGGTGGGGACAGTAGACTTTCTAATCTACCTTCCACTTTTCGCCCAAAGCGGAAACGCGGTCATGCCTACATTGACATTACACCACGCCCTAGAGATCACCGTAGTGGTCTCATCATCGATAACGCGCAGCATGCGACCCATACCAAGCATAGGTTGCATCGTAGATTAATCTATACAAGAATTAACCCACGCAAATCGACATGCCCGAGCCGATTTCTTCTGGAGATGACCTTGCCGTCCCATTGCTCCATAAAGCGTGGGTACTTGCTTTACCAAATCCTTCTTAAGTACCCACGTGGCGTCTTTCCAGCGGCAAGTGTTTCCACTTGACCAAGTATTGGAGGAACTCCAGGCCTCCTTGTCTTCTTGAAAGCTTTATCAAGAATCATTTACGGAACTATTTCCATTTGCTCCTCCCGTCATTTCCAACAACGTTGGAGTGTCCAAAACCGTGCGGATTTGGAGTATGCTTCTTCAACAAACTCACGTGGAAGACCTTATGAATCTTTAGGTGTCGGCAATTCTAACTTGTAGGATTGATTACCTACTCTCTTGATTATTCTCAAGGGTCCAGCCCACCTTGGAGCAAGCTTCTTGCAATTGCCAATCCGAGCTTCAGCCTTCTTCACCTTTATCTTGAGCCATACATCATCTCCAACTTTGAACTCTCTTACCGTTCGATGCTTATCTACGATGCTCTTTGTCGACTTCTTCTTTGCTGCTAGCAGATACCCTCGAACCTCTTCCACGAAGCCGCGATATCGGCCAACATCTGGCTGCCCAGAAACTTCTACTTTTTGACACGGGGTTGTGCCAATTGTCGGAGTTAAACATCGATAGCCATAATTGATCATAAATGGCGACATTTGGGGCCGATTCTGCTTGGTGCTATTGTATGCAAACTCCACCAAGTGAATAAATTCTTCCCACATACTTTGCTTATTCCGGACATAGTTTAAGTAGCATGTCTTCTAAGATCCCTGTTGGTCCGCTCCCACGGCCATCCGTCGAGGATGATACGCCGTGCTCATGGATAGCTTGGTGCGAATTATGCGCGAAAGAGGTCTTGCCAAAAGGCACTCATGAACCGGATCTCTGTGGGAGATAATCTCCCTTGGCATGCCATGAAGCCTCGAAGATCTCTTTGGTGAAGAGCTTTCTTTGTATCCATAGTAGGCGTATGCGGTCCCGCAAGGCACAAAATGTGCCATCTTTGACAACTTATCGACCACTACCATCAAGGCATCCTTGCCTCTCGCATTCTTGGGAGTCCTGTGATGAAATCCATGCTGATTACCTCCCACTTAGCATTTGGCACGCGCTAATGGCTCTAATGCCCACGGAATTCGAAGTCGCACTCGCCTTCGATGCCGGGCATAGCTGACATTCCTTGATGTAGCGAGCTATTTGCTTCTTCATTCACGGCCAATAATAGGCTGCAAGACTTTTGAAATATGTTTTCATGAATCGCATGGCCAGCTATTGGGCTGCAGCGTGTCATGGAGGATCAACTTCCTTACACGATGATTCGGCGCGCACAACTTGTTCTTATGGTATAACAGGTTGCCTTCCTTCTTATAATGCTTGAAGGCCTCCGCTCTTTATCGATTCTAGCCTCCTTAGAGAGGCTTGCCCATACTTCCACGAAATCCACATCCGTTGGCAAGGACTCTTCAATCCTCTTACCAAAGTCATTTGAGAGCGTCGAAATTGCGTTGCAATGCACTCTAGTTGTCGGGGATGCCTTGAAAGCGCATCTGCTACCACATTGAGTTTCCACGGCTTGTAGACTATATCAAAGTCATTATTCCTCGAGGAACTCCATCCATCTCCATTTGCCTCCAGCATTGAGGTGTGGTTTGCGTGAATACATATTGGAGGCTCGATGGTCGGTATCCAATTGGAACTTCCTTCCCAAGAGGTAGTGCCTCCATATTCTTAACATACGACAAGCGCAAGCAATTCGATCGTGCGTTGGGTAAGCGTCTCGGCGTCGTTCATCTTCACGGAATCATACGCTACCACACGCTCTTCTTGCATAAGACCTTTACTTTTTGTAGCTATCTTACTTTTCGCATCCGTTGCTACAAGCTTATCTTTCTCCGGTCCGGCGGGGTTAAAGGCGAATTTGTTGTTAAAGCTTCCTTCAACAATTCAAATCCCTTTTGGGCTTTCTTGTGCCAATGCTCTACCCAATCTTTCACCTTCTACGCCCTCGTCAGTGCGATAGCTTGGGGCTGCTATCTTAGCAAAGTTCTTCCACGAACTTCTGTAGTACCCGCTAGGCCAGAAAACTTCGACCTCGTGCACATTCTTGGCGCCCGACCCTTTGAATCCTTGCTTCAATCTTGGCGGGGTCCGTCGAGATGCCTTGCCGAGATCACATGACCAAGGTATTCCACCTTCTCGTTTCTTGAAGTGGCGCCCGACAACTTGGGCCTAACCGGTGCCTCCTCAACTTCTCTAGCACCCTTCTCAAAGTGTTGCCGTGCTCTTCAAGGGATCTGCTATACACCAAAATGTCATCAAAGAAAACAATCACAAAGGTGTCGGGGAACTCCACGAAGATATGGATTCATGAGCCTCATGAGCGTTGGGGGGCATTTGATAAGCCGAAAGGCATCGCGTGAACTCATAATGCCCATACAAAGCGTCGAAGGCGGTCTTGTGGATATCCTCCTCCTTTATCCGGTATCGATGATAGCGACCTTAAGTCGATTTTGAGAAGATCTTTGCTCCTTGAAGCTGATCCATCAAGTCGTCACGATCTTGGGGCGCATACTTGTTCTTAATGGTGTGCTTATTCAAGCTGTCTATAGTCTATGCACATCCTCAAAGATCCATCCTTCTTCTTGACAAAAGAATGGGCGTCCGAAGCGCGCGAGACACTAGGTCTAATGAAACCTAGGTCGGCGGCTCCAGAAGCTGCTTCTTTAGCTCCGGCAATTCCTGCGTTGTCATTCTATATGGAGCCTTGCTTGTGGGCTTTGTTCACGGTTCGAGTGCTATCTGCACTTTCGACTCCCTATAAGGAGGGCCGCTTGATCTCATGCGGAAAGAGATCGTGGAACTCCGTGATCAACTTAGCTATTTGCCTCGGCAACTTGGCGAGCATCTTGTCTTCTTTGCTTCCTTCCAATTCCGGCTCACTAATCTCAAGCTTGAAGATGTATGCTACCTGCTCACTCTTGATGCACTTGAGCATACCGTTTAGAAGACATACTTTGCATGATGGGGACAACTTCTTTACTGTTATCTCAATGATCTTGCTTGTCGGGTGTTGGGAAGGTCACCTTCCGCTTTCCACAATCAATAATGGCCCTGCTGGTCCAAGGTACTCCATACCTATTATCAAGTCATATTTGCCGATGCTCATTACCTCCGCCCCCATCGGATCTTAATCCCCGGCAAAGTCGATGTCAAAGTTGATTCTTTTTACGCCGTGCGCCTTCTTGCTCCACTTGCTAAGACAACGGGCCTTGGCTTTGACTTTAATGGTTTCAACTTCAACATTTGAACCATTACGGGAGATGCAAAGTTATGGCTACTTCGAATCTATTAGGACTATAAATGACTTGGCCTTGGCCTTTCCCCTTCGTGGAAATTACTTTATCTTGGCTCTCTGCTTGCTCTCGTATCTATTGCGGCAAAGATATGACACTCACCCTGAATGTAGTCGCGGGCCTCCTCATGCCGTCGTCGTCGGTCAAAGTGTCCCAATCTCCCAACTTCTGCTATTGCTTGCACTCATGACATATGGGCAGTTATTTTGTTCTATGGCCTGGCTGGAAACACACGAAGCAAAGGCGCTTTTCTATGCACTCTGTCTCTTCTCCTTGGGCATGGCTGCTGAGAAAGGATCGCCTTTGCTTTGGAGTAGTTTGACCCTTCTGTTTGTCTTTGAAAGATACCTTCTTCTCCTGCTTTGCTTCCCTTGATTGCCACTATATGGGGCTCTAGCAGTCTGGCCGGGCCGTTTCTCGGGCTAGCGCACTTTTGCTGCCTTGCCTTTATCTTGGTAATCTTTGCTGCCTCGCCCCACTATTCGAGGTCTGTTCCTTGCAAACTTATTGCCTTGGACTCAAACCCCGATCTTGTTCTTGGGTTTATTGCCCTTACAAGCTGCGGATCTCCTCATTGGACCTTCAATGTAGCTTTCCAGCTGCGTGCTTCTCTCCTAACTTTGGCACATCTGACCTTAGCCTCATAAATTCCTCGTGTATTTCTGTCTTGACTTGTTGCCTTCTTTGCAACTTTGTAGAACTCTTTGCATCATCTTGGACTTGTGCTCTCTTGGGACATAATGGCGGCAGAAGGCTTTAGCAAACTTCTTGAACGCAAGCATCCTGCTTAAGCCATGAGCCTTGGCATAGCCCTTCCACCAAATGCGTCTTTGCTCCCTTGGGGTTATTTGTTGCCACCCCTGCCTTTATCCTTATCCTTCATACCATAGGCATTGCCGTATTCGGCTCATCTCGTCAAGCCAAGCCTCTGCTTCCATGCGACGCTGTTCTCGCTGAGAATTGCTTTCGAGCTTCTGGCCTTCAAACATTTCCCAATCACGAGTCTACTTTCTTACGGTAGTGAGGAGGTTCTTGTGTCCCTTTTGTCGTCCCTCTGGGGTGGTTCCTCGCCTTTCGATGCGCTTTCCGGACTTGGTTACGCTCTTCTTCTTCCTCGAGTCGGATGCGAATCTCGAGCTTAGTCGGAGGAGTCCAAGCTGGGGACCTTCCTCTTGCTCCTCTTCTGTCTCTACGTTTTCTCCGGTGATGCTTGCGGCGGTTGGCGTTACCCACCGAACACGCTCACAGCTTGCGGCTAGCAAAGCCTTTATCCTTTCGGTCAGTCCTCATTTGCGATATTTCTTCTTCGGGGTCATTTGTCCAAATTCTTCAAGCGGTTTCTTCCGGGCGTGGCTTTGGGCGAGGCTCTGTTCCCAGTGTAAGTTCCAGCGATTTTGTCGTTCTCCTAGCTTTCGGGCCTCTAGTTTGCATACACAAGTGGTTCATATCTACATGGTTAGTTTTCCTTGCTTTCTTGCTTTATTTATGTTTGTTGGCATGGTTGAGGGGACACAAAATATATCACAAAAACATTTATAGTGCAAGAGAATGTTATATTTATATTTTATATTACACTAATACAAGAACTTGCAACTCTCTTGCTAATCATTTACGTTGATGCGGTAAGATGGATTATCCTCGGGAACTTTTTCACTTGGGCTGTTCCCCTTTGAATGGCCCAAGTTCCTAAGGACATTGGCTGGAGATCCACCACAGTAATGCTCTTGCTAAATCTTCTATTCTGCGATTGGGGAGGTATAAGGCTGCATGTCACCGGCGGTCTTACCGCCCCTTTGTAAGGTATGGCGAAGTCGAAGACGTCGAGTGCTACCGCTCTTTTCACCAGGATTGCATACTCGGTGTTAAGGGGTAACCGTGCATGCCTGCCGAATCCTGAGAGTGCAATCAGCAGCGATACTCCTTCCTCGCCTCTGGGGGTGAATTTGCGGTGGATAACCGCTATTCTTCCATCCATCAGCAATGGCAGGTAATAGCGTAATGACCTGTCGTTGCGAGATGGGTCCTCGGCTACTCGGTATCCAGCTCGGTGTCTGCTTCCGAAATCATCAACCTCCACCGTGGTGAGCTCCCTGTAGTCATTGACTGTTGCTGAAGCCCTCCTGAGGTCGAATTCGCCTGTCCTATCCCGGGGAGGTGCTGCGGACGAGCTTGCCGTTAGGATGTTTGAGGTCGCATAACGGATCCCCATCTGTTCCTGGAGAGCAAGGAACTCTTCCTCCGTCGGTAGCTTGTTCTCAGCCTTGTCTGCCTCCATGATCTGCACGATGTTCTTTGTAGGCTTGGATGTGGGAGGTAAACTCTCCGTGTAAGTGTCGGCTTCCCTTACTTGGAGGGGAAGTCGGACTCTCCTCCGGGCGATGAAGTCGTCCAAGTCGTTCTTGAGTTGGTGCAAGCAACTCTTGGTCGGTATTCCCTTTCCCCGCACTTTCAGGGAGGTTTTGAATGTCGGCTTAGGGCGAAACTCCTCACCGCCGATTATAATGGGAGCTAGGCTTGTGATGCCTAACCGAGGGGTGGGCGACTTCACGAGAGTCTGCCGGCTTCTTTCGAAGTCTTGCCACTCTCGCTCGGCTTGTCATTTGCTCCTCTGCTAGGTCGAGAGCTCAACATCTTCTTCCTCCTCCTCAGTTCTGTTCATCCGGAGTCTTCTTCCTTCCCTTCTGCTCCGTTCATGTCTTGTGTGAGGAGCCGTTGTTATATTTTGCTACGGCTAATGGATCTACGTCCATGGGGGAATGGAGGTTTCCCCCGATGTTTCGACACGGTGGGTGAGAAAGATTGCCGGGCGGTGTTGAAAGAGAAGTACTTGGTCTGATTGGCGGTTAGGACCATTGGCTCGAGGTGTCGCGGTCGCTTTGTTTGTGAGGTATTTGGCGATGCTCGGGACATCGTCTAATCTTTCGCGAGGGGGGCTGTCTAGGAACAAAATATCCTACACAAGGGGAGTTGCACTAAGCCGGTTCTACCCTAGCTTGAAACTTCGGTCGGGGACTCTACTATAAAGCTGGGGCGTGCAAAGGTTGCTTGGGCGTCTACCTCCTTCACGAAGATCACGGAAGATTTGGTCGACGTCGACCAAGAAGATGCACATGGGTGGCTGTACCATCTCTGGAAATCGAAGTTGCCATTGATTAATTGGGGAAGAGGGTAACAAAGCGGTTGCAAGCGCCTCGGGGAGTTGGGAAATCGGCTAGAAGAAGGCGGAGGAGCAGATTTGTAGGGTGCTTTTCGAGAAGTGAGGGGTCTATTTATAGAAAAGGGGAAAACCCTAATTTTTGGATGACTTGAAAATTTCCTAGGGTTGGGTAATTCTAGCCTATCGAGGTCAAAATAGGAGTTTGAGGACTATAGGAGATGCTTGAACAAGGCTAGGTTACCTAAAAGATGCTATGCAGTAGGTTGAAGGTGACTTTAACAAGTCCTGGTGAAGAATTGGTAAGAGGTCTCACAGCTTGCGCCTCGCTTCAATCCTAACTTTTTGTTTGTGACGACGAATTGGCTGTGGAGACATCAGTCCCATTTCGATTAAAGGTGTCCAATTTGGGTAAACTAATGGTGTAAGGGTGATGGGCTCATCAAATTAGAGAATCGACCCCTTATTTGGTCGATTTGGAGCTGTTTTGGTCAAGTTTGGTGAGGTCTCACGGCTTAGCGCCTCGCTTCAATCCTAACTTTTTTGTTTTTGACGAGGCGAGAAATGTGAACATCATGTCTCGGCTCCCCAAATGTCCTATTTTACTGAAATAAAAGCTAAAACTTATTAATTTGCTCTAATTAGTCAAGTTTATGTCATCAAAGTAGACAAAATTGCTCTATATTACAAAATTTTTAATTATTTACAACAAAAAGTTTCTAAGGGCGTTCTCCCTTAATGCGGGTCGCAAGACTCATGTCTTGTCGCATTAAGGTTACCCGCTTGGCGTGGATAGTGCAGGCTGTTGAATCTTCAAAATGTTGCACTATCTTTGCCTCGGTAGCCTCTTGCATTGCTAGCGGCGCTAAATGCGTGACTCTAAAGTCACGTTCTATAGGCACGCATAACTTCCGCACCAACCAGAAGCGAAGGGGGCACGGGGGATTAGGAGGCCAGAAGCTGCTTTGGAAGTGTCTAATCTCCCTTAGCGCTCTTCTCTCTACCTCCTTCCTATCCGCTTTCTTTCGGGTGGCTTGGGAATATGGGCTTCGGTGGTGGCGGCCTTAAGGTTTTCTTTGCCGTTGGTAAGCCCTCCCTCGATGAACTTAACTCTGTTTTTCTTCATAATATTTGTTATAGGCCTCCCATTTCTTCATGTAGGCCTCGTGCTCCCTCATCTTTCTCTCATAAATCTTCACCACATGGGTGGCGTAGGCTTCCGGGCGGTCGTGGTTGCTTCTTTCTATCCCATGCGGGTATTTTCGGGGGGGCTTACGCACTTGGTCTTCTTTGGGGTTGCTTTCGGGTGCCCGGTTGCTTTGGGTACTTCTTGCTCGTCCTGGATTCTTGGAAGAGCTTCCACCTGCGGCGTTGGGTTGAAGTCCCCATCGAAAAAGTCGTCGGAAGGGTTTGGGGGTTCGTCGGGGTTGCGCTCCTTGATGATAATGTTGGGGTTCGGCCTCTTCCTTGGCGAGGCGGTCCTTTGTTCTCCTTATGCCAGCCACGAACTTCCCTTTTGCTTCCTTCTTTTCTTCTGCTGTCTTTTGTTCCTCCTCCTTCCTTTTCCTCTTTTTGTCCTCCCTTCTCTTCTGCTTGCATTTCGTACTTTCGATGAATCTTCTAAGGTGCGCTACCTCCGGCTCCAAACCGAATCACTTGCTCATCAGCTTGTTCTTTGCCGGATCTCCCGCTCTATTTCTTCATACACCTCCCTCGTCTAATTGCCGTCCATGGAGTTTGGTGATGTGGCCTCGTCCTCCACCTCTTTGGTTGAAGACATCGATCAAATCGAGAGGTGTCTTGCTCTTCGTCAGAAGGCGAGCGATCCCCTCTTGCGAGCCTCTCCGCGAAGCATCTTCGAATGATCTACGTCACCGATTGGGCATTTGGTGGTTTCGCTGGCGGCGGCGCTTCCTTCTTGATCTGTTTGGTTCGGGCCATGTTTTCACGGATCGTCAATCGGATGCGCCGAAAGATCGCCCTAAGTTGGGAAGAAGCGGATTTCTAGGGCTTGGGCGAAAAAAATGAGTGGGTTCTACATCTATTTATAGCTTGGGGAATTTTAGGTCAAAACTCAAGTTGCTCGTTTAACATGCTAAGGCACCAATTTATCTAAAACTTATACTTATTTCAGGACTTTTTCTACCTATTGGTCTCCGCGACTTGCGCCTCGTTCCAATACTAATGTTTAGTTTTGCGACCGGTAGCGAAATGAATCTCATACATTTCTAGGGTTTTTAGGTAATTAAAACATGCTATTCTAACTAATTCCTATCTTAGAATTAGCCTTACCACATTATTTATCTCAAATTCATCATGTTTTGGTGTTCTTGACTCGATGTCTCACAGCTTGCGCCTCGCTTCAAAACAAAAAGTTAGTTTTGCGACCAGGCGCGAGCTGTGAGACCACCTCACTTGGAAAATTTTGGCTCATTCTTTTTAATCTTGTTAAATTCCAATTCACTTAATTGTTACTAGCTTAGCATAACTACAAAGGTGAGAAAAAAAAAAAAATTTTTCCCACTTTTCGAGGCTTGAGGATCCTATCAAGTTAGTACTACTGGGAACATGGTCAGTGCTTTGCTCTTGGTCTCCAAGAACATTGCTTTCGATACCTGCGTGGCGTCCCCTACTCATTATCACGGTGCACTCACCGTATACAAACAGGAGTTCTTCCCCCACACCAGCTCCATGCTGATACAGGGCCCTCCACATATCACTGCACCCGTAACGAGTCTCAGTGGGAAGAGTGAAGGTGTCATTCTACCCCGTCTCCCTCAGGGCCTACCTAGCTGCGGAAGCGTAAACATACATGTCAGTAGCACATACATCAACATCCTGTGACCATCTCGAAGGATGGTCCTCCTCATATCTGCATAGACAAAGATCAGCACATCACATAGGGGATTCTACCCAAGGCTCAGACTCAAAGGATGGCGGCTTGGGTCTCCGAGACCGTTCGTGCGGACGGAATTCATGGCAATGGATTTGGCTGGCATAAGAACATGGCATAAGGTTGTCCACTCCATCCGCCCCTCCACATGTGCACACTTTGCGAGTAGGTTGAAAAGTGTCGGGACTTTGTAGCCAGCCCGTGGGATGCATGGCCAGAAGGGGCTATTCTGGGTCTCATCCTCCCGGTTCGATGGGGGGGTAGGGATCACTCCCTCGAGGAGATCTACATGCTAACTCAAGGTGACTAGAGGGCCCTTTGCCCGATTCGGTGAACCCACCGGAAAGTGTACACCACTTCACGGTGTCGAGCCCATGCCTTACCCGCTTTTCGGTGGTAAGCCATCGAGACCTAGTCACAATGATCCCGGTAGGCTTTACACACACCGGGGGATCGTTCAAGAATCAGGACATGAATCTCCTTCTTAGCCGGTCGGCCCCTTCACCCACAACCGGGTGTGGCTCTTGTACCACAGGCGAATCTACGATTGTGCTAGAGAGGCTACTCTAGGAGCATCAACTACAAGCTTTAGGGGCCTCTACCCCTTCCCAATACAAGGAGTTCACAGAAATACATCATCCAAATATATCACGAAAAAGAACTAAAGAACTAGATCCAATCATAGAGTTAGGTTCTTTAGTTAGTGTCAGATCTAAGATCTAGATAACTACTATGGGCAATTTAATAGTCTAAACCCTACGATTCTATGACTAGAAGGCGGTTTAAGCTATTAAATTGACCAAACTCTGATCCTTGAGTGGCTCCTCGACTGAGTTCAACCATCCTGGTGATGTCCAGAATTCGTGGAAACCGATGGCGCAATTGGGCAGGCGGCGTCACGGGGGCGGTTTTGGCTCTGGGGCAGCCAAAGCCCGAGCTCTAAAAACCCTAAGGGCCGAAAAACTAGCAAGCTAGGGTTTTCCTACCCTAAATAGACATGGGGTTTAGGCTAGGGTTTCCAATTACCCAATTTGGCATGTGGGATAATTGGAAAGGCCCCACTTGCCTTTAGTGGCTAGGTGGCAAAATATGCCAACATGGAAAGGTGTGCCCTCATTAATGTGCACATGTGCACATTAATAATATATGAACACTCCTAGCAAGTTGCCCCCTAGGGCTACTTACCTGGCTATCCGTTGGCGTACACGTCAATCGGGGTGGCGTGTCTGGCGTGGCGATGGCAATACAATGTACGTCACGGGGGTGATATCTTTGTCTTTGGAACGTCACACTCGTTACATCCTCCCCTTCTAAAATTTAACCCATGTTCTCATGGGTCGTTCCAAAATAATGGAGTATCCAATCGATCATAGAATTAAACCTTCGTGACCAACTATATAATAACGCCAACTTATCACCATAATTATTCTTTCTTCCCTTGCTAGCTGTCATGAATATAATAATTTTGAGTTGACTGGGCGTGCTTATACTGCCTCAATCTTCTTCAAACATTAAAATCTTTATCCCAAGGAATCAAACCCATCTAGACTTCCGTTTTCCCCATTGGAGCACCCCACTTCCTTAGTTGAATGAAAGGTATACATGCATTGTAATAAATGAAATTACAAGCTTAGAACCAATCTGCAAACAAGTGCTCTTCTTCTTCTTCTTCTTCTTCTTCTTCTTCTTCTTCTTCTTCTTCTTCTTCTTCTTCTTCTTCTTCTTCTTCTTCTTCTTCTTCTTCTTCTTCTTCTTCTTCTTCTTCTTCTTCTTCTTCTTCTTCTCAATATATCATTGTGAAACACTTATGCCAGTAAACCATATATGTCTTGAAGTCCTCATGCTCATGATAAATAATGTTGGCTACTTATTCCTCCTCTGAACATCACCCAGATGCCATTTATCTCTTTAAATCCATTAATATGCTTCTTCAAAATTAACTATGTTCCATGATCTGTAACATGCGTAGAAAGCTTTACTTGAATTAGATAAGAAAATACAGCTCAAAGTAATTCCAGGAGGCAACCAACTCGTCTTACAGTTCCGGCATACCCGTAGAGATATCTCACCAATAAATACTTTTCATTTATAAATAAGCTTCTTTATATGTGGCATCTTAATTATACAAAAAAAAGAATACTTAAGATCCTTCCATAACACTGCTATGGCCTTAACAAGCACAAGCTGCCTCAATACTCAAGTGCCAAATGGTTTATCATACACAAACCACCTCATATCTTTCCAAACTTGCCTAGCTTGATAAATACAATAAACAAAGTTAAAGATATATGTTACATAAGCTAAGTGTATTGATCATCAGTGAGAATTTGCCACACACATAGTTTGGAATCAAACTCAATTGTTAGTATCTATGTCTATGCTTATACATATAATGAGGCAAAACTTAAGTATAACCCAACCAAGCCTAATGCAACTTCACCCACAGACTGAATCTACCATTTTTTATAGAGGGTTCCATACATTAAAATACTAAGCCCACCATGTCAACATAGATGCTCATATCGAACTCAATATGTACTCACACGAAACTTCTTGGGTGGCCAAATCCAAAAAGTGACAAGTAGAATACATAGTTAAGTCCGCCAATCTGAGTATCTCAAGGCTATAGGCACAGATAATCAATATAAAAGAGCCTAGAATGATTACAACCATAGTCTACAATATAGATTCTCTCAAAGAAGCCTATTTAACATATCGGGAATACTTATCAATTATCTTAAACTATAAAAGTAATTTCTATAGACATTGCTCACCTGCTCTCTAAATCCATGCCATTACATAGGTCAATTTCTATTTTGCAGCGCTAACTTTTCCCAGACATCAGTCAAGCTATAAAAGCCTTTATCTCATATATCAAACAAAACCTCTATTCTTACACTCAAAAATTGCTAGCATGCTCTCACGCATAATCCAATTAGCTTCTTTACTAGCCCGAGCTAGAATACGTCGAAATAATCTAAACTATTCAAACCATCAAGTTTCCTTCCATCACTAGCAAGAATCCCATGATGCAATCCCCAACGAATGCTTACTTTTCTGGATAGATTGTGATGAAATTAACATCCCTTTACTAATCCCTCAAAAGACTCAATAAGAGAGCACAAGTATATGGACAGTAACCCCAACTTCTTGGTCATATTGCTGTAGATCCTTCCTATCAAATTATATAATTTCAAATGTAGCATTTAACCTTGCTGTAACATTTCCTTCCACCTCAGCTCAAGTATGACCTTATACTTTTAGGTTCCATTACTATGTCTGCCGCGGCTGCTCCCTACCATCAAGGATATGGGTATTCCAATCAGCATTTACAATGTGAATATATCCTATTATACATCCAACATAGCTCAAGTTATTTCTCAATATATCTTGACCAAATGTTTAGGATCATTCTCTATTTACTCAATCCTTTGATCAGATCTGTGTGTTTTGAAAAGCACTTATTTTTGCTCTCAACAAATACAAGAATCTTTCAAATCCTTCAAATCCTACTTCAGCTATAACCTTGGATAGAAACATGCACAAAAGACGGTTACAAGAACATGCACAAAACTTTAATCTCCAAGTAGAGTCATTGTATAGGGTAATGGCATTTTCTTCTATGTCAATTCCATAACTATCTATACACCCGTTTTCAAACTAGCCATCTTGACAACCTGAACCATCATATACAATCCAGGTGAACTTATCCTCACTTATATCTTGTTTTTGCTGCATTCTTCTTATCGTGCACTCAATTATAACCTGTTTCAAATTGAGCCAGCAACAACAGGCGAGGATATATTAACACCTCATACTCAAAGATCCAAAAGCATCAACTCACTACTAGCAAGCCACTTGATGTCTCCTTAATGTAGAAATAACTCACCTGATTTGATAAGGAAAGCTCACCTTTATACATAATTATATTCTGCTTTGACATTCTTTCACACTTTATTCCAAAATACATTTGCCAATAGGGTCTACCACTCGATCATCTACCAATTGTAGAGAAAATAAGCAAATGTAAAACCTATACCTTCACATTATCCAGCCTCACTGTTCATGCTCCACATGAAGACGTTTCTATTAGCGTCCTTCATGTTTTGTACAAGATTGAACTAAGATTAGTTCCTTGATCACATGCATCCCACCAGAGTTATCTTCCATAGAAAATATATTTAAAAAAATCAATACTAGGATATCATGTCTTTACATTTCCATACTTGACAGATCCATCGCTTAAGTTTTGCACATCGCTCAAGTGACATATAATGAGGCACATCCTAGATCATCGTCCCTACATGATCTGAAATATTATCATTAGCACCATCCAACAACCAATAACCTCCGTTGAAATTTCTAATCCACCATATCAACACCAATGATCCAACTATGCTCCGATACCAACTGTAACGTTCCTAACCAACATGCCCTTAACCAACTGGGCAAAACCTTCTAAACGTTTATGAGTAGTCGATTCTATCCATTTATGCTAGTGTCTCGGGAACGCAACACCAAGATCCACTCGAGCGGTCTCCCATGTGTCTGTTACAATCTCTCCCACTAGAACTATGCTCGTCCTCGAGCATCACAAACCAAGTCATGACCTACCGTCCAATGGTCTTCCGGGTCATACTTGCCCCCATGGAGACTCGAACTCGAGCCCTTCTCTGATACCAACTGTAACGGGCCTGCCGGGTTAACCCTCCAGGTAACACGAAATCCCATCTAGCCTTGCATGAGTCAATGACAAATTGTTATCCATGAGTTGAATAATGTAATTCTACTGAAGAAATCTTGGTAAAGAATTGAATCTTTGTCTTCAAATCCATAGTTAGAAGTACATATACATTTGAAGCATAATTGTATAGCACTGTTGTGGCAGTATATAAATGAGCTCCATATATACATAAGCTCCAGAAATGATAAGGCCTTTCTAAAGGCATACATATTCCCTGTAAGTGAAGACTGCACTCAGTTGTTCCCTTCAGTTGCCCTGCTACATTCTGCTACTTCTGAAACTGCTTACACCATGAACACGTGGGGTTAGTCTTAAAGACTAAGTGAGGGTTTGAGGCGTTTAGAAAATGATGGCATAATCAATAAGAAACATGTACGATGTACCAATCACAAGAGTAATTCTCAGACTTAGATGCCTCACCTAAGAATTCCTCTATGCTAGAAACCAGCAATGCAGTATTAGCACATAACATGAACAATGATAATAAGAATCAAAACATCATCAAGCCATTCAAATAAGGTGTAAATTCACATGTCATAACCTTACAATAACCAAGAGATAATCATGAGAGCATGAAGAACTATGAAATAACCATGAGGTATCCATAAACATGCAGTGCCTGCTCCGGTTCTATGAAGGCCACCCGGGCTGATCAGGGGGTAAGCCTCATGTGTACACACCCTCCTAGCCTGCATCCAGCACTAGGGGACCACTTCTAGGCCATGTAGCACGACGAAGCACCCTCGCTGGGGTGACAACGCCCGATGTCAAGAACAAGAACAACCGCGAGTCCAAGCCACCGCAAATGGACTCCAGCCCCGGAGAACATGCACTCATGTATCAGCCAAGAACTTAGCACATGCCCCATATGTCAGAGTTTAAACTACATTTATCATCATATGATCCAAGAATCAAGAGTCATAATTCACATACATTTCCTATGCATTTACCAGGAACAACATAGAACAATGCCAACAATGATATCATAGACATATCACATTCATGTTCTACCACATGATGTCAAATATTCAACAAGTACATACTAACATAATGCAACCTTGACACATCACCATGGTATCCAAGCATTTATCATGTCTAGATATATAATACAAAAACACATAAAAGGTCTAGCATTTTCCTCCCCATAGGAAAAGCTTATTCTAGGATGTCATAATGTCCTATTCCCAAACAATCATGATATCCCTATAATTACATCCATATAAGGTACAAGGATCACCTAGCAACTACAACATACTTCTACCGGCATGCTTTCCTAAAGTCACTCCCCCCATAGGAGTGAACATTTTACAGAATACTCCTATGCAATTCAATATGTTAGCGTGCTTTTCTTACTAATAAATTAGTTACATAACTTAGCATTTTATTTGGCCAACAATACTCTACATGATCTCAAGGTTCCAATTGAGTTCTGGCTTCTCCAGCAGAACAATCTCTATATTGTTGTTGCCAGGATCCCCTTTACTATATACAAGGTCTGCCCTACTATATACAATTCTAAGGACTATTCCCAGACTTCTTACAATAAGCTTAGCTCAGTTCTTGCTTCCTATTATATACCAATGTGGCAAAAGGCATTCAATCACATATTATCACATTCAGGATCACCCATAATCCTTTATACTCTCAATTCAAAATATTAAATCATGATTCTCTTTCAACAACAAGAACAATCTAATCCCCTGGTGTAAGCGGCAAACCACCCACCTGAGAACCACTTCAATGATGATCCTTTGACTCCTTGTACCTGTTTTCTTCTCAAAATATCCCCTCCTTTCAGCTCCTAGCTCTAGGACCCAAGCTGCATAAAGAGATACAATGGTGCAGTTAATTCTGATATAGCTTCACTCTTTCTGCCAATCTCCCTTATACGGATGAATTTCGGCCTTATCAGACCCAATCCGGAAAGCTGATTTAAAAATATTTCCAATAAAGTAAAATTTACCTGAATTGGATCTCGGATTGCCGAGATATGATGCTCCAAATTTCGGCCATGAAAACTGCCCAAAATTGCTCCTTCTGGCTCCTTCCAGAAACCCTCATAAAAGCTGATGCCCTTTGGTTTTATCACATGCATTTAGTATAAACTCTTCATCCATAGTATGTATTTATTATGTAAATCAATTGAAATATTCTCCATAAGCATCAATAATGAAATGTAAATTACATGCCTGCTAACGGGCCAAGCTCGTTACAATGATCCATATTCTAGACTTGCCTACCTTAGTAACATCAGTTCAACAACATATAGGAATATGAAGGTGTATGAATAGATGAGTGCATGTGTGATGGGATTATGGTAGGAATAGGGTATGCTTGTGCAAATGGAGTCTAAATAGTGGGATGAATGTGGGAATGATATGTATAGAGTGCAAGGATGATGGTGGGATGGTGAATATGGAATATGAATGTGCAAGTGAAGTGAGATGAGTGTATTCATGGTGTGAACTAGCTAAAACATGAAATTTTGTGTCTTGTGCTTGATCATTTGGAGGTGCAACTCTGCCATGATGGTGAAGATGGGGCAAAGAACTTTAAGGAGTGAATTCAGATGAGATGGCTATGGTGGCAGGTAAGACTACGTGTAGTGGATGAATATAAATGAACTCAAGGAAGCACTTTTCATGGAAACATTGAAATCATTAGTAGAATAACTGTTGATGGGAGAAATGATTGACAGCTATAAAATGGCATAGAAAGAGATGATGGCAGATGAGCAGATGAAGTATGTGATGAACATGTCATCTATATATATAATACTAATGGAGAAATGAGAGGATAGTCTGTGCGCAATCTCATACGTTAATTTGTGATGGCCATAACCTCTAGAGTGGGCACGCAAGAACGACAGACAGACCTCTGATAAAGGACTATATCATCAGATTGGGCTGATGCCGTATTTCGATTTGGTGCTGGTGCATGGTAAGGTGTATTTCTGGCCAATTAGAGAAGATCTTGCATTGGTTCTTCTGGATTTGGGTTTGATCTTTTACCGTGGTGAAAGCTGCAATTTTAGCACTGCTCTTTGTTTGAGGTATGAAATTACGCTTTGTTTTCTTGAATTTTTGTTTTCTTCGGTATGATTTGGGATGTTGAATACTCTTTTTGCCACAGGGTGAGTCTATTTTTAGAGTTCTAAAAAACTCAATGGCAGCATTGTTGTTGAACTTGGCGCCATTGATTTAGCTGAACTTTCTAACAACCCAGATGATAAATCAGGTGGCCATTAGAGAATCATTGGTCTGAGCATTGGTTGGGGGTTGTGTAATGCCTCTGACCTTAATGATGTTCCAAAAGCCTCTTCCCTGTGTTAGAATTCCATACTTTTGACTGTTATCTTTTGCGACATTTTGTCCTTTATGTATTTGGTCTTGAGCTTCCTTTGGATACTGATATTCTTTCTGTGAGCATATATATTAACTATGTTTTCTTAAGTAGTTGATGGGGACTTTTTTTTCAAAACCTCATGAAAGATGTATTAACAATGACCAATTGCGTAAATGCACCATGCCCAATGGTTACTATATGCGCCTTGCTAAAGGATTTCAAAATATTCTTTTCGATGGTGGATAGAATAACAAAACTGCAAAGGTTTATCTGCCATGAAGCTAAAATTACCACTTTTATATTCTCATCAATGCCAGGTACTCAAACCACTGATTTGTGAGCACTAAACATATTGTCCAAGTGTGAAGAGGTTTTAGTCATTTTTGTTCTGGACCATTGTTGAGGATCAAAGATAAGATGCTGGCTTGGTGTTCAATCGTAACGTATAAGACAATGTTAACAACTGAGTGCAAAATTTTCTATGACAAAGTAGTCTGCGATTGCTAAACTTCTTTGATTTTCTTGATACCTTGGTATAATAAAGTATGCAACCCGATACATCTACAGACAAAAAATAATTTGGAAAACATAGCAGTGCAAATGCGAAGTCCACAATCTGCATAAACATAAAGGAAGAAGATTTTATAAAAGATAAACAAACTTGTATTTGACATTGTTGATTTGTCTAAACTTGCTAATTCCAACGATCAACATGAAAATGTGATTTTCTTTTAAAGAAAAGGGTTCTAATGATTTGACTCAAATTTAACATTAGTTGCTAGATAGTAAATGCATCTACTGGGCATCCTAATTTTGAACATCCTAATAGATAACATACCTTCTAGATTGCAATTTTGGCTCCTTCCCATCGTCAAAGTTTACAAAGATGTCTGTGTTGACAATATTGGCACCAGTTGATGAAATATACTCAGATAGTTTTGCAACAATGCCAGTCGTACCATGCATCAATGATATTGTAATAGGCAAGAAAGGTAGTAAGCGTTCTATTACAAGAAAAAAGCTAGAAACATAGCTTGATGGTTCCTTTTTTCCAATATACACAGGGCAAGGAAGGCAAAACTTATATTCCCCATTGTAATAATCTTGGCCAATGCAAGTATACTCATATAGCTAGGGTAATAGACCTGATCCCCAAAGGATTTGAGTGCCTAATACTTCTGACAGTACAAGGTTATGGTCATATCATATGGATGCTTAAAGACTTGAAGACCATCTATGCTACCTAGTTTCTTAACCATTTAACCATTGTTTATTTATAATAACCAGACCATAGAAATTGCAAAGTGGTCATATGAAAAATAGACAAGTTGGCAACGAGATTAGAAGTTTTGGAATCTCGGTGGTCATATACATAGCTGAAGACGAATTGATCCGGAAGGGAGAAGGCTGTGCCGATTTGCATTAGAGGGATGCTGATTTGCAGTCCAAGGGTGCCGGCTTGGTGAAATATTGCTGTACAAAGGTGCTTCGGTCAGTTTCTAATAGTATTAAGGTGAAACGTAAACCATTGAAGTTGTATTCAAAGGCTACAGTAAACCGTTGAAGTTGTGAAGTTGAAGTTTATATTACAAGCTTTACAATAACAATTGGTATCAGAGCAATCTAAATGTCTACCAGATTTGGTGCGTCGTTGCTGAGTGCTATCGAAGTATACAAAGGCGGTGCAGGCTTTCAATCATGGAAGGAGAAAATGATTAAAGTACTTGAAGCTGAGGATTTGTGGGACATTGTTGGCAATGGAGGTGATGGTGGTAGTAATTCACCTGCAGGTAGCTCTGCAACTGGAGGAGAAGTTAGTGCAATAAGTATTGCTGGAGGGTCTGGACCTGCTGTAGAAAGCTCAAGAGCTGGAATCACCAAGTCTGTTAGCAGCAAGACAAAGGAGGCTCAAGGAATCATTAGCAGTAAGGTGAGTAACAGTATCTTATTGAAACTTAGAGGCAAGAATCCCAGACAGATGTGGGATTATCTTATAAAACAGTATGAAGAAAAAACATCCTCGCAGTTAGACGTATTAGAAAGTGAATTGAGGAAGATAAAACTCAAGGAAAATGAAGATGTTACGGAGTTTTTTGACAAACTTGACAATGTGCTAGCTGACTTGGAAGCTGCAGGCATTACTTTTACGTCTAGGCAATCAAGTACTTATAATTTCCAGAGCTGTCTCTAAGTTTGACCAGCTATCTGTGCTAATTCGTAATGTGGCAAAGAGCAGAGAAGAGGCAGAGCAAATGGTCAAAACAGAATTAGAACAGAGAAATATTATGTTAGAAGAAGGTCAGTCCCCAGAAATATTATATGCTTCAAAAGGCAGGACTAGAGGGGGAAGTACCGCAGGGGAAAGAGGCGAGACTAGAAGCATTGGGCCTTGCTTCCATTGCACATGCATGGTCATCTGAAAATAAATTGTCCTAAGAAAATAGAAACTGCTTCAATTGTGGTGGTAGGGGCCATGTGGCTGCAAACTGCTCTAGTCCAAAACAGTCAACTAGAGGCAGAGGTAGAGGTGAGAACTTCTCAAGCGGCAAGGGTAGAAGGTTCTCAGCCGTGAACGAAGTTGAACAAGGGGAAGGTGGTGTCGATGAGAATAAAGAGGTAAAGTTATCTCAGACATTAGCAGTTCCTATCACTGATTGCATGTCTAATGGTGATGATTTCTTGGTGTTAGATAGCGGAGCTGAGAAATCAGTGACAAAGTCTCAGGATATGTTGAAGAGTGCTTTGAAGAAGGAAGGCGGTCATGTGCAAGTGGGCAATGGGGAGTTGCAAAGAATTGAGAGCGCTGGAGTCTTAGAACTGTTTGATGTAAATGGTGTGGCAGTAAATCTGAAAAATGTATTGTGTGTGCCTAGCCTTGTTAGAAATCTGATTTCTGTGTGTCAGCTTGTAGACATGGGCTATAAAGTGGTGTTTGATAAACTCGATTGTAAGATCTTTTTGGGCAATGAAATAAAGTTTATTGGTAAACGTGTTGGCAATCTGTTTGGATTAGATTGTAAGGACGTTGCAAAGGTTAATTTAGTAACTTTACCTACAAGAAAACTGTGGCATGACAGGCTATGCCACACCCACATGAGAAATGTAAATGTTATGATAAATAAAGGGCTGATTTCAGCAACAGAAGATGATAACAATAATACTTTATGCACTGGCTGCATGCTAGGGAAGCATACAAGATTACCTTTTGGAAAAGCAAAGAGAAGAGCGAGTGGCATTTTGGATTTAATACATACAGACTTATGTGGTCCTTTAAATGTGATTGGCATAACCGGAAAAAGGTATTTCATCACATTCATAGACGATTTTAGTAGAAAAACTAGGTGCTACTGTCTCAGAACTAAGGATCTTGCTTTCGAGGCATTCAAGGTGTATGCTGCAGAGGTTGAATGTGAAACGGGAAGGAAAATTAAATGTGTGAGATCAGATAGGGGTGGTGAGTACTTGTCCAGACAATTTAATAAGTATTGTGCAGACAAAGGAATCAAAAGACAAATCACATGTAGTCACACACCTCAGCAAAACGGTGTAGCTGAAAGAAAGAATAGAACTATTCTGAATGCGGTCAGAGCAATGCTCAAACAAAGTGGCTTACCAAACTTCCTATGGGAAGAAGCGGTGAAGACTTCTGTTTATATTCAAAACTTGCTGCCAAATGCGAGTATAAATGGTAGTATACCTGAAGTATTATGGTCAGGGAATAAGCCCGTGTATGATCATCTTAGAGCATACGGTTGTCTTGCGTATGCTCATGTTCCAAGTGAGTAGAGGGTGAAACTCGATGATAGAGCCTGGATTTCCTATTTAGTAGGATATGATCAACATTCCAAAGGCTACAGGCTGTATTTACCTGAGAAAAGGAAAATCATTGTCAACCGAGATGTGATATTCGATGAGACTCAAGTATATAAGCCAAAAGTTTTGAGCCCACGAAAGGAATTTGCAAGTGAGAAAATGGAGGAATGCGTTGAAGTAGGAGATAAAGATGGAGCAGACCCATCAGGTAAAGCTTTGCCAGAAGACATTCTAGACTCAGATGATGAGAATGAGAACGATGAGAAGCCAGAAATTAGCAATCAGCCTAGTGTCATACCGGCTGAAAATCAGCCATAAAGCTCTGTGCATACTGAAGAGGAAAATATAGATGCGCAGCAAAGGCCGGTTAGAAAGAGAAGATCAGAGGCCCAAAGACTTGCTGATGAAGCTAACATTAATCAAGACAGTTATGGCAGACAAGAAACTGGTAGAAGTAGGAGACTAGCCAAACTAACGGAAGTAGAAGAGATGACAGACATTGAGGCACTTATGGTGATAGAGCCACATGTTCCAAGAAGTTATGATGAAGCAATGAAGTGCGCAGATGCAGACAAATGGAGGCAAGCCATGGAAACTGAGATGGACGCCTTTGATAGAACGGAATCTTATGACGTGACAGATTTGCCAAGTGGTAAAAATATTGTGGGGAACAAGTGGATTTACAAACTCAAAGTGGAAGCGGATGGTGTAACGCCCAAGTACAAAGCTAGGCTTGTCGCTCAGGGATTTTCTCAGAAAAGAGGTATTGATTACACTGACACCTTCTCCCCGATTGTTAAAATGACTAGCTTAAGGATATTGTTGGCAATGGCAAATGCATATGATCTGGAATTGCATCATATGGATGTGAGTACGGCGTTCCTTCATGCAAAGTTGGAGGAGGACATTTTCATGAAGCAGGCGCCTGGCTTTGAACGAGGAAATGACAAAGTCTGGAAATTAAAAAAGGCTGTCTACGGTTTGAGGCAGTCCCCTAGACAATGGTATAAATGCATGGATACATTTCTCAGAGCAGAAGAATTTGTTAAACTACAAAACGACGGCAATGTTTATTGTATGAGAAAGGATGACAGTTATTGCATAATTGCTTTGTACGTTGATGACTGCATAATGGTTGCGAAATCAACAGAGATACTTAACCATTGCAAGCAGCTGCTAAATTCCAGATTCAAAATGACCGATTTAGGAGAATTACATAAATTTCTAGGTGTTGAAGTAGTTAGAAACAAAAGGAAGAGAACTCTGTGGATAAAACAGTCCAAAAATATTGAGGGCATATTGGAGCGATTTAATATGCAAGCTTGTAATGTAGCGAAAACACCTTTGGTACCAGGTCATAAAATTTCCTGTGAAATGTGTCCTGCAACAGAGGAAGAAATTAAAGACATGGAGTACATACCTTACAAAGAATTAATTGGTGCATTATTGTATATTGCTAACACTACGAGGCCAGCTTCAGTGTAAATTTGTTGAGCAGATACTCTAATTCTCCAGGAAGGAAGCATTGGACTGCGGCAAAGAGAATTTTGAGGTATCTTAAAGGTACTATTCAGTGTGGGATTGTATACTCCAGTGACAACATGGAACTACAAGCATATTGTGATGCTGATTGGGCTGGCGACCTGGATACAAGAAAGTCTGTATGTAGGTATGTGATGTTGCTTGGCAATGCGCCAATCTCCTGGAGATGTAAAAAACAAGCTTCTACAGCACAATCCACTGCAGAAGCTGAATATGCAGCAGCTTGTCTTACTGCTAAAGAAATAGTATGGTGTAGGAGATTGTTAACTGAGCTAGGAGTTACTCAGAAGAATTCTACGGTGCTAAATTCAGACAGTATGAGCTGCATAGCATTATCAAGAAACCCTGTTATGCACGAGAGAAGCAAACATATAGAGCTGAAGATGCATTATGTAAGAGAAGTGGTGGAAAAAAATATTATACAGTTGCAGTATGTAAGTACAGATATGCAGCTAGTAGACTTTTTAACTAAAGCTCTTCATGAAGGCAGATTTCTTGCTCTAAAGAAACAGCTAAATTGTTCAGCTCTAAATGTACAGGGGGAAGTTCTGAGCTAATATTCATCATATGATCTGAAGGGGGAATTGACAGTACAAGGTTATGGTCATATCATATGGATGCTTGAAGACTTGAAGACCATCTATGCTACCTAGTTTCTTAACCATTTAACCATTGTTTATTTATAATAACCAGACCATAGAAATTGAAAAGTGGTCATATGAAAAATAGACAAGTTGGCAACGAGATTAGAAGTTTTGGAATCTCGGTGGTCATATACATAGCTGAAGACGAATTGATCCGGAAGGGGGCTGTGCCGATTTGCATTAGAGGGATGCCGATTTGCAGTCCAAGAGTGCCGGCTTGGTGAAATATTGCTGTACAAAGGTGCTTCGGTCAGTTTCTAATAGTATTAAGGTGAAATGTAAACCATTGAAGTTGTATTCAAAGGCTATAGTAAACCGTTGAAGTTGTGAAGTTGAAGTTTATATTACAAGCTCTACAATAACAACTTCAACATTTATCTTCACAGCAATATAGAAAAGACATCGTATAGGAATATATAATCTAAGAGACTAAAGTGTATGCAAAGGATTGCTATATACATAGCTCTCACTTGACTAAGCCGTGGCAGTAATAAGAATGCTGTCAAACTGTACAAGTGTACATCATCATGAAATAAATGTATATATACATGTCAAGTGTGTGCCCGAGGACATAGCTGATCTCGCATGTCCATAACCTCCTGAAGGTATGATCCCAATACCCGTACGGAAGCCGTGCTCAATGTCACATGTAGCGGCTGGCCAGGCCTGACCAACTCAGCATAGCACGTCCGGACAGACAATGACTCCCATTTGGCAGCATTGCCAGAGCCTGTCCTGGCGTGGCTCACCAATCCATTTTTCCGTCTCAATTCGAAGATGGTGTGCCCCTGTGCGAATGGAGGCAATGAGTCTGCGCCTCTTCATAGGCAAGTGGGTACGCAGGTAGCATTGCGGGCCTCGTTCCAATGTGGGATCTATGTGGCGCTGGTAGTGTGCTGTCTTGACCTGTTTAAGGGCACTGGCATCCCAAAGCTTGCTGAGGAAGCAAGCATCAAGATATTGCCTCAAGCTATGGGGACCTGCCTCTGTTTTCACATTTATGCACCTGTGCTCCTGCACATGCCATCTAGCCAACCATTGAGCTCTCTTTTCCCTCCACCAGGCCTTGAGGCACTGCAGCCCCATTGCTATGATATAAGCTAGGTTAGGGAGACGAGCATCGTCCATATTGACCATCTTCTGAAAATAGACAATGTGGCGATCAAAAGCCGCCCTCTGAAGAGACAAGAATCCTGTCTCCTGCAGTAGAATTTGATATGGGACTGTGGACTTCACCCCTAGTGCTCGTACTAAGAAGGCTTTCTGCACCTGCTCCAAGTCATTCCAGGTAGCGAGGGATACTACTGGGCCCCATACTTCAATCCCGTATAAAAGGACAGGCTCCACTAAGACCTTGAACAGGTGTGGCTGATGGGCCCAATCATACAACTCTGCTCTATAACTATTGTTTTGCATTGCATATAGTGCCTTCCAGCCCGGCGTCACTCGTAGCCGTATGGATGTGTCTCAGTGCATAGTAGAAGGAATCTCCACTCCCAAATATTTATATGTGGATGCCACTTCCACATTCTGCCCTCGATAACTGAGGGAGGGGATCCTCGGCTGACGTGAGGATGATATGAGAACCACCTTAGTCTTGGCCAGGTCGGCAATCAATCTCGTTGTTCGCATGAAATTTATATTATTTACGAATTGTGGATGTAGTAGATCAAAAAATTTGATCTCATTGGAAATCTCCGTGGTTTTCTAAATTGTCGTGTCTATTTCCTTATTATTGTTTTTTTATCGGTCTTTTTACCATCTTTCAATTCTAACCATTGATTTGGCAGATATTCCATATTTTATGCCTGATCAAAGGCCATTAAATTTTTGATTCAAAATCTCCCTACCACTTCCAATGGTGTAAAAAAGACCAAAGGTGCAGTATTTTGAGAAATGGAAAATAGATACAGTCTTGGAGTTAACACGATTGCAAATTAAACGGGAGTGTTGCATCACTCCCGTTTCAAAGATTCCCTTAAAAATAACACCAGGATTGAAAAAATGATCATTTTCAAAAGAAGTTGGGGATTTTAAGTGGAACAAAATATTTTATTGTGCATTTTAGGCTCTTTTGAAATGATGATCTTGCATTTGTAGAAAAGAGCACTTGAAAATGGCAGAATTCCAGACATTAATACACCAGGAACATTACTAGGAATTCGAAGACATCCAAAAAACGTAAAAATAAGAATCTTTTTTTTATTAATTTCTTTCAGCACATAAAAAATGGCAGTATTTTGTAGCCAATAATAAATAATATAGCAAAAGATAAGTCAGATGTCTAAATCAAACTCCTCAGTATGTTGTTGGCCCAGCTTTGTCCATCTCTGCAGTTTGCTCCTTTGTCACTGTTTCATCTTTATTGGTGTCTACAGTCTCTTCAGGAATAGTAGCTAGAGCTACTTCTTTGAGCTCTGCAAAGATAGCTTCATCTTCCAGAGAGCTTGTAAAAGGAGGCTGTATCTCAGAGGATGTCATCTTGGCAAAATCTGATGATGATTTAGCTCCTAACTCTTGATTTTCATCTGGTAGAGTTGGTAGAGCAGACAACCTCATCTTGATAAAGTCTACAACCTCTTTATCAATGTCAACAGCAACACAATTACAGCCCTTTTTTAGTGCACATGCTATTGTTGTACCAGAGCCAGAGAAAGCATCAAGGACCCAATCTCCTGGACGTGAGAACATGTCCAGAATATGGTTGATTAGCTTATGTGGCTTCTGATAATGATTGACAATTCTGCCTTGTGCACTTGGGTCCTGGAGCTTCTGTAATACTGCTGGGAACTCTAGGACATTAGAAAAATTTTGGCAGGCTGTTGTGTTGAAGTGCTCCATGGTACGCTTCCCGTCGAAACTCCAGATGGAGATACTCAACCTTGCTCAGCAGCCTCGGTCCTCCACCATGGTAGTAAATATTAGTTTTGT
The DNA here is from genome assembly GCA_021234155.1 of Isoetes taiwanensis. Taxonomy (NCBI): domain Eukaryota; kingdom Viridiplantae; phylum Streptophyta; class Lycopodiopsida; order Isoetales; family Isoetaceae; genus Isoetes; species Isoetes taiwanensis. The sequence continues at coordinate 1,923,375 of JAJEKV010000010.1, read as the reverse complement.
ACCTGCAAGATCGTATTCCAGAATAGTAAGTACGTATTCCAGAATAGAACCTGACGGGTTACAATTGCAACCATGAATCAAAACTTGAAAGAAAGAACACTTCAACTGCACTCTTGATTTGAAGACTCACCAGACCATATTTTCATAACCGGCTTATACAGGAGAACCAAAGTGGTTCTTGAAAGTAGCTTCCACAAGGCTGGATTGCATGCTGGAATGGAACACAACAAGACGCCAGTGTTTTGCTGTGGTAACCTGCTTAATTCCATCGACGAAAGCATTGAATTCTGAGTTCTTGAAAGGCTGATCATCGTAGCAGCTATCCTTCAGCTTAAACCCATATAGCAAGTCTGCTATGACCAAAGTAAAATCTTGTGGCTTTATACTTCCTGGCAACTTAGTGCAGTCCCCATGAACGATAGAATAAAAGTTATTTTGATCGAACATAGAAAACCTCTCGTAGTCGGACGGCTCAACATCTACAATACGTCTGTCCGCTAAAGTCCTCTCCTCTCTGCTGTTCATACCAGGTGCATAAAACCTTCTGGCAGGTCCTTGTTCTTCTTCTTGCTCTGTTAGTAAATGAAGTCAGCTTCGTGCAGCACAAAGGAAAAACTTTAAAAACAGGAAAACAACGTACCCAGCCCTCAAACTTTGGAGCGTATTGAATAATACGCGAGCTCGTCAGATGTAGACATGGGATAGAGCTCTTTACACCTGTCCCAGCTGTCCACGTTCAGCTGCTCCATTAAACATATTTGGTACGTAATAACGTTTTTTTGGCTGGAAGTCAACAACAATGAAACTAAGTGAGTATTGTTTTCCGAAAAACGAAAACACCAAGAAGAAGAAGCTAAAGTGTATTCCGGAATACACTTTTGATTCACGTTAAAAGCCAAAGTGTATTCCGGAATACACTTTTGATTTACGTTAAAAGCCAAAGTGTATTCCGGAATACACTTTTGCTTCCCCGTGAAGCAAAAGCAAAAGTGTATTCTGGAATACACTTTGGCTTCGGCTTGTAAGCGAATGTGTATTTTGGAATACACTCTGGACTACCCGCAGAATCTAAAGTGTATTCCAGTATATACCTTGGCTTTCCGCAAACCCAAAGTGTATTCCGGAATACACTTCAGGCCACACGCTGATCCAAAGTGTATTCTGGAATACACTTCAGCCACACGTTGATCCACAGTGTATTCTGGAATACTCTTTGTAACTTAAAACGAAAGTTCTGTCGTTCTTACTTGTGCAGTTCCTTGGACATTTCTTCGAGCGTAAACTCTTTGTCTACGACCTTCTGCAGTAGCCTTTCTAGTATGTCCATGTCTATAAAGCCCTGCATTTCTCTCCAGACAGTTATCGTCATTTCTTTTTTTGGGACGTCAGAACCTTTTTTCTTTTCTGAGACCTTTCCTTTACTTTTCAATTCTGCCTTTCGAACATGGTAAAAAATCTCGTTTTGTAGGTCCCATATCCGCACGATGTATTAAACGAGGTCGGTGGGAGGGCAACAAGGTTATTCGAATACAAAAGAAACTTACTCTGCCGTCTCGAAGGCTAGTTGAAACCGGTTGTCATGCGGTATGAGTATTTGCCGTTTATTAGCCTCGTCGTGCACTTGAGGGCGGCACTCCCGGCGCATGCTTCCTTGATTCTAATGAGTACTATTTGGTTTCTTTAAATCTTCTCCATATTTTTCTTTAAAGATCATGTACTCCCCGTGCATAAACCGGATCTTGTCGTGAAGCTCATCTTTAGTTTGTACTCGTTGTCGGCATTGTGGGTGTTGGCAGCGATTTTTGCTTCTCCGTCGGTAAGACCCATGCTTGCGCCACAAGACGGGGCGGAGGAGGTACACAGGGTTCTTTTTTTTTTTTGTCTGCTGCCTTCTTGCCTTGAAGCTATGATTTTCTCCCAAGGCGTAGTGAGTGTAAGTGTGCGCTTTTTTTTTCTCTGTCATAGTCACGGGGGTGTTGCATTGCTCCCTGTCAACAAGGACAACTATTGGGGCCACATGAGCATTTGGATTGCTCCTAATTCTGTCCTTCAGGTTCCTTAAGTGGTCGGCATAAATTTTTCGAACCTGAAGCGGCCTTTCAGCAGCTTCATTCTTTGGGGGCAGCCTCATGCAAGTCACAGGAAGATAAATCACCCCTTGTACAAATTTTTCTCTATTATTTACCTCCATTCTTTCGGAGGTCTTATCAACCTTCTTTTCTTTTATTGCAACCCCGGGAGCTTTTCCTTTTCCCTTTTGTTTTTTTGAGCTTTCCTCGGGGATTTCTGCGATTTCAAGCTGTTGTACCTTCCGCTTCTTTGGTTCCTTAGCGGCTATGGTTGCCCTTGGCCTGCTAAGTTTTTTTGGCGGCACTGGGGGGACTTCCTCTTCTTCTTCTTGGGAACCTCCATCTGATGACCTCCCTGAAGTACTAGCAGAAGGTGATGATTGCGATCTACCTCCATCTGATTGCTCGGACTCACTGACAGGAAAGTCCTCGTCCCTGTCTAATTAGTGAACGCAGGCTTCGTTTTGTCCGGTAGTGTGAAAGGAATTTGTACAGTGCCTGTGGTTGCACACTGACAATTCTAAAGAATGCGATGTCTACAACAATGAAGCCTTGGGAGGTCTTGAAGGATAACCTCCCCACCTGACCTCCTTGTCCGGCAACCTTGGAGACCTCTTTTTTGTCCCTAGTAGGTTAACAAACTCGGTGTCGGCGTACCTTTTGTTCCCAGCACTTTTACAGACGTGTAGAAACGTCAGTGTGCTGTATTTTCCGTCTGCACCCCTGGTTACGAACCATTGCGTTTGAAAGTTTTCATAAATCGCAGGCTCGTCCGTGTCAGTGGTGCGCTTCATTGGGTTTGGCCGCTTAATCTTCAGATATTTCTTTGATGCCCTCTTGCTTCCTTCTTCTCTGCCACTGAAACGTTTAAAACAACAATGTTAAGACAGAAATTGGGATGAAAACTGTATTCCAGAATAAGATTTACTAATCTTGTGCCCTAAAGGCCAGCAAAAGACAGGAAAACAAGCAAAAATATTGTCACTCTAACTCAATTTCTTATGCCTTAATTGGACTAGAAAGTGGTATGTTTAAGTGCAAAAAAACAAGTGTTTTCAAGAAGACAAGAAAAGTGTATTCTGGAATACACTTTGCTCACTGGCGAAGTGCAAAGTGTATTCTGGAATACACTTTGCCCTCCGGAATACACTGCCCTTCAGTCGTAGTGCAAAGTGTATTCCGGAATACACTTTGCCCTCCGGAATACGTATTCCGGAGGGACACTTTGCACTATCCGGAGGGCAAAGTGTATTCCGGAATACACTTTGCACTACGACTTTGCACTACGACTGAAGGGCAAAGTGTATTCCGGAATACACTTTGCACTTCGCCAGAAGCCCAAAGTGTTGGCCTACAAAAGCAAATCAGGAAACACACGAAAGACGTACTATGTACTTTAAATGCTTACCTGTCCATTATTTTCGCTATGTAAATCGGAATACAGCAAATCAATATAGATCGGAAGGCGCTCGGGCTGGCGACTAAATCTCTGGAAGCGGAATACGCAACTGAGGCGCTCAATTTTCCTTTTTAAAGGTAGGCCACTGTCAGTTGTGTTTTTCTATGTGATGCGGAATACGTCTTGTCCAAACACTCTGGACAAGTGTATTCTGGAATAGCATCTATGCACACATACAGCAAATGCTGCATACAAAATAGTATTCCGGAATAGTATTTGTATTCTCGAATATCATTAGTCCAATCGACTTGTGAGTTAGTAACAAGTCCACAATTTTTTGCAGTTGTTTAACATGGTTAACCGCTTCGTGAACAAACTTCCACCACCATTTGTTTGCCCAAGTACCTCTACTTCAGAAGGAACACAAGACGAAGATGCTTCTTCAACACCTACCTCGACAAGGTCTTTGTTGCTTCTCGAAGACACTCCGAGTCCAGTAACTAGTAGACTGCCACCACCTTTCCAACCCTCTCCAAGTCCAGTAGGAAACCGGCTGCCACCTCCTTTCAAAGCCTCACCTGTTGCACGTAGCAATCTTCCACCACCATTTGTACCATCCCTCGACACTACAAAGGCTCGACCTCAGAAAATTTTTCGAAACAGACTACCTCAGCCATTTGTAGTTTCTCCTTCTTCACTAACAAGGAATACATCACGTTCTGAAGACTGCGAGATTCACCATAGCTTCTCCCACCACAATTTTACTACAAAGGAAGACGACCTTGCAACATCTACTCCTCTTCACACAACCGTGGTGACACATGGGTTTGCAGAATTTCAGTCTGCTATAAGAGACATGTTTGAACGAACTCCTTGTGAAGAAGCTACAACAACTTTCGCTGGCACATCATATGGTGGCCCATCTCCTTCATTCAACATTGCACCTCCGCCTTATCTGGGTACAACTTCACGTGGTTTGTTCTCCTCTACAAGCACACCACTGAGGGTAGAGGAGGTCAGCCCCAGAGTAGAACTCTCTTCAGAAGATGAAGACACCAACGAAGTGCAACGAGATTACACATTCTCTAGCCAGTCCACCAAGAAATTCAAGGTGGATTATGGTTTGAGAGCATGCTCCTCTGTACCTTATGGACGAGCATAAAATGAGAAGACTTTTAAGAAGTAAATGCTGCTCATTGGGTTGCATCAACAAATTTAACATGTCTAAATTACGAGCAATTAGAGACAACTACAGTTCAATGACATTGGCTGACCAGAATGCCTACTTGGCCTATCATGTAAGACCAAACCGCAACACCTTCTTGCACTACATTAACCGTCAAGAAGTTTGCCAAAAATGCTTTATGGTTGTGGGTAAAAGCATGTTAGGGTGTACCACTTTTGGAACCTGCAAAAGTACATACACTAGGTACTTCAGAACTGGGTACTTTCTCATTTTTATTTTCATTAAAACAAGTACAAATATCCAAAATAAAAGTCAAGGACGCATTAATATTCAAAGTTAAGATAAAGATAATGCTACCGGAGACCAAAATATGTATAAAAGTTCTAGAATGTACCTTTTATTGAGATATTACATAGGTACCCAGTACCCAGTCCTGGGTACCTTTTTAGGTACTTTTGGTCACTAAATAATACTTTTTAAGGGACACCCTAACATGCTTTTACCCTTGTCCACCGTTTAGGGTCCACCAGAATGTCTAGAATACACAAAAGACTAGACAAAAATCCAGCAATTGATGATCATTGTGGACCAAGAAGAGTTGTAACCATGCATGCCCTTGCTGTTGTGTCATGGATGGAGAAATATTTTAGAGAAACATGTGAGAAGCTGCCTAACAGCAACATGTATCATTTAACTGATAACATCACCAAAAAAGATGTTTTTAATGAGTACAAAGAGACTTGCACTCAGCTTCAGCACATCTCTTACTCACACTTCACCGTGATCGTGGAAAAGTGAATTCGGTTTAGTGAAAATTCCTGGAGACATAGAATGTCCGTTTGCTCAAGGTGTGCGTAATTAAAGAGTCAACGAGAAACCAAAAGACGATTGGTCGAAAAGAAGTAAGCTCATGTTCTCCAATCTCTCACTTGTTTTAAAGAAAATGCTTTGACCTGATTTCTTCTGAGGATATTGTGCAATAGAACCTTGCCAGACATCGTGAACAACAAGCGCGAGAGAGAAGAAAAACTTGCCAAAACACGAAAAAAAGCTCTTGAACGTCCACTTTTGCAATATATATGTCTGTTGTGATTGATGGAATGGACCAAAAAAAAACTACTCTACCGCATTTCTTGAACAAACCTAAAGATGTGCCAGAGGAATGTTTTGTTAAGGTCCACCTTGTAGGAACTATGGTCTTCAAAGGAAGTCTAAAGTGCAAAGTATTTTTGACATATCCAAACTTGCATGGTGACCTGAACCTCACAATTACAATTCTTAACAAGGTCCCAATGCGAGCAAGAGCAATTACCACCCAGTGCTTTTACGCAACTTGACAATACTACAAGGGAGAACAAGAATCAAACACTCTTTGCGTACTGTGCCATGTTAGTGGAGCTAGGGATCTTTAGAAAAGTGAAGCTCGGTTTCTTACTTGTAGGCTACACTCATGATCAGATTGACCAAATGTTCAAAGCCAGATTTTCTCAGGCGCCTTAGAAGGAAGAATGCTTTCTCTCTTCCTACTTTAGTTCGAATTATTGAAGATTCTTACACTCCCACTCCAGTGATCGATCTTCTTAAAGAAACTGCTGATTTCAGAGAGTTTGTTTTCTCTCAACGTTCAGACAGAGAACAAGTTGTGAACAAGTTGAATGATCTCACCTTTCAACATCACATCAAGTTCTACTTGAAGGATGGCCAAAGCTTCTTACAGGGGAAGAAGTATACCACAACTAAGGACTGGAGTCCACCAGAGGGATTACGCTTCCTTAAATATATTCCAGACACTTCCTTCATAGAACGCGCTGAGCAACTTCCTCTCAAAAATCCTAAGGAGTCCAAGCAAAAGAAAAGTACTCCAGTGTCATCCTTAAAAGCCATTGAAAATGGAATTTCCTCAGGCTTCCAAGCAATGCTACATTAGCACCTACAGTAGAAGAAGACGAGGATCGAGTCATGTACCTTGGACCAAGACGCAGGAATGAGCCTCAAGGTAATATCACAGAAATTACCAAGGGTATGCTAATTGCTCTTCCAACTGAGGAGGATGACAAAGGTCGACCTTTCTGGATAGCAAAAGTGCTTGACACAGTCAAGGAGGAAGGCTTAGTCACTAAACTCAAGACTCATTGGCTTGCAACACGCTCAGAAAATGCTTTCGAAGGTAGATATGAGTTAGAAATGAGAAGCCAAGGAAAAGGGAGAAAGTCCAAGAAGGTGGGTTGTAGGGATGAGCTGAACCTTAATGACGTGACTATATTGTGCTTTGATTTTAAATTGAAATCTGACAATCGTCTACGCCAGAGGACTATCAATTTGCTTAAAAAAGCTTGTAATTACGAAGAAGAGGATGAAGAAGGTGGTGGCAATGCTTCACCATGGGTGAAAGCATGTTGTAGTGGAACACCCTGGGTGTCCCCCCTGTCCCCCCTAAAAATGTGGTGGGAGATATCAAATTTGTGGTGCGATTTGAAATGTTTGTTTGGTGCCTAGTGCATGTACTACCCAGATTCAATCATTTCTTGAACTGCAACAACCCGATTCCTACGCCACCCGTCCCATTCCAATTTCCTACGCCACCCGTCCCATTCCAATCTCCACCGAACCGATTTCTAAACCCACGACCCACCCGCGCCTTTCCTGAAGCACACGGCTATGGCGCTTAATCCGGTTGTGGATCAATCCGGTTCATACCTTCAATCATTTAATTTGGAAGCAAATCTGCCTAAAATCTCAAACCGGAGCACAGGTAAGAGAAAGAGAACTCCAGAACAAGAACGGGATCATAAAAGATGCCAAAGGAAAAGACAAAGGGAAGCTAAAGAAGAATTAGCAAAAATTGCATCAGCAGAGGGAGGATCCACCAGAACGGCCTCTACTAGGGTAAAAGCATGAAAGGGTGTCTATAAATGTATCCCTTTTGGTACATGTGGCTATATTACACAAATCACCCAAAGTACCCAAAAAGTACATGCATAGCCAAAACATATCCGAAATTTAGCTTAAATGTATATGCAAAGTACATAAAATCGAAAAGTGTATGTTTATACAAATAAAAAATAACCAAAATGTACGTGAAAAGTATCTATATTTGTACATCAATTCAGTACAATGTACGTACACCCTTTCATGCTTTTACCCACTAGGCGTCGGATGGTATTAAAATTGTTATCTTCATTTCATAGCACCACTAAAGGCTTGTCTAACAGCGATAAGAAAGAGGTTTTACTAGATTTTCTGCAGGATGACACAATGGACAACGTACTTGGCGAAGAGCTGAAAGATTTGCAAGCCAAGAGCATTGTGGTCAGCAACCTCAGGGCTTCCATTCAACTTGTGAAGAAGTCTAACATCAATGACAGTTTAGCAGCCAAGAGTAGTTGCCTTGCTATGGCCGTAAGAGGAAGCATTAATACCGAAAGTGCTAATCCTGTCAGTGCTTGGGGTTTTGGTAAACTGCTGGGTGTTCATCCTAGGAATCTTACCAAAGCAAAATTGAAGAGGGAAGAGATAGATTGCAAAGGGGGGAAATGGGTTTTGTACAAAAGAGTTAGAAGAGCAGATGCAATTCCCAATTCTGTCATAGAACTTGTGCAGCAATTTTGGACCGAAAATAGTAGGGTCTCTCCAAATGCAAAGGATGTTAAGTTCAGAAGATTGGAACGAAATGTAAGAGAGGATCATGCCACTCACTATCTGGAAGAATCACAGGTTATTTCATTTCTTCATCTTCACCACATTTTTTATTGTTAATGTGGTATGTGGTATGTGGTTTGTGATTGCTTGTGATATGTGGTTGCTGTGGTGAGGCACGTGGTGTGAAATAAATGCTGTCAATATATGCTTTGTGGTGCCTAGTGTGGTGAATAACATGGTGTAAAATACATCTTTGTAATATATGCTATGTGGTGCCTAGTGTGGTGAAAAATATGGTGTTAAATAAATGCTCTAAATATACGCTTTGTGGTGCCTAGTGTGGTGAATAACATGGTGTAAAATAAATGCTCTAAATATACGCTTTGTGGTGCCTAGTGTGGTGAATAACATGGTGTAAAATAAATGCTTTGTAATATATGCTATGTGGTCCCTAGTGTGGTGAATAACATGGTGTGGTGCCTAGTGTGGTGTCTAGTGTGGTGCGGTGTGGTGCCTAGTGTGGTGCCTAGTGTGGTGAAAAATATGGTGTAAAATAAATCTTTGTAATATATTCTATGTGGTGCCTAGTGTGGTGAATAACGAGGTGTAAGATGAATGTCCGTAATATATGCTATGTGGTGCCTAGTGTGGTGAAAAATATGGTGTACAATAAATTATGTAATATATGCATTGTGGTGCCTAGTGTGGTGAATAAGGAGGTGTAAGATGAATGTCCGTAATATATGCTATGTGGTGCCTAGTGTGGTGGAAAATGTAGTGTGCAATAAATATCTTTGATCACCTTGTTATCTTCCTTGCGGTTGCAATTGTTCGAGGAAATTCAAGGACGGAACATCCTAGTGTTATGATCAAGCAGAGGATGTTTGAAAAGCTGAAACCATGGTTTGTTGTAAAATTAAAGGACTTCAATAGTTCTCTTTGATATATACCATGTTAGAATGCAGATGCTAATAGATGGCTTCAATAGTATGAGAACTAAGCACCCAAAAAAGCTGAATCGCACTTGTCGACTTTGCTTGGTCGGACATATATGGTGAATGCAGGCGCACGAATACAAAATAAGTAGCACAAGAAGTCCGTGGCGGGGAATTTTATGTGAGAAAACTAGCTTCCAACCTTACCATAAGAGGGAATGCATTACGGGTGAGTGTAAAGAGTGTGGGATTAAGAAGTTCCCTATCGCCCACATGAACAATCTAGTGATAGTGGCATGGTGAAGTGGGAATACCTAGACTATGAAAAAACTGAATTCAGAGATGGCAGTAAGAAGTCTAAGCTCGTTCACCAACACAATGAAACTGCAAGTCTTCCACTGGTGAACAAAATGTTGGAGAAGCTTCCAAAATTTCCTTTACACAACTTCAGATATAAGTGGCAGGCAGGCCAGTACAAAGAACTCCTTGATAACTTGCCTGGAGATGCTTACCTATCCGTGGTTGACTTCGCAGAGAATTATACTTTTAAGGAGCGAGAATGAAGTTAGGTCCATGCTTGTTGGGTCAACAACCGGATAACTATATTTGTTCAAATAACCTATCAGGTTGATCCACAGACAGACACCATTGAGAAGGAAACACACTACTATGTGTCGGATGATAGGGAACATGACACACTTTTTGTTCAACATTGTTTTATGAAACATTTTGAGTACTTAAAGCAGAAAGGCAATGTCCCCAAACAACACTATGTATTTTCAGATGGTGCTGCATCACAATTCAAAGCAACCCGGATCATTTTATTTTGTTGGAAGATACGGTTGTGATCTGAGAGGTCAACATGATGTGGAACTTCTTTGTATCAAACCATGGAAAAGGTGAACATGATGGGAAGGCAGCAGAATTGAAAAGATGGATACGAGGTCTATAGCTTAAACATCCTGACATTAAACTAGATAATGCCCATGATGTGGTGAAAATTGCAGAGAAACAATTTCAATGTGGTACATCTGAGTGGACTGAAAATGGAAGAAAAGTTGAGATACTTACGGAAATAAAACCTGAGGATATCAACAGGAAAAAGGCTTGGGGTGCAGAGACAATTCCAGAAACCAGGCAAATTCATTCAGTCCATGGATTCAGCACAGGAAATCCAACACAGCTACATACCAGAAAGCTATCATGTTTTTGCAGCAATTGTTTGGATGGAAAATGGGACATGTGTGAGAACAAATTGTATGTAGATGAATGGGACCTTGTAGTCATTGAACCATCCTCCAATGTTCATGCGGATGTGGAAGAGACCCGCAAGTCTACCAGGCCACTATACTCAACCTTGGCAAATGTACTTGCAGAAGCACTTAGAGAAGGAGACAAACTTTGCGAGTTCTTTGCACCTAAAGGGAACGAGGAGGATTCGTATTTTGGATGTTGCTATGCACCAAGCCAAAATTTGAAGTTGAAAATGACTTCAAGCGAGCGGAAACTTGTTTATGAGAGGTGAAACCGTTGTGGAGGGCATTTACTATAGAAAGAAGCCTCGGTCAAAGGTGATGTATGAGTTGTTGACAAACGAGCCAAAGTCACTTGTATTCTCTACTCAAATTTGTGCTATTCGAGTTCCCATGCAGCAGATCAAGAAAGGTGCTCGAGCTGTTTCTGTGCTAGACCAGGCAAATGAGGAAAAGATTCTAGAAAACTTGCCCGAGGTTTTATCTGATGAAGATAGCATGTCTGATGAAGAATAGCTGAACACATTCTTACAGGTTAGGAAATGATTCAGAAATTTTGAATATGTTGTTGTGTCTTGCCTTGTTTGGGAATAATATAAGAAACTCAATTCCATGCTCAATTGTATTTTGATGTCCCTTGTTTCAATGTAATATGTTTGCTTCTGATGTAATATGTAATTGTATATTGATGTCCCTGATGTAACATGCTTCAGGTTCACCGCATATTTCACCACATGTTTCACCACATGTGTTTCACCACATGTGGTGACACATGTGTTTCACTACATGTTTCACCACGTGTTTCACTTTCTGTCTCTTCTCCCGACACAAATAGATCCTTCTGAACAGCTTTTCTACTGAAATGCTTTCCTTTTCCTTAAATTCTCGGTCCCATCAATTCCTCTCATCATCCTTTGTCGACAACGTGCATGCGAAAATCATTATGGGATGGCGAAAATTAATGACCTCGGGCAACCCAAAAGGCCCGAGATGCCATTCTTCTTGCTCCCGACCGAGTTTCTGGTTTATTACAAGAAGTTCGGGAAAGGCGATTTTAAATGGCGAGGTCCTTGGGAAGCGGTTTGATTTCTGATTTCTGGCTGACTACTTTAGACATGGCCAACTTCACCTCTTGGATCTTTGCAAAAGCGATGGAGTGCTTGGGAATGGGACAATGTGACCGAGAAGAAGAGCCCATAATACCTAGGCGTCTTTGTCCGATTTTCAGCCATGCGAGAATGGATGGACATGCTCAGGCAACAGAAATTACTCTATTCACCGGATGCGAATATGACCACAGAAATGCTGAAAACTCTCACCAGGAGGTTGAATTGTACACCACAGCTCCCAGACCTATCAACTTACTCCGCCTCCTTCGAAATTTTTACACACGGCATCTTTGGCCCGTTCCTCATACTATTGACCCGGGATCCGCAAAGGTTGAGATCTTTTACGCTTAATGGATACCAAGCCTTTACGCTAGACAGGTTCCTCTTTTATTATGATAGGTTATTTACAGAGGACCAATTCCTTCACTTCAGGGATATGTTCTATCATCACAAGGCCTTGCAGGATGGACATGGAGAAGCTGCTATTCTGTTTGGTAACACTCCACCATTATGGTTTTTGCTTTCCCTCCGAATGGGAGCAAATAGGTGGGAAGCTGACCCAATGGCCACCGATGACGGTGATCATAGAAGATGACGAGGAGGAGCCTGGACCCGGATCTCTTTTGATAGACCCACGGGGAATGAAAACAAGTGTATATAATCTGAAATGTAACCTTATGTAATCATTTTATATATTTAATATAAATCTTCACTCTTCAATCTGTACTGTTTAATTGACAGGGTGAAAGTGACACACAAAAAAATTACATTAAGGATGAACGGAATGGGACAGAGAAACACATGATGAAACCCACCACTGGAAATCTGTCACATCAAATGCAAGGTCAATCATTCAAAAGCTGGCTGTGCAGGAAAGATTGGAGGGAAACCCTAAATCTAGTTTTGCATGTAGACATTGGCTTATCCCGATCCAGCTATGGCGGAAGAAAGCGAAGGAGAACACGGGCACAAACAATTTTGCGGTTCAAATGTCGCAGATCTGGTAGGACCTATCTTTGGAGCAAATAAACCAGAAAGGTGAGGCGGATATTAGAGGAGCGGAGGACCCATGAATTCGAGGTATTCTAGGCTTAAACCATAGGTTAATTCCCCGATGGGCTTAAAGAATTAGAAGCCAAAGGCAAAGTTGATAGGTCTGTTGCCTTTCTTTGTAGTAGATGTTGTTTTCTGAGAGATGATGTTGTTTACACAGATGCGGTCGGGGAGACTTAACAAGCCGGTGTGCAGCGGCATGTGGTTTCGGGGGGTGGTGTATGATTCTAAGGATGAGTTCTCGGCTCTCCCCATGCTTGAGGAAGAGGATATGTTCATCCAACTAAAGTAGGAAATGATCCATGCTTCAGCCATTAAAAAGTGCTTAACAGGCCGGATGCATGGAGACACAACAACCGAGACAATACTTTATGAATCGTATCATAAGTGGGAGCGTAAACGAGAAGCTCATGTTTTAGTGTTCTTTGGATTACACCAACTATTCAGCAGAAACACTTGATGAAATCTTGAACGCATTACTTGGAAGAAGAAGAGTTACGAGATCTCACAACAATGAGGATCCGATTGAGGCCCAAGAATCGTATGTCATCTCTAATGCATTTTGATAATACTAGAAGCTCGGGGTTATAGTTTTCCCTCGATTTTTCTCGCATACTTCATTTCATAAGAAGTATGAACTATTCTAGGGTATGGTAGATTTCCATATGTATTTTTCTCCCTTTGAAATATAAAAACAACGTTTGCATCACCACAGCTTCACCACAGTTTTCACCACGGCTTTCACCACAGATTTCACCATAATCAGCCAGGGGCATTGACCATTTTTTGACCCCCGAGGAAAATGGAATGGCTCTCAGATTCTCGATAGTATCTTGACTGATTTTGGTGACAAAGAATATATGCATCCCAAATTAGGTCCCCGAATTGATATGAGGCCAAAATTCATTAAGCTCGCTTTGTGCAAAGATTCTTGCAAGGCCACTAACTTTTGCTTTGTGGAATTACGTGTTTTTTCTTTTCGGTTTCTTTTGAACTCTATTTCTTTTGAACCCGAGCCACCCATCTCATATTTTCCTATTTGCTGAGCTGGTTACCATATTTTGTTAGTGTGCAGATCATAGATTCTGCACCTTCAAATTCCTTGTTTGCATTTTATAATTAATGACAAAAAGTTCATTTAACTGAGCAGTTCAAACTTAACCGAAAAAAGAACGATTGGAAACTCGAGAGAACAGTTTAAAGCAAAACAAGTTCTATTGAAAAACAAAGACTATTGCAAAACAAGTTCTGTCATTAATGAAAAGCCTTTACAAAGAATAGTCACAAGGACTATTGCCAAAAAAATTGAAACCAGGGATTACAATACAAATCTAAACTAATCAGGCGGGGGCCATCTTAAGCTTTATATGGAGGTCGTCCTCGCAGGCATACATCTTCATTTCGAGGAGTCGCTCCTCGTCATCATAACCTGCATGCACCCACTCGAGCACCCGCAACGAAGCGACAGCTTGATGATCCATGATGAGCTTCTCCACCTCTGGTGGAGTGAACTTGTCCACCACTGTAACCGGGCGGCCTTCTCTGGTAGAGGAAGACACGGATCCTCGCATGAGAAGCCACGGATTCTCGACCCGCCGGGCCGCGAAGGAGCGTGCACAATGGCCGGGATAGTGTTCCTGCGGAGTGTCGTCTTGAACTTGGCCATGGCGGAAGTGAAGGAGATGGACGGAATGGGGAAGGAGTGAAGGAGATGGCGGAATAGATGATGGGGACGGAATGAAGCTGCAAGGCAGAATTTTGGGAATAAAAGGGATGCAAATCGTAGGCATTCATACGATTTTGGGAATGAGGCAGAAGAGGAAAGGGACGTTTGCATGCATGCCACCTAGGCTCCAACATGCCACAGTAAAGGGTCAAGCATGCCACATAGACCAAATGCACCAAATGCACCACATGATCCACCACATGCACCATTTGCATCACCAAACATGTTGGTCAATGAAAGTCAAACATGTAACAAAGGTCATGTAAAGGCTCAAGCATGCCAAGGTGGCTCAAATATGCCACCTAGGCTCAAACATGCCAAGGTGGCTCAAACATGCCACCTAGGCTCCAACATGCCACGTAAGCTCCAACATGCCACCTATGATTCACCACATGATTCACCACATGGTTCACCAAATGCACCACATGATTTACCACATGCACCATTTGCATCACCACATCTATCCGCGACATGTAACACCACATTGTCATGAATCTTTGAATACATCAATTTCTTCTGGAGATTTGAACTCCACCAGAGTGTTGCTCTGATCAGCCAGAAAAGTCTATTGTATACAATAGTATACAACAATGTACATTAGAGTGTCAATGAAAGAATAGGTTACAAGAATAACCTCTTTGGTTACAATAATACAAACATGTGATTACAAGTAAAGATCTATTGATGTCAACCTCGACTTCATTACTACAAAGAATCGTGCTTCACAACATCAATCATCATTCTCGCGCGATGTCCAACATTTCGCAGAACTAGAAATTGGTACACCCCGCAACAAACATATCAGGCCTCACATTGGATGAGTAATACCTTCAAATTTCTGAACTCACCTTGCATTGGGATAGTATGTCCAAGTCTCAGACATCGCAACCACAACTTTCTTTACAAAGACACATATAGCGGGACCACGACCGACAAAAGAATCGAGTGGGGAACTTGTAATTTTCTTGTGGCGCTTGACTTTATGGTGCTTGGGAATTTTGTGTTTGCATCCTCAACAAAACTCATGACAGGGCTCGGAGCCCTTGTACATTTCTAGGTGTCAAAATGGTACACACCGGGCCGACATTTAACCGGGTGACCTCCAAGACCTACAATGACATACTTTGTCGGTCTTTTGCTGATAACATCTTTGGCAGAATGGTACATTCCGAAATTGCAAGTTGAGGGTTCAACAGTTTGTCCTTTGAAGCAAGCTCGTTCGACAGTAATGTGTAAATGAGCGGATCCATGAAATGGAACCTCTGTTCCATGTCATGCTTGATGTAGAATTGGTGCATACACCTGCCAAAGTCCAAGGTCTGGTAAAACAAGATGATTTAAGAAACAAATGTAAGACTTCAAACTGAGTTGTTTATATTAAATTACTAACCTCATGAAGAAATGGACTATCATGTCACTGAACCAATCCCTACTTTTCTCCAATATTCTGATTGCCTCTTGATCAAGCACAAGAGGCTCCTGCTGTCCTTTAAACACTTCAAGTGGCAAGTGTTCTGGTCGGATGTGCGCTCTTAACACTACTGCAGTCCTCTCGTCTTTGGTGGTGTAAGTTTACATTCAACAAATGGAAGATCATTGAAAACCTTGAGGAACATTGAAATAGCCAAGAAATGAACAATTGAAGTAAAACTTTGTTTATATTAAAAGTCAAGAGAGGTTACATCATATACACAGTATAATACTATTTCTAGGCTTTAGTTCTATGTTTTTTCATCATATTAATACAAATTTGACTCTCGATTGTCAAACATATTCAACATTTTGTTGCTTTCGACATAACTTTGCACATTCCCCCGCCTTCAAAGAACCCCCGAAGCCAAACCTTTAGATCATTCATGAGGAAATTGCCATCTACTCTGTCGGGGCTCAATTTGTTTGGACAGATCATGGTGTTTGGCGATTGAGGTACCCTTTGTATCTCTTGTCATCAATGAGAAGCACGTTCTCTTTTGTGAAACACGGAAATTGTCGTAGACCTTTTTAGGTGCTTAAAAAATTTGGCTTTTTATGTTAAATAAATTTGTGTTGGTACACCGATCGACTCCATATGAACTTGAATTTGTCCTTGTGTTTCATCAATGCTCCCTTAACTATGACTCTCAAGTTTTGAGCTGCAGGCTGGACCAAAGTGCTATATGAAAATTCATTCGCACCAATCTATGAACTTCGGCCCACCTGGTCTAGTTACTACCCACTTGGTTTTGTTAAGTGTGATCAACTTAACATCATCTTCTTTGGCAAAGTGGGTATGGACTCACTCTTGTCATAGCTTCTACCCGAGAACTCCATTGTAGTAAAAACAAGCGAGGATTGGGCTTAACCTTGTAGTCTTACGCATGGACGAGTTGGTGCGAGGGCTGGAAACTTACGCTTCGGCATTTCTTGGTGCGGGGCTGGAAACTTACGCTTCAAAGATCTCTTCGTCTTGGGGCTGGAAACTTCGCCCGAGAATGTCTTGGAGGTGTCTTTTGCTTGGAATTCTGCTCTTGCTTTTCTCACGAGACACTTCCTACTGCAAAAATTACTTGATTCGGTAACTATATGGGTCAAATTAAAAAGAAGACAGGCATAAAAGGTTGGAAGTTACCTTGTGACTTACATTCACCAAACGATTTGTTCAGATCATAACCTGATGCATCTGCTGATTTGGCAGATTGGTGTGGAGCATGACTTAATGCATCTGCTGATCCGGCAGATTATTGTCCGGTTAGAGCACCTCATTGGAGCTTGACTTGATGCACCTACTGATTTGTTGACATCTACTGATTTGTCCGACTTCCTGTAACCTGATGCATCTTCTGATTTGCCCGAGTTTCTATCTGTGTCTAATGGGGTGTGAGTGTCTTGTCCCCCTACCTGACCACATTGTACCTCTATATCTACAAAGTAGGGATGAAGAAGTAAGCTACATATCCCAATTGCATCAAACAAGACTTGGTTACCTTTGAGGGTAGAAAATAATTCCCTTTTTGGTGTGCTAGATGGACTCACATAGTCATTGCCACCAGTATGAACAGTTAGACCTGAATTAGTAAACGGCACCATGCTCGCAAACCCGGAATTGAATCACAATTGATTGTAACTATGCTTTGGTTTTTAACTAAGCTCCGGACTTTTTACTCTCTTTACGATGTTCTGTTTTTATATATCTAAAGTGTCCCCTAAAATGAGCGGCGATCTCATCCCGGGGCACTTTAGATACACAAAACAGAGAAGAAAAAAGAGACTAAGCCACCCGGGATCTTGTTTTATGTTGGGCTTACTCCCTTTTCGAGTTTCACGCTTGATGTATCTAATTAGCCACCGAGTGAGCGATATCATCATCCTAGGGGCAAATTAGATACATCAAACGAAAAACGAAGGAGACTAAGCCGGGCTTACTCTCTTTTTGAGTTTCTGCTTGATGTATCTAATTAGCCACCTAAAATGAGTGGCGACCTCATCCTAGGGGCAAATTAGACACATCAAACAGGGACAAACGAAAGAGACTAAGCGTGGTGAAAGATTAGGAAGTCCACTAATCCTAATTGGCATCTGTCCCTTACATCAGGCCCTTAGCATGTAAACTAAGCTACCTATAAGTGCCCACCTGTAAGTGCCCCAGTAGCTTGAAGTTGCTTTTGATCCTCCCTACTCACACCTAAGGCTTCTACCCATGCTGTAGAAAATTCATGACAGCAATTCTCAATGCAACAGTGATTACAAATCCTGCAAAGTGAACGCATATTTGTCAATGAGAATACAATTATACTAAGCAGTTCAGGAATTTTGTTATGAAGTACCTCAAGAGGTTGAGCAGACATGGAAGATGGTATTGGTGACTGCATTCAGCAATCAAAGTTGGTAGTGGTTTCCCCATCCACTAGAGGATCTTGCCACAGAATGGACAGCCACTACCATAGTCTTGACCTTATCAAGATGCGGAAGTAGTGGATCCAAGACAAATAAAGGAAGACGGTCCTTGCAAGACGAAACCTCTCTAACGTTGGTTCCGGCACTTTCAATCTTTGTTGTGTATGCTTTCCCGGCCGGACGCCAGATTAAGCTCCTCGATTTTTGTCCGCTCAAGTTCGGTAATAGTTCCTTGACTCAACCTCTCGTATCTTGGCATATAGCCAGAATACCGATCGCGCGACTTGGTTTATCCTTAATCATTCCTTCCCATTTTTTAAATCTTTATTCATCTTCTCGATTGCGGAACTCAAGTTCTTTGAACCTTCATTTGTAGCACTGCGCAGCTTTGATCACAAGTTTGCAACCTTGCCTTACATGAATCACTTCGATCTTGTAGAGTTGATCCATTTCTCGGTGTCTGTTGAATTCAACTGGAAAGTAATCAAGGTTAGTACCACATGACACAATGGGCACCACTTTACACACCACAAATTCCATCATGACAAACTTTGCACCACAAATGGCGTCATATTCACCACATGTGGTGTGGCATGTGGCACCAAACCGGTGCCACATGCCACACCACATATGGCACCACAATGCACCCAAGGCACCACATATGGCAATCCATTACCAGCACCACAAATGGCGTCAAAGACACCACATGTGGTGCAAAATGTGGATCCATAGTGGTGCCACATTAGACACCACATGTGGCACCACAATGCATGAGAAGGCACCACATCCGTGCAGCATCCACCACCCCATATGTGGCGGATAGCGTGGTGCAATATTTTAGCGCTTGGCGATTGGCACCACATATGGCGGACAATCCACCATTCACAAGTATCACCATATCTAACATCACATATGACACTAAGTATAGAAACATATGGAAGCCAATTCACTATTAGGAAAAGGTACCACGCGTTTGGTACTATATGTGACACTACATATGCTACAAACTATATTATTAACATATAATTGGCACCATATGACCGATCCTGTAGAACACATTTGGAGCTACATACTCATCGTGGAACTGAAATTATCCACCACAACTCGAAACTAAAAGACAAATTTCCTACACATAACTTACAACACACCCAAATGAAGAAGTAAGTGGTGTACACGATTGTTCAAGCTTGCTAGACCTTTTGAAAAATAACAGGTCCAATATTAAATTGCATCATATGGTGGTTCGAAGAAGAGGGTTGAAAAGTACCTATTTTTTCAAAGTTGATTTTCCTCGAGATTCTTCTTACGGCTTGAGGAGGCTTGAATTGTGGCCTAGTCATTTCAAGAGAGGAAGCATCATCGTGGCATGTTGCTCTGCTTCCTCACTATTTGAAATGCTTGCATTCTTCCTCTTACGTTGGGACGGGAGGCTTGGACTCTTTTTTCTCTTAATTGTTGCTTTAAACTCAACCGGTTTATTTCTTTTCCTTTTGTGTGAAGGTAATTTCGCAATGACCATAGTCTGTGAGGCCATGCCTCCCGTGCACACTTCCCGCACTGTGATTTTTTTGTAAAGGCACATATATTCATTATACCTCTCCTTGCTCGGGATTCTTCAACTTTTGCATGATGAAACAAAACAATATTCTAAACAATGAGAGAATCATGGGCATCCCAGAATCTAGAATGCAACCCACCGTAAGTGGATTTTCCTAATACTTTCGGTCCCCAAACGGATTTCGATTTCTTCTTGTGTGGCGTAATGCTTTTCTTGCACGTACATTTCCTTGTAGGTGTATCCCGTGGCATTCAAGTCCGGTATGATCGAGCCATTTCGCGGATCGATCTTCTTGCCGTAAATCAGAAATGGTCTTGCTTGGGATTAAGGGAGCGTGATCGAGTTTTTGAGGGAAAATGAAAATTCAGAATCAGAAATGGTCTTGCCGGATTAAGGGAGCGTGATCAGAGTTTTTGAGGGAAAATGACCGTGTACATTGCTGAATAAGCCTGAATAAGACTGAAAGGACAAAATTTTGAATAAGTAATCATGTGTATTTTTGAAAAAATAACTGCCTCTCCCACTACAAATTCGGTAGTTCCCACCACACTTAGCACCCAAAAATGTGGTGCTAAAATGCACGTTTTTGTTCCACTACAACATGCTTTCACCCCCATCTGTTGATAGTGATGAGGAAGATAACTCAAGCACTTCCTCCAGTGACAGTGAAAGAAATGAAGGTGATGAGGATGGCATAAATGAATATGATGACGTCCTGGATCCCTCTCTCATCATTCCTCACACTTTTGTACATAACTAAGTCTTAGAAAAAGACTGTAAATATGAAGATTCTATCTTCAAATTTTGAGAATACTACAGTTTCAGTTACAGACTTACTTCAATTTTTTGTTAAATATTTTATCCTCTGAAATTAGAGTTTCTCTCGTAAAATATACTTCAAGAACATTCTATTTGCTAAGAAAAGTGACACTTTAAAAAAGTCAATTCTGTCGTTGCACAAAAAAATTAGTCATTTGGGAGGGGGGGGTCAAAATAGAATTTCATGCATCTTTTTTTTTACCTCGTTTTACCCCTTTTTTGTAAAAAAAAAGGGAATCTTTGAGGAATATTCCTTTTGTTCTCGTTTCGATGATTTGCTCCCGTTTAATACGCAATCTTGTTAGTTAAAGAATGATGCCCGACTGCATCACCTGCAACCGCCCCATGTAATCAGAGTCCAACACAGCCCACTGTAATCAGTGCACAACTGCAGCACAAGCAACCAAGTAGCCCCCCTGACCTCTCAAACCTGGCCTCACCAGAATGTTGGACTCACCAGAATGCCGTTTGAAACTGGCCTACCCAGCACTTCGCTTCCAGAATCCGGCTTGAAATCGGCGTCTCTGTGCACTTCACCTCTGTGTGCTGGAGCAGGGGCGGCCCCTTTGGCATGCAACCATGACCTGTCTCCCCAAGAAACACGCCCTTTTCGTCTATCCTCATACCATGCACGGAGAGAAAGAAAGAAAGAAAGAAAAAAACAGATGCCACAGCTGATTTTCGACTGCCTGCCAACAAGCAGCTCGAATCAACCAAAACATACCCCTTGCATACGGTTTGCCATACGATACAAGGCCCAAATCTTGGCCCAACCATGCTTGAAATACCACCCGCAAATACCAAACGGAAATATTGCAAGCTTATGGAAACCTCTGCGGTTTTCTAAATTATTGGGGAGGCTTCCAATTCAGAAAACTGGGGAGATTTCCTATTCTTGGAAGGCTAAGATTTGGACGAAGATAGTTTGAGCGATTGGCACTGGCCTTTGATGGAGAGCATAACATGGAATATTCTACCAATCAATGGCTTCGAAACAAAAAACTAAAGGCCTATCAACCTAAAGACCTATAAAGTAATCAAATAGAGACAATAGCTTCCATACCTTAAAACATAATAATAGCTTCCATTCCAACCAGCAGTATCAAGAAGAACCATTACTGTTAGCAAGAAATTTCCTGCTCTTTCTAAACTGTAGTATGAATTGTCAAATCCACACGGTAGGTTATAGGGTTCGGGGTAGAGGCATTCCATTGGAGTAAACTAAAATTCTACATCAACAATAAAAAAGCACGTAATCCACGTTCTCAACATACCAACATATAAACCTACGAATTTTTTCTCGCACAGTAGGTCTTTGAGGAACAACCTAACCTAGAGCATTGCAAAGTGTATATGCAACTATAGCCATGGAAGGACGAAGAATATGGTCATCACACAAGCATGAGATGGCCAAATTAACAATGGCCATGGCAACATGGAACGGAAAATGGAGCCCAAGAGCAGGGTCAATCCAAGGGAGGAGTCCTTCTTCAGGATCCGGCACGGCTATGGCCTTCCTCATGGCGTCGCCCAAGAACCTCTCCCCGTTCCCAAGTTTCAGATCTGCAGAATGCTTCAAAATGGCTTCTCTTCCGGTGATAAGCTGCAGAAGAACAACCCCAAATGCATACACATCTACTTTGCTGCTTAGGATTCCATCTCTTGCATACTCCGGCGCCAGGTATCCCTGTGTACCCACTACATGGTTTGTTAAGACATCGGCCTTTTCTTCTTCTCCTGCAGGTCTGGCCATGCCAAAGTTTGCTAACTTGGCCCTGAACTGTGTATCAAGAAGAATGTTGCTGCATTTTATATCCTTGTGAACAATGCTAGGGTTTGTGTAGTTGTGAATGTATTCAAGGCCCTTTGCAATATCTTGAGCAATCATCATCCTTCTGTCCCAGTCTAAGACTTTAGGGCTTCGTTCGATGTTGTCAAGACTAGACCCTCTGTTTTTGGTGCCGGAGACCCTGTTCCCCAGCCAATCTGCCAGCGATCCGTTTTCGGCAAACTCGTAAACAAGGTAAAAATTCTCTGTGCCACTGATGCATAGCCCTACAAGCTTCACAATGTTTGCGTGATGTACCTTGCACAGGATTTTGAGTTCTACATTCATGCTACCCTTCATGGCCTTAATTGCAACTCTGGATCCTCTTAATATTCCTGAGTAGACAGATCCTTGAATTCTTCTAGCAGGACAAAATCCATCTGTTGCAGCTCTTAATTCTTCATAGCTGAAATGCAGAGGCTTCTCTGAAATCATTAAGCCTGAGATGCTTGGTAGCAGCATTGGATTAGGCTGTCCTTGGCTCGTTGCTGGTAGTGGAGCTTGCTCTGATTTTTTTGCTTCAACCTTCCTTTTTGTAGAGCTGGTTGAAATCTTTGCAGATCTGGTTGGATCTGGCCTTAGAAAAAAGGATACTTTTTTGCTTGGCCTTTTTTCCTTGGATCTATTCTTCAATCTTTTCTTTGCTATATACACAGCTATTATGGCTATGACTATGCAAGCCAACGCTGTAACAGTTCCTGCAATAACCTTTAGCTTGTTCTTTGAATTTTTTTTCCCAAGCTCAATTCTAGCATTGTTTTTCACGGGAATCAAAAGTGTAGAATGAGGAATTAACGTACTATTCCAACTTAGTAGATCATTTGCTTCTCTGATAAGTTTCTCAGAAACTTTAAACTTGTGACTGATCTCTTTTAAATTTTCTTGATTCCAGACAGGATATGTGACTAGTGTATTGATGCCTTCCTTATTCTGGCCACTGCTAGCACAGGCGCAACGAATTGGCACAATTATAACAGTTCCCACTTGTAACTTTGTAGGGATCAATGTAGGATTAGAGGCCTGAATTGCTTCTGAAGAAGTGAGGCCATCAAACAATACTCTGCTTATATAGTAATAGTTGTCTTCGTGCGTAATGCTGTAGCTTACATTGGCCTGAGATCTGTTTTCTCCTGCGCAAGCGCATGCTGTAGGGATCAAAAGCAGCTGCCCTTTTATGATATGAGAATTAGGCTTGATCATACTGGCTTGTGCCACTAAATAATCCCCTGATCCAAACAAAGTCGCAATGTTCTTCAATGTCTGTGCCCCTAACCTGGTCCTATAAATCACATAAGTGTTGCAGCTTCTTGTTGAATCTGAGCACTTGTATCCTTTTTGATCCGCTTCATTGTACTGCTGCTGAGAATTTGATGTGCAGATTGATGATGACCACAACAGAATTACTGCGAGAAAGTCCTTGTAATTCATCTGTTGGAAGAGAGTTAGGAGAAATTTCAATTGATGAGGCATATGATCTTGAGCTTTTGAATAGAAAAGGTTAATAATGTAGGGGCTATGAGGAAGTGGTGAGGAAAGGATGTCATGGGATCTGTGTTTAGATCTGATCCTTGTCTTTGTGGGAAGTGCTGTATGACGTAGTGGTTAATGTTGTTTGCCTTGTCGCCTGACCCTTGTCCTGTTAGGTCTGCAAAAGTGGGAACTAGATTTAAAAGGACTGCTTTTCCATTATACACATTGATCCTCGTTAAGAAGAATGGAAAAGACTGGCATTGTGCAAAACCAAGTCAAAGGTGATGCCTAGATCCAGTGACAATGTTGACGTTGAGAATTTTGACATGTTGATGTGGCTAAGAAACTTGTGTCGACATCGAAACTATTCTGTCCGCTCCTTGTTGTCTTCAACCAGAATCGAGGCATGGTAGGTGCAAGTGGGCCCGTCCGTACTCTCACCAAATTTATCTTTACATGGCTCTTAAAAGTTTGACCAAGCTCACCTGATTTTCGAAATTGTTTCTATCTTAAAGCTGATTTTTAAATTTGACAATTAAATGAGAATATAAAATCAAGTATAACAAAAGTCAAGAATGTAGCAGCAGCAAGAAATGATTAGCAAGGAGAAGATTGGTGTTCTTGCACAGTAACATACACAGGTGGAACCCCACAAGAATGTTAATAAAAGTTTATTCCGAGATTCTTCTACTTTATTTTGTGTGTTATATTTGCTTGCATAACCTTTTTCTAGGGGATGGTGTCCATTGGCTGCGGACTTAAGCAAAAAATGGTTACAGCATTGACAAAAACATCTTGCAAGCCATCCATGCCGTATGTATGGGAAGATGCCCAACAAGTTGATGTAATGGAGAACGGAATGGGGGAAGCCATTCTTGCTGCCCCCATGACCTGCAGAATCAGGGAGCGCCGTTGAGGCGCGACTTGATTCTGCAAGTCATGGGGACAGCAAGAATGGCTGACCCCATTCTGTTCTCCAACGTCAAGCAAAGCGAAACCGGATTCTACTGGTTTCTGCAAGGCCGTTTGCCATTCTTGATTAGAATGGCTCAAGATTTTTCAAGAATCACCTACTTTGCTTGACATACATGGCAAATTTTATTTCATGTCAAGTTGGTAATGCCAGCTCAAATTATGAGGTTTCAAAGTGGTAGGGGCACCACCAAGGCTGAGGTGGTGACCACATAGGCTATGAGGGTGGCCATAAGGTTGCCATTCAAAATTGCAAGGGGACGACAGTTTTTAATTTTGAGTAACAATGGGAGCTTAAAAAGACAACAAATTTCTATTTTAACAAGATTGATGTTTGAATTCTATCAATGTATGTCTTCAACTTCAATCATGTTTAACACAATCATGCCTTATACTTTAAGAGCCTATTCTGAAGTAAAAGCTTTCGGGAATCTGTTCTTGAAGTAAAAGTTCTCGGCAATAACAAGTAAAAGCTTTCGAGAATTTGTTCTGAAGTAAAAGCTCTCGGCAATCAAAAACAAGGAAAAACGCAAAATCTTATCTAAACATATATAATCATTGTAGGAAGATTCGATTCTTTTATTCTTTTCTATACAAATGACACTTGGCAGACTTTGGTGAACTTGATTCCATTTCTAACGCGACGATGTCTTCATCTAGTGAAAGCCTCGGGATTCGAGGTTGCTTTCCTTTCAAGGCAAGTAACGGAGAATTTCAAATAACGAAGAATGTTCTGGTGTCTCAATCTGGTGATCGGGAAGTTGCATCGCTAAATGCCATCGCTAGAATGCCACCGCCAAATGTATCGCCAGAATGCATGCATTCATTTGCATATTATAGGGAGTCAGAATGCATTCGCCCATATTGTACTCTGTGAAATAGAGCTGATTTTGAAGGGACTGATGTTCTTGAATTATATAGAGTTATTCTAAGTTATTGTTTTCTTT
The DNA here is from genome assembly GCA_021234155.1 of Isoetes taiwanensis. Classification (NCBI taxonomy): domain Eukaryota; kingdom Viridiplantae; phylum Streptophyta; class Lycopodiopsida; order Isoetales; family Isoetaceae; genus Isoetes; species Isoetes taiwanensis. Next base: position 1,897,539 of record JAJEKV010000010.1, on the reverse strand, counting down.
GGGATGCCACAGAAGAAATGAGCAGAATCAACAGCAACTCTGAGTAATCTGGTGTTATCCGGAGCCACCAGTGGCCTCCTCCTTAACCACTTTGGAAGCAACTTGTGGTTCTCAACTCCGAATTGTTGCAAAGCAATCTGGTGCTCTGCTGATTATTGCATCTCTGCTCCATATTTAATTCAAATGTGTGCCACTACTGCAACCCGCGGAGCCCAAGTAAGCACTGACGATTTTACTTCTGCCTAGTTCTTTCTGCTATTTAGATTTGCAATTTTTTGCGGCTCGGTCAGGAATTTCTGCATCATCTTCCAGTGCTCCCTATAATCTGCAAACGAAATATTGCTCTGCTCGTGAAGCAGAGCATGTATCATTGATTAGGCTCCCTTTTTGGATCTAAGAGTCTTCCCAACTGAACCTAATTTTTTACTGTCTTTTGTTCTTAGATTCTGTTCTAGCTTTTAGGCGCTTCAGATCCTTTTATTGGCTATGGCACTACAGGCTAGAAGTGCCTCTGTCCAGTTTGCAAATCATAAGGGCCTTTATGCTTGCTTTCCACCATAGCCGATTCTGCTGGATCCAACTCGGGTGGACCTTTATTTACTTCTTATTGTGCTTGCTTTTCATCATGTTATTGATTTCAATTGACTTTATTCTCTTCTAGTGTTGAGTATTCTAGCAATTTTCACTCTCCAAATCCTTTCAAAATCACACTAAATCCTTACTCAAACTCAACTCAACTTTCCATAATAGTTTTAATTGGCCTCTTGATAATAGAAGCCCCATCCTATTGGATCATATTGGCTTCCTTGATTGTTGGATTGCCACAAGTACTTGCAGCATTCCCCACTTCAAAATTTAATCTCGCTTCAAATCCGCTCTTCTTGACATTTGTAAGTTATGGGGATAAAATGTTTCAAACAAGCAGCATCAATCAATCTTCCGAGTTCTTGATGGCCATATTTGCATATGAGACTGGACATGAATACAAAACCAAAATCAGACGTAGATCTATTTGACTCAATACAAAACCTCCTTTGCCACGAGTTGGACAAAAGAAATGTCCAAGGCTGCCGCGATAAATTTCTTGTATATCTTCTTTTTTAAAATGGCAAAGGGTTGGGAAATGTGCCTGGAACGCCGCATGTAACGCCGCATGCGGCGTTCCCTCTCCCCTTGCGTGACGCTGGTTGTGGCTCTTGGATATGAAATTTGAACTTGCGGGATATTGGATTTTGAATACAAATTTTGAATTTGTCTTTTCTCCTTCAGCCTGTGTGCTCGCACTCCCCTCGCCCGTTTCTCACCGGAAGATGAATCTACATACAGCATTGGAAGTCTTTGATCAGGAAGATTGGAGTCTGGCGGAGTTAGAGCCGTTTGATTTTTTTTCTTTTATCATTTTTTTGTTTGCCGGATCTGACCATAAACTTACAAGATCTTCATTAGCGGGAACATTTCGTGTAACGCATCATTTGCTTACTTTTTAGCTGGAGCCGGGCTTTTCTTGAGGCTTTTTTATTGGAGATTTTTAAATATTAGCTTCTTTTTGGTGTGCTTGGCGGATCTGGAGCTTTAAACTTCTTTGGAGAGCGCTGAAGTTAGTTTTACAACCTTACAGTTTACCTGAATCTAAAAACATATACAGATCCCCAAAAGAGTCCGATCAATTTATATGGAGGAATTCGAATTTCTTTCTATTAGTCAAACATGACTGTCACAAGAGGTAATTCCCAACCATAAAGCACATGCACGAGGTAGCAAGGTGCGGTTTTCGCCAGATGCAACATAATTATTTTTTTGAGTTTTCGAGCTTTCCTTCTCACACTTTTTTCGTGGAATCGGGATGAAGACTTCGGGCAAGGCATTGTGGCGAATAACCGTTATGGTTTATGAAGTTTAAGAACTCTTGGAAATGTACAAGCTTCCTTGATTTGCTATTTCCAAGGATGCGTGTTCCATATCACCGTTGGCTCACATAACAGGTACTTCTTTTTACAGATACACAAGCTTTCTTGCACAAGATTTTGAAAATGCTCTCTATGATTACGTAAATAATATCTATGTGCATGTTAAGGTTTTCACATTTGAGCATCCAAATCGTAATGTGTAACATGATAATCCGGACGCTACAAGAAGGTAGTATATGGATTAGCTCCGGGACGCTTGCTCGCTTTAGTACATGGTAAGATTTTGCTGCCTTACAGTCATCCAAGTGTGTACATTTTCCTGCATATGTCATATGTTATCAATTCGATTCAATAATTTTGGCCAGTGGAATGAACAGAAGCAAGTTTTGTGGCTTTAGATGATTTTTATTAATTTCATGAAACTTTTTTCCTTTTTGCGAGGTTTTGCACGTTATTTAAATGTTTGTCGTTTATAAGGATGTTCATCTTGGTATAGAGTCACAACAAACAACACCTAATATATTATTTTGGTATGTGCTTTGAGTCAAGTTTCGGTGATAAAGGTTGTTCTCTAAAGCACCGGATCACCTTTGTTAATATGCGATTACAACTACAAGTTTGATCCAAAGGGCAAGAGAGTCATTTGCGGATGCAAAGCACCGGACCGTGACGGCTACGTGAATCGAATTGATGTTGGCATATCCGGATGTGCCATAACCATTTTGGAAGTGATGATAAAACATGCCATGGCCACATAGTGTTGTGTAATCCGCAATCGATGGTTCAGGAGTGCAATCGACAATTCTCATTTTTTTTCAACAAGAGGTTTTTGTGCACAAAGTCATACTACAATATTCGAATAGCGTAAAAGAAAAATGGTCCAAGTAAGTTTGTGGCAATTTTTTGCTTTTCGTGTGATTTCTCGTATGATGGCCACTAATAGGCTACAATATTCTAAATAGCAGAAAAGAAAATGGACCAAGTAATATTCTGGAAAATTTCTGCTTTCAGGTGGTTTCTTTGTATGATGGCCACTAATAAGCACCTGGATATTCTTTTGAACAAGGACATGCTTTAGATCAATGAAGCAGTAAGTACATTTCTTCCAAATAATATGTATTGTTCATTCTTTCTCTCATGCATTTTTTCCCATGCCATATCGGAGATTTTGTGGTGGCATTTTTGTAGCCATGGCTGCCATAGCCAAACCCAAAGCCAAATATCATGTCAATGTAACATAAGTAACTAAGTATTTTTTTTCTTTCTGTTTTTTTATGCTCTAATTAAATACAATAATGCAGTTGTTGCTTGGAGGCGTTAGTGCTAGACAGCTAGAGTATGCCAAGCACATGCTTTGAATCCATTAATGCAAGTAGATAATACAAAGCTTCATCAATCTGCTTCAACTAGCGCTATCAGATTTTGCCATTGCCCTCCTTATCAGGGACTTCATTTCCTTCTATCTCCATCCTTGCCTTCAATTTGTGCTTTGCATGTCCCACAACCAATACTCCTTTCTGTTTGCAGATTAGCAACCACCACACAACATCGTTGCTAAGCTTGCAAGAAACTTTATGACAGAAGTAATGCCAGTTTTTTGCAGATCTTGGCTTTAAGGTTTACATATAATTTGGATATCTAACCTTCTATTCTATATTTTATTCCCTCAATTCTGTCAATGTAGTTTGATGTTTGCGACTACTTTATTCGCTATTATTTTTAGACAAGTTCAACTTGATCCTTTGCTCATGAAATTGGAAAGCTTTCAGCACGTATTCTAAATTTGCAGCTGTTTATTTTGCATCTCATTATTGTCATTTGAATGCATTTTTCTTGAGTGGCGAATCTACTTGGAGCTTCCTTGCTGCAATGCAATCTAATTAAATTGCTAAGGTTAGAAGTAAATATGATAAAGCAAGCTCATCAACCAGGTCCATGTGCACTCACCCAAGAAGCAAGGAGAGAAGCTGGTGGAAACATCATTGCTGCAAATATGTGTAATGGTACTACATATTAGAGAATATGATTTGTATTGAAGGTCGTTGTCCATTAGTGTCTATTTGCATATCATCCTTTGGATTGTTCATGATCTATCATGTTTTACTTCTTTGTTTAATTATGTTATTGTAGTGCGATTGCTTTGTTGATGGGCAACTTAAGGAGTTCGGATATTAATATGTTTCAGAGCATTTTTGAGCAAGCTTCTCTTCGTGCCTTTGCAAGTAAAATTCAGTTCTAATGAATTGGTGCTTTGATCCGATCAGGGATAGGTTCAATCTTTGATATCGTTTTATAATATCACATTATTTTTCGTTTGATATGGCACAAATTTGACGTTTACACGTCAAAAATACGATCCAAAAAATTTCCGTGCCGAAAAAATTTGGCGTAAAGCGAAACCTTCATTTCGCCACAGCGAAACTTTTTCAGCGAAGCGAAAACCGGTTTAAGCTTTAAATTTTTTTTTTTTTTTTTTTCGGCGTAAAGTTTAAACCTTGTTTAAACACGCCAAACTTTTCAGCAAAGCGAAATTTTCGCGTAAGCGAAACCTTAGGTTTAAACGCTGGCGGTAGTTTAAAAAGGTTTAAACTACGCGAAAAAGTTCGCCGCAGTTTAAAGCGGTAAGGTTTTCGCTTTTACGAATTTTTTTGAATTTTCGCAGTTTAAACTGAAGTTTAAACTACTTTGAAAAAAGCGCCAGTTTAAACGGAAGGTTTCGCCACGAAAATTTTTTCCCGGCGGTAGTATAAAATATGAAAAATACGTATTTTCTCAAAAATACGTATTTTTGGACTTTAAACGTCTGAAAAAATAATTTCATACGTACAGAACCTATCCCTGGATCTGATATGGACATGCCAATAAAAATGTATACATAGTTTATCTGTTCTTCATTAACAAGGCGCTTCATTGTTTTCGTTGCCTCCTTTAAGCTCAGCTCTCAAGACTTCTACATCAAGAGAATGTTGCAGATCTATCTTACTTAGTCTGCTATAAGGGCCTCCTTGGTGCTCAGATCCGAAAACTTCTACATGATAAAAGGATGGTGTAGATATATAATTCAGTCTTTTATACAAATGTCTTAAATGAAACATAATGCCTATATGAAATTTTAAGTCTACAATGTTTCTATTGTTTTCTATGTTAGCAAACAAGGCGCATAATTGGTGGTTTTGCCCAGGCATACCCTCAAATTGAATTTTATTTACATGACCTGCTACTTGATTTTATTGCATGACCTTTGGCTTTGGATATTCTGTCTTGCATATGCAAGTGCAATGTTCTATTCTATTTTCTTGCTTAAAGTAACCACAGTCTGTGATTGTTGGAGTCTTTGGCCTTTGTTGGAGTGCTGGCCTTCCACGTAGTTTGCTACTGTCTTTGCCATTTTCAAGTGTTTATTATGTAGTTTTTATATAGCCAATTTCAAACCTACAAGGTATTTTGAGAATGAATATTATTGTCGCACTTGGATCAGGGTCACATCCCAAGATGCCATATTGTAGCACATGTTGTCTGAGCAGAATTGTTGGTTATTCTCATATTTAAAATTTTTGGTTGGATGTTTGCCAAAAGTTCCTCATGGTATGTTTTATTTGGTGGTTGAAATAACCATTCCTTTCCTTTAATTTGTTTTCATAGATATAAAATGAACTAGCAATTGAAATAATCGGCATTGTTGTTTCATTTAGCAAGATATGAACAACACTAGCAAACATGTGGTAGAAAAGGGGAGCTATCCCTCCAATAACTAGCCTTCAATAAAAGGACAAGCTTAATTGTGCACCAAGTAAATTGTTCCAAAGTTGATAAGCACAAGAGACGTATGGATACATTTACATGGAAATGATCATGAATTTCGATGGGGCTTTGAGCTATCAAACTATTGAAGCAAAAAAAAAAGCTCGCATTACAACCTTTAATGTCGTAGACCTTTGCGGTGGTACAAAGTGCATGAAACTATGCATTGTTTTTATTGCCTTAGAATTTCAAGTTAGAAACTCCCCATATACATCGGAATTAAATGGGAATGCATATTTCCAGAGGCTCTATGTACGAGAATGGCCAGAAAGTTAATGCAAAGATGATTACATATGTGTGAACATGCGATTTTGTTTTAAAGGATGTTGGTGCTTAACACTTTTATAGGGTTCCACTACCTCACGAAGGTATCAAACATGCTCAATTAAACATTTAGGTTTAGAGTTTAAGGGTTAGATGGAGCTTATAAGGGTTTCAAACATGCTCAATTAAACATTTAGGTTTATAGTTTAAGGGTTAAGGCTTAGATGGAGCTTATAAGGGTATCAACCATGTCATCACACCGCATATTATTTGTTTATCAACCATGTCTTCACACTACACATTTAGGGTTTTAAGGTTTATCAACTATGTTTTCTTCATATTGTATATTAGGGTTTTTGGGTTTGGGGTTTCGAATTTGTGACTACATATCAAGTAAACTTATAAATTTTTAAAGACCTTGACAATTTCAAAGAGTTGACGTGCCAAGTTCTACCTTAAACCCGAAGTCCTTCAAATTAGACACTTCATTACATTCACAAACACGCTTCTATTTACAACTTTCTATTCCACTTAAAAATTCTATCACTTCTACCCATTCCACACGTCCATGACTATTGCCCGGCATCGCCGGGCATACGTTTCTAGTTATAATGTTATCCCTTAAGTCTTGGATTGGATCAAGCCCTAATTTGAATGGTCGAGATCATCCGGGTGCATCCGAAGGCCGAGATTTATTGCACGACTTCCCACCATCGTGACTGATCATGCTTTGATCTCTTAAGGGGAAAGGATAAAGGAAAAGGAGGGAAAAGGGAAAAGGGCGAGGAAAGAGAGAATGTGAAGGGCAAAAAGGCAGGGGAAAAAGGGAAAAAGGAAAAGGAAAAAAGGTGGGGATAAGAGAAGAAAAAAAGGAAAAAGGGAAAGAAGAAAGAAAAAAAGGAGGGGAAAAAGGAACCTGGGAAAGGGCACGATGGAAAAGAAAGGAGGTAAAGTGGAAAAGGAAAGAGGAAAGGGCACAGGAAAAAAGGAAGAGGGAAAGGTTGAAGAAAGGGAAAAGGGAGGAGAAAAAAAGCATAGGAAAAAGGGAGGAAAAAAAAGACCATGAGAAAAGGGAGAAAAAGAGAAGCATCGAAGAAAGAGAAAAAAGGAAGGGAAAATAGCATGGGAAAAGGAAGAGGAAAAAGAAAAAGAGAGAGGGAAAAGGAAGGGAAAAAAACGCATCGAAAAAAGGGGAAGAGTGAAAGGTTGAGAAAATGAGGAAGAGGCGAGGGAAAAGGGGGAATAAGAAAGGTATGGGGAGAAGGGAAGGGAAAAAAGGAAAGTGAGAAGAAAGAAAAAACCCGAGAGAAAAAAGGGACACGAGAAAAAGGGAAGGAGGAAAGGGCATGAAAGAAAAGGGAAGAGAAAAATAGTGAAGAGGAAAAAAGGGGGGAAGAGAGAAAGGGTGGGAAAAAAAGGAAAATGGGTATAGGAAAATAAGATAAGAAAATAAATGTGCGAAAGGCATGAGAAAAGGGGAGGAAGGAAAAAAGGCACCAAGAAAGGATCGTGAAAGGAGAAAAATAGAAAGAAAAAAATCCATCAGGAAAAAGAAATAGGAAAAAAGGGAAAGGGAAAAGGAAAGGGAAGCGAGAGAGCGGGGAAGGGGAGGGAAAATGGGAAAAGGACATGGAAAAAGAAAAGAGAAAGGAAGGGGAAAAAGAAGGAAAAATTGCAAAAAAAAAGAGAAGAGGAAAAGGGTGGGAAAAAAAGGAAAAGGGAAGCATGGAAAAAATGGAAAGAGGAAAAGAGAAGGAAAAAAGGGAAAAGAAAAAAGAAGGGAAAAGGGCAAGGGAAAAAAGAAAAGAGAGAAATCGGAAAGGGGAAGAGAAAAGAAGAACATAGAAAAGAAAAAGAAGGAAAGGTTGAGAAGATGGGAAAAGGGAAGGTAAAAAAGACATGGGGAGAAAAGGGCACCCATAAAAAGGAAAGAGGGAAAGGTAAGAAAGGAGGAAAAGAGAAGAAAAAATAGGCACGGAAAAAAACGAAAAAGTAAAAGGTTGAGTAAAAGGGAAGGCATGGAAAAAGGATGGGGAAAAGAGAAGGCATGGAAAAAGGTGAAGCAAAAGGGAAAATGGCATAGGAAAAGGAGAATGAAAGGGTGGGGAAGGAGGAAAAGGGAAGGGAAAAAGGTTATCGGGAAAAGGAAAAGGGGAAAAGAAGGAAAAGAAAACGGAAAAAAAAAAGGGGAAAAGAAAAAAAAATGTAGAGAAAATAAGAAAAAGTGAAATATGGGATAGAGCAAAAGGGAAAGAGATAGGGCTTTCACTACAGCCCAAAACATTTAGAGGCTCTCAACTTACGCCCAGCAATGCTGGGTACCATTACTAGTACTACAACTAAAAACATAGAAAAATGTAAACGTTACAATTTATCGCGGCGGCCAAGGCCGCCGCCGCCTTAAACATTTCTTTAGTTCCAAATCTGTGAGGTTGGACCCACTATTGACGTCCAATTTGTTATAGTAATGGATTTATCCCTATTCGAAACGGTGTGAGACACACTTGATGTCAAAGATAACTTTCATCTCCCCTAAAAGTGGACTATAGGGAATTGCACGATGTAATGTAAAAACGAGGGTGCCCTTCTAAGTTTTTCTAAGATGTGGAGTGATTTAAAGTTACCTTTCTAGTGTTCGGCCTTCATCAACTAGGTGAGGCCAGATGCATGCTACAAAGATACCAATAAATGTCACACAAATTCTGTATGACACCAACTTGAGAATATCTTGCAACTAATGCATTCCATCACACCACACCACATCTTTATTTGATAACGGATTGGAGTGCACTCCACATGCTGCCATTGGCATACATTTCAATCAAATTGTTCCAATAAGAGATTCGAAAGTTCACTTTCCACGATTGGTTGTGAACCTCAGTACCATGTTCCATAGTCTCAGTGCTACCATAGGCCTTTTGTCTGCACGTATGCCTTTATGCGGCATGTTATCATAAACTTGCAAAGCTAGAATCTATTTGTCATATCCTACATACCTAATAATATTATCATAAACTTGCAAGGCTAAAATCAACAGTCAATGTGCATCAAGGCATCATGTCACCAATTGAAGACACAGGCATGATACTTTGAATGTTTTAATATATCCACCTCATTACAATAACCTCCTCTTCAGATTCCTCTCTCTTGGTTGCATGCATTTGCCAAATTTAAGGAAGCATCTTTATCATTAAAATGTAAACAAATTTGTTCAATGGGTGCAATTGCAAGAGGGGCTCTACAACATCATTGATGATGTTGGAAAATGCAAATCAAATTTGTTGGGACAAATGAAGTGCTTTATAATTGATAAATCCAAGGTGTTGCCAAATGGTGAAAGCATGTTGTAGTGGAACAAAAACATGCATTTTAGCACCACATTTTTGGGTGCTAAGTGTGGTGGGAACTACCGAATTTGTAGTGGGAGAGGCAGTTATTTTTTCAAATATACACATGATTACTTATTCAAAATTTTGTCCTTTCTGAATTACACGATCCCTGTTTTCATTTTCCCTCAAAAACTCTGACCATGCTCCCTTAATCCGGCAAGACCATTTCTGATTTCTGGCAAGAAGATCGATCACGAAATGGCTCTGATCATACCGGACTTGAATGCCACGGGATACACCTACAAGGAAATGTACAGACAAGAAAAGCATTACGCCACACAAGAAGAAATCGAGTCTATTTGGGGACAGAAAGTATCAGGAAAATCCACTTACAGGTGGGTTGCATTTTAGATTCGGGGATGCCCATGATTCTCTGTTGTTTAAAATATTGTTTTGTTTCATCATGCAGGTTGAAGAATCTGAGCAAGGAGAGGTATAATGAATATATGTCCCTTTACAAGAAAATCACACAAAGGACGTGTGCCTGGGGAGGCATGGCCTCACAGACTATGGCTGTTGTGTATTACCTTCACACAAAAGGAAAAGAAATAAACTGGTTGAGTTTCCGGGCCTTGATTAAGAGAAAAAGGGTCTGAAGCCTCTCCGTCCCAACGTAAGAGGAAGCATGCAAGCATTTCAAATAGTGAGGAAGCAGAGCAAAATGCCACAGATGATGCTTCCTCTCTTGAAATGACTAGGCCACAATTCAAGCCTCCTCAAGCTGTAAGAAGAATCTCGGGGAAAATCACTAAAAAAATAGGTACTTTTCAACCCTCTTCTTCTGGAACCATCATATGATGCACAATTTAATATTGGAACTGTTATTTTCCAGAAAGGTCTAGCAAGCTTGAACAATCAGGTACACCACTTCTTCATTTGGGTGTGTTGTAAGTTATGTGTAGGAAATTTATGCTGCTAGTTTCGAGTTGTGGTGGATAATTTTAGTTCACAGTAGTATGTAGCTCCAAATGTGTTATAGGACAGTCATATGGTGCCAATTATATGTTAATAATATAGTTTGTAGCATATGTAGTGTCACATATAGTACCAAACGTGGTACCTTATCTGAATAGTGAATTGGCTTCCATATGTTTCTATACTTAGTGTCATATGTGATGTTAGATATGGTGATACTTGTGAATGGTGGATTGTCTGCCATATGTGGTGCCAACTGCTGCGCTAAATATTGCACCACGCTATTTGCCATATATGGGGTGGTGGATGCCTGCCGGATGTGGTGCTTTCTGTGCATTGTGGTGCCACATGTGGTGTCTACTATGGATCCACATTTTACACCACATGTGGTGTCTTTGGCGCCATTTGTGGTGCGAAGTAATGGATTGCCATATATGGTGCTTTGGGTGCATTGTGGTGCCATACGTGGTGTGGCATGTGGCACCGGTTTGGTGCCACATGCCACACCACATGTGGTGAATATGACGCCATTTGTAGTGCAAAGTTTGTCATGATGGAATTTGTGGTGTGTAAAGTGTGTCATGTGGTACTAACCTTGGATTACTTTCCAGTTGAATTCAACAGGACACTGGGAGAATGGATCAACTCTACAAGATCAGAAGTGATTCAGTGTAAGGCAAGGTTGCAAACTTGTGATCAAAGCACTGCAGTGTGCTACAAATGAAGGTTCGCGCCTTGAGTTCCGCATCGAGAAGATGAATAAAGATTTAAAAAATGGGAAGGAATGATTAAGGATAAACCAAGTCGTGCGGGGCGGTATTCGGGGCTATATGCCAAGATACGAGAGGTCGGTGAAGGAACTATTACGAACTTGAGCAGACAAAAATCGAGGAGCTTAATCTGGCAGTGTCGACTAGGGAAGCGGAACACAATAGCATTGAAAGTCTTTGGAACCAAGGTTAGAGAGGTTTTACGTCTTGCAAGGACCGTCTTCCTTTATTTGTCTTGGATCCACTACTTCCAGACCTTGATAAGGCTGAAGATTATGGTAGTGGCTATCCATTCTGTGGCAAGATCCTCTAGTGGATGGGGAAACCACTACCAACTTTGATTGCTGAATGCAGTCACCAATACCATCTTCCATGTCTGCTCAGCCTCTTGAGGTACTTCATAACAAAATTCCTGAAGTGCTTAGTATAATTGTATTCTCATTGACAAATTTGCGTTCCCTTTGCAGGACAAGCCTTAGGTGTGAGTAGGGAGGATCAAAAGCAACTTCAAACTACTGAGTCACTTATAGGTGAGCGCCCTTGTCATATTGAGATGCCAAAGCATAGTTACAATCAATTGTGATTCAATTCCAGGTTTGCAGAGCATTGTGTCGTTTACTAATTCAGGCCTAACTGTTCATACTGGTGGCAATGACTTTGTGAGTCCATATAGCACACCAAAAAGGGAATTATTTTCTACCCTCAAAGGTAACCAAGTCTTGTTTGATGCAATTGGGATATGTAGCTTACTTCTTCATCCCTACTTTGTAGATATAGAGGTACAATGTGGCCAGCTAGGGGGACAAGACACTCACACCCCTTCAAAAGCATTAGACACAGATAGAAACTCGGGCAAATCAGAAGATGCATCAGGTTACAGGATCTCGGACAAATCAGCAGATGTCAACAAATCAGTAGGTGCATCAAGTCAAGCTCCAACTGGACAACAATCTGCCAAATCAGCAGATGCATTAAGTCATGCTCCACCCCAATCTGCCAAATCAGCAGATGCATCCGGTTATGATCTGAACAAATCGATAGGTGAATGTAAGTCACAAGGTAACTTTCAACCTTTTGTGCCTGTCTTCTTTTTAATTTGACCCATATAGTTACAGAATCTGTTAAATTTTTGCAGCTGGAAGTGTCTCAGAGAAAAATCAAGAGCAGAATTCCAAGCAAAAGACACCTTTAAGACATGCTGAAGCAGAAGTTTCCAGCCCTGCACCAACTCTGTCCATGCAGAAGACTACAAGGTTAAGCCCAATCCTGCTTGTTTTTTACTACAATGGAGTTTTGGGTAGAAGCTATGACAAGAATAAAAAAATACCCACTGCCAAAGAAGATGGTGTTACCGTAAAGACACTTAACAGATCCAAGTGGGCAGTAAGTAGACCAGGCTGGGCCGAGTTCTTAGATTGGTGCAGTCAGAATTTTCATATAGCACTTTGGTCCAGCCTGCAGGCTCAAAACTTGAGAATGATAGTTAAGGGAGCATTGACGAAATATCAGGACAAATTCAAGTTCATATGGAATCAGGATCAGTGTACCAACACAAATTTATATAACAGTGGAAAGCCAATTTTTGTGAAGCACCTAAAAAGGGTCTACGATGAATTTTCAGGTTTCACAAAAGAGAACGTGCTTCTCATTGATGACAGCAGATACAAAGGGTACCTCAATGAGCCAAACACCATGATCTGTCCAAACAGCTGGAGCCCTGACATAGTAGATGGCAATTTCCTCATGAATGATCTAAAGGTTTGGCTTCAGGGGTTGCTGAAGGCAAGGAATGTGCAAAGTTATGTCGAAAGCAACAAAATGCTGAATATGTTTGACACTGAGAGTCAAATTTGTATTAATATGATGAAAAAACATAGAACTAAAGCGTAGAAATAGTATTATTGTGTATATGATGTAACCTCTCTATACTTTTTAATATAAACAAAGTTTTACTTCAATTGTTCATTTCTTGGCTATTTCAATGTTCCTCGAGGTTTTCAATGATCTTCCATTTGCTGAATGTAAATTTACACCACCAAAGACGAGGGCTGCGGTGTTAAGAGCGCACATCCAGGCCGAGAACACTTGCCACTTGAAGTGTTTAAAGGACGGTGAGGAGCCTCTTGTGCTTGATCAAGATTCAATCAGAATATTGGAGAAAAGTAGGGATTGGTTCAGTGACAGGATAGTCCATTTCTTCATGAATTTAATATAAACAACTTCAGATTTGAAGTCTTACATTTGTTTCTTAAATCATCTTGTTTTACGGACCTTGGACTTTGGTAGGTGTATGCACCATTACGCATCAAGCATGACATGGAGCAGAGGTTCCATTTCATGGATCCACTCATTTACATTCTTTACCGTCGAAGCGAGCATGCTTCAAAGGACAAAACCGTTGAACCCTCAACTTGCAATTTCGAATGTATCATTCGCCAAAGATGTTATCAAAGACCGGGCGGTGTATGTCATTGTAGGTCTTGGAGGTCAGCCAGTTAATTGTCACCCAGGTGTGTACCATTTTGACAGCCTAGAAATGTACAAGGGCTCCGAGCCTGTCATGAGTTTTGTGAGGATGCAAACACAAAATTCCCAAGCACCATAAAGCTGCACCACAAGAAAATTACAAGTTCCCCCACTCAGTCTGATTGCTGGTCGTGTGGTCCTGCTATATGTGTCTTTGTAAAGAAAGTTGTGGCTGCAGTAATGCGAGACTTGGACATACTATCCCAATGCAAGGTGAGTTCGTAAATTTGAAGGTATTACTCATCCAATGTGAGGCCTGATGTGTTTGTTGCAGGGTGTACCAATTTCTAGTGGCGAGCTGTTGGACACGCGCAGAATGATGATTGATGTTGTGAAGCACAGTTGCTCTAGTAATGAAGCTGAGGAGACAGATCAATATATCTTTACTTGTAATCACATGTTTGTATTATTGTAACCAAAGAGGTTATTCTTGTAACCTATTCTTTCATTGACACTCTAATGTACATTGTTGTATACTATTGTATACAATAGACTTTTCTGGCTGACCAGAGCAACACTCTGGTGGAGTTCAAATCTCCAGAAGAAATTGATGTATTCAAAGATTCATGACAATGTGGTGATACATGTCGTGATAGATGTGGTGATGCAAATGGTGCATGTGGTGAATCATGTGGTGCATGTGGTGAATCATGTGGTGAATCATAGGTGGCATGTTGGAGCCTATGTGGCATGTTGGAGCCTAGGTGGCATGCTTGAGCCACCTTGGCATGTTGGAGCCTAGGTGGCATATTAGCCACCTTGGCATGCTTGAGCCTAGGTGGCACATTGGAGCCAACTTGGCATGTTGGAGCTCACGTGGTACGCTTGAGCCTAGGTGGCATGTTGGAGCCTAGGTGGCATGCTGGGTGGCATGTTGGAGCCACGTGGCATGTTGGAGCCTAGGTGGCACGTTGGAGCCTAGGTGGCATGCTAGAGCTCACGAGGCATGTTGGAGCCTAGTTGGCATGTTAGAGCCTACGTGGCATGTTGAAGCCTTGGTGGCATGTTGGAGCCTAGGTGGCATATTTGAGCCACCTTGGCATGCTTGAGCCTAGGTGGCACGTTGGAGCCAACTTGGCATGTTGGAGCTCACGTGGTACACTTGAGCCCAGGTGGCATGTTGGAGCGTAGGTGGCATGCTACGTGGCATGTTGGAGCGTAGGTGGCATGTTGGAGCCTACGTGGCATGTTGGAGCCTAGGTGGCATGTTTGAGCCACCTTGGCATGTTGGAGCCTCGGTGGCATGTGGTGAATCATGTGGTGAATACTGTGGTTATACTGTGGTGATGCAAATGGTACATATGGTGAATCATGTGGTGGGTGGCTCGGCTCCCGAGGTGTGCAATCGTATGCATGCAAACGTCCCTTTCCTCTTCTGCCTCATTCCCAAAATCGTATGCATGCCTACGATTTTGCATCCCTTTTATTCCCAAAATTCTGCCCTGCAGCTTCATTCCGTCCATTCCGTCCCCATCGTTTATTCCGCCATCTCCTTCACTCCTTCTCCATTCCGTCCATCTCCTTCACTTCCGCCATGGCCAAGTTCAAGACTACACCGCGCAGGAATACTATCCCGGCCATGGTGCCTGCTCCTCCGCCGCCAGCACGGTCCGTGTCTTCCTCCGGAGGATCCGTGTCTTCCTCCGGAGAATCCGTGTCTTCCTCCGGAGGCCACCCGGTTACAGTCAAGGCGAAGTTCACTCCACCAGAGGTGGAGAAGCTCATCATGGATGCACAGGCTGTCGCTTCGTTGCGGGTGATCGAGTGGGTGCATGCAGGTTACCCCGACGAGGAGCGACTCCTCTTGAAGATGTATGCCATGGAGGACGACCTCTATATAGAGCTGAAGATGGCCCCCGCCTGAAGATCAAGCCTTGTTTTTTGTAATCCCTGGTTTCAATTTTTTTGGCAATAGTCCTTGTGACTATTCTTTATAAAGCTTTTTAAATAAATACAGAACTTGTTTTGCAATAGTCCTTGTGACTCCATTTTTTGTAATGATAGAACTCCTCTTCTCTACAGCTGTTGTGACTATTTTTTTTGCTTTAACTGTTCTCTGAGTTTCCACTGTTCTTTCAGTTAGCTGAACTGTTCAGTTAGTTGAACTTTTTGTCATTAATTATAAAATGCAAACAAGGAATTTGAAGGTGCAGAATCTATGATCTGCACAATAACAAAATATGGTAACCAGCAGCAAATAGGAAAATATGAGATGGGTGGCTCGGGTTCAAAAGAAATAGAGTTCAAAAGAAACTGAAAAGAAAAACACAGAATTCCCTAAAGCAAAAGTTAGTGGTCTTGCAAGAATCTTTGCACAAAGCAGAGCTTAATGAATTTTGGCCTCATATCAATTCAGGGACCTAATTTGGGATCCATATATTGCTGTCACCAAAATCGGTCAAGATACTATCAGAATCGAGAGCCATTCCATTTTTCGACCGGGTCAAAAAAATGGTCAATGCCCCCCGGCTGATTATGGTGAAATCTGTGGTGAAAGCTGTGGTGAAAAATGTGATGAAAACTGTGGTGAAGCTGTGGTGATGCAAACGTTGTTTTTATATTTCAAAGGGAGAAAAATACATATGAAAATCTACCATACCCGGTAGAATAGTTCATACTTCTTATGAAATGAAGTATGCGAGAAAAATCGGGAAAACTATAACCCCGAAGCTTCTAGTATTATCAAAATGCATTAGAGATATAATAATAGCTGTTTTGAAGAGGTTAATGATGACATGATTCCATTGGGCCTCAATCAGATCCCCGCATTGTGAGATCTATAACTCTTCTTCTTCCAAGTATGTTCAAGATGAGATCAAGTTTTTTCTCTTGAATAGTTGGTGAAATCCAAAGCAACACTAAAACATGAGCTTCGTTTCTGGCGCCACTTATGATACTGATTCATAAAGTATTGTCTCGGGGTTGTTGTGTCTCCATGCATCCCGGCCTGTTGAGCACTTTTTAATGGGTGAAGCATGGATCATTTCCTACTTTAGTTGGATGAACATATCCTCTTCCTCAAGCATGGAGAGAGCTGCGAACTCATCCTCAGAATCATACGCCACCCCCAGATCCCTGTCGGCTGCACCAGCTCTGTTAAGTCTCCTGACTGCATCTGTGTAAAACAACATCATTAGTAATATAGAAATCACATTCTACTACAAAGAAAGGCAACCGCCTATCACTGCCTTAGCTTGTAATTCTTTAAGCCCATCGGGAATTAACCTATGTTTTAAGCCTAGAATACCTCGGAATTCATGGGTCCTCCGCTCCTCTAATATCCGCCTCTGTTCCTGGTTTATTTGCTCCAAAGATAGGTCCTACCGGATCGATCGCATTTGAACCGGGCGAAATTGTTTGTGCTCGTGTTCTCCTTCTGTTTTCTTCCGCCATAGCTGGATTGGAATAAGCCAATGTCTGCATGCAAAACTAGATTTAGGGTTTCCCTCCAATCTTTCCTGCACAGCCAGCTTTTGAATGATTGACCTTGCATTTGATGTGACAGATTTCCAATGGTGGGTTTTATCATGTGTTTCTCTGTCCATCCTTAATGTAATTTTTCTGTGTGTCACTTTCACCCTGTCAATTAAACAGTGAAGATTGAAGAGTGAAGATTTATATTAAACATATAAAATGATTACATAAGGTTACATTTCAGATTACAAGCGAGGATTTATATTAAACATTTCAGATTACATGAGAAACAAAACTTTTTATATACACTTGCTTTCATTCCTGTGGGTCTATCAAAAAGAGATCTGGGTCCAGCTCCTACTCGTCATCTTCTATGATCACCAGATCAGTGGCCACCGGGTCAGCTTGCCAGCCTATTTCATCCCATTCTGGAGGGAAAGCAAAAAACCATAATGGTGCAGTGTTACCAAACAGAATAGCAGCTTCTCCATGTGCATCCTGCAAGCCCTTGTGATGATAGAACATATCCCTGAAGTGAACGAATTGGTCCTCTGTAAACAACCTATCATAACAAAAGCAGAACCTGTCTAGCGTAAAGGCTTGGTAGCCATTAAGCAGAAAAGGTCTCAACCTTTGCAGATCCTGGTCAATAGTATGAGGAACGGGCCAAAGATGCTGGTGTGTAAAAATTTCAGTGGCAACAGAGTAAGTTGAGAGGTCTGGGAGGTCCGGTGTACAATTCATCCTCCTGATGAGAGTTTTCAGCATTTCTGTGGTCATATTCTCATCCGATGAATAGAGAAATTTCTGTTGACTGAGCATGTCCATCCATTCTACATGGCTGAAAATCGCCTAGGTATTATGGGCTCTTCTTCTCTGGTCACATTGTCCCATTTTGGCACTCCATCGTTTTGCAGCATCCAAGAGGTGAAGTTGGCCATGTTGCCGGGAAGTAGCCTGGCGTAAGTCAGAAATGTAAACCGCTTCCCACCCAAATCAGAATCGTAAACCGCTTCCCAAGGACCCGCTGGCCGTAAAATGTAAGTCGCCGCCCCGAACTAGCAGTAATAAATCAGAACTTCGGTCGGGAGCAAGAAAATGGCATCTCGGGCCTTTTGTGTTGCTCGAGGTCATTAATTTTCGCCATCCCATAATGATTTTCGAGTACGGCTGTCAGCCAAAAGATGATGAGAGGAATTGATGGGACCGAGAGAATTTAAGGAAAAGGAAAGCATTTCGATTGAAAAAGCGTTCGAGAAGGATCTATCCGTCCTTGGGAAGACAGTAAAAGTGAAACACGTGGTGAAACATGTGGTGAAACACATGTGGTGACACATGTGGTGAAACATGTGGTGAACCTGGCGCATGTTACATTAGGGACATCAAAATACAATTACATATTACATCAAAAGCAAACATATTACATTGAAACAAGGGACATCAAAATACAATTGACCATGGAATTGAGTTTCTTATATTATTCCCAAACAAGGCAAGACACAACAACATATATTCAAAATTTCTGAATCATTTCCTAACCTGTAAGAATGTGTTCAACTATTCTTCATCAGACATGCTATCTTCATCAGATAAAACCTCGGGCAAGTTTTCTAGAATCTTTTCCTCATCTGCCTGATCTAGCCTGTAAACAGTTCGAGCACCTTTCTTGATCTGCTGTATGGGAACTCAAATAGCACAAATTTGAGTAGAGAATACAAGTGACTTTGGCTCGTTTGTCAACAACTCATACATCACCTTTGACCGAGGCTTCTTTCTATAGTAAATGCCCTCCACAACGGTTTCACCTCTCATAAACAAGTTTCCGTTCTGCTTGAAGTCATTTTCAACTTCAAATTTTGGCTTGGTGCATAGCAACATCCAAAATACAGAATCCTCCTCATTCCTTTTAGGTGCAGCAACTGCAAAGCTGTCTCCTTCTCTAAGTGCTTCTGCAAGTACATTTGCCAAGGTTGAGTATAGTGGCCTGGTAGACTTGCGGGTCTCTTCCACATCCGCATGAACATTGGAGGATGGTTCAATGACTACAAGGTTCCATTCATCTACATACAATTTGTTCTCACACATGTCCCATTTTCCATCCAAACAATTGCTGCAAAAACATGATAGCTTTCTGGTATGTAGCTGTGTTGGATTTCCTGTGCTGAATCCATGGACTGAATGAATTTGCCTGGTTTCTGGAATTGTCTCTGCACCGCAAGCCTTTTTCCTGTTGATATCCTCAGGTTTTATTTCCCAGAAGTATATTTAGAGCATTTATTTTACACCATATTTTTCACCACACTAGGCACCACATAGCATATATTACAGCATGTATTTTACACCATGTTATTCACCACACTAGGCACCACAAAGCATATATTTACAGCATTTATTTTACACCACGTGCCTCACCACACTAGGCAGCACATATCATATATCACAGCATTAATAGGCACCACACACCATAAGCAATCACTAACCACACCAACCACATATCACAAGCAATCACTAACCACATACCACATACCATATTAACAATAAAAAATGTGGTGAAGATGAAGAAATGAAATAACGTGTGATTCTTCCAGATAGTGAGTGCCATGATCCTCTCTTATATTTCGTTCCAATCTTCTGAACTTAACATCCTTTGCATTTGGAGAGACCCTACTATTTTCGGTCCAAAATTGCTGCACAAGTTCTATGACAGAATTGGGAATTGCATCTGCTCTTCTAACTCTTTTGTACAAAACCCATTTCCCCCCTTTGCAATCTATCTCTTCCCTCTTCAATTTTGCTTTGGTAAGATTCCTAGGATGAACACCCAGCAATTTACCAAAACCCCGAGCACTGACAGGATTAGCACTTTCGGTAATGCTTCCTCTTACGGCCATAGCAAGGCAACTACTCTTGGCTCTAAACTGTCATTGCTGTTAGACTTCTTCACAAGTTGAATGGAAGCCCTGAGTGCTCTTGGCTTGCAAATCTTTCAGCTCTTCACCAAGTACGCTGTCCATATTGTGTCATCTTCCAGGAAATCTCGTAAAACCTCTTTCTTATCACTGTCAGCCAAGCCTTTAGTGGTGCTATGAAATGAAGATAATAATTTCAACACCATTTGACGCCTAGTAGAGGCCGTTCTGGTGGATCCTCCCTCTGCTGATGCAATTTTTGCTAATTCTTCTTTAGCTTCCCTTTTTCTTTTCCTTTGGCGTCTTTTATGATCCCGTTCTTGTTCTGGAGTTCTCTTTCTCACACATGTGCTCCGGTTTGAGATTTTAGGCAGATTTGCTTCCAAATTAAATGATTCAAAGTATGAACCGGATTGATCCACAACCGGATTAAGCGCCATAGCCGTGTGCTTCAGGAAAGGCGCGGGTGGGTTTAGGAATCGGTTAGGTGGAAATTGGAATGGGACGGGATGGGACGGGTGGCGTGAGAATCGGGTCGTTGCAGTTCAAGAAATGATTGAATCCGGGCAGTTATGCACTAGGCGCCAAACAAACATTTAAAATCGCACCACAAATTTGATATCTCCCACCACATTTTTAGGGGGGACAGGGGGGACACCCAGGGTGTTCCACTACAACATGCTTTCACCCCAAATAGATGGAAGACGTATAATGTCTAGACCATCCATTGTCTAGACCATCCACCTGTCCTTACGTAATTTGTGCATGAAACTTATGTTGTTCTCAAGAAATCACCCATACACGGATAACCTTTTCTATAAGCACACATTAGCATTTTATACTAGCACACATTAGTATTAGCACACATTAGCATTTTTATACTTAGCACGCCTTAATTAGCACACATTAGTACTTTATACTACCACAATTTCATAATACACGCATTCGCATACTAGCACACGGTCCACCTTTTATCTTAGATATAAGAATTATATGCCTGAGCACCCCTAAGGTCAACATACGGGGTAAAATATGATTATACAAGCATACATATAAACACACAACCATGCTATCAATTTGCGACAAAAATTCAAATATTTATACGGGTGACACTAATAAAATGATAGCCCACGCTATAAGGATTTTAATAATAAGGATTTTAATAATTGGCCACGCTATACCCCGCCTTTCTTTGTTACGTACAATTTATATTCGTTTTTTCTCCCACCCATGCTTAAATTCGAAATTTGAAATTTAAAAAGGGGGGAGGGGATTTGGTACATACCTTTGAAAAACAAGAGAGATTTAGGACATGTGTCACTGCTGAGATTTGGTATACTTACGCCGTGGCTATGGAGAACGCCTAAAATCTTGGATACAACATCGAAGCTCCTGGCTATGGCTGGTAAGATGTAGTTCTCACCCAGCGGAAAGTACCATGGAAAGATGCGAAAAAAAAATCGGAAAGAGTTGGGAGCAAGGATCGGGCATACATGAAAAAAAGAATCAATCGGAAAGAGTCGTGAGCAAGAAGGCTATGGCAGAGCTTTTTAGAAGGTATGACCCTTATTTCTTTTGCTAATCGTCATGCTTTATCTTCCGTTGCCAAGAGTCGGAATTAAAAAGAGCCGGAATTAAAAACAGAGTATGCAGTGCTATAGAAGGCAATAGCGCATCTCCCTCCACTCAAGAAGAGCACAAGCCGCCACTGAACACCTCTATGGGCCTTGCTTGCAACGGTTTTAAATCCCTGTGTCGCTATGTGCTTTATATTTTGGGACCATGGCGCCCGACTCTAATTCTCCCTCCTCTGTATTTATCACTTCCTATTGCCTTGTTGATTCCCTCTTCGTCAGATATAGCTGATCCCCCTTGCAGTGCTGCCGTTTCGGAGCTTTAGATCCCTCAGACTCGGCTTTCCTACTGCTCCATGGCCATGCAAGGAACTGCTGAAGAAGGATCCAGGGTCTTCATTCTACAAAAACCGGGCCTATATTGGGCCGATTAAAAGATTCGGCAGGGAGCCAGCGACTGAAAGATTCGGCAGCAACAAGAGTCGATTCAGACTGCAAGCTGCAAACACCTTCTGCAGATCCCCTTCTCCTCCCTTTTGCTTGGCTTTCGAACCAAAAATGCGGGTTACCAAAAAATGACGAGCAAAAACAAAACTTGAACCAAATGCAAAGCCAAGATATAGAGATGCACATGCTGTGCTACAAAGGGTATCTTGGTTGTTCTGGCAGAAGAAGAAGATCTCTTTGGAAGCAGATCCAGCAAACACAGGGCTTAATAGGCTTTAAGAATAGGGTTGAGCCGACTGCTTAAGGCTATGGCGACCATTTATGCTTCGGCTATGGCAACTAGAAGCCCATATTGTTTCTGCTATATTGTTTCCAGTCCGACTCTGGTTGCCATAGCCTAAGCATAAATGGTCGCAATAGCCTTAAGCAGAAACAATATGGGCTTCTAGTTGCCATAGCCGAAGTATAAATGGTTCAAGGCCGACTCTATTGTTCAGGCTTAAAGACGCTCTATATTCTGTCTTTTCTTCATTCCTAATCCGTCTCCGAATCGCCTTTCTTCCAGATACAAATTTGCAGATGGCATTGCTGAGAGATGAAGCGGCTCCAGAATCCACAATAGTCGGCAGCCTTTGAAGCAGGTTCTTGGAGAATGAAAGGCCCCGGATTTGCTGCCGAATCAAAGGGGGACGAATGTAAATGTTCCTTCACCAGTGCCTGCCACAGTTGCTGCCCATTTAGGCCTAGTTCATCGTAAAAAGGGTTGTCTTCCCTATCCTTCAACCCATCTGTAACTTCCTTATAATCTGCCGTTTTTCTTCCGTTTCCACTTCCTTAAAGGCTCGAAGCTGCTACATTGTTCTGCAAAGGCCTTATCCTTCTCGACTCACTAGTCGAGAAGGTTGAGAATTCTAGTATTTAATTAATTAGTAATATTTTTTTTAATGTAATATTTAATTTTTATTTTTAATATAAGATTTCATTTTTTTTATTTATAATATTTAGTTTTTATTTGAAGGGGAGATCCTCTCCCCCTCCAAACTCTCCTTCTCCTAACCCTTCCCCTTTGCCCAGCCTCCGCCATCTTCTCCTTCCCTCCCTCCGTCCCTCTCTAACCCCCTTTGCCCCATCTTTTGCCCCTTTGTCCCTTTCCCTAAATCCCTCCCCTCCACTTTTGCCCCTTTGCCCCTTTCCCTAAACCCCTCCCCTCTCCTCTCTCGTGCCTCTCTCCCCTCCCCTCCCTTATCTCTCCCCTTACCTCTCTCCCCTGCCTCCTCCCTCTCAGCACATCCTTTGCCTCCCTCCCTTCCATCTCCCCTTCCTTCCTATCATTCTTTTTCCACCGTCACCTCTTCTTTTCTCGAATTGTTCCTTGTAAATGTTTATTCAAGCATTCATTTCAAAAAAAGAAATTAGTATGAGTCCCATTTTCAGTCTAAGTCCCAAATTTCGAGATTTGACCCACTTTAATTAAATAGTGCTTTTGAATGTTATGAGAGAATGCAACAACATGGCGTTTTGCCAAATGTTGTGACTTGTTTGAGTATCTTGAGGCCTGTGCTACATTAGGAGCTGTTGTACAAGGCAGGTTTATGTATCAAGATATTATAAAAATGGGAATTGAATCAGATATCACTATGGGAAGCACTGTGATTGATATGTATTCCAAATGTGGAAGCTTAAATGAAGCATTTAGAGTCTTTATTAAACTGCCAAAGCGAAATGCAATATCTTGGAATTATCGCGGGATGGAAATACCTTCATGGCTCTAAGATAACAAGAAGTACTACAACCTGTTGAAGCATCTTTTAGCACTATTGCATGCAGTCGTGTTGGCTTAGTAGATGAAGGTTGTTGGTATTTTTATTTACTGAGTGAATATAAAATTATACCTAGCATATCTCGTACTTGCATGATTGACCTCCTTGCTCGTGCAGGATTGTTCAAAGACACAAAATATTTACTTCAGTCCACAATTCAAACAAATCTATCAAGATGGATGGCTTTATTTGTTGCTTCAAAAATGCATGGGAATGTGCAATTAGGGAGGCATTGCTTTGGTGAACTTACTTGTCTAGACTCCCACTTTGGTGCTGGATATATGCTTGTGTCAAATATCTATGTGGATCTGTACAGGATGGAGAATGCTATATTCTACTATTAAACAGGTACATCTTTACATCTTTGTAGGAAGCCCATTGTGAATGTACCATAAAGGTGGAGACAGAGAGGACACATAGCCACATATCACTGAATGCCGCCAAGACTAAACAAGTCTAGTAACATAGGCACAAAGAAGATTGACAATAGAGCAGATTCTCTGTCATCCTTGGGTCTTGAAACATACTTGTTATGATGGCCAATATTATGACAATAGTGTAAGATCTCCTAGTCCTTCAAACATCATTACCGAGACAACAAATGTATACAGGAAAAGAATTCGACTACGGAGCGTTGATGGGTGCAAACCAAGAAAATGTAGAGAACACTGATGGCGAGTTGAAGCACATAAAACTCAAATTAAGGATAAAATAGGTGAAAAGGCCTCATCAGTTTGAGGATAGGTGCAACAAAAGGTCTTGTTTGCAGAGAGTTGATGCAGGATGCCATAAAAAGATAAAGTTGCGCCTACAAAATGGGTTATGGCGAGTTATTTCTCCTTGCCTAGAAGTTTCGTGATGCAGAGCTGTCTTGCGAGGATGAGTGCATGATTTATTTGTGTGAGATGGTCAATCCAGTCGTTGACCAAGAACGGGGATGCGATGCCACAGAGACATGAATTCAAGATTCTATCCACCGGAACATCAAACTACTCAGTTACATATACAATTCGATCAAGAGGCACTTGTGGACGGGCTTGTACATGAATGTAGGGGAACTACAAGCTTATTGTAAGAACATGGTAGGGGTCTACTTTAATTTAAATATAGATTGTGATAACATGACTTTACGGTTATATTTAGGCCACTTCACCCTCAAGAAACTGGAGGGCAACCCTATGTGCGCAGCACCTTGTTTTTATTATGTAATATTTAATTTTTATTTTTAATATGAGATTTAATTTCTTTCTTTAATTTATAATGTTTGGTTTTTATTTATTTTTTGAAGGGGAGATCCTCTCCCCCTCCAACTCTCGTTGCCTCTTTCATCCTTATGCCCCTAACCATCCCCCCCTCTTCTCCTCCCTTTGCCCAGCCTCCCCCCCTCTCTTCTCCTTCCATCCATCCCTCCCTCCCTTCTTTTGCCATGCTTTTCCATCCCCATACCCCTCCACTTTTGCCCCTTTGCCCCTTTCCCTAAACCCCTCTTTTGCTGCTTTGCCACACCACCCCACGCCTCCTGCCCTCACATATCGAGGACAACCTGTGGAGGTCACGCCCACCTATAAGTACCTAGGGCTGGAGTTCCCCTCCTCGCTCTGTTGGGAGACGTCCACCCGCTTGCGGGTGACAGCAGGCTGGAAAGCACTTTATGCCATGCAGAACAACAGTCACCAGGCAGAGCTCTATGATTGGGGCCATCAGTCACATCTGTTTCGGGCGCTGGTCGAGCCTGTCCTTCTGTATGGGGTCGAGGTTTGGAGTCCGGTCGTCTCTTTGGTGACCTAGAATGCCTTGGAGCAGGTGGAGAAGGCATTTTTGGCACGGGCACTTGGGGTGAAACCTTCAGTCCCCTATCAGATTCTGCTGCAGGAAACTGGATTCCTGCCGCTTCAGCGGGCAGCCCTTGATAGACACATCGCCTACATTCAGAAAGTGGTTAATATGGGTGATGCTCGGCTCCCACACCTAGCTTACGCTGTGGCAATGGGCCCGCAACAGCTCAGGGCCTGTTGGCGGGGTAAGAGAGATCAGTGGTTCGCCAGATGGAACATGCAGGAGCACAGATGCGTGCAGGTGGATACAGAGGCTGATCGTGACAGCCTGCAGGAATACCTGGATGCTTGCTTCCTTGGCAAGCTCTGGGATCCCGGCGCTCTAGAGCAGGTCAAAACGACCCATTACAAGGAGCACATCAACCCCGCATTGGCCCGGGCCCCGCAGCTCTACCGGTGTTCCCAGCTGCCCCTGAAAAAGCGCAGACACATTGTCTCCATTCGCACAGGTGCCCACCATCTCCGCATTGAGACGGGCAGGTGATTGGGGAGCCCCGCCAGGACAGGCTCTGTCAGTGCTGTCAAACGGGTGCCATTGAGGATGAGTCTCACACTTTCTAGAGTTGCCCAGCATTCAGTCAGATCCGGGCCAGATACTTTCCCTTAATACGGCCGGACTTGCCCCTACATTTGCTGATGAACACACCGTCAGTGCGTGCTCTAGGGTCGTACATTCAGGAGGTACTGGATCTGCGAGCCCACCTTTGTCGCCGCCTGGCTGCTCACTGATCAGGCACTATGGGTACGGTACATGAGTGTATATATTTGTTTGTTTTTGCATTTCGTATATTGGAACAGTTTGTCAGCAGGCTGATTGCTGCCACGGTTTTTCCCTCGAAAACCTTTCGGGGCGGGGGTTTTTTAATCCGGGTAGTAATCCGCTTGCTGCGCTTTTATATTGGGTCCCATAGACCGGTTGGTCTCCGTGGACGATAAAAATACCTTCCTTCCTTTCTTCGTTCCTTCCTTCCTACCCATATCCCTTCTTGAGGAGTTTTTCAACTCGAGTTTGCAAACTTTACGAGAACGGAGGGCACCATTGGAAATATGACAGAAACTATGATAAAGAGCTAGATAAGGTTGGTAGTATACAAGGCTTTAACATGTATTCAGAGATAACAATCGGCAAAATGCCTAGACAACTGATAGGAGCTCTCTTTTGACCACCCAACTGTGCTCAAGCACAAGAAATCGTTATCTTGTCTTCAACAAGGATCCAATAACCTCTGTGGCAATAAATCTGCCCAGGATTTTGCACTGGCACTGGAGCAACATTTTTGTAGTGGGCAAGGATTTCTAAAAACTTAAGCAGAGATATCGACTCTGAGCTGAGCTGGGTTGACAGCTAGAGGCAGAAGCAACGGACTGGGCTAAGCTGGGATCGGATGCCATCAGTGCAGGGTTTTGCATTCATTTATACAGATTGAAGAGCCACCTTTTTCCTGTATTCTTCCCCTTTTGTTTAGAAATAGTTTATGAAAAAGATAGCTAAGAATAGATAGGATAGGTTCGGCCATGTTTAGGCAGAGATCGGCCTTTTCTGGATCGAATCATCCCTTTTTCCCATGGTTCCGGAATTCCAGCATCCTTCTGATGGGATTCGAGCAGTTCTGAATCAATTCCGGAAAGATTTGGGCTGCAGTTCGTGACTGTAAATTCGACCTCCGTTATCAGCCATGCTCATTACAATTTTATAACAAGTGTACTTTGGACAATTTATTATTGCTTTCCCATATGTCATTGCCCTTGCCATTGAATCCTTGTTGCTTGAACCACTCCCCCGAGCCGCTCCGTATCATCATCTAGATGTTTTTACTTTTTATTAATATTATATACGTACTTACCTCCAAAAAAAAAAAAAAAAGAGAAAGATGTGTGTTTCTATCACTGGTTCAATGCAAACATTTTTTTTATGAGATGTGTCTTTGTAACAGTGATTAAAAGTAAAAAAATAAATAAAAAATTATGTATGAGTTCCATTTTCCTGAAGAGTTCCAAACGTCAGAATGTGACCCACTTTAATATAATGTGACTTCATACCTTCACGAGGTTATATATACGTAGATTCAGCTGTGTCCTCTGGGGCAGTATTGAATTGTCCTATACGATTGTACAGTATACCAACATACTTATTACTGCTAAGGTTTTTCCCTCGAAGACCCTTTGGGGCAGGACTTTTTTTAATTCTGACAGTAATATGTTTGTTGTTCTCTCTGTTTGGGTCCCATAGGCAAATTGGTCTCCGTAAATAATACAATACATTCTATTCTATTCTGTTGTTTCAGTTATATCGTAATAAATGATAGACATCACAACATGAATAGAATAGAATAGAATATAATAGATTTTTTAACGTCCACGAAGACCAAGAGGCCATGGGACTCATACAATGGCCTAGTACAACCATTACTATTAGGATTAAAAAACCCTTGCCTCGAAAGCTTTTCAAGGGAAAAACCTTTCAGTAATGATGATACTAGATAAGCAAGAAGAAAAATAAGTAGGCAATGATGACTACTGAGGGCTCAATAAAATGACAAAACAAATAAAATATCTGGAAACACAAGAAACAAAGTGCCCACAAAATGAAAAGACATACTTCTGGGATCCCTCGTTGTTTTTCAAGAAAATAAGAATTGATAAACGTCTAAAATATCCTCAAAAGAAAGCTTGTTTCCATTATCATGTTAGATGATACATTCATCTAAACAAATCCTTCCAGGCCATCAAGAATTTCATAAAACTAACCTTTACAGGGTCAAAAGACATATGAACATCCTCTATATTGGGCCACATAGGGAAATCTAACCAATTCGAGCCATGTTCTCTGTGCAATCCTTCACTGTGCCGCCATTGAAGGCCTTGATTTCCGTCAGTGTGATGCCGCTGAAGGTCTTGATTTTGTTTCTTCCTGAAACACATTGCTTTGTTCATGAAACACATTGATGTGTAGGATAGTGGGAACATCCTTTTTTACATTTTTACCTAGGATTAGAGCAAATGCATGGGTATTTTTTTTGGCGAATAATGCACGTCATTTGAAGCCTTGATACTCAAGCATGACGTGGCAAGACAGAGACCGTTGAGATTCTATTCTACAAGTATGAAGCAAGGGACTTTCCGAATATTCTGAAATCCCTCGCTATAACTTAGGGTTAGGGCATTTTGACGCCGCTATGTCGGAAATCGCTGCTCCGGCGGTGTCTTATCTTCCTTTGCTCTCTTGGAATTCTTAGTTAGTAAGCAGTACACAAGATATAGTAAAAGGCCCTCTTTTTGAGCTTATGGGCACAGATCTTGAAGAGTAAATGATAAAGGCACGTCCTTTCTCTAATTTATTTATCTGTTCGAATGCTTCAAGATCTGTATCCATAAGCTCTAGAACAAGGCTTTTTTTTTGTCTTTCGTGTACTAGTCTTCAAGATACCGCTGATCTTTCTGATCGTTACAGCTTTTTTTTGAAACGCAGGAAAACAGAACTCTTTGGACAAATTTTTGTTTTGATCTGTTTTCTCGGCAAGTTTGAAGGCAACGCTTGCTTTACTATAAGCAAATTTCCATTCACTTGTTCAGTAAGTAGATATAGAATACAGTTTAACGGGTATTTTACTTAAAATGTGTGTGCTTTTTTGGTAAATGGTCTGAATGAAAGATGCCATATCTTTGTATAATACGTTTCTTGTCAAGCTGGTGGTGTAGGCAAGCTGGTGGTGTAGATGACATTGGTTTTCTTTTTCATTGTTGAAAATAGGTTGGGTTATTTTTGTAATGGACATAGGAGGTTCTTATTGACAGAACATTTTTCAATAGGGTATTATGCTATGCTTTTCCCAGGCATATAATACCATGCTGTCGTGCCAAGGAAGATCACCCATGGAGCAAAGCTGAACAAATTTGCAGCCGTCACGCTTTTTTTTGGGTATTTTTGCCCATCAAAACAGGTATTAGGATTGCAAACAAATGACCCCCATGTAGTCTGTGTCTACATTTTACATGCATGTCAACATGTTTGTTTCACTTGCATAGTTAATGGCTTCGGTTATATTAGTTTTATTTTTTTATCTTTGTCTTTATATCGAACCTAGCTCCAATAAAGCCATGTCCAATTGGGTCCTCTAATCATGGTCTGTTTTTGGCCTCTCGGATTACAGTGAGTGCAGTGAGTCCGAGCAGCAGCAGACTATTGATTGTGAGGAGCGGTATTTCCAACAACGGTACAGACCAACGCATCAGAGCCTCATCTTCAAACAGGAACATGCGAGCTTTTTCTTTGCATTTAAGTCGTTGTAAACACTAGTATCACTTATTCTTTGTTTTCAAATCTTTGTAAGCACCAGCATATATATCACTCATAATAGGATCGCTTATGCAGTACTGTGAGATCACTTACTGTGTGGTCATTTATACAGGTTTCTTTTCTTGCTGGATTTCTTGTTGATGCAATGGAGCAAGATAAGTCTTGAGATAAATACCTTTGCGCTAGTTGTAAATTTTCTTTATCCGATTCATTTCCCTAGTGTTGGCCATTCCGTTCACAGCAATCTAGTAGAAGTGTCGTTCATTGTGGGCTTATGCTTTCCTCTTATCAGTTAATAGCTTGACGTCTCAGATGCAATGCGGCATTGGAAAAATTTATTGAGGAATCAATGTCGGAGAAATTGTAGAGGTGTTGATTATCAAGTAGACATCACAACAGGAACTAGGAACTAGTCAAAAGCACGTTTGATTACTTTGCATAGCCAATTGTAGGACATTGTGTGGGTGGTGTTTTGTAATATAAAATTGAAGTCGAATTAAGGCATTAGATAGTATAGTTTTTGCAAGGAATCGACAACTTTGGTTGATACTCACATGCTTAATCCACATGAGAACTGTTTGGAATACAGAGAAACTCCATGCATGATTGTAATCAACCTCTTAGGTAAATCTACACTATAATGCTTATTATTTGAAAGCATATATAGGAAAAATGTGCCTTTTATTCATTCAACTTAAATCTTGACATGTTTTGATTAGGATTGATTTTCCTCATTGTCAAGATCTCTAGATCTCTAGGATCTCTAGATCTCTAGGATCACTGACTAATTTTTCTAGCATTGCTTTTTAATTGACAATGCACTTTTCAGTAGCCTGCATTTGGCTCTTCTCAATGATGTTCTACTTGCTCTTTTTTGGTTAAGTTATATCATTGTGCATCTCATCTCAGTATTATACTTTTATTTGAATAGTGAGAGGTTCTCCCAACATTTCAATATTAAAACTCGTGTAAAAGTATGCTCTAGGTACCTTAAAATCAACAAGCTCAATAATAAAACTCTGATGTGCAGTTATGACCAAAATATAGATGGTTTCATGTCTGGTTTCATGTCTCTATAAATCACATCCTTATTTCTGGTTTTCTAATGTGGTTTGTAGATGAATATGATAGTTCTTCCATTTTCCGCCTGGCATAGGTAACAGAATCCGCAGAAATCTTACTGCTTAATGAAATGGCCTGGCTTACTTCAGGTCCAGTGTTCCGAGGTGATGTTACAGAGCCTTTACTGGAATGAGTCATCATAACACTGACTGGCAGTTGAGCAACTTCTAGATAGATTTGGCGATATTGTTCGTCTTGGCCATCCATTGTCACTAGCTGCTGCAGAAACGTGCCTTCCAAGTCTTGGTGACACAGATGCTCCCCTGAGTTGGAAGTAGCACGGTGTGGCAATGTTGTTCGCAGATTGGGAGGTGGGTAGAGAAGCCAGGCATAGCTGGAGGATGAACTTTGCTTTTCCTTGATGGAGAATTGCCACGGCTTGTCACAACCGGCGCTATTTTACCATTTGAATTTGTCGATGCTGCTAACACTCTTCTTGTTGTTGGCGTGGGTGTTGACGATCTTGGTGTCGATGGACGTACAGAAGGCAGTGATGCCATAGGTCGTCCACTTGGAGTAGAGGGCCTAGAAGAACCCGTACTTATTGGAGGTGCACTTGATGCTTTTGTTCTTGGAACATTAGCAGTAGAAGTTGTTCTAGGTGGTGTATTGGAACGTCTTGGACTTGAGCTACCTCTGGAAGTTCTATTTGAACTCGAGCTACCTTTGGAAGTTTTAGAAGTCACCTGGGCTTGACTCAGGGTTGTTGTATGTGTTAGCTGCATGATCACCAATGGTATGCATTCATTAGCAAACGAAGGACAATAATTAAACTCCAACATGGATTTTAGAGAAAAGAGACGACACTTTGCAATAAAGCTTGGTTTAACCCCCAAAAGAGGAGGGAATAAATTAAAATTGTATATTGATCAATACCAGTCTGATGATAGCTAAAGAAATTTTCCATTGTTTATTTAGTCAATTTCCACATTCCTTATAACACAAATTCTTACTGGGAGTTCGTACATACTTAGGTTTTTTTGGTGGATAATCTATATCGAATAGAAACATCTTGATTTGCTAGACTGCATGTTGGTGCTTCTTGATCCAGTGACGGGAACAATGGTGTACCAGGTGGTGTTAACAGCCTGCAAAACTGTACTTTTAGACAAAGAATAGACATGTAATATAGAGTGAGGCAATAGACTGAGTTTATTTGAAAAGATTTGGAAGAAAAAGAAAGATTTGTCAAAGTCCATGAGAGTTGAGTACAGACAACATTTTGGAACTTGCCAGGAGGACACGAGTCCCCGAGTCATTAAATTTATATCCAAAAGAAACTCTATTGCAAGAAAACTGAATTAAAGCCTGTGAACTTGGTGGGAGGTGTCCCATTTGCCATTCTAGCGGATCCAAAATAAGCCCTAATGTCAGCATCAGTAAGCCTCCCTCTTTTGAAAGGACTGTAAACTTTTATTGCTCGTCGGTTTTATTTTCTTGAACATCGCTAATGTTACTCCCATTCGGAATTGGAGACTTTAATG
Source organism: Isoetes taiwanensis (assembly GCA_021234155.1). Taxonomy (NCBI): domain Eukaryota; kingdom Viridiplantae; phylum Streptophyta; class Lycopodiopsida; order Isoetales; family Isoetaceae; genus Isoetes; species Isoetes taiwanensis. The sequence continues at coordinate 1,865,065 of JAJEKV010000010.1, read as the reverse complement.
ACTTCTCGGTTACAATGTCACATGTGAAGGCTCATCCTTAGCTGAGAAAAATGGCGTTATCTCTGCTTTGCATTGGCCCATTTCGGGTCATGGTTGAAGTTACTCGGACAAGTAGAGCTACACATTTAGGTCATAGTTGTTGGATCTCTAAAAGCGATATCTTCCTCTTATAATGTAGAAGTAGTGCTAGGGAAACATGATTTCCTTTCAGGAGAAAGAGAACCAGATTAGCCAGGTCTTACAATGAAGCGAAATATCCAAATTTTCTACCTGTAAAGTGTTCATTTTGTGGATGTTCAAGACCTTCAATATCTATATGATCCCCTTTGACGCGTAAAAGCATGCTTTGTGAATCCCTAAACTATGCTATGGCTCTTGGATTCTCTTTCTACCTAAGTTTTCATGCATGCTGCAGTAAAGTAACCTCATCTATCAATGTCTTTCATATCATGTACAAACACGGCATTTGTTCAAGGAATAAAGGATGTGAAAATTTGACTGGGAAGCAAGAAGAAAGCAGCAAACATTCATAAATGTGGAACCTCCTTATCATTTAGCAAGTGCAGGTTCACAACTTATTCTGGGGAGCTCCGACAAGCATGAGATTACCCGTGTATTACTCATGTGTCTGCGACATGAAACTGCTCCAAATCATGAGATATAAGCTGACTGACCTGTTAGTGAGTTAAAGCTGCTCCAAATCATTAGTATAAACTGATTGACGTACCACTGAGTCAGTTTCAGATTAGGTGCCGCTAAGTCATGTTGAAATGGAAGAATATTATCGATTGAAAAAGCTGAAGTTGAGCTGTTTAGATGTCTTTGAAAACCAGCACCCTGGTTGGCTCCTGATCTTTCTAGGCAATGGAGATTTCAAAATCTTTCCAATTTTGACACTCGTCGACAAGCAAATCCACTCCTCAAAATTGAAACCCATATTGAGCTGCAGGTTTCATCAGTAAGAGGAGCTTTGTCAAAATAACCTTTTTTCCACAGGCTGCCCTTGAAACAAGAATAAATTAGTTCTGCATTCCCTTCTCCGGAGATGTTGAAGATCAATAATTTCTACTTACACTTCCCTTTCTTTACAAAATGCATCTAAACTTGTGGGTTGAACTGAAAACCTTGGGGGACAAAGAGATCAAATCACGTCGCTAGCATATAACGGATGCACTCTTGGGACCCCTCCACCTGAATAGGTCTAAATGTGAAGACCAATGGTTGTATTAGCTCATTGGGAAGGCCTATACTTTGAGCCTTTGAACAAGCTTCTTCGTCAAATGTATGAAAAGCTTTCTGAAAGTGATTAAAAAGGCAATATAACATTCCACAAAATCGGCTGGAAATGAATGCTTGCTTCAAGCCTGGAAACTAAGCAGAACAATCCACCTTGTACAAAATTTGTTACAGATCATAAGATTCCACGTCCGCCCACAACCTCTACCAAAGAAAAAGAAACATGCAAACATGTTGTTTTTGCAGAGCCGCAAAAAGGTAGATTCGGATTGTGAGCTTCACATTTATCTGCCTTAGCCAGTCTGTGATCTTAACAGCGCTGAGATGCCATCGTCGAACCCTAAATCGAGGCTGCAAATTTAACCCTAATCTTCATTCTGCGAAGCCCTAAAGAAAAGAACAGAAGTTGAACTTCGATTCCGTCTTTAACCTAGAGCTAGGCAACAAAAGCCGAGCTTTGTTTTCCCAGACAAACTCCAGAAGTGGTTACTAGCTGGGCTTGATGTTTGCCATAGCCGACAAACGCCACAACATTTTCTACTAAGTATCTCGACCCTGTGCCTTCTTTCAAGCTGCAAGAGCTTGTCTCTGACAACTCGCTTGAGATCTTTGGTCCCAGCACCATCGACATCGAGAGAAAAAGTCTCCATTCCGGCAGGATGGTTCAAAAATTAGAATACCTTGAAACAACAAGAGAGAGTGCCTTTGCGGCATTTGAAAACTTGAGTCTGGAACGAGGGCAAGCATTCTCCCCAACGCAGGCATAACTTCCCGGCGCCCATGAACACCTGGAATTTCCAGAAATTTTCTTGATCGTAGATGAAACCCAACGATGGAAATAGCTTCCACTTGCACAAAAATCCCACTTGGCGGCAACGTGGACACTCTAAAATTGCTTGAAAGTGTCAACTTGTGTTTGTGCAAACGTGCTAAAAAGCTAGGAATCAAATGTCATAGAAATTGTAGAGGTGTAAATTAATAAGTGCGAAATCACACTTACCCCCAAGCCCAAACAAATAAAAAATTGGAAAGGCACCCATTGGGCATTGTTTAACACAACCCTATCACACTAGAGCTCGTCCAACCTAAAAAAGAAATTTGAATTATATAGCCAAGCTTTGAATTTAATGGGCAAGTGTCCACGTGGTAAAAGTAATGTATGCCAAAAGTTTTGAATTTAATGGGTAAGTGTCCATGTGGCAAAAATAATGCATGTCAAAATTTAGACAGGTGATGTTGCCCATCCAAAACTTTAATGCATGTTTAAAGCCATGTTATACTTTAGTCAGCATGGTGTGATAGTCGATGCTTCTTTTATCTACATGGTAAGTTATTATTAGGGCCTTTTTCCACAGCAGTCGCAAAATACGACTGCCATCTATCATATATGACACCATTTGTGACTCCATGGCTAAAAATAAGACACACAAATTGAATCTTGCTTTTCCACTGCATGGTAGTCATAAAATATAACACCACTAAAATACTAATGACACGTCTTATTTTTAGTTATATTTCAAATAAGACTAGGTGTCTTATTTTATGGCGGGTGATTCAACCTATCGAAAGATAGAAGTGTAACATCAAAGAAATAAGATTTTGTGCACCTTTAGTTGCATACAGAATTTTTGAAAAGCTCATAATGTGCAAACAATTTGCAATCCGCTTTGAGAAGAACGCCGCTGCAAAAAGTGCCAAAGTTCTAAAATATTGAACCAAACAACATGCAAAACATGCATATGCAAATGTACCAAACACCAAACAAATAGAACAGGGGCAGAGAATAAATAGAAATGCACCAATCGTAATTTGGAAAGATGTGCACCTTAATACCGTATGTAACCATTGCAAGGAGAAGCATATATCAAGCTTACAAAATATATGGCTATTGCAGATCTGGCTTCTCTAAAGCTCTGTTCATAGAATGCATTTGCAGGTACGGCTTCTCTAAATTTGCCAGATGTGGTAGGAGCTTTTAGAGAATGCAGCTATGGCGAACACGAATCAGATTGGATGCAACAAATTGAATGTAGCATTTACCATAAAAGGCCAAAGGCCAGATATCAAAAAAGATCAGACCGTATAAACTTACAGTGCAGCAGGAGATAAGGAGGCAGGGGATTCACTTTGCAAGAAGTGCTTGGGCTGACGGATTTGGGGCAGTTGGATACTGTTCGGGATCTTCAAAACTCAAAATACCCTTAAAAGATTTAGAGAACTTAGAAACTCAATCGAAACTCAACCTTGGCAAACAAAACTCAACCTATTCCGTCTTGTCTAGATACAGAGCTCCACTCTTCAGCCCACGTTTGCCCCCTGCAGATAGATTTGCATGTTTTGATAAGAAAAAAAATAATTTTAACGACAACAAATAAAATATAAGGAGAATCTACCTGCACCCAGCGGTTCAAGGCTCCAAGGCACACCTCTGATGCTATCCCTCAGCTGATTCACAGACTGCACCCTGCACCATCTGCAAGCTCCAGGCAGACACTTTGCACCCTGCACCGTCTCCTTTGCATTCTAGGTCTTTTTGCCATTTCATGCTCTCCTGCACTCAATGGTAAGCAAATCAGGCAGAAGATGGCATACCTTGCAACTGTGATTCGGTTCTGTATCTTCAACCAGAAATACCACTTGCGGCCGAGATTTCCTCCTGGGATTTGCCCCAATCTTTCACAATCTTACACCTCATGCGATTTGCCCCAAAACTTCCTGTCACTACAAAACCTTGCAGGTCAGATGCCGTTGCAAACCATGAACCCAAATATAATAGAGAGATATAAGATTGAAACAACTTCGTAGCAGAGAAGTCCCCAAATCTTATATAACCGTTGTTGCTCCACATCTAGAAGCGGCAAAACAGGGAAATGCAAAGGGCTGATGTGTTCAGAGATAGAAGCCTTACAGAAAAATAGAGAAATACGAAATGCAAAGGACTGAGCAAAGGTGCTTCAAGTTTGAAAACTTGAACCAATCTGCTGAAGCTGCTAGGTATGGCAGCGCTTGCATTTGAAGTATATCCACAGATAAATAAGCTATCGGGCCTTCCGCTACGAATCTCTGTCGGAGCTCCGAGCTAGCTAAGGAATGAAGGAGCCGGATAATCGCGCTGGGCAAAAAAAAAAAACGTCTGCACTACACAAACGGGCCAAATGAAAATTTTGCCCCAAAACCCAAAAAGCGGCGTTACATGGCCGGAAAAAGCGTTACATCCGGCGGCCGGAAAGGGGACACCGGCATCAGCAAAAACCCCAAGAAACTTTTTAAGTAAGTAGATAACGTGGAAGAGGAAAGCAACAATTGTCCGCTTACGATATTTAAGGTTCAAAGGTTGCTATTCTTATGCACCCTTGGAAAACCAATGTCATTTGTGGCGAATCTGCATTTTCTTACTGCTAGATATGTCTATTTATATTTCAATATACCAAGTCCAGCATGTTATTTATGTTTAACAACCATATATTAATTAAAAAAAAAATAGTAGGCTTTGAATAGGGCATGCAACATTTTTAATATCAAGACCCTATTATTTTTACATGCATTTGGATTAGCACTGGCCTCATGAGCTAAACAAAGAATCAGTAAGATGTGTATCCCACATTGAAAACGACACTTGCTAGCCATGGAGTATGTATTGCAACGTTATATTCCCACACAACATTGATCGTACCTTGATGGTCATTGAAGAAAGATGGGAAGCTACATGCATATGTGTATTTACAACTGATAAATAACAGTGAGCCAGTTTAACAATAGTACTTGCTTGTTATATTAGAATGCTATACTATTATTTATTTGTAGGACCCCCCATTCCATTAATTTTTCAATGATCTATAGATGTTATACTTGTTATGCTTATTCGCACTCGTCGCGCTCAACATTCCATGCAGTCATCGGATTTGTCCATCCTATGGCTCCCGTTTGTCTAGCATGCGACCAGTGCGAACCTCTAACCAACACTCTCTAATACCTGTACGTGCTTCATAAGGGAGATATTTTCCTACTATTGTTTTATGATCCTGCTCTTTTTATACATCACTGGCATAGGATCATGGTCTATCCCACCATATTCATTTCTCCCTGGACCCCCCTCCCCTTCTCCCCAATCATTTTTATGCTTATTCGCACTCGTCGCGCCCAACACCCCATGTAGTCGTCGGATTTGCCCATTCTATGGCTCCCGTATGTCCAGCACGCGACCAATGCGAATACGCTTTGAAATGATTGGTTGTACTTTATTTGTAATCAAATACCCTCTGATTTGCAATAGTTACCAATCCTGTCGATACAGGGACTCAAACCTCCATAAAAGAGGAACACAATATTTTTGAGGAGTTCTCTAACCAACACACTCTAATACCTCTACGTGCTTCATGGAAGATATTTTCCTACCTTTTTTTTTATGATCCTGCTCCTTTTATATATCAGTGGCATAGGACCATGGTCTATCCCACTATATTCATTCCCCCCGGGGCCCTCCCCAATCATTTTTATGCTTATCTCTATGTACGGCTTAGATCGAGGAATAAAGGGCATATATGCTTATCCAACAGCTCTCGATGCCCGGAGTCACCCCCCGTGTGAATATGCACCCAAACCAAAGGGGGTTTCAGGGGGATTTAATTAAAGTTGTAAGAAGTAATGGTTTGTGTTGTGGAAAAAAAAAAATTGGCCCCTTCGGGGCCTTAAAAAGGTATTGTACATATCGTAAAGAGAAATATGTAGTGTGAAAAAAGAGAAAAAAAAAAGTGTGTAGAATAATAACACTCCCATGAACATAATAAGGTAGACAAATGACAGGTGTTTACATGACGGACACCAAAACATTGCATAGAATTGAGCACTAACATATACTAACTAAGTACACTAGCCGTCATGCCGTAATAAAAGAAATTTATAATAAGCAAATAAAGGTTATACTTTATCCTCAACAATTGTTTTGGGGATGTGTGGCTATGTTGCACACTGATTTTTTTTTTTGTTGATGAACACTGATTTTGTGCATGTATATGTAGCATTATAACAGGGGGGGAGCTTTTTGCTCGTGTCCTTGACCGTCTTTCTTTTAATGATCATACTGCTCAATAGGTTCTATTGTCTAACATGCCCAGGGATGAATTTGAAAATGGCCAAAATGACAGGGAGGTGGGTCGACTAGACTCACAAAGAAATGAATTGACCAGCAAAGGCACTGACAGATGGAGATAAAGCTCCTGCTTTTGAAGGTGTGCAGCCTTTGGCCTCATGTCAACAATTAGCCATACTGCTGCCATTGAAGTTCTGTCACGTATTACGTTACATTCATGTGATACTATATTCGGTGACTCTGATACAACGCTTCTTATGCATATTGTTGGCTTGCTTCCTTGGTTGTCGTTGCAACCCAGGCTATGTCCAGCAATACATTTCTCATCTTATGTTGGGCTGGAAAGCAGGCCTCCACAGTCTACTCCACCCTAAATTTGACATTGCAGAATCTCCCCTTATAAGTTTATAAGTGGAAATGGGCAGTTTCATCAGGCCTACTCACAATATAGCAGCAACAATAATGCTCCTTCTCCTTCTTCTGCCCCCGTTTCTTCTTGTTCTACACCCCCTGCTGCAACAACTCCGGCACCCAAAGCTGCTTCTATGCCAAATGGTTCCAACCGCATTGTAAATCCTTTGCCAGCCCATGACAAAGAGCTAATTTCAATACCGGCCCCTGTTTCCGAAGTTTGGAAATGGTGGGAAGAGCTGGATTCAGCAGAGAAAGGTTTAGAAGATCCGCAAAGAGTAAAGTAAATATCTTTGGCGGGATCTTGGCCACAGAAATAGCGAGGATTCTTTTCATGTTTAACCATATGAGCAATGGGCAAAAAGGGGGCATAGAGGAGAAAAATTATGGTTCTTTGAAGAGTTAGCCCATCAGCTTCCATCTTTTGGCCCCAAATGCTTGGCCACAAATGGGTTCCATTCCCATTGTGAGGCCTGATAGAACTGAATAGCCTGTTATATTTCCAAATCCTATTGCCAGATATCCTCCTGCTAGCTCTAGCTCCCCCAGCCTTCCCAAGAATAGCATTGATATTATTGATCTTGCACATACTAGTAAGCCCATCAGAACCATTGGCCCTGCTATCCCTCCGATCTGTGTAACTCTTCTTTAATCTGCATAAATTACAGTCCCAATCAGTTCCTTGAGCTGGATTAAAGGAAAATAATCGAAACCAACTGCAAAATGATAGATAAGTATTCCGCATTTTCGTCTTGAAGAAATAATTAGCTTAAGCAGATCAAAATGCTCAGAGTGTAAATCAGCATGCATATTCATCCAATGATTCAGCACAAAATGCAATGGAGATGCTCATGCAAATCAATCTGCACCATCGAAACACAATGCAAATGGGTTTGCAACTAAGTCCGATCCAGCAGAAACCAACTGTAATCTGCCAAAATCTCATGCAAATCCGCCTGCATGTCGATGCTGAAGCTTGATCAAACAGAAACACGAAGTAAGCAGAAGCAAGTGCTCTAATGCGTGTGAACATGCTGAAAACTGACAGCAAAAACGACCCAATTCAAGAACACAAAGAAAGAAAGTTAATGCAATGCGTGATCTATAAGCCTCAAGCAGATCAACACAAAGATGTGCCTAACCTTGGTGCAGGCAGAGAACCCACCTCAGAAACTTAATGGCAGGCTGGAACGGGAAAAAGAATGCGAGGCAAGGAAAGAAGGCTTCAAGCAATTGAGGCGTAGAATCCCAGCACAGAAGAAATAGTTCCGCCGTCAGCTTGGCCCCTGTCTCCCCATCTCCCTCTCTTCTTCACTTTCCATGGATCTCGCAGCAAGTTCAGAAAGGGGATTTGAAGCTCGTACCCTACAAACTAAGACCTCGATTATGGCCCTAATCCACACCCACCACAAAATAAGCCTCCACCACAGGATTTGCCCTTTTCTAAAATCTATGGCTAACAAAAGGGTGCACTCTAGAAATACTATTTAGTACACCTGGATTACGACCACTAAATCATATTAAAACCTTAGAGAAAACAGTACAAAAACAGAAAAAAGAACCCCCTGTTATAATGCTACATATTCGCACTCATCGTGCCCAACAACCCATGCAGTCATCGGATTTACCCATCTTACGGCTCCCGTATGTCCAGCACGCGACTAGTGCGAACCTCTAACCAACACTCTCTAATACCTTTACGTGCTTCAGAAGGGAGATATTTTCCTACCCTTTTTTTATGATCCTGCTCCTTTTATACATCAATGGCATAGGACCATGGTCTATCTCACCGTATTCATTCCCCCAGGAAGTCCCCCAAAAAAAAAAAAAAAAATCATTTTTATGCTTATTCATCAACTGCGTTTTGCTCTTTCTTCTTCGGGGCCGAATTAACAGTGCCTTCACTCCTTCTTACTTGTCTATCTTTATTGCCACTCTCACATTCCATTGCTTCTATGTTCAAAAATATTGTATTTAACAATGTAATGTATGTTCCCAAAGCCCCGAAGGGGCCAAAAAAATTTTAAATTAACATGAAACATTACATCCAACACTTTCAATTTAAAATCCCCTTGAAACCCCCTTTGATTTGGATGCATATTCACATGGGAGGGTGACCTAGGATAGCAGGAGCCCTTTTTCTAGTCCTTCAAACCATATAATCTATTGTTTAAATTTGGTTTTCCCGACTATCCAAAAACTTTTTAGATTTTTTTTTCAGGCTGGTTTAGTAAGGTTTTAAAGCTTTTACATGCCGAAAAAAATTTCCGAGAATCTAAAAATCGGGTGTGTTATTTTTTGCTATGTAAAAATTGGCATTTTGGGTTAATAGGCCTCCATAGGGTTTGACGGACTCCTTCCCATGTAAGCCACGGAGAGGCGAAGTTTTATCAGTGGTATCTATCCGGATATTGCCTTTGCTATATGAGTTTCATATCTAGGAGCCGATTTCGAGATGGGCTCTTCAAGATGCCCTGTTTTTGCTTGGCCCATGTTTTGTGGTATTACAGTAGAAATGGAGGAAGAATCCGTGATCGCTGGAATCGTTGGAGGTGAGCAGATAGAGCTTCTATTTCCTGTAAAGGATTAGCCTTCTTTCTCTAATTTTGATTGTGTTGTATGCTGGGCATGCCAAGACTTTTGTACCTTCATGATCTTAGACGCCATTTTAATTTTTGGCAGGGGATGCATGTAATCTGATTGTTTTTGCCATGTTTAATGCAGAACTGATTGGCATCGATTTCGGTATAGCAAGCTATAATTGCAAGTTCAACGTCCATATTTTCAAGACAAACATGCAGTGCTATTTAAGAGGTATAAGCATTTCTCCTGGCTGCCAGAGTACACTGAGATTCTCTAAAAAGCTTATTCTGCATCTGTGACATCTTGGAATCTTTTGAAAAAACAAAAGTAAGGCATCCAAGGCTCTGTTCAACGTCCAATATAACTCAATTTTTTGGGTTCTTTCTTTTGGTTGCCTAGATGGCACAATATGGAAGTCCGTGATTGCTAAAAATCGTGGTAAGAGGCTTTCTTTGCCAAAATAGGCACTCCTGTGGTGCAGAAAATATTTCTTGCAAGTATAGGTATGAACTCAGGCAATTTCAGGAGTCCATTTGCAATTTCTATAAGAGCTGCTTGGGCAAGCCTGCCAAGGTAAATTTACTGCTCTTTTCCATTTTATCATTTCCAGTTATTTACCAATCAGGGGGCTTCATGGGTACATATTTGCATCATTAAGTTGCTTGGGATTTTCCAACCTGATTTTTGCCTCAACATTTTTGTCTGATCCAACTCTTTTTCGCATTCTAATAACGCCTTACGCTCTTTTACGTTCTCTGTTGCCTTCATTGGTTGATCAAGATCTTAAATAGTCACATAGATGGAACTTTTGTAAAGAAGGTTACATCTTGGTTTATGGTAGGATTAGAGGTTTAAGGGACCAATTTTGCAAGGATGTTGCCTGACATTACATTTGAAAAAGGACATGTGTTCACCTGAATATAAGGAAGCACTTACAGTCTTAAGATTGCATTCTTGGTGGCGTTATAGCATAATATGTGAGCATTATGGACTGAAAAGCAAGTAACAAGATGACATGTGTATCCTTTTGATCTTACTAGGTTGAATGCTTAGCAAGCAAAGAGATATCAGAAAATGATGGTTCTTGGTAGATTCATATCCACTGAGTAATGTGGTCCTATTATGTTCTATAGTAGATAATATTACATAAAAAATTTATCACTCCTTCAGCAGACATAGAAAATTTACCACTCCTTCAGTAGACATAGAAAATTTATCACTGCAGCAGAAAATATAAACATTGATAGAGACATTTGATCCATATACACGAATAGTCTACCAGAAATACTGGAAGGATGAGCATGCTCTGTGCTAATTACGATAATGGACAGTTTGCAAGAAGCCAATTATTCAGATCATGATTTTACACACCTTTCTTAGCATTACTGCAATCCTTCAATTATAGCATTGTGTACATGCATCAAAGTTTGTTACAGGAATATAATAGCTGTCAATGTATAGGCATGAGAATGATGAGATCGCTAGCTAAGCTAATATGGACATGGACAACATTTTTCAGCTAGAAGGCTCCTCATCATACTGAGCATAGCTGCTTAATTCTGATGTACATCTATTATTTACAAACCATTGCATTTAACACATTTAAATTAAAATCCCCCTTAAACCCCCTTTGGTTTGGGTGCATATTCACACGGGGGGTTACTCCGGGCAACGAGAGCTATCGGATGGGCATATTTGCTCTTTATTCCTTGATCTGGACCGTACATAGTGATCCTCGTTTGTGGGGTATGCATATACAAGTTTTTGTATACTGTATATTGAGATTTGCAAAATACTATAAGGTTTGAGAGAATGTACTTAATGGTGTTAATTTTATACATGTATTGTATATATAGTTTTGAGGCTCTCGCTGCCCTCGAAACCCAGGTGTGAATATGCACCCAAACCAAAGGGGGTTTAAGGGGGATTTTAATTTAAATGTGTTAAATGCAATGGTTTGTGTTAATAATGCTAATGGTAGTTGTGTGTTTATTGTTATATTAAAAAAATTTTTTGGGCCCTTCGGCCCTAACTAAAGCAAACATAGGAAAACTTTATGGGCCTAAATATTAATTACTAAAAAGCATAATAACATCAAGACAAACAAATTATTTCCATTGCAAACAACTATGAGTACATTTTATAATCTCAATTCCCTGCATCACAATGGATCACCTTAACATCACGATGAATATGTCCATGTCGATGAAGGTAGTCCAAAGCTTTTAAAGATTCTTTTAAAAATGTGGCAATAATAGTCTCCTCGAAATGATCTAGGTATACTGCCTTCATTATGTGCGCGGACATAAGCCTCCAAATATATATGGCATAACCACCCAAAGGTTCTGATCTACAACAAATGAACAATACGACTTTACAACATTGGGATGATTAATGAGGCTCATTGTTTGAGCCTCCCTTCGGATGTCATCCTGCAAATCAAGAAATGACTTACATAATTATTGGCCATCAATGCATCATCCATAAAAACTATATGCTGCACAGATTTTAGTGCCTACTTTATAAATTAAGAAGAAAAAATCTTCCAACACCTATAAGTTACCATGTATTTTAAAACAAATGTTCTTACAAACCAAATGCAACGAACTTGTCATACATGGGCGGAGCAACTATGACAATGGTTAGAAGATTATGAATGTGTAAGGAGATACTTTTGGCTGTGCATTTTCATTCCTTAACTATAAGGTCGTAAAACATCCAAAGCAAACATTTTACATGTTTGATACCAAGAAGTGTGCTTAGAAGATAAGCCCCATCCATCAGGAAATTACAAACTGCAAAATTTAGCATCTTAGTTATTTATTATTATTAGAGGAAGTAAGTTACCAGATTGCTCTTGCATCTCTCTAGATCGAGACTTTTAACTGCAACCACTTCATTGAATGGAATGCATAGTGCTCTGATACACCCAATCGCATTTGAAGCCTTGTCCTATTTCCTCTAGAATTTTACACTCAAGATGATCCCAATGGATGTTGTCTTGCCGCCACAGTCAATTATAAAAGGCGATATCTAAAATATACCTCGTATAACATGCTCCACCTTTGAATGATCTCGCTTTAGCAGGATCAGTAACCCTTTCTAAGTTTCAGACACGGATGTGGAACGTTTTCATAAAAATTATCTAGAATAGGGCATCGCTCACATCCACAATAACTGGGCTGATATACACGGTCTTTAGACTTAGCGGATGTAGTTTGATCAACAAATGCATCATCGAGAGGCTCGGATTTTAGCATCTACGTAAAACAGAGTCACATTGGAAAAGGACTTCAATTTCCTCTCGTATCATCTCATGCGGCATCATGTTGATCACTTAGATGTAGGTCTTCCAAGCCGCCTTCACTAGTAATCGGCATTTTTTAAGTAATGTAAAGAGATAAAGCAAGAAAAATACGGTGAAAGGCCCCGGTTTCGCCATCACCATTTCGAAAATAGCTGTACAAAGGAAGACATGAACCCGGAAGCTAGATAGGAAAAAGATATACAGGAGCCGTTGTTTCATCCCCGGCAAAGCAAAGAAGAATGATTAAATACGTGGAAATTGCGGACAAAGAAAACATTAGCCAAGCAAAGATCCCGTGTTTGTTATACATGTCAACGAGAGCATTGCGAACAAAATATCGCGATCCAACAAAGAATGTCTTTGGAACTCCCAAAATAGCGTACAAGAGGGGGAGACAAGAAGTTGGAATCGGGGGCAAAAAAAATAAAACCGTTTAATCTATAAAACATGCATTCTTGCACAAGCATACTTACAGAGGCCAAGGAGCAAATGGTAAATTTGCGAAGTCTTGCATAGGCAATTCCCATAAGCAAAAAAGAGAAATATGTAATCGCATTCCTGGGATGAATTGTCCGTGTTTGGACTGATTTTTGAACCGGACGGAATGGGTCATCGAGGAAAAACGTCTCCTTGCTAGCCTATCTGGCCGCCGATTTGTAAGAATCGCCATAAGCATAATAAGAAAGTTCAATAGATCATGGAAGCGACCACCCGAAGCCCTTTTAGAATTCTCAAGGCTGTCTTAAACACCCCGAAATCCACGCAAGTTCGACCACATGTGGTGCTCTGCAAAAACAATGGGAGACATTAACTTCTCGGATCTGTTATAAGGATTTGCCCGATGAAAACTCAAGGCCATCAAGAGAGGATGAAATTCGAAACTTGTTAGTGTTGCGTAAGAAAACGAGTCAGCGGCAGAGAGGTCTTTCCAGTAGAACCCTAATTCCAGAAGAACCCTAAAGTAACACCTCTCGAGCCTTGCATGCCATATTCCATTTTTTCTTTTTTCAATATATTACATTTTTTTTTTCAAGGGGTTAGACCATTGTCTAAGTGCCATAAAAAACAATGAAAGCGTATGCGCACTCTAGATATACGCATTAGTACGTCAATGGAAATACACCACAAAATCATAGCAAAACCTTAGTAAAAAACGTACAAAAATACAACAGTAACCCCCTGTTATAATGCTACATATTTGCTCTGAGAATAAGAAACGATGGTTATAAACAAACCGAATCTTCAATCAAAGTTTAGTGCTGGACAAAGTTTATATTATTTGTTGATCATAGTATCTTCGCAATACTCTGCCTAGAATCATCTGCATTGTGGTGTTTTTGCATCGAAGACCACCATGCCAAAGTGGTTGTTAAAACATCTGGGATTTTCTACTTCACAACTTCAGTTACTATTTTGGTCAAAGTTCAACATGGGTTTTCCAGCATACAGCTTTATCCAATGAGGTCAAATAGATATGAAGGATCTCTTACAGAGATATACCATAGGACGAAACATTTCCATCATTTTTCCTGGCACATATATGCATATACTAATCTTTAAAGCCGAGTTCGCATATGCATCTGGGATTTTTTACTTCACAGCTTTAGTTGGTGGAAGTTCATTTTGGTCTATATTGGACAAGTGCTCTCATCTTCAGCATGTGTGAAACCAGGTGGGATTGTTAAGCTCACATCTTTTTATATATCGTTTTGTTGGCGTGGAACCTTCACATCAAATTCATATCATAAGTACTTGGAAGGTTCATAGAGGTAAAATACTCATTTTCAATATGTCTTGCATCCTCTTTCATATAATTGTTGTTCCAACTATGTTGCTTTTGCAGAGAAACTAAGATGCCCTAGAAGTCTTGACATCCATTAGAGTTCTTTAAGTTTACTAGATCTCAGGTATATGGTCTTTCTTTCCACATATACTGGTTCATATTTCCCTTGCTTTGTCTCTTATACAATATCTCTAGATTGAGGAAATTGTCATTTCTTTATAGCCCAATGATATGTTTTACGGTCTCTTATAGATACTTTGTATCATGTGGTATGTATCTTCTCGATTTGTTCTACGGTACTTCCATTTCTACACCTCATATTTCTATCTCTTTCATGGTCTCTTATAACATACTTCGCATCAGGTGGTATTGATAATCTGCTTAATTTTAGTCCCTATGATGGCCTCAGCATAGTCTATATATGGCCCTAGCATATGTAGAGCATATCTTATCCTATGAATGGAATCCTATCTAAATGCTGATGTTGAGGCATTGCTGGGGTGCAAGGCTCTCCATATAGTATACCAGTGGTATTACTGAATATGTTGCAAGAATTGTAAAGCCATTTGCATAAATCAATAGCAGAGTTTCATTTTGTATCCTGTAAGAGCAGGATCTGCATATTTTATATCCTGTAAGAGCAGGATCTACAGGTCTGAGTAGAAGGGGTATGATAGAGGCACAACTCCATTTGTATTTGGGCCATGCTTGGATATTGAGTTAGAGGTTGGTTTGTTGATTGCCATAACCCGGTATCTAACTTCCCCATACTGATGAGAGAGTGGGCTGCAATACTCCAATTTTATAGGGAGATAGGATATCATGTATGTTATTGTACTCAATCATGTCTCGCATAGGTATTTGTGCCTTCAATGTGGTTTTTGTGCTATTTTTTTGGAAGAAGCCTGTAATTACATGACCAATAGGTCAACTCCGTGGACGTTAAAAAAACTATTCTATTCTATTCTACACTATGGTTTATTGCAGGTTTTCAGGAGCATGTCATTAGAAAAGGATCAGGTTCATGCTTGAATTGAATGGACAGCATGATTATCGTGCTTTGGGCAATATCAATCATTTCTACTATTGTGGTGTGCCAACATTTATCAATCATTTCTACTACTGTGGCGTGCCAACATTTGTCATAAACTAAGTGTTTTAGTGTGCTCTGTCTGTAATGCACTATGGCAGGTTTCCAGGAGCAAGGACCAATTTCATGTTTGAAGAATAGGTGAGCTGGATAGTACGATCATTATACTTTAGCAATTCCAATCAAATTTTATTGCTGTGATGTCATAGAAATGAATTATGGAAATCACTATTGCTAAGCCCATCACTTATTCCATTCTATGTAGAACCCATGATACAAAACCAACAAGCCCATAGAAGCATAACTAAAATGTTTCTATAAAAACCACAACATAAAAACGCCATCCAATGCCTACATGGCATCTCTAACATAGGACATCTACAAAGTCACCTTGAAAGCCCACCACGAACATAAATGAAGCCTACATAACATGTCATAGCTGAAGCTTTTGTTCACATTTTCTCAAAAATCTTTGCCTAACGACAATTTGACTCATATACACATTCCCCCTAATATATCTTTGGGCTTACCACAATTTGCCTAATATATGTAGCTTTATTATGTGCCAAGTACTTTATTCAACATGAATGAATTTCTACATTGGGCAATCATGAATTCACCTAAAACACATTAAATTGTGGGCAACTAATTATTCAAATGCAACAAGAGGCAACATAATTTATAAAGCAACTAAGTTCAATTCTTACAGTAGAACCATATTTATGCCCGGCAACGCCGGGCACCCGTTACTAGTAGTATATATAAAATCAACAATATTCAATACATTGCTTCAAACCTTATAATATTTTGCAAACCTTGTTATAGTATACCAAAATTTGTACAAGCATATCCCATAAACAAGGGTCGTTATCTATGGTCTAGATCCAGGAATAACTTGCAAATATGCCCATCCAACAGCTCTCGATGCCCGGAGTCACATCCCGTATGAATATTCACCCAAACAAAAGGGGGTTTTAGGGAAATTTAAAATTGAAAGTGTTGGATGTAATGGTTCATGTTAACTTAAATTTTTTTGGCCCCTTTGGGGCCTTGGGAACATAAAATACACTGTTAAATACAATATTTTAGAATATAGAAACAATGGAATGTGAGAGTGGCAGTACAGAAAGACAGAGTGAAGGCACTGTCAATTTGGTCCCAAAGAGCAAAACACATATACTTGTGAATATACTTGTAAAGCATTAAAATGATGCTCAGCATATAAATTTAGTATATTATTGAACTATTTATGTACCTTCTGAACCATGAATAAACCTTATTAGTCAGCTAATCAACAAAGTAAGATAAGATAAGGTTTATTCACTATCTCGTAAGGACCCTGCAGTCTAGGAGAAAAAACTATTAGGAGCTAAAAAAATGAGTGATATCATAACCAAATATTTATCAGAGTATCGCATACCTGGGTTAAATTTTGCACGTTGATGATACTAGTCATAATAAAAGTAATTGCAGAACATTATAGACATCAAGTATTTTCTCTTTCTAGACGTGATGCTTTGTCTACCTACCTCATAGACATGATGAACTAAGAGGAAATGATATTCCTCAACTTCCCATGATCCATAAAATTTGCATGCTCTATGTGCTCTTTGTATACCTTTCCAATACCTAAAGTAAGGAAGCATAACGAGTTGAGTTACCCTTAACATTTCTTGAAGGGTGTAAATTTGATAATGGTACTCCAAATGCATTGTCCTGACATGTGCTTGAAGTGCTATGAGTGCTTATTCCTCGATCACATTTGATGTAACAAATTTTGAGGTAGTTATTCTAGAAATAGTAATTCTCTTTCGAGGAGGAAGGGATAAATGACATGGATTGATCCCCCTTAGATGATTCTACCAGATGGCGGGATTTCCTAGATGGTAGGAATTTGTATCAGTTGTTGCTATCATTCTTCAATTCCAGAATGAACTAGTTAATGGCTATCATTTCAATTGCAATTCTAACAAACTAGAATTGCAATTTCCTATCCATATCATTTTGATGGCAAATTCCTGAAAGCATTGAATCTACTAAACGAAGAATTTACTTTGAGCGAGAAGCCAAAAGAAAACGAGAATCCAGAAAGAGGATTCGAGAAATGAAAAAGGAGAACGTTGCACCTGCAATACAGAAGAAAAAAGAGCATTCCTTAAGTCAATGAAGACAACAGGAACTTTCAAAAGGATTAGAGGATTCCGTTTTTCACATTGTAAGGAATTGTACTGATGATGATTCAGAAGGAAGAATAGCACGCAATTTTATACAAGGATCAAGCATTTACCACATGTTACTATAGCAGATCCCAAGGAATTTCATGTTATGAAAGACATGATTTTCAATGCGAAAGAAACCCTGCAAGCACAAAAATTTCAAAGAAGTACTGATGTATTGCAAGCAAGGAAGACAACGCTCAAAATGGCAGCTTCAACAGCCAAAGGGATTAATCAGAGAGCATTTTCAAGGCTTCTTTCAATTCCAAAAAAAAATGTAGCCTAGGCATTTAGAAGACGAATATGTGTAGAGTTTAATGCTGGTCCATGGTCAATGATGCGCTTTGATGAGATAAGTCTTGTCAGAAGGTTTTGGGATGAAAATACACATGTTAGAAAGCATATAACTGAGAGTGGTGAGAAAATTGATCATCCAATACATTTGCTAGAAGTGACATAGGTATTCTTTGAACCATCAATTTATAATTAATTTGCTTATTTAGTTTTTTTTAGATGGTTATGAAATCTAAACCTCAATTCTTTGTGTTCAGTTGCAACTATACCTTGCTTTTCAAAAGGAACATCCTGACATGAAGATATCCCAGTAGACTTTTGAAAGACTGAAACCAAGCTATAGTAGGGGGTTTCAAGAAAAAAAAAACATGTTGTTGCCAATACCATCTGCATCTTGAATTTGCCAAGCAAGCCACATTAGGGTTTTTTTGAGATTAAAAAAGGGCCTTCAAAACATGCCAACTAAGCCAAATGAAGATAAATGAACTACCAATCAGAAATCAGAGCCTGGCGGGTCCAGTCAGCAAAACTGTTATAACTAACTCACTGGATCACATTTTGTAGCATAACTATTGATAGAAAAGTCCAAATGAGCTCTCATTTAGTGTATAGATAGATCTCGTTGAGATCTTTCCAAGCTTAGGTGCTTTGCACATATTTTAACCACTTATGATTGTCAAAACCCTAAAAAATATGGTTTTTACCATTTTTTACTATCTTACGGGGCTAAAAAATATGTAAACCACCCAAGATTGGAAAGACCTCAATGAGATCTATCTATTGCACCAAACAAGAGCTCATTTGGACTTTTCTATCAACACTTATGCTAGAAAATATGATCCAGTGCGTTAGTTATAACTGTTTTGTTGACTGGATTACCAGTTCTGTTTTCTGATCGGTAGTTCATATAGCTTAGTCAGCAGCTCTTAGAAGGCCCTTTTATGATCTCAAAAAATCCCTAATGCAAATAACATGAGGACTGATCCTAATAGTGTACACAAAGAATGCAAGTGGGTCCTCGCACGTTACGGTGTCTCATAATTAGTGTCCTTTTGTCCACCCAAATTAGCACTATTTTGTAGTATTATGGGAAGAGGGAAATTCAAAAAAATTAACGAGAATATCGGGGGGTGGTTGATTCCTCCTTTCTCGAGGAAGAGAGATCTCGTTTCTTTCTTTCCGTCCATTTTTTGTTCAGGTTTCTTGTGATCCAATGACTAATGACGAAGACAGGAGGCGGAAATGGCGTTTGCAGAAGCAACGGCAAAGAGCAAGCAAGATGAGGCAACAATTGTCAAATGAAAATCTAGATTGGAGTATTGAGCACTCAAAAAAGCAATTGCAATATGCAGCCTCCATAATCACGAAAACGTTTTTGGATTTGACAGGTTCGATGTCTACAGACCAGAAGAAAGAAGTATGGCATCTAGTGGAGAACATCAAAGTTATGCAGGTTGCAGTATCTGATAAGGAAAAGATTGTTCACAGTGAAATTGTCGGTAGCATCCAAGAAACCATACAGCACGTGAAAGGAGTGGAGTCCAATGACAAATTAGCAGCAAAAAGAGCAGCATTAGTCATGGCACTTGGGAAGGTCAGGCATGGAAGCAGAAGATTAGCTGCCAAGGCTTTAGGAATTCATCCAAGGTTGTTGCAATTAGTAATAAAAACGCATTGTGGGCTCTTGGGGGAAGGAAGAAGAGAAAGGATTCCCTGAACCAAGAAGTGATTGAAAAAGTTGTGGATTATTGGACAAACTACACCAGAGTTTCGCCTAACTTCAAGGACGTTAGATCTGGTAGAGGAAAACATCATAAGAATCCAACACATTACCTTGATGTGAACCAGGTATACTATCTGTAGATCAGTTTTTTACTAAGTCTTTTTTCACGTTTACTAATACTAATATTTTTTATAAGTTTTGAAGTATTACTTCTAATATGATCTGCTAATGGAATTAATTTGCACGTTCTTCTCGTGGTAGCAAGTCTTAGTGCTATTGATGGTTGATAATGGATCATTTCTTGATATAGTGCTAAGGTTTCTCACCTTTATAATGTTGGTGCCACGTTTAGTAATTGTGTTGATGTTAGTGCCACTGTTAGTGATTTTATAAATGACAGTGCTAATATTACTATTTTCGTTAATGTTGTTCCACTGTTAGTAATTTTGTCAATGTTAGCACTAACTTAATCTTTAGTTAATGAAGCACCACCTACCACTACAGATTAGCAATGCTTTCATCTCAATGTCCTAGCACTGGTTAGTGGTTTGGTTTGCTAAGGGTTATGTTGTAATGCTAATGGAATCAGTAATTAGTTCTAAGTTGCTATTCATTAGCAGTTGTTTTTTCTAGTGGTATTAGCATTATCATTTACTAAGTAGTTTTCTATTCTTATTCTCGACGTAATTCTTCACTAGTTTCAAGCAAGACAATCCGGATGTTCAAATTAAGCGCAGAGCCTTCGAGAAATTAAAGCCCATCGTTGTAAAGCTATCTGAATTCAATAACATTGTTAAGGTCTATCATGAGAGGATGTCAATGCCGAGGGAAGGGGTGAAGAACATGAGAAAAAAAGTCCATGGTGCGGTGCGCATTGCACTGTGATTGCAAGATATGTGACCACACGGCAAAGCCAAGTAGGGTGCAATGCAAGCAAGACATGTTTGGCGATCCTAACGCTGACATGTGGAGAAGCATGGTTTGCCCAAAGCCCCGGAAGGTGAGGAGTGGCACAATGAATCATGCTTGTGTCGAACCCGCAAAGCAAATGTGGTGTGGACAAAATGGAAAGGTGTCCAAAAGAAGAAACAAAGGACAGTACCTCAAATATCACTTGGGAGAACATAGACTACATTGAAATTGGTAAGGATAAAAATGGCAAATCCAAAAAAAGAATTGAGCATCAATATTTACAGACTTCTCCCAATGTTTTGATGGAAACCTTCAGATCTAAAGCAAAGGAGTTTGTGACATATAATTTCAGGTATAAATGGCAGCAAGCCATGTTTAGACAACTACTGAACAGGTTTGCTGATGATACTATTGTATCAGTGGTTGACTTTGCAGAGAATTACTCTTTCAAGGAGCAGAATGAAGTCCAGTCCAAGCATTGGCATAATGAGCAGATCACTATTCTTGTGCACCTCACATATAGAAGGGATCCTGAGACACAAGAAATGATCAAGGAAGAACATTTTTATATATCTGATGACAGAAAACATGATTCTTTGTTTGTGCAGCATTGCTTTCTCTTACACAATCATTGGATGCAAGAGAAAGAAAACACTTTGAAGAAGCATTATGTCTTCTCAGATGGTGCAGCCTCACAATTCAAAGGTAAAAAATCATTTTATTTTGATGCTAGATTCAAATCTTTAACAGGTTTAGACATGATGTGGAACTTTTGGTGCTCTGGCCATGGGAAGAGAGAACATGATGGTGCAGGAGTAGTAATAAAGAGGGCTTTGAGAGCAGCACAGTTGAAGGGCAGCAAGATGACCAATGCACACGAGGTGGTGGAATGGCTAAAGCAGTACATGTCAACAGCAGCACCCACAACATATAAAAAGAAGATTCAAACTGTAAGTAGAACTTTTTGGGAGGTTGAAATAGGACAAGTGGACAGAAAAAATCAGTGGGAAGCACGTCCTATTGAAGGATCCATAAACCTTCATTGTTTCCATGGGTGTTCAAATCACATGACACGTTTACAGGTCAGAAACCTCTCTTGCTTTTGCACATATTGTTTAGATTTGAATTGGGAATCTTGCCCCAATGTATCATATACTAAGAAGTTTGAACTAGTTGTGGTACAACCCATCAAAGCTATTGTTGAAGAAGAAGTACATGATGAAGGAGAAGAAGCATATATTGGCAGCGCTGACTTATGTAGCATGCAAGTATCTATAGGTGATGTCTTTGCAGTGGTGGCTCCAAATAACAATCACGAGAATGTGAAATTCTACCTTATCCTATGTACCAAAGCTAAGTACTTGGTGTTAGAAGACTTTGTAGATATGCAAGGGCAGAAGTTTGTGAAAGGGGATGAGGTCATAGAAGGGACATACTATGAGAAGTTGGTGAATTGTAAATCCAGCTACAAGTTTTGTAGAGGAAATAAAGCAATTGTTTATGCCACTCAAATTGCAAAGAACAAAGTCAGGTTGGTTCAAGCAAAGCACGTTGTTAAGCGGGGAGTGGTTTACACTCTAAGTGCCAAAGAAGAAGAAGATATTCTAGAGAGGCTTCCCACGCTGTTGGAATAGTGGAAAGAGCAATTGTGTAAAGGGTACTGTATAGGTACTTTCATGAATATACAGAAGTTTCTGTTTTGCATTCTCATTTTTTATGCTTCAGTTACAGAAATTTGTACTCGAATGTTGAATGAATTCCAAGGTAAAACAGAATTAGAAATTTACACAAGGCACAAATTTACACAAGACACAAAGCCATTACAAACTATTTTCTGGATTAAACAAAAGGCACAAGGCCTGGATTACAGTCGGCACAAGGCCATCATATGTTAAAACAGAAAATACCAGAATACTTCAAAAACAGAAAATACCAGATTCAAAAAGGCACAAGGCCATCATATACTCAAAAAGGCACTAAGGCCATCATATATTACAAAGAGGCACTAAGGCCTGTATCACAAGGGGTGAGTTCACAAGGGGATGAGATCAACAAGGGGGTGAGATCAAATGAAGGCACTAAAACCTATATACCATCTGATTTTAAAAAAAAATACAAAGGCACAAAAGGCCTGTAGACGAACTTAATCAAAGGAAAAAAAAAAAAAAAAAAAAAAAAAAAAAAGTGGCTTCCCGGGACTTCAAGCTTCATCTGTAAGAAAAGTGAAGAAAATTAGTTTAGAATATAAAAAGAAAGCAAAAATCGAATGCATGCATGCTACTTACTCTGCAGAAAATTTTGGAGTTCCAAAAAAATTTCCTGTTCTTCGTCTTCTTCTTCTTCTTCGGTCTTGTGTTCGCTCCATTCATTATGGAGGGAGAGCGGCAGTGCTTCGACATTCTGTTTGAAGGAATTGGACGATGCTTCTCCCTCACGACCATAGCCTATAAAGGCTGGCGTGAAATTAATTTCGTAGGCTACGATTTTAGGATTTCGTACCATTAGTATCTTAATCATCATGATTTAGTAGGATACGAATAATTACCTCGAAATGACCATAATTTTATTTTCTAAAAAAAAATAAAAATATCTATCCTGAAATGGCCATTCTTTTTTGGACACCAATCATATTATGTTGGCTTGGCACTTGTTTAGTAATTCTAGTTATAATTAGCTAGTGTAATTTGATTGTTGACTTCAAAATTGTTGACTTACGCTTCACCAAACATGTTGGTCAATGAAAGTCAAACATGTAACAAAGGGGGTGATTCACACTTGTTGACTTGAAAATTGTTGTCTTACACAACAATGCCTTAACATGATGCATAGAATAGCATAGGTCAAAATTGTTGACTTACGCTTTACCAAATACTTGGGGTTGATTCACACTTGTTGACTTGGAAATTGTTGATTTACACAATTTATGCCTTAACATAATGCATAGAATAGCATAGGTCAAAATTGTTGACTCATGATTTACCAAATGCTTGGGGGTTATTCACACAAGTTGACTAGAAAATTGTTGACTCACGCTTTAAGAAACATGTTGGTCAATGAAAGTAAAACTTTAGCTTAGGGGTGATTCATACTTGTTGACTTGAAAATTGTTGACTTATGCTTTACCATGGTCAATAAAAGTCAAACATTTGCCTTAACAATTTATGCCTTAACATAATGCATAGAATATCATAGGTCAAAATTGTTATGCTTTACCAAATGTGGGGGTGATTCACACCTGTTGATTCATTTGGCATTTGTTGATTTGGCAATTGTTGATTTGGTAACATGTGCAACATTTAATGCATGTGGAATGTTTGAGGCCATTACTAAAAAAAGGGCCATATAAAAGGATTACATCTAGAAAGGTCAAGACACTCTGGCCTGTAACTGAAGATTACAAGCCAGAGAGCCATTGTTGGGATTATCATGTTATATGATTATTTCTTAAGGGAAGTTGATAGCACTTTGCTCATACTAAGGGTTATCATATATTCAGGTTGAGGGACAAGCAAAAAGGCAGTTTGATCTTCATGAGTAACACAGTTGAAGAATGAAGAATAGAGTTTGCATTAAGTCCAAAGATTACACATGAGGTGAGTTAATTATTAAGCTATATTTGTTTCAATGGTTCAATGGTTCGAGGGCATAGAATGATTCAAATGCATGTGCGATATTGATATGCAAAAACCCTGTTGACCTCGAAAACGTGAGAACGCCTGTGGGATAAGAAAATAGCAAGACCAAGAATGCCGCCGTGCCGAGCTGGGTACACCGCCTGATCATGTTTATATAACAGAGATAAGATTGAAGGAGTTGTCATGGTGTGGAGACAGTGCAATTCGGCTAGTGTAATAGAGTTGCTTGGGCTCTCGGAGCAAATCATAAAGGATATGAATGTGAATGCTACACTAATATAATCATATCCATTTGAATAGTGCTGACTATCCATTTGAGCCCACTATAACGGGAACTGCATACCAGAGAGTTATAAAGTTCTTTAAACGTTTGTGGTGTTCATAAACACCAAATTACAATAAAAAAGGGATCTAATATTAAAGAAACATACAACAGTTTAGGACAAGTCCATGGTCTTTAGTACCTCCAACACTTTTGTGCTTTTCTCGTCATACTGATTTCGAAAATGCACAAACCTCTGTACATAAGCAATTATGTTCACTTCTGTTATTAGCTTCTCCAAGTAAGGTACCATAGTCTTCAACAGGTAATCACCGTCATTTATGTCAGGCACGAAGGACCTTGGTGTGATGCAGGAATCTGCATTATTCTTAAAATTCACGTACCTGTAAGGATCAATCAGCAAAGTTGTCCTCATGCTAAATTCTGGACATTTCTCATAAACTTTTGTGAGTTTTTTGATGTAGCAAGAAGTTCCTCCTTTTATTTTCAAAGGTTGCACCATCCATTTGAAAAGAAACTTATCCACTAAGGACTGAGGCATGAAAGACCTCAGGCAGACTAATCACCGAAAGTGATT
This sequence comes from Isoetes taiwanensis, assembly GCA_021234155.1. Lineage (NCBI taxonomy): Eukaryota > Viridiplantae > Streptophyta > Lycopodiopsida > Isoetales > Isoetaceae > Isoetes > Isoetes taiwanensis. The sequence continues at coordinate 1,839,926 of JAJEKV010000010.1, read as the reverse complement.
GGAAGACCATATACCAACAAAGACAAAATGTTCGGTGATTTAATTGCATGAATCGTGATCGCCTCGGCCCGACAAAGAAGAACCTCTTTTCTTGATGGAAGAAGTTGGACACCTTCCATCACATCGAATCGCTTCCCTTTTGAAAACCTTGTACAGAAATCCTCTGGCTCAATAACCAAAAGCTTCTTGCCAACAACACTAGCACTGTGCAATGACAACTATTAGAGAAGTTATATCAGTACAACAGGCAGAAAGAAACACACTAGAATCACCTTAGTTTCTTAGTTATTGATTTGGATGGAGCTCGTTTGATGGAGGAAACCTGCTTGGAATTATTCTTAGAAGGAGATTCTCCAACTGATGCCAAATCAGTTTCTTCCTCTGTGATTGTCTTCTCCACAATATCAGCAGGTTTGTCCAAATTGGAAACATAATCATCTATATTCTTGCACACTGCTTCACATTCTTCATTTATTACTTGCACAGCATTGTCTTCAATTCTGTTAGAAATGTCAACTATAGAGTTTGAAATATCCAAACTTGAGCCTGCATCATTCAAATTATCAAACTAAATAAGTACTTATAGAAGAAAAATCCAAAGTAGTTATACTTCACAAGAATATCTTACTTTTCAGTCTTTTACAACTATTACTTTGTTCAGCATTGTCTCTCTTCAAGTTTGGGCTTGTGGAAGAAAATAAAGTCTTCAATGGATTGCATAATTATATCAGGCTCCTTCAAGTCAGCAGGTGTGCTTAATGATGGATCTTGAGTGCATTCAATGGATTGCACTGCACTATAATTGGGAGCAGATTCCAGTGCGAAGTCCAATGGACCTGAACCAATTATGAGGCATCTGGCTCTCACAAGAGGGACAATTTGATCTCTTTGAGAAACATATGTAAGCGCAAATTGGATGAAAACTGTGCATGCAATGTGCAACAATGGCTGAGACACAAAGTGGATCAAAGGCATATGTACAGAAAGAACAACTTTGTAATTTTGCAAATGCTACGGTAGAGAATTTTGGATGTTCCAAAAATGGAAGGTTGAGTTGCAGTCCAGACATCTCATTTAGAGATGAAGCTATTTCTTTCAACTTCTCCAGCCTTGGTTGGAGTCTATGTTCTTCGTATTCTTCCTGTTTAAAAATAAAAAGAATGATCAAACAAAAAGAAAAATTATTGAGCACTATGTAATTGCAAAGGTCATTAGCAATTACTTCTTTGTGAATTTCCTCCATACTCTTGTATGATGTTGTCGACTCCAAAAGTTCCTTTTCCTTGGAAACCAACATTGATGACAAGAATGTAATGACACTGGAGTGCTCACACCTGGCCTTTGCTGCTTCAATTTGCTGTTTTGCAGCATCCACCTCGTACCTGCACTTCTTCCACAACTTCCTTTTTTCCTTCATTTCACTGGCTGCACTTTTAACTCTAACATTCAAGTCATCCTTCTGCTTATCTAAGCCAGCAATCACGGAGTTGATGACAGAATAGTCCACTACACAATGAGGAAATGAGGGCTTATACTCACCTTCTTTCTCAACCTTAGCTGTAACACTTTTCTTCGTTTTAACCACAAATGACTGCCAGTTAATCTTTTGTCCTCTCACATGCAAAGTGAATGCCCGTGCAAAAAACTTCCCAACCAACACAAACATCAGTTCTTTGGTAACATCTTCTGTAGATGTTCATAAACTGATCCACAAATTGTGGATTCATTCGACTAGACTTATAAATTTGCATGGTACCCACCAGTTTTACCTGTCCAAATATTTTGCTTATCTCCTCTTCAGCCACATCTGCCTTTAAGATGTCATGCCCTCAGAAGGCAACACAGATGTGTCAAACATCCTCCTTGCTTCCTCCTCGTCTATGGTCACTTTAGGTTGAGTTTTCTTTGTTGCCATTCTATCCCTGCACCAGCTTTGAAATTATGTATCACTGGAAGTCCTTCATTGTGTCTGCAAAAAACTAAACCAATCCAAATCATAGCACTAAGTATCCTGAATAGTACTAACTCTAAGAGCTTAGCAATGAACTGCTACTTTTTTCCAAATAATTACTAATTGTCATAAAAACACCAATTACCTTGGGCCTACTGTCTGCAAAATAGCAAATGCTTAGCATGTCATGCTAAATAGCAGCTAACTCTTTCTAACTTAGCACTGAACTTCATCTTTTTAGCAACCGCCGCCAATAACAATTTGAGCCTGCAAGTGTAGCACAAAATTCGCGTTCTTAATGTAACCTGCTACTTAGCAAATGTTGCCTGCAAACATAGCACGAAATCACTAAGTAACTCGGGTACACAGCACATACTAACTAGCAAGTACTGCCTGCGAAACATAGTACCAATATAACCTGTTAGCATAATTTGCTAACTGATTGTCTGCAAACATAGTACCAAATGCTAAACTCGTTAACATCAGAACTTGCACGACCAAACATTACTAAGCTGTACTTTCCGCTGATACCAAGCCCAAAAAATTCTCCACACCTGGAATGCAATCCTCCACACCTGCTACATTAACCTTTGTCTTCAATATAGAAGCATGAAATATAATAGAATGAAACCATTTCCACATTATTTACCATTCCCAAAGATTTGTCAACAAAGATTAGATGCTTACCACTAAAACAACTTTTCTTGAGTCTGGGAAATTGTTCAGATTAGCAATTTGATCCGAGCTCTTTACAAAGCAGAGTAATGGGATCTCGATTGTCTGGCAATCGATTGTTTAGAATGGTACAAATAACCGAATTCAATAATTACTGTTGTGGAAGCAGCACAGTCACAGCAATTTACTCTGGCCAGTTAACCAAGCAGGGAAATGGGATCTCGATTGGGGATTTTGTTGAATCTAATGACTTGCAATTGTTTAGGATGGTACAGATAACGGATTTCGATAATTACTGCTGTGGGAGCAGTACAGTCACAGCAATTTGATCCGGCCAGTTAAGCAAGCAATGTACGGGGATCTCGATGGGGAGCAGCTATGTTTCTGAATCCGATCCAAGAAACTCCAAGAAAGTAGGAAAGGGGGAAAGGTTCAACGGTTTAGAATCCCATGGGCGGGATTTAGTGCTAAAATAAAATTTAAAAATTCAGTTAAACCCCCTTAATTAGCGCTATTATTTAGGGCTAAAAATGGCGTCATTTATGCCACCCGTAGCGTGCGAGGACCCAAGTGTAAGTGCAGAATTCATGGTTCAGGTACAACATGTGAAGCTAAAGAACACACTATCAAATTAACTAGTGATTATTGGAGACAAATTGTGTGCGCAAAGGATGAGGATGATGAATAGCAGAAGCATACATGTCTAATGCAAAGGTGTAATAAGTGTGGTTTGAAGAGGTTAGCGTGGTTCCCTTGTAATTTCCAGTTTCATTTTTCTTGAATTTTATGTATGTGATTGCTTTTATTGTAACCTTCTCACTTGCCCCAGAGAAAAGGTTAAGACTAATGAGCAAGAGATTAATTGGAAAGTGTTTGAAAAGGTAAATCTGTTTAAACTGTTGTTGTATTGTCAGTTAGCAAATGGAGAGGGTAAACTAAAGCTTACTTTATTTTTACAGCAAGAAGTTCAAAACAAGAAAACTAGGGTTGGCAAGAAACCTGTAAAGGTTACAAGATTGGCATATAAATTAGGTTGCAAGCTCAGTGGTTCTCACGTTGGGATGTACAGGCAAACAGATGCGTACAGGTGTAAACAAAGAAGGATCACAATGCATTAAAGTTGTACCTAGATTCTACTTTCCTTCGCAAGCTCTGGGATGCAGATGCTCTGATGCACATTAAGATGGCACACTATCAGTAGCAAGTCAATCCTAGGCTTACGAGAGGCCCACACTAGTACTTGTACACCCATTTGCCCATGAAGAAGCACAGACTTATAGCTTCCATTCGCACGGGTGCACATCGTTTCCGTATTGAGACAGAGCTTTGGACTCGGGAAGCACGGGAGGAGAGGCTTTGTCAGTATTGCCACCAGGGCGCCATTGAAGATGAATGTCATGCCCTCCAGATCTGCCCAGCGTTTGACCATATCTGAGCGCGGTATGTTCAGTTAGTAGTGTCTGGCCAGCCGCTGCATGAGTTATTGAATTCGGCATTCGTGGGCATACCTCCAGAAGGTTATGGATACACGAACTCAGTTGTGTCCTCCGGGACAGTATTGAATTGTCCTATATAATTACTAGTAATGGTGCCCAGCGTTGCTGGGCATATGTTGCAAGCCTATAAATGTTTTGATTGAAATGAGAAAAGCATGTAGCATGATAATCCAGCTTCTGTAAGTTTTCTAACCAAGCCCATCATTGCTGGGCTATATTTGGACCCTATTAATGACCAACAAACAGAGTGGAAACATAGTGAGGACCTTTTAAGGATTTTAAACATTAGAGGGGTAAATTAAGATGCCTTGCATTGCTAGACATAAGCTAAAAACCTGTAAATGATAAGCCAACAATATTAGAATAGAATGATTTTTATATTACTAAGGTTCAATTAGCTATTTTATGCCTCAATTTAAGCGTTGATTCAATTGCTATAAGAATCCAATTACTTTTTTGTTTGAAGGCAAGGTTTGGTGGGACTTGCACCCACCACGTCTCCCACCCAATGGTAGCTAGTGGATTTTGAACCTTGGTGGGGGTCACCCCAACCCAAGGCCTTACCACTAAACCACCACCGCAATGGGCAAGAATCCAATTACACTATTGAAGTGTTCTTAAAAAACACCACCTTATCTAGTCAGCAACGGTCCTCAAATGTATCGCAGACAATAGCAACATTCTCCTTTGCTGAAGTCCCAACTGTACTATTATAGTCATGTTAATACTTTAGTCTATTTGAGTTATGGCAACATACAATTACACATATGTTGCATAGGAGCAGTTATTTATTTATTTCTTTAGATTCAACAAAAAGGTATTGTTTAAGGAAATTTGCCATTAACTATCAAGTATAATATAGACTTCTATTGTCTAAGGGCAAAACGCCTTCAAATATATAAGGGCAAAACGTCTTCAAAGATAAAATTCAAATCCTCAAGGCAATTGCTTCAATTCCCAAAGGTAAATGTTAAAGTACTTGAGCAAAATGCCTTCAAATGCATGCTTCAATTCCTAAAGGCAAATGCTTTAATTCCTAAAGATAAATGTTCAAAGTTATTCACCATTATGATGTGATAGAACTATTGCTAACTTGTTTGTATTTTATTGCTAATGTTAAGATGTGTGATAGAACAATTGCTAACTTCTTTGTATTTTATTGCTAATGAATCAACAGTCTTGCTAATATTCATATATATTTGTGGTCCTTCTCAACTTGTTGTATTCCTATGCTTAGCTTGTGATAAAAAAGCCGAGGTATATTGAGTAGCTTTGATCCTAGATAACTTATGATCTTACAATTGGGCATCAAAAATTCCCACCTTGAACAATAGAAATAGCCACAACAGGTTTTAGTCATTAACAACAGTCTTTTATTTCATAAAAGCATATATTCGCAAATTTAAAACCAGTTTTGCATACAATTCTGCCTTCAAGATCATGTCAACAAAGAAATGTTTTTTGTCATCCCATTCCAATGCATATGGAAGAAATTCCTTCTTAGTAAACTCCAGGAGAATGAAAAACCTGTATGAAAAACATGTTTCCAGCTACTTATAGCATATAACATTTAAGTTTCATGAAAAGAATTGCAAAGCATTTAAGTTTTGTGAAAAGAATTGCAAGCTTTGAACTGCCGAGAATGTCAATATAAAATGGTTGGTTGGAGTCTTTTGAGGGCAAATCTCTGGCATCACCATTTGCCATATTAATTTTTGGGCACCAAAACTGGTCTTAAATACTGTTTTGTTTCAAGCTCCTTTAAGTTAAAGGTTAGAAATTCATGTTCCCTTTTAATGATGCAACATGTTACAGAGCTGGCTAGTTCAAAAGCATGTTCTACATTACGCGTAGATTTTACACTGTCTTCCTAAAAGTAGCTACCCGACTGGTTGCATGCATAAAGCATATCCATAACACAAAGGTGCGCACGTCCAGATTAAAGCAAGGGAATGTTGCAACAATTGGTCAATATTAAAGTAGGGCGTATTCTAGTTCAAGCTCTAAAGGATTGAAAGAAGAAAAGGTTTGTTCTTCAAAGCTTAGTGGCTGCAAATTATAATGGACAAAATCTCCATGCATCTTCTTCATTATGCACAGATTTTACACTGGCTTCCTAAAAGTAGCTACCCAAAAGCATCTCCTACATACACTGGCTTCTGAAAAGTAGAGTTTTCTTCAATGAGATGCTTTGAAGGCTTTGTCAAAGCATATCCATAACACAAAGGTGTGCACGCCCTGATTAATGCAAGGGGTGTGTCCTTGCATTGTCAAATTTTCAATGCCACCACTGTGATTATCATCATCCTCTTGTCTGCTTCAGCAGATGAGAAAGGCACTAACGGTGGAGAATCATCCTTGCCTGAAGCAACCGACACTAATGCTAGAGAATCATCCTTGGCTAAAGTAATTGAACTTGGTTCAAAAGCATCAACATCCAAATCAGGATGTTCTGTTGACCCATTTAGGCTCCCGATAGAGCTAAGAATCTTGTTCATTTTTGCTGTTCTTCCAATATCTTTTGCAAATATTTTCCTTGAGCCTCAATACTTGTAAATGCCTTTGAACCTGGCAAATTGTTTTCACAAACCAATCAGTAATCCCTTGAGGAATAAATTTTCAACTGTTTTTTATAGCTTACCTCAAGCTGCTCATGAAGTCACTTCTGAACTTCAATCTGCAACTGCAATGCTTCTATTATTTGTGTCCCTCTGGAACATGCATAAACAGCTTAATACTGATGTACTTATTAAAAACCCTTCACCAAAACTATGTCATTTCTGTACCTTACTCTAAACTAAAAAGCATTTTCTACATTTATTAAAAAGAAATTAGGAATGTAACTTACGGTGCATTATCCAAAAGGCCTGCCTTTGGGTTGCCTGGGTTTCCTTCTGAAACATATGCCCAACGTAATTATCCAATGAACAACAAATGAATAAGGAATGGCCATGATGTCGCCAATACCTAATTACCATTGAGAGTCGTTGGGAAATATTTTGTTAGAAGATATTTCTGCAAATAGAACATAATAAATCATTATACAAAATGGGAAGTAAAATTGGCCAGAAATACAAAGATCATTTCTTGCAAATGACTCTTCATATGGTAAATAGTAAGAGCCGACATCTCCATCATACTCAAAACTCCTTTTGGAGTTGCTCCTGCATTATATACCAAATATCTGATAGCAGAAGAGTGATGCATATAATCATTAGTCTCGGCTTCATTGCATCTGCACTTTGTTTATAACAAATCCCAAGTCACTTCATATTTTGTTTACAACAGTCCCAAGTCACTTCATGCTCACATACTCTATTCTATTCTATTCTATTCTATTCTATTCTATTCTATTCTATTCTATTCTATTCTATTCTATTCTAACCTTTATATCTATTTAAGAATTAAAAAAACTCCTTCAATTTGTATTTTTACATACCAGGTTTGGATCCAGAGTCCTTATAATATCATGCAGACCGGTTGCTTAGGTAGATTAAATATGACAGCCCTGAAGAGCACAGCAAACAGCTGGAAAGGAAGGATAAGTAAAGAATGAGACAACTTGATTCTCTTCAAGCATAGAATGCAATTTGATTCAGCTATTTGAAAGCTTGCAATTATATGAATTTGAGTTTGATACTTACTTTATGAACCACCAAGTTAAGCAACTGAATTTACAAAGTGCTCATGAAGTTCAAGTGTCCAACGCAGCCTTTGCTTTGAGGCAGCTATACTTCCAGGTGATGCCTGGCCAAAAGAGCTTGCCTTCTCCTAGACCTGCAGAGCTTGTACATGCAGATAGCATGATAATAAAAGTTACTGCATTTGGCTTCACATGTTTTGAAAATAATATATTGCCATCTCTAAGCGACAGCAATACCCAATCATAGCATTCCATTTATGATTGAAGAAAGGATCATACCCTGGAGATCGTTTCCGCCGGACAGAATTTCTTGTTTGAGGACCGAAATGCATGGGATGTGCATCCGGGAACACAGACCCCAATCAAAAGCGGATAAAACAACCGCCTATCTAACGGATCAAAATAGATTGAAAAAAACCAATGGCTCAAAACATGCACAGACTATCCTATTTCTCTGTAAGTGACAGCAATACCCAATCATAGCATTCAATGTTATGATTAAAGAAAGGATCATACCCTAGAGATCGTTTCCGCCGTTGGAGTGCCAAGCATATACTTCAATAAATCCAACTGGTGTAAAACATGTTTTCAAGGCCTTCCGGACAGTATTTCTGCAAACAATGGAATGCCCAATTAACCCAAACCCTGGAGCCATTACCGCTTCTCTGCTCTGCTCTGTTTCGAATATCTAGCATTATAACAGGGGGTTACTTTTATATTTTTATACGTTTTTTCACATAGTTTTCCTATGATTTCGTTGCTGTATTCGTGCAGGTGTACTAAACAGTACTTCTATAGTGCGTTCTTTCTGAGCCGTTGATTTTGAATCAAAATTGTAATCGTGTGGTTGTGATCTCTCAAAGAAAAACCCAGAAAAACCCTAAAAGAAAAAGTTATCGGCCATCTCCCAAATCCCTCTTATACCCAGAAACCTCCACCCACTTATTCCCTGCTTTTGATCGTTCTAGGTTCCCAATTTTATGCCGAGCTGGATCTGGTTAACTGGCGCCTACGGATTTGCAGAACTGCCTTAATTTGCAGCTCTTCCGATTCTTTCTCTTCATCTTCTTTCTTGATCTGATATCTTTCTTGGCTTGCTTTGTCTTAGGTGGTTGGAGAAGAGTTATGGCGACAATAGAGGCAGCTATGGCAGAAAGTACATGCAATGGATTCCTTTGCAGGTTCGGCAGCAGAAGAGCGGCTATGGTGGCGATCTTTTCCTGTCTTCTTCTTCACTCTTCTTTGCAGTTCGAGCAAGAGGCATGGTGGCTACTGCTGCACTCTTCTCCTTGCCCTTTTTTTTTGTAGGTCGGCTTCTTTCCTTTCCTTTACAGATCGTGAACAAGCAGAGATACGGTGCTTCAAATGGCTCCCGAAACTAACTTCAGCGTCCAACCGGGTTCGCCCAAGCGAACCCCAAAAATTCGCCTAGGCGAACCCACGATTCTAAGTTTAACCGAACCCGCACCCTCGACTGGCGGGGCGTCCGGCGGGCGAGGACTGCGTGGCATCAATTTACGGGTTCGCCCAAGCGAACCCAAACCCAGGTTAGATGTACGTGTGATGGCCCTGCCACAATAAATGCCCGCCGGGTTCGGGCCTTGCGAACCCCATTTGCATGGTCCATTACCACGCGTGTGGCGGTCGAAGCGGGTGGCAGACGCAATAAATGCCCCCGGCGGGTTTCTTAAGCGAACCCAATTTCGCCGGATTAGGTTTGGCTATGGCCGGAAATGTGCAAAAAAATGTCGCTTTATCGTCTTGCACAGGGATAGGTTCTATACGTACAAAATCAAAATTCCTGACGTATAAAGTAAAAAAATACGTATTTTTTAATAAAATACGTATTTAACGTATAAAAACCTCGCCCGTGGGAAAAAATTTCGGCGATGCGAAAGCTTCGCGGAAAGCGTCTGTGAAACTTTTCGCGTCAGACGCGATCCAAAAAAAAAGCGTGCGAAAAAAAAAAATTTTTTTTTTTTCGGGCGTTCACATCTGTGAAACCTTACGTTTAGCGTCTGTGAAAAAAGTTTCACAGACGTTGTTTATCGATTTCGCAGACATAAAATTTGAATTTCAAAAAAAAAAAAAAAAAAAAAAAAAAATTTGAAATTCAAATTTCGCGTACGGAAACCTTAAAATAGAAGGTTTCGCGTGCGAACAAAAAAAAAAAAAAAAAAAAAAAAAAAAATTACAGACGCTGGTTTTTTACTATTTCGTCTGTGAAAAACTTCAGCGTCTGAATTAGAAGGTTTCGCGTCTGGCGAAAATCTTCCGACAGCCGGAATTTTTTTTGCCGTATTTTTTACGTTTTATACGGCAAATATGTGCCGTATCATACAATTCATACGTATTCCGTATAAAACGTACAACGTATTGAACCTATCCCTGGTCTTGCAGAGGTCTGACGGATTGATTTGTTTGTGGCATTCAGAGGTGCCGATGCCGTGCCGTGGTTTGGGGACCTTCGGAAAAGACAAGTTGCTCATTTGAAGCGCGAACTCGAGCGTTCCGATGGATCCATAGGGTATATTTGTCAGTTTCTTGGTTCTGATATGGCAGATTGCTTAAGCTTAAGCTGAAGCGGCTTAAAGCCGAGAAAAACCAGTGAAAAGGCTCGGATGAGCTTGGCTATGGCGATACTCCAGCTGTGGATTCAGAAGCGGCTAAAAAAAGTGAGAAATATGTTTTAATCCGGTGCCAAATCAGCATTCCAAAAGAGTTTTCCGATCAGTCCGGTTGTGGAAATATAGTTCATTCCTTTGACACAACTGTTCAACAAATTAAGAGCAATGTTCCTACTGTACCTAATCGGGGATTTGAGGAAAAATCTGCAGATTGTGAAGGAATGGCAATAGATAAACAAGCTACTGATTGCGATCAGAAGAAGGAAATTTTGAAAGATGAAGATCACAAGCAATTTAGGGAAGTTAAAGAATCCCGATCGAAGCTCTCGATCATAAGCAAGAAGAAGGCTCTGTGCTTATGGAAGGAGAGGGAGGAAATGGGCCTATTAACAAATCTGTTTCGGTTGAATCTGGAGAAGAAGGGAGTGGCAGTGACGAAAATTCTTGTAAAGAGACAGATCAGGGAGATGATTTATCCTTCATCAGCAAACGAAGCAGAAGACCCAAGATTCGGGTCCCGCCTAAGCTTAACCCGGAGAGAACCTGCATCGCTACTGCCACGTAACTCCGCCGGCCGCCGTAACCCGCATCGCCGCCATTGGACCGGGGTTCGCCAAAAGCTTAACCCGGTGAGGGGCCACGCGACCGCCATGCTCGCCGTGACATCTGCCATGCCTGCCACAAACCCGGGTTCGGGTTCGCCCAAGCGAACCCGATAGGAATGCCACGCAGACCGCGTTCGCCCACGACCCTCCCGCCACGTCGTCCACGGGTTCGCTTGGGCGAATCCGACGGGTTCGCCCGGGCGAATTTTTTGGGTTCGCCGATTGGTTTGCGAACTTGGTTTCGGGAGCCAATAAAGTGCGCGGCAGAGATAGGTAGCTATGGCAGAATAGTTGAGTTTTCGGCAGCGAAATAGGCAGAAAGTTCAGGAGATTCCCAAAAAACTCACTTCTTCATCCTCCTTCCCTATCTTTTGTAGGTTCAGCACAGAGCAGAGAATGGTTATGGCTGCTTCTTGAACCGGCATAGGGCAAACTATGGAAGCTTCTTGCAAATCTTGACGGCAGAGAATGACGATGTGCTTCTCCTTCAATCCCTTCTTTCTCCTTCCCACTCCTTTCACTCGATCTTGCCATTTCACTTGATCTTGCCTGTTATGAATACTGATCAGGCAATACATCTAGATTTCCATCAGCCCAGGGCCATGCCTGCGATGTTTTGTTTCAAATCTGTTGCTGTGCTAGTTTTTTTAGCTGCAGCGGTTGTGGGTATCGATGGCCAAGCTCGAAATCAGTCTGTCCAGGCGACCTGGAGGGTTCATACTTTGTTATCCGTTGAATGCGATAATTATTTTGGCATAGTTATAGAAAAAGTGGAGATGTAGGTGTGCACCTGAAAGAATACATGGGTATGGACTTGGCTCCCACTCATGTTGTTCCTTCCATGAGCAGACATCCAGTAATTGGGGACTGGGGACTGGTAAGACTTTTACTATTGTTTGCATGATGCGTTCCATAATTCTCTTTTAATTGCAAGTACTGTAATTGGCTTTATTTGCTCTTTATTTCTCTCTTCGTTAACAGGGGTTTTTGAAATTGGACCAGTTATTGGATCTGGACGTCCTGAATTGCCATAGCATACTGTCCAAGGCATATGTGTCTCTCCTTGTTCCATGGCAGAATATAGTTGCCATGCTCAAGGCTGAACAAGAGATTTATTTGTTTGTTCTTGTTTCTTAAAATAGTTCTAATTAATGCATTCTATATATAACTTGCAAGCATTAGATGTATCTTACATAGACGTACGATACAAACATGATGTAAGATACAAAGATGGTCCAGTTTGCTGATCTTTGTAAAACGCATGTCGATATGGAATTAAAACTCCTATATTATGGTCCTTTATTGTTTTCATATGTTCTTTATCTGTTTATCTTTATTCTAATACTGGCAAATCACCATATTCTTACAGTTGTTTATTCTTTGGCACTTATGTACTTACATAAACAACCTCTACAGTGTATATTTCTTGGTTTTCTTTAGTTAGGGCCCGAAGGGCCCAAAAATTTTTTTAATATAACAATCAACACACAACTACCATTAACATTATTAACACAAACCATTGCATTTAACACATTTAAATTAAAATCCCCCCTTAAACCCCCTTTGGTTTGGGTGCATATTCACATGGGGTGTTACGTAGGGCAGCAAGAGCCCCAAAAATATATTTACAATACATGTACAAAATTAACACCATTAAGCACATTCTTTCAAACCTTATAGTATTTTGCAAACTTTAATATACAGTATACAAAAACTTGTACATGCATACCCCACAAACGAGGATCGCTATATACGGTCCAGACCTTGGAATAAAGGGCAAATATGCCCATCCGACAGCTCTCGTTGCCCGGAGTAACCCCCCGTGTGAATATGCACCCAAACCAAAGGGGGTTTCGATAGGGCAACGAAATCATTGCCCTCTTTTTATGTTGAATCTTCACCGTCCCTTCGAAAAATCGAATTCTCACCGTCGGATCTAGGGCAAAAGATATAGTGTACCAGCATACTTATTACTGCTAAGGTTTTTCCCTCGAAAACCCTTCGGGGCAGGGGGTTTTTTAATCCTGACAGTAACACGCTTGCTGCTCTCTTTTTGTTTGGGTCCCATAGGCCAATTGGTCTCCGTGGACGATAAAAAATCTATTCTATTCTATTCTATTCTATTCTATTCTATTCTATTCTATTCTATTCTATTCTATTCTATTCTATTCTATTCTATTCTTTATAATTCCATCAGCATGCAACTAAAACTTTGAAGAGCTTTGTTCCATATAATTACAGAGCTCGTTGGCAAGCCAAATATTCAAGCAATGTTTGGCAACACTTCAAGATGATCCTCTTGTCTCTGTGATAGATTTGCAGAGAACTATGTATTCATAGACCTATGAAAGTGCATGATACGATGCCAGGAAACTCTAAGTGGTCATATTGTGAGTGCCAAATAAACAATTCAGCACTTTCTAAACAATCCTTTCATAAATTCAATTCAAGAGTTACCCTCTCAATTTCAAACTGGTGATATAGAGGATCTTGCATTGCCTAAAGAACAAGAATAAGTAATTAGCTTGCTCCAATCAAGACACCAATTCATTCCTAAGCACATGCAAGATAGTATGGTCCAAAAGAGTATGTAATGTACTTGAAGCACTTGAGTAGATATTGTATTAGCAATTAAGGGCATGACACTAGGAACTGTTGGTATATGTGGCTATTCCTTGTCCTATCCATGATGTAACACATGATTTCTCTCATTTAAAAATTTTATTTTCTTTTGTTTCATTTGTTTATATTGGCCATATCTTCAACTGCTTCAGCACCTGAAGTAGTTATAGCACATGCATTAGACGATATATGGGATCATTTAAGGGCCTAAAATCGATGCTACATCAAAAAGCTCGTAGCCAATGGGGCCCCGAGCTTGTACAGAGTTTTTTAACCGAGCCTCTAAACTCCTTTACAGGTGTCAATTGCACGTAGCTTCGGTAATGTGCATGCCTCTTGGTTTGGGTGTAAGATCTCATAATGACCGTTGCTCCCCCCTTCTTTTCCCCAAATGTTTTCATCGACAAAATTTGCACCAAGGCCGATCTGCTCGCGTCAAGGGAGCTTCAATTTTCTCGCCAAAGGAGCTTTGATCTGCGTGCCAAGGGAGCTTCGATCAAGGTAAATCACTGACTCTATCCTAGTATTTCTACTCCGCCCTCGTACTGACTTGAATTTGTAACTATAGATAGTTGTAAGCTCGACCATAGTCGGAAATGAATTTGAAAGCTTTGTGGTATCGACAGGGAGCTTTGAATGAGAGGTGATTGGCGGGTAAAAAGATGCAGGAGAAATAATATTACTGCACATTGGAAGGCTTTAGTGGTTGGTTTTCGATCAGGCAAAGAGATATATATACAAGCGCAGCATGTATACACTCCAATGGATATGGTTAAAGAAAGAATAAGTAAAAAACGAACTTTTCCACGATTGGAAGCAAATTGTGAGACATTATTTTGTTTTCAATCCATCTAGATTGCTTCACTTATTCATGGCCGAGTTCATTTCTATTTCTTAGGTTTGTGTATACCTGATGTGGAGAACGAGGTCTCTTCGTGCTCAATAAGCAGTATATTCCATTGCTTCCACCAAGACCTGAGCTTTTTATTGTTTGAAGGCAGCACTCTAGTGCAGCTCAGAGATAGGGGAGTATGGTTTTGAAGGTATGAATACTCTCCTCGAAGCCCCAAGCTTATTGGGCTTCCATTGCCGAGTCTGTCCGAGTTATACTGCAGGCCTCTTGATGCCACGTTCGTCTTACTAGCACAGAGTAAGTTGTCGCAGGAAATGTCTACAGCATTTGAAGTAGCAAAAAGTTTCGGAAACAGGGCATTCAAAACAAGGGATTCAAAATAGAGGAAGAAGAAAAGGGCGCGCGGGTATCGAGGCAAATGATGTCTTCCGTAATAAATTATGATTGCTCAAAATTTAGGTGCTTGTTGCATTTGTGCATTTTTGGGTACCGCTATCAAATTTACATCCTGAAACCTAGTTAACATGCCTGTGTGACACCCTAGCATTGCAAATGCACCATCAAGCAACTATTTTATCTTATTTAGGATCCATCAATATCAATAAAACTTGTAAACCATAATAGACTACCTCTGTAGTAACATCCTCAAGTAAGCACCCCGTAGACGTGGCTCCCCAGCTCTGGATGGTTCATGGCAGTGTTAAGGAGGAGCACCTGGTGCACTCGATGTATGTGGTCCTGCTTCATCCTGAGGTGTTGCCTCCATCGCCAAAGTGGCCTTTAGTTATCCCCGAGCCTCATCGTAAAGCAGTCTGGCGATGGGTATGGGATAGATTGCTTCATCCTAAGCTATCCATTTTATGGTGGCAGATCACTCATAGATGCGTGCAGGTAAACACTGTTGTTCATCGATTTCGGCCAGAAGTCTCTGTGATCTGCCCTCTTTGCACGCAGAGGGATGAGACAATTGAGCACTGCTTTTTCTTGTGTCACCATGTTCGACCTGCTTGGCAGTGGCTTCTGAGTCTTTTCCATTGTGACTTGAATAGTCAGCAGGTCCTTTTATCAGTCTATCCTAGTTCTTGGGACAAGTTGGCAAAGAGGGCTTTCCACTTAGCATCTGCTTGGATCATCTGGTCCATTTGGAAGAGACGAAATCTCCTCATCTTCAAGGGACAGCTCTTTTCAGATACGCAAGTGCTTAGTGATGCCCGTAGTCGCATTGTGAAGGCGTACAAATGTTCCTCCTTGAAGGATGACATCAAAAGTGTCATTTGGGAACAATATCTTCAGATTCACACCTACTCATAGCAAACAGTTGTGCTCATGGTGATCTGTATTCTCTGCTTTTCTATGTTATGTATGTGGTGGGTAGTGTTGCTCTAGTGGATATCTTCTCCACTGGGTTTTGAGTCCCCCATGTACTCCTTGTATTCTTTTGAGTAATAAAGGTCCACGTTCATCAAAAAAAAAAAAAAATCCTCAAGTAAGCATACTCGAGCTCATCTTGGCATTTTTGGTCAATTATTGTATGTAGATAATGAAAGCTTCTCAAGGGTGCGATCTGTAGATTCATCAGTATGCATAGAGAGGAGCCCTTCTCAACAAGTATCTCAGACCTAAAGACATTGTGTACATTTGTCGGAATCTCTCATGCAACCATTTTATTGGTGTATGTACCATGCTCATCAGTAGCATGTATATTGGTATTTGTAGATGCCTTAGATGAAGAGAAACATGGGGAATTCTAGCCAACAACATTGTGCCATGAAATGTACATTCGGGATATATACAATAATTTTAGACAACTTTGAATAACAAATAATTAAAATTGTTGCTCCAATAGGCCATTAGGGAACTATGACCTATTCGTCTCTGTGGACATTAAAAAATCTATTCTATTCCATTCTATTCTTTCACCTTTCAACTTATGGATATGCACACCAACTGAATGACGAAGAGATCCATATTTTTGATATATACATAGTTTGCTTGCCTTAGCTTTGAAGGGCCTTTGGTCATCTCTAACTTTTGCAATCCAGAAAATATCTTCTACTTGTTTTGATGGGCAAAAATGCTTAAATAGGGCGTGAGTACTGTGACACTTGTTCCTCGAACATGTCATTACACATAATGGTATTATGGATAAACTGCTGACAACAAAGCCATCATCCCTGCTCCCCCATTGCCCCTACATAACCATGTTCTTGAAGCAATCAAAACACACCTTAACAAGAACAACTCGAATTTAACAAGGCAAGTGCTTGGTCCAAGAATTATGGTCAAACTGCCACAACAACGACCAACCATAGCTAGAAGACAAGAAAAACCACAAAAAATAGCCACCCTATTTTGGAAATTCAAAGTTGTAAATGCACTACTATAACCAATTTATACATCTGTCTTAGGACGACCAAAATCCTCAAGACAGAGAACTTTTTCTTCAAAATACATGTGAAACCATTGCTTCCCTGGCTCCTGATGAAAACTTTTCTACATTATAGAGCACATGGTCATCTTATGGCGATTAAAACGTTTCTACAGTATAGAGCACATTGGTTTGTAATGAGAACATGGCATAACATGTTGTGCCCAAAATTGATGGGGAAGACTGAGTAACATGTCCTCCGAATCGATGGGAAAGATGGCATCCCAAAAACATGCCATCGTTATTTAACGAGCGAAATATTGGCTCCCGAAAGGGGGTTGGATTCCAGAAAACGGTGAGCTGAATACGCCATGAATAATGATCATAGTTTATTAGAATATGAAAATCATTTTTTTGTGATAATGCTACGTGGTGCAGATGGTTTTCAACTTTCTTGTGCGAGTTTGAACCCGCTTTTTAACATTTTTTTATTTTAAAGGGGTATTCGACTCACACAATACTTTTTGGGCGTATTTAACTTGCATAATTTACATGCGAACCAACGAGTCGAATACCCAAAATAAAAGCCTTCGACTTGCATAATTTACATGCGAATCTACAAGTCTAATACCCCGTTGGAATCCAACCCATAGATGGGAGCCAATAAATGCAACATTAATTTAGAGCACGTTGGTAACGTTGTAATGACAACATGGCATAACATGTTGTGCCCAAAATTGATGGGGAAGACTAACATGTCCTCCGAATCAATGGGAAAGATGGCATCCCAAAAACATGCCATCGTTAACATTAATTTGCAAATGGTGTTTAATTCAACCCATGATCCTTCATGGGTATATCCGAGTGACGCACTAACCATTCTTGTCACAAACCGGAAGCAGCAACAAAAAATAAAACAAGCATGAGACTATATAATACAAGTTATGGCAATGGAACTGTCAGCCACTTACTTCTAGTCCTAGCAATTTTGAGCTCGATCATGACCTTTTGAAATTAGGGTGGTACTGCTAAGGCATCTGTAACATATGAAGCGGGTATATATTCTTGAAAGAATCTTAAAAGCCTGTAATGATATATATAATAAACATACTTTATTCCAGTACTGATTCCTTTTCTATACTTGGAAGAGCACACAACAGTATCAAATGGTCAAGGACAACACTTAACTTATATATATGATAATGCACAAAAAGGCTCTCCAAGTTTCCTGCCTATGGAGTCAAATCTTTATGCTATTTTTACTTGTCATCAAAAGTCACATTTTCATCCTGCCATCGTCCTTTTATATAAACAGAAAGTGGAGCTTCCTCCACTTCCTTAACAATGGAATTTCTGGTAACATACATATGAAGCTTCCTGCATAAATAACATGGTACTCTTCTGTGATAAATAGTGTTCTCACAATGCAACCAGAATGGCTGCAAAAAGATTATGCCTTCATACAGAGGACCTCAGTGTTGGAACTAGATGAACCTCAAAAACATTCTTCATTCTAGCACTTTATACTAAAGGAAGAATCTATTCTATAACCTCTTGTTCTTGTTCAGCTTTGCTCTGAAGCACTTCCAGATCCTCTTCGGGTTTTTCTGTCAGTTCACCTTCTTGATGCTTTTCTTTACCATCATCTTCCTCTGCCTCATCCTCATCGTTACTATGTGCACTCCGATCATCTTCTGTCTCCTTGATCTGACCAACATCAATTTCATCTTGGTCTGCATCAGATTCCTCTGTTTCATGTATATCAGAGCTCTCTTTAACATCTTCACTTTCATCTTTTTCTTTTCCATCTTCTACTTCCTTGCTGCTTTTATTCTCTGACAAGACCCTTTTTTCTTCATTCGATGGTTTTTTGCTTTCCAAATCCTTAGGGTCATTTTGTGTTTTCTTATCCCCAAGTAAAGCAGCACCCTTTGCTTGATTACTCTCATACAGCTTCATCTTTTCTTCCATTTCCTTGAGACGATTTTTCAGTTCTTTAGCCTCTCTGCAAGCTTCCTGAAGCTCCCTGAGTTCTACCCTCAAATCATTTACCTGATTTTCTCTATCCTGTAGGGTAACCTCCAAATCGTTTCTTTCTTCCTCTGCATTGTTTTTAGAGTGCTCCAATTCTACCAGTTGCGAACTAACGTTGTTCTTGTCTTCGCTGATCTTTTCCCTTTCTAACTTAAGCTCTTCTATATTGCGCTTCAGCTCTTCAATCAGCTTTCTTGAATCCTGCCCACGCCATATATGTTAATATTAGAATACTACCAATCACGTGTATTAAACACGAGAACCTCGATACCAAGATTTAAGCTCGACATTTCACAACATAAAACGGAAGAGCTAATTCTGAAACATGCAAATAAGACATCGACCTCGTCTTCTAGTATAGGTTTTCAATAGTATTTCGGTTTTTCTGACAACCAGCCATAAACGAAAACAGTTTTGCCAAACAAAACCTAGCTGTATCGATTTAACCCTAGATTTCTCTGAATGTGCTCAAGATCTATTGCTGAGTACAATTTTATAACCGTTCAATACAAACAGACATAACCAAGATCTGGATCTAAGGATTAGAAAGAAAGACCATGTCTTGGAGGCAAAACTCAAACCTGAAGTTTAGTATAGGCTACATTAAGCTCCGATTCCTTAGTAATAAGCGCAGAAGATGCATCACGACGTTCCTTAAGGGATTGAAACCCCAAAATCGCTACCAGAGCCAGAGAAATCAAAATGGTGGGGAGGAAGAGCCGAGACCTGGCGGCATTATTTTTTGCGTTGAAAGAGGATCCGCCCATCCCCATTCCAGACCTCATGTTGGAGTTGGGTCTTGGGCTATTTGGCTATGGCGCTTATTCCGGCCAAGCTCGAAGTTTTTGGCTATGGCGAATCTGGCAGGCCCTTACAAAAATGTCATTTTTTCTCCTACGAAATCATTTTCATTTTTACCTGGGTCACTTTCTGCGTTTCCACTGAGTGCTCTCTAAGTACTGTTCTCAGATGCGGAAACTGGGGCCCTATATCCGCCACAAAATATGGAAAATTACCCAAATGTAGGCTAGACATAGAAACAAGGACAAAAAAATGGCACTTTTATTCAACCTTATAATGTGATATGGTTTTTTATCTTCTGTTTTGATCATAACTTGAACACGGTTTTTATGTTGATTATGCTGTCTTGTTTGCTGATGTCGGTTGTTTTTATTTTTTGGTCATGTCGTGTCTGGTTTGATGAATAAAATATGAACGTGATTCAGTGCATCCTTCATTTCCACCATAAAGAAAATGAATTGAATTGGCTTTTGTCCATAAATAAAGCAAATGGAGTTGAATTGTAAATTACATCTCAAATCCCTCTTGTATCCTCCTAATCAATGGCTCCTTGGCTTCATATATTGTTGAGATTGACAAGGGAAGTAATAACACATGGGGTTTGCTTAAAGTTTGTTGATTCATTATGTGGTCTTTCCCATGCTTAAAAATGCATAGTATGACATAGAGTCTAGTATTATTTGATATTTATTTGCGTCATAAACTAGGACGCCGTATTAGAGTCTAGGATGTGGTATTTTGGGACTTTTTTATGGTATTTCCGGCCAAAAAAGTGGTATTTTCATAAAAAAAAGGGTATTTTCGGCCAAAACGTGGCATTTCTAGCCAAAAACAAGCGTGAAAATGTGCGGCAGAACTGAGATCTTTGGTCGGATCGTTCTTGCAACTCTGTGGGCGGCTTGAACTGCTTCAAAAGCCCTTCTAATCACTTTTCCTGCCTCTTTAACGTTGGTTTGATGAAGAGAGAAAGCGATTTGAGCTCATTACTGATAATTTGATGTGTGCATCATAGCTTGCTGCTCTAAGGAAAAAGGAGGTGACGGTGCAGCAGAAGAGAGATGTCCTTGCTCAACCTGATGTGTAGGATATTGCCAACCTTCTGCATGCAGTCTTTCGTTATATAAATGCTCATGTGTTGCATAAGAAGTAGGACCTAACTGCCTAGGACCCTGGCTCTGACTGGGGATAGTGTGGTTTTTTGATGTTGGACTGGGTTTAGCCTTGTATAAGGACTAATTTCACCCCTCTGATTTGGCATGCAAGGTTGGCTCAGAGTTCGTGATTCCTCCCAATAAGGATGGTGATTTCCTCGAGGCATTGTATGTACCCCAGCTTGTTCTGAATTATAGGCATTTTGTCCTGGAGGAGGCGAGAATTGTGGTTGGCCTCCATAAGCTGTTTGTTGTGGTAGATCAGGAGAATACTGTGTGCTTGATGTAGGAAATTTTACCACCTGAGACCAATATGAAGCATACATCTGTTGCTGTAAAGGTGGTCCATGATATGAAATATTAAAATGCAAAAGTGGAGGTGCATATGTTGGATGTAGAACAGAGTTAGAAGCATGAACACATGAGCAACTTGACGCTAGAGCCTGGAGATGTCATCCTGGGTCTCTAGACATTTCCAATAGCACTAACATTGCCAAAGTAACCTTGTAATTTTTAATGTATGATAAAACATTGAGAAAGTTTTCTTTATAAGTACAATTATTGCTCCAGCCCCCTAATGAATAGAATAGAATAGTTTTTTTAACGTCCACAGAGACCAATAGGTCATAGTACAATGAATGGAGAAATATTGTGGTTGGAAAGCTCGATCTTACCATTGAATGCACAGCAGGGCATGATTAAGCATGAGATTCACAATAGAAATTATGAGAAGATTCTATGCGATGCAGCATGGAGCAAAATATGTATCTGCTTGCAAAACGTCGCTGATATTTGCAAATGGTGAGCAAGATTTGTTAAGCAAATTGGTTTTGCAAACACAAATCGAAAATTACACAAATAGATAATGCAAAATGTTTCCTTGTATTAACTCTAATAATCAAATGACAGGAGGACAACTTACAAATCTAAATTGGACCAGCATGTGGAACAATGATGTTAGAACCAAGACCTCCGCACTTTGGTTCACCAACAAAATCTTCTAAAATGTGCACATAATGTTAGAACCAGGATCTCCACACTTCGTTTGCACCAACGGAATCTTTCAAAATGTGCACATAGTCTGCATTGTGAAAAGAAGCTCTCTCTCTCTGAAGTGGAATTAGATTTATAGAAGCAATACAATTAGAAAAAAAGCAAATGAGTAGGGGAATCCATTTCAAAATATATAATCGTGGATTAGATATGGTCTAGATGTGACCATGGCTTGAATAAGCTGCAAAAGCATTGTCGGATTGCATTCTCATAAGGTTTTATGGAGCAGATTGCATGGTTTCTGCATCATCTTGATTGGTAAAAGCGTCTATTGAGTTTCCTTGTGGTTTGGACTCCTTTGTAGCTCTGCTTCCATATTCTAAATCTTCTGAATGCGCATCCTCATAAGTTTGTGATGGATAGACAGATTGAAAATTTCCTGCAAGTTTGTCAATTGGATTACTAGAAGCCAGAACAACTTTACATTCTCCAAGTTCCTCATGCTTCATTTTATGTCTGCCAAGATTATTTTGAGGTTGTCCAGCAATGCTTTTCTTCTCTTGAGCTTCCAGCCAAGATGGCAAGTTTTGCTGCACAATTGGCCTCATTCTTTAGTCTGGTTAGCCCAAAAAAAAAAAAAGATTCAATTAGCGGCAAAAATTCAGTGTGTTTGAAGAAGGTAATTGTGACGTTCAGACGATATCACGGTCCCGGGGATTATCTTGATCGCCCGTCAAATCGCATTACCGCCACCCGATCGGCGTAATGCGCCAAGCGTAGCCGGTGGGTAGCCCTAGGGGGCAGCTTGCAAGGAATATGTGCAATTATTAATGTGCACATTTTCCAATGTACACATTAATGTGGGCACACATTTCCATGTGGACACTTGATGCCAAGTGGGCCATACCCAAGTGTGCAATTAATGTGCACATTTTCCAATGTACACATTAATGTGGGCACACATTTCCATGTGGACACTTGATGCCAAGTGGGCCATACCCAAGTGTGCAATTAATGTGCACATTTTCCAATGTACACATTAATGTGGGCACACATTTCCATGTGGGCACATTTTGCCACCTAGCCATTAAAGGCAAGTGGGCCCATTACCAATTATCCCACATGCCTAAAGGGGATAATTGGAAACCCTAGCCAACCCCTTGTCTATTAAGGGAGGGAAACCCTAACTTGCCCAATTTTCGTTTCTAGGGTTTTAGAACTCTGTTTTGGCTGCCTCAGCCAAAACCGCCTCCCAGACTCTGCCTGAGAGATTGGCAACATCAGTTTCCCTTGATTCGAGCGTTTCAGCAGGATGGTCGAGCTCAGGTCAGGAGAAGCCACTCAAGGATCAGGTATTTGGCCAATTAGATAGTCTAAACCCTATTTCAGTCATGGAATCAGTAGGTCTAGCCTATTAAATTGCCCATAGCAGCCTTCTAGATCTCTAGATACCAGCCTCTAACTAAAGAACCTAACTCTATGATGTAGATTAGATATAGTTCTTTAGTTCTTCTGTGATGTATATGGATGATGTATCTCTATGAACTCCTTGTATTGGGAAGGGGGCTAGAGACCTAAAGCTTGGCAGTAGATGCTCCTAGAGTAGCCTCTCTAGCACACTATAGATTCGGCCTGTGTACAAGAACCACACCTGGTTGTGGGTGAAGGGGCCAGACTGGCTAAGAAGGAGGTTCATGTCGACGACTGGAGCGATCCCTCGGTGTGTAAGGCCTACCGGGGATCATTGTGGCTAGGTCTAATGGCTCACCACCGAGTGCGGGTGAGGCATGGACTCGACACCCGCGGAAGTGGTGTACACTTTCCGGTGGGGGTTCGAATACGGGCAAGGTGGCCCTCTAGTCACCTTGAGTCAAAGATGTAGATCTCTACGAGGGAGTGATCCCTTCCCGCCCCATCGGGAATGGGAGGATGAAACCCGTGAATAGCCCTTTTGGCTATGCATCCGGCGGGCTACAGTCAGGTCCCGACACTTTTCAGCCTACTCTGCAAAGTGTGCACAAAAGGGGCGGATGGAGTGGACAACCCTATGCCATGTTCATATGCCAGCCAAATCCATTGCCATGAATTCTGTCTGCAATGAACTCTGGAGACCCAAGCCGTCAGTCATCCCCTTGAGTCTGAGCCTTGGGTAGAACTCCCCATATGTATTGTGCTCACCTTGTTTATGCAGATGTGATGGACCACCCTTCGAGGTGGATATGTGCTTATGTTATATACTGACATGTATGTTTACGCTTCCGCAGCTAGGTAGACCCTGAGGGAGACGGGGTAAAATGACCCCTTCACTCTTCCCACTGGAACCCGTCATGGTTGCAGTGTTATGTGGAGGGCCCTGTATCGGCATGGAGCTGGTATGGGGGATGAACTCCTGTTTGTATACGGTGAGTGCACCGTATACGAGTAGGGGACGTCACAGTGGTATCAGAGCAATGTTCTTGGAGACCAAGAGCAAAGCACTGGCCATGTTCCCAGTAGTACTAACTTGATAAGATCCTTAAACCTCAAAAAATGGGAAATTTTTTTCTCATTTTTGTAGTTTATGCTAAGCTAGTAACAGTTAAAATGAATGAAAACATAAAAAGACTAAAATTGGTGAGCCAACCTTCAAAAAGTAGGGTGGTCTCACACGTCGCGCCAGGACAGATAATGAGATTCTCATTTTCGGGCTGGGCGCAACGTGTGAGACATTCAGCTTGAAACATTAAGAAATGTCATGAATCACAGTAAAATAACTTGATAATTCTAATTTTAAGCTAAAAATCAGTAGTATTGACATGTTACATGTTTAAAAAGTACAAAATTTAGTAGTGGGTCCCACCATGTCTCACACGTCGCGCCAGGTCAGGAAATGACTTTTTCATTTTCGGGCTGGGCGCAATGTGTGAGACCTTGCTTAATTAGGTGTTTTAGATGTTTTAGGCAACCCAAAAAGGTAGTTTAAAAGTTGACCTAAAAATGACACCTATAAATAGACCTAGACCCCTCCCATTTCCGCGTTCTTTCCCTAGAAGTTTGCTCGTGTTCGCCAAGGCGATCTTCTGGCGCTTAGCTCCGATCGACGAACCACCAAATGATGGCCCGCACAAAACAGACTGCTAGGAAGCCTCGTCGAAGCGAATCCTCAAGCGCCAGCGGTTCTGGCCTCTTTCAGAGAGTCCTTCAAGAACGCCTTTTCCGGGAAGGCGAATCTTCTTTGAGCGAAGATGCAGGATCGGATCGGAGCGACCATACAGAGATCATAGAGGACGACCGGCAAGACATCATGCATCAAATACTCGAGGAGATCGCAGAGGAGGAGGGAAGGAGCAGGGAGCAACGGGAGCAGGCAGGGCAGTCAACAGCCGAAGAGCAACTCCAGACTGAGACCCACCTGCAGGAGGAGCAAGGGAGGGAAGAGCAGCGACAGCCTACGCTTAGCCCCGCAGAAGAAGCAGATCTTGTGCACTTCATCAGGAAATACGAAGCCAAAGAGCGCCGCCGGGAGCAGAGGACGAAGAATCGGGAAGACGACCCAACCACTGCCAGCGGGCCAAAGAAGAGGAAGGCTAAAGCCATCAAGGGGGGCAAAAGAAAGGTTGTGAGGGTTGGTAAGCGAGGAACGGGGATCAACATCAACGAACCATCAGGCGAAGAGACCCCGCCTTCTACCGACGACTCGGACGAAGACTACGTGCCCGGCACAGATGGAGCGAGTTCGTCAAGACCCCCGCCAGTGGAGGAGGAAGTACCCGAGCAGGTAACAGCAGACCAAGAGGAGCCCGGACAGGCGGCGAAGCCCCCACCTTTCCCGACGTGGGATAGGGTCAAAGCCCCACGGCCACAACGGGAGGCATATGTGATAGACCCCGTCAAGGTCTATCAGAAGAGGATCAAGGAGCACAACACTTACATGGAGAAGTGGGAGGCATACAATGCCTACTACCAGGAGCACAGGGTACGGACAATTGAAGGCGGACACCCGACGAGGAGTCAGACCCTGAAGCCACCCCCACCCAAGCCCAAACCTCCCCGAGCACCAGGAAAGAAGCGGGCCGGCAGGAAGAAGTTGGAGAACAGAGCCCTCAAAGAAATCCGGCACTTTCAGAGAAGTTACGGACTCTTGATCCCCCGAGCACCGTTTCAACGATTGGTCCGCGAAGTCATGCAGGAGTACAACACGGACATGCGCGTGACCGATGAGATGCTGTTGTGCTTACAGGAGGCAGCAGAAGCGAAAATAGTGCAGCATTTTGAGGATTCGACGGCCTGCACGGTACACGCAAAGAGGGTCACCCTCATGAGGCAGGATATGTATCTTGCCAGGCACATCAAGGGGGAACGCCCTTGAGATTTTTTAAATAACAGAAATTTTTGTTAATATAAAGAATTTTGTGAGTGAATAATGTGTCTGATCTAGCTTAATTAAGTTAAGTTATAGAATTCTAGCTTTTGTTTTAGTCAAATTGGAGTTTTGAGCAAAAATTGAGACGATGTCTCACACGTCGCGCCAGGACAGAAAATGAGATTCTCATTTTCGGGCTGGGCGCAACGTGTGAGACCATGCCCAAAAATGCCCAAAACTTGCTCCAAATTGACCAAATAAGGGGTCAATTCTGCCTAACTCGGCGAGTTTAGTAGAATTACAGCCTTAGATATCCAAATTGATTAAGTTTAGCCCATTTAGAACCCATGTCTCACACGTCGCGCCAGGACAGAAAATGAACTTTTCATTATCGGTCTGGGCGCAACGTGTGAGACCTCGTACCATTTTCTTCACCAAATGATCTCCAAGTTGTTGCAATAGGTTCATTAGTTGTTCTTAGCATGCTCAAACCCTAGAAGTAGTCTTCAAACTCGTAATTGCACCCTTTAATAGATCAGAATTATCCAATCTCAGTAAATTCTAGGTCATCCAAAAATTAGGGTTTCCCTCTTTTCTATAAATAAGTCCCCCATTTCTCATTTAGCACCCTGCAAGTTTGCTCTCCACTGCTTAGGCGATCTTCCAGCTCCCTGAGGCACTTCTGCATCCGTCTGTTACTCCCTTCTTCGCTAGATCAATGGCCACTGCTGACTTCAGGCGATGGTACAGCGCCAGTGCCCATGCTGCCGAGGCAGATGTCAACGACATCTTCCAAGTCTTTGGGAAAGAAATTGATATCCAAGCTACGCTAAATGCAACCCCAGCATATAGGCAAGTGTTAGCAGAGTTTCAAGCTAGGGTAGGACCCTCCCTTGTTCAGGTCCCCCCTTGCATAGGATATTTCGTTCCCCAGCCATCCCTTCAAGCAGCCTTGGGCGATGTCCCCAACATCGCCAAGTACCTAACTAACAAGGCACAAAGGCTGCCAGACTACATGGTCCTGACAGCCAACAGAACCAAGTATTTCTCTTACACCGTCGCCCTCACCTGAAGCAAAGCTGCTTTTCTATGCACTCCTGTCTCTTTTCCTTGGGCATAGCCTGCAAAAAGGATCGCACTGCTTTGGAGTAGTTCGACCCCTCCTGCTTGTCCTTGAAGGACATCTGCTTCTTCTCCTGATGTTTCCCCTGGTTGCCACCATATGGGGCTCTAGCTGGATCTGGACTGGCTGCCCTGGGGCTATAGCTTCCTGTCGCCTTGCCTTTATCCTGGAAGTACTGCTGCTTCTGCCCGCTATTCTGAGGTCCCGTCCCCTGCAAGCTTATGGCCTTGGACTCTGCTTCTGATACTGTCTTAGGGTTTATTGCCCTCACAAGCTTGCGGATCTCCTCATTCAGCCCCTCAATATAGCTTTCTACTGCATGCTTCTCACCCAATTTTGGCACATACAGCCTCAGTCTCATGAATTCCTCTGTATACTTCTGGACAGATTTGTTGCCTTGCTGCAACCTGTAGAATTGCTGCATCATACTGGACTTATGTTCCCTTGGGACGTAATGGCGCTTGAAGGCTTTAGCAAACTTTCTGAACTTACAAGCATCCCTGCTTAAGCCATGTGCCTTTGCATAACCCTTCCACCAAATCCGTGCGGCTCCTTTCAAATTGGTTGTTGCCACTCTGCCTTTGTCTTTATCCTTCATGCCATAAGCATTGCCGTACTCACTCATTTCGTCCAGCCATGCCTCTGCTTCTAATCCCGACCTGTTCTCCCCCGAGAACTGTTCCAGTTTCCGAGCCTTCCATACATTGCCCAGTGCAGAATCCACCTTCTTCTGGTAGTCAGAGGCTCTTGTGTCTCTTTGTCGTCCATCTGGGGTGTTCATCTGCCTTCCCTCTTCAGTGTTCCTTTGCCTTCCATCTGTTCGGTCCTGGGCCTGCTCTTCTTCTTCCTCGGAGTCGGAGTCTGAGTCTAAGCTTGAGTCGGAGGAATCCGAGCTGGGGGATCTCCTTCTCTTGCTCCTCTTCTTGTCCCTTCCTGTTTTCCGAGCTGATGCTTGTGGCAATTGAGCATTGCCCACTGAACCCGCTCCTGCTTGTGCGGCTAACAGACCTTCTGCTCAAGGTCCGTCCTCATCTGGGATATCTCCTCCTCTGGGGTCATGGGTTCCATTTCTTCAAATAGGTTCCTTGCCGGGGGTGGTCTGGGCGGGGTCTGTTCTTCCCTAAGGTCTTGGCGTTGTCGTTCCCCTGAGCCTAGGCCTCTAACTGCATACACAAGTAATTCATGGCTATATGGTTAGTTTTCCTTGTTCTCTTGCATTGTTTATGTTTGTTGGTATAGTTGTGGGGCAAAATACGTCAACAAAACATTTAAAGTGCAATAGAGATTATATTCATATATTATATAATATTTTAGTACAAAAAGTCTCCGGGATCAAGAGTCTAACTAGTCTTGAAATCGCCGGTAAGATGGGTTGTCCTCAAGGAACTTCTTAACTTGGGCCATTCCTACTGAATGACCCAAGTTCCTGAAGACGCTTGCTGACGAGCCGCCCTGCAAGGTTCTCGCCAAGTCCTCCACTCTGCGGTCGGATGTGAGGGCCGCGGCCACCGCTAATCTCGCCTGCCATCGATGAGGTATGGCGAAGTCGAAGAGATCGAGTGCCATTGCTCTCTTGACTAGGACAACATAGTCGACATTTGCTGCTATTCGAGCATGCCTGCCGTAGCCTGAGAGTGCAATCAGCATGAACACTCCTTCCTCGCCCCTGGGGCTGAATTTGCGGTGTACCACCGCTATTCTCCCATCTAGCAGCAGTGGCAGGTAGTACCTCAGCGACCTGTCGTTGTGCGTCGCGGATGATTCCCCACTTGTTTGACCTCATGCTCTATGCCGCCCTGCATAATCGTCGACCTCGATCTCGGTGAGCTCCCGATAGTCTTCGATTGTTGAGTCGACTCGCCTGAGGTCGATTCCTGCTCCTCTTGCTGGAGGTGGTGTTGAGGGGTTTGGCATCAGGATGCTAGTGGTCTTGCCTCTGATCCCCATCCGTTCCTGAATGGCAAGGAACTCTTCTTCAGATGGCAGGTCTCCGGTATCCATGACCTGCCTTATGCTGCTGTATGCCTGGATGTCGGAAGTCGCTTCCTCTGTGTAGGTGTCAGCTTCTCTGACTTGAAGCGGGAAGTCTGAGACTTCTCGGACGATGAAGTCGTCCATCTCGGTCTGCCGCAGCTGGTGGAGTAGTTCATCCAATCGGAGCTCCCTCTCCCTGCATTCAGGGAGGTTCTGGATGTCGCTGAGGAGTAGATACTCCTCTCCGTCGATGATGATAGGGGTTAGGCTTGTGATGCCTAGCCCAAGTGGGGGAGCAACTCTGATGTTCTGTCGGCTCTGCTCGAAGTTGATCAGCTCCTGCTCCGCTTGGCGTCGTCCGACTCCTCTTCTTCTTCTCTTGCTTCTTGCTCCTGCTGATACTGCAAAAGCATCTGCTCTTCTGCTTGGGCTGCTATGGGGTCCACTTCCATCGGAGGGATAGAGGTTGCCCCCAATGGGTTTTCGGCGCGGTGGGTTAAGAACATAGAGCCAGGCCATAGGACAGCGAACTGCCCCTACGTCATGAGTGCAGCGCTAGCGGAGTTGGGGGATTGGGACACTCTGTCTGACGACGACGGTGAGGAAGCCCGCGACTACATTCAGGGTGAGTGTCATATCTTTGCCGCAATAGATACAGAGCAAGCAGAGAGCCAGTATAAAGTAATCTCCACAGTAGAGAAGGCCAAGACCAAGTCCTTCATAGTCTTGATAGACTCAGGAAGTAGCCATAACTTTGCATCCCCCAGAATGGTTCAAATGTTGAAGTTGAAACCACTAAAGTCAAAGCCAAGGCCCGTAGTCTTAGCAAGTGGTGCAGTAAGGCAGAAGGCAGGCAAGAGAATTAACTTCGACATCGACTTGCCAGGGATTAATATCCAGATGGGGGCAGAAGTAATGGGCATTGGCAAGTACGACTTGATCATAGGAATGGAGTATCTTGGACCAGCAGGGGCCATTATCGATTGTGGAAAGTGGAAGGTGACCTTCCCAACACCCGACGGCAAGATCATCGAGATCACAGGTAAAGAAGTTGTTCCCATCATGCAGTGCATGTCTTCTAAGCAGCTGTTCAAGTGCATCAAGAGCGAGCAGGTGGCATACATCTTCAAGCTTGAGATTGACGAGCCAGAGTCAGAAGAAAGCAAAGAAGACAGGGTGCTCAGCAAGTTGCCGAAGCAAATATATAGCTTAGCTGATCACGGAGTTCCATGATTTCTTTCCAGATGAGATCAAGCAGCTTCCTCCTTATAGGGGAGTCGAGTGTGAGATAGCACTCGAACCGGGAGCAAAGCCGATAAGCAAGGCTCCATACAGAATGACGACGCAGGAGTTGACGGAACTGAAGAAGCAATTGCAGGAGTTGCTCGACCTAGGCTTCATTAGACCTAGTGTCTCGCCATTTGGAGCGCCCATTCTCTTTGTAAAGAAGAAGGATGCCAGTTTAAGGATGTGCATAGACTATAGGCAGTTGAACAAGCACATTATTAAGAACAAGTATGCGCTCCCCAGATCAGATGACTTGATGGATCAACTCCAAGGTGCAAAGGTCTTCTCCAAAATCGACTTAAGGTCAGGCTATCATCAGATCAGGATAAAGGAAGAGGATATCCATAAGACCGCCTTCAGAACGCGGTATGGGCATTATGAATTCACGGTAATGCCTTTTGGCTTATCGAATGCCCCCGCGACGTTCATGAGGCTCATGAACGACATCTTCAGGGAGTTTTTAGACACCTTTGTCACAAGGCCCCAAAAATTGAATTAGTATGATCTTTTTCTAATGATTTCGTAGTAAAAACCAACTCCTAAAATCAATACCGGTATGTGGGCCAAAAAGTTTACAAATCATGTCTAGTTATACCATATAGAATGCAGTTTAGTAACATGACATACGAATACTGTTTCTTCACATAGTATTGAAAGACGATAATATATAGCTAGTTTTTGTGACAACTTGAATATATGATATGTGCTACTACTTAATTTATCACGTTTATCGGAATGATATTTGATCACATCTATTATCCTTGGTTTATTAATATTGTAATTTTATGCGCGTCATTAGTATGATATTTTACAGCGATTAATTATCTTTGTTATTTTAGTGTGTAATTATTATGGTATTTTAGAGTGACTAATTATCAATAAAACTATGCTTGGTTTAGATATACCAGTATGATTTTGCTTCCACGATAATGTGAAAAACTAGCGTGTTTTTTTTTCCATGATATCAGCCTTACTGTGCTTCACGTGGCAAGTTTGGTAATACGATTAGAGACCATAGTATTCAACCTTCATGTTTGAGCGTAATAAAATTTGAGGGTTCATGATTTTTTTACATGGTTCTAAATTGTGATATCTCCTAATTAATTGGTATATTTCAGCATATGATTCATTTGAGCATTTTTATTTTATTTTTCCTTTTTTTTTAATCCAAATTTGGTATTTTGATTACAAAAGGGAAGAGTATGAGAAGACCAAGATGCTCAATTTTTTTTTTTCCATTGAATTTTGTCATCGAGTACATTGAGGTCCTTAGCCTAGTAGTTAGGAACACATGTGATAGCTTGAGACCATTAGTTTGTTTTCATTGTCTTAATTTGCGCATTGCATTGTTTTCAATTTGTCGTATGCGTTCCCTAGTCACATTGTACATGTAACCCACTTCTTCAAGAGTCTTAGACCTGCCACCAGCCAGACCAAATCGATGCCGTATAATCTCTCGCTCCTGTGGTTTTAAAGTGTGCAAAACCTTGTCCACATCTTCTTTTAGCCACAATGCACTGGTAACTTTCTCAGTACATTCAGAAGGTACTTCCCAATGGCATCTTGAACTGCATCTTCTTTTATATGGTGAAACAGAACCTCGGCAACTTTCTCCATAAAAATCTTTTCTAGGTGTCTAATATGGAGTGCAAGCTTCTGATTATCTCTTTATAATGCAGTGAGCAATTGTTTTTCTTCATATTTATTGGCTACCTGTTGATGAACATAAGCAAGCTCATTCAGCAGAGCAGATATCTGATCCTCCTTCTCCTGCAGAATCAAAGATGTGGCTTGAATTTCTTCTTTCAACTGTTCCTGTTCTGTCTCCCACTTGTTTTGCTTAGATTCGTAGATGGTAACAATAGAATCATTCAAGAAATTCGTTTTATCTTCGGCCTCCCTAGCAATTTCAAATGCTTGCTGCAACTTTTTCTGCAGTGCTTCTACAGGGTTATGCTTTGATCTATTTGCGGTGTGACACAGTACAGCTCAAGTTCGTCCATCAAAAACTCACTTTGACCTTCAGTAAAACTTTTGGTGTCTAGTATACCTCTGTCTGGCTATATCCCCATGTACATTCGTAAGAAAAACAGATTAGAAAGGAAGTAAAGCAAACTATAATAAATATACCTTACACATATGCACCTCATTGTGATGTCCATATGCAGTTGTTAATTTTGTCTGCAGTTCATCAATTTTCCTGCATTGGATATAACAATATTTATACCATGCATCATGATCTCAAAGAATTTATTATTCACCTTAGGTATTGATCATTTTCAACTTTCACAGAGCTCAAACTAGTCTGTAACTCTTCAATCTCTTGTTGATACTCATTGACCTGCATCATGGGCTGTTAATGACATCTCACATGCAATTGCATTGCATAGACAAGGTACATATGCACAATCAAATATACCTTAACCTGAAGTGTGTCTTGTTTAGCAAGTAAAGTCTGCCTCTACAAACATCAACGTAAGCATTGATGATCAAATACTGGGAAAAATGCAGAAGAATTGCTGGTTGAAAAGAGGTATAAAACGTATTTACTTGACAATCGTTACAAAGCCTGTTGTTAAGAAGCTTTAACATCTGATCAGGACCAAATGAAGATATTAGACACCAATTTCTGATGTTTCACAGACATTTACAAAAAGCTTGTAGTTATTATGACGTTTGTATAGAGAATAAGTAGAGGACCAGATTTATATAAGTATTATAGATATCAAACTGCCGATGTAGATGGATGATCAATGCATTTTGTATAGAAGTCTATTTGGCAGTCTTCTCTATCTGAATATGACCAGACCAGACCTGTGCTTGCAATGGGTTTGCTTTACAAAATTCATGTGACCACTGAACAGCTTCACAGGGGACAGTTGCTAAGTCTATCTCAAGGGTACTTTGAATGAAGACTTGTTTTCTTAAAGCTCTAATGGCCTTGCTTTTGGCTTGTACATGAATGTACATGTATAACTTCCAATGATGCCTATATTGGAGGTAATGACTTAACAGATTAAGGAGTTGACCTGGGCTTCGAAGAAACCAAAGTCAGCATAGAGGCAGACTTAAAGGCCATGTCAACGATATCCACTACTAGCATATACACTTTTAAGCTTTTCCTACTCTTCATTGTGATTGTTGTATAGTTATTTAGGAATACTCTTCTGAATGTGGTAACACAACAAGATTGAAAATTTTGGACTGCAAAATGCTGCATGAATGCAGTAGCACATCTTCTCTACCAATCCATGTCAAAAGCACAACAGAACTGTGAATGTCATAGGTTTCTGACCATGCCAGTTCAAACGCTTCAACAAACAGCTAAAAGATGGCTAAGTGGATTATAGGGTCCTTTCAAACTTATCCTCATAAAGAGAACTCGTGCAAAACTGCCAATAGATGGTGAACCTTCATGTTTATTGTATATCATTAGTGCTCTGAACTGTTGGAAGCATCTGAGGCAGCATAACAAAGAACAAAACTTATTGCTTGAGAAATTACTTCTTTGGCCAAAGACATTCGCTTAATTAGAAACTGATAGTGAATTCAAGAAGTGGTTTTCCCTTACCTGGTCTCGCTTGTTTTATCCACCAGTACGCATATGTTGAGAGCTTAAATCCCTTGGTAGAATCAAATTTCTCTACTCCTCTGATCAAACCTATGCTCCCTTCCTGCAGCACTAAAACACATATCACACATTCTTTGTATATCTTATGCTGAAACAGTGCCTCTAAGGAAATTAAAATGAAATGAAGCAGGCAACAAAAATAAAAGTAGAGTGTCCCCTTTAACTGCATAGGTAGAAACAATCATATGCTTAATTAGTTCGATGTCCTTCCATGGACCATATCAGACAAAGCAAAGTGTGATTTCTAAAATTAAAGCATTCTACGCCATAGAAACTAACATGATGCAAATGATAGTATTGATGTCATAATCTTTTATCAATCAAAAAGCTTTTTAGATAAACAAGTTTGATTAAGAAACGAAGAGGAAAGCCAACCTGAAGAAGATCTTGATTTGACAACCCATTTCCTTGAAACTTCTTAGCAATGGTTGCAACTAAACCAAGGTTACAACTAACCATCTTGTCCTTACATTTCTTCCCTGCCCATAATTTCTGCTGAAAAACAGTTCGCTCAATGGTCCCTGCAACTCTTGCCCATTTTATCAATGAATTCAACCTTCATTCTCTCCAATTTAAGATCCTGCATTGACTAATAACATAATGCAATGCAAACATCATGCAGAGCCAACTAATGCACGGAACAGGGATAAGAGCTATTAAAGTTTATTAAAAAATGACAGATCTGTCCTATCCAATGTCAGGGATGACGCGACCAAGGAAACATGATCATCTTCTTCATAATTCCTAGGGAACTTGTTCTCCCTTAGTCTTATTCGTCTTTTTGCACCTGCAAGAAGTGAGTTAACTGTCTCCCTAACGAACCGTTCTGGGACTGGATAGGTCACGTTTGGCCAACCTATTGGCTTTAAAGATCCATCCGCCATCAAACGGTCCACTAACTTGTCCCTCTTCTTTATCCATTTATTATTTCTGGTAGATATCCTCTTGAATTCTGGCAATGTAAAGTTTGAAAAAGCTTCTGAAGTAGCAGCTCGAATTGCTCTATGATTTTCCATCATCAAAATCCACTGTGCATGATGTCATGTTTTCTTCAAAGCTAATCTACCATTCTTTTCTGATCCCCTACTCAAAGACGTAAAAACCAGCCCTGCATTTGGAATTGTATCTGACCGCATTTGTCCAAATTGCTCCATTATATGGCTGGTCTGCTTTTTATTTCTTTTTCCATCCAGACCAGAAACTTGATGAACAGATGGTGCTGAATGATCAATAGATGGTCCACCTCTAGAAGTAGAAATAGAAAAAATACCTTCAGTGTTTGAAACAACTTGGGACTTGATTTCATCCCGCAAGGCAACAATTCCAGCAGCTATTCCAATCACGAGCCCCAACTTCTGCCAATCAGATGACTCCAAGTTGAGGAACGAAATCCCAAATATATGATTTTCGTTGATGCTACGCTCAATCTGTTCAGCAACAGAAGGAAATCTTCTAGCAATATAACAAGCAACCTGAGATGACTCCCACTTAGATGTTGCCATGAACGGCACGTGTTCAGCCATGTTTGTCAGAAAAACAGAACGAAAATAGGAAGGAGAATAACATACCATATGATCACAGACGGTATCCGTTGAAGAGCTGCAAAACAATTCCGATTTATCTTGGCAGAGGCGTTTCTCCATATCGGATGCTTCAAAAATTGATTTCTGTTGTTATTTCGATGATTTCTGTTGTTACTTCGAACTTAGGTTTAGAGCCTCGAAACACTGGTAGGTTTTGCCAAAGGAAAAAAAAAATAAAAATTACGTCTCAGATTTCTTGGAGTATATTTTTGTTGTAATTGTACATTGGGGTCATCACATGTTGACATAGTTGTAAGCAGTTGCCAATATGCCGCGAATTTAAAGCTTCCACGATCGAGCTGCATTATTACAGTTCATTATCACTTGAGAATGCGGTTGAAAGACCTAGTATACTATGTGGGTCTTAATATGACCATTGCATATATTTGTTAATGGTTGTAAGCGGTCGAGACATTTGAGATAAAACTTCCTTTATTATTGAGGAGGTTAAGGCTTAAACGTGGAAGGAAACATCCAAAACCATAACCGAAACGACACTTAGTCATAAACCAAACTGTATATAGTTGATCAACACGAAACATAAAATAACAGATTGAAGAATGATCTAGAGGAGGGAAGATCATCGCCAAATCAAGGGATTCGGGCCAGTGCTGTCGAAGTAAAATATAAAAGCAAACAATGAGTTCAATGGTTTCTATAGTTTGCACTTAATGGTCAGTCTACTTTGTTTTAAGCTTATAGATAAGCATAACAACCATTGATACACCTTGTTGCATAAGTGAAGTAGAGAAAATTGCATCAACTAATAATAATATCTAGTTGATCATTTCTAAATTCAACAGTTTCTACTAAGTGCATTAATCCTGGAGTTTTATTAAGGGAACCATAGTCTACTTCAAAATTCATTGTTCACCTTAATCCTGGAGTTTTATTAAGGGAACCATAGTGTACTTCAAAATTCATTGTTGAGATGTTATTAGATGGTTTTAGAGGCAAAAGGGATTTTTATGGGCTAAAGGTTAACAACTTGCAAACATATCAAATTCAATGGCAATTATGCTTACAAGCAAATGCACAATCAACACCTATTTCTTGGAGTATATTTCTGGGTGAAAGCATGCTACGGTGTACCACTTTTGGAACCCTCAAAAGTACCTACACTGGGTACTTTTAAAACTGGTACTTTCTGTTTTTTCTTTCCATTAAAATCAATCCAAAAATTTTGAATTGAAGGTCAATAAAATGTGAATCTATAGTATTAGAGCATAACAATACTATTAGAGACTAAGATGAATGAATCAACTCTCAAACTTATTGTTTATTGAGACATTTATGCAAGTCCCCAGTACCCAGTGCTGGATACTTTTCTGGGTAGTTTTGCACTCCCTAAAAAGAACTTTAGATGGTACACCCTAGCATGCTTTCGCCCTTCTACTAAGACAATTAATAATCCTGGAGTTTTATTAAGACAATCACAGTCTACTTCAAAATTCATTGTTTAGATGTTACTAGATGGTTTTAGAGGCAAAAGGGCTTTTATGGGCTAAAGGTTCAACAACTTGCAAACCAAGCAAATTGGTTGCTTCGAATTCAAACACAAAGTCAAAACCCCATTTCAAGCTCGCTGGAGCTGCCGCACTGGAGGAACACTTCATTTCCCGTCGTGCGCCTACGTCAGAAAGGGGGTTTGGCACATCCGTCTAGTGCAAATCATCGTGTTCCCTTAATCATCTCCAAAAAGAACAAGGTGCTGCGCACGGAGGGTTGCCCTCCATGGTCGGAGGGTGAAGTGGCTTAAGTCATAGTTGAAGACAATAGAGTACTTGATACTTGATAACATACTAAATAATAAATCGAAATTGCTATTTCCAAACGTTGACATTCTGTGAAGGTGATGGTAGCCATTTGCATCACTAACTCCCCTTAGATGTTG
The DNA here is from genome assembly GCA_021234155.1 of Isoetes taiwanensis. Classification (NCBI taxonomy): domain Eukaryota; kingdom Viridiplantae; phylum Streptophyta; class Lycopodiopsida; order Isoetales; family Isoetaceae; genus Isoetes; species Isoetes taiwanensis. Next base: position 1,802,273 of record JAJEKV010000010.1, on the reverse strand, counting down.
AGCTCCTCTTGGACTAAGATCTAGTTGGACACATGGACTTTGGGGTTTGAGTGTAGCATATTAATGTTTGGTGTGCTGGAGGCACACTTGGATGTCTAGAATGTTGCGAAATGAGCACATTCGCCGTGGCGAGCATCCATCTTTGCACGACAAACATACGCCATGCCTATAAAATGCAACATTAGCATCTACAATTCTTCAACAAAGCTGTCCACACGGGCCATGCTTGTGCCGACATGATCTCCGGTTTTAACTCCATTAAGCAAATGAAGTGTGTACATCATATACATTTGTATCGGTGAGAGGACATCTAATCCGTTCCCAACCTACACCATGCTCCACTAGCATGCTTTACGAACCAAGTGGAGGGTATTTGGTACAAGAAGTAAAAAGTTGGAACTAATTCTTTTCAAAAAAAAAAAATCTTCCTAAACAAAGATTGAATTCTTTTTTCTACCTTACAGGACACACAAGGGGAAACATAATCTCCCAACATAAAAATACACTCACCCCATCAATGTGATGCACCTCAAACCTGCAAGCATAAGACCATAACATTTGGGGGGACTCGAACCTCCACCAAGTGAACAATACATAATATGGGTTTGAACCCATGATCATATGCCTTGGGCCAAGCCCTTTAGCTGAACACCATAGCCACCACATTAAGGCAACAAGATAATAATAAAGCAAAGGCGGACAAGGCATTTCTGAGAGGACTCGTACCACCACCATGAATCAAAGGGCACAAAAAATTATGGCTTACCACCCCATCATGGGGAGGGCCAAATCCCACACTGCGGGATCGAACCCTCAACCTAAAGCCCCTAAACATAGGAGATAATCCCTTAACCCACAAGAAGAAATTATAGAAACACAATAACCACTAGAGGGTGAAATTGGAAAAAATGGGGACTCATATCTCCACCTTGGCAAAATAATACAACAACCCCTAGGGTGATAAATTGATAGGAAGAAAAATCAAGAGATTGGTTTCCAATTGTCTCGATTGGTCTCTCGTGTGATACAAACCATTCAATTCAATTCATTTGGAAATTTGGAAATTCGGGGGCCTTTTGATGAATATTTCAGATTAAAAGAGTCCAACAAAGCATTGGCTGGTTGAAAACATATTATTTGATTAAGCTTGGGGAAATAGACTTTTGCATCATGGTCTTGTTAAGGCGTGGTAAATTCTTCTTTTTAACTCTTGGAATGTTACAACTTATTATCTTGCTAAGGAAAAGCGGGTTTGATAATTTGCGGTTGGTTTATAAGGGCAAGGTAAAATCACATGTATCTATATGCAGCACATATGATTTTTAGTTCAGGAACCTTACAGCTCTCGAAGTTTTGTTAACTTGCCAATCTCGTTCAACAATGCCCCACTAAACTGGTTTGCGGTCAAACCCCTGACCAAAATAGAACAACAACTAGCATACCTTATCAAGGACTAGGTTAAAGACGTAACTCACAAGGTTAACAAACTAGACATATTGCCAATTTTCGAGGTAGGGAACCCAGAGAGCACATTCTCGTGAATGAGTTGTTTTGAGAATGGAATTTAAAAGGTCGAATTTGTTGAACTAAAAATTGAATCCCTTATGGCATTTTGCTCACAAATATTGCATCTTGCTGAGCATACCAATTTCCTTTGGGACTGTGCCAGTAAGCATGCTGGATCTTAGATTTCTGGAAAGATAAAATGTTACTTGCGATCCACAAAAAATATACATATAACACTAGCATGGCTAATATCAAATAGCCTTGATATCTCATTTGGTAATCACCTTTCACTTCTAAACATCCCCTTTTATGGAAAGACTTACAGATCTTTAAGGTATGCAAAAAGCGCCAATCTCTTTTGATATTTGACACGCAACATTCTTTCTCAAAGACATCTCTGCAGAAAGCGGAGACCATCATGCCGATTCTTTCGAGAACTTGCTAGAATGGAAACAAAATAATCCTAGTCTTTAGGAGGTCATTGAATCATATTCTAATAAGATAAATAACCACATGTTAGTGGCATAAAAAACGCTGTTTCTTTTTGGCTATTGCCCAGGTATGTGAAAAAAAAAACTTATTTTTCCAACAAGAAAAATACGTTACAGGATAACTTACATTATGGTCACATGACAAATTCTGTTGTTTTGATATGTACAATTGCATGTTATACCACTGGCCTCTTCATTTCTTTGAGCAGTGGCGTGATCATCCCACCATCCATGCGTTTGATCACTTCCCATAGCATGAACGCATGGATCAACACTAAAATTCCACAGAGGTTCACCATCTCCCACTAAAGTATCATGAAAGATTTGAAGCGATCTAACTACGAAAAGCAAGAGAAAGCTTGATTAGCAAGATGGTTTTTGCAACCTTGCCTTGATAGTTTAGAATACTTTTCAAAGAAATGGAAAGAAATGCCAATTTGTGGTTAAACTAAGCTGAACATAATGGCTGGATATTATGAAACGAAAATGCTCACCTATCTGTGTTATTTTGCAGATGTTTGGACAAAGCTGCGATGGGTCCATCTAAAACGTCAGATAAGAATACAGTTTCTGATCCATGGAGGCTGTGTCAAATAAGCCAGGTCGAAGAAACAAAAGCCATCTTCAACGTAATACCAATGTTTGCAGCAACAATAATGCAAAGTTGTGTATTTGCTCAGTTACAAACATTCACAATGCAGCATCAATATCCATCATTTCCATATCCACATCTCTAATCCTACTTCCATTCTATGACTGCTGCTTGTGCCCTTTGCGCGCTGGATTACAGGCCATGAGAGATCTACAAAGAATAGGATCAGGGATATTTCTTACAGTAATCTGCACAGTTGTGGCAGCCCTAGTGGAAATCAAAAGGATAGCCATAGCCAAGAGGCACCATCTTCTGGATAATCCGGGAGCAACTATTCTGATGAGTGTGTTCTGGCTAGCTCCACAGGGCGATTAGAGCTTCACGAACCCTGACACAGAGGGCCTTCAAATCCTTAAACCGATTACAGACGATTACAGATGTCCGAAACTCTGTTACACCAATAAATGATGCCAGCGGACTCGCAGTAGTCGAAGAAAGGTAAGAAAGACCTGCAACATAGCTCGAGACGCATGTCCTATTCCATAGAACACAGAACATGGGCATAGCATCTTTGATTTTTTGGCGAAGCTTCTTCAGGCCATAGCGCCATAGCGACTGGGAACAGGAAGTGCGCCATAGCCACGCCTGCGAAGGAATGGGCTGGATGACCGAGCACTTACAGGCACCAGCCAGTTTTTAGCAGTCACCAGTATATGCTAGGCATATGCCGGCATATACCTGGATATGCCCACATCCTTGGAGTTTCTAATTCGAAATCAACCCAGCGGGAGTCTTGAGTTACTGTAGCCAAGGAAATATTACTGTAGCTAAATCATTATGCCAACATTAACCATTCAAACCATCGTTATTTTTTTCTTTCAAATTCCCTTTCTTACAGGTCAATGGTGTAAGGCTAGGTATTGCATCCCATGGCAAAGCTAACCTCCATGGGTAAACCCAATGCCTAATGGCAATGTCTGCTCCAACAAACATCTCTGTCGGAGATGATTCTCTGTATCAACAGATCTTACACTGCTCATTCAAAGTAACAATAATTAATCTGATGCAGCTCCATTTTTCATTCACAACAGGGCATAATAACTCCAGAACCAAGCATAACTACTAAATCAATGGCAAAACAATCTCATAAATCTGGGAAACAACTTACTAGTGCCAAGGCGTATCTTCTTGTTGTTCAACCATAAACTCCAAACTGTTTCTTCCTCAAATCTATGCAATACTGTGCCATGATTACCCCTTCATGGCCCCAATGTATTCACAAACACACTAGGAGGTGTTCCTACACACCAGGGCTTCTTGAATGCAATCCTTGATCCTTTAAGCTTCTTGAACACTGAACTAACTTGAGAACTATCTTCTACAACTTGAATTACCTGAAATAGTGCCAAGGTGTATCTTGTTGTTTGATCATAAGTTCCAAACTGTTTCTTCATCGAAATTGTGCAATACTGTACCATGATTACCCCTTCATGGCCCCAATGTGTTCACAAACACATTGAGAGGTGTTCCTACACACCAGGGCTTCTTGAATACAATCATGGATCCTTGAGCTTCTTGACACTTGAACTAAATTGAAACTTGTCTTCTACAACTTGACATACCTGAAACTTAGATTTGCTTGAACTAAATTGAGACTTGTCTTCTACAACTTGACATACCTGAAACTAAGAATGCAGAACATTAGTAAAAAAGAACTGTAGAAATATGTTGCACAGAATGTGCAACAGGAGGGTTTTTTTATTCTCTCTCTTGGGTTCTCTCTTCAGACCCATGTGGGAACCCTCCAGGTAAGCGCTCGACCACTTTAAAGGCAGGGAAGGCTACCGAAACCTAAACCCTACAGATTTATTAGGGTTTTGGTTTTGGGGCATCAAAACCACTCCATCTGCTAATCCCACCGTCCAAATGGTAGCTCGTGTTCCCTGAATCATCTCCAAAAAGAAAAAATGGACATCCATTGCACGGGCGTACCAACCCCCAAATTACCCCCCTTTCCGACGTAGGGTCACGAGGTGGATATATATGGCGTGTTCCTCCAATTTGGCAGCTATACCGAGCTTGGAATGCATTTTTGGCTTCATGCAAGACCCCAAGGCAACCAATTTACTCTAGGGACCAGCTGTTGTGATCAACATAGCCAAACTGAACTTGCTATATGCAACTAGTCGAGCTTTCGCTCAATGCACTCCTTGCCTGTAGTGCGTGCGCTAGTCTTATCTTAATTAAACGTAGCATGCACAAGGTAAGTAGGGGCAGTTGATTGGGGCAAGGCTCTCCATGCATGTGCCCTAGGGTAACCATGGCCTTCTAGAAGCAACGGCATAGTCGAAATTTCGTGACGTGCCTTTCTGGCATGGCCAGTGGCACCTTGTCCAGTTTGTCATGAAGCATCGCAAGGGGAAACTTTGGAATAGGTGCCTCGGGAGGGTTTTTTTTATTCTCTCTCTTGGGTTCTCTCTTCAGACCCATGTGGGAACCCTTTAGGCAAGGGCTCGACCACTTTAAAGGCAGGGAAGGCTACCGAAACCTAAACCCTACAGATTTAGTAGGGTTTTGGTTTTGGGGCACCAAAACCACTCCATCTGCTAATCCCACCGTCCAAATGGTAGCTCGTGTTCCCTGAATCATCTCCAAAAAGAAAAAATGGACATCCATTGCACGGACTTACCAACCCCCAAATTACCCCCTTTCCGACGTGGGGCCACGAGGTGGATATATGGCGTGTTCCTCCAATTCGGCAGTTATACCGAGCTTGGAATGCAGTTTTGGCTTCATCAAGACCCCAAGGCAACCAATTTACACTAGGGAACATCTGTTGTGACCAACATAGCCAAACTCAACTTGCTATATGCAACTAGTCGAGCTTTCGCTCAATGCACTCCTTGCCTGTAGTGCGTGCGCTAGTCTTAATTAAACGTAGCATGCACAAGGTAAGTAGGGGCAGTTGATCGGGGCAAGGCTCTCCATGCATGTGCCCTAGGGTAACCATGGCCTTCTAGAAGCAACGTCATAGTAGAAATTTTGTGACGTGCCTTTCTGGCATGGCCAGTGGCACCTTGTCCATCATGAAGCATCGCAAGGGGCAACTTTGGAATAGGTGCCTCGGGAGGGTTTTTTTATTCTCTCTCTTGGGTTCTCTCTTCAGACCCTTGTGGGAATCCTCCAGGCAAGCGCTCGACCACTTTAAAGGCAGGGAAGGCTACCGAAATCTAAACCCTACAGATTTAGTAGGGTTTTGGTTTTGGGGCACCAAAACCACTCCATCTGCTAATCCCACCGTCCAAATGGTACCTAGTGTATGTACTTTTGAAGTACCTAGTGTATGTACTTCTGAAGTACCTAGTGTATGTACTTTTGCAGGTTCCAAAAGTGGTACACCCTAACATGCTTTTACCCTGTACAATGAAAAAATAATGCTGAATAATGTTTATATTGATCTCTGAACATATGCACATTGGATGCATTGATGTTCAGTGGTACATGGTTTAATTCAACCTTCTACTATTGTTTCAAATTAAGGACTAGGTTCAAGCCAAATAACCTAGTGATAGGTCAAAATTCAAATTTAGAAGCATGCTAAATCCAAGCTCTTCTATTGCCGGATGCTCTAAACTTGCTATTGGATTTCGAAAATGACAGGATGCTCTAAACTTGCTGTTGGATTTCGAAAATGACATGTTGCTCTGTGTGGTGTAGGCAAAGATACGGAGAACAATGTGAAAAAAGTTTCGATGCTTCCCAAATGAATAATGATAGTTTCCTATGGTAATAAGTTCTGCTAAGTATAATATCAAGTTGGAATGATAGATACATTGTGTTTTGCAACCATTGAAACTTGTTCCTTCTACAAATTTACAACAATTCCATTGCTATAGTAAGTAAGTGTATCAATGTTTTATTGCTTTAAATTTTTCAATTTCTCCAAGCATTAAATTTTAATAGTTGTGTCTAGTGCTTCATCGAAAAATATCATTTAGAATTAAGTGAAAATGGAGTGGTGAAAACTTTGCTCCAAGTCTAGCGTTGAACATAATAATATTCTTTATTGTCGATTATGTCGCCAGTATATTAAATGGCTCATATTTCTAATGGTTTAAAAAAAAAAAAAACTTGTGAGTTGTCGCCACTATATTGAATGGCTTGTTTTTCTATTAGTTTGAAAAAATAACAGAGGTAATATATTCGTGATGCGATTCTAGACTTGAAGGTCAATGATCGCGTCGTCGTGAATCCTTGATCTAGTGTATTTCTTGATGAATGAATGCTCATGCATATTTGACCTAGCATTTTCGTGAAAAAATTATTGGTCATATGACCATTGATGCTTGTGTTGGCTACATATAGGTCCTTATCAATTGGTCGAACGAAATGGTGCCAAGAAAAATTGTTATCCATAAAGCTTGTATGATTTCTTGATGATCCGACCGGATTTGAGAGGATAAATAAGAACTGCTAACTAGGCATCTACATTCAGCCAAAGACAAGTCGGCTCCATTCCCATGGTTGTTAATATAATGTGAATAGATGCAATTAGATCATGCTTTCAATTCAAGCTTGTTTTTGCATTTCTCGTAACTCTATTTTATTGCATGAAAGTGAAGCATGTTTTGTTCTAAGTTGCTGCTCAAGTGAAGTTATCTGAACTTCTATTGCCTTGTTGCTAAATGGTACAATGGATATGAATATTGTTTGAGTTTAAAAAGGATCATACTCTAAAAGTAGTGCAAAAATAGATATAATAGTTGGAATTACTAGTTAATGTAAGAAATTATGCTCAAAGTCCATAATGACTTTAAGGATTGAAACAAATATATCAAAAAGACAACAACGTAAAACAATATAATAGACTACTAACATGCATAGTAAATAAGCATGTGCCAAAAACATATAACACACTTCCAAAATCAAATGTGGTTTTTGAACTAATAAGAAAAACTTGAGATGATTGAAACCAGGTTAAAACCATGTATCTGATCATGCTAACTAGTATGTAAAATCATCTTAGATTATAATATTGACAATGTAGGCTCACAAATCACCTCCTAAACTAGCAATAATTTTAAGAAACTAGTGTAAGACATATAATTAGTATAAGAACTGTGATCAAACTAGTAGTGATATTACAAAACCATGAAAGTCATCTAGTTTTCGTTGACATTACGAGTTGTATGTATTAAAAACCATCATTACACTAGTTTCCATAATGATTATGAATGCGAGTTAATTTTTGGGGGCCTTGTGTGTGATTGTATTCTTTGATGACATTTTGGTGTATAGCAGATCCCTTGACTTAAGGAGAGTGCTAGAGAAGTTGAAGAGGCACCAGTTGTACGCCAAGTTGTCGAAGTGTCACTTCGCAACAGAGAAGGTGGAATACCTGGGTCATGTGATCTCAGCAGAAGGAATCTCGACGGACCCTGCCAAGATTGAAGCCGTCATTCAGTGGCCGGCGCCGAAGAATGTGCATGAAGTCAGAAGTTTTCTCGGTCTAGCAGGGTACTACAGGAAGTTCGTGAAGAACTTTGCTAAGATAGCGGCCCCATTAACAGACTTGACGAGGGCGGAGAAAGTGAAAGATTGGGCAGAGCATTGGCACAAGAAAGCCCAGGCAGGGTTTGAATTGTTGAAGGAAGCTTTAACAACCGCCCCAGTCTTAACCCTGCCGGACCCGGAGAAAGATAAGCTTGTAGCAACAGACGCGAGTAAGATAGCTACAGGTGCAGTGCTCATGCAAGAATAGCGTGTGGTAGCGTATGATTCCAGGAAGATGAACGACGCCGAAATGCGCTACCCCACCCACGATCAGGAATTGCTTGCGGTTGTCAGGGCATTAAGAATTTGGAGGCACTATCTTTTGGGAAGGAAGTTCCAGTTGGATATAGACCACCAGAGCCTCCAGTATGTATTCACGCAACCACACCTCAACCTGAGGCAGAGAAGGTGGATGGAGTTCCTTGAAGAGTATGACTTTGATATAGTCTACAAGCCAGGGAAGCTCAATGTGGTAGCGGATGCGCTTTTAAGGCATCCCCTGACAACTAGAGTGCATTGCAATGCAATTTCAACGCTCTCCAGCGACTTTGGTAAGAAGATTGAAGAGTCCTTGCCAACGGATGTGGATTTCAAGGAAGTATGGGCAAGCCTCTCTAGGGAGGCTAGAACAGATAAGGAGCGGGAAGCCTTTAAACATTATAGGAAGGAAGGCAACCTGTTATACCATAAGAACAAGTTGTGCGTACCCGAATCATCAGGTGTAAGGAAATTGATCCTCCACGACACGCACAACAGCCCAATAGCTGGCCATGCGGGATTCATGAAAACATATTTCAAAGTACGCAGCAGCTATTATTGGCCAGGAATGAAGAAGCAGGTAGCTCGCTACATCAAGGAATGCCAGCTATGTCAGCAGACAAAGGCGGAACAGCTCCGAATTCCAGGGGCCTTAGAGCCATTAGCGGTGCCAAACGCTAAGTGGGAGGTGATCAGCATGGATTTCATCACAGGGCTTCCAAGAACAGTAAGAGGGAAGGATGCCTTGATGGTAGTGGTTGACAAGTTGTCAAAGATGGCGCATTTTGTGCCTTGCAGGACCACAGATACGGCTATGGATACAGCGAAGCTCTTCACCAAAGAGATTTTCAGGCTTCATGGCATGCCAAGGGAGATTATCTCCGACAGGGATCCGAAGTTCATGAGCGCCTTTTGGCAAGACCTCTTTGCGACGATTCAGACCAAGTTATCCATGAGCACGGCATATCATCCCCAGACGGATGGCCAAACGGAGCGGACCAACAGGATTTTGGAGGACATGCTACGAAACTATGTCTGGAATAAGCAAGGTATGTGGGAAGAATTTATTCACTTGGTGGAGTTTGCCTACAATAGCACCAAGAAAGAATCATCCCAAATGTCGCCGTTTATGATCAATTACGGCTATCAGTGCCTAACTCCAGACACTTGGCACAACCCCGTGTCAAAAGTGGAAGTTTCGCATCAGATGTTGGCCGACATGCAGCAGCTCGTAGAAGAGGTTCGAGGGTATTTGCTAGCAGCAAGAAGTCGACAGAAGAGCATCGCCGACAAACATCGAACAATGAGAGAGTTCAAGGTTGGAGATGATGTTTGGCTCAAGATCAAGGTGAAGCAGGCGAAGCTCAGAATCGGGAATTGCAAGAAGCTTGCTCCAAGGTGGGCTGGACCTTTCAGAATAGTCAAGAGAGTAGGTAATCAATCCTACAAGCTAGATTTGCCAGCACACCTAAAAATTCATAAGGTCTTCCACGTGAGTTTGTTAAAGAAGCACACTCCAAATCCAGACGAAGTCTTGGACACTCCAACGTTGTTGGAAATGACGGAGGAGCAACTGGAAATAGTTCCAGAATTGATTCTTGATAAAGCTTTCAAGGAAACGAGGAGATCAGAATTCCTCCAGTATTTGGTCAAGTGGAAACACTTGCCAGTGAAAGACGCGACATGGGTACTTAAGAAAGATTTAGTAAAGCAGTACCCACAGTTCATGGAGCAATGGGACGGCAAGGTCATCTCCGAAGAAATCGGCTCAGGCATGTCGATTTGTGTAGATTAATTCTATGTATAGTTAAGATTAATCTACGCATGCCACCTATGCTAAGTATGGGTCGCATGCGTTGTGACCGATGATGAGACCACTACGGTGATCTCTAGGGCGTGGTGTAATGTCAATGTAGGCATGACCGCGTTTCCGTTTGGGTGAGTGGAAGGTAGATTAGAAAGTCTACTTCTGTCCCACGGAAGTAGACGACCTCGAGAGAAAGGAGGTCATGAAGGAATGCACTGATAGGAAAAGCACCTCTAGCCCCATATATGCTTTGATAGGAGGAATCAGGCCTTCACGCCCCATATACGGGAAGGACCTATCCTCCACGCTGGGCAACTAGGGTGTAAGCATGAGCGGCATATAGGCATATAGGCGCTGTCTCCACGGCCATAATGGAAGACTCACCCTCTTCCTACGCCGAGAGATTAGCCATGCATCCATGTAGATAGGTGGGGTGGTCACCATATAACCAAAATTTTATTAATAATTAAATGGTACTAACGTAGTGTCGACCCCTACAGCCAATAGAGCTCGAGGAGGGCAAGGAGGTCGAAGTTATTTGAAGACTTGCAACACAAATTTTGTTGGAATGTGTTGCAAGGAATGAAGAGTACCTCGGACGTAAATCTTAATTTTGATAAACTTAATTGTCATGATAAGTGAATTATTGAGTAACCTGTTTTAATGATGTTGTGAATTGATAAGTTATTTTATAATATAATGGCGTGTTAATGTCCTAAAAATATTACCTTAAGGTAATCTTAATAAATCTGTAAGTATTATAGTAGCTTATCGTATGTATCAGGTTGATTGCAGGTTAGGATGATCCCAAGGTGGGGAGACCCACGATGCTGCGGACAGCATCATTTCAAGGTGGGGAGAATGTGACGTTCGGGGACAAAGATACGGTCCCGTGACGATAATCGCACTCGCCTCGCGACGCCAACGCGTGTAGCCAGGTGGGTAGCCCTAGGGGGCAGCTTGCAAGGAATATGTGCAATTATTAATGTGCACATTTTCCAATGTACACATTAATGTGGGCACACATTTCCATGTGGACACTTGATGCCAAGTGGGCCATACCCAAGTGTGCAATTAATGTGCACATTTTCCAATGTACACATTAATGTGGGCACACATTTCCATGTGGACACTTGATGCCAAATGGGCCATACCCAAGTGTGCAATTAATATGCACATTTTCCAATGTACACATTAATGTGGGCACACATTTCCATGTGGGCACATTTTGCCACCTAGCCATTAAAGGCAAGTGGGCCCATTACCAATTATCCCACATGCCTAAAGGGGATAATTGGAAACCCTAGCCAACCCATTGTCTATTAAGGGAGGGAAACCCTAACTTGCCCAATTTTCGTTTCTAGGGTTTTAGAACTCTGTTTTGGGCCTCAATGCCCAAAACCGCCTCCCGAACTTCTTTGAGAGATTGGCAACATCAGTTTCCCTTGATTCGAGCGTTTCAGCAGGATGGTCGAGCTCAGGTCAGGAGGAGCCACTCAAGGATCAGGTATTTGACCAATTAGATAGTCTAAACCCTATTTCGGTCATGGAATCAGTAGGTCTAGCCTATTAAATTGCCCATAACAGCCTTCTAGATCTCTAGATACCAGCCTCTAACTAAAGAACCTAACTCTATGATGTAGATTAGATATAGGGTAAAAGCATGTTAGGGTGTCCCTTAAAAAGTATTATTTAGTGACCAAAAAAGTACCTAAAAAGGTACCCAGGACTAGGTACTGGGTACTTGTGTAATATCTCAATAAAAGGTACATTCTAGAACTTTTATATATATTTTGGTCTCCGGTAGCATTATCTTTATCTTACCTTTGAATATTAATGCGTCCTTGACTTTTATTTTCAACATTTGTACTAGTTTTGATGAAAATAAAAACGAGAAAGTACCCAGTTCTGAAGTACCTAGTGTATGTACTTTTGCAGGTTCCAAAAGTGGTACACCCTAACATGCTTTTACCCATAGTTCTTTAGTTCTTCTGTGATGTATATGGATGATGTATCTCTATGAACTCCTTGTATTGGGAAGGGGGGTAGAGACCTAAAGCTTGGTAGTAGATGCTCCTAGAGTAGCCTCTCTAACACACTATAGATTCGGCCTGTGTACAAGAACCACACCTGGTTGTGGGTGAAGGGGCCAGACTGGCTAAGAAGGAGGTTCATGTCGACTGAGGGAGCGATCCCTACGGTGTGTAAGGCCTACCGGGGATCATTGTGGCTAGGTCTAATGGCTCACCACCGAAAGTGCGGTGAGGCATGGACTCGACACCCCGTGAAGTGGTGTACACTTTCCAAATTGGGTTCAATCGAATACGCAAAGTGGCCCTCTAGTCACCTTGAGTCGAAAGCATGTAGATCTCCGGAGGGAGTGATCCCTTCCCGCCCCATCGAGGCGGGAGGATGAAACCCGAGGAATAGCCCCTTTGGCTATGCATCCGGCGGGCTCTGATCCAGTCCCGACACTTTTCACCCTACTCGCAAAGTGTGCAATGGGAGGGGCGGATGGAGTGGACAACCCTATGCCATGTTCATATGCCGCCCAAATCCATTGCCATGAATTCCATGCTCAGAATGAACTTCGGGGAGACCCAAGCCGCCGGGTCATCCCCTTGAGTCCGAGCCTTGGGTAGAACTCCCCATATGTATTGTGCTCACCTTGTTTATGCAGATGTGATGGACCACCCTTCGAGGTGGATATGTGCTTATGTTATATACTGACATGTATGTTTACGCTTCCGCAGCTAGGTAGACCCTGAGGGAGACGGGGTAAAATGACCCCTTCACTCTTCCCACTGGAACCCGTCATGGTTGCAGTGTTATGTGGAGGGCCCTGTATCGGCATGGAGCTGGTATGGGGGATGAACTCCTGTTTGTATACGGTGAGTGCACCGTATACGAGTAGGGGACGTCACAGTAATCGGCCTTAGTGGCTCGTTATATACATACCCTCCAGTTATATACATACCCTTCGAGCTGTCACTTACCAAGCAATAGAAAACTTTTTGCCTGCCTACCTCTTATTTTATGCACAATAATCTAAACTTCCTATCACAAGCATGTGTTTAGAAAGAATTATGTTGATCAAATGATGTCTAATCTTATTGACACAATTGATACAATCTTCATGCTTAAAATACTTAAAGGAATCTGTTCTTCTGCTTTACAAGTGAAATTTCCTCTAATGTATTTTAATATTCTAGCAATGTGAAAGACAAAGAGTTCAAACCTGTTTTTCTTCATAATATGGAGAATAATGCTTACACAGATGCAGTTTAACTGAAATTTTAGACCATTGAAGCTCCAGCCCATTGCTATCTGTGCTACAACAAGTGCAAGCAAACAATTAAGCAAGCCAGCCAAATCAATTTTTTTCTTTTAGACCCTAATCCGATAAATCCTAAATCTAGAAATGAAATAAGCAAGGCTTCGTACCATTATTCAACCAGAGTTGTTGAAGAAATAAAATCGTCTCTATCATAAGGCCGATCTCTAGGCTGTCATAAATAACGCCATTGGCCCCTCTTCCCTTGCCAGAAATAGGGCATAATGGAATAAACATTGTCGGAATGCAAGGAAGACCTAGAGATACTAATGCACAGGGTTCGAAATTAGAATTTGCCCTAACCATTAAAAATGCCTGCTTATATAGTGTACTTTCCGGGAAATCCTTAGAAACTTCTCCAAAAATAGCCTAAAAAAACGCCGGGAATATTTTTTGGCTATCGGATTTTTTTTGGAATGGCCGGATTTTTAAGGGTCGAACCCCTCCAATTTCGAACCCTGCTAATGCAAGGAAGATATTGTGATGTGGATTTTATTGTGGTTATAGGGCATAACGGAATAAACATTGTCGGAATACAAGGAAGACCTAGAGATAATAATGCAAGGAAGATATTGTGATGTGGATTTTATTGTGGTTGCATCTCTACACTATATTAAATAATTAAGGGAGATGATATGGCATAAGGATGATGTGGCAACGAAATAATTCAAGGAAGTTAGAATTAGGGAAGGAAAACGTGGAAAAATGGAAGGAAGGGAGAGATCTCGAAAAAAAAAAAAAAACCTTAGACCTGTCAGAAGACAGATTTCAATCTAGTTCAGACCTTTTCAAGGACTAAATTTCAATTCAATAAGCAGCCCTTGTATTTAAGTAGGCGACTTTAAACAATAAGGCCATGATCTGGTTACGTTTTCCCATATAAGCTAACATCAGTACTTTATTGTAACTCAAAATATTTTCAAATACATCATAGACATAAAATCTAACAAATCTTATAAGTATGCAGTTTTAAGCAACAATAAACATAAGACAAAGAGTCACAGGAACAATAATTCCAAGTTCATATTGTATGCATGAGTCTTTAAGACCAATTCCTGAGAAAGAATTTTCGCTTTTTGTCCATCTTCCATCTTTTAAACAAAACATAGCAGGGAGTAAAAAGTCCTGTTACCTGCACCCAAAACAACAAAAACAAGCATTAGTATGGTTGCCATGCTGAGGGTAGCAGGTGTCATGGGACTTTTTAGGTTTATGCCCCTTCACCCTGCTTGCTTCACAAACATATCATGGGGTAAGGACATTTAAGAAACAAAAGCTGTTCAAGACAGTACAACTGTCTACTGCTTTTCTAAGCTACAAGTAACCAGTTAGATTCATCATTCAAATATGTATCAGCAGAGCAATAAGCATATGGATCTATGAATCAGGTCTGCCATATCCCTAGATTATTCCTGTTTTAAAATTATATGCTGCATATATGTTCTCAGAAATTTTTTTCACATATAATCGCCTTTAACTTATGTTTATTTCACCTCTAAGTTTATGTAAGCGCTGAACCTTATTTCAGATATGTTAAATCAGATTATAATCCTATAGATTTACACAACATTATGTAGATGAAATGGTAATCAGCATAACTGGTTTACTTACACTATAAAAAACATTAATAAGTCTCACTTCCGACTGTTTTCAAGCTAAGAACACATGTTACATGCTGGTGCTTCATATATTCCTGTTAACAACATCCTTAGGATCCTACAGACTGTTTTATAGATCCATCTTATCTTACAATGAAAACTAAGCAATATCAGGCTGCATTCATATGCATTCATTTAGTGGCTCTATAGATTAGTACTTCATATTAATATCTAGTGGAAAATCAACTCCAGCATGCATTCAACTTAACAAGCCCTGCTAAAACCCATTTCCAATGCCAATACACCAGGAGCTTAAGCATCAAACCATTACATCTTAAATTTCTGTTAAAACAATATTTAGCTGCTCCTGGCCCTTATTTTTTAGATCTACCATATCTCATGATAAAACAAGTTGCATTGAAGCATAATCTATTCATGAAGAAATCATCAGCTAAATTTACCATGTAAGAAACTGCTATAATCTATTAGAACCTGAGAAGTGCGCTCCAGCCCATTGATTCGCAAGAATTTTCGTCAGCAACATGCTTCAAGCTTGTAGATCCACTTGCTTTGGTCATTGCTAGACCCTTGTCCATATCTATTCCTGCCTTTCTGTTTGTGGCAATCATTTCTGCAGCAGATAATTCAGCCTTTTCCAGATTAGCCAGCCCATCCTTAGCATTCATACTGCTTCCAATTGTCTCTGCTGCAAGCTTAGGTTCAGAGACCTTTGCCGAATTGATCCGCACAAGGTAAAGGGGATATCGCATCTTTCAGCAGCCCAGCCTCTCCATATATAGACCTACCGACAGTCCTTAACTTTAGTGGTTGGGTAAGTTTTATAGAGCACGTGTTTTGTTTTTGTGCCTTTATCTTACTCTTTTCTTACAGAACAAGAAGAAAGGCCTGCCAGCAGGCTTCTTGAATCTGGTTCGAAGGGCCAAAGAGGAAAGACAAAGACTAAAGGCCATCGAACAGGGCAAGCAAGTCGCATCAAGCAGTTTTGGCGGTGGCTACGAGAGATTTACTACCTATGGCCAGGACTGCTTATACAAGGTTATTCATGGTGACTGCACTAAACTGGGGACCCTGGTGGACAAACAGAACTTCACGTTGTGCATAGCCGACATTCCTTACGGGTTTAAGATCAAAGACAACGTTTTCGATGATGAGGCCATAAGTAATTGTACATATTGGGGCAAAATTTCATCAAACTTGTAATGAAATAATAACAACCACTAGAAACGTGTGCCCGGCGATGCCGAGCATTAGTCCTGGACTTATGAATGGGTAGATGAGAGTTTGTAAGTTCAATAGAATATTATAGATTTCATCCTACCTTACATGGAATGGAGTGTTAAGATGTGAATAGTACTTTTCCATATATATGCCGATATGATCCATCCATATAAAGGTCCATAAAAGGTGAAGGAATATAACAACAAAACATTGCAGCAAAATGTATGGCCACCACTCCTTAACAATGCCCTACAATGATAGCATATGTTGCTCATTGTGCCCTCATCGTCCAGTATTTTGAAGAAGAATCCCTCCAAGCTACTTTCAATAATCCAATCCTTCTTCTTCTTATCATGTTTGGTGGAGGCGGATCTCCACCTTCAATCCTTCTTATATAATGCCAATGCTCAGGCTTACTTCCAAAGGGGTTGTTGTCTACTTGTGCTTAATGTGGATCACTTGTTCTCGTCTCGCTAAACCCTAAACCCTAACTGCCAAACTCGTGAATCCTAGTTTCTAACCAATGCTTGTGTGTTCATTTAATATAATCTTAAGTATTGCGTTAGTTATCCATGCAAATGTGTGCTCGGTGATACCATCTGTATTCAATCAAAATGTGTGAGACTTTATTTACCTTGAATTGTCGAACAACAGGAATAATAAGGGTTCTAGAACTACTTTGGATAGACATGGAGGGCAAGTTAGTGAAACCATTATGGTCGGGATTAAAAAACCTCGCCCTTTCAGGTTTCGAGGAAAAATCCTAACAATAATGGGATCACTAACCTGTGCTAGACTCATAAACCATAATAGAATTTATACCCTCATGCTCAATAGCCTTATCGGGTGGAACATACATTATAGTAAACAAGTTGTAACAGATGAACCCCATGTTAGAATCAACTTCATCTTGCGCCTAGAATTCAACACGTTTGTTCAAAATGTCAAAGTATAGGAAAACTGTGCTCACCAACTTCTTCTCTGCATACAACCAAAAAATGAACCAAAAGCACTAGGGCTTATCCAGGCACGAGGGCCTCCAACCAGGCGCGAGGGCCTCCATCCAGGCACGAGGGCCTCAACTAGGCACGAAGGCCTCAACCATGTACTAGGCCTCCAACAAGATGTTAGATTACACAAATAAGATTTGCCATTAGGAAAAGGGTTGTTGGGGGCTCAACACTTGGAAGAAGTAAGGGAGATGCAACGAGAGCTGATGATGAAGAAAGGGATGAGAAAGAAACTAAATAGAGCTAGAAAGGAAAAGGACAAAATAACTAATTGCAACTGCCTCCGTAGTTCTAGAACTTTGTTTTCCTTCTATTCGGTGAAACGAAGGAAAACACCATTTCTAGAACTACTTTGGATAGACATGGACAAGAATGCTGAAAAAGCGGCAGAGGAAAAGCAATGTAATTCCTTAAGGAGAGGGAAGCCAGAAGGCGGCCACATGAAATCTGGATGGCCAAAAGCAAGAACAAGAAATTAAATAACTTACCTTAGAAGGCCACACGCTTTTCAATTTCAAAGTTCGAGAGCAGAAAAATCTTCTAAGCAACATGCATAAGCAGTGGGCAAAGGATAATAAAAAAGAAGGATCATAAGAATAAGGATGTATCTTAAAATAAGACTATAGTTTATTTAAAGTGGATTAGCACTCACCAAATACCCACATTGAAAAATATTTAGGAAACATAGGCTCCACTTTAAAGGTCCATGCATAAATATAGGCATGAGGATGAATGGAATTTGAGAGGAAACTGAGCTAAATGGAATAAGTAAAAGGCCAGGATTGAGATTGAAATGAATATATGCCAATCATATCGACTTGACTTAGCACTTAGAAGTTAGCCAGAAAGCCACAGCTAGAGACTTAACAATATTCAAGAAAAGTTCCATTATATATGATGCCCGAAGCAAGGCCATTAACCAACCATAGTCTTGAAGCAAGGCCATTAACCAACCATAGTCAACTTATCTGAAAAACCTTTGACAAAGGTCAAAAATATCGTAAACAAGATAAGATAAGATAAGATAAATTTTTACGTCCACGGGAACCCAACGGGTTATGGGACGGCACATGCAAGGGCAACAGCCCATCTAAAACCTGGAGACTAGGCCCCATCACCAAACACAATAACTAAATATTAAAAGGCTATCAAGAATAAGATAAGATAATGCTAATGCTAGTAGTAAATTTAGGCACATGCATCAAATACCGTAAATACGTAGCAAGACCTTTAACCAACATTTCTAACATGGTGGATACCTTAGGTCCTTAAATTATAAAAATTCAATTGAAGTTAAAGCTTAAAAGAGGACGAAACTAGGTCGTGCACAATTAGGTTAAAAGCCAACGAATGCTGGTCGCAGAGGGCTTCCGCTCTAGCAATGTGCCCACCATACAGGTTAAGGCAAGGAAAGAAACAGGTCGGCAAGGCAAGAAGAAAAAAGGATCTTACAGTGACGAGGTCCAAGAAACGGCAATTGACAGCAAGATAGGTTCAGAACGATCATCAAATCCAGGGAAGCTTCTCTAATTTCTGTCAGGAAGAGGGAATTAGAGTAGCGAAATGGCAGAAGGATGATGTCAGAAGAAAAATACTAGAGTCGGAACCAAAGCTGCAGATAGTTCTTAGCGATTCAGGATCGGGGAAGAGACAGGACTTTATCAGAAAAAAAGCCTAAGACTCCCATGCCAAACTGAAGGGAAACAAAACTTCCAAGTTATCGGTATTCACCAGATGACATCTAACAAAGGATTGATTGACCACACAGAGATCTTCGATCCATATGAAACAAGGCAAACCACAAGCCATAAAATAAGAGTGCTGTGGAAAAAGGGCCTAAGATGAGTTATACAGCAGTTCCATTGCTACTAGCAGGCAAAATGTTGTGGAACTGGAGAAAGAAGTGACTTTGCAGGATAGAATGATGCCATAAGCCCAAGCTGCTGGTAGATATAATTCAGATTGGATTTGGAAACCTTACAAACCATACTGAAGCCAATAATGATTTCTGCATACCCTGTCCAAATCTTTCTTGGCTTCAGAATGCTTATTCCAAATAGGAGTTATTATATGCCACCCATTTCATAAAACAAAGTTGCAATGGGCCTTTCCATGTCTCTTGTCAAAATCAAATTATTCCTATTGATTTACCTCTGTCAAGAATAACCTTGGGTGCTGGATAGAACGCCTTATGCAACTTTAAATGGTCCTCAAAATTTCATGCTTTTCTATTGAAACAGAGTAATCTCAGATTTCAATGCTCTAGTATCCTCAGCTTTAGTGGTCATTATACAATCTTGGATTCTAGCCTGGTCTCCGTGGTTTCTATGGAAGATGTGGCTTCTTCCTCTGTTGTTGGTCTTGCTCCAAAACTAGATTTGATACGGGCTCATTCAAAGCTTAACGGAATTGAATTTAAGCTTAGGTGTCATAGTAAACAACAAACCAAGAGAATTGTGCCGGATGGCAGATTATGATAAAACATTTGCCCAAATGCAAGAGAATTATCACAAAATGAAGATTATCGTAGAAAAGTTTGCCGGAGTGCAAAATATGGTAGAAAATTGTGTAGCACTGGAATCGGCATTGAACGGCATTGAACGGCACAACGTGCCCAAACAAACAAGACAAAGCTAAAGAAAATCGGGCACACCAAACAAGCAAGGAAAATCGGGCGATGAGGAATTCGGGCTATGAACAGGAATGAAAGGCTCAAGACTTGGAAGAAGTAAGGGAGATGCAATGAGAGCTGATGAGGAAGAAAGGGATGAGAAAGAAACTAAATAGAGCTAGAAAGGAAAAGGACAAAATAACTAATTGCAACTACCTCCTTTGTTTTCATTCTATTCGGTGGAACTTCGGTGAAACGAAGGAAAACACCATCACGTCAAAGTCATGGATGCAATGCTTTATAATGTATTTATATATCTGTTTAGCATATTTGCATGTTATTATTAGATGTATGAAAATCATAAGCTCCTCATTTAGCAATAAATATCTATAAGGACATATAAATTGCTCTTTACATCTACGCACACACTTCTTAGTTTGGCATATAGTATTGGCATTGTAAAATAATCACTACTATGGCAGAACCATATAAAAATGTGGTCCATTTACAAACATAGCAAGAATGCAAATAGGCCTTTGCATTAAATAAATGATGGAAAGAATATAAAGTCCAACCTTTATGCAACAATTTCCATGCGTATCGTATTGAATATCTATAGGATTTCAAATGACGTTCTACCTGGGGTCAGCGATAGCGTAGACAGGTCTGCTACATACATGTCAATACGTCACTAATTTTGAAACTTGGCCAAGAAAGGAATGGGAGATGGCTTATGTTCAAGACTATTGCACCATGTGTTCTTTAACGTTGGCAATGTGCAATTACATTCATGTGATCAGAACATCCATCCAATTGCACACTATGATTGTTAATATTATTGGCAACTTGGAATGATCATTATGGAACATGAAATGTCCATGCACTTTGTGCCATTTTGAACAATCATGTGCTCTGTGACATCATAGTAGCATTGGCATCAAGTGTATAAGGCATTCCATTTCTAGGAGATATGTGACCACCTGTGGATAGTAGGGATTTAGTCTTGTGAAGTGAAATATCTTGTTGGTTGTTTACTCAATACACTCTCATTCTACTATTTTGGTAGAAAAGTTACAAAGTTGCATGCTAGTAACCACTATAACCACTGAAAAGTGGTCCTAACATCCATGTCTAATGTGAGGACTCTATACTTTGTTCAGAACCTTGGAGATCATCATTCATGTTAAAATCATCTACACAAACAATATAATACAAAGGACCAAACACAGTTATAACACTCAAGTAAAATCTTCCAAATCATAATCTTCAGTTATCTTCGTCCTACAACAGATTAATCTTAATAAGTGCACCGATTTGCTTGCCTGCTTCTGCACATGCACATGCGAAATTACAAATTCTATTTCTTTTCTTGTCAGCTCACCTGGTGGTCCTCACCATCTAGGATGCATGCAGGGCAGTGTCTCCTCTAGGCTTTCCTGGTAGCAAAATAACCCTGCATGCAAGCAAGGTGTTTCCATCTCCCTGCTGCTATGAAAGCCACAGTCATGGTTTTAGCTTTGTAGCATTTTCCAAGTCCTGCAATGTGAAGCAATTTGAACATGAATTTACATATATTCAATCTACTTAAATATGGCTAGACCTAAGTTTTCTTTGGCTACACTGGCATATTGAATTGCAAGTTTCTAAAAATGCTTTTGTGATCTACCACGCCAAAATTCTAAAAAACGCAGACTCAAAAAATCAAAATGGAAAAAAGAGACCTCCATTGAAGTTAGCAAGCTTTTAGAAAAACACCTAAGTATTATGAATAAGAATCTACAGCTGACTTATAGAAAACTTAAACTTACCTAAAGCAAGTAAGACAACTGTGCCCATTTCAAAAAACCAAAATAAAAAAGGAGCAAAAACTTCTTGCTTCATCTGCGGAATGAGAATACACCTTCGATCGCAGATCAGAGCTCCTTTCCAGTGCATAAACTGGTAAATGCACAAATTAATAATCTGCTTCATCTTTAAATACATTTTACATGCAAGCAAGGTGTTTCCATCTCCCTACCTGCTGTAACAGTCACAGTCATGGTTTTAGCTTTGTAGCATTTGCCAAGTTCTACAATGTGAAGCAATTTGCACATGAATTTGCATACATTCAATCTACTTAAGTATGGCTAGATCTAAGTTGAATATGGCTACACTGCCATATTGAATTGCAAGTTTCTAGCAATGCTTTTTTGATCTACCACGCCAAATTCTAGAAAACGCAGATTCACAAAATCAAAATGGAAAAAAGAGACCTCCATTGAAGTTATCAAGCCTTTAGAAAAACGCCTAAGTATTATGAATAAGAATCTATAGCTGACTATAGAAAACTTAAACTTGCCTAAAGCAAGTAAGATAGTTGTGGCCATTTCAAAAAACCAAAATAAAAAGGAGCAAAAACTTCTTGCTTCATCTGCGGAGTGAGAATACACCTTCGATCGCAGATCAGAGCTCCTTTCCATTGCATAAGCTGGTAAATGCACAAATTAATAATCTGCTTCATCTTTAAACACATCAGAAACCTACTCATTTACCCACAATTTATTGCCATGATATCAGCCAACTCAAGTATGACATTCTGTAGCAGAAATATGCATAGGAGCAGAAAAAGAGATCCAACCTGCATTAACATTCGCTGCAGTCTGACACAAAGGACTCATTTCACCATTCTTGGTAAATCTGCAAGACAAATAATTGGTTGTGTAATGCTAAACAGATAAATCAGATGAAAACCTAGAAGCTTGCTTTAAACCCAAAAAATCCCAGCCAAATTAATACTCCAAAAATTGGAATCAGCCAAATACGTACTACAAAAAGCAAAGTAGCAAAAACATGATATAAGATAAGAATGCAGATACGAATGAAGTTGGCATCATAGGGAGATACATGCGTGTTTGTCTTTACTATTTCTCCAAAAGTCTCAACTTGCATGAAGTTGTACCATGTTAATTTTCAATTTGCCAAAACCTTCACAAATCATCTCTATATCCTTTGAAACACAAATGCAACCTTTCTTCCCAACCCCTTGACACATTGCAATTGCCATATATATTTGTTTGCAACACATAAGTCCACTTTATCAATCTTGTCCATTCTATTTCCACATCAATCTGTAACTACAAAGGTGGGTGGGCACAAGTTTGAAAAATCAAAATTTTTACAGGCAGAACTCTTACCTTTCTAGCTAAAACACTGTTAAAAGTCTTTATGGACTCCATTCATCTTCAAGAAGAGGAGCCTCTTCGGCATACTACATATGGCATAGGGCATTCTGATTTTATGTTCTCAACTATCCGTGTTCAAAATAGAAATGGGAAATAAAGTACAATGACTTCCATCTTGGCATGATTTCACATCATAGACATAGCTCCTTTCATATTTTACATATGGCTTCTCTCATTGGTGTCAAAGGAGGATCTTAATTCGTATCTTGCAAGGTTACACTGAAAAATAAGCGATTTCCCATGCTCCAAGCATTGTTCTACACACGGTAATCTTGCAGCTAGAGAATTCTTTTCTTCTAAAGATGGTAATCACATCCATAATAAGGGGTCCATAATGGCAGTTATATCGTCCATCTGAATATGGGGAAGAACAATTGCATAGAAATAACAGGCCCATCGTTCGCTCTATTCTTTCTCCATATTGCATTTTGACTGCAAGCAATAATGATGCGCAAATGAAGTGACTCTATGTAACGGGCCCATGGTAGACCGCTCGAGTATTCGAACCTTGAATGTGCCTGTGGGGCGTTCCCGAGACACCGGCATAAATGGGTAGAAGCGACTACTCATAAACGTCTAGACGGTTTTGCCCAGTTGGCTAAGGGCATGTCGGTTAGGAACGTTACAGTTGGTATCAGGGCAGGTCTCGAGTTCGAGTCTCCATGGGTGCCTATATGCATGGGTAATTTGCAAAGACTTGGTAATCATTGTAACATGGTATGACATAGACATGGAGCCTTGGATGCTCGAGGACGAGCATAGTTCTAGTGGGAGAGACTGTAACGGGCCCATGGTAGACCGCTCGAGTATTCGAACCTTGAATGTGCCTGTGGGGCGTTCCCGAGACACCGGCATAAATGGGTAGAAGCGACTACTCATAAACGTCTAGACGGTTTTGCCCAGTTGGCTAAGGGCATGTCGGTTAGGAACGTTACACTCTAAAAGCGCGTTAAATAGAGGACATCAAAAGTCAACCCAAGATTGGAAGGCTTCTACCACATGATCATCTCCACTAACAATTCTACCATGACATGATCAATTTGTCAACATTTACAGATGCCAATTTCAAAGTTTCGTACATCTCCCTAGCTTCTGCATCCACGCTCTGATAATTTTCTATTTAGATGATGTGACCTTGCATAGCGATGACCTCGATTTCTGGAAAAATAGCAAATGCTTTCTCCAGATCATGCATTGTTTCTTCCAACCTGCCATGTCCTTTATACGTAGTGAGACCCTTTATACGTAGTGAGAGCCTGATAGTACATATAAAGAGCTTTTCAAATAGGATCATCATTACCCATTCAAATTTTCCAAAATCATTGCACCCATGCTTTTGACGTCGATAGAGAGGGGTTCTATAAAAGAAACTGATGATGGAAATTAAAATAGCAACAATAGGGATGCAGAATCCCACACCCCAAACTATAACTCTAAATGTACATAATAAGGCTCAAAAAGCGAGGGCCTCGAGCAAGCGAAAGCTTGGCTATCATAAGCGAGAAGCATTCTTTGGAGTGCCTTTCGAGGCGTAGATGCCATAGAGCAGAAATACCAACCTAGTTTTCCTTTTAACATGCTACGATAACTCGAATCCTATTACCTCTATATGTCCCCTTTCCTCTTTGTCCTCTCTCCTATCTCTTCTCTCCCCCTTCTCTCTCTCTCTTCTCTTTTCTTTCTCTTCTCCCTCCTCTGTCTTCTCTCCCCCTTCTCTCTCTCTCCTTTTTCCTCTCTCTCTCCTCTCTTCTGTCTCTCTTCCCTCTCTTCTCTCTCTCCTCTCTCTCTCTTCTCTCTCTCTCTCCCCTTTTTCCTTCTCTCTCCCCTATTTCTCTCCTCGCCGTCTATTTCTCCCTCTCTTTATCTTTCTCTCTCTTCTTTCTTTCTTTCTTTCTCAGCTCTCTCTTCCCTCTCCCCTTTCTCTCTTCTTTCTCCCCTCTCTCTCTCTCTCCCCTCTCTCTTTTCTCTCCTCCCTCTTCTTTCCCCCCTCTCTCTCCTCTTTCTTCTCTCTCTTCTCTCTCCTCTCTGCTCTCCTCTCTCTCTCCTCCCTCCTCTCTTTCTCTCTCCTCTCTCTTTGTCTCTCTCTCTTCTCTCTCTCCCTCTGTCTCTCTTCACCCTCCTCTCTCTTCTTTCTCTCTCCCCTCTTCTCTCTCTCCTCTCTCTTCTCTTTGTCTTTACCCCCCTCTCTCTCTCTTCTCTCTCCCCTTTTTTCCTTCTCTCTCTCCTGTCTCTCTCCTCTCTCTATTTCTCCCCTCTCTCTATCTTTCTCTCTCTTTTCTATTCCTCTCTCTCTGTTCTTCCTCCTCTCTTTTCTCTCTCTTCTCTCTCTCCTCTCTCTTCCCTCTCTCCTTTTTCTCTTCTCCCTCCTCTCTCTCCTCTCTCTTCTTTTCCCTCTCTCTCTTTCAGCTCTCCTCTCTCTCTTCTCTCTCCTCTCTCTTCTTCCTCCCCCTCTCTCTCTCCCATGTCTCTTCCCTCTCTCCTCTCTCCTCTCTCCTCTCTCCTCTCTCTCTCCCATCTTTCTCCCCCTCTGTCTTTTCCTCTTCTCTCTCTAGCTTTATTCTAGAACATTCTAGCCCTATTTTCCTTCTCTCTCTCCTATTTCTCTCCTCTCCCTCTATTTCTCCCCTCTCTCTCTATCTTTCTCTCTCTTCTTTCTTTCTCTCTCTCCTCTCTCTTCCCTCTCCCTTGTCTCTCTTCTTTCTCCTCTCTCTCTTTTCTCTCTCCTCTCTCTTTTCCCCCCTTTTCTCTCTCCCCTCTCTCTTCCCTCTCTCTTCTCTCTCTCTTCTCTCTCTTCTCTCTCTTCTCTATGCTCTCCTCTCTCTCTCTCCTCCACGTGAAATATGCCTAATAGCAAGGATTTGTATTACGAACAAATGATCATTTTTATTTATGAAATATGCCTAATAGCAAGGATTTGTATTACGAACAAATGATCATGTTTATTTATGTAATGCAACCTATAATACACATTTTTATGTGCACTTGATTTGTTAAATAGAATAGAATAGAATAGAATAGTTTTACGAACTCAAAATTTGTTTTGTAAAAAGCATGCGAAAAGAGGTATAAGGTATATCTTAAGAATAGGTGACCTTTCTGGACATAAGTTACAAATTTCAATCTTATTTCATTTGCAAAAATTTAATATAAGCTTAAGTACACAAGAACCCATTTTTCCAAAGGGTAACAATTTTGGTTCTTCGTCTTCAGAAACTGACAAAGCATTTACAGGTTCTCAATATATGCACAACACTGCTGGGTACTTTCAATAATGTAGGATGATGCTCAATGTATGCCCAATAATGCTGGGTACTTCCAGTATGATGTGTAGGATGACGAATCTGCATGGAAAAGTGGTGTGTAAGATGTGGCTTCCACCAAGGGCAATTTTGTTTCATTGCTTGGAATTGATGGTTATTATGCATACACGTCACACACTCTTAAATAATTGAGTTAACAAGCAGGGCTCCATTCAAAACTGGAGTCCATAAATTGTAATTTTTCTATTCAAGCATATGATGGGTTGTAGGTTATTTTACAAAGGAACTTAGTCTGTGATGCCATCGACAATGTGTAATAAACTTTTATTGACAAAGAACCTTAAATGTTCCAATAAAATCTCCACCAAAAGGAAAAGAAACTCATAGGGTAGTCTTGTGTTAGTGGTTTAGCACAAGAGTCCTTTCTGGCTACGACTTTTTCAGGCTAAACTTAAATAGAATAGAATAGAATAGAATAGAATAGAATAGAATAGAATAGAATAGAATAGAATAGAATAGAATAGAATAGAATAGAATAGAATAGAATAGAATAGAATAGGCAGTTAGATTCGGCATTACCATAGTTTATGGCATTATCATACACAAACTAGGTGTATTCCTAAGTTTGGCGGTGAGAGAGGATGGTTTTTTGCACAGTGTGACTTTACAAGAAAGCAAAGCAACTTTTTTGATAAATGCACATGATAAAAAGCGCAATGATAAATGCTTCTTGCAATTGAAATCACACGAGTTTTCTTTAAAGCAACTCATTCATATCTTGAGTTAACACCATTCACAATGTCATCATAAATTGTTTTGATATTCTAAACAATCAAAAGTTATCTTTGATGTACTAACTTTTGTTGAGGTAGACTAAACATTTACAAATAAATACTAACCACTACTTTCAATTAATATTAGCTCGAAAAAAAGCCCAGCAACGCTGGGCACTTTTTCTAGTTACATTATATTGTCATGCTTAGACGGGTGGCCCTACTAAGTTTTGGATCCAATTGTCCACTGGGTTTTTTATTCCTGTCTCTGCATTGACCTTTCATAGCGTCCATCTCGAGTCCCTCAGAGGTTTCGCTATGGCATCCGACAAAAAAGCTAGAGTTCTTTCATTTTAGGGTAAAGATGCCCTTTTAAATTGGAAACGGAAAGTGCTTTAGTTAAGGAAAGTGCTTCTATTCTTAAGAAGCTAAAAATGGTAGGACAATCTCACAAAGGTATTTAAATGCCACCATTGGCAAATCGTGAAGTAGGTGATTGCAAGCTTCACTATGTGGTGTGAATTGCTTCCCGTAAATTCTAAAAATATATAATGCTATAGTAATATTTTAAAAACTTCAAAAGATAATTCTAGAGTACCATATAGTCTTTTGAAGATGATTTTCGAACTTCAAAAGATAATTTTAGTGGCATTAAAGTACCATATAGTCTTTTGAAGATGATTTTCATTGTACGGAAGTACCATTCAGGGTTGTGTCTTATCAGCGTAAGGAATCTGATTTTCGTAGTAGGGTCATGCGATATCGATGTAAGGAAGCTCTCGTAGGCAAATTGGCATGAAAGTTGGATCAGTAATGGGTTATTATGGTATTCAAATGCCGTGTAGAGTTGGGTGATATCAGTGTAAAGCTCTCATAAGCAAATTGATGTTTTAAGGTGGATCGATAATGAGTTATTATCGACAACAATAATTGCAAAAAATGTAGATTCCCTTGGTTTATTCATATGAAAATAGATTAAATATGTCATGTTCAAGATAGGCCATTTAAATTGCATATAACGCGTATCATTCAATTTTTTTAGTAATTGCTACAATTTTAAGGGTGCCCTTCAACAACCACTAAACTATCAAAGCTTGTAAAAGAAAATTGAATTCCAACTTTCAAAAGCATCCCATATAATATGTTTTATATGTTTCATCAACTCTCTGGCATATAATGTAGCATTTGATATGTAACCTTGCAGCATTAAACAATTAATAGATTTCACAAAGCTATGTAAATCCAAGATAGGATAGATGCAAAGTGTCATTGCCAATATGGCATTTACATAATTAAACAACTTCTTGCATTGCCAATGCGCAAAGAAAAGGCTCAGAGCGATACAACATTGGGAAAACCATGGCCCATGAAGCAAAATAATCAAGACATTTGAATGGACAGCAACAATGATCTTCGAAGGTCGGAATTGGTTTTTTATTGCCTCCAAAACTGACTTTGAAGTGCTTGCATATTATACTCTAAATTGTTCATACTATGTGATTAAACAGGAGCAAATTATCTTACCTTGAATGGAGAATCATGAACTGCCCATGGTGTCCTGAATAAAGAATGTATAATAATATGTTTTACATTTTTCGTCAACTCTCTTGACAATAAATATTGGCATATAGTGTAGCATTTGATACGTAACTTTGCAGCATTAAGCAATTAATAGTTTTGACAAAGTTATGTGTCGATCCAAGATGGAATAGATGCAATGTATCATTGCCAATATGGCATTTACATAATTAAACAATCTCTTGCATTGCCAATGCGCAAACAAAAAGCTCAGAACAGTACAATGTTGGAAAAACCATGGGCCATGAAGCAAAATAATCAAGACATTTGAGTGTACTGTAGCAATGACCTTGGAAGGTCAAAACTGGTTTTTTATTGCCTCCAAAACTAACTTTCTAGTGCTTGTGTATTATACTCTAAAGTGTTCATGCTATGTGATTTTACAGGAGCAAATTTTCTTACCTTGAATGGAGAATCCATGAACTGCCCATGATGTTCTGAATAAAGAATGTATAAACTTGTGACAATGTAGACCCATTGCCACATACTTTAGGGAAGACGGTGTAGAGGCGATGGCAGATTGATTGATATGAATGGCACCTATGTAAGGCAATAATTATGAAAGCCTATCATGTTCTTGCATTTTCTAAAAGGTTTAATGCATTATCCACACTGTCATGCATAATAGAGCAGTGACAGTGCTATGCCCAATATACTTTGCACAAAAAGCAAGAAAATACACAACTGCAAGATATAATAGAAGATTCTGACCAGGCCAATGATATTTGAGTATGCAGAAAATGGGCAGTGCGTGTTCGGTCTACAAATTTTCAACGCATCTGTAACAACCTACTGATCCTTGAATTGCAAATGTCACTCTAGAATGCACTATTCTCTGCAATAACTTTATGATCCTTGAAGCAAGAATAAAATGATGTCTATATTTCAATATGACTCCAGAATGCTATGCTTGTGGCAATTGGTTATGGAAAATATTAGCATTCTACACAATAAGCCTTATATTCCAGATGTAATTCCAGTAAAATGCTCTACTTGTGACAATTGGTTATGGCAAATATTAGCATCCTACACGATAAGCCTGATAGAGCCTTATATTCCAGATGTAATTCAAGTAGCAACGCATAGATTGATATCTAAGCATTGTGCACACGCACAACTAAACAATAGTTAGCATCATATTACAATTGTGTTAGGAGGCTGCGTATTTGAATGCAAATGTGAAAACAAAGTTCTATAGCCTTACATGATGGTGATGCAGTGGATACTACGTGGCATTAGAGCCTCTCCTATGATCCTCTTAATGGCCAGGCATAGTATCTATGTCAAGTAAAAGATGCTTAGCAAAAATGTTCACTTGAAATAATATAAATGGTATGGTCACCTCACAACTCTGAAGTTGCAAAAGCTTGCCACCATGCAGCAGATGTCATACATCAAAATACCAACTCATAAACAATGAATATGAAAAAATGGTTCGATCATAAACTAACGGATGTTTTCCCTCTATATTGTCCTTCCAATATGCTTATGAAATTTGAATAATGTGCCAACAAAGGAATCCAAACATTATAGAATTTTAAATACATACGATTGGCACCATGGTGAAGTGTTAATATTAAAGCCAGACATTGGATGCTTTAGGTCGGTAATGCCGCTTGTTCAACAATTGAACCAATGTAGACAATCCTTTAGTTTAGTAGGATAAAAAGAACTATTGTGTTCAACACAATGTAGACAATTGAATGCTTGGGGTTCGCATAGGCCGCTTGTTGGTCGGTTTTGCAAAAGAAAGAAACACTCACGCCCTCCACGACAGTATCCGGCATCCACATCCTAGGCCAATTGACTATGAGTGTGCTGGACATGAGCTACTTTGGCGCTTCTTGGAGGTCGGGTGGTCTTCTGGCCACGAAACTTGGTCCCCAGGGCAATGTCGACGTTCTGAGTCCATTGGCAGAGCCAAATCATGGTTCCGGAGAGGGGAGATCGCCCGTCCGTCCCCAGGGCCTTGGGGAAAGGAAATTCGGGGCAAGCAGCTTCTGGGAGGATTTTAGGATCCGTGCTCTAGCATCAACACCCCCACTCCACGTCAAGACACGGCGCAAGGTCCCAGCCAAATCTGACAAGGAGAGGGCCTCTGAAACGTAAAACCTGTGGGTTGCTAGGTTCTAGAAGGGTTTGCGTTTTGGGGGTCGAGTTTTGGTCTGTTGCAGTTGGGACATAGCCGAGAAGCTGCGGCCGAGAACACGAAGCAAGGGGAACTGACGGAACGGAGTTTGGGCTTGTCCTCCTCCCGATGTGGCAATTAGAAGCGGGGGGGGGGGGGCGATTTTGCGGTGGCAAGACATTCATAAATTCGTAATTAATGCATTGTACGAAAATAAATTCTGATTTTTTGCCAGCTGGATTCCTAATTCATCTCCAGCACACAACCCAATTTTTGGAATTTTCGGAGAAGGTCTAGGTCAAAGGGTTAGCATTACAACGGTCGGGGCAGCCCGTTGCGGGGCAACCGAGCTGGCACCCTTCCCCAAACCAAATGCATTTTCTTTTTTCATTTGAAAGACATCAATCTATTCACCATTACATCGTGAGTCCAATAGATACATTGTGTTCTATATATCACATCGAAGCCAATTCACTATCTAGCCGTGATATCTTATGCTAGGAGCTTTTTCAACTATCCACTATCTAAACACGATACCTTATGCTAGGAGCTGCTTGCATGTGATTATCTAGTATATATAGCAAATTTAAGGTCTCTACCATGGCACCATTTGGTCATACTTGAACTCGTGACTTTGGGCAATGGATTTTAGGTCTTCATCACCAGACCAATGTTGACCATACTTGACCTCGTGACCTCCGGTGTGGCAGTTTAAGGTCCTACCACTAGACTACGCTTTAGGTTTGTATAGATCGCTTGCTCAACACAATAATGTAGGCATTCCTCTAGATTGGTAGGAAAGAAGAAATAGGGTATTTTGTTCAACACAATGTAGACAATTGGAATGCTTTAGGTTTGATAGGTCAAAAAGGATAGGGAGGATAGACAATGAAGATATGAGGATGAGGATAAGGTGAAGTGAGGGTAAAAATGAGTATAAGGGGGGTTTATATAACAACAACACCAAGTGCCTTCCATTCTTCTTTTGCTTGCTTGCTTGATATTCTTAAGATGAGAATGCAGTGGCCCTCATTTAAATCTTAAGGTATGCCCTTATTTGGCTTTAAATCAATAGCATATCGGGTTGGAAAGGGTGTCAAAAAATAAAATAAAAAGAAAAACTAGCATACAATGTTGGAAAGAGTCTCCCAAAAAAGAAAAACAAAACTAACATACCTCAGAAAACAAATCTTATCACTCTAGCGGCTCTAAGCACATTGACTATTTCTTGAATGTCCACAACTACAACAAGCAACCAAACACTCGAATTAATTATGAATAAGGGAAAGGCCTTGTGGCCTTCTTTCCAAAAGGGAAAGCTAGCCCTCCGTGCTTCTCGTGGCGGCCAACTTTCCCTTGTGGAAAGAAGGCCACAGGGCCTTTCCATCAACGTAGAGGGCGGTAAAAATCTCAAAATAGCAGGTAAAAAAGACAGAAAGTGATGACGGAAAGCGGAGTAAAAAGGGGCAGAATGTAGAGTAAGCTGTTGCATGTCTTTTCAGACTTAGAAAAGGTGGTGCGTGTCATCTTTTCATTGGATGAGACAGATGGATTGGGCCAAGCCGTCCTTTACGCAACCACTTGGCAAACAACTTATTAGCATTAATAAGCTATCAAACAACTTATTAATGTTAATAACTTATTGTCAAAGATAATAATTTGAACGTGCTCCATATTTGTCCCAAAAGACAAGTGAAAGTTGACCTATTTGTTACTCTCGTGTTCCAAAGAGTCTCGAATAAATAAAGAGCAAAACTTTATAGTGTGTTGGAAAGATTCCTAACAAAAAAAGCAAACTAGCATACCTCAAAAAACAGATCTTATCAATCTAATGGCTCTAATTAGAATTTTGACTAGTTCTTCGAATGTCCACAATGTTCACAGTAACCAAACGTTCAAATTAATTCTATAACCAGTTGGCACATTCTTTATAGTATTAGACATAAACAATTATTATCGAAACTAATTTTCTCTACCTAATCATTGAAATCTCCATGTGAAAACTGACTTTGTTTTTTACTTGCAATTCATACTAGAGCACAATCGAGGAGAATGTGCACAATGTGGAAATTCATTAGTACAGCTAGGCCAATGGATTATAGAACTAATTTTCTACTTTGCATTAACAAATTATTGTGAAAGATAATAATTCAACGTTCTCCATATTTATCTCAAAAAATGAGGTGAAAGTTGGCCTTTTTGATACTCTCATATTGGAAAGAGTGTCAAAAAAAAAAAAAGAATAAATAAAAAGAAAAACTAGCATACCGTGTTGGAATCAAAGGATGTCAAAAAATAAAATAAAAGGAAAAACTACAATAATGTGTTAGAAAGAATGTCAAAAAATAATATAAAAAGAAAGACTAGTATACCGTGTTGGAAAATGTGTTGAAAAATAAAATAGAAAGAAAAATTAGCATATCGTATTAGAAAGAGTGTAAAATGTTAAAATAAAAAGAAAAACTAACATACAGTGTTGGAAAGAGTCTCCCAAAAAGAAAAAGAAAACTAATATACCTCAGAAAACAGACCTTATCAATCAAGTGGCTCTAAGCACTTTGACTATTTCTTTGAATGACCACAACCTCGACAAGTAGCCAAACATTCGAATTAATTTTGGCTTCGTGGTGGACTTGATTTTACTAAAGATGATGAAAACGTAAATTCTCAACCGTTTATGCGTTATAAAGGGAAAGGCCCTTATCAAGATGTAATGTTAAAGAGGCTAATAGCTATTAGATCCATGTCGTCTTAGTGCAATGGCGAGATTTTAATGAATCCATGTCTTAATGCAATGGCGAGATCTTATAACCAAGATGGTCAGAAATTTTAGAAATGTACTATATATAGGATGTTTTTAACTTGCATTCTTAGTACATGGTTTGATCTTCTCATATTGCAAAAAGAGGTTTTAAAGCATGTCAAATGCCAGTGGTATGCCTTTCCTACTTAGATAATTTATATGATTATCATTTACTGGAGTCTTTGAATTCTTATAATCATTACATTGTTGTCTCTACATCAAAAGAGGGAGCAGACAAAGTGTCCTTATATTGCTGTTATAGTTTCACTGCTATCAATTTCAGATCCAGTACTTATGCCTATCTATCAACTAATGCCACTTCATGCCAATCATGCAGGGCACAAGCACTTGAGAGTTTATGCAAGCTGTTGTTTTTTATGTCAATGCATAAGTGTTAAGAGGCCCTTTTTCTGTCACATTTTTGACACTAAACAAGCTGTATATTGGGTTGTTCTCTGAGTTCAATTGTGTTTTAATTTCTTATTTTTGGTGGTTGTAGATTATTGACACTTCAATGGCATCCTAGCTTCAAATGTATCCACATCTATTTTGTACTTCCGGTATTGCCGGAATGCAAGGGCCACATATTATGAAGCATGGCAGAAGCACGCCAATAATATATTTGGAGCTCAGAATTCTTTCACAATTGGAAAATAGATAGTTACATGGCTCTCAACATTTACAATAAATATTGCATTCTAGAACTTCTTGATATGGAAGTTTGTAGCTTTGAACTTTTATATTTCATAAGCTTTCATCGTGTATATAATATTCAACTTTGTATATTGTGGCAAGTTTTGCTCTTCCAGAGCCCAGTCAGGCGTGGACCAATTAGAATACCATCAGTGATTATTATTTTGAGCAGGTACCCTGCATGTACAGAAACTCAATTCCATTATCTCTTTGAAAGATCTAACAAATGCACGATACTCTGCAGATACTAGGTTTCAACATTTCTGTTGAAGGTGGTTTGGCTTTGAGAATTGGGCGCCCTTTAGTAACATTGGTGCTTATTGTATCTCTTATTGGTCAGGCACACATCCATATTTGAAGAGAATGAATTGAGTCTAATTAGTAGTGGTTTGACAGATCATACATTTAGAGGTGAAATTTCATTTCTGGATGCTAGGGTGGCACCCGCGTGACAGATTTTTGTTGATACTAAGTACAGACGATATCATGTGCAGGCTGTGATTTTGAATCTGTGCCTCAAAGTACCACATATGCTGCAGTTCTACACCTTCATCTTGGTGAAAGAAGACCCCATAAGAACAAACAGGAGATGGTGGATGTTGGATCTCTGATCATAGGCAAAGGTAAATTGCATTTGATTTGTTTGTCGTCTATTGCACAGGATCCAGACATAGATTCATGCTTAGGTTCATGCTTCAAGCAATTTTGATTTAACCGTTGAGTTGCCCTTGCATCCAAATGATGTACAAGGTCATTAATCAGTTAAAAACATAGTATGGAACTATTTTTGTAGCTACATATGGCATTGCAACCACTCAGGGATTTAGCACGGAAGTTTTTCTCTCATCGTTTTCTCTATTAGAGTATGCTCTTGCCTTTGACTTGGACAAGATTAGGTACAAATGCTTAATAGTCTCTTTGCAGCCTTTTTCAAGCATTTCAAAGGCTTCTTATTTGGCAATTTTGTAGCCTCCCGTTAATGACTACAAGCAATGTTTGTCGCAAAAATGTTCAAGCATACTTGGATCTAAAGGGGAATCTTGCACAATCATCACAACCAGTCGGGCAACGGTGTCGTGAATCATCTCCTTTTATACACCTTATGCTTATGCTTCATTCTTTTCTTTTGTTTTGGATATGTTGGCGAGATGGTAAACTATAAATGGGTATGCTGGATTGGATGTCTACGCAGTATAGAAGTAGAACAATCTCTTAACAGTGAATTTGGGCACCTTCTGTTTCCTGGTGTTACTATTTTCAACTAATTATACGTTCACCATTGTCAATTTGGCATGCTAAAAACGTTAATTTATCTGGCATCTTCAAGAGAGTCCTGGTTGTTAATGTGCAATGTGAATGCATAATGGTCCATATACAATTGAGGTCAAGATCCTGATAATATACATTACAGATCAGAGGTAGCTGATGTATATATTTACAAATAGTATGGAGCAAATAAAGCTATGGATCTTCAATGCCATTCTACGTCAAACACGGTAAGAAATTCTAACTCAGAGTAGCATTTGAATCTGATTCTTGATCAATGCTCCTTTTATATAACATGGCCCAATTTTATCTTATAAACAATATATTGTAGCAATATCTTATTTGAGCTCACAACATGCTTATTTGCTAATGTGCCTATGTGAATACCATCACGTGTGTTGCCATAATTTAGAATAGCAGTAGAATTATTATATCCCAGTGAAGGCAAGAGCCATATCTACAAATTGATCTGCCTTCCTGTCTATTCCAATTTGTTATATTGTTATGTTTTGAGCGTTTTTTTTTTTTTTGAAGAACGTGATTTACTTCATATTATACACTCAAAATATTACAAAGTACTTCCAGAAGGAAGAAATGTCCCAGAAGCATCAATCACTTTTAGATGATCACTCCATATTGGAATTTTAATACGATCAGGCCAATTGGAGATCTGAAAGCAATTATACAACTTCTTACGAATTTCTTGAAGCACCACCTGAGAAGAAATACGCTTATCATAAAAGACCTTTCTTCGCCTTCGCTTCCATACACGCCATATTAGC
The DNA here is from genome assembly GCA_021234155.1 of Isoetes taiwanensis. NCBI lineage: Eukaryota > Viridiplantae > Streptophyta > Lycopodiopsida > Isoetales > Isoetaceae > Isoetes > Isoetes taiwanensis. The sequence continues at coordinate 1,765,770 of JAJEKV010000010.1, read as the reverse complement.
CAAGACTTTGCCATGTGAAATGCAATCCTTTTAGAAGCAGTCCACTGATTTGGATAAATACCCAAAAGAAAGTGCTGACTATCCAAAGATACTCCAAAAAGAGAATGCAGCCAGGACCTAAGACTACTCAGCTCTGCACACAAATATAAACAGTGCTCCAATGTTTCAATGCACCGCTCACACATTGGGCAAAGTGGGCTTACTCCCGGCTTAAAGCGATGAACCATCTCATTAACTCTCAAAGAGCGATGAATCACCTGCCAAAGTAGAACATTTACCTTTGGAGGATTATATTTGGACCAAACAAGGTTCCAGATGGATTGCCATTGAGAAGGCAAAGTCTGTAAGTGCCTTTTTCGAGAAGGTGATAAAGTATTTGAGGAGGTAAGCGTATATTTTTTGCTTCAGAGTGCCACACATGTATATTTTAGGTGTGTTCATGCTAATGCTATCAAGGTGAACTTATGAAGATAAAGGACAGAACCTATCCACTGTGCACTTAACGGTGTATCCTCCTTCCTTTTATTAGACGCCATTCAAATCTGCAGACTTGAATAAGGTAGATTTTGCACTTTGTTTGAACAACAAATACTGTAGCTGCTCATTTCTTTTACAATTTTAAATAGACACATGTCAGTTGTAGATAAGATTGAACACTAAATTGAGACATCCACATGAGGTGAAGAGCTAGGTCTTGCACAATTGCAATGCAAGTTGAATTGTGTTTTGAAATATAAAGATCCTACTAAGATTTTATTTAAGATCTTGGTTGGGATCATTTGCATTGCTACATAACAAGGCAATTGCTATTATCTATAGATACATTTCTTTTTCTTTGATTTTTCTTTTTTCTATAATTCATTTGTGGCAGCACAACGAAGACCTTTCCATGATTGAGAAAGAGACTTGCACTCCTAGAGTAGGGCTAGCTCATTACTCATGTGCAGCATTGTCTACTTTGAGGGCAACCTGGATGGTTCGTTATCCATGGGGCGAAAGTTGTTTTGATTGACTGTGTAGAGGTATCCATAAGACATCTACAAAAAATTGATCCAGCATATAATAATTCACAAGAATGGCTCATCCTGAGGGACAAAGAGGAAACAAATTACGTTCAATTGAATCGAATTGTTTTATTGAAAAAATGACTGTAAACTGCTTATCAAGAGAATGCCTCAAATATGCCAATATTTGGGACTTTAAGGCAAGCAAAACCATCTCAAATGTTGGAAGTAAAAGAGTAACATTGACTAATGATGAGGGACTTTAGGGCAAGCATAACGGTCTCAAGTGTTGGTAAAAGAGTAACATTAACTAATGGTAAATCTATCAATCACGTCATTTAGCTATTAGACTCATGATGCACAATACCTAATATTGAACCTGCAATACCATGATCTAGATGGCTTTGTAACACTTCGATATAACGTTCAAAGATTAAAAGGAAAATAATTATTAATTAAATATCTTATGTCCACGATGCGTAATGATCTGTTGTACAACAATTGATAGACAAATTTGCCATATAGATTCCCTCAGATGACCCTTTCAAAGATTCAACGCAATTCATCCTCCATCATCAAGATAACGCAACCCTACTTACATCACTTGCATCCACCATTTCAATTCATAAAAATTGGCAATCCTCAACTACCTCTACAAATCACTACCAAAGCCCGGCAACGCCGGGCACCATAACTAGTTCGAATTAAGGCCCTGCGGCCTTTTTTCCGGAAGGGAAAGCTGGCCGCCATGCGAAGCGCAGAGGCCAGCTTTCTCTTCGTGAAAGAAGGCCACATGGCGTTTCCGTCAATGTAGGGGGCGGCTGGACCCAATCGAAATGTGCCACGTGTTTTCATCCAGGTAAGAATATCAAAATAACAAGTAAAAAGTTAGAAAGTGGCGAGAAGTTGATGGAAGGCAGAGTAAAATGGGGCTGAATGTAGAGTAAGATGTTGCATGCCTTTTTAGACTTAGAAAAGATGACATGTGTCATCTTTTCGTTGGATGAGATAGCTGGATTGGGCCAAGCCGTCCTTTACATAACCACTTGGCAAATAACTTATTAGCATTAACAACTTATTAGCATTAATAACTTATTGTCAAAGATAATAATTCGAACGTGCCCCATATTTGTCCGAAAAGACAAGTGAAAGTTGACCTTTTTGTTACTCTCCTGTTCAAAGAAGTCTCGAATTAAAGAAAAAAAGAAGGAAAAAAAAACGATCATGTCTAAATTCTATTGAATAAGCAACCTATACAAATGTAAAGCATTCCATCATTAAATATTTCCTGCCAACCAAAGAACTGTCTACATTGTGTTAAACAAGCAACCTATCGAACATTGTATTCTTTTTATTTATTTAACTGTTTGACACTCTTTCCAACACGAGAGTATTAAGATAGATAAATAGATAGTAGTTTTAACGTCAAGCCACTAGGCAGCATCCAACTGGACATGTGACCACACACCACACTACATTGCTTGGTTGGCCCAACCACCTTACATTGCGTCGGTAGAAATTTGACCCCCAACATTATCGAGTGCGATTCTGGGCGGTCTCAAACTCGAGACCACATTGCTAAGGAACTAGTGTGCTACCACTAGACCAAATGCCCAGACAAATATGGGGCACGTTAAATTATTATCTTTCACAATAATTTGTTAATGCAAAATAGAAAATTAATTCTATAATCCATTAGCCTAGTTGTACTAATAAATTTCCACATTGTGCACATTCTCCATGATTGTGCTCTAGTTTGAATTGCAAGCAAAAACACAAGGCCAGTATTCACATGGAGCTTTCAATTATTAGGTAGAGAAAATTAGTTTCGACAACAATTGTTTATGCCTAATATATGAAGTACGTGCCCACTCCTTACAGAATTAATCTGAATGTTTGGTTACTTGTGAAGATTGTGGACATTCGAAGAAATAGTCAAAATTTTGATTAGAGCCGCTGGATTGATAAGATCTGTCCTCTCATGTATGCCAGGTATGCCAGTTTGTTTTTTATTTTTTTTCTAGGACTCTTTCCAACACACTATAAAGTTTTGCTTTTTTTTTTTTTTTTTTTTTTTTCAACTCTTTCCAACACGAGAGTAACAAAAAGGTCAGTATTCACATGGAGCTTTCAATTATAGTTAGAGAAAATTAGTTTCGACAACATGAAGTACGTGCCCACTCCTTACAGAATTAATCTGAATGTTTGGTTACTTGTGAAGATTGTGGATCAAAATTTTGATTAGAGCCGCTAAGATCTGTCCTCTCACGTATGCCAGGTATGCCAGTTTGTTTTTTATTTTTTTTTCTAGGACTCTTTCCAACACACTATAAAGTTTTTTTTTTTTTTTTACTCTTTCCAACACGAGAGTAACAAAAAAAAGTCAACTTTCACTTGTCTATCTGGGACAAATATGGAGCACAACATTCCTGCTTCCAGAGCGGCTTGATTTGCCTCTCAAGATCTGTTTTCTGAGGTATCGATCTAATAATGGAATCGAGCTCTAGTCTGAGTTGCTGGGTTTATGATGTTCTTGCTTTATGCCGCAAGATTAACGAAGCAGTGGTGGAAAAGAAAGCTCATGTAAATGAGCAACAATGTTTTTATGTAAAACTTCTAGCAGATTTCATCGAACGATATGTGAAACAGTGGATTACAGTATGTGGTGAAGGAGCATGGTGGAATTTGACGGAACAAGTGGGGAAGGAGCTATTAAGAGTTCTGGATAGTGGCCTGCAACTCGTCATTCTATGCGGCGAAAATGATTCCTCTGCCTTAGCTTTGGTCACTTTGGGTTTTAAAGGTGAGTTGAGTGAAATTACTGATGATGCAAGGATATATGTTCAGATGATAAATCGCTTCATTCTAAATTCTCTACATTCATTGCACAAACATCGAAGTGTTGTTGAGAAACTTATGTTTGAAGTTGAGTTGGGCTGCTACAATTTGCATTTTTATCTTAAAATAGCACATCAACAGGACAAAGATACTCTGATAAATAGCTCAGAGTTACAGCCTAATGTTCCGATGTCTAGTTTATTAGTAATGTTGAAAACTGCAGAGCCTAATATCAACAACAGTGCTTTGTCTGAAGAGACACGTCTGGGACACGGTAGTTTTGGAGTTGTGTACAGAGCCAAGTGGCATAACATACCTGTAGCTGTGAAAAACTTTATGATTGATGAATATTTGAAGGACGAGTTAACAATTTTTCAGAAACTGCTCCATTTTGATTCTCCCCATATTGTGCGCATGTTAGGTTACTCTGCAAGTACAAAACTTGTGTTAGAGCTTATGGATAAGGATATGGAAAAACAGATAACAGGGCCAGGATCTCCACTTCCTCTAATTCAGTCACTTGATTTGATGCTCCAAATAGCCAAAGCAATGAGGCATCTACATAACATCGATGTGGTTCATCGAGATCTTAAACCTGCTAATATATTGCTCCAATCTAGAAAGGATGGAAGTTTAGTTGTCAAACTGAGCGATTTTGGTATCTCTAAAGATTTCTTTAAAACGGCAATGAGCCATACAGATATGAGGGGTACTCTGATGTACATGGCACCAGAAATGTCGAGAAGGGACGGAAAGTATTCAAGAAAAGTGGATATTTATAGCTTTGGTTTGATTTGCCTTGAGATTCTTACAGGGAAGATACGCCAAAGAAGAGAACAGGAGCTAACTCTACCTACAGATATTCCTAAGAAGCTGGAAAATTTGATACACACTTGCATTGAATTGAATGATGCCAAACGTCCTAGCTTTGAGGATATTTGTGATATCTTGTGGCTTGTTAAAGAAGAAGTCTTGACAAAAGTAACTGTTGATACAGAGGCCAGAGAGCTGAAATTCACAATAAGTGGACTAGAAGGATTGAGGATCACTTATCCTTTATCATGCAATCAAGATAATGCAAATCCACAACAAGAGATTTCTTGTAATAATCATTTTGGCACTCGAACTGAGGTCAGACACATCCTTCCTCCCATCATGCCTACTTTGACAAGTAAGAGAGCCATCCATGCATTTAGACTTGGAATGATTCGTACAGGATGGTACTCAGTAAGAGATCTTCCTATAGATAATTTGGTTGATATTCTATTTCTTGATTCGTCGCGTCTTCTAGCCTCTGGAGAATTAAAGATAGAGGATTGTTGTACTCTAAATTATGCATATGAGGGCATTGGTGTAGATCCTCAGAATCAGCGACATGAAAGTCACAGTCCTGAAGATGTAGGCATATTTGGGCAATTCAAGAAGTTGCTAAAGGATCAAGGAAAGAAGTTTAATCTCTATCTTCATATAGGAGGCTGGAACAATTCAGAGTGCTTCTCTGTTGTCTTCTCTACTGCAACAACTCGCAATACATTTGTCAATTCTATATTGGGACTCTTGAAAAGCTACCCAATCTTCAATGGCCTTGTTATTGACTGGCGGTATATCAGTGACAATGGGAAAAATTATGGTAACGATGGCAATATTACCAGTAAAGCTGATGTTGATAACTTGGTCCTTACTCTTGAGGCGCTTAGAAAAGAACTACCTGTTGGTAGTTTTATGATTGCATTAACCAGCCAGTCGGATGCTGCTAAGCAGTGGCCAATAGAAAAGACAATTCATTTGCTAGACCAGGTCCATGTGGTCTATCCTACAACCTACACAAATAAATCCGAGCATAAAACGGCTCTGTATTCCTCTAAACAACATAGTATAGATGAAGCTGTAAAGATGTATCATGATCTTTATCACGATGTTCCTGCTTCCAAGATCTTTCTCTGGGGTTCAATAATATCCACTAAATATGGTGAGACTGATGGGATAGGCATGCCCGCTGGCAGTTTGCATTTGGGTCCTCCTTATAAGGATTTGCCAGTAGCTGGATCAGAAGAGAAGTGGGATGATGAAGCTAAAGTAACTTACGCCCATGATCCCATTCGAAGAGCGTTTTATACATATGATAGTGATAAGTCAATGGTTGAGAAGGCAAAGTATATCAAGGAAAAGGACTTGGGAGGCATTCTGGTATTCTTTGCTGAATGTGATTTCCTGTATAACCATGAGCGTTCAGTGATGAAAGCACTACACGATCATCTAACTCATGGTTGAGGAAACTTCTCGTAGCATTCTTGCATATTCTCTGTATTGCATCTGTTTCTCATACATAACTCCAGACATAAAACCAAGGGCAAATCTATAATTTGTTTCTGAGAATAAGCTATTTGGTTGTTTTTGAGGATCATCGACTATGCAGTTGCTTATTGCTGTCTTTGTTTGATCTTAAATAGCATTTACTCATTTTCAAAAACAGAAGAAGATAAATTTCCCACGGCGTATTTATGTCATATTTTCTCTTCATTTTAGAAACAAATGCTTCTTTTTTTTTGGATGGACTGGCCTTGAGCTTGTTGGATCCATTTTCGATGGTTTGGTGACTCTCAATCAACTCTGCGTGCTTCCTTTCTCGACTTTGGATTCTATTACAAGCACTCTAAAGCCTCCGAAGAGGCATTTCCTTATGCAGATGCTACAATTTTTCACAAAAAAAACAGTATTTTCACCATATGTTGATAATGCATCATTCCTTAGCTATTTGAAAATTGAGAATTTTTCTAATTACACCAGGAACTTCATGATCATTACAAAATAGATATGAACTAGTATCATTTAAATGGTGTAGTATTCTGCAAATCCTCACATGATCATGTGCATCTCAAAGATCGAAGAATACCATAAGTCACCATGATTTTTTAAATTGTAATATATAATACTAGAAAAAGTGCCCAGCGTTGCTGGGCTTTTTGTCAAGGCATAAGTCAAAAAGTAATAAAAATAGTGGATTTAACTTTATAACATCTAAAGGGTAAAAATTTGTATAAGTTAGAAAATCTAATGCCACAAATTTCTAGGAGCAATTGCTGGTAATCGTAACCAGCCTATGAACGATGTAGTTTCATGGAATTCAATGCTTGCTGGTTCTAGGAGCAATTGCTAATAATTGCGAGTGAATATCTATGTCTTGTTGGTGGTAGCATGCATAATTCCAATTATGTGATGTTCTAGCCACACAAAAGTTTATTCTAATGTACTTTTGCGAACCTTATAGCAAACATGTGCCCGATGTTGTCCAAGGGCTAGATTTGCAAGGGAAACAGGACAAATTACATAGTGCAAATCCTAAGTGAGGAATCGTGATGTGTGAAATGAAAGAAAACTTCCATTTAACAAACATGGAACTGCCGATTGTAATCAATATTCCACCGTGACGCCAAATTTAAACTTTCTAATTGTGAATAAATTCGATATGCATCCTCTCTTGATATGGGTAAATTCATAGTCAAAGTTTACAAATTTTACTATGTTATGTAGTGGTTCCTACTAATTGCACCTTCCATAACGTGCTAAGATTGTCACATCCTATGAGAACAAAATTACCACTGAATAACTTGAGATTATAATATATTATGAAACAACATCTCGTGTTGGCATTTAATCAAAACTCTTCCAAACCTGGTCGATATCTCCATCTTGTGCACGTGCCATTATCATTGTATTCAATGACACCACGTCATTTGTTGGCATTTGATTAAAGAGATATAAATGATATAATGCATAGAAACACTATGCGTTACGCCCAATTGTGCCATCTTGGCTCTGATTAAAGTTCTAATTTACAACCATCAGCAACGCAAGCGTTCAATAAGCTCTCAGCAACAAGCCTCTAAGCAAAACCAATGTTCAGATCTAGATTCAAATGCGCGCTCAAATTCAAATTCAGAATTCTTACAAATCCAATCCTATACAGAAAACATAGTGCTTTATGAACACCGTGTAATGAATATGTGGCATCAGCTACAAAAAATATTATTCTGGATATGGCCATGTGACCGTCAATTTAAAAGGGGAGCCTTCCCTCTGATGGCAGACTTCGATAATGCCTTTTCGGAATCAATTTGGGCCTTCTCTGCACGGTTCCTTGGTTTTATCTTTCTGTTTTCTTCAAGCATCCATTTCAATCATTGGCGCTGTTCCTCAGCTGACACTACGTGCTTCACTGCTTCAGTTTTAGTTTGGAAATGCGTAGATGATGGGGAGACTGAAGCTGCTTCAGTGACCACAGCCTTCGTAGCATCTTTTTTTGAATCTAGTTCCTTTTCACGTGAAATTTCTTCTTCTGAATCCTCCTTGGAAGACTTCTCTTTATCAGTTAAAATAGACTGATCGTCATCTGCTGAAGTATTCTCCGATATCTTAAATTGCGGATCAGTTCCAAAAAGGATATAACCTGTTTCCAGAACAAAGATCATAGAAAATGTGTCAACATAAAAAAATGGTTGAGCAATACTTGTCTATGCAGATATCACAAGAGAGAGAATATGAGCACAAATTCAGCAAAGAAAATCCAACACAAACTGATAGTTTTCCTTTGAGACAAATAATTGATTTTGGTTCTTGGTTTGTTGCACACTTCTTCAGAGCAATTCAGCTAGGTAAACTCTGTGAATTCTGATCCCTGGACCGATTTATGCAAGAAGCCAGAATAAAGTTCCACATCAGTGTGGTATAGTTAGAAACCTAGTAAGTATTAATGCTGCTCTCTGCTTTTAAATTCTCTTGTTGTTTCTGTTCCTCATAATGAAAAAAGAGATCAGTTGACTGGAGCTGGGATTTTATTCAGAGTAAAGTTGATGCTTTGCAATACTCAGTCTGATGAGACAACCTTGTGTAGACAGCCATATTCTACCCCGCTACAACCATCACAAGATCTCCTTGAATATGCTTGGCACCCGGCCGCTATAAAGTCCGCAGACCTTAAGCTTTCTTTACCGTGTCCCAAAAGTCTTTCACTTCTAGCATGAAACTATAAAAATGGGATGGCTCATCGCGGCAAACCCAATTCCTGGGTCAAAGTAGGGAAAATACAAAGTCGAGCATGCACATAATATGTGATATCCAATTCTTGTCCTCCATACATGCAATAAACATCTGCACTTTTGACCAAATTTTATCTGTAGATCAATAATATTAATCCCATATGAAAGGTGAGATCGCTCTTCATTTGTAGCAGCTTCCAAAAAAGAGCTTCAATTGCTATTACAAGTGCAGGTCTCTCAGCTGGAGGAGAAGTGACTTGTTTATGGAAAGTGGTATACGTGAATTCATCTGTTAGGACCGAGTTTAAGATGTTTTTGTAAATTAAAATGTAAAAATGGTTGAGGTTGTAAATTCTTGAGATATCTGCAAGAGAGTGCCACTTATGCATGGAATATGCAAACAAGTGTCTTTAGAAGTGCGGATAAAGTTTCTTCTGTTAGAAAAGAGTAAAATGTTAAACGTAATTATTAGTAATATGATTAGCCTTAATAGCTGAAAGTCAATGTGGTAACAAGGTAATCACAAGTACCAACACAAAGAAGAAAAAATAGCAAGGCCTAAGTCAAAACTGATCAACCTAGACAGCGTAACTTCTGGAAAGTAGGAAGCAGAAGATTTGCTTATGACCTCAATAGGTGGCAACAAGGCACATCTAACATATTTCTTCAAGGCTAAAATATACAAGATAGAAGGCGGGGAAGGAAAGGCAACCATCAAATATATAAACACGCAGAATATGACAGCAAATAATTTTACCAAGTCACATCCAAAAGGTATGTTCAATGAAGGTTTAAGTACATTTGGCATAACCAATTCCACAATTATCAAAAATATAAAAAATCGCGTTGTGATGAATATGAGCAAATACTTTTACAAGTCAAATCCAAAAGGTATGCAATGTTAAGTGAGTTTGGCATAACTAAACCTATTTGAGAAATTGCGGGTTATGCATCCGCCAGAAATCTTAGGCATGGCCCCAGAACCAGCCTAACTTAATACCGCACCAAATCTAAACGATGAAACACAATATACATTGAGTTTTCATTGATATGCTCTATGATAAATAGGAGAAGAGATATTTACGGTTGAAGACTTTAGTTTCTAGGTGCCTCCTTTCCAACCCCCTCTCGTGTACTTTGCTATTTATCAAATTTTGTTGCATTTTTTTTCTTCATAGACAAGATGAACGAGAACTTCTACATTAAAAAGTAAGATTACCTCCAACGGCCGGGTTCGGGGAAAAGCAAGGCGCCAACAAGCCATCTCCGTTTTTGAGGCTTTGGTTGTTGTCCCAAGCCATCTATGAAATGAAGGCTCTATAAACACCACAAGATCGCAATAAAAATGTAAAAAAGATCGCGGAGAGCCTCACCTTAAGTCCGCTCATTTGCCACCTATAACTTGTTTCATCCGGACATGAAGTGAGACACGCTATTGGCCAACAAAAGAATCCATCAAGGAGGCAAGATTGGGCATGCTCCAATGCCAACATGCTTTCCATCATAGACTTCTTCAATATCGTTCGACCACGGTGAGCAATAAAACATAATTCATAGGCTCGGATCATGTTACTTTGCATTAATACACAATGAGTGGCATCCATTAAATCCAGTTTTGAGAGTCTTTTCCTACATGTACAGATGAAAAGCATTTAAGGAGGATGAGCATCTTGTAGACTAAGTTCTTCATTTTGTAAGAATCAAGAATGCTCTTCAGCTTAACAAAATTAGTTTTAATGGTAGAGATATGAATTGACTTGCAAAAGATATGAGAACCAAAGATTAATTGCATATTGCTCTTTTTGAAAACGATATACAATGTCATAGGAGAACCAAGATCTGAAGGCAGATATGAAGCACCAAATGATGATAAATTTGCACAACCTCACTCATTTAAATGCCACTTCAGGATACTATGAAGCTAGTGTATATTTTATTGCTTATGGTCTAGTAAGACTGACTTGAAACAAAAGTACCTTGTAGCATGCATAATTCGGCAAAAGTAACCTCTAGATAATGCAGTAGAACACACCATCTGTCTGAAGCTGAGCTTTTCCAACTACACATCCCTTTCGAAGATCAAAATACCTCTAAAACGGTGCTCCATGGCTTGAATGAGACACGTTCCAAATTGATTCCAACTCCAATCTGCCATTCAATCTAAAAAATAGTTTAAAATACCATGTCCAAGCAAGGAAATACAAGTAGACTAACAAATCTAAGCAAGACGTCCAGTAAGAAATATGCCGAAAGCTTATAGCTGGCATAGATCGTGGAAAATAGAAAGGAAAAAGTTTTTAGATCCTTGCATTCAAGCGACCTCTTGCCGAAGCCAAATCAATCAACAATACCTAGGCAACAATGTACGATCGCAATGTGTGTCCACCGAGCCAATCTGCACATAAAAACAAAAAAATGAGAGAAAATAGAGAATAACAACGGCAAGGAAATGAATAGATAGTGAAATGAATAGCCGAAATGAATAGACAATAAGAAATGTTTGCTTGTGTATACAAAAAATAACCCTAGCAACAAACGGAACAGGAGAAAAACTTAGAAGGACAAGGCCTTGCATCAAATTCAAAGCTACACCGCCAGCTCTCTTATTCGAGTTTCGCTCAATGGCATCATAAGAACCAGAACGAACTGGCCGAAACAAACCGCATAATCGAAATCGAGGGATGAAAATAAGTTAAAAAATTCAACGTGCAAGATTGCGCACAGACTATCATAAAACGCCTTTATTATTATATATAGACTAGTGACGGTGCCCAGCGTTGCTGGGCATAGTTTGGGAACTTATAAATGTGAACTTGTGCATTTGCTTAGAGTAACTTCTGCGCCATTGGATCACTTTGGGAACTTGTAGATAGTAAGTAGAATTGTTGATGTTGTTAAGTAGATTTGTTGATGTTATTACTATCACCCCCTTCTATTCTATTTTATTCTATAGTTATGGTGCCTAAGCAAGAGAAAGAAAAAATATGAACCATTGTTGAGTGTTTATAGAAAATATAGTGAGGTCTCTATGGTTATTATATGGTTGATGCAACAATATATAGTTCAACAACATATATTTCCCGGGTTTATTATATTTTTACGAAAATTTTGTGACAAAAATGGACAATCTCTTAGGTTTCATCTCAAACTTTCATCTAGATACAGCAATTTATGTTACTTCTATTGAACATGAATTTGCAATTTTATGTCCTGAAATAAACTTAATGTGGAATATATAGCCACAATGGTTCAAGACAATGCTGCGCAATCATACTTATATATCTAACCATTGCAATATTAATGAAGGACATAGTTTTAAGTTCATTTTGATGAAGACAGCACATGGAAGTTGGGTCCTTATGAAGGTGAGTCCTGATTGCAATGTCAATGCAAAACATAGTTCAAGTTCATCTTTGACAAAATGAGCTGTCCATTCCAATTGCACACCTAACTGCGACATTGATTAAATATTTTGATAATGTAAACTGAATATAGAAAAATCTCTAGAAGCTAGAAAACATATGTACACACATGAGCACGTACCTTACTTCGAATCGTCTGAATTTATCATTATTTGATGGCATATCAGGTTAAGATTATGGCAATGCTTGATCATCTGGCATAGCAAAAAACACCATTGTCTTTGATTCTGGATCAGCAATCTGCAAATACTCATAACATCAACAGACTGGAAAAGGCTTGGTTCAAGCAGCAAGATTTTCAAAGAAAAGATTGATGCTGCAAGTTCATAGTTTTCAGGTTTGTCACAGAGATGCAACATACACCCTGTTTCATGTATGGTATAACGTCTCTTTCGTCCATGCTATCAAATAAATTAACAACTTCAAGCAAGTTCTACCACATGCTATACATGTTAAGACAAATGCTTTTAAGAACAATGTCAAATTCATCGCTGGAGTCAATAAGCAATGCATGGCTTAGTTTTCCTTTCGATAAACTTTCTAGGCATGATTTCAGAATGTGAGCAAACGTGGACATTCGAATCTCCATCCCTCCTAGAGACATCTGTATAATTTGGTTCCCCAGATTGCTTGTGGTTTCTGTCCTTTGGCATAGTTTCATCACATCTTAAAGGATTTCTCTTTAAGATTAAATCCCCCAAAACTGCTTACAGGGGGGCATTACAGCTCCAACTGACACCCATGGCAGCTAAATTTGAGACTTGAGATGCAGTGTAGGATTGCAGCAATTAGCAATTCTAATGCTGAGAGTGGAGGAACTGAGCTGGCGGTGAAGCCAAAGGTGCAACCTGGACTTGCTGAGTGACATCTGCCTTTTGTTCCTCCAATTTCCATCTTCGCACCTTACGTTTCAGGTTTCCTTCCTTGAAAAGATGATGTTTGTAGCTATGGCTAAAGCTATAGCAGATTCAAGCTATTCAAATTCATGGTGTGAACAACCACAACCTTGGCAGATTCAGGTTATCCAAACTCATGGTGTGAACAATCACAACCTTCTGTACAACCACTCTAAGTCTGTCTGGGTTCACACGGCCATAAAAATTTCATGTATTTTAAATCCGCGTCTTGCAGAAGGGGAATATGAATAGAAAACCTTCCAATGGCATGCCAAATGCAAACCCACTTGTCCAAGGGGATCCTTTCTACACAGCTAAACTAAAGATAATTTTGGAACATTAGAATCCCAAGATACTTTATAATCAAGATGCTCCTGTTTAAAAGCTAGGCAATCAAGTACAGAAATGCTAACCTTAAAGAGCCTATGCAAAATAGAGATGGTGAACTTGAGCTCTAGGATAAATAGCATACTCGTACAACTTTTAAGAAAGAAGGGCCTTCAAACTGCAAATCCAGATATAGAGAAAGACAATTTACCCAACACATAAAGATATCATAGAGCACAACAACCAGTCTTGTAACCCAAATCCACTGCATAACCGAATAACCTGAATTTCGCACTACATGTAGCTATGTAGCAAAGCCTCCACTTTTTGATGGCAAAAGGGAAGAACATGAGCAGAGGAGACAAAAACTGAAATCCGCATCAAGCACACCCGCAGTTCAGAGCAGCAACTTCCTGATTCTTGATGCAAATTGTGGGCGTCTCTTCAAAAAGCTCTGAAGCATCCCCTAGCAACCCAAAGATTTTGCCATATTTTCATGCATCTTGCAAAAGCCCTAATTTGAGTGAAAAAATAACAGCGGCAACCATATATTTGTTGCTTAGATTTTACATCAGAGCTAAGAACGGAACTGAACCGGTGGATCAACTCTGCCATAGTCGATGTTTCCATTTTCACCTACAATGCGGCCATGAATCAAAGCCCATGGCTTATGCTTGGCACTACCGTAGACATCAATAGCAGCTCTGTCGCCCTCTCTAACACAGAAAAAAAAGAGTGAGGAAGCTCAATGAGGAAGCTCGATGGCAAGAATCTGATTCTATGGCTAAATCTCAGCCATTGGATTTAAGGCTAAATCTCAGCCGTTGAATTTAAGGCTAAATCTCAGCCGTTGGATCTAGGGCTGGGTCCAACACTTACACTATAACTTTATAATATAGGATATAGATGAGAACTTAGCTGATAAATCTTTTCTGCTTCAAGGCTCAAGCTTTATCAAATTTTATTCTATGTTCGAGTTGATGCCGAGGATATTCTATGCTCCATTTCATTTGATACAAAGCCTTGCCACTCCTTATCATTTTATTTATCAAGTCCTCATAGTCACAAATATAGGATGCCTGATGAAGCCAAACGAACAAAATGTACTATCCTACCATACAATCATTTTAGTAGTATCGACTCCCATAGTTATTCCTAGCATTGGTATATACAAAATGGCACCAGACAACGTTTTGCCGCTACAATGAGTTTTGTTTCACCCTGTCGGAAAACAAAGCAAGGTAAGTTTTGTATAACTTTTTTCATGCCTGTAACCACATAATGAATATTTTTTTAGCAGGCTTACCTAAAGGGATGTACAAGATTCAAAGAATTCTAACATGTCCATGTGTCATGGCACATCAGATAATATTTACATCAATGTTGGAGGAAAAAAAGGAAATCTTTTAAAGAACTTATTCTTCTTTAATATTTGTATAACGATGGTGGGAAAAAACACAAAAGAAGGGATAGAAGACAAGGCAAGGAAAAACCACATAAATGCCCATAGTGGCTGTAGGATTAAGATAGAAGAAGAAGGGTGTTGGTGCATAACAAGGCGCATATCACAGAACAACGGCTTCAGAAAAGTACATTTGCATTTGGCAAATTTGAAGACTTTTTGAGGCAATTCAATAAACATAAATAGAGCATATAGGCTTTTGAGGATAAGCTATTTCGTTTTTTTTTTTTTCAGGATCGTCGAGCAGTTGTTGTTGATTTTGTCTTTGTTTGAAACTGGATGGGTCTTAAAAAGCATGTACTTATTGTTTAAAGACAGAAGAAGCTGCATTCCCATTTTCTACCTACCATGGGGTGGAAATTCTAAACTGGTGTATAAAAAGCACTGTCCGGACATGTGCTTCAAGTGCTGAATCTGCTTGATACTCCTCGGGCTTGTGACATTCAACATAATTCCAACATAATCGGCCATCTACCAAGAATAGTATATGCATCTCTGGAATGCCAGGGATCGCTGACTAGAATTTCCAAAGGCGCGGGAACTCGATGGCAGGGACGAAATCAATGGAGTTTCCGTTACTGATGGCCTGGAGAAATCACAATTTAGAATTGGAATTGGAATTGGGGAATTGCAGTTCCAATTCATTCTTGCATTATTCAAATAGAATTCTCCTTCAGCAAATGTAATTCAAGTCGAATTCTGTCTTTTAAATTTCAATGAACAACTCCCCTGAAAGCAACGATTCAATCAGAAGAGGGATTTTCTTGCAAATTCAAGCTGAAAATAAAAGAAAATCTCGAGAGAGAAAACAATCCTCCTGCCAATACCAAAGATTGTGGTGTTGTGAGTGAAAGAAAATTGCAGGAATTATCAAAGAATTTGGAAGATTATTTCAATGAAATCACAAGTAATTTTGCATCAAAGGTAGACAAAGGGAAGTTAGGGTGCTTTCCCATGAATTGCAAACCTGAAAAATCTTACTAAGGTAAAAAAAATCTAAGGCTCAGAATTGCGTGGAGAATAGTTTGCGACTCAGGTCCTAAACCTGAATCAAGCAAGCGAAGGCGCTTATAAGGAATGCTAGCCCAGAGAGACTTCGACCTGACCTCAAAAAAATCTCTAGGTTAAACGTTTTCGTCCCATGGGAAAGCACCCTTAGCATTGAGATTTTTCAAGAAGATCAAACATCTTCCACTAGATGTTGAAGTGGCAGATTCAAAGGAAAATGTGCTTATGAGGGATTTAATTTTGAATATGAAGGAGACTTTTCAAGCTCAAAAGTATGATAGAAATACTGATGTTCTTCAAGCAAAAAGGAGTACACTACAAATGGCTGCATTTTCAACGAAGGCAATGAATCAGTCAGCAATGGCAAGACTTCTGTCTAGATTCCGAGAAGAATTGTGGTAGTAACATTTCAGAGACGTGTGTAGGCAGAATTTGAAGCAGGACCCCCTGGGGGATTCACCTTTGATCAGCGCATAAGCCATGAGAGTTCAACGAAGGGGTGTTTTTTGGACCATTTGCATACGTATACTTAGGGGTTAGGGTTGCTTTTAGGCACTGATTTGGAACAATATCTACATACAGAGGGGTCAAAGTGCCTTTTATAATTTTGTATACAAGGGGGATTTTTTGCTACCCTCCGAACGCAGATGCCATACCCCCCTCATGTATAAGTGCATCCCCCGGGCAGGACCCTGGTCAACGTTTCAAAGGAGAAGAAGGTGTGACGCAGTTTCAGATGAAGCAATAGCAAAGATAAAGTCATTTTGGGATGAGAATACTAGGATCTCGCCATATAAAAAACATTTGAGAAAGCATGTGAGTGAAACAGGTAAAAAGATTGATCATCCTATCCATTTGCTAGAGGTGACACAAGTAAGCACTTTGTTTGCAAATTTTCTTTCTGTATTTTGCATGATATTAATGTTGAATGTGTGTTTTTATCAGTTCAACTTGCGATTTTATCTTCAATTCAAAAAAGAGTATCCTGAGTTCAATATATGTCAGCAAATTTTTGAGAAGCATAAACCAAGCTATGTTAGAAGATTGCAAGAAAGAGAGACTTGTTGTTGCCAATACCACATGCACCTTGATTTTGCCATACAAGCCATTAACAGCATGAGGATTGATCAGCAGCACAGCCGGTAATCAGTAGCATTGGAGTGCGTCAGGGTTGCCCCCTCTCCCCCACACTCTTTGGCCTATACATTGATCAGTTGGAAGATTGGCTCTCTGAGCATGGAGGCGCGGGTGCACATCTCATGCATCACACAATCCGGCAACTCATATATGCTGACGATGTCAACCTCATGGCCTATACTCCAGAGGACATGCAGTGTCATCTGGATGCTCTTGACACTTTTTGCCAATTCACTGGCATGCGAGTTAACTTGGCCAAAACTAGGGTGCTGCTAGTTGCATCGTCTTGTCAGCCAAAGCTTCCCACCTTCACTTACCAGGGGCAAGAGGTAGAGGTGGCTCCGACCTACAAGTACTTGGGGATTGAGTTCTCAACTACCACCCATTGGGATGCGGCTATCAGGTTGCGGGTCACGGCGGGTTGGAAAGCACTATATGCCATGAACAACAGACCACACAAGGCAGAGTTTGTACTGGGGCCACCATCCACATTTGTTTGGGCCTTGGTTGAGCCGGTCCTTTTGTATGGGGGAAGTGTGGGTCCGGTGATATCCCTCAACACACGGAATGACCTCGGAAGGTGCGTAAGGCCTTCTTGGCACAGGCCCCGGGGTGAAGTCCACGCCCGCACTGATCCTACCTGTGAGACAGCTTTCTACCCCTTCAACGGACTGCATTGGAACGCCATATCGTTTACTTCCAAAAGGTGGCTGCTATAGCTGATACACGCTTGCCCCATCTTGTTTTGGCCACAGCGA
This sequence comes from Isoetes taiwanensis, assembly GCA_021234155.1. Classification (NCBI taxonomy): domain Eukaryota; kingdom Viridiplantae; phylum Streptophyta; class Lycopodiopsida; order Isoetales; family Isoetaceae; genus Isoetes; species Isoetes taiwanensis. The sequence goes on along the minus strand of JAJEKV010000010.1, from coordinate 1,747,882 downwards.
TGGGTCCCCAACGCCTGAAATCCTGCTGGAAAGACAAGCAAGCTCAGTGTTTCTCCACGTTAGCGGGCAAAACAGATAAGGCCCGTGTCGGGGACAAAGAAAGATCGCGAGGCACTTAAACTGCACCTAGATGCTACTTTCCTTCGCAAGCTCTGGGATGCAGAGGCTTTGACGCACGTTAAGCTGGCACACTATCAGCAACAAGTCAATCCTAGGCTCACAAGAGGCCCACACCAGTACTTGTACACCCATCTGCGCATGAAGAAGCGCAGACTTATAGCTTCCATTCAAGACGGGTGCACATCGCCTCCCGCATTGAAACAGGCGTTGGGCTCTGGGAAGCACGAGAGCAAAGGTTTTGCCGTTGTTGCCACTGTATGCGATTGAGGATGAATGTCATACCCTCCGTGTCCGCGGCAAGATTTGCCCATATCCCAGAGAGGTATGTTCGACTACTAGTGCCCGGCCGTTGCATCGCTTATTGACGGCCGTCGGTGGGTTTGTTGGGGTCATACCTCCAGGAGATTATGGATGCACGGACTCGTTTGTGTCCTACGGGACGGTCTTGAACTGTCCTATGCAATTGTACAGTGTGCCAGCATGCTTATTACTGCTAAGGTTTTTCCCTCGAAAACCCTTCGGGGCGGGGGTTTTTTAATCCTGTCAGTAATACGTTTGCTGCTCTCTTTTTGTTTGGGTCCCATAGGCCAATTGGTCTCCGTGGACGCTAAAAACCTATTCTATTCTATTCTTATGGTGTGCACAAAGATTGCAAATGCCAATGCAAGGTTTGTGGACCAGATCCAATCCAACTTGCAATGCTAAAGATAATATCTTCAAATCTATAAGTGAGTATTAGAGAAATGTGGTATGTCCCAAGTAGAAGCAGATGGATGGCACAAACATTCATGTTTGATGCAGACTTGCAAGAAATATGGTCTCAAGAGATAAGTGATTAACTTCTTTCATTTCTGATAAAACTTTTCAATTCTTTAGTATCCAGCATAAATATTCTCTCAATGTCTTTCTTTTATTCTACTTTCTACGAGATGCCAAAGTGTCCAAGAGAGAGCAGTAAATCTTTAGAATACTTAGTGAATTGAAAAGTCTTTGAAAAAGTATGTGTCGAGTTTGTGTTAGAAGGCTCAAGTCATCTATACTAATTTCTAAATTTTATTAAAGAAGTTGTTTCTAGAGAAACCCTAAGAAGTAACCAAGTAAAGTTACAAGATTAGCCTACAAGACTGGTACCCCCTCTGAATTTCATGAACATGCAAGGAAGATAATGATGCCATTTATGCCACAACTACAAGGAAGCCAAATAGTCCAGACAATGTTTGGGAAGTTTTGGAGAAGAAACAATACTCGCACATTGATCAGATATACATTTTAGTACATATCACTTACAGGTTTGGAAAGAAACAGTTAAGTAATGTAAGACAACAGGAGGGATGGGAATAACATCAAGAAGAAAAGAAGATATAAAGCAAAGAGATGATAACCGAGAAAATATAAAGGAATGGCACTTCTATATTTCAGATGAAAAGTCTCATGACACTGAACTTGTCCAGCATTGTCTCTTGAAGCAAGCGAATTGGTTGGAGGAAAATGGTATTCAATATTTGAAGCACTACATATGGTCATATGGTTGTTCATCTTAATTTAAGTCTTCAAGACCATTCTACTTCTTGGGTAGGTGGTAAAAATATCATGGGAAGGAGATTAATTGAAAATTTTTTGGCAGCTCACGTGGAAAAGGTGAGCATGATGGTCAAGGAGCAGTGTTAAAAAGACTTCTCACAAAGGAACAACTCGAATATAATGGGAGAAAATTGTAGTGTGTTGGAGATATGGTTCGATTTCTAAAATGAGCACTTCACCAACAGCTCATCTGACTCTGATATACACAAATGAGTGCTTTAAGCAATTGAAGCACTTGTACATAAACATTTTAGAAGTTATTTTGCATGCTATTGATATATGCTTGGTGATAATTTAATTGGTGTTGCACATATTGAATTCCATGTTTATACAATTGTGACATTTCTTATTCATTTATTTTATTCTTGATGGAATAGTTACATACATGTACAACACTTACATCACTTAAGCACTTGTGTTGCTGCCTGCATATTCCTTTGGGATATTGTTCCTCAAAGCATAGATAGATCAGAAAGGTATGATGCTCAAACTCTATAAGGCACAACTCAAATTCATTGCATCAGGCCCTGAGACAGAGAAAATGCTTTGAAACTTGCACATAGGCCTTTGTCATGCTTTTGCATGTCTTGTCAGCAAGGGAAATGGGACTTCTGCAACACTAAATCTCGTGTAGGAGGTTGGGAGATAAGTGAGTTGGTTCCAAAGAATGCCCAGTTGCAGGAAAATCCTGAAAATTATGTTGAGTCTGAAGATAAGGAGACAGATAGTGAAGATGTTGCTAGCCATGAACTGATTAGTTCCAATATAGAAGTAGGGGATAACTTTGCAGTAAATACAGAAGACGACAATGAGGAGGATGTAGACTTTTATATCTTGAAATGTATTGAGCCAAAGAACACATTACTAGATGATTATGAAGATGGTTGAGGCAATGTTTTTGGAATTGGTGAAGTCATACTATCTGGATACTACTACAAACAATTGGAAGGAGGATTAAGTTTTCAACTTCTTCACGACAAGCCACTGGCTACAGTGTACAGCCACCTTGTTAGGCTTGGCAAATTTGATATGACTTTGGTGAAAGACAATTTATATGGTATGGATGAGTAGACATGCCAGCAGATAATGCGCAACATGTCTGCAAGTTAGGAACAATTGTTTAAAAACATATGAACATCATATCACATGTTTAAATCATACAATAATTGTGCAAAAACGTTTTCTGAATATTTATAGATGAAAAAGTACATCCAGAGTGATCCAAAATATATATTAAGAAGTACATATACAAAATTGGCCAGCCTACATGAACACCAAAATACTAAACTTTGACAAATTGTTTTAGATTCTGCAAAGCAGAATTGTTGATAGACAAGTTATTCACTTGATCAGCTAATCATTTTACAAATGTAGAGTAATAAACATCAAACGAAACCTGTTGAGGAACTGTTAACTTTGCTGCTTCCAACTTCTCCAGAATATCTACAGCATGCACATCAATGGACTCCACAAATTATGCTCTCTTCAACAAATCCATCCAGTTCTTGTCTACTACTAAATTCCACAAGACTGGAAATATGACACACTCACCCCAATTTTTGGTCCACAGTTGTTTTTATCTGTTGTTTTATGCTAAAAACAACACCAAAATGGTCCCAAAAGTCCACGTGGCCTATTTATCCGGATTTTCATAAAGAGACATTGTTGTTTTTGGCAAAAAAAATCCCACCGTGGTTTTTCTGGCACCTTTTTTTGGTCAACATGTCCTTATTTTTTAGCGAACTTTTGTCAACGTATGGTTTTTGTTTTACTGTTGTTTTTTGAAGGAGCCATGTGTTGTTTGTTCTCCAAAAAGCACAAGTGGGTTTAAAAGTTTCTACATATAGAAAATTAAATGACAACACTATAAAGAAAAGACTAAACAAATAACCACGTATAAGAAAAGAAAAAAAAATGCCATTGTTTAGCATAACCAACCATTGTTTATCTCCAAATAACGCGTTGTTTTATACATGTGAAACAAATTAACAACACCCAAAAAAACTATATGGTAAAATATTGTTGTTTTAGGCATTTTAGACATGTAATATTTAGCAAAACAATAGGTGAAGAAACAACATTCTCTAAAAAAAAAACACGTCATTCTATACGTGGGTGACTAACTATCAATACCCCAAAAAAAACTACAGGGTGAGATATTGTTCTTTTAGGCATTTTAGACATGTAATATTTAGTACAACAATAGGTGGAAAATATCATTATCTCTAAAAAAACATGACGTTATTTACGTGATAAACCAATTAACAACGTAATAAACCAATAACTAGAGGGTGAAGGAGTCTTGTTTTAGACATTTCAGACATGTAATATTTAGCAAAACAATAGGTGGAAAAAAAAAAAAAGCACATTCCCGCATTTCATATATCATGAATTCTTGATTGATCTTCGTTATTTCAAGAAAGTCTTTTGAGAATTGAACCCGAACAATAAGGCATAATATTATAAAATTGCACTCTAAATGTTAACATTACATTTAGAACATTCGTTCAGTGGATAAGAATCAAATTTTATTCTTGGTTAAAGTTCTAAACAATTATATTAATGGTTAAGTTTCATAACATGAGATTATATATAATTTGATAACAATGTAGCCCAGGTATTAGACATCTTAGAGATGCCAAAGACCTTGATATATGGCTGCTTCCCAATCTTCTGAGCAACCCAAACTCAAGAAAAATAACATCAACTGAATGAGAATTTATCCAACCACATGAATGGCACCCTACCTGCACACCCCCTGTCAAAATATGCAATACATTCTTCAGCAATGTGTTGAACAGCTGATGTCTATTGATGCCCGCTCAAGTCCTTTGAATTTGTTAAGCACAGCCATGCGATAGTGACCCACAACAACTTCATGGGCAGCCTGGATAATCTGCAAAGAACATCAAATTTGAACATTAGCTTGGTGAGCAGTTGTATTTCAACATAAGACTTATAAACTCTCCGACCTCTAGTGCACGATCCATAAAATATTTATGTTTTGGTATCCCCTACACTCTGTCAAACTCACCAGCTTCAGCATCGTATCTGCAAGTTATGAAAACAATCTTTCGAATAAGAATATGTAGCAAAATAACAGGGGGTTCCAAGGGGATTTTACATGAATGTAAAAGATAACAATTCTTGACTATATATCCTTAAAACAATTAAATGGGTTGTTATAAAAAAAAAACATAGATTCAAGATAGAAAATAATCACATTAGCTCACTGGCTATATTGGTTAAAGTAATCTTATTAGGACATTGAGTTATTTTGGTAGAGGTTCGAGCCCCCGTATTTCATATTCTAAAATCTTAGGCAAAGCCGTATAGAGGTTCGATATTCCTTCAAAACCTTAGGCGAAAGCGTATTTCATATTTCAAAATCATAGGCGCCTCCAATCATAAATGACTATAAGCGAAACGAGAGGTGCTCACAGGCCCCAACATACGATCTGGGACGTAGGATCGACGAATCCGACGATTGTGGTAGTCCACGGTGCACCTCATTTAGAATATGTAGCATTATAACGGGGGATTTTTTTTCTGTTTTTGTACTGTTTTCTCTAAGGCTTTCATATGATTTGGTGGCCGTATCCATCCAGGTGTACTAAATAGTAAATCTAGAGTGCACCCTTTTCTTAGCCATTGATTTTAGAAAAAGGGCCAAATCCTATGGTGGAGGCTTTTTTGTGGGGGTGTGCATTATTTTAAGGGTTTTTTTTAGGGTTTTTTTTAGCTTGGTAAGTTTGGAAAAGGAGCTCGAGAGCATTTTTTGGAAAGCAACATGGCAGATTGGCCCGGGCAGGGCCGGGCTTTACAGGGTCGATATGCTTGCAATCTTGAAGTAGTCGCCACTTCTTCAGAACCATTGCTGCCATGCTATGGCAGCATGGAAGAGCTAAGCACATTTTTGCACTAATCCTCTCACTTTGATCTGGTTTGCAAGACAATAGGAAAATGCTTCACTAGCATACATCAAGAATTTGAAGAGCAAGGGAAGGACAATTGACTCAAGTCACTCAAGAGATACAAGAGGTCAATCAAGCAAAGGAAATGAAGAAAAGAAAGGAGAGAAGACCCCTTGAAGATCATCCCTTGGTATGTGATCATTTGTGTTCTTGGCAGTGTGACTCCTATTTCACATTCCCCATACCTTCCACCACCATAAAACACCCATCAGACTTTGAATTCCATGCATACAATTCCTTCCCAAGTCAAACTTGGCCTTGAAAATTCTTTCTAGTCAAAGTACACCTTCAAGAATCATCCATTTGCTACACACCACTCACGCCACTTCATCACCATCCAAAAGTTCAAAGCTTCACTTGACTTGGTCATACATGAGGTCAAGAAGTCAACATTTCATGCAACATGGTCAAAGAAAAGAGAAAAGTTGCAAAATCCCTAAGGGAAATGTCCAAAACTCAAGTGTGCCCTAGGGAATGCCAAAAGTTGCATTTCACAAAAAATTGACCCATCAAGGATGCATTCTATGTGCCAAGTCACCATACACTTCATTCCATATGCCAAATCACCATACACATCACCATTCTAATCATGTCATGTCATACTTCCATTTCCATGTTCAAAGTCTAAATCTATTCCAAGGCATCAAATTTGCAACCCATAAAATGACATATCACCTTGCCACATCATCATTGTCACTACCACACCACCATCCACATGTCATACACATCATCTCCACATCACTTGCAATTTTGACTAGAAAGAATTTCCCAAGCCCAAGTTGATTGACACATCATCATCACCATTTGCCATGTCATGCTCACCTAGCCTTGTTATCACCTCCACATGCCACATCATTCATTCCTTGAGTCATTTTTTGGACCAAAATCGAAAGTGCCCTTTTGCAAAAAAGATTCCAGAATCTTCTAGAGTGCAAAAAAAGATTCCCTTTGAAAAAAAGAAAATTGAAAAATGGTCTTATTTTGAGCCTTATATTTGCCTCCTAGGGAATCGTGCCATAGGCCTTGGGGTATAAAAAATTCTCCTATCCCCCCAAAGCCTATTTTCCTTTCCCAGCCAATTCCCCCATGCCACGTGGAACATCCGGGCGTGTGGGGTGGTTGAGGTACCGAATCCCACGTGGATATTGCATGCAATTATTATAAATACTGGATTTTCTTTTCGCTATATACCTTGAGCTACCAAACCTAAAAAAGCCTGTGGGATATTTCGCTTGAATTCTCATGAACCCTAAAATCTGAGAACGCCAAGATCCATTTGATTCGGCCAAACTAATCACTCAATCATAACTTAAACCTGCCGGATCACCATGTTTAATGCCAAGAATACCTATTGTAAGCTAAAAGACAGAGAATCGAAGGGAAATGATCAAGAACTCAACAGAACAGAGCATTTACAAAAGGGGCTTTTGGACAGAAGAAAAATTCGAGGGCTTTGAGGCAAAGAAGAGATTCCTGGCTTTGAAAAAGGACCGGCTTGATCATCCAGAGCTTGATTCCGACCTCCAATGTTTACCTATGATCTGGATTATTGATTGAATTCTCCAGATTGACTAAATGTTTACCTATTTGATCCTGCGCCCAAGACCTTGAGCTTGGGATATATATTGTGATCTTCTGAGTGCTTGATTTAATTGAAAATCCGACCCTTGTATGAAGTGTTTGTTTTGCATTGAGCTACATTCCCAAAAAAGATAGTTGTTAGAGGTTCTCAGTAGCTTTTTGCTCCACTTGCCAAATATTGTCAGTAAAACTAGTTGGCATATCTTTAGAGAAGTCAAAGACCAAGTTCTTATTAATCCAAGTTACCAATGCAACGTTGAGTTGGCTAGTTTAAATCCAGCAGTAACTGGTATTAGGAATTTGAGCACAGGAAAATAGTTCTGAGGATCTTAGTGTTGCTAAGTAATTTACATTGAACATAATAGTATTAGGCAAGCATGCATTCCTTTCCTAGAAATCATTCTGTTCCAGAATTATTCATCCCTTGCAACCTATAGCAAAAAGGACATCAAAAAAGAAAAAATTAGAGTGCTATCTGTTGAAAGAAATCTTGGCCCTTTGAGTGCAGACATCCCTAAGAAGAGTGAAGTTTGCAGAACAAGAAAATTCATTACCAGTATCGAGATTATAATTCGAGCTCTCTGCCAGGGATATTGACCTAAATTTGACCGGGTCAGGAGTTAGAATTTGGTCTATCTAATCCCATCAGGCCTCTTTGAATTTTTGCAGCCTGTCAGATAGAAGTGTTGAGCATCTTTGGGAATGAACGCCATGTCCAAAGCTTGAATAGTATGCATACTGCAAATTATATTATGAAGCAGACTTTTTAGCCTTCAGGGAAAGATGTTCTCAACAATCTTTTGAGCATTATTTCTGGAATCTTTACACTTAGAGTGGTTTCCTCAAGCAACTTGGAGGTTCTAAACCACTGAGGTTGAAGGTTTTGCCAGGAACATCTTCAACATTTTGGATGGTCCTACCGAGATAAGTTTCCTGGAATTTGAACTCATGGCACCCAGATGGACTAATAAGGCATCTGAGCCTGCTGAAGCACAAGACAAACATGAAGCTGCTGCTCCAACACCTACTGTCACTATACAAGCAAATTCAGGTATGCCCTGTCAATATTTTGAGCTAAACATGCCTATTCCAGTCTCTACTTTTGATCCAAGCATGAATGCCAACAATTTCCTCAAGACTTTTGAAGAGTACTACCAAGAATATGGTTATAATAAGGGCTGTAAGTTCTCTGAGTTTAAGAAATGTTTCAAAAATGATGAAGTCAGGGCTTGGTTAGAATATGTCATAAGTTTAGGTGCCAATTCTTGGGAAGAACTGGTTAAAAAGTTTTTGGTGCATTTTGGTAAAGTCTTGAACCCTCAAGATTTAATTTTTGAGCTGCAAACTTTTCGCATTAAGCATGGTGAAAGTGTGCACCAATATGTGGAAAGGTTTAATCTCTATCTTGTCAAATGCCAAATTAATCATGTTCCTAACCATACCTTGCATCTAGTGGCTTCTTTTATCAGAGGATTAAGCAGCAGGCCAAGAATACACAGAAAGCTATTGAAGATCCAAAAACAGGAAGGATTTGACACAATACACAAAGCCTTCACCAAGGCTACTGAAATTGCAGACATGATCTCTTACTTGCCAGATGATGTGCATTCATCAAATGATCCTTTTTTTCCAGATTATGAACAAGAATACATGGGACCAGCACCTGTACCTGTTTATGCTATCCAAAAAGAGAAGAAAAAGGTAAAGATGGAAGATGCTGAGGCTCCTGCAGCAGATGTAAGAGCAGAGATCACCAAGGTATCTGAGGCACTGGTTGAGGTAACCAAGCAACTCCAGGAGCTGAAAAGCTCAAAATTTGAAAAGAAAACTTACCCTAATGTGTGCATTGCTTTGGAGACACTCACTCTTCTGACTATTGCTGGTATAGGCCATGCACAAAGTGTGGAAAAAGAGGACATTTTGGTAAAGAATGCCCTGTGTGTGCATTTTGTAAAGTTGTAGGACATTATGAGGATAGATGTAGTGTTAAAGAATATTTTGCCAGACAAGAAAAATCCAAAGCTAATGAGCCAAATGCATCTATAAGATTTGTGCAGGAAATTGAGGAACAAGAGGAGATAATGGCTGTCCACACCAGAAGAATGAATAATGCCAAAGAGAGAGAATCAACTCATGAGGAAGCTGACATCTTGAAACATAAGGATGCTGAGCAAGCAGTGGCTGTGCCTCCTCCTCCTGCTCAAAAGTTTGTCAAGAAAGAAAAGGACTGTGAGGATTTTGAATGTTTACTAAAAAATTCAAAAATCTGTGTAGACTTACTGACCTTGCTCAAGATAGCTCCATCTTATAGGAAAAAAGTTCTCAATCTGACCAAAGAAGACGAGTTTGCTCTAACAAACCATATTGAGAAGCACATGCTTACCCAGGATGATTACGATCCTGGGGCTTTCACCTGTGTTGCCAAAATGGGGAAGAAGATCCTAACTAAGGTTTTGTTAGATGGAGGATCACCCTTGAATATAATGCCTCATCATGTTATGAGGCTATGTGGTCTTGAAATAGACAAGAAGGCTCCAATGATTTTGAAATCTTTCTCAAACACAAAAATCAACCCTGTTGGAATAGTCAGCAATGTGCCTATTGATGTTGAGGGAATAATGGTTGCAGCTAACTTTGTTGTGGTTGCTTTTGAAGGAATAGAAGACAAGTCAGATATATATGACTTGCTCTTAGGGAGGAAGTGGCTTTCTACAGTTGATGCCAGACCCATATGGTCAAAAGGGGAGTGCACTATCTCAAATGGCAAAAAGAAGGTAACATTGTACAATAAATTAGGAGAATTTGAAAGCATGAATTTCATTGAAGAAGAAATGCTGCTGTCAAATCCATGTGGGGAATTTGAGTTGAATGCAGTGGAGTTGGAGTCTTTGTGACGTTCCAGCATAATATACGCCCCGAATACGTATATTATACTGCCACATCACCCGTACATGTCACGGATGACATATACTCGCGAGATATATAGGGTTGCACCTAGGGGGCAAGAGTTGCACCTAGGGGGCAACATTGAATGTTGTGCATGTTAAATAAACATACACAATTAATAACCCCATGGACCCCATTGCCAAATGGCTAAATCCTATTTGGCCAATGTCTAACCTAACCCTAAGGGTTTCTATAAAAGGGTTTTTCCCTTAAACCCTAAACCCTTTTTCATCTTTGACATTTAGGGTTTTCATAGAGCTTCCTTCCCATCCTCGCATTTAGGGTTCTCTTGGGCCATTTCGGCCAAGGCAGGACTCCAATCCGCATTGCTGAGCTCCGAGAAGTCGGATTTGCCCAACAGATTACCGATTCGCAGCCACCTCCAGCAAGATCAAGATCATGGACGCTTTCCGAGGATCAGCGGCGGGTCAAGGAGCAGGAATCTAGTTGTTCTGTTGTGCAAATCCGTCTTTGGGCATGGCAATAGGCCGATTTGATGTGTTAGATTCACTCTAGAAGCCTTATAGATCCCGAGATCATAAGCCCTAACTAAGGAATCTAACCCTGTTGTGTAGATAGATTGATTTGATGATATTCTCTATTTCAGTTCTATGATGTTGGATGTAGTTCATTCTGTGACTTCCATGTCTTGGGAAGGGGGGTAGAGACTTAAAGCTGTGTAGCATATGATCCTAGTTAGCACCAGTAGTTCCCAATTATATGCGGCCCGTACACAGGAGCCCGCCTGGTTGTGGGTGGAGGGATCCGACCGGCTGATAAAGAAGAACATGTCCCTACACAGACTGACCCCTCTGGTGTGTAAGGCCTACCGGGGGTCTCTGCGGGCTAGGCTCAATGGCTTGCCACTGCGGGTGGGCAAGGCATGAGCTCGACACTCGTGGGGTGATGCGTCACCTTCCAGTGAGTTGAAGTCGAATAAGAGTTGTGGCTCTCTAGCCGCCTGTGAAGGACATGGTTGCTTCTGGAGGGGAGGAGACTTCCCTCCTGCCTCATCGGGGCTGGGGAGATGCAACCCAGTAGTAGTAGCCCCTCTGGCTATTCACCTGGCAGGCTACGGTTAGGTCCCAAAGCTCTTCAACCTACTCTGCAAAGTGTGCACGGGAGGGGCGGATGGTGTGAACTACCCTAAGCTATGTTCTATGCCAGCCAAATCCATTGCCATGAATTCTGTCTGCAATGACCTCTAGAGGCCCAAGCCGTCAGTCATCCCCCTTGAGTCTGAGCCTTGGGTAGGATTCCCCCTTTCAGTTATTGTTATGTTGATGTTGTTATCTCTTGTGATGCTGACGCTATGTTCCCCCCTACGGGGAGATTGTATTTATGTATATTGTTAGTTTGTGCTCATGTTTGTTTATTCGCGCTTCCGCAGATAGGTCGACCCGATGGAAGACGGGTGAATGACACATCCACTCTTCCCTTGCTGGCTCATTCCAAGGGAGTAGAGTCAGGTGGATGGCCCCTGTCAGTGCAGCTGCCAGGGGGAAGGCTCCTCCTTCAGATACGATGTGTGCATCGTATAGGGAGTAGGGGACGTCACAGTCTTGTACCCGAGTTGCCTTCTATTATCTCAGCTCAGACTACATGTTACTGCCGGTTGTAACAGATCAACACAAGTTTCTCCACCGGTTACAGTTCAAGGCCTGCAGCGAAACTGATTTTTCCAAGCTTTGTATTCTGGCCAACACCCTGCAGAAGCCATTCCCTCTTGCTAGTGCGAAAACCCTGCAGAATTATTCCTTCCTTGAACTATCTTATCAGTCATGAAATGCACATGAAATACCTTTCTTTCCAGATAGTAATGCACTTTTCCACGCATATTCTGGCAGCAGAATTGGCAAACAATTAAGCTTTGACTTCTCAATTACCTCCTCGCGATGCTCCGATGTCTGTGCTGCTTCTCTTAGTATATTTTCTGCAGGTATGGAAATTATTCCTTGCTTAAACTAAATCATAAAATGCTCTTGAGCTACCTTTCTTTCCGAATGATAATGCACTTCCCCATGCATATTCTGGCAGCAGAATTGGTAAGCAATTAAGTGTTGACTTCTCAGTCACCTCCTCTTGACACTCTGATGTCTGTGTTTGACAATTAATTTTGGACTTCTGCATTACATCCTCCTGATGCCCTGACGCCTGTGCTTCTTCCTTTGGTATGTTGACTTCTGCAGGTGTGATGATGCTGCAAATTATTCCCTTCTTTAAACAACAAATGATTATAAAATGACTTGAACTACCTTCCTTTCCAGCTATGTTTCCCCATGTACATTCTGGAAATTGGATGGGCAAACCATTGAGTTTTGATTTCTCAAAAACTTCCCCTTGGTACTCTGATTTCTGGTACAGGAATTATTTCTTTCTCTATACTAACAAAACGTTCGGAACATGGACTTGAGCTACCTTTCTTTCCAGATAAAAATGCACTTCCCCATGTATATTTTGGCAGCAGAATTGGAGCCAATCCTGTTTCAAATCCGGCAGTGCAAAACCTTGCAGAAGCCAATCCTGTGGCAAATCCGGCAGTGCAAAAATCCTACAGAAGCCAATCCCTACTGCAAATCTGGAGTAACTGTGGATCTTCGTCTCGGATTTCACGAAGCTGGCTTGAAGAAAATGCAAGGAATCGAAAGCTTTTTGTCCCAAGAAGTACGTCATTGTTCAAAACTTAATTAATACGAACAGGAATGGCTTCAAGGGCGCTCCATGGTTGTTGAAGGTGTTCCTGGCAAAACCTTCAACCTCAGTGGTTTAGAACCTCCAGGTTGCTTGAGGCAACCACTCTAAGTGTAAAGATTCCAGAAATAATGCTCAAAAGATTGTTGAGAATATCTTTCCCTGAAGGCTAAAAAGTCTGCTTCGTAATATAATTTGCAGTATGCATACTATTCAAGCTTTGGACATGGCTTTCATTCCCAAAGATGCTCAACACTTCTATCTGACAGGCTGCAAAAATCCAAAGAGGTCTGATGGGATTAGATAGGCCAAATTCTAACTCCTGACCCGGTCAAATTTAGGTCAATATCCCTGGCAGAGAGCTCGAATTATAATCTCGATACTGGTAATGAATTTTCTTGTTCTGCAAACTTCACTCTTCTTAGGGATGTCTGCACTCAAAGGGCCAAGATTTCTTTCAACAGATAGCACTCTAATTTTTTCTTTTTTGATGTCCTTTTTGTTATAGGTTGCAAGGGATGAATAATTTTGGAACAGAATGATTTATAAGAAAGGAATGCATGCTTGCCTAATACTATTATGTTCAATGTAAATTACTTAGCAACAGTAAGATCCTCAGAACTATTTTCCTGCGCTCAAATTCCTAATACCAGTTACTGCTGGATTTAAACTAGCCAACTCAACGTTGCATTGGTAACTTGGATTAATAAGAACTTGGTCTTTGACTTCTCTAAAGATATGCCAACTAGTTTTACTAACAATATTTGGCAAGTGGAGAAAAAAGCTAATGAGAACCTCTAACAACTATCTTTTTTGGGAATGTAGTTCAATGCAAAACAAACACTTCATACAAGGGTCGGATTTTCAATTAAATCAAGCACTCAGAAGATCACAATATATATCCCAAGCTCAAAATCTTGGGCGCAGGATCAAATAGGTAAACATTTAGTCAATCTGGAGAATTCAGTCAATAATCCAGATCATAGGTAAACATTGGAGGTCGGAATCAAGCTCTGGATGATCAAGCCGGTCCTTCTTCAAAGCCAAGAATCTCTTCTTTGCCTCAAAGCCCTCGAATTTTTCTTCTGTCCAAAAGCCCCTTTTGTAAATGCTCTGTTCTGTTGAGTTCTTGATCATTTCCCTTCGATTCTCTGTCTTTTAGCTTACAATAGGTATTCTTGGCATTAAACATGGTGATCCGGCAGGTTTAAGTTATGATTGAGTGATTAGTTTGGCCGAATCAAATGGATCTTGGCGTTCTCAGATTTTAGGGTTCATGAGAATTCAAGCGAAATATCCCACGGGCTTTTTTAGGTTTGGCAGCTCAAGGTATATCCCGAAAAGAAAATCTAGTATTTATAATAATTGCGTGCAATATCCACGTGGGATTCGGTACCTCAACCGCCCCACCCGCCCAGATGTTCCACATGGCATGGGGGAATTGGCTGGGAAAGGAAAATAGGCTGGGGGGGTAGATAGGAAAAAAATTTATACCCCAAGGCCTATGGCACGATTCCCTAGGAGGCAAATATAAGGCTCAAAATAAGACCATTTTTCAATTTTCTTTTTTTCAAAGGGAATCTTTTTTTGCACTCTAGAGGATTCTGGAATCTTTTTTGCAAAAGGGCACTTTCGATTTTGGTCCAAAAAATGACTCAAGGAATGAATGATGTGGCATGTGGAGGTGATGACAAAGCTAGGTGAGCATGACATGGCAAATGGTGATGATGACGTGTCAATCAACTTGGGCTTGGGAAATTCTTTCTAGTCAAAATTGCAAGTGATGTGGAGATGATGTGAGTGACATGTGGATGGTGGTGTGGTAGTGACAACGATGATGTGGCAAGGTGATATGTCATCTTATGGGTGCAAATTTGATGCCTTGGAATAGATTTAGACTTTGAACATGGAAATGGAAGTATGACATGGCATGATTAGAATGGTGATGTGTATGGTGATTTGGCATATGGAATGAAGTGTATGGTGACTTGGCACATAGAATGCATCCTTCATGGGTCAACTTTTGGCATTCCCTAGGCCACACTTGAGTTTTGGACATTTCCCTTAGGGATTTTGCAACTTTTCCCTTTTCTTTGACCATGTTGCATGAAATGTTGACTTCTTGACCTCATGTATGACCAAGTCAAGTGAAGCTTTGAACTTTTGGATGGTGATGAAGTGGCGTGAGTGGTGTGTAGCAAATGGATGATTCTTGAAGGTGTACTTTGACTAGAAAGAATTTTCAAGGCCAAGTTTGACTTGGGAAGGAATTGTATGCATGGAATTCAAAGTCTAATGGGTGTTTTATGGTGGTGGAAGGTATGGGGAATGTGGAATAGGAGTCAAACTGCACAAAGATGCCAAGAACACGAATGATCACATACCAAGGGATGATCTTCAAGGGGTCTTCTTTCCTTTGTTTTCTTCATTTCCTTTGCTTGATTGACCTCTTGTATCTCTTGAGTGACTTGAGTCAATTGTCCTTCCCTTGTTCTTCAAATTCTTGATGTATGCTAGTGAAGCATTTTCCTATTGTCTTGCAAACCAGATCAAAGTGAGAGGATTAGTGCAAAAATGTGCTTAGCTCTTCCATGCTGCCATAGCATGGCAGCATTATGCCAAACTGAAAGAAAAGGCTGGTCTACCAGCCCCTTTGACTTGTTGTTTGTACTCCATGACATAACTCCAGCTAGTTGCCAATGTGAGAATATGTTTGGCAACTCAATGACCTGCAAATGGATTTGAGAGTGATAGATCTGGTATTATGAGTGTATATGTGAATGATGCTCTTTTCAGATGAACCTGCATGGAAAGTAAATCTCTTTAGTAGTGAATTGCTGCAGGATGGTAGTGTGACAGCAGCTTTGGAATTCATGAGGATGTGGAGGGTCTTCAGATGTAATAAGGTCAACTCTTGGTCAAATGATAGATGGAAGTAGATATAAGGATGCACCTGCATGTGAAGATAAAGCTTATTAGTTTAGACAAGTTGTTGTTGTGGAAGTGATGGCAGCAACTCTAGATGATGAAGTATGATATAATGAGATGAAAGAGATGTGTGAATAGCATGTTCAGATACACCTGCATGGAGCTATGATTAGTATTAAATCACTCCTTCACTTGACCACAGCCTGCATGGTCCTTTTGTCCTTGCAACACTAGAAACTAGTTAGCAAACGAGCAATAAACTTAAAAGCAGAACTCTATCTACTGAAACCAACTTAATTTTTTGTTTTCTTCTTGTTCAAGCTTTTTTTTTGTATTTTGCCTTTTTCTGTTTTTTATTTTTCCCAAATGATGCACTAACTAATCCTACCTATATCTTTCCAAAAAACTGAATTGAATAGAGCAAGGGCAACATGCTGTTGCCAATACCTTTTTAGGTGCACAATGTTGATAGGGTTCATCAATTCTCTGCCATCAGCAATATCTCTCAGCCAATATGAATCTCTGCCAGCTGTACCAATTACTTCAAATGGTCCTTCCCAGAGATTCTCAAATTTGGATGCTATTTCTTCCCTTGCCTTGTTCCACTTCAACACCAACTCTCATGTTTTCAAGACTCCCTGCAATTTGTGTGCTTCTTTAAAAGCTGCAATGTCTTTAGCCTTTTTTCTCATAACAGCATTTTCTGCTTCATATCTATACTCTTCAAGCTGCATCAATCTCACAAACCTTTCTTTTAGAGCCTCATCCATTTCCAAATTTATTTGATAAGCCAGTCTGAGAGATGGAAGTTCTAACTCAATAGGCAATACTGATTCTATCCCATACACTAAACTGAAAGGAGTGTGTTTTGTAGCTGTTTTGATAGTAGTCCTGTATGCCCAAAGTGCATCATGGAGCTTCAGATGCCAATCTTTTTTTGAAACACTGATAGTTTTCTTGAGAATAGATTTGAGAGTCTTATTGGTTGATTCTGCCTGGCCATATCTCAATTCAGTATCAGACCACATCTTGCTTGCAAAAGCAATCACATGATCCTCTTGCAGCAGTGCCAAGCCAATTGCCCTTTTTGTGACACTGATATAAGCTTTGAAAGGTTTCTCTAGATCAGGAGGTTTAAGCAGGATAGATTTACAGATGGCATCAATGATTTTGTCAAAAGAGTAATCTATCAGAATATGTTTGCTTTCACTTTCGGAAAATTTTCCAACCTTAGTGAGGTTAGAGATTGGACTCATGGTGTGGGAAAAATGAGGGACATACATTCTCAAGAAGCTGGTCATCCCCATGAAACTTTTAACCTGCTTGAGGGTTTTTGGAGGTCCGAACCTCTTTAAAGCTTCAATCTTAGTTTCAGATATTTGAATTCCTGCTGCAGACACTACATGTCCAAGTAATTCCCCTTTTGAAGACAAGAAAACACATTTCTTTGGATTCAAACCAACTCCTCCTTTTCTACACAAAGCAAACAACATGGTCAGCATGTCAAAATGTTTTTCAAGAGAAGTTCCTAAACAGAGCTCATCCAAGAATACATGAAAAATATTAGCAGGCATTTCTCTAAAAATTGTGTCCATGGCTCTTTAGAATGTTGCAGATGCATTCATTAATCCAAATGGCATTCTCTTCATGGCAAATGTTCCCCAAGGTGTGATAAAGGAAGTTTTTGGCTGATCTTTATCCTTGATGCTTATCTGATTAAAACCTGAAAAGCCATATAGGAATGAGTAGATCTCTTTCCCTGCTACAGCATGCAAAACTTCTTCCAGAAATGGCAATGGATAACAATCTTTGATAGTGGCTTTGTTCAGATCTCTATAATCTATGCAAATTCTAATGGTCTTGTTTTTCTTTTCAACAGAAACAATGCAAGATAGCCACTCATGATTTACAATTTCTGCAATTACACCTGCATCTTTCATTTTGTATAACTCTTCCTTAATTAAACCTAACAGAGAAGCATTAATTCTTCTTAACTTTTGCACAATAGGTTTCATACCTTCCTTGATTTTGATCTCAAACTCACAAATGCTCTTGTCAACACCAACAGTTTCATCATAATCCCAAGCAAAAATATCTTTCCAATCATCAAAGAATTTAGTAACAAAGGCATTATCCTCCTCTTTAAATAAATCCCCAACATACAACACTCTATCTAGACCTTTCTTGTTGACTTTAATTTCCTTTACCTGTTTATCTTCACTTGCATTGATTACCAGGATAGGGTATAATTGTTGCAGATCTTTTTTCTCGAGCTCTTCTTCTTGTATTGCTCCCTCAGCCAAGTGTTCAAGTAGCACACTCCTGCATAGAGAATCTGCCTCACAATTTTGCTCCCTTGGCACATGACAAAGCTCCCAGGTTTCAAAATTCTTCAGTTCCAGCATAGCTTGATCTTTGAGCTGAATCATGTCTCTACTTTTAGCCTGATATTCTCCTGATATTTGTCTGTAGACAAGCTGAGAGTCTCCAAAGATGATTATTTCACTGATGCTTAAATTTCTTGCTTCTTGAAGACCTGCAATCAATGCCTTGTATTCTGCCATATTAGAAGTGATGTTTGGACAGATTCTTCCTACTTTAGCTAGCAATCTATTGGAAGCATCTTTGAGAATAGCAGCAGAAGAAGCCACATTAAGCCTTTTGGAGACACCACCATCAAACCATAAATATGCAAAATTACCTGGTTAACATAGATTCAAGATAGAAAAATTTTCACATTAGCTCACTGGGTATTGGTTAAAGTAATCTTATTAGGACATTGAGTTATTTTAGTAGAGGTTCGAGCCCCCGTATTTCATATTCTAAAATCTTAGACAAAGCCGTATAGAGGTTCGATATTCCTTCAAAGCCTTAGGCGAAAGCGTATTTCATATTTCAAAATCATAGGCGCCTCCAATCATAAATGACTATAAGCGAAACGAGAGGTACTCACAGGCCGCAACATACGATCTGGGACGTAGGATCGACGAATCCGACGACTGTGGTAGTCCACGGTGCACCTCGTTTAGAATATGTAGCAAAATAACAGGGGGTTCCAGGGGGATTTTACATGGATGTAAAAGATAACAATTTCTGAAACCATAGACTATATATCCCTAAAACAATTAAATGGGTTGTTATAAAAAAAAAACATAGATTCAAGATAGAAAATAATCACATCAGCTCACTCGTGTATTGGTTAAAGTAATCTTATTAGGACATTGAGTTATTTTAGTAGAGGTTCGAGCCCCCATATTTCATATTCTAAAATCTTAGGCAAAGCCGTATAGAGGTTCGATATTCCTTCAAAACCTTAGGCGAAAGCGTATTTCATATTTCAAAATCATAGGCGCCTCCAATCATAATTGACTATAAGCGAAACGAGAGGTGCTCACAGGCCCCAACATACGATCTGGGATGTAGGATCGACGAATCCGACGACTGTGGTAGTCTACAGTGCACCTCATTTAGAATATGTAGCAAAATAACATTACACTTTATAAAAAACATGCATCTTCAAAGCGCATGTATATGACAAGGAGAAAGCAATTCTTTATCAAAAGTAACGGGGTAAAAGCACGCTGTGGTGTATCAAAAACGTGCATTTTGACGCCACATTTTGGCACCACCTTTGTGGTAGAATCGGGTGGTGCATACCGAAGCGGAGATTGCGGGAGTGCGAATTAATGAGCGTCGGTTATTTTGAATTTTATGCCACGTCATTGTCCACCTTTTTGAATTAAGAACGAATCACCTCTTCCTCTGTTTTTTTGCCGCTTCTTGTCGATTGAACCCTAATGGAGTCGGAATTGAACGCCACTGGTTACCGATGAAATCTCTCCTCAAACAAGAGATTGTGCCCCACGAAGATCTAAAGAAGCTTTGGGGTGACAGAGTTCCAAATAAATCGGCTGTGTATTTTTCCCCAAATGTTTTGTTCAAACCGAAAAATTAAGGCATATGTTTTCTTGTACAAAGGTTGAAGAATCGAAAGCAATGAACAATACAAAGAGTTCATGCAAATTTACAAAAGAATTACGGGGAAGCCACATACATGGGGTGGAATGGCTCCCGAACCCGGCAAAGGGCTTATTACTCTGCATATAAAGGGGAGGTCATTAATTGGAAGAGCTTCTCGGATTATTATAAAACTCCCGATGAGAAAGCCGAGGCCAGTTCTTCTAGACCCAAGAGAAAGCATAGGCAAATCCAACCTGACGAGGAGGAAAATAGTAAAAGTGACAGGGATGATGAAGATGATAGGGAAATAACCAAATCAGGTTCCTCTAGACCACACATTCAATCTGACTCACAATCAAAACAGAAAAGTAGAGCAATGTTCTGAGACCAAAACATGCCATTGCAGGTATGTTCAATTATTAGTTGTGTTACAACAGAAAAAAATCTCAAGCTTGATCTAGATTGTTTCTATCAACACAGAAAAGGTAACATCAAATCCACTTCAAGAATCAGGTATGTCTACTACCATTTTGAATCATGTTGGCTGTATTGTCATGTTGTGTCTCTATGATGCCATCTGTGGGGCATTTCGTGCAATGGATGCCAAAATGATAGATGAGGTATGTGTGGTGGTGGTGAGTTGTTGGCATCCACCATGTCCCACACCACACCCCACGATCTCCCACCACTACACTCTACCATCTCCCACCGCCACACTCCCACACCACACACCACCACCACACTCCACCACCACCACCACCACCACACTCCTCCACCACCACCACACTCCACCACCACCACCACATTCCACCACCACCACCACACTCCTCTACCACCACCACACTCCACCACCACCACCACACACACCACCACCATCACCACACTCCCTCCACCACCACCACACTCCTCTACCACCATCACACTCCACCACCACCACCACACTCCACCACCACCACACCACACCACCAGACTCCACCATGTCCCACACCACAATCCACCACCACCACACTCCACCACAACCACACCACACCCCACCACCACACCCCACACTCCACCACCACCACAACACCACACCCCACCACCACACCCCATCACCACACTCCACCATGTCTCACACCACACTCCACCACCACCACACTCCACCACCACCACACACACCACCACCACCACCACCACCACCACCACCACCACACACACCACCACCACCACCACCCCACCACCACCACCACAGACACCACCACCACCACCACAGCGTGTTGTGTGGTGTGTACTGTGCAGCGTATGTTGTGTGGTGTGTGGTATGTGGTGGTGTGTAGAGACTACCTTGTGTTGTGTGGTGTGTGATTGTGGTTTTCCATCGACGCGGGCTTACTATGTTAGGAGGTCGACATATCACGTAGTGTTTTGTTTTGCAGACTATGGCAGACTTGTGAAGGAATGGTTGGCTGCAACATCAGCTAGGTTTGATAGATGCAAGCAACGATTGCAAGCAAACGAGGATAGGAAAAATGATATCAAAAGAAAGATTGAGTTGATGGAGCATAAAGCATCAGAAATTAGAGCTGATTTTGCATGCATTGCAATCAATCATGACAAAGAACCAAAGCGCCAGAGGGTGTTCGGGTTGTGTTTAACCAAAGGATGAAGAGCTAAATGGTACAAAGTGTTGCCCGGGCTGAAACAATTAAATAAGGAATTAACGTAAACTGAAATTGAGCTAAAGGCATGTGAAGACTTATCGCTGGAGCTGCTACCTCGAATGCAAAGATTTGAGATTTTTTCTGAGCGTAGTGGTCATGACACTCCTTTAGATCCTGCACTTCCAATGCTTCCTGAGGCAGAAGAAGAGGGTGATGAAGGTTGTCCATTTTGTGGACGTTGTCTGAAATGGGAGGGTAAAATGTTGCCAGTTGTGATAGCAGAATGCAGTCACCAGTATCACATTCCATGTCTATCACACCATTTGAGGTAAATATTATCATCTCTAACCCTCGTCTAAAGACTCTATTGATTTTGAATTTGTTTTGCAGACACTCTAGAACCTGCTGCAGCCCCCGGCCAGGGCCACATTATGACTGAGACATGGCTTTTGGCTTTTGGTGTTCGAGTGGTACCACAAGAACCAATAGACACAAGTAAGTCCAAAGAGGGGTGAAAGCAAGGTTTGGGAAGTCTCGATGCTTGTACTTAGGTCTCTTTCATCCTGGCTTAGTCTCTTCCATCCTGGCTGGCTTAGTCTCTTTTGCTTGTCCTATTTATTGTATCTAAAGTGCCCCCTGGGATGAGATCGCTCGCTCATTTTAGGGGCACGTTAGATATATATAAACAGGAACATCGAAAAGAGAGTAAAAAGCCTGGTGCGTGACCCTCTTGAATGGTTGTCAACTCACCAGGCTTGATATTGTTCGCTGCAAACAATATAGATTCGCTGCAAACAAGTGCCTTAACTAATTTTTACTGATGTTGTCACGGGTCTACTGACTTAGTGTTTGCAGAATTGCAGAAATTTGAGACCAAGGATATCCAACAGTTATCCACGCCTCGATCAGTTATGAGACTGCAAGATACCTCCCGGTTGTACCTAGAATTCACCCCATTTGATACTCCTAAGTCAATCCCAGCTGCTGACGGCATGGAGACTCCAAAACGAAATTTGGATAGTCAACTGAATGCAGTCGTATCAAGTAAATACCGATGCCACATACATGATTTATTTTTTTGTATTTTTCTGTGGTCTTCCTCATTTCAATTATGTTGCAGAGATAAATGCTACCAAGAATCGGAAGCCATGACGAAGAGATTCCTAGTGCATCTGATTTAGGGGGGAAAATTAATTCCCTTGAGATTCATTCTGTACGGGGTCCTTCACCAGAAAAAAGTTTTGGTGCTGAATATGAGCCAAATGCGGATACAGGTGATGAAGTTGACAAAGAAACCCCGGATCCTAGACAAGATGCAGACTGCTCAACGAGTCCAATACAACCTCAACCAACAAAAACCAAGAGATTAACTGAAATTCTCCTTGTTCTGGATTTTAACGGGGTTTTAGGCAAGTTTTATGACTTGAAAGAGAGGATCCCTGCATCGGCCGAGCCAGAAGTGACCATCCAGAAATTGAACCATCAAAAGTTCGTAGTTTCCAGGCACTACAAGAGGATAGCCATTTTTCATCACTTTTATATCACCTAGAAATATAAAAAGTATCAAGTGATATTAATAATGATATTCAATGTACATTGACACTACCAATGACAAGATTCTATTATCTATAGCATCATCAGCATCGTCATAAATTCGGTCAACAATTATATCAGTACTCATTAATGACTAATTAATGACAATATATATGTTACTAATAGCGTCACGAATAATATCACATATTGCATCAACTTTACCATCATTTATTACTCCAATGGTGTTAATGACAATATAAGTGTTATAGCTTATGCCAGTTATAGTATCGCCCATAGCTTCATCTATAGTAACACATATGGACAATAATATATCAGTTCTTGCATATGACGCTATATGTGTCGATAATAGCATCATAAATAGTATCACGACTTACATCACTCTTACTATCAATACTTGTTATAATTTTGATACAAGCGTTAATGCTTATGACAATTCTAATATCATTTGTAACGGCATTACCTTCTTCAAACTTCCATAGACAAAGTACAAAAAATAGACAAACTAGAGTTTCAAACGAATTGTTGCAATCCTCACTCGAATCACGATCCACCGACACAATCATAAAATAACCCACCAGCATAGTGACTGAGGATGCAAGGAGGCGCATGAAGAAGACATGGAGACCACGCCTAAGACTAGGAACCTACACCATAAAAAGATGCTCAAGAACCACCAATGCAGCACAAATCACATCACATATAGACAAAAGCACAAAAAAGGGCAGCAGAAGAGAAGCAAGAAGCAAACCAAAGCATGCTCTAAGATCATTATCCAAACCTAATGACAAGCTCCACATATTGTGCAAGGAGGAGGGGATGATATCCTCTAGAGGGTTACACCCCACCCCAGGACAGAACGTGAAGCCAAGAAACTATGTGGCCAAACAAGGTACAGGGAAGTAAACATCCCCACATATCATCAAGGAACCTAACCTGGAAGAAACTCTCGAACCATGCTATAGGACCTACTAATCATAACCCATCCACTGCGGGCCCTAATGGTCCCAAAGCACCTCACATGGTAGAAAAGGGAAGTGGGAACCCCTCCCCCCAAAGGAAAATGTTTGGCCCCAAAGGAAAAAAAACAAAAGCCAAAACTATAGGTATCTTGGGGAAACGATAAAATATGATCCTCTAGGGGGATTCATACCTACACCTTGAGAATTTACAACATGAGGAAACAAACTTAAGACCATAGCCACCTAAAAGAAGTCTCATATGTGGAACAAGAGTCCCAAATATAGATTTTAAAGGACCTTAAAAAATAATACGCATATAAGGTAGGATTTCCTTAAAAATAAACCAACGGACAGAAGATAATATCTTAGCCTAATGCGATTGACATGCAAGCATCAGAAATGTTTTTTTTAGGGTTCCGATTTGTACATAGTTCAAATCGGCTCTTTCTTTAGGGCTCCGATGTGCACACAGCTCAAACCAACTCGTTGCTCTAGTTGCCGAATCATCTGTTGGAGTAGGAATCACCTGCCAGTGTTCTTGGCGCATATTGGATGTTTCGCCTCATCAAATATTGCAAAAGGAGAATTTTTAAAATTCGCAGAGCAGGTAAGAATTCAAAGAAAATCCATGTGATTTGAGTTAGATCTTGTTGAAAATGCATGGCAAGCGTCGATTAGGGCAAAACATTGTAGTTTGAAGAATCAGAAGATTAAGAAGCACCGGGTTCCAGGTCAGGATGCTTGCCTCTATTTTTGTCTTAACTAACTGTGAAGAAAACCTATGTTGTGCTTCAGGATAATACACAGGATCTCATGTATTCAGTAATTTGAAATTCCATGTGCGAATGTCTATTTGTGCGAACGTCTATTTGTGCGAACCTCTATTTGGTTTTTTTCACTTCATAAGTCAGTTTCCTTTCTTACGTTTGTTTACCTGTTACTAAGGAAAATGACATGCAATACAGAAGTATAATCAACTCAACCTCTTGGAGCTGGAAGCAACCTAGTTACTTGTAGTAGAATGTCAGCGTCTACAAGTTCATCAAGCAGCACTCAAATTCATGATATGATATGCAGCTATTAATCATTAGCATCTTTAGTGGTGGAGTGAAGTATTAATTCTGCTGGCAGGGTAGTATATTACTGTACATAGATGGCTACTCTTTATTAGACCTTTAATGTGGTGGATGTCAAAGGATCAATGCAAGTTCTTTGATGGCATTGACATATTTTATGTGGAAGATTGCAACGGGTAGATAGAAGGTAGAAGAAAGCATAATACTGCGCAAGAAGGTCCTGCAATGGTGGTGAGCTAAAGGTTTTAGTTACGGTCACGGAGTCCATATGTTAAAATATGATAGGAGGAGGTGAAGCTATGGTGTGCAATAGTTTAAAGATGGTTGTCCAGCAGCATATTTGAATGCAACATATTGTTGTAGATGTGAGAGAGGTTGAAGGTTACATGCATTACCAGCCGTGTTTATTGTTTTAATGGCCCTTTGGAGTAACCTAGGTTCGATTCCTAGGGGGCCTTCAATTATATTTTGATACAAGTTTGATTTCTGGGGGCTTTCAACCATTATATATTTTGATACAATTGCAATCATACTTAACATTAATAATGATTCTAGAATGGGACTCGCATGAAACCAACAAACCGCCCTAGACTTGCTTCTCATTCATCTCAGCAGATTTTCTACAATGGTGGATAGTGGGTAGCCGCACACATGCGAACTACCCATAAAAAATAAAGGGAAAATCCAATTATATCATTTGGACCCCAACAAAATACAATGCTAATAGAGACTGGGCTAGTGTACCTGCCGAAAGCTTATCACCGGGATTAAAAAACCCCGCCCTTTCGGGTTTTCAAGGAAAAACCCTAGTGATAAGCCTTCGGCAAGGGGCTTAGACAAACGTAAGGCATAAAAATCGCTCCCAAAACCCACGAATGGAAAAGTCGAAACAGATGCCGCTCGCTAACCTGTACCTGCACATCACCAAGAAAACAACAAGACAAAACAAACCTCCCAGAGTGGAGGGGCTGATTACGCGCGTGCCACGCGATAAAAATACAATAACAAAGAAGGGGGGGAGGGTGGGTTCAAAGAGAATAAGGTACTGCTGAGAGAGAAGAGGAAGCGCCGATGAGAAGTCGAAGCTGAAACGCGCCTAAAATAGCGAACTCCCAACCAGAACGGGCATGCGCCGCCCGCATGCATGCAAAACATGCATGCTCGTCCCATTCTAGAATGGCGATCCAATGTCTCGGATCGATGGGATACAATAATAACCTCCACATGGTATTATATGTGGCACTATCACATGATATTAATCGTATTTAGAAAGGATGATATAACAATAATGCTATGTCTGATACTAATCATGTTAGAAAGGATGATACAAAGGATGACGCTCGTGTTGACATTATAAGTAATTTAATTATAGCAATACATGTGATGCTATAGATGACACTATAATAGCACCTGTAGTGACATTATGAATGATTTAATTATAGCAATAAATGTGATCCTATAGCTGACACTATTATAACACCACAAGGACAAAATGCATGATATTATAACCGCAGCTATAGATGATGGTACAAATGTTACTATTATGCCATTATAATGCTATAGAATATGATACTACAACTGTTGTTATTGGTGATGCTATGGGTGACGATATAGATGATGACATTTCATCAATAGCTACCGTCACTTATTATATCAAAATCTAAAAAATTGGAAAGTGTGTTTTTAAGCAAATAAATGATGAAACTAGTGACTTAGATTGCTTATTCTCTTGTAGTGAGGCCTGGATTTCAGGAGTTCTTAGAATGGTGTTTTTCAAAATTTGAGATTGCATTGTGGTCCAGCATGGCTAAGAGTAATGTTGACTTGTTGACGAGAAAGTTGCTGCAGGAATATAAGGGCAGATTTCTTTTTATTTGGAATCAGGATGACTGCACCAACACAAAATTAAAAGTGGTTAATAAGCCAATTTTCCTTAAGGATCTGTCCAAAGTGTACCAGAAATTTTGGAGATACCAGGTGACAAACACATTGTTGATAGATGACGGCCGAGATATAAGGGTTACGCCAACCGGTAGAACACAATGATATGTCCAAATAGTTTTGCTCTCGACAAGGTTGGATTCCAATTTCCTTTTGGAGCAACTCAAACCATGGTGGAGGGACTTACGGGCTGCGAGAAAGTGTGCCCGCTTATGTGAAGGAACATCAAATGTGGAACATGTGGGATTCGAAGAAGAGTCGCAAGAATCGCATGAAAATGCTCGACAAGTATTTTCATAAATGAATCTTGTAAAACTCTTTGAAAGTCAATATAAGTAAAAGAATTTCTATGATATGTGTTGTACTTTTTCAATTTAAAATATTTGAATGGATTGTGAGCAAATGTTCTCGTGTGTGTTTAGAACTAGAGATGATAGAGTTTGGCAGTCCACGACTATCTAAAAGCCAAATACACATCCGGAAGTGGTGCCGAGTGGAACTGAAACTGTCGTGATTAGCTCCACCAGACATCAAAATTTTGGAAGCCGATACTTGATGGTTCAATGATCAATTGATCCTCCTCTTCTCAAGGTGATACTTTCATCGATTTGTGATCATCGAGTTGTGCCGGATGATATGCATATGTTTTGCGAGATACATGGAATACTACTTGATTCTCCAAGGAATGAGCCATCCCTTTCATTTCTTTGACCCTCTTTTCACTTTCGACATTGTCCAAGGACACAAATAGTTACAAAACAATAAGGAAACATGTGAATCTGGATAAGTGCCAGTACATGTTTTTGCCTGCTTGTGATGGACGTCACTGGACCTGTTTTCTGATTGTAAGCCACGCGTGTCTCGCACGGAGATATAAACCAGGGATATATCACTTTGATAGCTCGAGCTTGCATGGCAGAAGCAGACATATTGAGAGGTTAGTGCTTGCTCATTGCATTTTGCTGTTGTGGCACAATGACAACAAACTTTGAGTGCAGGTTCCTGGAATTGCTTGGACACAGTAATTTCAGCTTTACAACCTCAGATGTTGTGAAAATTTCCAGAACGCCTCTTCAAACCGATGGTCATTCATGTGGCCCTGCCGTATGTTCGTTTATGCACAAATTTGTGAGGGGGTACTTAAAAGGAGTGAATATATTGTTGCCTGATCTAGTAAGTCAACTAAAATGGAAGCGGATGAAATAACCTCTGCTCTAGGGGGATGACGTCAGCAATCAGCGCCATTTTTCTTGATTTGTTTGTCCTATTCGATTCAAACTATTTTCTTGATCTTTCTGTGCTAATTTCTACTACTCTTTGAAGAAATTGGAAGATTCAGTGTGCCAGCCTTGTAGGGGCTAGCAATCCACATGTTTCCCCTCACCTTTTCCTATCGATGGACATCAATATCTTCACAATTATCAAGCACAATGGCAGATTAATCTGTGGTTTTTTAAAGGGAACACCGGTGGATCTTTGGAACTCTCTGATTACAAATCAGTACTTCCCCCAAGAGCTCTTCACCCCTGAATACTCCTTTGTTCCGAGTTCAGTAGAATTCGAAGTCGAAATTGTTGATTCACAGGTTACAAGAATTCATTGGTAGAAAAGAAGTGTCGGCCGGGTATTTTTCATGTGCATTGTGATTGGAGTGACTCTAAAATTGTGGTAAAGGTATTTTCTGAGCAATGATTCATCCTCTTGTGCCGTTTCCCTGTCGTTTTGGCCTTGAGCTTGGCTCTCCAGCTTCCTTTTTCTGAATTTTCTCATCCTCTGTTTCCTTTTCGTCCCCTTGTTTTCCCCTCCTGCTCTTCCGCACGTTTTCAATTTGCTTTTGTAGTTTCCACCGATTCTTTCTTGGATGGAGCTTATAAGCAAAAATTACCCTAAATTTCTTTCAATTCTTCACGCCTTTGCTGATCTTGAGCCCTCTGCGCGCGCTGATCTCCTTAAACAGCTAAGGTCCTTTCAAGAAAATCCAAAAACATTTATTTTTTTTGGTGACTTTGCTAACTCTTTCTCTGGACAGTCAGACAATTCAATGGATCCCCTCTCTTTCAAGGTTCCATGCTGGGATAATTTGTCTAAGGACCCGGACTTCAGAGGCCAACTACCATGCATGGACCAGAATCTTCAAATTCCCGTTCCCTAT
The DNA here is from genome assembly GCA_021234155.1 of Isoetes taiwanensis. Classification (NCBI taxonomy): domain Eukaryota; kingdom Viridiplantae; phylum Streptophyta; class Lycopodiopsida; order Isoetales; family Isoetaceae; genus Isoetes; species Isoetes taiwanensis. Next base: position 1,718,779 of record JAJEKV010000010.1, on the reverse strand, counting down.
GGAGAAAAGAGGCCGGAACAGCAGAAATGCTCGGATGTTTCTCTCAAGAATGCTCTTGGAACAATTCGGTCTTTCAATCCTCCTTTCACAAGGAAAGCTGAAACTTTTAAGGGTATTTCCCTGGATCTCCCCTATGTTCATGCTAAATTGAGTTCTTTTCATGAGAATTTGTTGTTGTTAAAGTCAATAAACATGGCATCAAACTTCGATAAATTATGGGCTTTGTTTGAATGCATAAAGGAATCCTCATTAATCTTTGTCTATTGGCTTCATTCTCCTTTTATCATGATTGAGTGTGGTAATAGACGATCTGCAAATCTTCTACTCAACCATGGTCCCCTGGCTCTTGAATCCTTCCAAATTACTTTCCTCAAATGGGATGCTAAATTTGAAGTCACTAATTTGGATAATCATCGGTGTGGCTTCGACAACTCTTCACGGCCTTAATCCTATTTCTTTGGAATGAAAGGCGCCTTAAATTCTTGTTTGGATCAATTGGCTCATTACATATGCGCGGAATATTCTCCTTACAAACCCCCAAGATCTATTGTTCAAATTGATATATCCAAGGAAGTTCCGTCCAAATCCCTTTCCTTGATGTCTTTGGCCAAAAACCTCCCTTCCCTTAAGGTGGTGCAGTGCGCCCCTCCTTTGTCAAAAATTGCGGGGGTAAGGCACTTTTGGTATGAATCTTGCAAAGAATTATCACCTTCTCTCGATATGAATGCGGATCTATGTCCAAGCCGACCGACAACAGAGAGAAGTCAATGATAATAATATAGTCAATCAAAAGTCAACTCATTTGGTCAAAACAAACATGGGAGTCAGTGCACAACAGATGGATCAAAATTCTAGGAAGCATGCTTCTCAGCATGATGCCTCAAACAAAATCAGTGATATTGGATTTCCAGATATTATCTCGAAAGATAATAGATTCCAGTGGACTAAAGTCAATGGCAGCTATAAAAGAATCCAAAGAAAGAAGAAGGTGAGGGATTCTCATGATAACATTGCAACCTCTACAACTACTGCTAAGAAACATGATCAAGTCTTCTCCCTTACTGAAAAGGGTTCTTCACAACAAATTAAGGTGTTGCATAAGGCTGCAACAGTGGACAAAAAAACAGATAAGGTCAGCAGTCTTCATGAGACCTTAAATAAGATTATTTTGGAAGCCAAAACCTCTGGCGGAAAAAATGAGATCTCTCTCTCATTTAACTCTGAAAAGGGTAAGAGTGGTTCATTAAACAAGAAAAGCAAACATGGCAAGGTCTTCCAGCCAAAAAGTTCAAACAGTAGCCAATTGCTCAGTGATGAAATTGATCCTAGAGACACTTTGGTGGAGATTGTACCTGCTCCAGCCCCAACCTCTGTTTGTAATAACTTCAAGGTAGCTGATAAGGTGGACAGTCCTCCTCATGTCAACTCAATTGACTGCTCCAATCAAGCAAATGGTAATACCAACCAATTTCAGGTATTAGCTAACCTTAACTCTGAGTTAGATATGGATGTAATTTTGAGCAATTCCCATGACCTCTCAAACAAAAATTGTCTTTCTCCCATTATTGATATTTCTCCTGTCTCTGATCCTTTTCTTCCCCCACACTCCACTATTGCTGATGACATTGCTGAGCAATTAGCTTCCTTGCAAGAAGGTCTCAACTCTCAATCTCAGCAGACTTGCCTTTGGAATTTAATGGATGAAGAAATTGTACAAGATACTCCAGATAGAGACATGATTTCTCAAGACAAAGGCCAAGACATTTATGAAGAGACTTCCAAGCTTAGAGATACTGGCAATTTACAGGAATCTCAAGAAATGGTCACCACTTTATCAGGTCAGATTTCTTCACCTCATGACTGTTTTTTGGTTAAACCTGTCAATAATTTGGACCATTCTCCTCCAATAAATAAAATGTTTGAATTTATCCCTGGGGGAGCTTTTGAGGATAGTGATGTTGATTTGGATGCTGATATAGATAAAGAGAATTGGGAGGGAGATAAGTTTCTTGTTGAGTGCCCTCCTCCTCAGGTTATCTCCAAATCTATCTCTTCTCGGACTAAGAATTTAGCTAAGTCCAAAAACTATGACACCCCCCTGGCTGAGCTCATTAATCTGCATAATCCTCCAATTTGCTAATACTAGAAGTAAGGTTAAGAAGGGAAAAGAAAAAAAGAAACTTCATAGACCTTTGAACCTTTGATTTCCTTTTTCTCTCTCGATCCTCCCCCGGTTTTTCTATGAAGATTCTTTCTTGGAATGTAAGGGGAATCAAGGGCCCTATCAAAAAGAAGGAGAGCTATCTCCCAAATTAGGAGCTATAATGCTGACATCATTATGCTCCGGAAGTTAAGCTTCCTAAATTTGAAATCTCCAATCTTGGTGATTGGATTTTCCCTGGTGCCTTTTCCACCTGGATTGAAGCCTCTGGTAGAAGTGGGGTATTATCATGATCCGGAGAAACACGAAACAACTTTCTTTCTTTAATTCCCCTCCAAGATGTGGCAAGGTGTTACCTTTGAATTTCGGGGACTCGACTTTTGGAGTGATTAATGTATATGCCTCCACTAACCCCAAAGATAGAGAGTTACTCGATTTGAAATTAACCTTTGGTTGTAGAATAATCCTATTTCAATCTGGATTATTGGGGGTGATTTTAACAATACTCGATTGGAACATGAAGCTTGGCAACAAAATTAATATGTCCATTCGAGGAGAGAAATAATTGGGAGTCTCTAATATCGACAATGCTTTGATCTATGTTCCCTCTTCCAACGCCTCATATACACGGTCTAATAAACAAAGGGGGACAAAAGAGTTTTTTTGTGCCCTTGATAGGTATTATGTCTCGTAGCCCAAACTACTCTCTACGGGACAACTGCTTTGTTACTAGTGATGAAGGCAATATTATCTCGGATCACCAGCCCCAATTCCTTTGCACAAAGCGTTAACTCAAATTCGAGAGAAGGTAATGTCCCCTACAAATTTAAGCGTGCTTTGCTTGAGAATGATTCCTTTGTGAAAGACTTTAGGGAATTCTATTTGCAAATTTCAAGAGAGAAACCAATTACTCCATGAAAAGATTTTATGGCAGAATTAAGAAGATCAAAAGCTGGATAAAAGATTGGTCAAAAAGCAAGCATTTGTCCAAGATCAATGAGAAGGAGCAGTTGCTTTCCAAAATGAGGGATATTAGATCTCTTCTTCAGGATGATCCTTATAATTTAAACCTACAGATTGGGGAAGAGCTCTTGGAAAACTATTTGAAGAGTATTGAGGAAGTGGAAGCTAAGAGTTCAACTATAAAGTGTAAAATTAAATTCAGCAAGGATATGGACTGTGGCAGTTCTAGATTTTTCTTCAAAATGGCTAAAGTCAGGCTCCTAAGGAACTCCATCACTCAGGTTAGAACTGATACAGGGTTGTTAGTAGAAGATCCCAAGCTCATCAAAACCTTTTTTCAGGATAACTATGCTTCCCTCTTCTCCAAACTGCCTGCTAATCTCATTGACTCAGTCAAAGAGAAGAGTTTTCTAGATTTGCTGGATAAGGTAATCCCCTCTCCCATTGAGGACATGGATGGTTCCTTTGTGGCCATTCCTGGTGAAGATGAGATTTTTAAGGTTTTAAGTTCTTTTGGTAAGAATAAGTCTCCTGGACCTGATGGCCTTCCTTGTGAGTTTTTATCCATAGGGAAATTCTCAAGCATGACATTGTTTCTTTGGTTAGAGGTTTTGGGAGGTCAATCACCGCATCCTTCCATATCGGTGGCTTTATTTCTCTTATTCCCAAAGTTGACAATCCTTCTACATTCTCGATTGGAGGCCTATCTCCACGACCAATAGCTCTTACAAGATCGTGCTAAAATCATTGCTAATAGAATCAAGGATTATCTCTGGAGAAACATCTCCCTTCATCAATCTGCTTTTTCTCTCTAATGGGTTTATCACGGACAATTATATCACTGACTATGGAAGGTCTTCATTGGAATAGAATCTCCAACCAAAATTGTGTTCTTCTTAAGCTTGACTTCAAGAAAGCTTTTGATATCTTTGTTAGATGGGATTTCCTTGACCTTGCTTTGTCTCAGATTGGTTTTCATCCCAAGTTGAGACTTTTAATCGAGGGGCTTGAATGTCTACTCCAACTCTGCTATCATTTTGAATGGATCCCCTTCTCATTTCTTCCCTCTTGCTTTCGAGGTGTGAGGCAAGGTTGCCCTCTTGCTCCTTATCTATTTTCGATTGTGGTGAGATGCTCACAAAGGGCTATAATTCATTTCAAGGACCTTGGTGAACCTAAGGGTCTTAAAATGCCCGGCGATGGCGACTCTCTTACTCTTTCCCAATATGCTGATGACACCTTTGCTTTCTTAGATGCTGATATCTCTAATATTGAGTTTTTTCTTGATATAATTAAACAATTCTCTGCTGCATCTGGTGTTCATTTAAATCTGGCCAAATGTGTGATCATTGGTGATAATATCCAACCCAATTTTGCTGATATTAAGGTTCTAAATTCCAACCAGGCTTCTACTCTTCTTGGTATGCCTTTATCTCTAAATCCTAATCTGAAAGGTCTTTGGCAACCAATCATTGATAGAATAAAAAAGAAGTTGAATAATTTCAAAGGTGGCTTATCTCTAGCTGGCAGAACTTTAATTGCTAATTCTGTTCTTGCTAGCTCTCACATCTACTTTTCTTCTGCTCTTGTGGCTCCCAAGGCTGTTTACTATGAGATTGAGAAAACAATCAGGAGATTTATATGGAGGGGATCTCATAAGGTTGGTTGGAAGTTTGTTACCAATCCTAAAGATCTGGGGGGCTTAGGGTGCAAAAATCTACATCTGCAAGCCTGTGCTCTTGCTGGTAAATACATCTGGAAATCCTTGCTGAGCAATTCAAGTTCCTCCTCTCTATTCATTAGATACTGGCTGCTTTCCTCTCATCCTGAAGGTCACCCCTCTATTGGCCATATTCTTCCTGATTCATGCTTTAATGTCCTCCATGCTGGTGTTAATACTTCCCCTCTTATGAGGAACATTATTCATGCTTGGAATAAGGTGCATGCTGCCTTTGATTATGCTCCCCCCCTCGATTTGAACTCGCACATGTCAATTTTCTAGAATCCTATCCTCAAGAATCATCCAAATAAAGTTCTGGCTTTGAGACATCCGAGGGTGTACAAAAAGTGGTCTGATTATGGCTTCAAATCTATACAAGACCTATACATAAACAACAAGTTGATTTCTTGGACCTATCTGAAGAACACTATCCATGGTACTTGAAAGTGATAAAAAGATTTATTTTCACATAAAATCTTGTCTGCCTCATATCTGGGTAAATAATATTGTGCCAAGGGCAACTAATTGGACTCTGGAGGGCAAATCTCATTACAAAGTTAGCAAGATATACTCTTTGATAAGTAAAATGATGAACCCTCCAAGGCAAGTTCTAAGTGGCTTATCTCGGAGGAAGAAAGCAACATTACGTTTCAAGGAGGTGCGGAACTCTTATTGCTTCCCTAAGACCGGTTTCTTTATCGGTGATAGCTAATAAAAGTGTCCCCAATTTACAATTGCTTGCCATTAGGAATGATATTTACGCTCTTTGCCATCTTGGATGCAATAGGGAAGAAAATCTTGAGCACATTTTCTTTTGCCCCAAGCTAAACCCCTTTTGGTCTTGGTTCTTTGATAATCTAGGACATCTTTACCCTAATAGGATTCCGTGTCTGTTGTCTTATATTCAAAATAAGTGTGCCTTTGCTAACTCTCTAATGTTTATTGCTCTGTGGAATGTCTGGAAAGCTAGAAATAGAGTGGTTTATGGTATGAAAAAATTCTCAACTTTTTGGATCAAGGTCCACTTTCAATTTGATGTTGAGTCCACTGCATCAGCCCATAAAAGGAAATATGCAGATAAATACAACAGGAAATGGAACTCAATTGGTCTTTTCAGGGGGTCTTTTGATTTATTTGCATCCAATCTTGGTGTCATTAATTCTAATTCCATTTTTCATGATGATGCTAGCTTACTTGAAGATATGTAAAACTAGTGCGGGGAGATTGAAGACAGACCTTCTTAAGAAAGACATTGGTCAAGATTTTGGTGTGTTATTTAGCAATATGTCTTTGGTGGAAGAAGAGGCAAGCAACAAACATCAAGTTAGTAAGATTATTCTGCAGGGAAGTGGTGCAGGTTTACAACATGTTCGACTTTCTCTCCATGTACCATCACTTCATGACAGAGAATCAGTTCTCAGGATACAGGGAGCAGTATTACACACATAGAATGTTGGCAGATCTATATGGCTCCTTGCTCTGTTTGAGTGGGGTTGATCCTTCTTGCATTGAGGAGATTGCTGAACAGACTACTGACTCTTATACCTTTGATTCTGCTGCTCCTTTCTATGCTTACTTCAATTCTAGACTTGACTCAACATGCCTTTAGCCTACCTTCTCTCTTTCATCCATCTTGAACTCATTACCGGCCCTACTCGGTCATCAATTGCTCAATCTTATTTCTTAATCTGGCTGGAGTTTTTGGTTGATTGTTTCAGGTCCTGTGTTGGTTGGGGTCGAGATTCCTCCCTCTCTGTTGAAGTCATCTTTGGGTCAATTCCCACTGGCGGTTAAGTTAGGTTAAATGTGACAGATAACAGAAACTTGCTTTCACACTAGCACTTAATTTACTAGCAGTTAAGTTAGGATTTGGTTAAATTTTAACTATGGTTAACTTAACAAGGTCACTTTCATACTGACAGTAGTTAAGTTAAGTTTAATTAAAATTTTAACTGGACCCCTTATTTTAAACTAGAAGTTAAGTGACCTAGGAGAGGTACACTTAACTCAGTTAAGCACTAACTTAACCTAACTTTTAAGTGAGAAAGGCTTAACAGTAGTTAGGTTATTTATATTTCATATGAAAATGCATATTTCTTGTTGCCTCTTTTAACATCTAGGAATATGCATCTTCATAATATTTTGTGTATAGTTATATTTTGTTTTATAGCTCTTCCAACAATTGCTTGGGGTTTTCACTATGGAAGGATCCCGTGTTTCTAACAAATTAGTTGGAAAGTCTAGCACTACATTAGTGTTAACCTTAGGTGCATTTTAATTAGTGTGCATTGTTGGTAGTTGGCATTAATTGTTTTTGCCAACAAAACTCTCTTTAACTTAACATAATTTCTTAACTGGCAGTGTGAAACAAGCTTAATTAATGCTAACCTAACTTAGCACTTTAACTACTAGTGTGAATCATCAACTCAAGCTTTAATTCAACTTTTTAATTCTAACTTATTAGGCTTGATGGGAATGCAAATTCTCATACTTAGTTAAGTTAGTTCTAATTTAACCACCTCAATGGAAAAGTAGAAATTTTTTCTAGTTAGATTAAGAGATAACCAAGTAGTTAAGCTAACTTAACTTAATGGCGAGTGGGAAGTGACCCTTTATCTTATAAGTTATTTTTGAGAAAAAGTTCACGACTTTTTGAAACTTGACTAGCATCACATATGTTGAGCAACACATTTTGTATTTATGATACATAATTCTGGCGATAGACCTTGCTAAAATGTATTCTGTGGCTATAAGCAGAATCATGTACTGTTTTTCTTGATTAATGGAAAAATCAACTCTTACTCTCAAAAAAAAAAAAAAAAAAAAAAAAAAAAAAAAAAAAAAAAAAAAAAGTCAACTTAAATGCAGCAGACAAACCAAACTCTGTTATTGATAAGGTGTGGTTAACCGCAGGTTGTGGACATTTCAGACCAGGATCTAGTTGATGTTAGAGTGTTCATGCTTGAAGTTTTAAGATTAGAAGCAACAAAAGCTGGAACTGAGAGGAACATATGTATTGGGAAGTATGTAGGTGCATGAGTCACCTCATACTTAAATCACTGTATATCTTTCTTATGTACATAATTGTTATTGTAACCTCGATTCATTTCAATGAAAATTCATATTCAATTCATCTCACAAACAAAGGAATCAAGTGTTTCAGAAGAATTCAAATCTTCAAAAGAAATCAAGACAAACTCATTTTCACAGCTGAAGCACAAAACTTCACATGAGTTCTGAAAACTACAGAATGGTTTTACATTTCATCATCATCAGAAAGAACTTCGGGTAAGTTCTGTAAAATTTTCTCCTCATCTAAAGGATCCGGCCTATATACTGATCTGTTTTGACGTTTAGTTGGTGGCATGTGAAGTCGATTGCACGGAGACGTGTTGTGAATACTATGCCTAAGGCGTCTTTCTTGCAAAGATCATAGCCGCCCGGTTGATCTTTGCGCCCTTCTTGTAATACATACCTTCTATGACACTATCACCGCGAGGTACCATGTTCCATTGAGTTGGAAGTCTTTCTCCACTATCCATTTTGGTTTTGTGCACATCAGAATCCAAAATTTAGAACCCTCATCATTCCCTTCGAACAACAAATGACAAAATTATCACCAACTCTAAGTGCCTCTGCTAACATCGTGGGATTGGAGGAGAACAAGGACCTGCTTTGATTTACGGTCCTCAATGTCAAGATGCACATTGGAGGATGGTACAATAACTTGAAGTTTCCAATCATCAACGTAGTGCTTGTTCACACAACTGCCCCACATGCCATCCAAGCGTTAGGCTGCGAAGCATGAAAGTTCCCTCGTGTGCAAGCGCAATGGAGATTCGAGGATTGAATGCATGTACACAATGGATCCGCCTAGTGTCCAAAATCCTTTCTCGCACCCCATGCTTTCTTTCTATCTATATCCTCCACCTTGACTTCCCAAAAGAACCTTTTTATATTCTTCCTCTTACTAGTTTTGGATGTGTTCATCCACTCGGATGTTCCACAAAGTAAACATCTCTTCGGCAACTTCTACCACTTCATGAGCATTATCCAATTTTATCTTTCTTTGTATTTTAATTGCGCTTGTCTTAACCATCTCTTCAACTCGGCAGGCTTTGCCATCGTGTTCACCTTTCCCGTGGTTAGAACCAAAAAATTCCACATCATATAGACATCGATTGTCGTTTGTGTACCTAGCCACAAAGTAAAATGGTCTAGAAGCCTTGAATTGAGATCTTTGCACCATCCGAAAACACATAATGTCTCTTTGGAACCCTTCCTTTCTGCTCCAGACATTTGTGGTGCTTCATGAAGCAGTGTTGCATGAACAAAGTATCGTGTTCCCTATCATCTGATACATAGTAATGTGTTTCCTTGATAATCTCATCTGCCACTGAGTCATACTGATATGTTATTTGAACCAAAATGGTAATCTGGTTATTGACCCAGCGCATCGACTGCACCTCCTCTTGTTCCTTGAATGTATAGTTCTCTGCAAAATCCACTACCGAGAGACATGCATCTGCTGGGAGATTCTCCAGAAGCTCCTTAAACTGTTTTGCCTGCCATTGGTACCTGAAATTATCCAGTGGAAAGATTTTTAGACGCTCTTTCAGTTTATCCAGAAGCTCCTTGGGTTCTGTCTCATTGTAGGGTAAAAGCATGTTAGGGTGTACCACTTTTGGAACCTGCAAAAGTACATACACTAGGTACTTCAGAACTGGGTACTTTCTCATTTTTCTTTTCAATAAAACTAATATAAAAATCCAAAATAAAAGTCAAGGACGTGTTAATATTCAAAGTTAAGATAAAGATAATGCTATCGGAGACCAATATACATATATAAAGTTCTAAAACATACCTTATATTGAGATATTACACAGGTACACAGTACCCAGTCCTGGCTACCTTTTTAGGTACTTTTTTGGTCACTAAATAATACTTTTTAAGGGACACCCTAACATGCTTTTACCCTGTACTGATGAGTCAGTCTCCTACCCGAACTCGAGACGTTGTCTTTTTCATAGTCAATGTCAATGGGTGGAGTGTGGTGGAGTGGTGTGTGGTGTGGTGGTGGGGCATGGTGGTAGGGGGTGGTGGTGGTGGAGTGGTGTGTGGTGTGGTGGTGGTGGGGGGTGGTGGTGGAGGGGTGTGGCGTGGGATGTGGTGGGATATGTGTGCATGTGGTGGTAATGTGGTGGTCGCAAAGATGTGGTGGTAGTCTATGGTGGTGGGATAGATGGGGTGTGGTGGGGTGAGGGGGGAGATTCTCCAGATCATACATTAACATGCACACACCCACATGACACCATGGACATAACGCAACCCACACCACACCACACCACACCATCACGACACCACACATCACATCACATCACTTTTATCCTATTTCGTCTGACATAAAAAATCTGCCTAGCCTGCTCTCATAAACACTTCTGAAATTCGTACACCCTGATAATAATTGCATTCCTCTTCTAATCATTAGAAAAGGATCTGGGTCCTAAATCCTGTTCCTACGTCTGATTTTTGGCGTTTCATTCCCAATTCGCGCCAAATCGAAGAAGTTCATTCCGGCAACATGGTAGGATCCATGTTCAGAGATCACTACGGCTATTGTAGGGTGACCGAGGAGGGCATTCGACACATGTTAAACAGGGCTCGTGATAAATCTCTGAAGGTGGATATGCCTAAATCCACCTTCTTTGCTGATTTCGAATCCAACCTAAAGGCATACAACAGACTGGATGCTGGGCCTTCAATGGCTATGCTTGGAGTCAGATTGACAGGAAGAGAGCTCTTAGACAGAGTTCATGAGCTTATGTTACGGGTGAAAGCATGCTACGGTGTACCACTTTTGGAACCCTCAAAAGTACCTACACTGGGTACTTTTAAAACTGGTACTTTCTGCTTTTTCTTCCCATTAAAATCAATTCAAAAATTTTGAATTCAAGGTCAATAAAATGTTAATCTATAGTATTAATGGGTAACAATACTATTAAAGATTAAAATGAATGAATCAACTCTCAAACTTATTGCTTATTGAGACATTTATGCAAGTTCCCAGTACCCAGTGCTGGGTACTTTTCTGGGTAGTTTTGCACTCCCTAAAAAGAACTTTAGATGGTACACCCTAGCATGCTTTCACCCTTACATGCTGCTGCAAGGGCAGCTGGTATATTTGTTCTCTGTCACTTGTCCGCTCTGACTCTGCAACAGCGGATTTTACTGGCAGAATTGCGTACTTACCACCAGGGGATGCAGGAAGCACTGGCAAACCTCATCCTGTTAAATTCTGGGATGACTGCAGAAAGCTTAGATGCTTTAGTGCAGAAAACAATAATTTTGGATGCACCAGTTCTCGAGCCAGTCATACCAGCATTTCCTGTTGCTTAGGAAATCATGCATGTAAATTTAGTTCTCGGGTACAGAGCTTTCAATGGAAAGCCAAATTTTGTAAAGCCAAATTTTGTAAGATCCTTTTTTTAATATATCATACTTTCCAACAGAGCTGTGCTTGAATCTGATTGTCTTTATTCAACAAAAATTTGTATCTCAGGATCAGTTAGTTATAGCTCAAATATTTTTAGACTGTACACACACCCAGTAAAGGAGTACTCAATTCTATCATGTTCTAATAATATTCCAAACATTAAATATTGCATTTCAGACTAGAGTCAACTACACACAATTCACATGCTGCATACAGTACACCACAATCACTGTACAACACAATAACCACCACATGCACCACCATACTAAGCACCATAACTAAGAAAACATGATTAACAGAAATAAACTAACCTGTGAATCCTCCAGATAGTGGGCAGCATGTTCTTCTCTTACATTTCTCTCCAATCTTCTAGTTCTAACATCCTTTGTGTTAGGAGACACTCTGGTGTTCTCAATCCAAAATTTTTGAATCTTTTCTATATGTTCATCTGAAATTGCATCGAATCTTTTAGCCCTCTTGTAAGAAACCCATTTCCCACCATTGTAATCGATCTCTTCCCTCTTTTTTTCTTTGCCTTTTTGCGGGTTTCTTGGGTGAACACCTAATACCTTTCCAAGATCTGTTGGCTGATTTTTTTGTCACTTGTTTTGAGAATCCACGGCGTGGTCTGACATTGCAAGGCTGACTATTCTTGGTCGCTAGGCAGTCATTGCTGGTAGAGAGTTTGACAGTCTGCATGGAGTCCCAGAGGCTCCTTATAACGATGCTCTTGGCTTCCAAATCCTTTAATTCTTCACCTATGAATTTTTCCAATGTTTTATCCCTCAAAAATCAAGTAAAATTTCTTTCTTTCGTGCTATCCTCCATTCTTTTGGTCTGTTTATGGAAAGGCGTTAGCAAACTAAGGACAATACGGCGTTTCGCTTGCACTTCTTGATGAACCGGATCCTTACGCCAAGTCCGCAAGCTCAATTTTTTTCTTCTCTTCTTCTTTTCCTCTGGCGTCTTTTCTTCAACATTTCTTGTTCCTTGGTTCTTCTTCGTTTTCTCATGCGAAATGCCGGTTTGTGTACAGATTACCTCATTGACATCCATATCCACAATGGATTGGAGCTTGCAGCAGGGAGGGAGCCAAAGAACAGGACGCAGGCAAAGAACAGGAAGGGGCCAAAGAATAGGAATTTGAATTTGAATTTTAGTTTTTGAAATTAGAATTTCCCCCACAAATTGGGACTCTATTCTTAAATACCGGCAGCTGAGCGGTGCCATAATTATACTTTCATACCACAAAAGTGGTGGATGCAACGCCACATTTTGGGGGGACAGTGGGGACAGCCGAATTGGAACACCACAACGTGCTTTTACCCAACGACGTTCGCCCATTGACTACCTACATTGTTTAGGATGTCAGTATCTAAATATGTGAATCTTACAATGAAGCCATCAGCTGAAATGTTCAAGTTCTCCTTGTAAAGTATGTCCTTTAGGACAACTCCATAGCAGGGTTTACCTATGTGTCCAGGACATGACATATAACTGCTTCAAGTTAAGGCATAATCTGTTGTTGGTTCAGCTTTGGATTAGGCACATCTAACAACCGCTGTTGAGTTGCATTGATTCAATACTAATAGAGAATGCAAAATTGAAATAGACTGAAATATAACTATTGCAAAATGGAAAGGAAAACAGCTAAGGATGCCGAGATTCCATCAAATTCCCTCTATTTTTCATTTTGTGGAGACATTGCTAAGATGCAAACCTGATTTAGTGCAGGCAAAGGAGGGCTATCCGTGGATCCTATTTGGATTCCTTTAAGAAGCTGAATCTTCTCCTCCTTGTTACAGTTGAACCACTGCAAAAATTGAACACTATATTCCATCTAGCAGCCTGGAAAAGGGTTCAGTGAATGAATTGAACAGTATTTTAATGTTCATTTGAAGGGAAAAAAAAAAGGAACTCTGAAAAAATTGTTAAAACCTTTACTTGTTCAAGTTCTGCAAGAAGGAAGTCTGGCATGTATCTCAAAGAAGTTACAGAATAAAATATCCATTGCATTCCTTATTCCGGCCTTGTCTTTTGGAATCAAGGCATCAGCAATATCATTACATTTACTCCCTTCTGCTAATATCGAGCTCACTGCATTCAAATAATGATGATCAGTTAAACAGCCTGTCAAAAAAAACAAGGAAGAAATGATGGAAGAAGAGTGCATTGGGTCTACCAATGGAATCTTGTGTTCATCGCCTAGAATAGCCGCAAGCTCAAAATGCAGAGTTATGAAAATGCCAAGCTACCTTGATATGCAATACAGGGCGACCGTGGGATGCTGCCGGATTTGCAGCTGAGCTTTGCCATCGCCATAGCTGCAGAAGGAACAGGAAAAGGCCATCGCCATAGCTGGTGGGAAAAAAGTAAAAGAAATACAAGCTGGCCCCAACCAATAAGATGATACGACTTGGATCAAAATCTAGGCCGTTCATCCCAGCCCATCTCGATCGTTGAATAGTTTTCACATTTCTTAATTTTACCTAATGTACATGGTTCATAAATGCGTTACATAATTTTTTTGAGGAGAAGGGCCATTGCTGGGGATAATGCTGAGGCAGTGCTTGCAGCTCAGGCGAGGGCCGCAAGCTCTCTCTGGTGGCATCGCCAAAGCAATTTGCTATGCAATGGCCCGAGGCATATAAATTATGGTTTATTTTTTCGACAAACATAAAAAAGAACAGGTGTAGTAACTTCAGTTGACACTATATTTTTGTCCGCAGTCGTCTCCCCTGGAACATCTTCTTCCATCTGGCTCACCATTATTCCACAAAAGTTTATAAATACTAGGCAGAATGATCTATATAGCCCCCAAGTTTGTAGCACTTGATCTTTTGAAATATTTATTGGGATACATCACTCCACAAGGGTTGACTATTTGGGATAAGCATGCCACAATCTGCAAAAGTTCGCATGAAATATAATGATGTGGAATTTCAAGCGGTGATATGTCATGCCAAGAGTAAGCAAGACCAGCTTTTGACTAAGCAAAAAATGAGGCGATGTACAATGCTTTCCAAGGGTGATGTGGCAATTTTTGGGTGACACGGCAAGATACAATTGATATGAACTTGATCACTAGGCATTTTTGCAAGAAATAGGACAACTTTTTAAGATTTTTGTATAAGAATTTGGTAAAGAGTCTATTTCAAAAGAGTTAAAAACATGCCTTATGGACTCCAACATGCCAAGGTGGCTCAAACATGCCACGCGAGTTCCAACATGCCACCTAGGCTCCAACATGCGAAGGCGGCTCAAACATGCCACCTTTGTCAAACATGCTAAGGTGGCTCAAACATGCCACGTGGGCTCCAACATGCCACCTAGGCTCAAACATGCCAAGGTGGCTCAAACATGCCACGCGGGCTCCAACACGCCAAGGTGGCTCAAACATGCCACCTAGGCTCAAACATGCCAAGGTGGCTCAAACATGCCATATGGGCTCCAACATGCCACCTAGGCTCCAAGATGCCAAGGTGGCTCAGACATGCCACCTAGGCACCAATATGCCACCTATGCCATCTAGGCACTTCAAGTGGTGACATGGCATGCCAGGTAAGCAAGGCCAAGTTTTGACTAGGCCAAAAATTAAAGATGTCCATCTTTGGTCTTTTCATTAGGTGATGTTGGCAAATTTTGGTTGACATGGCTAGATGGTGGTGATGTTGACATGATGACTGGGACTTTATGCAAGAAATATGATAACCTTTAGAATTTTTGGTAGAGGAGTTTGGCAAGGGATAGAATAGAGGGATCTTAAAGAACTTAAAGCGCTGACATTCTTTCTCAAATCGAACTAGGCCAGCACTTTGCTCGGCTTCCTCAGCAGAGGGGAGAGGCCAGACCCCAGGAGACGGACCCCAGAAAGGTTGTCGAGGTAGCCTTTCCTACTAACGCTCCTCCAAGAGGGCAAATGCCAATGCCTCCTATCCTAGAGCTCAGTTTCCGTAACCGACCGTTGAATCTGCTGTTCAAGTAACCTGCTTCGAGCAGGTTCAAAAAAATCAAAGATCCGTCAGGGAGAATTTATCAAAGCGCGAAGCGTCCTGCAGTCGACCGTGTAGAAACCCAAGTGTTTTGTCGTTCGGGTAGTACAAAGGCTCTGGAATGGAGATTCGACTTTGTCATATCGTCCAAAATGGCGAAATTACCCTAGGGACCAAGTTACACAGTCATTTTTGGCAACAAAAGAAACACGAACCCTCTACATGGCAGTATTCCGCAACAACCTCTTACGCCAATTGACTACGAATATGTTAGATATGAGCTACTTTGATGCTTCTTGGAGAAGCGGTGGTCTTCTGCCCACGAATCTTGATCTCCAGGATAATATCGATGTTTTGAGTCCATTGGCAGAGTCAGTTCACAGTTCTGAAGTGGAACAGTTGCCCGTCCGTGGCCAACAGCCTTCGGGAGAGGACCTTTGGGGCGAACTACTTCCAGAAGGTTTTATGGGCCCATCTTCTGGCTTCACCACCCTCCCTCCACCTGATGACATTATGCAAGATCCTGGTCGAATCTGACTAGGATATGGCCTTCAAAACATAAACCTTGTGTGGCACGTTTGAGCCACCTTGACATGTTTGAACCACCTTGGCATGTTTGAGCCTAGGTGGCATGCTTGAGCCATCTTGGCATGTTGGAGCCTAGATGGCATGTTTGAGCCACCTTTGCATGTTTGAGCCTCGGTGGCATGTTGGAGCCTAGGTGGCATGTTGGAGTCCCCGCATGTTTGAGCCACCTTAATATATTGGAGCCTAGGTGGCATGTTGGGAGCCCACGTGGCATGCCAGTAAGAAAGAAACACAAAACAAGAAAAACAGCAGAAACAAACGCAAAATAAGTGTTATACCTTCTTCTTATGCGCCATTGTTCAAACAGACTTGCAAGAAAGCTTCAAAGCTACATGACTTCAAAGCTTCAAACCTTGTGTGCTGCTAGGTTATTGAAGATTTTACGTTATGGAGGTCGACTTTTAGTCGGTTGCACTTGGGACATGATCGAGAAGCTGCAGTTGTAAATGCAAAGCAATAGGAACTGACGGAATGGGTTTTCGATTTATCCTCCTCCCAGTGTGGCAATTAGAAGTCAAGAGCGCCTTTTGCAGTAGCAAAATTGTTTGGGATCATTCAGGATGGTCAATAGATCCAAACTCTGTTATTTCAGTTGCCATGGCTCCGTATGCATGTTCAAAAAAGGTGCACCTAGTCATCCAAGAAAATGACCACGTTTTGGCCTCCGAAATGTAAACCCTATAATAACCTAGCAACACACAAGGTTTACGTTTCGGAGGCCAAAACGTGGTCATTTTCTTGAATAACTAGGTACACCTTTTCTAAACATGCATTCAGAGCTACAACAATTGAAATAACAGAGTTTGAATCTATTGGCCATCCCGAATGATCCCAAACAATTTTGCTACTGCCAAAAGATGCTCTTAACTTCTAATTGCCATATTAGGAGGAGGATAAATCCAAACCCCATTCCCAACTGCAGCTTCTGGATTGTGTCCCAAGTGCAACCGACTAAAGCTCAACCTCCATAACATAAACCCTTTAATAACCTAGCAACACAGAGGGTTTACGTTTCGAAGGCCATATCCTAGTCAGATTTGAGTAGGATCTTGCACAATCTCATTTCGTAGAGGGAGGGTGTTGATGCTAGAATTTGAGCAGGATCTTGCACAATCTCATTTCGTAGAGGGAGGGTGTTGATGCTAGAAGACGGACCCTTAAAACCTTCTGAAAGCAGTTCGCCCCAAAGGTCCTCTCCCGAAGGCCCCTAGCAATGGACAGACAACTCTCCTACTCTGGAACTGTGAACCGACTCTGCCAATAGACTCAGAACGTCGACATTACCCTAGGGACCAAGTTTCATGGCAGAAGACCACCCCTTCTCCAAGAACCACCAAAGTAACTCATGTCCAACACGTTCGTAGTCAATTGGCCAAACAGGTGGCTGCAGAATACTGCCATGTAGA
This sequence comes from Isoetes taiwanensis, assembly GCA_021234155.1. Classification (NCBI taxonomy): domain Eukaryota; kingdom Viridiplantae; phylum Streptophyta; class Lycopodiopsida; order Isoetales; family Isoetaceae; genus Isoetes; species Isoetes taiwanensis. Next base: position 1,701,456 of record JAJEKV010000010.1, on the reverse strand, counting down.
GGGCTCATGTTTCTTTCGTTGCCAAAAATGACCGTGTAACTTGGTTCCTAGGGTAATTTCGCCATCTCGGACAATATGGCGAAGTCGAATCTCCATTCCGAAGCCTTTTTACTGCCCGAACAACAAAACACTTGGGTTTTGTGAAGTGGAAAATGAGGCCCAAAAGCTGCGTTAACGAAGAAATTTAGGCATTTGGCTATGAGATTAAAGTTTTTGATGCCAAATTTGGGCAAAAATGAAGATTTTAGGGGAATTGTGTATTTCCTTCTATGGGAACATTTTGAGCTAGTAGGAGACCATCGGGAAGCATTATATACCTTAGAGCATGAAGAGAAAATTGACACGAAGACTATGCTAAGCTATTATAACATTTGCTATTATAACATTTGGACGGTTTAGATTGATTTTATTGACGGTCAAGATAGAAGTTTAATTGTATAAATAAGAAATTGATGGAATGAAAAGACACGCTTGTTTTGAGAATCCAACTGCAAGGGCGCTGGAGTGTGTCTCGTGGTCCTGAGTGCTGTTGGTTTGAGGCAAGTGTCCATCAATGCTACTGCTTGATGTCTGTTGTTTCAGATCATATAAGGATGATAAGTTTTGAGTGAATTATTTTGTTGTTTCTTTTCTAAAATCTAAGTAAAGAAAAATCGGTCTGTTCCTTTCTAGAAGCCGGTCTTCTACAGGGATTTGCCTTGAAGGAAATCTTTGTAAATTCCTGTGCTTTGGAATTGAATGATACGAAATCGTCATAAAGTTTAAATCTAAAACAGAAAATTATGTCTTGTTGAATCTGTGATACGTTAAATAATGTGAATGAATGAAAAGAATCTGGAAAGGGAAATAAAGATATGAACTGTGCCATACCAATTGCGAAACCCTGTGAAAAATCTAAGTGAAAAGCAATTTATTGTGATAGCCGAACTCTGTAGAAGATTTTTGTATGTGGAAGACAAGGGAAAATCGAAACCTTAAAGGCCACCATACTCTGCTTATGCATCAAATTGGCCTGTTTTTATCTGAAAGATTCAGGCAAGCCGGGTTCAGACAAAAACATGATTGGTCCACAGGTTATCTTCAAATTGGTGATGGTAATAATGAGGTTAAGATAAAAGTTCATCTACATTCTAGAGTTAGGGAGGATAACACTAGTGACACTAGCTCTTCTAAGGAAGAATTGGCTTCTAGTGATGAAGAGAGTGGGGATGATATGGAAATTAATCAAATAAGTGTAGAAAAGGATGGATATGATCAATTAAGGATTCCTCCTTTTAAGGATGATAATTCTAGTGTTGCTCTTGAAGAGTGGATGGGATGTGTAAATTCTTTCATGGTGAGTGTGGAAGAAGTTGATAGTGAAGAAGAGGAAGAGGACCAATACCCGGAGTATTTTTCTAAGCATGAGAGGGGAGAGTACAAATTGAGGGAGGTGCCAGCCAATAGTGAGGCTGATGCGAATTCTATACTAACTTCTTCTGGGATTGTAGAACTGAATTTAGGGATACGAGAAGAACCGAAGATGGTGAAACTGGGAGCCCAAAATTCAAATGACGAGCGTCAAAGGTATTTGGATTTATTTATGGAATATAAGCACATCTTTGCATGGACCTATAGGGATTTAAGAGGTATATCACCAGCATTATGTATGCACAAGATTATCTTAGAGCCTCATGCTAACCCAATAAGACAACGTCCATATAGGATGAATCCGAACTACTCTAAAAAAGTGAAGGAAGAAATTGATAGTTTGCTTGAAGCAGGTTTTATTGAACCTGTGGAGAATAGTGAGTGGTTGTCACCTATTGTTGTAGTTCCTAAGAGAGATAAGGAGAAGCTGAGAGTGTGTGTGGATTATAGGAGACTGAATGCTGTAACTAGAAAAGATGGATGTGCTGACCTAGAAAGGCAGCAACATCTCATGACCTATGTAAAATGTGATGAAAAATTATAAGTGTTGTGGAGAGGGCATTGAGCGCCATGCCAAGGCAGAAGAGCGAGGGTGCCACTGACCTGGATTGGACTTGCCACCCTATAATTGATGAAGATGAAGTGATGTTAGAAGTTTTTAGTATTTTTTTTCCTTGGAAGACTTCTATAGATATTTTTGAAGGCTTGCAGACATTTGGACATTGGATTTTTGTTAAGTTGTGATGCTATTTAGAGGACCAAGTTGAAGACATGAAGATCGAAGAAAAGATTTTTGAAGAATTCATCGGGACGATGAATAATCTTGGGGGGGGGGAATAATGTTGTGCGTTTTTTCTTGACTATTTTTTCATGATGTGCCTAAATTGGTGAAATGTGTGCAAAAATAAAGAATTTGATTTTTCTTATTATTCATCTGCTTGCTCTCCGTATTACTCAAATTCATCTCATTTTTCATTCTTACACCTCACTCAATCCATAAAGACTGCCAAATCAACTTCGCATCCAGGCAGCAATTTGTTACTAACTTTTATGGTTCCATGATAGGTTCACCTGCTTGTCTCCATTTTTTTCAATTCACTTCACATTACACTCATCCACTCCATGTCAATCCATTAAAGTCTGCCATGTAAGCTTTACCATCAGGCAGCAACGTTTTTACTAATTTTTTGTTTCCATGGCAGGTTCACCTGGTTGTTCTTCGTAATTAGTCAAACCATACACCTTTCATTCATCCATACCATTCAAACCATAAAGTGCTGCAATCAGCTTCACCATATTAGCAGCCATATGTTCTACTAACGATGTTTTTTCGCTGCAGGAGCATCCTTGTTTTATCATTTCATGTTCATCTATTTTTAGTTGGCTTACCAACCATGACCATTGTTTCTTTACCGTTGTTTTTCCATTTCCCGTATTGCTGGCCATTTTCTCCATCCCAGCAAGTTCAAAATAGGCTTTTATTATTATATTCGCCGGGACGTCGAATTCATTTAAGGGGGAATAATGTGAAGTGGAAAATGAGGCCCAAAAGCTGCGTTAACGAAGAAATTTAGGCATTTGGCTATGAGATTAAAGTTTTTGATGCCAAATTTGGGCAAAAATGAAGATTTTAGGGGAATTGTGTATTTCCTTCTATGGGAACATTTTGAGCTAGTAGGAGACCATCGGGAAGCATTATATACCTTAGAGCATGAAGAGAAAATTGACACGAAGACTATGCTAAGCTATTATAACATTTGCTATTATAACATTTGGACGGTTTAGATTGATTTTATTGACGGTCAAGATAGAAGTTTAATTGTATAAATAAGAAATTGATGGAATGAAAAGACACGCTTGTTTTGAGAATCCAACTGCAAGGGCGCTGGAGTGTGTCTCGTGGTCCTGAGTGCTGTTGGTTTGAGGCAAGTGTCCATCAATGCTACTGCTTGATGTCTGTTGTTTCAGATCATATAAGGATGATAAGTTTTGAGTCCAACATAATGGACCAAACCCCAAGCTGAGCAGAATGCAAAATATATGCATCAGGCTGCGCCACACTCTACCAGCAAATAGATTAAACACAAATTGCAGATGAAGAAGGAGAGAGATAAAATAAGTCTGGAGGTTCATCCTCATCATTTTCATTTATTTCTTCCATGGAAGATGCACTCTACAACAGATCTTCAAGAAAACTCCAAGAGTGTGAGAGCGAGAATGAGGAGACGTACCCCTCCTCTTAAACTTACACATCAAATCTCCTCCATTCATCTTTAAGCAATCTCCACCATTAGATCTCTAATAACTTACATGTCTCCTAGGATTGCGCCACCTCAACCCCATGCTTTAACCATTGAAAAGGACTTTTATACACCAAGTCCATAAGTTCAACTTCAATACATCATAAATGCTTCATCCCCAATATTTTCACAGTTTTTACATTTTCTCCATATTACACCCATATTATTCCCCATTTTTGCACACATTTCACCAATTTAGGCACATCATGAAAAAATAGTCAAGAAAAAACGCACAACATTATTCCCCCCCCAATATTATTCATCGTCCCGATGAATTCTTCAAAAATCTTTTCTTCGATCTTCATGTCTTCAACTTGGTCCTCTAAATAGCATCACAACTTAACAAAAATCCAATGTCCAAATGTCTGCAAGCCTTCAAAAATATCTATAGAAGTCTTCCAAGGAAAAAAATACTAAAAACTTCTAACATCACTTCATCTTCATCAATTATAGGGTGGCAAGTCCAATCCAGGTCAGTGGCACCCTCGCTCTTCTGCCTTGGCATGGCGCTCAATTCCCTCTCCACAACACTTATAATTTTTCATCACATTTTACATAGGTCATGAGATGTTGCTGCCTTTCTAGGTCAGCACATCCATCTTTTCTAGTTACAGCATTCAGTCTCCTATAATCCACACACACTCTCAGCTTCTCCTTATCTCTCTTAGGAACTACAACAATAGGTGACAACCACTCACTATTCTCCACAGGTTCAATAAAACCTGCTTCAAGCAAACTATCAATTTCTTCCTTCACTTTTTTAGAGTAGTTCGGATTCATCCTATATGGACGTTGTCTTATTGGGTTAGCATGAGGCTCTAAGATAATCTTGTGCATACATAATGTTGGTGATATACCTCTTAAATCCCTATAGGTCCATGCAAAGATGTGCTTATATTCCATAAATAAATCCAAATACCTTTGACATTTCGTCATTTGAATTTTGGGCTCCGGGGCCACCATCTTCGGTTCTTCATTATCCCTAAATTCAGTTCTACAATCCCGGAAATAGTTAGTATAGAATTCGTGATCAGCCTCACTATTGGCTGGCACCTCCCTCAATTTGTACTCCCCTCTCATGCTTAGAAAAATACTCCGGGTATTGGTCCTCTTCCTCTTCTTCACTATCAACTTCTTCCACACTCACCATGAAAGAATTTACACATCCCATCCACTCTTCAAGAGCAACACTAGAATTATCATCCTTAAAAGGAGGAATCCTTAATTGATCATATCCATCCTTTTCTACACTTATTTGATTAATTTCCATATCATCCCCACTCTCTTCATCACTAGAAGCCAATTCTTCCTTAGAAGAGCTAGTGTCACTAGTGTTATCCTCCCTAACTCTAGAATGTAGATGAACTTTTATCTTAACCTCATTATTACCATCACCAATTTGAAGATAACCTGTGGACCAATCATGTTTTTGTCTGAACCCGGCTTGCCTGAATCTTTCAGATAAAAACAGGCCAATTTGATGCATAAGCAGAGTATGGTGGCCTTTAAGGTTTCGATTTTCCCTTGTCTTCCACATACAAAAATCTTCTACAGAGTTCGGCTATCACAATAAATTGCTTTTCACTTAGATTTTTCTGCAGGTGGTTTCGCAGAATTGGTATGGTACAGTTCATATCTTTATTTCCCTTTCAGATTCTTTTCATTCATTCACATTATTTAACATTATCACGATTCAACAAGACATAATTTTCTGTTTTAGATTTAAACTTTATGACGATTTCAGATCATTCAATTCCAAAGCATTGTGAATTTACAAAGATTTCCTTCAAGGCAAATCCCCTGTAGAAGACCGGCTTCTAGAAAGGAACGTAACCGATTTTTCTTTACTTAGATTTTAGAAAAGAAACAACAAAATAATTCACTCAAAACTTATCATCCTTATATGATCTGAAACATGCGGACATCAAGCGGTAGCATTGATGGACACTTGCCTCAAACCAACAAAGATTTTCGGGACCACGAGACACACTCCGGGCCCCTTGCGGTTGGATTCTCAAAACAAGTGTGTCTTTTCATTCCATCAATTTCTTATTTATACAATTAAACTTCTATCTTGACCGGTCAATAAAATCAATCTAAACCGGCCCAAATGTTATAATAGCAAATGTTATAATAGCTTAGCATAGTCTTCGTGTCAATTTTCTCTTCATGCTCTAAGGTATATAATGCTTCCCGATGGTCTCCTACTAGCTCAAAATGTTCCCATAGAAGGAAATACACAATTCCCCTAAAATCTTCATTTTTGCCCAAATTTGGCATCAAAAACTTTAATCTCATAGCCAAATGCCTAAATTTCTTCGTTAACGCAGCTTTTGGGCCTCATTTTCCACTTCACATTATTCCCCCTTAAATGAATTCGACGTCCCGGCGAATATAATAATAAAAGCCTATTTTGAACTTGCTGGGATGGAGAAAATGGCCAGCAATACGGGAAATGGAAAAACAACGGTAAAGAAACAATGGTCATGGTTGGTAAGCCAACTAAAAATAGATGAACATGAAATGATAAAACAAGGATGCTCCTGCAGCGAAAAAACATCGTTAGTAGAACATATGGCTGCTAATATGGTGAAGCTGATTGCAGCACTTTATGGTTTGAATGGTATGGATGAATGAAAGGTGTATGGTTTGACTAATTACGAAGAACAACCAGGTGAACCTGCCATGGAAACAAAAAATTAGTAAAAACGTTGCTGCCTGATGGTAAAGCTTACATGGCAGACTTTAATGGATTGACATGGAGTGGATGAGTGTAATGTGAAGTGAATTGAAAAAAATGGAGACAAGCAGGTGAACCTATCATGGAACCATAAAAGTTAGTAACAAATTGCTGCCTGGATGCGAAGTTGATTTGGCAGTCTTTATGGATTGAGTGAGGTGTAAGAATGAAAAATGAGATGAATTTGAGTAATACAGAGAGCAAGCAGATGAATAATAAGAAAAATCAAATTCTTTATTTTTGCACACATTTCACCAATTTAGGCACATCATGAAAAAATAGTCAAGAAAAAACGCACAACAGGTTTCTACACAGTCGACCGTAGGATACTTCACGGTTTGATAAGTTCTTCTAAAATCGATCTTGGATTGTGTTGAACCTGCTCGAAGCAGGTTACTTGAACGGCAGATCCAACGGTCAGATAGGGAAACCGAGCTCTAGGGAAGGGGGAGGGGGGAGGGCATTGTCGTTTGCCCTCCCGGAGGAGCACTGGTAGGAAAAACTACCTCGGCAACCTTTCTGAGGTCCGTCTCCTGGGGTCTGGCCTCTCCCCTCTGGTGATGAAGCCACGCAAAATCCTGACCTGGTCCGATTTGTGGAAGGGTGTCAGCGCTTTAAGTTCTTCAAGATCCCCCTGTTCTATCCCTTGCCAAACTCCTCTACCAAAAATTCCAAAGGTTATCGTACTTCTTGCATGAAGTCCTAGTCATCATGTCCATGTCACCACCATCTAGCCATGTCACCCAAAATTTGCCAACATCACCTAATGAAAAGACCAAAGATGGACATCTTTTCATTTTTTGGCCTATTCAAAACTTTGCCTTGCTTACTTGGCATGCCATGTCACCATTTGGAGTGCCTAGGTGGCCTAGATGGCTTGTTTGAGCCTAGGTGGCATGCTTGAGCCACCTTGGCATGTTGGAGCCCGCGTGGCATGTTGGAGCCACCTTGGCATGTTTGAGCCCACGTGACATGCTTGAGCCAGCTTGGCACATTGGAGCCTAGGCGGCATGTTGGAGCCTAAGTGGCATGCTTGGAGCCCACGTGGCATGTTTGAGCCACCTTGGCATGTTTGAGCCGAGTGGCATGTTTGAGCCACCTTGGCATGTTGGAGGCTAGGTGGCATGTTGGGAGCCCATGTCGCATGTTTGAGCCACCTTGGCATGTTTGAGCCTAGGTGGCATGCTTGGGCCACCTTAGCATGTTGGAGCCTAGGTGGCATGTTTGAGCCACCTTGGCATGTTAGGACCTAGGTGGTATGTTTGAGCCACCTTGGCATGTTGGAGTCTAGGTGGTATGTTAGAGCCCGCGTGGCATGTTTGAGTCACCTTGACATGTTTGAGCCTAGTGGCATGTTTGAGCCACCTTGGCATGTTGGAGCCTAGGTGGCATGTTGGAGCCCACGTGGCATATTTGAGCCACCTTGACATGTTTGAGCCACCTTGGCATGTTTGAGCCTATGTGGCATGTTGATGCCTAGGTGGCATGCTTGAGCCACCTTGGCGTGTTGGAGCCTAGGCGGCATGTTGGAGCCCACATGGCATGTTTGAGCCACCTTGGCATGTTTGAGCCTAGATGGCATGTTTGAGCCACTTGGCATGTTTGAGCCGAGATGGCATGTTGGAGCCTCGGTTGCATGTTGGGAGCCCACGTTTCATGTTGGAGCCTCCGTGGCATGTTTGAGCCCGCGTGGCATGTTGGAGCCACCTTCGCATGTTTGAGCCCATGTGGCATGTTGGAGTCCACGTGGCATGTTTGAGCCAACCTGGCATGTTGGAACCTAGGTGGCATGTTGGCTCCTAAGTGGCATGTTGGAGCCCACGTGGCATGTTTGAGCCACCTTGGCATGTTGGAGCCTAGGTGGCATGTTTGAGCCACCTTGGCATGCCTGAGCCACCTTGGCATATTGGAGCCTAGGTGGCATGTTGGAGCCCACATGGTATCTTTGGGCCACCTTGGCATGTTTGAGCCTAGGTGGCATGTTGGAGCCCGTGTACCTTGGCCTGTTTGAGTCACCTTGGCATGTTTGAGTCACCTTGGCATGTTTGAGCCTAGGTGACATGTTCGTGCCTAGGTGGCATGTTTGAGCCACCTTGGCATGTTGGAGCCTAGGTGACATGTTAGAGCCCACGTGGCATGTTTGAACCCACCTTGGCATGTTTGAGCCACGTTGGCATGTTGGAGGCTAGGTGGCATGTTGGGAGCCCACGTGGCATGTTTGAGCCTAGGCAATGGGTCCCTAATGCCTCAAAGCCTGCTGGAAGGACAAGCAAGCTCAGTGGTTCTCACGTTGGGATGTACATGCAAATAGATGCGTACAGGTATGGACAAAGAAGGATCACAATGCACTAAAGTTATACCTAGATGCTACTAAAGCTCGAGGATGCACATGCTCTGACGCACATTAAGATAGCACACTATCAGCAGCGAGTCAATCCTAGGCTCACGAGAGGCCCACACCAGTACTTTTACACCCGTTTGCCCATGAAGAAGCGCAGACTTATAGCTTCCATTCGGACGGGTGCACATCGTCTCCGCATTGAGACAGGGCGTTGGACTCGGGAAGCACGGGAGAAGAGGCTTTGTCAGTGTTGCCACCAATGTCATGCCCTCTAGATCTGCCTAGTGTTTGCCCATATCCTAGCGCAGTATGTTCGATTAGTAGTGCCTAGTCAGCCGCTGCATGAGTTATTGAATATGGCCTCCGTGGGCTTGTTGGGGTCATACCTCCAGGAGGTTATGGATACACGGACTCAGTTGTGTCCTCCAGGACAGTATTGAATTGTCCTATACAATTGTACAGTGTACCAGCATACTTATTACTGCTATGGTTTTTCACTCGAAAACCCTTCGGGGTGGGGGTTTTTAATCCTGATAGTAATACGCTTGCTGCTCTCTTTTTGTTTGGTCCCATAGGTCAATTGGTCTCCATGGACGATAAAAAATCTATTCTATTCCATTCCATTCTATTCTATTCTGGTTTTTTGGGAGGAGGAAATTGTTTTGGATTTAGGTAATGTTTCATTGTTATTTTCTTTTCCCAACACAAAGATCTGTTTTCTGTCCTTTCCAGCTTACTTTATAATTGAAGATATATTTTTCGTGCTTTTGAGCTTACCTCATAACTGAAGAAGGTTTCGGTAGGTTTCTTTAAGTCAGAAGTTGTCATGCAAGTTAGGTTTTGGCAATGTTTTAGTAAGGCAAGCTTTCGGTGTGGCGTCTGAGACAAGCTGTGGCGGAGGACAGATCTTAGGGTTCTTCAATCTGAACCTTCACCTGGTGGAATCAGTAGGCACTTCGAATATGTGTGTTTTTTCTGAAGAAAAAACATAGGTTTTTGTGGCGTTCCATGCCCTTGCGGATTCTAGATTGCATCCTTGGTTTCTCCTTCCCTTGTGCAGGTATAGATGTTGGTCGATATTCTTATTTTGTTTGCTCTCGTTAGCACAAAACGTAAGCCCAAGGATGAATTGCAAAGAAAACATGTCGCACTTCCTTCCATATTTGCATATGCGCCTACAAATCTTAGGCAAGAATTACAGTTTATTGTTGAAGTGTCCGTTGCCAAGACATCTGCCACCCTTAAGGATGTGGAGTCTTAAATAGAAAAGTAGGCTATGACAAAGGTAAGTGCACTTAGCTTGGAGGATTATATATAAGATTATACTCTCTCCATATTTGTTCAATTCTATAACTGAAGTCTCGTGAAATCTGTAGGCAAGGGAGTTTATTATTTAGAAACGTTATGTCCTCAGAAAGCCTATGATAATATCCAAATCCTGCAACAAAGTGTGCTTTTGAAGTACAAGTCTTTGTCTCATATGCTTCGTCCTTTGTTTCAGATGGTTGAGAAAAGCGCTAGATTATTGGGATAGTCTGGCTGAAGATGTTCAGCAAGGTAAAGCCTGCATGTTTCTTTTTTTGTGCCTAATTTTATTGCATATATGATTCTACATTTCGCTTATCATGATTGCAGATGCAAAATGTAAACGTACAGGCCCATGCTATACAAAAATGATGTCATATATCACCAAGAGAAGATGATTTATTTGCAACAAAAGATGGCTTTCAATTTACCTTTAACAATGGTACCATTACCTCTTAGGAGTGTATATTATTCTACCAAAATTTGTTGCTATATTATAGTGAATGGGAAATATGTTTCTTCCATTTTCAATCTGGTATGCCTGACAAAATATATCAACTACATGTGTGTATATTATAATAGCATATTGCTCTCTTTAGATGTAGAGGAGGTTGCTGCTAAAGAGAGCTTTTTTTAGGACTTTCTACAGGTGTATGAGTGCAATGAAGTCATATGCCATAGGAAAGTGTGCTCTGCATTTCCACTAACATATATATAACATGTAAGCTGAAGTTTCTTACCTTGACTTAGGTGCACTAGGTTGCATACTTATTCAAGACTGACTTAGGTGCACTAGGTTGCATACTTATTCAAGACTAAGCTTGCCTATTGTATTATAGTGAACATGGAAGGATCTGATAATAAAAAATGGGTTTTCATTTGTCTGTTATGGTATTATGCGGCATCAATGAACATTTTGATCCTTTCGTATCACTTCGAAGGAGCATGATTTTTTTCTCTCTTAAATAAAAACCACATAATAAATAATGACTATATGATTCCCCCTCAAACCATATAATAAAAAATGACCATATTATTCCTCGTGAAACCCCTTTTGGGTGCATATTCACGCGGGGGATGAATGTAATGGTTTGTGTTCAAGGCTCCAAAGGGGCCAATTTTTTTTAGAAATAACATAAACCATTACATTCCACACTTTCAAATTAAATTCACCCTTAAACCCACTATTGTTTAGGTGCATATTTGCTGGGGGTGGCTTCGGGCAACGAGAGTTGTTTTTACACTCGCAACACCGTATAATACACATATGAAATCAAAAACATTTAGTACAATACCGCAAATCTTATAGTATTTTTCAAACCTCATTATACAGTATACAAAAACTTGTACAAGCATACCCCACAAACGAGGATCGCTATGTACGGTCAAGATTGTAGAATGACTTGGTAATATGCCCATCTGACAGCTCTCGATGCCCGGAGTCGCCTCCCATGTGAATATTCACCCAAACTAAAGGGGGTTTAAGAGGGAATTTAATTTGAAAGTGTGGAATGTAATGGTTTGTAACAGAGGGGATGCAGGTGGGTAGGATGATCATGCTAGAATTTGTTGCAAAAGTTGCTTGGAGTATCTTAGCATACCAACCCTAAATTGTACATAAAGGGCACAATGAAAACGGAAATAATGTAAGATAATCGATATATCAAGGAAAAGAAAAATAAATTAATGTTCAATTTCTAAATGTTCTCTACGCATCACATAGGAGCATATAACAAACTAATGCGAGACAATCAATATGTCAAGGAGGGGAGGAAAATAAATAAAATGTTTGATTTTGAGATAGGTAGACACTTATTTTTATGTCAGACTACATGATTGCATCACATAGGGACACACCACATAGGGACATATGACATCATACTACATGATTGCATCACATAGGGACACACCACATAGGGACATATGACGATCCCTTAAATATATCTCATAGACTTCACAAAAATTGCTAGTCCACAGTCAAACCAGAGGGAGAGAAGAAAAGATTTTATGAAGGAATTGCTTGACCATGGCTCGCTAAAGAAACACATTTGACCAGGTCATAATCTCAACCTAAAGGAAATGTAGTAACTTTGAAATATGCAGGGGCAAAGGAAATGTAGTAACTTTGAAATATGCAGGGGCAATATTACCAAAATTTATATGCTTGGAATTACTAATTAGTTGGGGTGAGGCATCTAGGAAGAATCCAAGAAGACCTTCAAAACATAAAAATCTAGGAGACACGTGTTTCTAGAAAGTTAATTGGTATGAGTTTCCAACCAGTGGGGCATAATCCATTTATGAGAGGCATTCATTGCTTATTGACTTTCTTGGTCAAGCAGGAAGCTGCAGTTCAATTGCTTCTGCTGGATCTGTAACTATTTCTACTTGTAAATGCTTACAGATCCAGCACTGGCTGGGAACCAAATCTGCTGGAACACAATTACTGTTTTATCCACTATAATGTTGCATTCTGAGATGGAAAAAAATTTGTCAATTCCTGTGCATTCTAGAGCTGTGAAGAAGCCTTTGCAGCAGAGATTTTTGAAGCCTGTTATTACATATGTATATCCTCCAAAAGTACACCAGGTGGATGCTAAAAATTTTATGAGGGTAGTGCAGCGACTTACAGGGTGTCCATCGACCAGGCTTAGATGCAGACCAATTGAAAAAAATGGGAATCACATTCATAAAAATGGGGTTCATACTGATTCGCAGATTGCAATCCAGAAAATCCCAGAATTGCCCAATACATCTGCTCCATTTTCGTCCCAAAATCCTTCTTTGAATTGTCCCTTCAATCCTCGTCAATCGGATTTCGTCCCTTCTCAGCTGCCCAAAGCAGAAGTAGACGAATTTGAGCCCTTCTACCAGTTAATTTTCAGTGAAGTTTGTACTTTGTCCTAACATGGATACAGAATTCTAGCATAGGGATTAAGTTTGTTACGAAATTAAACTGGCATGCTTATTACACAAATTTTGGCTCAAATAAGATCGGCACAATATCTACGGATTCTGCATATGCACAACACCTTTAGTGAATGTTTACCATCTCTTAGAAAATAGATAAATAAGATAGGTTTTTAACGTCCCCTGGGTCTTAGAAAATAGAAAGACACGATGGTCATTTTTCAGCCTAACCGTAAAGAAAAGAAACGATGGTTTAGATGGTTTAGATTATGACAGATACAAAATCATAGCCTAAACCACATTTAGATGATGATGCGCGATGGTAATTTATAGTAATAGGATCCATGCCATGCATTTTCATGGCATGACATGGCACCCCCCCTACACTGCGGAATGGCAATGGAATTAGGGTCGGCCCATTCCGCACCCAGTTGTGCAGGGTTTATTTAGGGTTTTTTTTTAGGGTTTATTTAGGTTTTATTTAGGCTGGTTCTTCGAGCTCCACAAATAGTAGGTGGCTCTTTGCCAAAAACCAGTTCTTGATAGGTGTTCTTCGCAATAAGGTTCTTCGCAAAAAGAACGATGAATCTTCACAAGAACTGATAGAGTTATGTAACATGTCGAATCTTGGAAATGGGGCTCCCCTATTTCTATTTTGTAGGGAAATATTGTCTGGTTTGCCATTCCACCACTCTGAGACGCCCGCTCTCGGCTACTGCGAGTCGCGAGGCCCCTCCCTTTGTAGCAGAATTGCGTCCAAACACCATTCTCCTATACATCACTGATTGAGAGCCATTGTCCTTTGCTTGCTTATATTTACAATTTAGAAGGATACTAGTAAACGTGTGCCCGGCATTGCCGGGTTAATGTCCTCACGTATATTTTTAGTCGGCTTTTAACATCCATACGTGCAACTTTTGTCAATAGCAAACACATCTTGATATTTGCAAGAATGGGCATCATTTGCTTTTGTAATTATTTTTATTATTTAGTCTAATGACAGTATCAATGTATTAACTTTGTATTTATGGATTTCAATAGAGAAAACAATGCTTTACAAGGAATGTGGAGGGCAATTAATTTACCTCTAAAGACAAAAAATTAGAAAGACAGATCCAAAACTTATGCTCAAAATTTCGCTCTCAGAAGTAGTTAACTACATCAACAAAAAAGAGATACAGAAATGCAAAACACAAAATTTTGTCCTAGATCATTGGCATACTTTAGTTCATGATGGAACTCTAAATATGCATCTCCGCATGGTGCACTTCACCAAGGCCCTAATGTTGTACTTTGTTGAAAGCTCATGTGGTATCTTCGCTTCTCCTACAACTAACATCTTAGGGGGGTAAAAGTGAAATGCATTCACTTTTTCTAGGAAATGGGTGCCAGGCATTGTCACGTCTAAATAAGTACATATAACTCAAACCATGCATGAACTGGAGTTGTTTATCAATCTTAGAGTGTTCAAAATGGTTGGAGTTGCTTGTGAATGTCAGCTTCTGGGAATATGAGACCTCCAAATAGCAAAATAGGCCACATACACACATTGAATTACTGAAATGCCTATGAGACCTACATATCACAATGTACAATCACATACTTCTTCATGTATACCCAAACAGAAGCTAAATTTTTAGTTCAATTTTTGTACTAATATTTTGAATCTATGTAAAGTAATTACACCTCACAGTATATCGCAATAGTAATCCTAATGATAAATGGGATATCTTGCACTATAATGTTCTCTACCATTGCAAAGCCTTGTAATATCAAGCACGCTAAAATAAACCCAACCTGTCTTTCTAGATGATGCGCTCTACCCTTATGCGATTTAATGTGAGAACCCTTTAATAACTACCAGATAATGATCTGACAACTCTGCAACTATTTATGCAATAGTCCCAACCAAGTATCTATCAAGATGCAATTAAAAAATCCTACGTAACAAACAGAAGTGCGTTGTTAGCATGCACTGGACGATGGATTGTAAAAGTGGTTATCTAGGACAAATTTGTGATGGTATAATTCTGGGAGCACTTGGAAATCAAAAGGGTCTAATATGCTTGGAATGCTTGAAATGCTACCAAATAACATCGTATCAGGGCAAGAATTTATAATTTTTCAAAAGTTCATATATGTAAACAAAAGCAAGCTTGCTAAACAAAGCAGACCTAAAAGCTCCAACAAAAAGTACGTTTAACATTTACAATATGAATTGCTAGATTCTAGCTCTTATAGCACCCAATGGTTGTAACATGTTACAACTTGAATATGTAACATGTTACAATTTGAATCTCTAGGTTTCAACTTCTTTAGCAGCCACATGTGCGTTTTTGTCCTTTATGGTTTTTGGGCTTCATGAATTGTGTTTTGGGCCTCATGAATTGTTTTCATTGTTCACCCTTGCTTTTATTTATTGATCGATAAGAACAATAATGTATGAATGTGTTGTGAGAAATTGTTGCACGATGAATGTGAATAACTACCTACAATACAATGAGTTTCTTCGCTATCTTCATGTTTGCGACTTTTGTTCTACTCAATTGTTCCAAATTCATTATCGTTTTAGCACCCTTGTACGTGAGCAGGCTCTTTCTAGAATGATGTTGTTAAACTCTAGGTTCCTACTTGCATAAAATTAGGTCATATGCAATGGGTTTGCAAGATGGATTGCAAAATAATGTTGCGATGTAAACATGATTAAGTTTAGTGCTTCACAACTTCATTAGAACTAAGACGATTTGGATCCTTACAACCATGCTTTTATGTTTTGTTGGATGATGTTGCATTGATAGAATAACAATATGTTGAAATAAATAATCTGAACATGTGCATACCAGTAATGCCTAACAATGGGGCATAATAAAAAGGACTTTAGTGGGCACACCCCATTTGAAATACACATGCATTCAACTTGAATATATGGCGAAATCTGTTGGCTAAAACATTATAATTGCCAAATCTCACTAGTACTTCAAAATAAGCAAATAGTTAAAAGTAATGCATGAATGCAAAAGAAATGGTTAAAGGCTCTCACCTGGTTATTTCAGAAAACCAAGATTTTAGTACATTCCTTATCATATTCACTTATGAATTGCAGAAGTATTATAACTGGGCCTGGGCCTGGGATGAAGCGATTCCATCCATTACTAACATACTTGATCTCAATAAACCTGGGCTAAAAAAGAATGAAATACCTAAGTAATGAAGAAAATGTACTATAAATTCTAGTTTTGGTACCAAAATGATGATGATTAGCTAAAATTTCTCAGGTGATAGTCTGAATGTGTTTCTTTGCTCAATGGGCAGCATTGCTTAGTTATGTAACCCAATTCTGGTATAGTCAGATACATAAGTTATCTTGCATGATATAACTCAGTGTAGGATATTACCTATTGTGGAGATGTTTTAAATGGGGAGGCATGGTGGTGCATGCATCTAATCCATATTCATCATCCATATCTACGTTCTCAAGTGTATGCATGCCAAGACCATGTATTACAGCAGCATAGTAATTTAAATGATGAGGAAGCATAGTGTACCTGTTGTGGAATTGCCGAAACTGGGCCAAGCATGACGCTGCAAATACCCAATCCATCCTCACTATAAGAATCTGGCTCTAATGATTTTCTAGATTCTAGCAAGAAATTACTGTTAATATTTTTGTGAAATGTAAAGGTGTGGCAAATCAAAAATCTGAGAAAAACTAAACGGAATTAAGCACTCAAAATACCTTTGGAACTATAAGCGGATGAATGTAGAGGCGACTTCATCTTGGCAGCATGAAATAGATTTGAATCAGATTTTGAATCGTGGAATAGAAAGCTTATGACTTGGATCGTACAAAGTGTATGACTTGTAGTAGGATGAATGCTATATCTTGCACCTTCCACCATTTCTACTTCCCAGCAATATAAAAAAGGGCAAATAACGGGATCTACACCCCATTACCTGCATGCACAATAAAGGCAAAAAAATATGAAACCTGGCATGATTGGAGTGGAGGAAGAGCATAATCGAAATAGAAAATCCTATTTTATAAAGAATTACAAACGGTTAGTTTACCTCCATACAGAAAAAACGAATTTGGCCTGCATAAAACTAAACCCTTCTTCAGATTCAGCCTGCTAAAAATGTCAAAAACAAAGTCTTACGTTTCTTCTACAGACCAAAACTTCCATCACGCTGAAATAGATAGATCCCATAGAAAATTCAAGCCACTACTCAAATCCATCTGGTTCAAAACAAAAACAAAAACTCCAACATACGAAACGAAATTGCAAAGTGGTGCAATTATAAACAATAATAAAGAAAGAGCGGATATATGAGTTTTGAGAATATGTCATACAATTACAATTCAGAATAGTCAAAAGGATTCAAGCTTGCAAATATGCTAATAGTTTCAATCAAATCTTACACAGAGGAAGAGTAAAACAAAGTAAGAACAAAGCACAATGAAGTCTATTACAATCATTCTGAATGATGATTGCATACAAAGAATCAAATAATGCTTACACGATTTTGAAATATGAACGAAACAAATGATAGAAATTGTAAAGGCAGAAAAGGAAGTTCTGCAAAAGTACTAGAAATTTCAGGGATGTGTCAAATCCAAAGCTTTATATACTGCAGGCAACACATTTCAGAGTCCATGCATGATTTTAAATATAAGAAAGAATCTAAGAAAGCACAGGGAATGTCATAAGATTTAGAGGTGATGGAAAACCTGTGCCTGGAATGCCACTGCAGATAAATTGTGAGAACCCATAGCCGAAGCATCCAATGTCAAAATGAACATGCCCGGTTGCTTTGCTTCCTTTTTTTTCTGGCTTGCACTGGCCAGAACGCCTATACCAAGCTATCAACTTCTGGACCCCACCGTCTTACATTATTTGCACTGCAGGAAAACCAATAATATTGCCAAAAAATCAATTAAGGGCCAAAAATGAATGCACAGACTGATTGCCCATGGAAATTCAAAATCTTCTCGCCCTAGAATTGGCCAAAATGCTGACGAAGAACCCTCAAAAGTCCGAAAGATAATGCATGCTGGCTACTGAAGCAAACAATGACGATTTTCGTTTTGTTTCTTCAACAGATGAAATCGGAATTTGTGAGGAGTGCAGGAGAAATGGGCATTGAAGGAATGGGGCCCGAAGAAGGGGACAACAAATATATCCTTAAAAGAAAAAGAACAAATGAAGGTCAAAGGAAGAAGCAATGATTAACACGGATCTATATGGGAGAAAGGAGAATGGGAAAAGTGCCAGAATAGAGGGGCAACTAGAAAACATAACATAAGCTCTAGAAGCAAGGGTATCAGAGACATTTGATGATGCAATAAATGTTATTTAAAAGTGAGAAATGGAAAGAGGGCATGAATGAAGAGATGGAGTTTTTTGAAAGCAAGCTATTGGGAATAAATGGATATTTAAATTAGAAAAAAATGCAGATGGAAGCCCAAAGTACAAAGTTAGATTGGTGGCGGGGTACTCACAAAAGAAAGGATTTTGAGGAAACATATTCTCCCGTGATGAAGATGTCTAGCATTAGAATAATAATTGCCATGGCAAATGCTTTAAAATGGAGTTGCACCATATGGACGTATGCACAACCTTCCTAAATGTAGAATTGGAAGAGGAGGTATACATGAAACAGATGCAAGGATATGAAAATGGAAAATCAAAGGTCTGGAGGTTGAAAAGAGCTATTTATTGGCTAAAACAGGCTCCTAGATAATGGTATAGGTGTATTGATAAATACCTAAAGGAAGAGGATTTTGCAAAGCTAGAAGATGATGGAAATGTTTATGTTTTTTGAAGGGAAAATGATTACTGCATAGTGGCTATATATGTTGATGATTGTGTGCTGGCAGCCAACAGCATGAACATACTAAAACAATAGATTCTTAAGGGAAAGTATAAAATGATAGACCTGGGTGAGTTATCTAAATTCTTGGGAATACAGGTAGAATTTCTCTCAATCAAGAAAAATACATAGATTCTCTCCCTCAGAAGTTTAACATGCAGAATTGCAATTCAGTGAAAATACCAGTGACAGTAGGAGGCAAATTGTCAAAGCACATGTGTCCCAAGTTTGAAAAGAAAAAGAAGAAATGACAAAGATACCATATAGATAGTTGATTGGAAGTTTATTGCACATTGCCAATAATGCTAGACCTGACATAGCATTTATTATGAATGTCTTTAGTAGATATAATAGTAATCCAGAGAAAAATCATTGGCTGGCTGCAAAGAAGGTTTTAAATTTTCTAAAGGGAACAAAAATAACATGTATTATTTATCGTGGAGATGATTTACAGTTAAAAGCATATGCAAATGCTGACTGGTGTGGAGATCTGGACGAGAGAAAATCAACCTTTGCGTACACATATGGTGGAGAAGCAAGAAACAATCATCTACAGCGTTGTCAATAGCAGAATCCGAGTATGCAGCCACAACCTCGACAGCCAAAGAGATAATTTGGAGCAGGAGATTCTTGGATGAATTGGGAATCATGCAAAAAGAAGGTACAATTCTGTTTTGTGATAATCAAAGCTATATAGCAATGATCAAGAATCCAGTTATGCATGAAAGAACAAAGCACATAGAAATGGAAATGTATTTTATTAGAGAAAATCCCCTTTATTGTGAAGCCACATTTGCATTAATACTCATAAAACACGAAATTATTTGTGCTTGATTACATCTCCTGCAAACTCTTGCATTGCAGCATGGTCTTGGTATGAGACCCATATCTCTTCCATCAAAATTCTACAGCCCTTCCATCAAATTTCTTGCTGAATCCACCAAATTAGAAGTAGATCAGATATGACAAATCTGAGCAGATTGAATGTCGTTCCGTGACTAAGTATAGTTTGACGGGCAACCCACATTGTGTTAGCACATTTTTTTATGTTATTAACCATGGCCAATTCTTTAATGGAATCGTATTTTTGTTAAATAATATATGTGCAATTTTTTAAAGAAAAACTTTTGTATAATTTGATGGGTAAGTTGATTTAATTTACAAATTGCTTTCCTCCTTTTTTTGCAACTTTGATATACAAACACGAGCCATTGGAATAACCATAAAGATATCAATAATTATTTACAAAACTTAGTAAATGGATATACAATATATTTTGGTTGTAGTTGCCAAATGTGAACATCATCTTCCATGTCATCTATATCAATGGTCTATGATGTTGTGCCAATTGTTGTTGTGACTTCTAGATAAAATATTTCTATACTTGTATATTTTCATGATTAAAATGCCCATTTGATTAGCAGGCTTGCCTAACCTCTGCTACAAGGATTCCTATAAGACCGAAATCACACTTATAGCCACCCACGATATGAAATAAATATGTAGCAAAACAATAGGGGGTTCCAGGGGGATTTGATATGGATGTAAAAAATAACAATTCTTGAAACCATAGACCATATATCCCGAAAACAATTGAAGAAAAACATAGATTCAAGATAAAAAATAATCACATTAGCTAACTGGGTATATTGGTTACAGTAGTCTTATTATGACCTTGAGCTATTTTGGTAGAGATTCAAGCCCCCATATTTCGTATTCTAAAATCTTAGGCAAAGCCGTATAGAGATTTGATATTCCCTCAAAACCTTAGGTGAAATCGTATTTCATATTTCAAAATCATAGGCGCCTCTAATCATAAGTGACTATAAGTGAAACGAGAGGTGCCCAGAGGCCCCAACATACGATCTGGGTCGTAGGATCGATGAATCCGACGACTGTGGTAGTCCAGGGTGCACCTCGTTTAGAATATGTAGCAAAATAACCACCCTCGTTCTCAGCATCCTATCCCTTTAAATTCTTTTTTTCTAGAGCACAAAGATCATCTATACTAGAAACACCGGCCTTAGAAGGTACTTTCAATTTTACCTTCCAACTCTCTTCATCATCTTATCTAAAAAATAGAAAGGTGGCAGAGAAGGAAATCACAGTTCTTTAACCCAACAAGCTCCAAACCACTGGATTAGACAAGCAATTCCATGCCGCCGCACCAAGCCAAGTCGACATTGAGACACATGCTATAGAAGCTTGCCTAAACCATCCCTCTCATATTTGTCCTCATGATGATTCTGTGACTGGATGCATCATTCGCATGCAAGGGTCCCTTGTAAAAGGGTTCTATGCTTGCGAAGGGACAATCGACTATATGTTGTAATAAGTTATGCCAAGTTCAGTTGTTGAGAAGACATCACCATTCTAGTGGTTAGAGATAAAGCCTTAAGAGTCTATGTATTGGAACATTTGAATTAATATGTGGCAATAACCTAATGATCTATGGTGGTTTATTTTAAAATAATAATTATAAGATCCAATGGTTTTAAAGAGTCTATATGCGAAAGCACTTTGCTGGGCCAACACAGATATTGGAAGATGAAAGCTAGGGGAGCAAATGGGCTTAGATACCCCAGTAGTTCTAGTTGTAAATGATGGATACTAGGCACTCTGCGTATCGGCCTGTGCAGTGCCGCAACTAACCTTGCATTATGGAAAGTGGAAGTAGCTAAATTTAGAAGGTACCATAGCAAATGGCTCCGAGCCAAAACATATTCGAATCATTCAATATGGCATAATCGATATATGTTCTTGTATAAATGATTTGCTATTGAAATAGTCCAGCATTCAGTTACCTGATCTGAGAACGCAAAGAATATAACGGATCTATATTTCTAGGGGTTTTTTTTTTTAAGGTACAATTTATTTATTTTTTATATTATAGAGATAAAGAAGTACAATGTCTGATGTTAATAGAGAATTATACAGAAGTAATTTCAACATCTTCATTCTCTACTAATAAAAAAGTTATTTTAGAATGCCCTTGGAGCTGATGCACTTGAAGATCTCATGAATCTTCCCACATCGTAGCCGAATAGTACATGATGGTACTAAGGACAAGCCCTGAAAGCCCCTGAACGATTCATGTCATTCAGCAGAACCACATACATATGTCCTCTATAGCAAGAAAAATATAAAGCTCCATATCTGTAAAGGAGTAAACAAGATTGCATATTAAATGAGAGCAAATCATCTAAACGAGAGCAAAAGGAATATTCCCCAAAGATTCCCTTTTTTGTCACGAAAAAGGGGCTAAAATGAGGTAAAATTCAAAATTAAGAGATGAAGTTGTATTTTAACCCCCCAAAAATGGTCGGCCCGGGGAAGAGAGTAGTTGCTACAACAAAATAGACATTTCCAAAGACAATTAAAATTTGCCTCAATTGTGTTTTGAGAAAACTTCTATTTCCGGAGGGAGGATTTGATTTTAAAAAAAACAAGTGAAATGTTCATGTGAAACATAGTATTTCCAAAACTTGAAGATTTTATCTTCAATATTCACATCCAAAATATTGATTTTTGAGACTCGAGCTTGAACAAAAGTCTCGAGGAGTGTTGAGCTGGGATCAATCACATCTTCTTCCTCCTGCTTTAAGCCATCTTCATCACCTTCAATTCTTTTGATGTCACCTTTCAAAAAAAAGTTATTGCCATCTTTACTCTTGACCTTTACAAAGATCTTTGCTTTCCGGAACATGAAAAGATACTAGTGAAAAGGTGATACTAGATTTGAGTAATAGAACCCCTTTTATACCCTTGAATACATTTTCTACTCGGAGTAATGAAAGGATAACTGAAACAATGTTTTAGGTTCTTTAATCCAAAATGCCCCAATAATATCTACTTTTCCATGTGTCTCTTAAAACTAGCAAATTTCTCTTGCTAAAAATGTGGAGATAGTAGCCAAAAAAGGATCTGGTTCTCTCAAACAAAAGAAACCCTTTTTATGATACGGAATACACTTCAGATTCAAATAGCGAAAGGGAAAAAAAAAAGGAAGCAAACCCTTTGTGTATTCTGGAATACACAGATTATTCGAATAGCGAAAGGGGAAAAAAAAAAGCAAACCCTTTGCGTATTCCAGAATACACTTCCTATTCTGGAATAGCGAACGGGACCAAAAAAATCAAAGCCTTTGTGTATTCTGGAATACACTTCGTATTCCGGAATAGCGAGAGGGAAAAAAAAAGCAAACCCTTTGTGTATTTTGGAATGCATTTCTTTATCCGAAACTGCGAAACGAAAAAAAAAAACAACATCAACCCATGGGTTCTCGTTTGAATTTCCATGAACTAAACATTTTGGATTCTTGTTTGAATTTCCTTGAACTAGGCATTCACATGAATTTTATGACCTTGTGAATTTAGTTTTGTGGGGTAGTGAACTTTTTGCATTATAGGTTAGGGCCTTTTCACACGATGTCTTATAATATTTATAATAAAGAAAAAGAAATATAGTTGGGTTAAAAGAAATATAATTTGTAAAGGGATACTGGATTTTGGTTTAAAAGAGTAGAGGGAAATGTATTTGAGAATAGGTTATGATGATGAGGGATACTGGATAACGGCTCAGAGAGAAGTGGGAAATTTATTCTGGAATACACTTTGTATTCCAGAATAGGATTTGAGCGCGGCTCTGATATGTTGACGAGTAGATTTGAGGGCGTCTTTGAGGGATTTGAGGGTGGCTGTGAGGGATTTGAGGACGGCTCTGATATGTTGATGCCTCGGTTAAGCCCCTGCAATTCCGAGCGGAGTGTAGACGAGGGAAAAAATGCGAGTATTCTAAGCTCGCAGAGAAGAAGGCGAGGAGCCGACCAATTCCGCCTAAGCGAGCTGATTTCGCGATCTGCGGTGGAAATAAGAACAATCAAAGGCCGAAAAGAAAAAGAGCCAAATCTTTGAAAAATAGCGAAGAGGTTGAAGGCCAAAGGCAGACCCACATTGATGTGGAACGAAACAGAAGAAAACAAATGAACGAGAATGTGTTGAGGTCCCTTATGCCAGGCTCTTCGCTCCAGAGGATAGGGTATTTTTTTTCCTTTGTTTTTCTTTTCCCTCTGAATGTCCTGTCCCGACTTTTCTGTCTCCCATTCGCTCCATTCTCTTTCAAGTCTTACCATTCTACCTCAGCATAAAAAATGTCTGATTCATCCTTTTTTTGGGTTTTGCTTTTCTTTTAAATAGGGGGGTGATCGGGCTTCTATCATCGGTGGCGCTATTGAATTTGTTAAAGAGCTTGAACAGCTTCTTCAGTGTTTGCAAGCTCAAAAAAAGCGAAGAATGTATGCTGAAGCTTCCAGCCCAAAACAGCATGTTTCTTCAGCGGTTCCGTCAAGCACAAACATCCTGTTTCTGCGCACTTCTTTTGGTGTTATGCATGTAGATTCGATTGCCCACATTTGCATCAAATAACTTACTTGGCCGCTCTTTGATCCATTCAAACCTATATATATATCCGCACTTGTTACCACGGCTTGGAAATCGGATTCGCATAAAAAATATTGCCAACAGGGCAAATACTAAGTTAATTGAGTTTTGATTCAAGCAATTTTATCAAATGGGGCATGCACCCTGCATCGCCCAATTGCCTTTTGATCTTCGAACACATTGTAAGTTGGGAAATTTGCTGCAACAGCATTGGCGAGTCCATTATTATTGAAAGGAATAGAAAAATTTTGTTTACAGATTCCAAAGGGGTTAATTCCATTGTGGAGCTTTTAAGTACGAATAACGAAGAAATTTCTACCATATCTGCGCTGTATGAACTTATTCCGAGCTCTATAAGTAAGGAAAATCTGCTCCGCCATAGCTTAGGCAAGCTCCTAGATAAGGAAGCTCCTTCAGGATGTAAGAAATTGCTCGATTGGACCGAAGGAAGCAAATTCAGCCAATTATTTTCGTCAATCGTCAATCTGCAGTATAGGTTGTTTTCGGCTCCATATATTGGCCCCTTCTACTTCTTAAATTTTGCATGTAGGTTCCGTGTTATTTTGATGGATGATGCATAGAACCCAAAATAAATTGTAGCAAACACAGAATTGCTTTGTCGGGTTGTGTTATAACAGGAAAAATGCACAAATCCTTTTTGGACCGGGTCGTTTTAACAAGTGGGTGGGCTGATCAAAATGCAAGAAAGCATAAGCTATCTTGTATACCGACATGAAGTCAGGGCTAGCAGATCCGATTATCTTCACATCCTGTTTTGATTTGCAGAGAGCACGTTTAGCATGCCAGATTCAGAGCTTTGCCTTTGATTAAACAATTTAGCTTCCAAAGTAAAACAGGAAAATTAGAAAAATACTGTAACATTGTTGGAGAATACAAGTGTTGTTTGGTTCCGGAGTTCATGGCCTCTCCTGGCACTAAAATCCAACCACGAGGGGAAAAGCATGTTTGACACACGCAAATCCATTAATGCATGCATGGCTGATATTCCTTTGTATTTATAGAATCCATAGAATTGTAAACATTTGCTTGTGCACCCCAAGCATATTTTGTAAATTCCTAGCATTGAGACCTTTGATAATTGCATGTAGTTAGTCCCTTTGGATTTTTTATTGGCACAGTGAGAACCATGCAAGTATAAAGGAGCAAGAGTGCATGGGATTTGTATTCTGGAATACAATAAGAGTTAAGGGATTTGTATTCTGGAATACAATAAGAGTCCACGTTTGTATTCCGGAATACAATAAGAGTGCGCGTTTGTATTCAGGAATACAATAAGAGTGCGCGTTGTATTCCAGAATACACTAAATCTGCAGTGTTCTATTCTGAAATAGCATAAGAGTGTGCAAGGTTCTATTCTAGAATAACATAAACATGAGAGTGCATGGGCAACCTCCCTAGATAGATTTAGCATGTGCTGGTGATTTACTTCTTCATCACGCCACAAAACTTTATGTTTACTTCGTTTTCATACTTTGCACTTTCTGTTTAATGTTCATAATTTGACCTGTGATCACATCTTGCACTTTTTGTTTAATATTCGTAATTTAATCTATGATCCACTACAAATTAAACCTCTTTTTTGTGGAATGGGTTCATAATAACTTTCGGTGGGAAAAATATAAATGTAGTTGAAATGACATATAATAAATTATAATCACCTTAATGTTTTGAACTTAACCCCTAAAATTGCCATTTCAAGTGTTTGATATTTTGATGCAGCAAAGAAGAAACAAAATGGGGGCTAAAATAGCACGTATTAAATTGTAATCACCATGAGTTTGTGGACTTAACCCATAAGATGGCCATTTCA
The DNA here is from genome assembly GCA_021234155.1 of Isoetes taiwanensis. Taxonomy (NCBI): domain Eukaryota; kingdom Viridiplantae; phylum Streptophyta; class Lycopodiopsida; order Isoetales; family Isoetaceae; genus Isoetes; species Isoetes taiwanensis. Next base: position 1,675,310 of record JAJEKV010000010.1, on the reverse strand, counting down.
AATAATTAATATGTTTTTTAGAAGGGAATCTTCAAACGGGAGTGCTGCAACACTCCCGTTTAATATGCAACCCTGTTAGTAGCAAGAAGTATGAATCTCAGGAAGCTCTCACTCAAACATATCAGTATTTGAGCATAACCAACCAAGCATATCAGTACTTGTGAAGGTTATGAGGTTTTTGGCATAAGATACCAACGCCAATCGAGAATGAGAAATCTCTCAAGCATAGCTGTACTTGAGAGTTCTTGGCATGAAAGACCAAAGCACATCAAGAATCGACAACCATTCAAGCATAGCAGTACTTGAGATAGGAACAGAGTGCTAAAAGATATCAATTTGCTTGGTAGTCACCTTACATCCTGTTTGCTTTGCACTTTCAAACCAAAATCAAGCAAACTACCAAGACCCACATGAATATACTGATAAAGAAAGAATCTATCTAATGACCATCCAATGTACAATCTGGATCGTCCTGCTAGAAAGAAGGAGTAGGAAAATAAAATTGCCAAATGTGGAAGAACCTGGATGATTATAATGTAAGATTGCAAGAAACTGAAGCTGCACCACTTGATAGATATGTTTACATTATTACTCCATCTTATAGGCATCCACGACATTTTGATATGTTCTTGCCTTAGAACGATAAAGATCAAGATTCGAAGAACCCAATCCACCGCCCAGATAAGAAACATACTGCCACATTTGAAAGAAGAGCAGAAGAGCAAAAAGGCCACGTTAATGGCTTACCAATAAGAATCTAGCCACATTAGTGGCTTACCAGTAAGAATATAGGAAGAACCGCTTGATACTGCTTCAAAAATTCTGACACCAATAAACTCCATATTTCCATAGCCAAAGTGGTCGATTCCTTGCTAGCAACTGAATTCAACTTTAAGAAGATCAAGGGAACAGAGGTAGTGCTAGAACTGGAGGGTAGAAGCGGCTCTCTACCTCCGGAACCGCCCTAGCCACTGCAACTGCTGCCTGCGCATTTCTAGGTTTCAATGTAAATAGTGTTTGAGTCGATTTCATTTGAATAGTGACATGTTACAGTGATTTCATAGGTTGATTGACAATAAAATAATTAATATGTATGACATCTAGAGTTACTTGACTAATACATTGGTAATTGAAATAGATCACCAAGATAATTTATCATTGTTTTAATCATTTATGGGTTTAACAATTGTGGTAGCATTACTTCATCTGGTATCAGAGCAGGTTATCATGGCAAGCAGACTAGGAACTTTTTTGCTAAGTGCAATTGAAGTTTATAAAGGTGTTGCTAGTTTCCAAGTGTGGAAAAAAAAGATTGAAGAAGTTTGAAGGTTGAAGGATTATGGAAAATTGTTGAGGAACAAGTTCCAAAGTTGTACAAGCAACTAGCAGGGGACGTAATTATGCTACTACTACTATTGCATCAGACTCAAACACCAGTCCTATGAAGGAGGTGAGTTCAACTGGAGGAGTTGGGACATCAAGCACTCTTGAGATTAGTAGTTCAACAATTGATGCTAAAAAGAAAGCAAATATATTGGAAGCTAAAGCTGTGACTAAGAGCAAGATAAGCTCGAGTATCTTGCTAAAAATGAGAGACTGTGGAGCATTGTCTGGTTTTATGCCCTCACTTGCAGGCTTCCTGGAATCTGTTTTAGGTGAACTTGCAAAAGGTGGAGGAGGCTGAATTATTTGATATTAGTTGTTATACTTGAAAATGCGCTTTATGTCCCAAATCTAGTTAAGAATCTCATTTCAGTTACCCAGCTAGTTGATCTTGGCTATCAAGTGCATTTTGTGAAGCACTATTGTAAAGTCTTGATAGATTATAAAAATAAGTTCTTGGCTAAAAGGAGTTGGCAAACTTTTTGGCTTCAAAAATGGTGATTTGCATGCTATAAATGCTGTTATAATGCCAGCTTTGAAATTGTGGCATGAGAGACTAGGTCACACTCATGCAAATAACTTGAAGTACATGATACAAGCAGATCAAATAAAATGCTATAGATATAGAATGAAACACTTTTAGTTGTGCTTGGATGCCACAAAGGCAAGCAATGCAAATTGCCTTTTTTTAAGAAAGAATAGAATAGAATAGAAGTTTTTATCGTCCATAGAGAGCAATTGGCATAAGGAATTAACAAACTTTTTTATGTGTGAAAGAGTGAGCCCTAGAACATGCATTCATATACCAAGTTTACACTTTTATTTCAACGAAGTCCTTAGATCACTAACAAGGTAGCTATCTTGAGTTGAATTTTAGGTGATCTATGTTAGAGGTTTATGTGTTCGAAATTACTTAATCATACATGTTAAATACATGCAACAACACATAGTATTGGGGCAATCCATAGTGGCTGTGCACCTTGTTTTTGTACCTTTTATCTTCTTTACCATTATGACTGATCACCATAGAATGATTGCAAGAATCAAACCCCAGGGAGCCCCAAATTAATTTTTGATGCATATTTAAATTAGCTTGTTCCTCGCCCAGCAACTACCACAAATACAAATGACAACCATGACATTAACCCAGGATCACTTCATGGCATTCGGCAATTCATAATGCCTTGCCTTCGTATGACTTGATGCAGCATATTCATCTACTAGTATTATATAGCCAAATTCTAACAAGCAACACTGTGACATATTTGCTAATATTATTAATTTCATCATATTCTACCATCAGTTGATGAGATCTTATAACCATACACATACTACATATAATTCATGGGACTATACCATTAACATATGCATAATTGGGGTTTTGTCCATAGTTGTCTCGCTTTATTTGTCATGCAAGATGTGGTTAATCTGGCCACCCAGGAATTAGCCGCAAAGAACAATGTAGTTTGAAACCCAAAACCAACTATTTTTGCCTGAATTAACCATTTTTTAGCTGGATTACTCAACTTGGCTTATAGCAAATGGTCGAATTAACGACCTTGGATTATAGCGGATGGCTGGATTAATCACCTTCTTTTTTTTCTTTTTTCTTTTTTCTTTTTTTTGCCGGATTAACAACATCCCCCGTGATAAATACGACTGTTCCTTCTGATACTTGGGTGCTACAAAGATTAGGCAACAATACTGAAAACTAGATTTAAGTAGGCCTATGTACATCTTCATGCAAAATAAAGAAGATATATATACCATAAGAGGACAGATTGTATTGGACCAACTTATCTATAGACCAAATATAGAAAACGAAAGGACAAAAATTCATCAATTTGTACTTGCAAAAGGTGAAAATGCGTCCTGAGATTTCCCAGAACTACTCTATACGTTTGATCTGGAATTGCTACGCAGAATTACAAATTACAAATTACAAAGCGCCAATTCTTGGATACAAATTGGTATTTGAATTGCCTATCTATACGCAAGTACGAATTTAACCCATTGAAGAGCCAATTGTTACAGAAAACTGACGATATAATTCATCTGTTTTGGCAATGTCAAGGTCAGGGAACTGGAAAGGATCGGAAAGCCAATGCAATGGATCTACAAAAGAGGAATCAGAACAGGGATGATTTGCATGGGACAAATCGGCAATATTGTGATGAATTTGATGGGGGTATTTACGTTTCTGATGCCGAAGTCGTGTCACAGAGGAGCCGGTAAGCCGCTGCACTACACGTTTGAAATCATGGGCATGCACGATGCGGATTTTGGGAGGGTATTCATAACGGATAACAGGCTTCCGGGCCGAAGGCTTCGCGATGGCTGCAGATTTTTGATCCATTTGACAGTCTGATGCACATTCTGGGGTCGTTTGATCCATTTGATCCATTTGATCCATTTGACAGTTTGATTGATGCAGATTCTGGGGTCGTACAAAGTAAATATAGCGTGCTTTTAAAGACGAAGCAAGTCAGAAGCATACTTTACCGCCTTGCAATCCTATACACAGTCTGCCTGGTCAAAGTCCCTCCCTTCCTATTTTTTTCTCACCCGACAAATTTGACTTTGACTTGCATCATTCTGCCAACCAAATGTTTATTATAATTTTGGAAGCGTACGTAGAACTCGGTCAACTCATTTCATAAGGATTGAAGCATTTTTTTAAGAGGATGATCAACACCCATCAAGATTATAAAAATGGGATTGAGATCACCACTTCGTGCTTTTGATCCAATCATAGGCTTACATGTGGCATCCATTCTAATCAAGAATGGAAACTCGCTCTAACATTCTTGCATGACATGCTACATCGGGCCTAGTTGCTTGGCAATTGCTTCTCCATCGCTGCACCATCTCTTCTCCACCCAGTTGCTGCTCCCACTGCTCCAAAGTTCTTAGCCTTGCTTGACATCATGCAAGCCAAGCAAGTCGCCCATTCTTGACCTAGCAGGGCTGCCAGGCCAAGGATGGGCAACTTGTTCGCCTTCTACATCACATCATGACTGTTGTTTATAAAATTGATCACACGAAAGCTTGCTACACTATGTTCAATCATAATCTCTTTTTCCATGACGTTATTTCATGGTAGTGCAACTCACATATGGGCACAAATCACATCTTCTTTTGCATTATTAAATGACATCCCTGGTATTCATGTTTTGATTATCCACTCATGTACTACAATAACATGCAACAATATAACTAATTACGAAGTTGACAAAGCTGTAAACCTATAGCAATTCTTTTGGACATTAAAATTCAACTATGGAGGCATGGCGATGTGGGATTTTGAACATGATCTCACCCATCCTACAAATAACAAGGTTGCGTATTAAACGGGAGCAAATCATTGAAACGGGAGCAAAAGGAATATTCCTCAAAGATTCCCCTTTTTTTTCCAAAAAATGAGCTAAAATGAAGTAAAAAATTTATTTTGGTCATAAAATTGCATTTTGACACCCCCCCAAAATCACTCCGAGGCCTCACGAAGTTGGTATTGGAGCGAGAGAATAGGTTCTAGTCCGCATGAGTTGGATGACTACATTCAAATTATAACTTTAGTTGAGAGACTTTATTGTCACTAGTGGGACATTTTGTGAACCTTTGGTCCGAGGAAGATTCTCAAATGGAGGAGATTGCGGGGAGGTGGATGGATGCCTATGGGGCTATCTGCCGAAAGTGCATCAATTACAAGAGAAACATTTGTTGCACTTGCTGATTCTTTCCCACTAGGTGCTAGGAAGTGCCATGACATGCTATATTCTGCTGTGCAAAAGATGCTAGATTGTGGCCAACACTTCTCTTCTGAAGAAGTGCAGGAGCTGTGGAAGCTTGTGGATTGCTCAAAGCTTAGCCCCGCCATGAATGAGCGGGCTATGAATAACCCTTCTTTTCTATGCCAGCCTCATGTGGCCGGAATGCAATCTCAAAAGGCACAATGATTTAATTGTCCCGCTGCGGTGCCAATGGAGAACCAAGACAACAACTGAAGTGCCAATCGAGAGCCCTTATTCTGTGCTTCTCAAATGATGGAGATGAGTGAAACCTGGCCCTAAGAATGAGAGCCCTTATTCTGTGCTTCTCAAATGATGGAGATGAGTGAAACCTGGCCCTAAGAATCACGGGAAAATGTCACACTAGATAACTCTTCTCAAGGTCCCTTTCCACAAAACTCATTAAGCCCTAGATTAGATAGACGGATCTATGAGTCCTTCCAGATGCAAGCAGATAATTAAGCTAAAAAATAACAGATATTAAGTTACAAACAAGATTTGAGATAAAAATACCTGATACTAGAGCAGACGAATCAGATCTTTCTGGAAATGAGAAGTCAACTGAAATCGTATTTGCAGAGAAAGGGCGTTGAAGTTTTGTCGCCGAATCCTCCTTGGATGCTTAAAAAATGAGCCTGAAATTGCAAATACACGGGATTAGGAAAATAAACGGATCTATGAGTGCCTCAAGATGCAAGCAGATAACCAACCTAAAAAATAATAGATATGAAGCTACAGACACGATTTAAGCTAAAAATAATTGTAGAAGATAAAATAGATACCTAACACTAGCAAGAGAATCGGTCAGATCTTTCTGGAAATGAGAAATCAACGAAAATCCTATTTGCAGAGAAACGTCCTTGAAGTTTTGTGGCCGAATCCTTCTTTAATGCTTGAAAAATGATCCTGGAATTGCAAATACACGGGATTAAGGAAAAAAAAATCAGTAGCCTACATGGCGATTTTGCAAGATTCATACTTTCTATGGTAGATGCCACTTAGCTAATCCACCAAATTCTCAAGCTCCTTGGCTTCTTAGGCTAAGCGATTCGAGACTCGTTGGAGCTACTCCGGCGGCAGGCTCTTGGCGATTCTGCCCTAGGTTGGACTATTGGTGGGAAAAAATTAGGCTAATTTTTTTTTTCCCATTTTTCTCATTTAGTTTAGCCGTTTTTTTGGGAAAAAAAACCCAAATTTTAGCAATTTGGCTAACCTTAGCCATTAAATTATTCCATGCAGCCTGCTACCTTCCATAGCCTTCCATAGAGGTGGCTTAAGTCTCAAAAAATTCCCAACTCAAGTCTCTGTTCCTGCTCCATACATCTTTCAAATGAAGTCAAGCAAGTCAAGTCAAGTCACTAGTCAAATCACTCTCAAGACAAGTCACTATTCCAGCTCCATACAAACACCCTTGAAGACATTCACTCAAGCATCATTCACATCACCATATCCATCTGCACAGGTTTTCTCCAATACCATTTCCATTTTTTTCTTTCTTACATCACCTTTTGCTGCCCATATTCTCAAGTTTTTTCATTCTCTTGCACTACCATCATCACGCTTTTTGTCACATTCCATTCTCTTTTTTTTTTTCACTCACAAGGCGAGGGGACCAGCCATTCCTTTTTCCTTGTTTAGCATGATGTTGCCCCTGCTATGGCAACATGGCAAGGTGCCATCAAATCTTATTCATGTTGCGGGGAAAAAGGAAGATACTATGTTGAAGAACCAAGTGAAGACATTGAACTGGAATCAAGGTCACACATTGAGAGGATCTAAGCATCTAGAAGTTTGGAAGACCCTATGAAGTTTGCAAGAAGCTATGAAGTGGTATCTTTTCTCCTTCATGTTGTCATTTCTATTCCACTCCCTCACATCTACCTCATTTCCAACATACCATCACCCTATACCATTGTGCATCTCACACATAGCCTTTTGTTCCATAGTTGACCTACCACTACCTAAGGCACATTTTCAAAAAAGTTGTTACACCAAAAAGGCCTAAGCATCAAGTTTTATATCATCATTTTTCATCACACCATTCCATTATCACACACTTCACACCAAGTGGCTAAAGCCAAAAAGCATTTTATGCTAGCCAAAATACAAAAAGGGAAGGAAAAGCTAAAACACGAGTTTGCCTAGTCACCACCTCTAAGTGACATGGCATGATGACTAGATACACATGTCATCACTTACAAAGCCACTTTGGTCCACTCATCAATTGCCACTTCCATATGTCATCCACCAAGTTGCCACCTAAGCAACAAGTGTCCACATCATCACATCACTCCACACCATTACATCACTCAACATCATTACATCATTCTACATCATCACATCACCTTACATCATCAAATGATGACTAGGCAAGTTTTGACCAAACCCAAAAAGTTGGTCAACCATAAGATTGAAATGCTTGGAAAATGAGCCTATTAGCCTTGTTCTTCCTCCTTGTCACCTCATTCTAAACCTATTGCCAAAAAAAAAAAATCATTTTGACTAGGGGAAAAGATGGTTACCAACCCTTAAGTGCCACATCATCATCATTTTTGCCACCTCACCAAGTCCCATGCCTACTCACTCCATTTATTTTTTCCCACAAAAAAATCAAAGTATTGCATTTGAAAATTTGATGATACCACCTGGTAGCCCTCATGAAATCATGCCACGTGGCACAAACATTTTTGAAAAAAGAGTTTATATCGACCTTCTAAATGACTTCCTTGGGAAACGTGCCTCATTTAAAAAAATGGTAAAACCTACCTACATCTATCCCCCCATCTATCTACCCTCTCATCCTCTGCCAAGTGTCGTCCCCCCTGGCATGCCAAGTCAAAACACGAGACGAGCTTGGCGTGGGAGGAGACCACGTAATCAATAAACAGGAAAACGGATCTCTATTTATACCTTGGCCGACTTTTTCATTCCTGCCTGTGGGATAAAGAGAAAACCACTAATTTAAGTGTACATCCTACACAACATTTTGTTAGCTTGGATTGTATTCCAGAAAAGGTACTTTTAGGTTACAATTAGTCATTTTTTGATGATATAATATTTTAAAGTACCAAAATTATATTCCGGAATATACTTTTGCTATTCCAGGATAACAAAAGTGTATTCCAGAATACACTTTTGCTTTTCTTAAAAGTCAAAGTCTATTCCAGAATACATTTTTGTTCTTGCTCGAATTCAAAGTGTATTCCAGAATACACTTTTGCTTGTACAAGTTTTTGAGACTCAACAGTGATCTTGCAATTTTCCAGGTTTTTTGGGTTTTTGGCATTTTCAATGACCTTGCAATTTTCTCTGTTTCAGTTAATTTGAAATGACCTTGCAATTTTATTTTGTTTTTTTATGTGGGAATACAACAAAATGATAAACAAAGCAACATTAAATAGGCTTTTCGACATTTTCCATGACTTCACAATTTTTTGGGTTGCCCCTAAGGGGGCTATGCCAAAAATGGAGCTCCGCACTTTTACGCGTAAGAGGCGTTCAACAAGATGCATTGGCGAAATGCTTATACCGGAATATCATCTTTATGCGCTTATGCTCAAATTGGAAGTCAAGAGGTGCAAGGAAGCTATTTGATGAAATGCCGGTGAAGAGTGCGGTTTCTTTTAGTGCAATGATTGGTATATATTCCAAGCCGGGCAACGACAAAGAAGCTTTGCGTCTATTGAAGAAAATGCAGTTACAAGGTTTGGTTCCCAACAAGGTACCTTTTCTCTGTGTTCTAGATTCATGTGCTAGCGGTGGAATTTGGTGAGGCAACTTTGATGCATGCATGCATTATAAATGGTGGCTTTGAGAGTGACATTGCGGTGGGGACATCTCTCATTAATATGTATGCAAAGTGTGGAGAATTGAAGGATGCGGAGGATATTTGTTAGAACTATTTACCGAGATGAGGTCTTGTGGAATTCAATCATTTTCGCTTATGCTTACCATGGTTGCATTAAGGAGGCTCTCAAAGACTTTTTCCAAATGCGAATGGAAGGTATTACTCAACCAAGATCACATTCGTGAACATTCTTTTCGGTATTTTCGTACCTAACCGCCTATGTTCATTGTAAATTCATGCATGCCCACATAGTTGCAACGAGGATTAGTTTGACGACACTATGGTCTCGTCTTCTCTTGTGAATATGTACGGTATGTGTGGCGGTTTGCAGGCGTCATGGAGGATATTTAACCATATTCTAGATAGGACAACAATATCATAGAATATCATGATTGCGGCATTTTCTCGCCATGGCTATTATAAAGAAGCTGGCGTCAACTCTTTCAACAAAATGCAGGCCACAAACACGATACTAAAATATAGTCACCTTTGTCGGCATTTTGGAAGCATGTACTAGTCAAAGTCAAAGCGTTGTCTCAAGGGGAAGCTTGTGCATTCCATGCTGAAACTAGATGGTGTGAATTTAGATCCGTGTAATACGAACCACTGGCGAGTTCTTAATATGTATGGAAGATGCGGAAGCATAGAAGATGCCAAGAAGATCTTCAATATAGCGAGGAAAAAAAATGTGGTTCTTTGGAATGCAATGCTTGGTTCTTACGGTCAACATGGCTGTTATAAAGAAGCCTTTCACCTATTCCGAGGGAAATGGAGCCGCAATATCGATGCCAAATGAAGTTACGTTTTTTCAAACATTTTGTCTCACCGGGGAAGAACTACCTTTTGGAAAATGGGTGCATGCCTACATGCTTGGCGAGATATTGTGCCCGATCTTCGCTATTGGCAATTCCATTATCAGCATGTATGGCAAACTTGGTAATCTAGATAGTGCTAGCGAAGCATTTGATGAAATGGCGAAATGGGATGTGGTTTCATGGTCCGCTATCGTTTACGCATGATATGCAAAGATGGGCATTGCGGCAAGGAGGCCCTTCAACTATTTAGAGAAATGCGGCTGGAAGGTTATGTCCCCAAACGAGTTACTTTTATGAACATTCTGGAAGCCTTTGCTACCCATGTTGCCCGGGTCAAGGAAAGCGACTACATGCATCAATAATATGCAATTGGATTAGGAGCTAATGTTGACATTGATAATACTTTAATTAACATGTACAGCAAGTGTAGCAGACCCGCATGATGCACATAGCATGTTCGACAAGATGGATGAACGTAATTCCATCTCATGGAATGCTACCATTGTGGCATTTGCCGCGGCATGGTTGTGCCAAGGAAGCCATTAAAGTCTTTCAAGAAATGGTGGTGGAAGCGAGTTCACCAACTTCCATAACGTTTGTTGGTGTTCTTTCGCTTTGCGACCATGTTGGGCTACTTAATGAAGGCTGCCATTGTTTTGTTCTCATGGCCTATCCATATGATGTCATATCAACTGTTGAACATTATACCCAGCATTATTGACCTTTCCGGGACGCTACGGGGATGGATTTGACGAGGCGAAGAGTTGTTTGTAGAAAGCCCATTTGTGCCTACTCTTACAACATGGGCAGCATTCCTCAATGCTTGTAAGATATATGATGACAAAGTGCGGGGAAAATGCGCTGCCCAACAAGTCCTTGAAATTGATCCAGATAGTGTCGCCACCTACATCTCATTGTCAAATGTATGTGCCTCGCTTAGCATATGGAATGATGAAGCTTGAAAGACACAAGTGGATTGCTTTGCAGCCAAATCCCGCAATCTTACATCTTGAAATCCTCCTATAAAAAGATCTTGCTTGTCTCAATAAAAAAGCATGCATTATGCGTATATTAAGCGAGCATGCATTACATTATCATTTTTGCCTGATTAAAGATTGTGCCAAATGTTTTCTTGGTGCGAATCAAGACATGCGTATTGTATACTAAAACCGGATACCATGGAATCATTTTTAAATACTGCATTAGTTTTGATATCTATGAGACTGCATATTATTTGCAATTGTTGCAAAAGCAAACGTAATTTGGCATGCCTTCATTCATTGAATGTACATAGTAAAAGATTATATAAAAACTGCTATAAGTATTGATAAATTCTAACCATAACTTTTGTGTTTTTATTTTTTTTTCACATTGAAGATGGACCCTTGCTTTGATTTAATTGTTAATTCTCGAAAAAAATGTTTCCCTTGAAGTAAAATGATAGGAAAGCTAGACCATTTGTTTTGAAAGCATATTAGTCGTAAGGCCTTGGGTTGGCTCACCAAGGTTCAAACCCACTTTCGGTACCATCAAATCGCCATTAGCTACCATGATTTAGCGTGAAGCGAGTGCAAGTTCAACCAACCTTAGCATTTGTTACGTAAACTATTTACAATAGGTACTAGCATTAGTATTTTGTTCCAATCTTTGAAAGTTTTGTTGGTAAGGTTGACATTGCTAGAAATGCAAAGATGACTATTGATGTATCCCCTAATATATAATGATAATAGGTCAAAATTTTGGAACCTTCGTATGTAGACACTCTTTATCGGTTTGATGATACGTGTATTCCAAATAAACATAAAGTCATTTTTTTTTTTTTTTTAATTTTGCGAAAGGTTTTAGGAAATTGAATGGGATGAGTTGTTCTGGGTTGGAAAACCGTCGAGGGGGCTTGGTGTTTTCTCATGCGGCATGGATTCCGAGTTCTATGAACCTCATCAAACGTAATGTTCCTAAGAAGGGCACTATTATCCTCTTCCCGAGATTTACGGTTGAAGGGGCGGTAGGAACTGGCCAAGGTCCGTGCATAGGTACTAGGCAAAGGCTTTTCAGCAAAAAGTTTCTCGTACTGTTGGAAGAAATATTCAATAAAGATTGGCATCCATAACTAATGTTATTCCATTGTTGATCGGGCCTATTTCCAGCAAGACCTAAAGAGCACTTTGAACTTTCTTTATTTGCATGCTCATACCAATGAGCCTTTTCTTTTCTTTTCTATTGTCTAAAAGTACCAATTTCAATAAAATGTCAAAACATAACTTTCAACTACGATTTAAGCCACTTCACAAAACATGTACATCCATTCTCTCCTTTATTACACTTCTCTTTATGCTTCTGCCATCCTAGTTCCATACCAAGCACCAAACACCAATACCTTGCGCTCAAATCCCAAAGTCCACATGTCCAATCACATCCTACTCCAACAACACCTCAACACCTAAGCAGAACTTAGTAATGCAAATGCGTACCAACACGTTCACAAAATGTCAATGTCTTAAAATAGCAATTTCGATTCAAACACTCTATTGTCTACAACTACAACTTAAGCCACTTCACTCTCCGGCCATGGAGGGCAACCCTCCGTGCGCAGCACCTTGTTTTTTTCAATTATTTGAATGACCATAGGAAGATACAATAAATTATTTGTTTGTTTTTTTGGGATACAGGAAGATGGTTCTAAATAATAAAGGGACTTCCTTTTCTTTGATTTGTGGGGACTAGGGATACCGGATTATGGTCCAAAAAAAAACAGGAAAATGTATTTTGGAATACACTTTGTATTCCAGAATAGGATTTGGAATACACTTTGTATTCCAGAATGAGAGAGGGGGCGAATTTTTTTTCTGCCTCCTCTGGTTTGATCTGGCGATAATCTTGTTTGGTGATCTATTTCGGCTCTAGATTGTTGGTTATGAAACCCTAGCGATATGTTGCGCTGGTTGCCTGGAGCAGGTTCAAGGACTCGATTTAGGTTAGGGTAAAGAACTCCATGTGCAAACAGTGCTGGCTGTCCGACCACCAAATGCATGTGAAGTCTCTTTGTGGTGCTATGGCATGTGAAGTTTCTTTGGCGGCGCTCGGCTTTGCTTTGCTCTGCCTCGGGCTATGATGCCCTTCAAAATTTCAGAATGGCATCTGAACTACTTACGCCTACAAGCGGCTTCTTACGAGTTTTAGAGGCTTCTACAAGCGACATCCAGGGCTTTTACGCCTCTGGGCTTGTGTTTCACAATACTTTGAAGAATCATGAAGGTTTCCCCTTGTTTCTCTCTTTATCCATATTTCTCTAACTTCTAAGTCCTCAGGGGCATGGCCGACCTCCAAACCAATCCGGAAAGGTGCCTCTAAGTTGCATGTTTTATGTTCGGCAGAACAACAATCCTCTGGAAAAACTTGGTTGCGGCTTGTCGCCACCAAAGTACCTTTGACGGATTAGGAATTAAAAGCATGTATATGCTTATTTTCACAATGTTTTTGAATTGCGTCTTGCTAGTGACTTTGGATTTGATCCTTTAGAGCTTGGGAAGGAACAGAAGAGCTTGAGATGGTATGTTCAAAGAGAGTAACTTGTCCATGCTCGCTTTGCAATGGTGGGGTAGTTTTGGAATTCTATTTCTTGATGTAAGTATTGCAATCTTGTATCCACATTTACCTCTCCTTCTTACGGGACTCCCATGAAATTGCGTGGCGGCTTCTACAGCGATACAATATCAAAAGACTTGCCAATATGGTACGAAGCAGGTGCTACCAAATTTGAGTTTGCAGATATAGGGACACTGCTCATTGTGCAGCAGCTTCATGACTTCGAAATTTAGGTTTATCCAACCATCAAGTGTGAAAAGGAAAGCTCTTGTAGGTCAATCAAGTTAGTACCAGAGTCGAGGCAGTTACTTAAGCAGTTTGAAATTCAACGGTGTCAAATATGTTGGATTGATCTATTTTTTGCCATAATTAATCAGGTTGGTGGATGGCAACTCTTTATCCGCGAAATTGGCAACTTCTCTAAATTACTAATAATGTAATGCTTTGTGGATAATTTTCTTGACCGCAAAGCCTCTAGTATGTTACTAATCTATGCCGGTCCTTTTCGGTGCTTTGGACAACAATATGTTGGTGGTTCCATTCCTTCAGCCATTAGCAAGCTCTCCCATCTCATAGAATTGTAAGGAGGGTTCATGCTATAGACTTGACCTCACGTGCCTATGTTCATGTATATATGTTCTGTTTATGCAGCCACCTAAGGAATAACAGCTTTACTGGAACATTTGTGAACATTCCAAGTCTACAAAGTATTCAATTATTGTAAGTGTTTGACTAACTTTTTTTTAATAGAAACTCAAGGACAATTTATAAATTCATCACCTTTACACTTAACAGGGCCATAGGGATGAATAAATTTGATAGAAATTGAATACCTGTTGCTATCACAAATTTGGCAACACTTTAGACATTGTAAGCTCTCTCTCTCTCTCTCTCTTCTGGTGCAGCTTAAGAATCTGGTTACAGGATGTTTCACAGAGGGTTGAACGGACTCTACATGGTTATTCAAAGTGTCCAGCAGTTGAACCAGCAGAAGACATGGTGATTTGCTTAGATTAGCTGAGATCAGATTACTTGATTGATTCTACGTCAGTAAAGCTTTTTGGATATCTTTGGCCTTGCAGCCCCATTTGTTAGTATAGAGATTAGATCTAGATGTTTGGCTTTTCTGCATATTTCATAGATATATTGATGTTGTGCATTGAAGCTTGCTTTTGTAACAAGGCTTAATTTATCATTGATAGTTAGAGGGACGTTCCAACTAGTTAGTACTCTTTGAGATCTCTCTAAAACGTGTGCATTCTCAGGTTTTTATTACTCCCATTTTTCATGAATGATGCTGAGTGCAATTAGAGAACATCCAGCAGGTTTGCTAATGAAATATATCACGGCTCTAGAATACTTTAACAATTGTTCACATGAAAGATAAAGAAGTTAAATCTTTAAATTGAAGCAATAGTAGCAAAGAATTTATCTAACTCCAGCTCGCAGCCACCTTTCGAGAAAGACTCTTGTTCGCCAAACAAAAGCAACCCATAATTTTGGGTCCCAATTGGCATTGCATGTCACGCCCATACGTTTGCCAAAGAAGTGCCATAACCCAATAAAAAAAAAAACCAAAAAAATATATAGCAAGCAACCCCACACCATTGAACTAACCCCAAAGGATCTTTTGGGGACCTTAATAGGCAGATGCTGAGTATTTGGGTCCTTCTATGACATGTACACACCACACTCTTAAGTCGGTACCATATTCTCAAACTAGATAAAACTCGTGACTGACAATATTATTTTTTCTCCTTGCAAAATATTAATCTACTTCTTAGTGGAGACTACTTGTAAATGATCATGTGAGATGTACACTTCAACTACCATATAAAACTGTGTTTTCTGTCATTGCTTAATTGGCAACTACCATGCTTAATTGACCCAGTTAAATTCTTAAAATAACAACAATTACCCGAAGCAAAAGCTCGGTCAATGGCATCAAAGATATTATCATCGAAGCAAAATGAAGGAAGCTTCATCCTTGGTTGAAGGCTCTAATATGTATTGAAGAAATACTACCTTGGTGATTGCTTGTCAATGGCCACTAGGCTAGGCCACAAATGATGGACAAATCATACTTCGTTTGCATCATGATTGTTTGTCAATGGCCACTACTACATTTTCTTCAGGTTCACACTTTTGAATATCTCAGATTCACATCAAGTCTCCATCCATTCTTCAAAGATTTCAGAATGCAGGATGACAATTTTAACAGTTGTGGGGTGCTCTAAACCTTAACATATAGGCAACATGTTGTTCCAGAATACATATTTGATTTCTTAGAAAGCAAAGGTGTATTCCAGAATACACATTTGCTTTCTTAGGAAATTAAAAGTGTATTTCGGAATACACTTTTGCCATTATGTATACATGTCTACATTTTGCCATTTTCAAGGGTGTTTCTTTGCAAAAAACAAACTTGTCACTTAATGAGGGGCCAAAATGAGGGGGGTAAAAAAATTGAACCTTCTGAAATTTTCAAGTTTATCCAAAAAAGGCCAATTTTAAGACCATGGTGTGTTTTTAAAGGGAATCTTTGAAACGAGAGTGCTGCAACACTCCCGTTTAATTTGCAATCTTGTTAAGTTAAAATGGTTGAAAGTGTCATAAATACAAGATACTGCCATTGTTAACTTTTTTTTTTTTTTTTTGGGAAGGACGACAAACTCTATTAAATATTTCAAAGAAGTATATGCATAATTGCAAATGCAGGAATAAAATTTCAGTAGACAAAGATAATCCACTAAGTAAAACAACTTGCATATGAGAAAGACAATATACCCAAATATTCCTCAACAATCAAACGTCTCCTCACAGGAGCAAGCGAGGAACATAGGACTTGGTCGGCACTAATTGTTAAGCCCTTGAAATACATCGCCGCCGCCTTTTCTAGATAGATCACTGCCTTTTCCGCCTTGTAGGTGAGGAAATTTATTTTGCTATTGAATCGTTTTATTTGAGTCAATTTATTTGAATCGTTTTATTTGAGCATGAAAACTTTAATACATGTTCATGGTCAAATACAAAGACTTTGATGTTTATTCTCAAGTAAGTGTGACTAGAGAGAATAAAACTTATCCTGGGCTTGTGACAAGGGTTCTTAGCTAGGCTTGTGGCCAACGGAATTGCCTATTAACACATTTAACCATAAAAAGGCATAGGAGTTGTATCTATTCATATAGATGCACATTATCTTTGGCTATGTACAGTATGCAATAATTACAAGAGTTTGCTTTCAAATATAAAAATTCCATATCATCAATGAATTTGATGCTCATATGTTTGGATTATTACAACATGTTTTGGTGAGGTAGCTCCTTTACTTAGAGAATAGAATAGAATAGAATATGATTTTATCGTCCACGGAGACCAACTGGCCTATGGGACCCAAGTACAAAGAGAGAGCAGCAGGCGTATTACTACCAGGATTAAAAAACCACCGCCCCGAAGGGTTTTCGGGGGAAAAACCTTAGTAGCAATAAGGATGCTGACATACTGCACAGTTATATACATAATCACAAGTACAGCTGAGGTTAATGTCGGACAGGGGGGCATAACTGAGTCCGCGTATTCATTACCTCCCGGAGGTACGATCCCAACAAGCCTACAGAGGCCGTGCTCAGTAGCTCATGCAAGGCCTGATGGGGCACAACTAACCGAGCATACCGAGCCCGAATATGCTGGTACGCCGGACAGGCCTGGAGGGCGTGACTTTCATCCTCAATGGCGCCCTGTTGACAGCACTGACAGACTCTGTCCTCACGCGGCTCCCGAATCCATCTCCCTGTCTCAATGCGGAGGTGGTGTGCACCTGTGCGAATGGAAGCAATCACCCTGCGCTTTTTCATGGGTACATGGGTGCGCAGGTAGTGGTGTGGGCCCCTCGTGAGCATGGGATTAACCTGCTGTCGATAATTTGCCACCTTGACATGTGACAAGGCCTCTGCATCCCAAAGCTTGGCCATGAAGCAAGCATCCGGGCACGCTTCAAGGCGCAGCGTTCCTTCGGTGTATGCACCGGTCCACATCTGTGCCCTGCACATTCCATAGCGAGAACCACCGGGCTTGCTTGTCTTTCCAATGAGGCTTTGAGTCGCTCACGGGCCCATCGCCCTTTGCCAAAGCAAGGTTGGGCAGCGGGCTTCATCCATAGCCACCACCTTACGGAAGTAAATAATGTGACATTCCATTGACCTCTCAGAATGGAAGGAAGCCTGTCTCTGGAGCAAGATCCGATATGGGACCGTGGATTTCACTCCCGAGTGCCGGGGCCAAGAAGGCCTTCGTACTGCTCTCGATCGTTCCAAGTGGTGAGGGATATCAATCGGCCCCCACACTTCTGCCCCATAGAGGAGGACCGGTTCAACCAAGGCCTCGAACAAGTGTGCCGGTGACCCCATGCATCTGACTACGCCTTGTGGATTTGTTGTTTTGCATTGCATACTGAGGGGCTTTCCAGCCCGCAGTGACCCGTAACGATGGATGCATCCCGGTGTGGTAGTAGAAAACTCAATGCCCAAATACTTATAAGACTGAGCCACCTCCACTACCTACCCCTGGTAAGTGAATGAGGGAAGGCGTGGGTGCCGGGATGATGGGACCAGCAGCACCCTTGTCTTGGCCAAGTTAACTCTCATGTCGGTGAATTGGCGTAAAGTGTCCAAAGCATCCGGTGGCGTTGCATGTCCTCCGGGGGTATATGCGGCAGGTCAACATCATCGGCGATATATGAGTTGCCGGATTATGTGGTGCATCAACTGAGCGCCTCCCCGTGCTCAGCTAGCCATTCTTCTAGCTGGTCAATGTACAAGCCGAAGAGCGTCGGGGATAGAGGGCAGCCCTGGCGCACCCCAATGCTACTAACAAACGGGCTCCCCGACAAGATGAGACGACCGGAGCAAGCCTCAGATAGTCTCAGATATAGCATTCTCGCAAGTCGTCCGGGGGTCCATAGCCGTCCCTCAACCGCGTGTCAAAAGCCTTTGCGAAATCCACAAAGCAACAAAGATGCATTCGGGCGTTGATTCGGGCGTTGATTCGGCTATCCTCTATGAGTGTTCGCAGAGTGAAGATATGGTCAATAGTAGAATGCCGGGCGGAAGCCTGCTGGCGTGGAGAGCCCGCACTTCTCCATCCCCTCGCCCAAAGTGTCGGTCATTTTGCTCAAGAATCCCGGCAAGCAACTTGGCAAAGACGAAGCCCGACCATAATGGTAATGCGATAGTTGGTGGGTTGTGGGGGTCCCCGCTTTGTATATGGGCACAACTCTCCGGTAGTCCGGCAGGTGGGGGAAGCCTTCTTGCAATGCCCCGTTGAAGAGTCTGCGGAGAACCGGCACCATTGGGGGCCCGCCCACTTGAGAAGCTCGCCTGCGCATACCATCCAAATCTCTTTGCCTTCGGATTAGGTAGGCGTTGCAGGCCCCATTATGACATCCCTTCCGGTAATGACCGATTGCTAGGCACTGTCAGCAGAGGTACCGGTGCCCGGCTTCCCATTGGGTCATAAAAATGCCGCAAGTATCTCACCCATTATTAGGGGTAATATTTCACGTGGGTCATGTGCAGGCTTACTCAAGACCTTTCTCCAGAAGGCCCTAGGGTGGTGGTCTAGTAGACCAAACATCTGTTGCTGGTGCTCCGCAAGGTACCTGGCTTTCTTGGTCTTGAGGAAGGAGCGGTATTGACGGACGGCCTGCGGGCGAATGGTGGGGTCCAGCACTTGGCGAAGTAAGCTTCAGAATCTAGTTTCAGCATCACTTTACGCATGAATGTGCCGTCTATGCATCCTTAAGGTGACTAATTAGATTATCCACATATCAATTTTGCAAAGGATTAAATCTTAGAAGGTAAGAGTTTATTCTTTGACAAATCATAATGTCATAGAGTGTTGTTTTTTGTGTTTGCGGATATTGCATATTGCTACATTTATCTTTGCAAAAGTGTTTGTGATTATGTTGAACGACGCTTTGTGGGTGCCTCATCTCATCCTTGACGAGCTATATGAGCTGGCCTTTTCTACTATACGATATAAAAGCATATGCGTGTCGAAACATATGGTTGCAGATTTCACAAGTGAATAAGCTTCTAGTATCTTGGGCTTGCTAATGGATGGAGGAAAAGCATGTTATTGGAATTAAGTGACAGTAATGTCAAAGATCTGATGTTTGGGTTAAATTTGAAAAGAAACAACGTGCCGTATATGAAGCATAAAGGGATGGACCCCCGTATTTGGAGTCTAGGATCCGGTCTTTCCAGACAAATCTCTATATTTTCGGACTCTGGTGATCAGCCAGGCCATGCCCATCCGAATGTGGAGGCATCAACCCCGGCATGCTATTCGGGCATGCATCTATGCGGTTCAACTGCGCATGAACATACCAGGGCCCGTTGCCCAGGTACTTCCTTTGCACAAGCCCTGCAGGTCCGTGGTACCTGGGGGCAGGTGTATTCAAGAGGGGGCCATTTTTAAACGAGGCATGAGGTGGTATTTCTGGGTGAGCGGGAACGGAATGGGCACTCCTGAATTTTCTCTGAATTTTTGCTGCTCCTTTTATTCCGACCAAATGAAGCGCCAGTTATCTGACCAGACATGGAGGCAGAGGAGTATGACCCCGAGTTGGACCAGGTAAGTTCTGATAGAGCAGCATTTCTGATAGAGCCGCATTTCTGGCGGCATTTTTGAAGGCTCCAGAAGCTTTTGCTGATCCCAGTTCAAGATCTTGTGTCTGTTTTCTAGTTTGCAATTGCTATGGGAGATCGAGCATCATTCCTGTGTAACCAAAACCACCACTCCACAACAATCTGTTCATGTGCATGTATGCTATATCCCCACAAACAGAGTTCATGATTTTGTAAAAGGAGAGCAAAATTTGCAAGCATGCAATACTACCTTCCAGAAGCGTGGATCTCGGGGGAGAGGACATGGATCAGCCAAGAAGAAAGTTCACCAGCATGCACACTTGAAGTCAACCAAGTATGCCATTTCTTGCCTGACTGCCTGATTTGGTTTGATTGTTTGAGACACACAAGTTTGTTAGTAAGGAAATTAGTTTCAATTAGTTTGGCCCGACTTCTTTGTTGCTTAGGTTAATAAATTTAATAGTTTTCTTCTTTGTAGCTATTGGTGCAGCTATGGCCCTGAGGATTATCATGAGCGCACTCGTGAGATCAAAGAGCTACAATTGCTGAAGCTAAGAGGAAGGATCCTTCTTACTCAAAGAGGGAGAGAGGAATGAGTATTAGGCGAGGTTGCAGGTGCCATTTTCAGGTCAAGCAGTTTAAGGTGAAGCCCAAGATATGTAAGATTCTATGAGATGAGACATGTTGATAGTAAAGGCATAGCCTGCCATGGAATGGAGGATCCCCAATGCTTCGCTATCAACAGCTTTGAGCTGTACACATTGTGAGTTCCACTGTCCCACCTTTAATAGTGGGTCAGATTATGAATCCTTAGTTTTTGGTGCACCAGAACTCGAATGTGGAAATAGAACACCATCCGGCGGGTTGTACCTGCTCTATCCTGGTGGTCGGTCAGAGGCCCCTCACTGTCCCGACACTAGTTCCTTTCCTTTTTTACAATTATTCTGCATAGTCTTGGTGCCCAAAATGGTGCCCAGCGGCAACAAAATCACGCTGACCTGGGCTACATTAGTGACGCCGATTACTATCAGGATTAAAGACCCCGCCCCGAAGGGTTTTCGGGGAAAAACCTTAATAGTAATGGGCTCACTAATGCCCAAAATTATTATCAGATTCTTTTTCCATCGTTTTGGATTTTGGATTTCCGATGCCACATCCTTTTTCCATCTGGTGGATTTTGGATTCCCATGCTGCCATTCATCCTTTTCCCATCATTCTGGATTTTGGATTTTTCCGTTGCCACTCATCCTCTTTCCATCCCATGGATTTTGAAATCTGCCACCCATCCTTTTTTATACCACAAGTGTATATTTCTATCTTGTTGTGCAATATTCTGTCCCCTCCATTTGTGCTACCAAATTGGTCTAGCTTTTTATCCTGCTTTCTGTCCTGCTTTTTTATCGCTATCCCCGTAGCCTGCTGCCTCTTGAACATCCATCCTTATAGCCAGCTGCCACCGCCATCGCCTGCCCCCCATTTCTACATTCTTGGCTATGGAACCAATGCTGCACTAATGCAGAGTGTCAATCCTTCGGCCTTGGCTCAATGTCTTGGGAGCCAACTCCTTTTCTCTAATCTGCAAGAATCTCAAACTCATGGATAAGTCTCTCCTATACTCTCTTTCGAGAGTATTGTCAGATTAACCAAAACATAGAAATGCGAATGTTTAGCAGGGAACGAATGTATCGGATCAAATAGAGGTCAAATATACATAACAGTATGGCGGTGGAGTGAGGCGGTGGAGTGAGGCGGTTGAGTGAGGCGGTGCCATAGCTGAGTTTTGGTTAGCTTTTGCATGGTTTACTCTGTGGCAATGGCTTTAAGGTATCGGCATAAGGAATCGGCAAGACTAGATCTCTGGTTTGGGTAGTGCATTGCTTGAGTTCGCCCTGCCTATGGAACCAATGCTTCCTACGACTACAGCTCTGCCGGAAGGCTTTGCAGAATCCCTTTGTTGCTGTGTTAAGATTGTCTGTAGAGCCTATTTCCTACACAAGTACTGCGAGTTACCCTGCAGAGATCTGAGAAACTGAAAGTGAATGGGTTATACGAAATTACATTACAGAATAGGAAATTACGTACTTCGGCTAAAATTGTCTGTTGTTCCCGCGATTACACTCTCAAGCAGCATAAAATAAATTTCTACCAGCATGGGGAGACGAACCCAAAGGCACCACAACCACCTTCAAGCCCAAAAACATCGTAATCATGTCCAAATCGAAAACCCAAAAGCCTTACCGCCAAAGCGTTGAAGTTCAACAAAATCCCTTCTCAAAGCCGAAAGTGCCGCTCGAATTTGTTCCTTCCTCTCAAATCGCAAAGCCTTTGTGAAGCCGCATCAAGATCAAAG
This sequence comes from Isoetes taiwanensis, assembly GCA_021234155.1. Lineage (NCBI taxonomy): Eukaryota > Viridiplantae > Streptophyta > Lycopodiopsida > Isoetales > Isoetaceae > Isoetes > Isoetes taiwanensis. The sequence continues at coordinate 1,652,895 of JAJEKV010000010.1, read as the reverse complement.
ATCCCAGGTTCGCTTTGCCGTGTGTTGAAAATAAACTACGCTCAACCTAGAATATCATCCCCAGAGAGATCCTAAAAACTAAAATCAAACTCAAAAACTCCACAAGATTAAAGGCTTGAGCCTTCAAAAGATCACCGATTTAACTAAAAAAACTCGTGATAACCGATAGAAACATATGGGAAATGGATTATAAAAATATGATTAACTGCTTTTGGCCCCGCCGTCAGCTTTCCCAACTTAAGGCTACGGTCGGGCTATTGGCGATGACATCTTGCCTCCTTTAGAAGAAGGGCCATGCAATGGTCCCAGATCCGGGATGAAGAAATTACGACCAAAGCATTGTTGTTGTTTGAGCCAAAACCCAAAAAGTTAAGGTACTAGCGAAGCATAGACGACAATAACGCGTGGGCCATAGCGAGACTATGAAGCTAGGGACCCCCGCAATGATAGAAGGTCTTTTGGCTGTCCTTAGCAATAAGTTGGCAAGGCTATGACAACATAATTGACAACACCAGCGTCCCCTAGTCCAAATTAGCTGGTTGAAGACTTCAATGGGAAGACCATTGTTAGACCAGTACCTTTCGTGGAGAGCCGCAAGAAGAGGAAGAAGGCTAGTGCACTTAGCGTTCTCTCGAAGGAATGCGAAGACCATATTACAAAATGTCAAGATATTGTATTCATTTTAATATTTACTCTTTGAAAGAATCCTTGTTCTTATCTATTGAAATTCATGTCATGCGATGTTGTTTCTAGGTACAAGTGAAGGCAATGCCAGGGCCATATTAATGTGATCATGCCGAGGCACTTTTAGATGATCATGCCATGTTGCTTTTAGATGAAAGGTTTACACTGATCTGATCATGCGTGAATATATTTTTGAATGATATGATATCCTATTTTGCATATATACTCTAAGATGGACCTCTAACATGGTATTTCTAGCCAATACCATGGTATTTCGCCGCCACCATGGTATTTCGCCAACTTTTGGTATTTCTTTTTGCCATGCTATTTCGCCATATACATGGTATTGCCAATGCCATGGTATTTTCAACATATACCCTAGTATTTCGTCAAGAGCATGGTATATTTCTCGACCATTCATGGTATTTTCGGTTATAACCTGTATTTTGGCCATATACCTAGTATTCCTGACTATGCTCGCTAAAGTTGTCAAATACATAAATTGGTTTTATTCCATTTTCAAACAGTCCCAAACATCTAGATCCTAATCTTAATTTTAATTAAATGCGACTTACCATGTATATGGCCAAAAATACCAAGAATCTGGTCAGAAATACCATAGTATTTGGCCAAAAATACCATGATATTGGCCAAAGATACCATGGCCCCCGCCAGTTACTATGGTATATGGCCAGAAATACTGTGTATAAGGCCGTGAATACTCAGCTCGGGCTTAAATATGGTGAGTGGTCGAATACTGTGTATATGGTCGATCATAGCATTTGGCCGTAAATAACTTATATTGACCAAAAATACCATGATAGATGCCTAGAAATACCATATTAACTTACCATATTGGTCTATTTAAAGCCAGGGAAAATAAGACATTTTTAGATAAAATTAAGCCACTGTTATTATAAGACTAAGCTTGTGGCGAGTGAAGACTATGTCACTGTGTAACAACAATCAAGCTTGTCCTTACTAACAACAAGCTTAGCCAAGGGCAACCGTAAATACCGTATCGAATACCATATTAATCAACCATACACTATCAAAGCCGTGGAGAATAAATACATTATTAGGAATCCCAAAAAGCCGAAAGTTATTGTAAGGACAAGTTTCTTTGTTAGTGAGGACTATGTCAATTTTAAATAGCAATATTTTTTTTTTTTTTGAAGAACTGGTGACACTTATATTAAAAGAATGGCAATGATATAAGACACAAGTAGTGAGGAAAAGAATGCCCCTCAAGGGACAAAGACACCAAAGACTCCATACTAAAAAAACTAGTGCGAACTTTCAATCAATTTAGTAATCACTGTGAACTCCCATTTGCATTTACAATGTGCAAAATATCTCGCCAGACGAAAACTTTATTCCCTCTATACCAAGAAATACAAGAAAACTCTAGAATAGCTTATGTCGAAGTCGTGGAACTAGAGAGGCCGCAGTTGTCAATCCTTTGAAAAATCCATAAATCCATTGCTTCAAATCAACCAAACCAACTATGCCTTACATTGATGGAAAGCCTCAAGCTTGCAGGGAGAGGACCATGAAGCTGGAAACACATGAAGAAGTATCTTCTCGACTACACATCCCCGGACCGGAACAATGTTTCTACCCAATCCTGTGCAGCCTGCAAATGTGGGCATAAGACTAGACACGTTCAATGGACTCGATGAGAGCCAAGTTAAGGGCAAAGAAAACTCACGTCAGCTTAAATCTAGTGCACAAGAACATTTACCCAAATGCACGTGCACCACTTCTGTTACAAGAGAACCCTAACCTTTGTGGGGAGAGTTCCAAGTCCATGTCCGCATCGAACGCCAACAGAAACTCAAACTTCAAAGGCCTAATTTGTCTAAGGAGGTAAAGTATCATGAATAACCAACGTCCGGTAACAAGAACGAACAAAACATGACTCATCGGACTCTAATGAACCTTCCAAATCTGAAAAACCACCCTTCCTGGAGGAGAACAGAATATGCAATGAATACAAGAGGCCACTGCACGCCGATAGCTCGACACGCTTTAATCCTAAACGCTGGCCACGCCTAAAACAATTTATGTTGTATAACCCAGGGATCATGAAATGTAAAATACCATGCCACTCCCTCGCCGAATAATATGTCACCCATGGCCTAAAACCATGGCCAATCTCGCTCCCACAAATTCGTGAATACCAATTCCTCACACCCCGCTAAAATGGTCCTTCTTGAATGCAGTAATCTCGCCCGCCAGCATTCACCTGACCTGTGGCTTGTGCAGTGTGCGCACCGGCAATGGCCCTAGTATGTTCATGCGCTAGCTGAACCGCCATATAGTATGCCCATCGGCATGCCGAGTTGATGCCTCGCATCGTGATTGATGGGCATGGTTTACCGATCACCGGAGTCTCAAAATATCGACCGGGATTTGGTTAGAAAGACCGGATGTCGGACTCCAAATACGAGGGTCCAAAGGGGATGCAGGAGAAACACAGAAACAAAAAGGCAAACAAGCTTATATAAGGGACAAGAACATGGGTACAAATTTTATTGCTTAATGTGGTTTATTTGTTTTTGTCAAGTTTATAAAGGTCTCCCTATGGTTTGAGTTCATAGTAATCTAGGTAATATCCTATCCCCAAGATCTAAATAACCTCTTAAGAAGAGGATAGTTTTCTTTGTCTTGGAATACCATGATTGTATTACCAATTTTGTCTAAATACAGGATAGTGGACCTACATAGTACATGAGTGTAACTGTGAGGACTGTTCTTCTAATTTGATTCAAACAAGAAAGCTAGATATTAAACGGAGGTTAGTAAAGACTCCGCTTTGAAGATTCCCTTCTAAAATCATATTAATTATTTGAAATGGCCCTTTGGGTTTCGCCAAAAAAATCACAGGATTACAATTTATGTGCTATTTTAGCCCCCAAGAAAAAAAAAACAAACCACTAGGTCAACATGTCAACCACTAGTTTTGGGGTTACGCTCAAACATCATGGTGATTACGCTTTATATAATGCCTATTTCAACAACATTCATTTCTTTACACCGTGAATTGTGAACACAAGACAAAAAGAGGTGATTTTGTAATAGATCGCTAGTTAAATTCACGAAAGCACCAAACAAAAGCGTAATGTGCGAAAAAAGTTTTAAATAAAGTTTTCTAGTGTGAAATGAAGTAAAAGCACCAAAGCATGCTAAACTGCCTAAAAACCTAATCAAGAGCTTTTCAGAATTCTCGTGCTATTCCAGGGATTATCTGCTGCATGTGCACTTCACGCTATTCCTAATAGACCTTTGCACTCTTATGCTATTCCGTATCAATACAATAGTGTGGTAGTTTTCATTTTTCCAAAAGATACAAAATAAGGGAGAAATATTGCATTTACTAACCAAGACAAAGCATGTTAGGACATAATGCTAACCTTTGGTCGCATCCCTTCATTGTACTATCCATTCATATCAAGCCTAGAAGAATTATATGTTTCAGCCATGTTCATGCTCTATATATGTTTTTTAAAATTTCTAGATCACATGCAAGATAGCACCTAGTACACTCATTCATCATCTACTGCTAATTATCTTTAGTCTCAACACCCATTTTTCCCATGTCAATTCGTAAACATTGGCATCCCCGGGACATTTTTCCTTTGAACGTCATATTGCTTGCCCAATGGTCCACACCAAAAACATACGCAAAATCAACTACATAATCTTAGCGCTCTTTAAATTCTGCAACCTATGCCAAGCAATGCAATATTCCAATTTAATCCATCTTCCTACACCATTGGTTTCCATAAATGCTACATGCATCGCTTTTCTGTAGCCCATCAGATTAGATTATCCATTAAATGTTGTTTTCAATCAAAGATGCTCTACGCGTCATTACTCTTTTAAGGACATACCAAATTAATGCTTTAAAATTTAGAACAAAGATTCACCATAAGCAATGCATGCATAAACTTAAATGGTTTAATCCGGGATGTAAACTTAAAGCAGATAAAACTTAGACGCTTTTGCCAAGTGTGTGTACCATGCCCAACTTGCTTAAAATTCAAGAGGACATATGTAAATTAAGAGGACATATGGCACTTCATGTGGCCGATATAGTTTTGATGTGATTAAAAACATAGCATATAACTATCATTTAACTCAACTAGTCTAACTTTACAATTGGTGAAGTAAAAGCACATTATAATACATGGTCTCAACATTTGGCACCTAGTCTTTAGTCAATATCTTCCATCTTTGCTCGCGAATAATGGAACTTGAAACACAAATCCACGAATTTATATGCACCTTTAGAAGCCCACTTAACAAGCCGGTGTATGGACGTCCCATTTTCAGCTCTCACATCCACGCTACCAGCTTCTAAACAAACTTATATTTACCTCTTTTATCCAGAAAATAAGGACCTTGCATGTTCAAGTAGTATAACACCTTTCATGCCTCGCTTAGGTTCTCGCATTTTTCATGCATGATGTTTATCTTTAAGCATTCACATGTAGGTGATAAACCATCTTACTATTACAATTTTAAGAACAACTTGTGCATTTCATCTATATAGAAAACCTCAGACTAACCTCGCCAAAGTGAGAGCTTATTAGGACCCTTTATCCGAATACATTTATTTAACCACATAAAAATCGTGACGTTGCATGAAGTCGAGGGTAATCAGTAAAGCCGGATTCACAAACATAAGCTAATTGATAATCAAAAGCTTTTCTTTAAAGAAAATGACCTCGTTTCACAAATGTTAATATAAACAATTCTTCTTCCAAGACTTTTCATACCAATGCCGTATCACCAAAAGCCTGCTAATATAGTGCGCTTTTCAAAGGATTGTACCTCGAAATTTTTATATCCAAATTTGTCCCTCCCATTTGAGACCATCCTATAACCTCTAAATCGATGCAACCAAACCCCCAACACTAAAAGTTCAATCAGCAGCCAAGCAGATCTCAGATCTCAGGTCTTGCTCAAAATTGTCCCGGGGCATGCCCAACCCATCTCTCACTCAGAGCTACGATCCATGAATCAACTAAACCGCAAAACCCTAAACTCAAAACTTAACTTTGAAAACTATTTAGATCAGCGCTTTACAGCTTAATCAGAAATGCCAGTCAATGCCAAGGCTAAGATCCGAGAAATGGTAGCCCGAAGCCTAGAAAGAGTGACGCCTTTAGCAAAGGCATGAAAAAAGATCAAAAGTGTATTCGAATACATTTTCACTTATCGCTTTTGAACCAAAACCCAAGATCCCCTAATTTAAAAAGAAAAATATCAATATCCCTTTTATTTCTAAACCCATGACCCTCGGTGATCCACACAAAACAAATGAAAAAATGAGAGGTCATCAATGCCAAAAAATCTAGTTGTTGTTGGTTTATTTTTCCTTTCGCTAATCCCTTTCCCTTTCGCAAGGTCATTCATATTAATTGAAAAAAAAAGCAAGGTCATTGAATATGCCGAAAACCCCGAAAATTGCAAGATCACCGCTGATTCTCGTGAACTTGTATTGAAGAAAAAAGTGTATTCCTGGAATACACTTTGATTTCGAGCAAAACACTTTGACTTTTAAGAAAAGTAAAAGTGTATTCCGGAATACAGCTCGTTATCTCGAATAGCAAAAAGTGTATCTCGAATAATACTTTTGGTACTTTGAAATATTATTATTAAAGACACATTGTAACCTAAAAGTACCTTTTCTCGAATACAATCCAAGCTAACAAAACAAGCTGTAGGACGACACTTAAATTAATAGTGGTTTTCTGCATTAATCTCCGTAAATTCTAACCGCTAGGAAGTGTCACTTTGACATAGGCCAATTTTCTCTCGCACAAAAAATGAGTGATTTTTTTTGCCAAATAAAATGCAAATTTATGACCAAAATAAATTTTACCGCTTTAAATTTTTTGGGGAAAACAAGGAATCTTTCGAGGAATATTCCTTTTGCCCTCGCTTCACCATATTTGCTCCCTGCTAATAATAATCTTGTTTCAGATTTTTATATGGATAATGGACTATTGACAACATCGAATAAGACCACACACAAGATGACTCAATTAGGCATTTGCCTAAAAAATTGAACCGGGTTGGTAGACACAAAAAGTTTCCATTAATGGCAAATTTAGTCGGGATGTATGGGAAGGAATAGAGAATTCATTTAATTGCTTTATAGCAGATGTGCCTTGGAATTGCCGTGATTCGATAGGTCTCTAAGTTGCCTATAAGACTTTATGATGTTGTATAGATTCTTCTGCCGCCCTAGCATACATAACAAGACCAAATTCAATTTTTTTAACTGGTTTACCCAGAGTATCTTTTTGGTTGGCTGGGCCATGGTTTGTGGCCAGCAAGGTACATCATCCTTGGATACCAAGTTAGCCGCAGCAATTATTATGAAGAAGGGTATCAAATTGAGATGCTCCTTCAAGATTATTCTTAGATTTTGCATTATGGAAATACCGATTCTGTGAATGTAGAAAAGGTACATTCCTTTGCACCAAGTTAGTTGTTATGCGTATGCAGAACGAGACGATCTTGTAATATGGAAATGTTTATTAAATTGAGACGATCCTGTAGCATGGAATTCTTTATTATTATTATTATGAAGGCAAATGTAGATCATTGTTATGTGTAAAGTATCAAATCTGAAAACTTTCTGCTATGCACCAGTCTAATCTCAAAGGCCTCGGCCAGGTTTTTCTATTTATTTTGGGGGCAATGTGCATTTGTAGTTCTCGATGGTTCTATTTGTAGCTCTCGGAATTATTTGTGCTTGCATTACACCTCCTACAAACTCCTGCATTGCAGCATGGTCTTGGTATGAGATCCATAGCTCTTCCATCAAATTCTGTGAGTCTTCCATCAAATCTCTGTCAATCCATTAAAATCCTAAGTATTCATACTAATCCATATGTCGTCTACGACATATATTTCAACGGGCAACCCACAGTGCATTAGCACATTTTTATGTTATTAACCATGGCCAATTCTTTAATAGAATCGTATTTTTGTTGAATAATATGTGGGCAATTTTAAAGAAAATCTTTTGTAAAATTTGATGGGTAAGTTGATTTGATTTACAAATTTATTTCCTCCCTTTTTTGCAATTTTGATATACAAAAACGAACCATTGGAATAACCATAAAAATATCAATAATCATTTACAAAACTTAGTGAATGGATATACAATCTATTTTGGTTGTAGTGGCCAAATGTGAATATCATCTACATCAACAGTCTTCTGTGATGTTGTGCCAATTGTTGTTGTGACTTCTAGATAAAATATTTCTAATATTTGCATATTTTCATGATTTAAATGCTCATTTGATTAGCAGGCTTGTCTAACCTCTGTTACAACGATTCCTATAAGGCCAAAATCACACTTACGGCTGCCCACGATCTAAAATAATAATCTACCAATCAAATTGCCGCGCTTTGGATTCCTGGGCACCCCCTCTATCATACTCAAGGTGCCCAAGATGCAATATTTCCTAGGCAGGGTGCATATTCCTGGTTGGGGGTTAACCCCTGACCAAGATCTTGGCCACCGCCACGTCGAAGCCAGGTTGTAGAAAAAGATCGAACAAAGAAAATTAGAGTCCTTGTGCTTCAATAGATGCTCAATTTAGAACGATTCATCAGCAAATTCGCGCAGGATGGAGTTAGATTTGCAAAAAGCACTTGCAATGATGTGTGGATAATAAAAATCTGAGTTGTAACAACCTAAAAGCTGACACATTCTTGCATTTACAAAATTGATCAGCCTAGAGGAAGTCTGCAAAATTGTCTCATTCTCTACAGGTGCTTGAAAATGACACATATAAAGCCAAGTAATACCATTATCCGTGCATTTAAAGCATGTTTGAGTAATCTTCTAAGGAAAGAAGCTTTTTAATGTGAAGCTTTTTGAGGACATGTACAGCAAGGGTGCCTTGTGGATGCTCTTCAACTATTTGCGCAGATGTTGGAGCGCAATATTTCCTCTTGCAGTGCTATTATTGGAGCATATGCACAAAATGGATATTCCATGGAAGCTTTTCAACTTCTAGTGCAAATGCATTTGCAAAGTATGATGTCTAATCATCCAACTCTTAGTAGCATTCTGTATGCATGTAGAAATGCTAATATCATAGATGAATACTTTTTTATAGATAGATAGAATGTGTAGCAGAAAGATCAAACGAAAGCCAATCTGAAACATAAGAATACTAGGTTGATTACATGGTGCTAATTTGGGGCTAGATGTATCTGTGTGGTGTTTGATTGCTTGGCATATCTTGCATAACTTGGATTGTCTATATTATCCTTGTTGACATTGGTTCTCAAAAGTAGCGTCAGATCCAACTGTTTCACAAAAACTGTCATTCATGAATGCCTCAGAATTGGTGTGCAAATAAGCTGCCTCGAAAACTTCATTTCCCAATTCTCCATCATCACTAGCACCTGGAATGGAATTTTTTGATGTCACACCATACTGGACCTCTTCCCTTCTTGAAGGCTCTGAACCCATGTAACTATAAGTTTCTTTCTCGTCCTTGAATTTGGCTTGCAGTTTATTCTATTTGTTCCTAAGCTGCCTCAATTCCACTAATTCACAAACAATTGGCTGCAATTTCACAAGAATTTCTCTCCATTGCATGTTGGAAAGATTCAGACTGCCATTAATAACAAATTTAATCTTATTTAAGAGGCTGAGAATGGTAGAAACACCCTGATCATCGATTGGATATGAGGTTTTCTATTCTTTATGTCTAATGTTTTAGGATTTTCCTTGTCATGCACCACAACAGCCAATGAATTCTTGGGTTTTAAAGATTCACTCACAGTTATAGCGGAGGCTTGGATTTCGCTTAGAAATCACTTACATCTCCTTTCCTTTAGTTGTTTTATTGTCAGAATTGGCTCAAATGTCTCCAAATCCACATTCATTGAAATTTGCCCTGTCATTTTTCGTGTCCTCCTTGGAGCCATTCTCTTCATGCGAGGAGGCACAAACAGTTTGCTTCATGTTGGCAAAGCAGATCTAGTAGTAAACGCAGGGGGGAGGGGAAGGGGGGGCGAGGAACATATGCCAATCTTAAGCACTTTGCAAAGGTAGGTATAGGTCTACGCTAAAGGGCTAAGGGGCATAATGTGACAAGATGTAGATTGAAGACCAATTATAATGAATATTTGTAGGAACTACCCTAACTCTAGCATTATATATATAAGGAGAAAAGACTACTAGTACACCAGTAAAACTGCTAGTAGACCTATTTTAAACATATTAAAATGCTTGAAAATTTTGTTTCTGTGGAGGTAAGTTCTTGGAGAGGATAATGAACATTTCTAGGAACTATACCAATCTAGCATGGCCTATAGAATAAAAAGAAACCACTCATTCATCAATACGAAGGTCCAACCTATTTTCAATGCATTACAGTGCTCACAACACTGCATCTGTGGATATCAAGATTTTGGTGTTCATTAAATGAATGAATACTTCTAGATTGGGTATAGAAATATTTAGTCAAGAAAAAACTCAATTATGTGATTATATGATTATGAATGACCAAGCAGTGGAAATCGTCTCGAGATTTGTGCTACTAGAATGGCCAACTGGGAAAAGGGAAAGTCACAGACCCATACAGTTAACACTCAAAGGGGACGAGCAGACTCAAATTGATAGCACACTGGGAAAAGAGAAAGATAAGACGACAATGAAAATACAATTTCAGATAACATGCGATACATCCGCACCCATCGTGAGCGTAAATGGGAAAATGTAAATGAGGAGAGCATAGGGTGTGACGAGAATGGGAACATGCTTAATGACATAACGTGAAGGTGGCAAATGGGTCTTTGAAATGAAAAGACGCAGAGGAGCAATGCTTAAGGCCCATATGGTATGCGATGAGGAATGCGAACAAAAAGAAAAGTCGAAAGATGCGAAGGTAGAGACATATCAAAGAAAAAGAGCTTATACCTAAGAATGTTGGAAGTCAAAACGAAACAAAATTTGCAAAAGACTAGTCCGGGCAAAATGCTAAAAAGCATAACCCCAAATTTTGGAAGGGATTTAAAGGAAGGAGAGGGGAATAGGAAAACCGAGAACACACAGACAATCGGATGAGAAATACTTGGAGAAACTATATAAGACGGGGCATACGGAATATGCGATGAATTGTATGCTGATTACCACATATTTGCCGTGATAAAACGTGAAAAAATACCGCAAAAAAATTTCAAGATTGAAGGATTTTCGCACGCGAAAACATCTGAATTAAGGTGACGCCGAAGTTTTTTTCGGCCAAACAGGGCATAATATATACGGGGGTGGGCATACAACAGGTCATACCCCCACACAAAGGGGGAGCGCATGAAACCCTCGAAACCAGATACCAATGGTGAGCCTTTATCTTCGCGAAAGTGGTTTGGAAAAAGTGCCGACAAGAATTGAAAAGGTAAAGGTGAAACAAGAAACCCGAGGGCACAAGACAGTGTGCTTCGACCTAACACTAACCATTGTGATCATCTTAGTAATCCTACCTGATACTAATAGAGCAAGTAACGAAAGCCTTCGTGGGAAGAAAATAGTATGTCAGCTTAGACTTTAGGAAAGGCATTCAACACGCTCGGAGGGAAAAGCTCCTACAAAGACCTGGCAAAGATCGATAGATATGCGTGCACCGAGGCATGTATTCGAGCGATTAAAAAGACTATACCACAGGTATGCCGGAATGAAGGGTGAAAATAAACTCATGCATTAATAAAGAGTCAAACGAATGCCTACTATCCCCAAGACCGTCGTGATATACATGGATGCACAAGGTTTCATAGCAGAGCAACAAGGGACATGGACGCCTCTACATTATTATCACCAAGGTACCTTATTATACAGGCGTCGCGACCGAGCATGATGGCCACTACAATAAGGAAATGCACAGACACTGGTTAATCGAGACCCTCAGAAAGGACAGGGTTAACAAGAATCTTATAAAACCAAAATAGCCATTTTCGGGTCATAAGAACAAAAAACTTCGTGTATATGGAACAACTAGAGGAATCACCAATACAGATCCGGGTATGACGATTAACGACGGGAATACAAAGGTGCAAGATACAGGTTTCAATCACCATTGGAGTTACTCTTAATATGGTACCAGAATAAAAGGTAATAATCGACCGAGATCGAAAGTGTTACTTGTTCAAAGGCAAAGGGTCGCTAAGATGCAATTATATGGGGTTGCAGCTTGGGGAATCGGGTTTAACAAATAAGAAATGGGAAACAAGCGAAGGGATCCTAAGACAAAGGGCGTATCAAACGTGAATTCAAGATGAACACACCACCAACACCATGATACATGAGACGTGACGTAAACCAATGGAGGTGGGGAGAGCATGGAGAAAATTATCGACACCTAATAAAAAGACAATGCAAAACGTGGAAGCCAGCTGCTATTGCGGTAATCACTGAATCAAACCGCCACATTATCATAGGCAAATTTAAGGATGTGGCGATGTGGACCGTGAGAAACAATGAACTCGAAAGGGATCTAAATTGGAATGAAGACATCGGCGGATAAGTGCTACGAGCATGGCTGCAAAACACACAGACCCAAGATTCTGGCTTATGACACTTCAATCTAGAAATGTGCCAGATAGGACAACAGATGTAGTCGAGACAACTGCTAGGAAAGGCCGTAAGAGACATCCTAGCGAAGATTTAGGATGGGGAGCCACGATCTAAGAATTGAAAAGGACAGATGGAGGAAAATAGAAAAGGGACAACCGATATGTAGAATCAGGACACCTGAAAGTGGAGGGATGAGAATCAATTGCCAATGAGTGCCCAATGTACCGCAGACGCCGTAAAACAAATACGTAAAACACGATAAGGATGGGTCACAAAGACACACCTCGGTTGATATGCTAAACAATGAGATCCGCGACGAACTGTGAGATGATGATCGCATACCGGAAGTGCACAAAGAAGAAGGGCTTGTAATATGAATCATCAAGAGACATTCATAGACGCCTAAAATGCTCGCCTGGGTGCTGATTGATAATTCACATCTTCACCGCACACGGGCCATGATGTCGCATTCAAACAGCAGTCGCACTAATAGAAACCAAAGAAGCTCTCTAAAAGGCTACAATAAACCAGTCATGGATGTGCTAGTAGCTACTCTTTAGGAGTCACTTCCATGCTACATGTTCAGGGGCCTTAGGGCAATAAGAGACAATAATTTCATTTCTATTCTATTCTATTCTATTTTATTCTATTGTGACTTTCTATAGGACAACTGCGACACAATGAATATCTTGCTTACGCCCAAAAAAATGATAAAATCTGGTAGAGGGACAAAGCCTATCACATAAAATGTTAAAACTATCCTAATTCACATTTTGCTAATATAATCTTCTATTACTTACTCCGCTTTTTTTTTTGAAGCCGATCTAGCCAAAAAGTTTATTAATCGAGAAAAAGTACGAAAATTTACATGTTCATTTAACTCGGCAGAAGTTAACACGAGATGCCAATGAGCACGAGCCCCATAATAAATGTACTTACTCCAGAATAGGAGACTAATGATGAGAATCAATTCAAGACATCAATCCGCATGCATTCCACCAGCTCGAAATAAGGGAAGAACACTGAGGTCGGGCCAATATCTTTTTCTCGCCAATCAATAACACCGCGATGAATAAATGCCCCAAAGATGTGGGAAATCAGGACGCCCCATATCGCACTATAGGAGCCAACCTAACCAAGATGAAATGCCCTTTGTTTAGCCGGAGGCTACGCGCCGATATACTAGCCGCATCGGCACCAATATACCGCAACAAAACCCATAGCCAGGACTATCACCGGGTTGAACCTCGTGACAATCAAAGAGACAATGCTCAAGAGTCTCAATGTCCGAGAGGCAAAGCCGGCATACTACGACATGCAGGATCATAGCGATGTCGAAGTTAGCATTAACCCGAAAGCACCTATGGATAACCCGCCACCATAGTACGTAGACTTTAGGGTGGAGAACCATCCCAAAGCCATATCGCCATACCCATTAATAAAGTGGGCTGAACATGTAGGTGCCACCCATCCGGCAACCGGAGGTTAGGAAAGGTACAATGTATATACCGGGACTAATAAATTGCTTGCCTGTGAATATTTTCTCGACAAATTCCATAACTTTCAGCAACAATTAAACTTGCACTATGAGAGGCAAATTTTTCGCGACCTTCTCCCATAGAGATACATCCCAACGAGAGCTGGAACTTTGGCCTCAAATTCAAAGCAAGACAATAGGCTACCCTCCTCATACCACATGCTTGAATAGAGACAACACCCTAAGAACCCATCGCCTCCGGTGGTAAGGGGATGAATCGAGGCTGCCAATGGATAAAGCCAGGGCCCGAGGGCAGCAAGTCGTTCACCAAGGAATCTCCACAGGGTGTGTGGATAGAGGGCATGGCTTAAAAGATGTCCGATCGCTTTCCCGCCGCCAACAAGCCACGCAAAAAATGGAGAAGCGCTTGAAAAAGGTCAAGCAGAAGTCCTAAAATAAAGCCCAAGGTAGGAATCGGTTTGACAACCTCTTGCCTAGAGAGATACAGTTGACCAAGAGCTTGTCTTGCCATGCGAACCAGAGAGTCCTCCCTCACCATTCAGAGTCTCCGTGATGAACTTTGAAATAAGCACTTTGCTCATAAAGAAGAAGTCCATCATACCCGCACTAATTCCCGCCCATTTTGAAGGATGCACTTCGAATTGCCACCTTAACTACGCTGACCTTTCAAGACTACCGTATAAAGTTCAACTATTGCAATGAGCTCATGCACTTGATCCGTGGTGCTAGCAAGTAGCGATTTTCATATAAATATGGGTACTACTAAGGACCGACTTCACATCAGAATGCACTGCGAAGAGACAACTTAGCGTTGACCACTGCATCAAGTGTTTCCGAAAACCCCTAATGACTTCCTCCCATGCAGCCCCTATAGTAACATGGGATGCCAACCGAATCCCCAACAACTTGGATGGCCCGTCCATGCTAGCAACTTCCATGGATAATCGTAAACACATACGGAGCCGGATATCCAATGTCCACAAAGCCGCATACCCTCGCCCCCACAAGAACACCGGAAGCTGCTGAAAAGTGTCTAAAAGTATTTTGGCATAAAAGAAAGATTCTCATATCATTAGCTTACTCAGGAAAGGAACATGTCGCCCCAGATAATGATTAAACCTCTTTGTGTGCCATCATTGTAAGACCATCGGCGAAGTCCTCCTCGGCTGCTGGGTAACTGGATTTCGTGCCTGGCCTCTGCATTTGTGATCCGTAGATCGAGGTGGGAGGAGTCAACCTGGAAGAGCGGGGGGCAATCACAAAGCAATGTGGATTCTGTGAGATTCCACCGAGGTGGGAGCTGATCTAGGAGCATGGAGGCCGGGAGGAGCAAAGTTGGAGAACTCCGCTGGTGAACCTTTACGATATTGAGGAGAGGGCTTCTGAAACATGAGAGCTAGCTCAGGACCATTCAACAAGGACAAATTTTAAATGGAAAGAACATGGGCCCTTTGACAAATAAATTGTTTGAGTAAATCACGATGAATGGGCCTTGCCACGCTAAAACCCGGTGGATGTCGCTATTATGGAGGTGCCAGAAATGGAGTCCAATCTCACAGCAATGGCGTAAATGAACTTGGGAATCCCCGTGAATCCCTCGAGGAAAAACTTCGATAGCAAAACCGCAGGCACGAAGTATCCGCCGAATGGAAAGGATCTGTGAACATACCGTTGATAGAGCAAGAAGTGCTTCAGAGAGGATCAACACCTCGCTCTATGAGTTGAGTACCGGGTTCAAGAGATTCAAATATCAAAAGAAAGCAACGCGATCTTCGCCACAAGCTTGATAGATTGATAAGCAGGAGCCCTAGCTTGTGAAGGTGCCGGGCACAGCCAAGATCCCACGCGCCGCATTTTAGGAAAGGGCCGCGAAGTAGCGCACTACCTAATACGCTTAAACCAACCGCTCCATTACGCCGCCGATGATCCTCATGGCTACCCGGCACCACCGGAGCCCCAAAACGCCAAAAGTTGCCCCCGCACTCCTCAACCTCATAAACATTTCGCCCGGGATGTTTTGACATCCATGTAGTCTTACCGCTTGCAATTGCCGGAGATAGGACACAACTTCCTTCCCCGCGAAGTTATCCACCATGGTGGCAATGGCCTCTAAGACGAGCTGCTGTGGCGTGGAGCCGCTGTGCCCTGCAAAGCTACTCTCTCAGAACTCCATAAATTGTGAACTCGAAAGTAACCATCGTGATCTCCAAGGTGTGGTCATGCAAATGGGATGGAAGAGGATGTCACCAGTCAGCCGTGGGGAAGAGGGGAAACTCTCCCGCCTCGGGAGGAACCTCCAACGGTGTTGGACGTGACACCGCCAGGAGGTTGCACCACCACCCGAGCACTACCGGAAGTAGTCCGCACTAAGGGAACTTCCCAACCTGTTGGAGGTGCCGCCTCGTAACACTTATTAGGTGCGACGTCTTCGCAGGAGCACTCGGCTGCAATATGAGGTCTGAACCGGGATATGAGGGACTTCCAACCTCGTGTCGGCGAGCTAGCAGCCAAAGAACTTCTAAGTAGATAAAGAGGGTCTTGCTCGAATTCCCGTGAACCTCCAACGAAGTTGGAGGGTTAATTGGCCGAGCGCACCACCTGGTTCGAGGAACCTTAACGGCGCTGGAGGTGTGGACACTCTAAGAGTTTTCCAATGGCAACACGGCCAGCCTCACTCAGGACGCGGTATAAAGAGCTGAATCAGAAGTTGCCGCATCCAATACCGATGGAAACCGAGCAAGTAACTCAGACCCAGGAAGAAGATGAGCCCCGCCTCAATTGAGGCGCCACACCATTGCCATTAGAAGACATATTGGGCAACACTAAAGGATTGGAGAGATGCAATCGAAGAGACTAAACTCTCGGGGAGCCTAAAGAGCACCTCATCAGCCATCTTGTGCATTAAGGCATTAATTCCTCATCCCGGAGAATCCGCAAAGATATTCTTTGCCAATTCCACCATGAACCGGCGGATAAAGGCCCGTAAGCACGCTTTGGCTGGGGTCAGCGACCGATCTGGTTTACTCATCAAGAGAGGACGGGCCGGTTTCCGTGATCTGAACCGCCTTTTTCAATCGTGCCAATCTCTCAAGGAATTAAGCACCATCGAGGGAGAGTACTTAAAGCATTTCCAACAAGCCTCCAAACGACTGTAACCATATGGCTAAAGAAAACTTGCTCAAACCCTAAAGCTAATCAGCCAAAAGAGGGCCGGACCGCCGTGCGGATTCCTGACCAAAACAGAGGAAACACCAGATAAATCATAACCAACGGAAAGCTCTTTCGATAAGCTTTCCAACAAGCCCGGGAACACCTAAATCTGACACCGGAATCTCGAGTTATGAGCAAAAGAGTAGAGCTGAAACCCTAAGCAAATTGTTACCTTGTATCATTACTTACTGCATTGCATTCAATTCACTTCATTTTCTCAAGTATGTGGTACCTAATATACTACAAACTAGCTTCGATTTCACATGTAAAAATAAAATAAAATAAAATGGTTACTAAAACAATATTTTTTCGCATTAGCAATCAAATTTCGTTGCTTAAAAAAGTCAAATTGATAGGGAGTTGTGGTTCTATGGCTATGTTTGAATATAATTGGGGCCATTTACCAAGGGCCATATAGTGATTATGATCATGGTTAGGGATGGGCCCTTTAAAAGAAAATCTCAAGCTTAATTTGCATCACATGGACATAGATTGAAATGACTTGGTGGAGAAGGCATCTGAGTGAGATTCGAAAGACATATAGATGATCAATATCACAGTTGATTAAGATAGCACTGCATGTGTAGAAAAAGAATGGATTAAGAAGCGGACGTGTAAGAGGCGAGCACTAAGGATTTTAAGTTGATTAGGACATCGTGTTGGTGCAAACAATGGATTAAGACAAATGGGCGAGTGCTAAGGATTTCAAGTTCATTGATAAAATATCTTATTGGACTATGCGTATAGTGCTAGATAAAAGGAATGCACATTAAATCGTATGGTCACCAAGGAAAGGAGAAAAAAGAGGGATTGATATGACAATGCTCTTTACAAAACAAATGAACAAGAAAATGAAGAAGGAAGGAGACTTGATAAGACATGTCATTTTCTAGAATAGGGTTGGCAAAAATGCGCTTTGATTTTTTGATTCATTTAGCATTAAATTCTTTGTTTTTTCACATTATAAAATGTCAATGTGTGAAGCTTTCCCATTTGTGAAAAAAACTGCTATAATTCAATGCAATCTCTCATCCAAAACTGTTATCTGGTCGCAGAATTTTTTGTGCAATCTAAATGTAGATTATTGTGTGGATCTGTATTCGAAAACTTCATCGAAGTCAGCTAAATTGTGTTGCAGATGTAAGCATTTGAATTTTGATCAATGGAAGTCAAATCTGTTGTAACAGAATACTCAATTTCTTGAGCAAAGTATGATAATGAAACCGAGTACACTATACATACATTGAGCTCACATAACATTAACTAATTGCATATTGAATGTAAGACATTGGATTCACATAACAGATTACAAAGCAGTTCACATGTCATGTTCTTGATGTGTTTTGTGAACATGTTATGTCTGTGTTTTGTGAACAGATTTTTGATGTGCTTTGTGAATAGGTTAATGTTGTGCTTTGTACAAGTTATGTGGTTGTGAATAGGTTGTACCGTGCTTTTTGAAAAGCAATACAAACATGACAAAGTACAACATAACAGGTTTAACAGAACAGATTACATTAGCATATATTGGACAAAGTACATAGGCCCAGAAGAAATGTATTCACTGAAATGAATTAACAAGTAATAAGCTGAAAGATATAAATTATATCAACAAGTATGAAAAGTATTAACAAGTAATAAGCTTAAAGATGAGCATTGCATCAATATTATCAATACCTGTTGTATGCTGATAGTAAAAAATATTTTATACCACTATATTCATTAACACAAATCTGTCACAGACATCCCTAACAACTGAGAAGCCAACTTGAATCCTTCTTTCCAGCAAACTTGAGTCGGCTTTCAAAAGCAGGAACTTGGTACAACTGCCTTAGTCGAATTCTCACTGGATGAGCTTGAAGAAATTATAGGAAAATGTCGCTACCCTAAAACAATTAGATGGGTTGTTATAAAAAAAAAACATAGATTCAAGATAAAAAATAATCACATTAGCTTACTGGATATATTGGTTAAAGTAGTCTTATTAAGACATTGAATTACTTTGATAGAGGTTCGAGCCCCCATATTTTATATTCTAAAATCTTAGGCAATGCCGTATAGAGGTACGATATTCCTTCAAAACCTTAGGCGCAATCGTATTTCATATTTCAAAATCACTAGAAACGTGTGGCCGGCGATGCCGGGCATTAATCGTGGATGTCTGGAATTGGTAGACGTGGAGTTTGTAAGCAAAACGAAAAGATGTAACTGTGCTTGTGTCTATAGATGTAATGGAGTGCAAAGTGTGTAGGGAAGCCGGGCATTATGCTTTCCATTATTCCTGCCAATTTATGGTCAGGGTGGAAAAGAATGGGCAGGCAACCCGCATATCATTTAGAGTATTGGTGTAGGGTTTTCCTAAAAGACTTCCAAAATATTCAATAGTACATGTGCTATTCTATTAAGCCATCATTTAAATATTGGTGGGTACTATTTATATGCAACAACATTCGACACATATTCACGTAAAGACATCTTGAATAGCCCAATGTGTACTGCCCACCATTTTAAATATTATTTTGCATTTTCAAAACTATGATTAGTACTTGCGTTGGCATTTCAAGATGTGCATCTTGTTGAAAGAAAGATGTTAACATGTCGTTGCTACTATGTCGTTGCTACTGCATATAAATTTGAATTTTAGTAAAACTACTTAACTCTAAATAATCTAATCTTTCAATGAGATGTAATGACACAATTTCTAGGGATAGAACTCAATTTTAGTGTCCTGCAAAATTTATTTTCCTTGAATGTAATGACTACCATAGGCAAAGTTAGACATGTGGCATAGTTGCAAATGCATGTTGAAGTAGCTATTTCAAAATGTAATGACTGCCTTAGGTAGAGTTAGACCTGTGGCATAGTCACAAATGCATGTGGCAGTACTTGTTATAAAGAAACGAACGTACCTTTGACATCATTGGACAAATAACAATGGTTTTACTTCTATGTTTTTTCATAGGTACGGCAGCCATCTTGCTAAGAATGTACTTATTAGCTTGAATCGTATAACATACTCTAATCTCCAAGAAATAGTAAACTTCTCCATGCGGAGCAAAGAAGTGCCAATTCAAAAGGATGTAAAGACGCATGATGGATTTTGAACCA
The DNA here is from genome assembly GCA_021234155.1 of Isoetes taiwanensis. Taxonomy (NCBI): domain Eukaryota; kingdom Viridiplantae; phylum Streptophyta; class Lycopodiopsida; order Isoetales; family Isoetaceae; genus Isoetes; species Isoetes taiwanensis. Next base: position 1,632,781 of record JAJEKV010000010.1, on the reverse strand, counting down.
TCACCGGTCTCCATTATAATCCTAATCTTTCTTTATTACAACTCTTTATAGGGCCTGTTTCATCACTGAACACCATGTTGACATATTGGAACATGAATTAAGATCATAAGTTTGAAACGATAAAATATAGATGGAAGATGACTTGCTGAAGTGCAAAGGCGTAAAGGATGAAAATGAGAGCAAGGATGAAGGCGCATTGGAATGTAGAATCGTGACTACCCAATGATGAAAAAGGAGCGACATCCAATAAGGCTTTTTGACAAAGATTTTTAAGGAAGCATGTGATATACAATAATGCTAATCGACAAAACAAAAGGAAGCATAATCAAGAATCACATTGGTCAAAAATAGAAGAAGAATGAAGCAATTTAAAGTTCTAGCAAAATCATGAGTTTGTCTATGCAAAGGAATATGCAAAGAAAGGGGAAAGCCATAGCAAAATTCTAGATGTGTCCATTCAAAGGAGTATGAGTAAAAGAAAGAACAAAAAGAAGTTTTCAAAATTACCTTGCATGGTCGTTTCATCATTTCTCTACCGCTAAGCAACATGGTGGGAGGAAATCAATCAAAGTCGTTTTCCTTTACCGCTTTTGTGTCGTAATCAAAAACACATAATTTAGAGAAAATAAATTTGTTTAGTTTAAACCCTACCAAACAAAAACGATTTTGCAAATCAAGTTGAAGCAAACAAAATGTGGTTTTTGCCTACTATATTTCTATGGATTCGTATAAGTAAACACATTACCAAAACTCCACTCTTGCATGGTCCTTTTCACGTCATGCACTCGTGGTATTTCGCGACACCTCAAACAATTTGTAGTACCTAAATCTTGGCTAATTTTATTGTATAGAAATCATGGAATATGCAACAAAGCCCCACAACCTATTTCTGGAAGCTAGAAATTCAAAGGTAAATAAATATTAGACCTATTACGATGGTTGAATGTACTGTTATGGGTTATAATGCGCACAGATAATTCCATCAACCTACCTATTTCAAGAAACATGACAAAAGCCCCACATGCCATTGCAAAACCATGTCATCTTGGTGCTTCCTGCAACAATAATGGAGGCTTTAAACTCGCCCTGCAGATATTAATGCATCAAAGTTCCTCTTGAGCGACCATCCCTTCACTCCAAACTTAGTGATGGTGTTGTAGATGGAAGTGACGATTCCACCGCTAAGATTACCGTATTTTGAGCTCACGCTTCATTCTAACTCTGAAGGGAACACAGCAATTTAGGATTAGACTCAAGGTCAGTAGCATCAATTCGATGCACAAAGTGCTTTAAGGAAACTTAAATATTGACATCAACAAACCCGTAAATGTTGTTTGTTCCTTCAACTAAGTAAATATCTCTCGAAAAACATCGCATCAAAATTATAAACTTGTAATAAATCAAAATAGGCACAAAACATACTCATATTTACCCAGTTAGAACCATTTCCGCACAAAGAAGCGCAGCACAATCTAACGACAATGTCCACTTCATTTTAAATTTGCAGACTATCTAGGGATAAAACGCCGCAGCTAGCAAACGCGATTATGACATATTGCAAGGGCTATATACGAGTACTGGCAAAAGAACCGGTGGCAAACAAAGAGTTAGTCTTGTCCCGCCCAAAGATCGCTGAAACATCTTCTAATCCGGTGCTACTGCCTGATATCAGCGTCTGGGATTTGATTTACTTCGTTGTTTTCAAGCTCGAAGGAACCGTGAAGAGGGGCAAAGGAGAGGGAAATGCCCGCAAAGAAACTCGCCAGGAAGATCGCCAATTAAAAAAAAATGCTCTAAACCAAAGCAAAGGCAAAACGAACTGAAAGACTGCAAACTCTGCGGCTTGTTACTTTGAGTTCACCTACCAAGCTTAAGCGCCAAAACTACTGGAGAGCTTTGGAGCGCCAAAAATCGGGAGCAGAGTGTGATCTAAAGGAAGATAATTCATAGGCAAGATTCAAACACCCCCAAAACCGCCATCAATGTACTGTCCCGCATGAGGGACCGCAGAAATGAAAGGGAACGCCAGACGCGGGCGCTCTCGCACGCAATCCAACACTATCACAAAATAAAAGAAGATAGGCTTCCAATCATAAATGACTATGTTTAAACGAGAGGTGCCTTAAGCCCCAACATAATGCATTCAAATATAGGATCATCAATCTCATTTTGTAGTCCAAAGAACCCTACTAACCCACCACCATCCCTAAAACAATTAAATGGGTTGTTATAAAAAAACAAAGATTCAAGATAGTACAATCATATTAGCTTCACCGATATATTGGTTAAAGTAGTCTTATTAGGACATTGATATTTTGATAGAGGTTCGAGCCTCGTGGTTTTATATCTTGAAAAATCTTAGCAAAGCCGTGATAGAGGCAATGTATATTCCTTCAAACCTTAGGTGAAATCAGATTTCATATTTCAAAATCATAGGCTTCTCCAATCATAAAATGACTATAAGCTAAACGAGAGGTGCCTGTAGTTTCTCCCAACATACCATCCGGGTCATAGGGATCGACGTAATCCGACGACTGCGGGTAGTCCGTGGTGCACCTCAAGCGAATATGTAGCACAAGAAAACTTATAATGAAACGTATAATGAATTTTGAACAAGAATCGTAGACATACTATAATTCAAGAGATGCATAAGATATCTTTTAGGCTTCAAATTCTGGACAAAGTCCTTCCCATTGGCATAAGTCCTATCTAAGATTAAGTGTCATATTCACTCAACCCCAAAATTGAGGGGGTCAATCATTGACCACTTCCAATAATGAGTCTCCAATAGTAGAACAAGAAAGTCATGTACTAACTAACTTGCATTGTCATCTGGCAGATGCTTTTTATCATAATGGCCATGGATTGAGCAATTTTTAAAATGTTGGCTGCTCTTAATCACCCACTCGACGGGCTTATATTTCTTAACAGACTTTCTTTCTTTCATGAAATCAAAGCTTTTCTCAAAGACTTCTAAAACTATTAGCCATGTTAGAAGTGCTGTGTCTTCATCTATGTGAACTTGAGATCTTTCTTTGATTGTTGGCTTACTACTAACACCAAACCGACGTATGAGAATTCTAGAACCAAGTATCGGCGGCTGTATGTACTTGGAATGTCTTTGCTTGAATATTTTTTCTCAAACACTTGAGTTATCTTGTCGTGCTTGTTTCTTTCATTAGCAATTGTGGTTAATTAAATAACATTGTCCCCGCAAGGTTTATAAACTCTCTTCCACACAAGATGCATTTGCTCCACTGATAAGCATCCCACTCTAATGTGTTCTAGTATTATCTCAAAGATCCTCAAATGCCTCTCGCCCAAATTCCCATCATTCTTGCACCAGGAATATCCTCCTCTTTATTAGTTACTCCATGTTTAAGCTCCTCCACCACATCAAACCATGGCTGTGCAGATGTCTAACCCAGTTTCCTCTCGATGCTTTCTCATCCCTCGGCCTTTAATTTATTCCATTTATTTCAATCACTTCAATTCTTTCCGCATCATGAATTGTGGCTTGCAATTTCACTGCTAAATCTCCATTGGCTTGAAGAAAAATTAATACTTCCATTATTATGCACCTTACATTCCTTCATCAGTACAAGCATAGTAGAAATTGCATTGTCCGACCAATCTACATGTGTTTTTCTCTTTGTTGGTCCTACTAAGCAAATGTAATCACACAACCATGGCCGCATCATTTGGAGGTTCAGATTGTACATCAAGTAATTTATCTACCGAGCCCTTTCCTCCCCGCAGGAGATTGCAAATTGGAACTTTTGAAAGGTTCAACATCTCACCTGCAAATGATGTTCAACGTGTCATCCTCTTGGAGCTATTTTTTCGGTCCTTGGGAGAACGAAAGGCTTCGCAGCAACCGGCAAAGAGGATCTGGTTGCCTTTGTCATGATCTTGAGCCTCTATAGCCTGATTTATGAACCAAGAATGAACTCACCATGTCCATAAGAGAGTGGATATTACCAAATAATCCTACAAATTCAAGTGAAGAAATGCAACAAGTACTTATTGGATTGCCAATGGACGCGATTACATTGTTGGTGGAAGAATTTGATTTCAATCTTGGAGCCCGGCCACCTTGAACAAAATGGAATTGGCCTAAATTTCAGCCTCCAAAACTTCTTTATGGGCCATTGTCCTTAACGGCAATTGAAGTAATGGAAACGCCCCTAAAGTAGTTAATGGGCGACTCTACTGCAGAGTCCACTAGTGGATCTCCCTCACGAGTCTCTCCCATTTCACTTCATGATTTTCATCAATCATGTGGCCACAGCCCTCCTCCCTCCCTCCCTCTCTCTCTGGCATAGACGAGCATCATCTCTATGTTGAATCATCTGCCTATCGTGGGCACTTTGCAAAGGTAGGTATAGGTCTAAACTAAAGGGCTAAGGGGCATAATGTGACAAGACATAGATTGGAGACCAATTATAATGAATATTTATAGGAACTACCCTAACTCTAGCATTGTATATATATATAAGGAGAAAAGGCTACTAGTACACCTGTAAAAATGTTAGTAGTCCTATTTCAAATATATTAAAATGCTTGAAAATTTTGTTTCCGTGGAGGTCAAGGTCTTGGAGACCTAGGATAGTGAACATATCTAGGAACTATGCAACTCTAGCACGGCCTATAAAATCAGAAAAGACTACTCATTCATCATCAAGAAGGTCCAGCTTATTTTCAAAGCATTAAAGTGCTCATGATGATGCATCTGTAGATATCAAGGTTTTGGAGTTCATTAAACAAATGAATACTTCTAGATTGATTGCAGTGGGTATAGAAATGTTTAATCAAGAAAAAACTCAATTATCTTGTGACTTTCTATAGAACAAAGACACACAATGAATAATATGCTTATGGAACTATAGATCCTACACCTTATCCAAAAATGATAAAATTTTGCTGAGGGGCAAGCCCATCACATAAAATGTTAAAACTATCACAATATACATTTTGCTATTATAATCCTCATTGCTTACTTGCATTGCATTGCATTCAATTCACTTCATTTTCTCAAGTATGTGGTACCTAACATCCTACAAACAAGCTTCGATTTCACACTTAAAAATGAAATAAAATAAAGTGATTACTAGAACAGTAAGTTTTACCCTTTTAGCATGTAAATTACGTTGTTTAAAAAAATCAAATTGATAGGAAGTTGTGGTTCTATGGCTATGTTTGAATATAATTGGGGCCATTTACCAAGGGCCATATAGTGATTATGATCATGGTTAGGGATGGGTCCCTTAAAAGAAAATCTCAAGCTTAATTTGCATCACATGGACATAGATTGAAATGACTTAGTGGAGAAGGCATCCGAATGAGATTCGGATGTCATATAGATGATCAATGTCAACAGTTGATTAGGATAGCAGTGCGTGTGTAGAAAAGAATGGATTAAGAGGCGGACGCGTAAGAGGCGAGCACTAAGGATTTTAAGTTGATTAGGATATCGTGTTGGTGCAAACAATGGATTAAGACAAAATGGGGGCTCAATGGGCGAGCAGTGGGGATTTCAAGTTTGAGTGATAAAATATCTTATTGGAGTATGCGTATGGTGCTAGATAAAAGGAATGCACGTTAAATCGTATGGTCACCAAGGAAAGGAGAAAAAAGAGGGATTGATATGACAATGCTCTTTACAAAACAAATGGGTAGCTCTGCCATCAATATCATACTATCATTAATTTCATACTTTACTATATCTTCAACCTACAAGGGAAAAAAAAACCATGAATATTTGGTTACAAATACCAACAAATGCAGCAGAATTCGTGTCAGCTATGGATAAGCCCAAGCTGGATCTGGAATCATAAGCAAAATTGAAGAAAAAGTACTATGTTTATACAGATCTGCAAGCAAAAACTGTTTACAGAGGCAAATTTAGAACCAAACTGGGTGGGAATTGAAGCAAATTTGGCCTAGTAGAGGAAGAAAGAGTATCTCATTCCACTCTGCACCATCATATAATGGCGGTCTGCAAGGGACGGATCACTTCGGAACCATACCCGAAGTCTGGCATCTCGGAGCACATCTCTGTCTGCTTCATCATCTTCTAAATCTGCCGTTTCTTGAGCTCCCAGTAGCCATGTTACCAAGGCTACCGGAGCTTTTACAACCTTCCATACCAATTTTCGCCTCCTCGGCCTTTCCTCCAGAACCCTTGCCTCTGCAATAAGACTTTCATCCACAACCTGTGACAATCTTTTCTGCCTTGATCCGCAAAAATGCCTTGACATAGCTCACCTTCTCGAAATTTACTTTAAATTTTTTTACACAGATGTCACACCCGCAAGATCAATGCAAGATTGCAAGCTCAATATTAATCCGAGCTCTCTGAAGTAGAATTCATCCGCAAAAGATATCTTGCTTACGACTTAAAGAAGATATCCATGAAAAAGGGTCAGAAAGAGAGAGTAAAAATTTGCGAAGAGAGAATAAGAAACCAAGCTAGACGCTCGCCATAGCGGCAACTTTGGCTAGTTGCTTAGGAATCTTTTACAGTTGCGACTGATGAGATCTTCCGGCGCCATAGCCAAGGAACGTGAATCCTTTTAAAAGCAGAGGTAAATGAAAGCACTGTTTGCGGGCGTCAATTTTCGAGCTAGCGGCTGGAACTGGCGGGGTACAACTGGCGTCATTTTTTTTTAAACTTACGGCTAAAACAATGTTTAAAATGCCATAAAAATGCCATAATTTTTACAATCCATTTTTTCTTTTTTTTAATTGAAAGCTATGAACCTTAGGTAGTCCATATCACACTTAGACTTTCGTTGTTGTAAATGGGCCACCCCACTTTGGCACTTAAGTCTCTATTGCCCAAATACAAGTCCCCACTTATCCTTGCTTATCTTATTCCTCAAAATGATCATCCCCCCCTTAATGCTCCCTTCGTGGATGCCATCTTTTTCCCTTTAAGCATTGCTCTACCCAGACACTTTCACACCCTTCCAACCTTTCCACCCTCGGCCTCATCGTGTTGCCTCCATGTTGGCTCCCCCAGTATCTTTCCTCATCATAATTCAACATTTCTTCCTCCACTTGTCCCATTTCCAACCAAGTCACTGATGTTCTGTTGACTTTCTCTTTGCTTTGTTAAAAAGTAGTTATGGATAAGGATGAAATGCAGAAAAGTAGGCCTTGTTTCCTCAACTGGTCTTTTCGCAGACTGTGCGCATGCACCAGAAATAGAAGTACTGGAAGCTGACTGCCAATATGACTGTCAGTACTGAATATCAAATTCACGATCCAATGCATTGTATTATCGACTGATACAACCATTCTGAGACAACTCTAGAAATGTATTCAATGTCTATGGACTATCTTGCTATATACCTCTATGGCATGACTCCATCCAGCGATATTGACCATTGACCACCACATGATACCTAATCTTGTTGTGGTAAAGACAAAGCATATCAACATTTGTCCTTTTGATACAAGCAACATGGTGGTGGTAATGACAGTCTAGTGATAAGTTGAGGCACTTGTTTTGTGCTCTTTTGTATCCAATTGTAGATACATGCACCTAGGAAGTATTATTACTGGAAAAACAAAGATGATCATCTTAGATAGATGCTAGAACTATCCTACATCTTTTGCATACAATTTGTTTTTATATTTTTCTGAAAGGACGAAAAAAACCTTATTAATCAAAACTAAACAATATGCATAAGGTAAGCAGAAGAAAATGTTCCTGAAACATGATCTTAAAGCACTTATACTTACTCCAATATATAAGACTAATGATAAGGATTAATTTAAAGAGTCTAATTTGTGATGAGGCTAAAGGAAAGGGATTATTCATAATTCAATATTTCTTGCTCCACTTGGCCCATTTCCAATCAAGTTATTGATGTTTTGTTGACTTTCTCTCTACTTTGTTAAAAAGTAGTAATGGATAAGAATGAAATGCAGAACACTAGGTCTTGTTTCCTCGTCCCTCTCTTTTTGCATGCATCAGAAATAAAGGTACTCTAGAAGTACTAGAGCTGGCTGCCAATATGACTGTCAATACTGAATATCAAATTTATGGTTCAATGTATTCTATTGTCTATTGATACAACCACTATAAGATGGCAACTCTAGAATGTACCCAATGTACATGCACTATCTTAAATTCATGGTCCAATGCAGTGTATTATCGATTAATACAATCATTCTGAGATGGCAACTCTAGAATGTAGCCAACATCTATGCACCATCTATGCACTGCTTTATATGCTTTATATCTCTATGACAAGACTCCATTCAACAATATTGACTATTGACCACCACATGATGCCTAATCTTTTTATGGTAAAGACAAAGCACATCAACATGCCCATTTGTCCTTTTTGGTACAAGCAACATGGTGATAGCAATGACAAAGTCTAGAGATAACTTGAGGCACTTGTTCTATGCTCTTTTGTATCCAGTTCTAAATACATGCACCTAGAAAGTATTATTACTAGAACTAGAGAAAGGAATGTCAATCTAGATTCTATATCAATAACAATTGACCTTGCATGCCTTTATGTTTATACAATAGTTGAAGAAATATGATCATCTTAAACAGACACAAGAACTATCATAAGTCATTTGTAGACAATCCCCAAAGGATCAAAAACTTCTTATCAATCGAAAAGTAAATAAACAAAATGTACATTTTTCTTATCTAGCCGTGTAAAGACAAAAACGCCCTACGACATTACGTGCTTTGGAAGACTATGTACTTACTCTATTATATGAGACTAATGACAAGCACCACCACGAATTAATTCTATAATGCTACATTAATCGGTAATTTAAATACTTCCACGTCCTACTCTTTAAGTTATTTATTGGATTCTTTTTTGTGAAAAGTAGTAATAAGATAAGATAATCATTTTAATCTGCTCACTTGCTTCCATCCGCCATGGGACTAAGTACATGGGGACCGTAAGCCCCGGACCGGCAGTCCAACAGCAATACGGGCCAAAGCCCTAAACAAAGCACAACGTACAAGCACAATCATGGTCTGATTAAAACCACCGAAAACAAGTACTGTGATGATTATGGCCGCCACAACTAAAATCCATGCCGCGGTAAAGAACAAGCATACTTCCAAACAAACCTTCCCAAACGCCAAACCGTGAACTCCTTTCACAACCGATTCGGCATCAGCACGGACGATACGCGCTTAAATCTCCATCTTCACGATCCGCGCTTTCGCATCTACATGCCCCACATGCATCCATAAGGTCAAGCCGAATCAATCGATGCAATAGATCATGTCTTCACTTTCAGATGCACCCGTAGTCAGAAGTAATGAAGTCGGGCTGCCAATATGACTGGCTAACACCGGACATCACCCAATTCCTTCCTCGAGATGGCAACCCTAGAATGTAGGCAACATATATGCACTATCTTAAATTCATGGTTCAATAAATTGTATTATCGCATCGCGAACAAATCCATTTCGAGATGATAACTCTGAAATTTAGCTAATGCATATGCACTATCTTATATGCTATATATATCTCCATGACATGACTGAAGTGTTCAACAATATGACCATTGGATCACTATATCTATAGCAAAATAAATGCGGGTTGCTTTTGTTTTGTACTTTTTTCCCTAAGGTTTTATATGATTTCTAGTTTATTCTCGTGGTGTACTAATGCTACATCTAGAGGCGATACATATTCCTCTTTTTTATTTTATGGCGCTTTGCCAAATGGTTTAGCCTCCTTAAAAAAAAAACATCCGACTGTGGCATGCAAAACTCAAAGTCAGATTTTAGGTTCTTTACCATCAAAATTTTCCAAGTTGAAGCTATTTCTTCACGGCCTCTTCTTGTCCTCAGAGGCAGGAGTAATATGGGCTGTCAGCAGATATTGCCACGCTACATACCACCTCGGTCTCGATGGAGCATCGTGCAGCATTCCGTGATGGTAAATAATCTAGTTTAATAGGTCTTGATATCTCACACACAAGCTTCATTACGGGATAATCAGAGGAGGATCCCGATGGATCGCAGATCGTGATATCAATAATAGCATTTCGCTTTTTATTGTAGATTCAAAGGATTCTAAATTATTGTCTTGTTTTATCGCATTTTCATCTTTATTTTGGTCAGCTCTACATTTTGTCACCACAAAAAGAAATGGTTACAAGAGAATAAGCATTTGAGATATATAGATTTCTCTCGAGGTCACAGCGGTAGTGGTATGGAAATCGCGATCGCGTTCGTCGATGAGTATAGACTTGTGGCCATGCCACCACATGGTTGTATCTCCTGGATTCAGCCAGAAACAAAAATATGCTAATAAAGAGATCATGAACCTGATTGCTGGTCAGCCGATGCCAGCCATCGCAAAATACTGGCAAGCCCCATCACCTCTTCGGGAGCACGCTGAGAAAGGGGAACTAAAATACCGCCGACCGGCCTATGATATGCCCAAAACAAAGCCGGTGTTTATTCCATGGTGTTCTAATCGCCTGATATGCTTAGATGCCTTCCATTTGGTTATACCATGGAGGGCATATACAGAATGGGGTTGATTCCAAGGCCAAAATATACCGGCAAACACATTGATCGTGCATTTTCATCAAGATCCGAGCTCAAACCAAATGGGATGTTTTCCATGATTAGCCTGGAAGTCCGCCTGCCACTTAATACAAGGTAATGACGGATGCCCTACACGGTTTTCTTTCCATATACCTATAATCTCTTTGTTTGCAAATGGCTGATTTTGGAGTTTCAGGTGAAGCTTACTAGTTCTCTTAAGCCCCGCCAAAAACAAACCGGGACAAATGTAACGGATCTGCTATGGGGATTAGATCGCTAGACTATAAGTCTTCCTCATATTTTATTCAAAGCAAAGTGGGGAGGCACTAATGAAGGATGTTAGTGATTGTCAGACAACAAGATTGCTCTTCTTCCTCGTCATGAAATCGGCCAAATGTTCTAATGCTTATATGCTTAGGATAGACCGGAATGGATCTCGTCTTTGGCAAAACCACAAACATAATAAGCTACTTAAGATTTCATAAACTCGGATACAGAACGACTTTAATCAGTTAGAAATGCAAGTTTTCGCAACGTCCAGAAAGGTCAGAGGTAAAGAGTCTTCCCAAAATAAGCGTAAACACGCCTGTGATGAGAGATTGGAACTTAAAAGCAACAGGTTATTCAAGAAATATGGGTAGCTTCCGCAATCTTGAACACCAAATTTTAAACATCATTTTGCCATTGTTACCGACGACAAAGCCGAATGTGGACTGAATGGCTATAGCAAACGTTCTTTGGAAGAAGAATTGTTACCATTATTTTCCGAATTGATGTGTCGCTTGCTTTTGATCCTTTGGAATAAAAGAAGAACACGCGGTCAAGATAAATAAGGTGGAATCTCATGTTGTGTTTTGCTCAAATGATACCGAAAGTAGGTTGAGCAGAGATTTTGGGCTTTCATTTTGGGCAACAACAGCGGTCAGGGTTACCGAATGCTGAAAACCAGTATTTGAAAGACATAAAATACATGGAGGAGCTGTGCTTCCAAATTGTCGCGCGCATACATTGAACAACCGTGGACTAAAGTTTCAGTAAGAGCAAAGGTCCCGCTTCAGCCGCAGCATGCTATGTCTTCCGATAAGACATTTGCTTCAGTCCATTCTTATTCTGGGCTTAGAGTTTATGCCGCTGGAATAAAATGTCGACTAAGTATAATGCGCCGGAAACAACAGTTGGTTCAAAGACTTAGCACATTGTAAAATGCAGAAAAGCCAATGTACGTAATGCAAGACTGTCGAAGATCGAAAGCACCGGTCTCTAAATCGTTATCGTAATTAGTGGATCTGCGTCAAACCCAGACTACCATTCCTAGTCTCACCCGCTTGTATATATTGATTGCGCTATACTATGCAATGCTCAAGTAGAGATTGTATTTCCTATTGCTTTTCTCGTTAGGAGTTGTTCTTGTCTTCTATTCTATCTCTTGAGTCGATTCATGGTTTGTACCGGTTTTGCACTAGTTCTATCATGGTATCGATCTTTGATATCATGGTATCGACGCTCGAGAGAAGAATAGAGCAAGCTATTGGAGAAGCATCCAAATTGGATTTCCTGGCCATTGTTCTGTGGAGTTCTTTGGTCGAGATTTGGTGGTGGAAAATCCATTTACAAAGATTGAGAAGATTCTTGCTTTTTGGCTTGGAGGAAGTAATTTGGGAGAGATCTGGATTTTCCGACAAGTTCCTCGTGAGATGATTTTTCAAGACCTTTTACGGCTAAAATCTCAAAAATCAACTTTTCTAGTGGGTGCTTGGTTTATGACGAATTTGTTTTCTCAACCATCTTTTCGGGTCGCTTGAAAACAAGAGAAATTCATGGATCCATTCAAGTTCTCACGTATCGCAAAGCTACCAACAGCCAATTACCATGTTTAAAAAGTTCATGGTGAATATTTGATATTTAGTGACATGGGAGCGCGTGGTTTGATGAAGACTTGACAAGCATCGCCTATGCCGCGGATAAACCGTAGCTTGTGCTCTTGTTAAAATGTTATCAGCATACAACACAAATCAACCATTTTACCGAAGCTTTAAGGAGATGTGGTCTCATTTGATAAGTCTCTTGATAAAGGGTATGGCTACCCAAATGTCGATCCAAAAACAAAATGGAGACATGCTCCAATTAGGTGATTTCAACCGTCACAAAGATAATTCTTTACTCGAATAGCAATGGCTTTGATCATAGCCGCCGTCAGGAGGTTGTCCTAAAAATAGCTGATTCAAGATATCTTGGTTGGTCTTCCTCCTTCATGATATTATCTCTTCAAGATCGAAAACAAGAGAAGATTGATATATAGCTAAAGTAACCATTCATCAAGAACAGATGAGTTGGTGCGCACGCAGCGGGATGCGGGAGAGGACTATGCTAATTTTGTGTCTACTTCTGCCGACACTACAAGAAGAAGTCATATTTATAGCAAAGACTCTAAGAAGTCAAAATGTGAAGTCTGAAGGTAAGAAATCCAAGGAGTTCAAGGCTCTGAATTGTGGGTGAAAAGGATCACTATGCTCTCACTGTAAGAAGGAGAAGAAAAGTTCAAAGAGTAGTGACACGAGAAGCTAATACCGGCCAACCTCTAAGGGAGAGATTAAGTACAAGTGCATGTGCCACTTTTGATGTCAATATCTAAATCTTGGGTAAAGAACACAAAGACGCTACGTATGGACCGATTTTAGACCGTGGGCCACTGCTCATCCATCGAGACGTAGCTTCTGCTTTCTCAACTTGACCTCGACTGAGGTGATGTGAAGATGGGTGATGGATATTGGTCTTCCTATCACGTGAAAGCGGAATGTGCCTTTCACCGTATTGGACGGATTTAGTTAGTTTGAACGCTCGCCCCTGACATGTTCCATATCATGTCCGGCCGAATTTGATAAAGCAGCCATCAAGCATTGTTCTCTGAATGGCAAAGCTTCATCTGGGCCGAACAGAACTAATTTGAAGGCATCGATTTGAAAAGTCCGGCAGCCGCACAAAGTTGGATGCCTAATGGCTTGTATATCTTTTGATGGTTCGGCCTATAAGATCAACATGGTCTTGTATGTGTTGATTTGACTAACGAGCATCCGTGGGCATGCCCGCTTTGGTCATGTTAAGTGCACCGGCGTACATGCTTGCATAAGAAATCGCATACCCTCCTAAATGTACCGCTTGAGTGTAAGCCGGGCAAGGCTATCTCTCGAAACAACCTCAACAGCCTTTCCACAGGCTATTCATCGAGCAAGTCAACTCTTTGAGTCAGCCGTGATTCCTCGACTTGTGCGCTATACGCCCGATGTTTCACTAGGTGGTGGAAAGAGGTATTTCGACCCCGATTGATGATTTCAAGAGGGTACACTTGATGTATACTTTGTAATCGCAAACTAAGGTGCTTCGCAAGTTCAAGGACTTCAAAGCAAAGCAAATGGGGTGCTGCATGGCTAGTAATAAAAAAGTTGAGAAGTGACAATGGAGGTGAATGTATGTTTCTAATGCCTTTGATGAGTTTCGCGGAAGAAGGTATTGAAAGACGTTAATCATTCCTATGCTCATCCACAAAAATGGTGGAAATGAAGGAGGAATAGATCTTTGCTTGATTTGGCAAGATCTGATGAGTCAAAGCAATCAATCTTTTTGGGGAGAGGCAGAGGTAACAGTTAAGATATTTGGCAACAGGTCACCTACTACAAGCCCGTGATGTGAAAGCATTTTCGGAGAATGAAGTCCGCATGTGTCTCATTTGAGGGTGTTCTGATACAATGCGCTTCCATACCCGCCGAGAAGTCGAAAAGTATGTAGTTTAAGGATCACAAAATACCCTCATTGGGTATCCGTGAAAATCGTAAAGGTTATGTCAAGACCCTCCAACAAGCGGTGCTATTGTAAGGTGTCACCAGCTTGTTGAAGACGCTGTATGATGGTATATCTTCGAAGATTCTCCGCAGCTCACAATGACAAAGAAATTGATGTTGGAGATCCCATCGCGCCGGGTAGACCTTCTTCCCTCTCTAGTGGTTTCCTCCAAGAACTCACATTTGCCCGAAGTAGTGGTATCTGATGATCCCAACTCTAATTTCCCATGGTCCATGAGCGTTGGTTCCTTTCTGTGGAGTCCACATAATATGAAGGTATCAGAAGCACCTCGATCCAAAGACTCGCTACAACACCCATTGTAAAGATCTCGCTATACCTCCCCGTTGTTGAACCTAGGAGATCAAGACGCTCTGCTGAGAAACAATTATTGCGTAACCGTTAAAAAGACTGCTGTAAATTCGTTGTTGAACCTAAGAGATTAGCATCGCCCGATGGAGAAACAGAGAAGTTCATCAGATCATGTAACCTTGCCTTTTAATGGCAAAAGTCCGATCATGTTGATCCACAAACCTTTCAGCGCCTAGTAACCGCAGCCGCTAGCATACTGAAGAAGCAATACTCTCAATTAAGCCAGCAAGGCAATATGGGACTATTGAACTCCCACCGATAAGTTCTGGTCAGCGTGCCGAACCAAATTTCATGATGATGGGATGTTGTCAAAGCACAAAGCTAGACTTGTAGCCAAGGGTTTTGCAACAAAAAAAGGCTTCGATTATGATGAAGTCTTTGTCTCCGTGAGCCGTAATGTCCACTATCGTGACCGCTTATAGCTCTGGGTTTTAGCCTGTGCTGTTGGTTAATGTTTCAAATGGACATATTCCATGAAATGGTGATTTGGAGGAAGAGGTCTATATGACTCAACCTCCGCAGATTTGTTGTCGGAAGGAGTACTGGTTTTGCCGCCTGAAGAAAAGTATTTATGGCTTCAAAAATGTACCGCATGGTACAAGTGAAAAAAATTAATGCTTTTCTGCCAAGGGTTCAGCGTATGCGTTGTACCCCACCTTGCCATTACAAATCACATGAAGGCCGCATCGTGCGCCGTAGTCGTGCCATTGATGATTTGATCATCACAGAGATGCCGATGCGTCGATTTCTACATCGGGTTGAAGTATTCTGCCCTTCCAGGCGATCGGACCTTACCTTATGCATTGTTTAGGTGTGAAGTGTGGCAAAGACTCGATGGCATCTATCTTTCTCAGCCAGAAATATATCAAAGAAATGTTACAAGAGATTGTGCTACCGCGGATAAGTCCTTTTAACCCGCGCTCGGTTTCTGATTTCGATGGCAGGAGGTGATCCCACCTCTATCGGCTTCTGGTGGGCTTGATATCTCATACTACTAGACCTCGAGCATCTCTTTTGGCCGTGGGGAGTGCCGAAAGCATTTATGAGCAATCCCGTGCGTGACCGGCAGCATCCGCATATCCGGAAGGGGACTTCACAGAAGGTCTCTTTATCGCAGGTCCTCGATTTTCAAATTAAAGTCTTTGTTGATGCATCATGCTAACTGGCCATGATAGCAGGAGGTCCAAAACAGATGGTCACGCTCAGAGGGCCTAACGTATCGCATGGTTGTCCAAAAAAGACATCTACAAAGCAATAATTAGGCACCATGGATGTAATTCAAAGCACTCAAGATTGGGATGCAGGAATTGTTGTGGCTTAAACATTTGTGGTCAGATCCATGTGTACCTCCATCCTCACCAAGAGACAGTGACAACACAAGTACCATCCATCTTGCCAAGGATGCTATAGTCAATTCCAAAGATAAAAACACCTTGACACCTTAATTTGTTTTGTCCGTGAGCTGATCCAAATGGGATCTTCTCAACTTGTTCATTGCTCCTCATGTGACGGGCTTTGTTAAGGCTTTACCAACCATTAGTTGGATCTAAATTCACAATGTGAAGGAGAGCTTGGGCAAGGAAGTAGAAACGGGTGTACCGGAAGGGAGAGAAGCATTACAATAATTTTAGCCGATTTTATTCCGCTTAGTCACAACATTTAAGGAGAGTGTTGGAATATAAATATGTCGAATTAGCACCGTGTCAAATGCCAGTTGGTTCAACACTTTAGCACAATGTGTTGAGAAGGTGCTGAATGTGCACGCAAAGACTTTGTCAAGATCGAAAGTTAATCAATTCTAAATCAAAGGCTTCTTAATTAGTGGATCTGCGGTTAAATCCAGAGACTACTCGCCTCTAGTCTCACCGGGTTGTATATATTGATCAGACAAGTTATGTACCGCCTAAGTAGAATGGCTTCATTGCTTTCTTCAATAGAAGCTGTTCTTGTCTTCTATTCTATCTCTTGGAGTCGATTCATGTGGTTTGTGCGAGTGTTTTGCACTAGGTTCTACCGCATGCAACATGTGTTCCGTTTACTTAGTCAGATTTTACTAGTGCTGAGATTTTAAATTTCAACGTGTTAGGATTTGGGGTGAAGGACCTTCGTGATGTGAGGTTGCTAGATCTTGAAAATATACAGAGATTGTGCCGTGAAATGATGCTTCAACTTAAGGAGGAGAATGGTTAAACAGCGATGCTAAGACACACCATATTTACATTGTCTCTTATATGTCCTTACTCTATTTTTTCATTGATAATGCCCTAAGGATCCCAATGTGAGTCTCACTCAATCATGGCTCTATGTCTCAACCTTCCATAGGGAGACTTCATACACTAAGACACAATTCATATTTATAACAACCAAGTTATATGTTCTTACTCTATTTTTTCATTGATATGTCACGCATCCTAGCAGAGTCCGAATCGTCATCTATGTCCAAAACCCATAGGAGACTTCATACACTTTGAATCTAAATATGTTTTAATTTTTAAATTCAGCATGGTAGGTTCAAATCCTAAAGGGCACCATATATCCATCTAACTTAGCTGCATCCATTTTTATCTACACAATATTTCATATTCTCAAATGACTCTTGGAAATAGAATTCTTATTTTACAATGCATTTGTTGTTTCACTCTACAAATTGTTCGGCTATGACATCAAAGAAGATGTTCTGTATTTACATTCTTTTTACTATCCTTATTGAAGCACATGAATATTATAGATGCTTGTTTTCTCCCCGATGGTTTCTTGTTTGTTTGTTTGTTTGAGTTTGTTAGGCCCCATGGGCCCAAAATTTTTTCCTACACAAACCAACACATAAATACCATTAACATTAATTAACACAAACCATTGCATCCAAAAACATTTAAATTAAAATCCCTTGGAAAACCCTTTATAGATATTCACACGTGGGCATGAGCCCCTAAAAACTTACAATACATGTACAAAATTAACATCATTAAGTATATTCCCTCAAACCTTATAGTATTTTGCAAACTTTAATATATAGTATACAAAAACTTGTACATGCATACCCCACAAACGAGGATCGCTTTGTACGGTCCAGATCAAGGAATAAAGGGAAAATATACCCATTCACTGCCTTCTAAGTGTCTCTGGAATAACCTCCCGCGGTGAATATGCAAATATGCGGTGGCAATACAAAGTCTAGATATAAGTTGAGGCACTTGTTTTGTGTTCTTTTGTATCCAGTCATAGACACATGCACCCAAAAAAATTATTACCGGTCAAAAGAATGTCAATTTAGATTTCATATCCAAGAATGCAATTGAGAAACTCAAGATGTCATAACTATCATGTCACGAGAATAAAACCATGACTGCGACAATAAGTGTTGGGGATGTTGAGCTAGAGCCTTCCGTAACATTCTAGAACTTTCTTGAAACAAGCAGGAATATTATAGTCTCTTTTATCTTAATGGGGAACATTACTCCTTAAGTATATTTGAAACATAAATTATTTTATGGAATTAATGCCTGGTCTGTGTATAAATCGACAATATTGTGTTAGGCTTGAATCCCCACACAACATAAAAATTTTAAAAGTTTTTTCCTAAGAGATGAGCATTCAACTTGGGTCAGAGGATCTTGGACCACCGTGCCTAGATCTCACTCATTATGTGAGGCACCAGCAACATGAGCCATAGATCTATTACATATAATTCTTAAAAGTCATGCACCGAGGATATGTGCCAAGCCACGGAGCCGTAGAAGATCTCTCGATTGACGACGCGATCCACTACTACAGAATGGCATTGCTGGCACGTCCCGCCTTTACTTGAGCATAAACGCTTCACTTTTGTGCCATTTGGGGAGCACAAACGCCATAAAATGGCACAAAAGTGATGTTTATGCTCAGAAAAGGCGGGAGGATAAATGTCACTTTGTGCCATTTCTACCTATTTTTGTAGTAGTGGATCTGGATCAACTCAGACCGGATCGACATAATTCTAAAGCCATGTGCACCGAGGATGGGTCCCAAAGCAACGTGGAGTCGTAGGACTTCTGAATCGACGCATCGATCGTATCAACCTCGGACCGTAGGATCGCTTTACATATAATCTACAAACAAACTCCTGCTTCATCCGCGCCGAGGGATACGCCCCAAAGCCATTTTGAGCTCAGGATCTCTGATCAATGGCTGGATTCGTGGCGACAAACATAAGAACATATATGCTTCGCCATATAATCTACAAACAAACTCCCAAGCCATCCGGGCCGAGGATCGACATATAAATCGCTCATGTGCACCGTGAGGGATGTGTCCCAGCAACGTGGAGCCGTGAGGATCTCGACCCATCATCGTGATCGGGACACCTCGACCGTGAGGATCGCCACATATACCCATAAACAAACTCCCAGTTTCATCCGGTCGAGGATGCCCCAAAGCCACGCGGAGCCGAGGATATCAATGGCCTATCTTAAGGACAAAATATAAGAACATATATATGTTTTACAGTTCCATAAACAAACTTCCCATACCCACGAGGATACGCCCCAAAGCCATGTGAGCCGAGGATCTCGATCAACTACCGGATTCGTGAGGACAAACATAAGAACATATATATGTTATGATATGATATTCATTGTACATTATGTATTGATTTATCGAGAACCTAGGATTGTGTTTCTAATGTTTTTTCTCTATATCAGCTTCTGCACAATACTACCTCTTTGGTTGATCCTCGGCCGCTCTATGCTAGTTTGTATTAGCTTTGTGTTGTCGCACATTATCGCTAAAGAAGTCAATCCTTAGGTTTCAGAGCCCACACTAGTACTTCTTGTACACCCATTTGCCTCGTGAAGAAGACTTATAGCTTTCTATCGCATGGGTGCACATCGCTCCAAGATTGGAGACAAAATACTGACCTCGAAGCACTGAGGAAAGGCTTTACTGTTGCCACCAGTATGCCCATTGAAGATGAATGTCATGCCTTCCGTGATTCCGCCTTCGGTTTGCCTGCCATATCCCAGCTTGGTATGTCTTCGGCTACTAGTGCTTGGCCACTCTGCATGATATCAATACTCTGGCCCTGGGCTTGTTGGGGTCATACCTCCAGGAGGTTATGGATGCATCGACGCCTTGCCTCCTCCGGACAAGATATTGAATTGTTCTATACAACCGTGGTTGCGGAAATGATACTTATTATCGCTTGTTGTTTTTCCCAAAACCCTTCGAGAAGGGTTTTATTCCTCGACAATAATACGCTTTGTCGCTATCTTTGTTTGGGTTCACAGAGGGCCAATTGGTCTCCTCGCGGTACCTATAAAACTGCTCTATTCTATCCTATTCTATTCTATTCTAAGAAGAGTTCTTTTGGCTAAGATTTGATTGAGAAAGTTGTCTTGGAAGGAATCTCTTGTTGCTTAAAATAAATGTGTTTCTAAGACTTTTGAAAGGAAGTCTATAACACCGATCGCTCCACGATTTATATACTATAATGCATTAAATGCATGACACGTCACCATGAATGCTTAATGGTACATTAATTATTTATGTTATTAACTAAGAAGGTGAGGTTAGCTAAATATCAATTAAAAGCCAAGTATGCCAAATTATTCATAATTAGTGATTCACGATCCTATTGTTTAAATTTGGTTTTTCCGGAGTTCCAGAAACTTTTTGGAATTTTTTTGAAGGTTAATTTTCTAAGATTTCAAAGCTTTTAGTCCTGTGAAAAAATACTCCAAGATTCCAAAACGGGTCGGCTTTCCTAGAAATTCTGGATTTTAAGACCGTCCTGGATTCCTGCATGGTGGCCACGCATATCTCAGATGATTATAGCAGCTTTGAAGTAGAGAGTTTTATTTATTGTGATGTTTGGTGCGGATTTCCTAGACTCTGGCTCAATGCCATGGATTCTTCTTACTGCATTCGGCTATATGGAAAGATCTGGCTCTTCCATCATCAAGAATCACTATATGCATTTATTAATTTTGATGCTATCTAATTAAACTCCTAGACTGGCATTGTCCATCTTTTTTTCTTAACTGCACTATTTGTGCCCAATTATGATTAACCTCACGTCTGCATACCAAACATGACTAGAGGCTTGAGTGCCAATCGATAGACTTTTGATTTTGGTATTTAGCTTCTTTCAATTTTATTGTATCTCTGCATCTTAATTCTTTTTAGCAAGTTGTTTTATCACATGGTCTCGTGATTGGTTATATAGCCTGATAACCATTTTCAAGTTCTTTGTTTGTCCTGAACTTTAGAGATATGCCTTAGTAAGTTAAATACATAAATGTACTTTTGAAATCATTTTCTATAATGCAAAGACTTCATCATGTCATGTTCTTTTCCTTTCACCCAATTATCCCAAGAATACATCACACACAGCATTTATACTCTGATGTTTTCGTGTTTAGCCAAATGAAACAGAGGCTACATTCCAGCAAACACAAGCATTGTCTCTAGAATGAGCACAACACCAACTATAATAGAAGAGAACCGCTTAGATGTTTCACATGTCAAATTTTAGCTCTCTGGAAGTTTAATTCACAGTAGCATTGAAATAGAGAAGTAGAAGATATTAATGAGGCATTTTCTTCATCTTTATTATGTTCTAGAAGTCTCGAGAAACTTTGCACGCTTACTTCATGGAATGACTTCATGGAATCCCATCCCCTTAACCTACTCACACAGTACTGTAAACATCAACGAAGTTGGCCCCTTTGTCTGAATAAGTATGATAGATACACACTAAGTCTCACAACATTTAGCCCCAACAATGCATGTTGGATGTTTTTGCAATGCCATTGGATTTGCAACTAGAATATCTAGAAGTTAAGGTAAAAATGTAAGGATGAATGTATTTTCAAATGATATTGCAATTGGTTGTGCAAATACTAGATCTATTTGAAGTAGTGGGTTGAATCCTACAGGAGCATGTCCATCGTCTTTAAAATGATAAGATGCTACATGAATAATAATTTGCATTACTATAGGGAACTTGTAAACCTGAATATGTTACATCTGCACTCATCAAAGATCTCCCATTTGTAGTTTCTTGTCCTTTCTCAAGTGTTCTCGCGGAATTTGTTGCTTTTGTTCACTTATTTTTCGTGGCTATAGGAACAGCTAACTCATGCTTGAATATGTTAGATCTGCACTCATTCTTCAGCATCTCTATTTATTGTAGATAGTGCTTGAAAGGTACTCCTGGACATGTTTTGCCATGGATATGCTGGAGCTCAAATTTTTGTTCTTCTTTATGATGTAGGAATAGAATAGTTTTTTTAACGTCCACGGAGACCAATAGGTCATGGGACCCATACAATGGGCTAGTACAATCATTACTACTAGGATTACTAGGCTATTCTATTCTTTATGATGTAGGAGTTGATCTCATCCAACTTTTGTAGTATACATCTGAAATTTTAGAATCTTATCATCCTCATTGACATCGGCTTCTATTCTAAACTTCGTGTAGATAAAGCATTACAAGGTGGACTAGAAACATTTTCTGTGATTTCATTGTTTATTGCCACTGACAATCATATGCATCTACACTTGCAGCTCTTGCAACCACATAAATACCTGCTAAAGAGGACCTGCATTAACGTGTATCAGGTAGACCTTTGCTTTTGAGTTCACATCACAGAAGATTTTATGTTTATTCCAACAGATCAAAGATGTTGTTGCAGATACCTTCATGCTTATGATTTTTCCATACATTTATTACATTGTACGTCATACTCTTCAGAAATCATAAAGCTGCAAATCTTACTCAAAAAGAATATTTCCAGCAATGCATACACTTAGTAGACTTGGGATACCACTACAGATAGAAGATGCTTTGGATCATCTGCAATGAGGGTATGTTGTCCTCCATGTAAGACCCTTTCTCCATTTGATTTCATATTGCTTAGATTTCTGCATGGGTCTACTAATGTTTGTGCTTCAATAGTTACATGAGTAATGCCACAAGCTGCTTGAGTGATTTTCCTCCTTGCCCAACATCTGGTGGCAATGAAAAAGGTAATACAACACGGTTGGCTACCATGTTCCTCTGTTATGCACTGAAAGTGACACCTTGGATGATAAGGCACTGCATGTAACCTCATCATTTGTAGCAAGGTGAAAGCAAGAAGCGATGTTAGTTTGGCCATCAGGAGCTCAACCTAGTAATTTTTTTCCCTTCTGAGTATCTTTCCTCTGTAAAAGAGAAGCCTTCTTACAAGATCTGCATTCAGAAGCATAGAATTTGCTCTTCAAGAGCTTCTTAGGTAGGATGCATTACTGTGGGTGCTCAGAAATGTTTTTGGGCCTTTTTCAATATGCTTAAACATATAGGATGCAGATAAATAAGTGTAGCAGTCATCTATATATTGCATTGCGTGTTCACACGCTACTGGCTATCCATATTTAGATAGTTAGGTAATCTCCTATCTACTATAAGCGTGCTCAGCTTACTTTAATGTTTATCATAGTCATTATGTGACAGAGGCATCATATTGCTAACCAGAATTTTCTGATGGCGTTTAGCTATCTCTACTTTCTATATGTTTGCTACTATATATTCTTCATTGACCGCATCAAATTTAGGATGCCTTTCGCTCAATTCTTGCAAACCTAAAGATGGAAATACTCAACTGTAAATTGGTTCCTATTTAATATGACCCATTATCTTTCAAGAAGATCGTGATAATGCATATTCAATTATCAGATCAAAGCTGGCCCATGGATCGCTCTCAAGTCTGCCATCACAAACCTAACAGAGGTGAATTTTATGCATAGCTATTACGATGAGCGTCTTAATGAATGCAGATCATGAAGACTTTTTATTGCACAGGATAGGATGACATATATTTATTTCAACTAGCCTGTCTACAAAAATTGCATTCTATGCTGACTATGTTTTATATGGATATAAAAAGAAAGGTGTTGCATATTCTCTCTACGATATTGGTCCTTTTTTGCATTATGATGTAGAGAGAAGGTATTTATCTTTCATATTGGCATCTTTCCATTGGTTGCTAATTGTCGCTGCTTGAATTATCCTTATCAGGTGTGCTAGAACCTAATAGCTTCAGAGCATATGGGTTGGCAGGAAGCATACAAGCTTTGCTCTCTTCAAACAAGTTTTCAAACCTGAGATAAGCATTTTTGATTCCTTATCTTCACATGCATATTCTTATAAATAGGGTTTAGTTGTCAACTTCCGCTTAGGAAGATTTGTACTTGCTTTGTCTGCACAACGTAGAAGTGCAATTCCATTAGCCTTTTGAATCTACTGTAGAACATGAGGGAACTTGAGTTTAACACTGCATATAGCCATCATAATTTCAAGTTGTGTTAGCACCAGACCATACACAATATTCTTTTGTACAAATTATAGAGGCAAACTAACATACACAAAGCATTTCCTTTCACGAGCTAATTAACATAATATGTTTTTTGTTGATTCAATCTTCTTTTATGTAGAGGCAAGCTAACGCACAAATTGCATTTTCTTTAATTAGTTATTGTTGCATGCAGTACGCAAGGCCTTCTAGAGGCGTCAATTGTATGACGATATGGGTATCACTATAGTGCCTATGTATAAGTTATGCTGGCAATTGAGAACTTTATTAGATCTTGATTCATTGAGTTTAGGTTGTATTGCTAGATCTAACATTTCAATTCGTAAGCATTAAATAAATTGAGATTGATAAAATGCAAATTATCTACTGAAACTTTAGGCATTGTATATACTACCAGTTTATTTGATGTGTTTAGATGTTTTTTATCTGTAATGGAACTGTGCATATATTTTGTGACGATTGTGAAATCCATGTCATAGCCGTAAGAGGCATCTTACTCATTTGGACTTGATGGAAACGAAATTGTAGTAGCTCAGGCAGAGGAGATTGCTATTATGCACTAATTGTAAGAATAATGGCAATTAGGTAGATAATAAACAAGTGGCATAGACTTGAAGATCTATCCAAAGATATGAGTTGCTATACATTATATTTGAGTCGGATACCGCTCATGTCATTATTTAGTTGTTTGTTTGAGTCCCGCAACGAGAATGCCCATTGGCATATTTTACATTTATTCCAAGATTCGACCGTACATAAACCATCCTCGCTTCAGGGGGTATGCATGCAGCTTTGTATACCGTGATATTAATATTTACAAAAATACTATAAGGTTTGAGAGAATGTTCTTAATGGTGTTAATTTTGTACATGTATTCTCAGTTCGCCGCCCCACGTGACCCCCGCGGTGAATATGCACCCAAACCAAAGGGGTTTAAGGGGACGAATTTAAATGCGTCGCAATAGTTTGTGTTAATAATGTTAATGTCAGGTATAATTTTTTGAAACTCCTTCTGGGCCTAAGGATGGTGAAGTGTACATATAAACATTATCTAATATCAGAAAGTGATGGATGGTATATCATAGCCTCACAAATCTAACAAACCAGGTGCTCAAATTATGGAAACAAAAATATCGAATTGCATTACATAATATTATACCAATATTAATAAGGTAGTATGTGATAATAGAACTAATAATGAACAACAAGTCTTACACATGAGACATTCTATTTCGGTATTTTCAAATTGCCGAACAATCGCTTCATTGCTAACTGCCACCTATATTGCACTAAAGGCTAAGTTAAAAGAAACGATCAACCCTCTTCGAGGTTCATGTTACCACACTGACCAGTTAAGTTAACGCAAACCTTTCCATACATACATGCTTTCTCATACCGCTAACGGCAAAGGAACAATTGAATATTCCAAAGTCTCAATATCATACCCGATGAGTGTAGTTTCAAATAATTATATCTTTAGGTACATTGGACCTCGTAAGCCGATTAATGTTAGTGCGTAATTTGTACTTGATTCGTCCTCTTCTTGTAATTCCCTAAGAAACTCTAAATGTGGCTCCATAATAAGCAAGAAGTCTAGAGTTGCCTGATTCAAATTTCAACGCGGGAACACCTATTCCATTTCTTTAAAATGTTCCCTAGGGGCATCACCTTAGCTCTAAGATTTCCAGCAAACAAGCATCATTCCATACTCTTTAAACACGATAAAACCATCGATCCATTTGTTTCGTGAGGTATCTTAGCTCCTCTCTTCATCCACAAAATGAAACTTAGGTGGATGTATGAAGTGTTGTTTCTAAATAATGAACTGATATAAGGAGATGCAAAGACTATCTTCCACCAGAATACACTCTTCGGGCTCGATTCCAAATAACAAAAAGTTGATGTGTAAATGCTTCAATTTGAAAAGGACACTAACAAGTCCTTTCACATTGTGTTAGTTTCTCAGAGTGGAACCACTCCAGTTTCGGATCAATGCTCATCATCCCGCCATCAAACAATTGTGGCTTTTCTAACTATCACCTAACAGATGTCATGGTCTCTCGACTCTGACACTATTTTGTGCATAATGCATATTAGAATGTGGACCATCTTCCATTTTCAACTACATGAGCATTTCTAACTTACTAAAGCATAAGCAATAACCTAAGATGTGTTGTATATGGCAATGCCTTTTGGGCTTTGAAATGGTTTCTCACGCCATGCAGGAGTCTTACAAATTCATAGCACCTTCATTGGGGATGATTTTATTAATCGGCGAAATATTGATGTTAAAAGATTTCATCGTTGAGTCCATCGAAAGCACAAAATAAACCTACAATGCAGGCCAAAATTTAATAAAAGCTACATATAACGAACAAAATTAAAATGTTAATCGTATGACCGGGCCACGCGGAGTTCCCAAACATCAAATTTCCACTTAGGTGGTACCTTGCAACAGATAATGTAAGCATCGCTCCATGCTTCCTCCCATCAATCACTGCTACCGCCCGTCGAATCGAACTAAACCTCAAGCCGACCGGGCCCTAACCTTTTCCTAGAACTGGATTCCAAAGCAGTTTTGTCCTGACCTCTTTTCCAAACAAGAATATGTTTTCATCTCTTCTATCCTTAAAAACACGCCATGAGGCCAATATATAGGAGGTGGCAACAGCTTCTAATTTCTTCGCCTCTACAGTCAGAAGGCCCTCCTGGCCATGTTCGACCATAAGGTGATGGCCCTATTGAAGGTATAAAATTGGTTTGAAATATGTGCCATCCACGATACTCAAACCAGATTACTAGATTACCGGCACCAAAGTTTATCACTTTGAATGTATCTTCACCACGCATAACGGCAGAGTAAAGGTCCATACCA
This sequence comes from Isoetes taiwanensis, assembly GCA_021234155.1. Classification (NCBI taxonomy): domain Eukaryota; kingdom Viridiplantae; phylum Streptophyta; class Lycopodiopsida; order Isoetales; family Isoetaceae; genus Isoetes; species Isoetes taiwanensis. Next base: position 1,605,813 of record JAJEKV010000010.1, on the reverse strand, counting down.
TCAAGATTCCAATGGTCACATTATTGCACCCTGCTGAAAACAGTAACCTCTATTTCTATTTTGTCCAAACATTCCCTCGTGGAAAAGCAGAGTCCCATGTTCCTTGTGTTGGCTAAAAACCCTAAAAATAATGGGAGGACCAAAAATAAAGAAAAGCCCACCACACAAGATTTGCCATTTTTCTAAAAATCAAATGACAAAGGCAATCTAGAAATACTATTTAGTACACTGGATGAATACTACCACCAAATCATATGAAAACCTTTAGGAGAAAATGTCAAAGACAAAACAAAAGAAAAACCCCCGTTATAATGCTACATATTGGAAGTTAATTCCCCTTTGGCTCGAGGGCAACAACCAAAATAGACTGCTAGATATTCTTATACAAAATGCATGGACACTTCAATGAATATTGTTCAAAACCTTAACTAATTTGAATAGCTGCCGCGCCTAGCTTCTAACAGATAAAGATAGAGAAAAATATAGTTCTACGCCACACAACTTGGAAAACAGCTTATTGTTGCAACATTTACATAACTAAAATATGATCTTTTTCATAAGTTTGTATTCGCTTTTATGATAAGATACAATTCTAATTAGATAGTAATGTTCAATTTCCAGATGCTAAGATGCTAAAGAGGCCTGCATGTTCGCCGAGGCTACATTTTATTTCAGGAGGGCTAATATCCATATTTCAACATGTGTCAAATGTATTGTGCCATTTTCATATCATATGTGAATTATTAAATTCATTGAACATGAGGCCGAAAGCATTGAAATGTACATTTTGCCCATATACCCACCTTTCAAGCAACTATCGGGCCTATGCTACTACAAAATTCTTTTACATTAGTATTTGGTAAATGTCACATTATAGGAACAAAGGCAATGTAGATGCCTATAAATTCATTCTCGAGACCACATTTGAATGAGTCACTTCAAGAATTATCATTTATGCCACGTCAACATTTGGCAACTCTTTTTGCACCTTAGTATTTGGTATAAAGGTCACACTATAATAATGGAAGACAATGTAGATGCCTACAAATTCATTCGGGACTATTGGTTTTTAATCCTACAAAAGCAAAATAATTGTTTCAACTATGCATTTCACATGGCAAAGTCTTGGCTAATATGGAGTAGGGAATGCGAAGAAAGGTCTTCCGATAGTGAGCCAAAATTCCAATATGGAGGATCATCTAAGCGACACGCCGTGACATTTACTTCGAAAGTACTTTAAAATATTGAAAGGCACGCGAAGTAAACATGCCCAAAAAACTATGCAACTTCACACATCTTCCTCACATATTTTTTTTGAAATCTTGGAGATGACAATAGTGAATATTTAACAAATTTTAGAACACATTTCAATTTGCGCCTTATCACTTTACAACAAAAAATAGACGAATAATAGTAGCTCCTTACACACCCATCAGTACTTAACTTCTATCACACACATAGTAATAAATATGGCAGAAAATCAAATAGACTATGACGTTCAAAACTCATTAAATTGAGAACATACTACAATTGGTCTCTCCATGTTTCAAGAGTGCGTATCTAATATGCAACTAAGCCCTGGCATACATGTTTTTCAATACATACCAACACATACAATATAATGACTATGGATCATCGTGATTAAAATTGTACTATGCTTTAAATGTCGGGCACCCAACACAACCTATATAAGAACTACTTTTGCATGCAAAACAAATTGCAATTGTCTATGATACAACTTTAGCTATACAGCACAATAATGTGCTTCTTTTGTATTTTTATACTGCTTTTTCCTATGGCTTTTGCTAAGGATTTGCGGAATGTATCCCATATGTACTGTTAGCAGCCTTGAGTGCTGATACCGCGATTAATTTTGCTCTTTTAATGGTTAAAGACTCATGTATTATCTAGATGTACAAGAAAATATATGCCAACCCTCCTCGCGCAGGAGTCGAAAGGCATATTTTAGGGTTCGAGGCGTCACCCTTCTGTTTCTCTTACTGGAAGAGGGCCCACGGTGGAAGAGCTACGTGAGTGTCACCGTTGGTCTTGCCCATGGAGGATGCCACATCATCGATTTTTATCATAGTCAAGTCTCAATTTTTAGTTGCGCTTTTTTCCTGCCAGGTTTCTTCTGGCCAAGGAGGCCCAGCCCTTTCACTCCTAATGTGGAGAAGCAGTATGTATGTTCCGTGATCTCCGCACCGCTTTAAGTCTTGCAGCTTCTAAATGGCAGCCAAACATAGCTTATGGTTTCGAATCGGGTAAGAGGCTTTAAACCTAAAACCTTTGCTTCATTCCTTTGTCGCCTAATATGAAAGCCTACTCCTCTCTAGAAGTTTCTGGATTGATCAATTCGTAATTGCATAGCCAGCAGTTTGCAATTTTAATATGTCTCATTATGTATCCAGAACTTCATCGTAAATAGCGCTTTAAAAATATCAGCACATTGTTTGCTGTTAACCGCAACGCTTTGTGAGAATCTATTATTATATGCATGGCCATCATTCCCTTTATCCGGAATTGTATAAACTTATCTCCTTAAGTGCTACTTCCGCTTGAATTTGATACAAATGGAGCCAATGTATTTATACATGAGATATTGAAGATGTGATAATATTTGCCAGGCGGCGCATTGAATATATTCAATCCAAACGTGGACTCTAGCCGCTTCTTTCATAGTTCTCGAAGAAGCCATTGTATGGCGACGAAGTAAAAGGTGTCAAAAAGTTGACTATGGTATGTGTCCTTAGTTCTACCCTATTTGCCACATGTTCAAACAGTCTCGCGACACCGACCGGGTTTCAACATTAGCAAGGTCAGTAAACGGGTCCACGGCTTTGATCTCTATCTCATCTATGCACAAAACCAAGGCGTATGTGAAGGAGTATTGGAACAAAGTCAGAAAGAGTTTGCACGTGTATCATAACACAACCTAGTAAAGGCTTCGCTCTAGAGCAAGAAAATCAAAGTTTCTATTAACACCAAATGCACGCTATTGAAGGCATAACAAGCCGTTTATTCATGTGTAATTTAATACACCCATATCATTTGACAGAGGCAACAACACGCTTCAAATAGAAATATGTCAACTGAATCTCATATGTTTTTCCGCTAATAACAAACCTTGCTAATATTTACTGAATGAAAACAACTATTGATCTCAACAACATATTCAAACAACAAATTTCATGCAATATGTGTTTACCATGCTAATTTAAGTTCTGTTCTATTCTAAAAGAGGGGTCCAAGGGCCCAAAAATTTCAACAACAATCATACACTCATAATATAAAACCATTACATTCAATGATTTTGTACTCAAACTTCAAAACCCCCTTTGTTTGGGTGCATATTCATAATGGGGTTACCTCGCATCGAGTCATTTGATGGGCATATTTGCCTCTTTATTCCTTTGATCTAGACCACGCATCCTCATGTAGGGTATGTATGCAAGTTTTTACATCAGATATTAAAGTTTGTTAAATACTATAAGGTTTGTAAAACATTATCCATTGGAAAAAACATCTAATCCATAGCTTAAATAAATGGATGTCTACAAAATCATATATGATACAAAGTTCTATTGACAATTGAATGGATAAAAAAAATGTATGAATACCAAAATGGAGCTTTAAAATTTTGAAAAAAAATGTAAATGCCACTTTTGTAGTATGTCACGCCATGGTCACTGAACTACCGTCGCTCTAGTCCCTGCAATGCTCCTCCGCACTTAACTACCACCAAAGTAGTTGCCATGTGTAATTGATATATTTGAAATACAACACATATTGCCTTGTTTAGAACAATTCAATACATCTATCATTAGTATTTTTGCATGTCTACAACTTCATCATTACCTACATTCCACCCGTAGTGTTAATTAATTGTTGGTAGTTTAGTTTAAAGATTTTCACCCCGCCCAGTTCCATTGTAGGGATATGCAGTCACACCTCGAGCTCACCAAACGTTTGCACTTCTATCCCGTTCCAACTTGAACTGTAGCCATTGAGCGAGGAACTTATTCAACCAAAGCAGAGCATGGAGCACCTAGAGATGTAGATTTAGCCTGATACGATTGATGCCTCGGGTCCCATAATGATTCTCCATCGATAAACATACAATGACTACGGAAGTGTCTCCATCCACCTGAATCACTTGTGATGGGAAGTGTCCAGTTCTATAGCTGAAGCTTTACATGCAGTTCGGCATAAATAATAAATATACCACCATAAGGGTCCATCCATCAAGATACCATCACATAATAACAATACATCGACAAACAAGAACAACAAGCCCCACCTGTTAACATTTAAGTTTGCTGTGTTTGTGGAAGGCAAATACTTGAAGCATGGTGGAGGCACGAGGGACTAATATGATATGCATCAAGTTTATTGTCGCTTTGCGTTCTTAAGATGTGAGCATGCATTTCCATGCGTAATGCCCATCGCTTATGTTCGCACCATGTTCGAGGTAATCTAATAGTTGCATCTTTATGTCAAGTGGGTGTTGGTGATATTTTAATTACCATTTTTTCCCAAACGATATGGAACTCCCTCGCAAAGGTACCTACGGTTAAGAATGAAGTAATGATATCTAACAAAATTGGACTTATTCAGATTAATAGATAGCACTGTGCTGCGGGCGGTAGCAAAACGCGGCATTATGCTTTTGAAAGTCTCAAAAAGGGCATTTTTCGCGTTGAAGGGGAAAGTGGTATTGCTTAAGAAGATATGCTGGCCGCTATTTCGTCTAAAAGGTATTTTTAAAGCGCAGGTTTCTAAAGCAATCACTTAATTTTATGAACTGGTGAAGTCGGAAGACGGCCTCCCTGCACCTATATTTCCACGATGCTCCATCGCTCCTCTCCCGCAAACGACGGCCATAGCAAACTTTGGAGAAATTTAAACAAGTTTTGTATCTACCCAGGCTGCCCGCACAGAAATGTCCACGTTATCGCGCCACCCCCATTGCTATCCGTCATTCGCGGGTAAGGAGGCCACTCTTCTGCTCAACAACAATTGTAGACAGCGTTCAAAACAAATCTTTGTGAATAGTCTAAATGTGCAAATCCCAACTTTAGCCCGGGATTTAGGGGAAAAAGGCTAAAGTGGAAATGGCTAAAGGGCAAAAGGGTAGCTTAAAAAGGCCAAAGGGAAAAGGCTAGGTGGAAAAGGTGGTATTATTAAAAGGCTAAGGGCATAAAAGATAGCAAAATGTGGTATTATGCTTTTGTGCCCGAAACGTTTTTGTTGCTAGGGTGGTATGGTCGCCATGTTTCTCAAGACTTAAGAGGCAGTTCACAAATGGTCTTTGCAACAATACCCTCGCTCAACTGCTATTGACTTTTTTTCATACGATACCGGGCCAGACCTCGAAGGTATAATACTTTACACCACAATTCATAATGCCCAAGGTTATGGTCTCTATCACCGGTGGGTCAAGTTCTCTCAACTAGAAAAGCCTTATGCTTCATGGCGTGCACAAATTCAATTTTTACCTACGAGAAGCTTTGACAACTCAAAATAATGATTTTGATGTTGATCAAACAAATGCTTAAGATTCTTTATCTTATTCCCAAACCCTCTTTGGTTTCTTTGGCCGAACAAGAGGTAGAAAAGGACTGATGTTGAGTCTGTGGCGTTAATGTAACTCCGTCTGGACTGTAAAAACGCCCTTCCGAAAGCATCAATTATTTCACATACACTTCCTGATTACCAAACCGCGAAGATTGATAGCATTCCACAGTAATTTGTAATGTTTTGTTTCAATATGCTATTTAAGAGAAACTAGATGGTTTAATGTTACCAAAAGTTTTGCCTCTATTGTTCAATTGACTTAATGCATTTCATGTAAGCCAACCTGCTTACCTTGCCAGGATCTCCAAAACCAACAGCCCAGCGCTGAGTTGTTGATTTCTTCCTATGTCATTATAAGCTTCATTGCTATTCATACACCGGAATTTGAAGGTAAATTCTCTCACTAGGAAGATGCCTGACAAAGACATTTATATTAAAAGCATTAGGTTAATCATGTTTATTGCCAAATTCAGAAAGAAGAGTTGAAATCAAGTTTGGCTTGGTAAGATGCTTGTAGGGCAAGGGAGATCTCACCTATTTGTTATTAGTTTATAACATATTAACCATTACTCATTGCCGTATGCCTACATCCCACCTATGTCTTTGAGCAAAGATCGACTTCGCTAAATGACAAAACGCCAAGTTCAACGTGATGATTTAAATTTTATGAATACTTTATAAGATTTTGTATTTCTATACATGACAATAAGTTCTAAGAGGATATTGGTTTTATTTACGAGATATTAACATGAGTAGTTTCTGGAGCGATTTATAAGGCATTTCTAGAGGGATAGCTCGATTTCTACAAGCCTTGTCTGCTTGACGCCGGCTCTTTGAAAAGAAATTTGGCAATTGAAGTTTAATACATGCATATGACATACCCAAGATTCTAGCGGATTACAAAACTAAGAATGTAATATATGTGGGAGTATCAAAAAGGAGCGGCTTTTGGAAGCAATGCTGAGAGAAGAGTAGACTTTACAAATTGAGCCCTCGATTGTGAACCGGATGCCATCTCCTCGTACAAAGCGTACCTAAAGATACGGCATTTTTGTTTAAGTAATTTTCAAAATTTGAATTCAGGGATAGGCTTCAGGATATTTAGCCAAATTACACTTTTTGTAACGAAATGAAGGAAGAAGCGTATTTGATGTAAGTAATTTAATATAATTTTGTATGATTAGAGGGACCATTAAACTCGACATTGATGGGAAAATACATACATGGTATGTATCCGGTAAGCCATATTGTGAAATCTATAAATATTAGATAGTAGAGAATTGGGGCTTTTGGCTCAGGCAAAACCCCGAGGCTCCTGCTTTATTTGTGAAGAAAAAGATGGAACATTGAGGCTTTGTATTGATTTTCATGTAACGCTTAATCAAATCACGCGAAATAGGTATGCTGCCTGTGGTAGACGAAAAGTGTGTTTGATCAATCAATAAGCTTTAAGTATTTTACTAAGATAGATCTTTCTGCCGATAATTACCGATATGGATTAGGAACTGACATTTATACCTTCGGACACGCTACGGCCATTATGATTTGTCGCGGGATGCCATTTGCTAATCCACAGGCCCTCGCTTAGCTACCGATGAATGATGTTTTTAGACCTTTCTTAGACAATAATTCTCATATTAGTGTTCTTCGATGATATTCTAGTTATTCGAACTCCCCGCACAACATGTGGAGCATGTGAGGCGCACCTCGAGCATTTCGAGAAGAGAAGTTGTATGGAAGAGGTCTAAAATGCTCCCTTTGCCCAACAGAAATGCTGCATTTGGGTCAATGACTTCCCTCAAGAGGGGCCTCATGCCTCGCATCCCCGCCAAGATAGGAAGCTTCCGGTACGCTGCCACGCATCGTGAAGGAGGTAAGAGTTTTTGGGACTTGCGTACATTATCGCAAATTTGTCCCTAAATTTCCAAGATTGTTGCTCCTCTCACCATTGAAGAAAGGGATTATTTGGTTTGAAATGATAATTGCCAAAAGTTTCCAAGAATTGAAGGAGATGACCAAGCTCCTATTTTGAAGATATTTGATATGGACCAGCCCATTCAAGTAGTCACAGATGCCTTCCGGAAAGCTATTGGTACTGACGCACGATAAGGTTTGTGGCTATATTATTCCAAATTGTCACGGAGAAGAATTATCCAAAGGCATGATTTGGAGATGTTGGCAATTATACATGCCTCAAGGGGTATTGGAGGCACTACCTATTAGGGTCAGCTATTCTCATTGAAGACTCCACCATCAAAATCTGAATTTTTGTAAAGCAACCATTTGAATAATAGGCAAAATGGAGATGGATGCAATTGCAAGAAGAATGATTTTGATTGAGTATCACCGCAAGAGAAATCGTGATAGCGTATGCTTTGTCTTGTAGATCCTTTTGACTCTAATAGTGTGCTCCGTATCACCGGATGCTCATCTCTATGATAAAGTGGCAAGAGACTTTACCCGTGATTTTAAAGCCTCTGGGTATTGCCAAGATCAAACCAGGGTCTACTGAAGTTTCTACAATACTCCACATCCAGCCGGAGTCTCAGGATATAAAGGTCGAATGCATTCCGAATGATTTGGAGTTAAGGATGAGACTTATATATGAAGCGCACATAGTCCATTAGCTGGACATTCGTGGGTGCACAAGACTCAAAGGAAGGTCGTATATACCTTGGCCATGGTTAAGGAGTATGTGGCAAAACAATGGTATGTCGAAGGTCAAAGCTTCGCGACTAAAGTCCTGTGGGAGTTGCAACCATTGGAGTTCCTTTGTCCAAATGGGAATGTATCAGCATGGATTTATTGTAGATCTCCTCGCATCGAGCAGGATATAATGCCATCTATGTGGTGGTAGACAGCATGACTAAGCAAGCATACATTTTATGCCTATTAAAGACGAAATTTACAGCTATGGATAACTTCGGGGTTATTTGTTAAAGAAATTTTAGGTTGCATGGTATGCCGCTGCACTAATACCTCTGCATCGACTCCAGGTTTATGAGTCATTTCGCAAGGATTGTTCAAATGGGACTAAGTTTAATACTAACGATACCATCCCTCGAACATGGGCAAGTAGAGCTTAGTAAATCGTGCTTTGAGGATATGTTAAGAATGTATAAAGCGCCTAAAGCGTGGATTCTTATTTTCTGCATTTGGCGTAGTTTATGATAATACGCACTCAAGAATCTATCGATGAGTCCTTTTGAGGGCGATATATGGCAAAGAGTGCCGGCGTCCATTGAATTGGTGATCACTTTTATATGCCCAAATGAGGTGCCTGTGATTTAGACGCATTAATTAAGAAGACTTCACAATTCCAGCTGGCTCAAAAATAAAGTGTAAGCAAAGATAACAAAGGCGTAGACCTTTAGAATTTGCAAAAGGCCGCGATATTCTTAAGGATTAATCCGGCAGAGCTCATCGGGTATCCAAGAGTAAGGAAAGGGCCTCCAAGATATGCGGATCTTTAAGATATTGAACGATCGGCAAGGTTGCTTTACAAAGTTGGAATTACCTTCACATGTTAGGGGTGCATAATGTGTTCCATGTGAGCAACTTGAGGAATTACGTTTTTGATCCGGCTTTATGTTTGCCGACGATGATTTAGTGTTGTGGATGAATTTTATATCCCCACCGCAGCGCATAATTAATATGAAACTTTGAGCAAACCGCAACTGTCCAACTACAAACAAACGCCAACAAATGCAAACCTTCTATGGGAGAAAGAAGTTGAAAGCATAAATTGCTGGCATATATCGGAATGGAACTGAGTACTTTTATAAAGTTGTAAACTAGACATAAATCTGTGGGAAAACCATGACTCCAAGCTTGTTAGTATGGAACCGAGGGTAAAATTAAATGTTATGTGATTAAGTGGTTGTTATACATATTTATATCATTATACCCATATGAATGTACGCGGTATGCTAATGCTCGTGGGTACGGGTATAGTATTTGTGATGCATAATGAGAAGATGCATGATTTGCATTCTTTGGCTATTTTAGTCGGTATTACCCTCATGCACGAGTAATGCCTAGGAATTGTGGCGCATGGCATCTGTGCCATGGAAATATTGCAAGCGTATTAATCGTACGTCCATGTGCTGGCGGTATGGACTTATGGCTGTGCTATATCGTACGTTTATCCCGGCCGATTCTTTGTCGCTTACATGGCTAAAAGTGAACTCTCCAAAGGTTGTACGGATGCGTGTACACATGAGGTAAACCTCTACCAGATATCGGTAGGCCCGATCAGCCCGTGGCATATTAGAATCAGCGAGTAGGCATCAGATGCTGATGAGATTACTGAACATGTATGCATACTAACTGCTGTTGGATGCGGACTATCGTGGTGTTTGTATAAGCTATGTTATAAGTATTATGAATGCATAGTTCCTAAAATGCCCGTGACCCCACTTAGTCTCTCGACTAACCCCGTGTTGGTGTAAGTGCAGCAACTGGCGCAGCCGAAGTGCGTATACGTCACAGAGACCCGGGTTAGAGGCCTGAGCAGGATCCTCGAGAGTTGAGGCTAGATTTCCTCCAGAGCTTGAAAGTCTGGACGTTATATGCCCGGTTCCTTCATGAGTTGGAGGACGAAAGGCCGCAGCGTGCCAGATTGTCCCCGAAAGCTCGGGATGAAGGCCGGCCCTTCCGGTAGAGTCTAGTGTGGGATCTACCCCGGCTGGAACCTCTCTAGAAGGCAACAGGTCCACTCTTTATGCGAGATGAGGGGATGACCTCCATTGATTCCGGAGATCAGCGGCTATAGATGCCTTGATGAGTGAACCTTCTGATGATAAAAGCTCTTGTATTGAAGACTGTTCTCATAATTAAGAGTTATATTGATTGTGGATTTGACATTGTTAAGGTTTTTGGATGTATATACATGCACACTGTGATTGTCTTCAATGTTTGTAAGATCTTTAATGTGAATATAAAGATTGGATTCTTTACCTTGTCATATGGAATGCAAATTGCATAAGATGTTTAATTAGTCCAATCTCCCTCGTCAAGTGTTAGTAGCAATGTGATAGAACCAAAATGATTCTAAGCTGCCTCGGAGAGGCTAGCTTGGCAAGCCCGTTACACTTTTAACAACGCAATCATGGATCTGACAGATTTCTATGTTGCCAATGCACATCTGCTGAAGATTCTCAAATTGGCATTTGCTAAAGATTCTCAATTGTAGTCCGATTTTCTCGAGGTCGATACTTGGAAGCACAACCACTTGGTTGGGGCCTCCTGCAAGTTGCATGCATTCCATTTGCTTTATCTTCACCTTTCATTATATGTGCCATTAGAATATGCAACGAGGAAACCAAACCATCTCTACTTACTTCGGTTCCCTTTGTTTATCCACATCAAGGGAGACTCCTCTCTCCCTGTCCCTAAACAAAATATTACATTGAAACTTTAATTCATATCTTGATTTCCAATTCGTACCGTTGTTTCTTTCGTTTGGGATCCACACCATCTTCAAAGATGCTTTGTAAAGTTTAGATTTTTGTGCATGCGGCTAGTATAACTCTCAGCCATGTCAACTCGTATTAATATCAAAGTCACATGCCATCCTTTTTCCCCGCATAAACAAGCACGCCAATAGATAATTTCTCTAACTAGCTTTGGCCTTGCATGGCATCAATGGCGCTCCTTTTTCTTCCAACTTGATGTTAAAAAGACGATACCAAAGACACCCATTTTACAAAAAACTAAGATGCTATTGTAGAATAATAATGACACCCCGTGGTTCATAGCATATACACTTCAAACACACAAAAGACCCAAATAATGGAAACAACGATAGAAACCATGAAGACATTCTCATACCCAATCGAGGGCAAACTCCCTATGCTAAAGATCTGTTTTTGCCTTTCTATGTGACAGTAAATTGATATTTGTTACCCTCATATGCGGCAATTTTTTTGTCACCGCCGGATGTGCAAAAATTACAAAACAGTATGAAAGCCGCCAAACTTGAACCCCCTGATCGCAGAACTAGTATGAAATTCAAACAAGTTGTTTGTAAGATCTTCTTCATAGAGTTGTTTACATGATCCAGCAAGTAGCTTGTTCCCGATAAGATCCTCAGAGTTGTAATTTCATCCTAGAATTGTGTTCCAGTGCATCAATAGAAATGCAAGAAAAAGGATTCTATAATGCGTGATGCAAAGTGATCAACAAGAAAAAAAGTATCTTATCTGGCAATATTTATTCGGTTTTGACAAAATTAATATTATCCTTCCTCGAATGAGCATGGCTCACTTCTCGTAATCAATAACAAAAGTCGATGATAGCCAGCCAGATTCACTTCGTGATTGAGATCCTTAGGATCTCTGCAGACGGTGATCTGAGGACGGTGATCCTGGCGCTGGATCCTTCGCTAATCGCGACAAGAAGGCTACCGCTAGTCAGAGGGCCATTTTGGCAAGATTGGGGTAGCCCATTGTCAAGGGCGCCACAATCCTTCCTCCTCTGGCTGATACCGACTTCTATCCTCCCACTGCATTCCGGATCACCCTAGCACAGCGCCATCCATTTGGAGGAGAACGAAAAGAAAAGCCACAAAAACTTCATTTTCCTATATAAGGGTTCCAATTTTTGTGCAAGCTATCGCTAGTAGGGGACCCTCCTGATCACATCCTTCCTGGATGTCACCCTCCCGATCACACCTCCTGCATCCCAACTTTTCAGAAAAGATTATCCCGATCCATGGTTCAAAGGTAAACAACAACAAAAAATCAACGACAATAAATTCACAATAAGCTGAATTCGTACAAAAGCAATCGCCTATCAAATATTTCATCAAATGATCCCAAATATATAGAATATTCTAGCATATGACTCGGGAATCTTGGGCATATTTCTACCCCCATACAATACCAACAATTCCCTAGCCCCAGGGTTATTACCTTCGGGACCCATAAGCCCTAAACCTCAGTATCGCTCTTGGGCGCCTCCAATGGAGAAAGAGTTTGTGGGGGTAAGAGCTTATTCTGTACGCTGTTTCACATGAGGATTGAACTCTAGGATTTATCATTGCCTTCTGTCTTTGCGCCGCAAACAGCTCCAAGAAGCCGTATCAGTATTTGCACAGTGGCCCCAAGCTCCATCTCTCGCAGGTATTGTCGCCTGACCGGCTTTTCTTTTTGAAATGCTGGTTGAATTTTGTTTCTATGGTTTTATATATGCTTGATCACATTTATTAGCAATTAATTAGCAACCCTTGGACTATCTCCCAAAGGCAAGCAAGGTAAGAAGGGAAAACGACAGAGAACTATCATTAAATGCAAGCGAGAGGGACTTCCAGAGATTTTTATATGCTCTTTAAGACCTGGCACAGCGGAATCTTTCCAACTTGATCTTCTTTTCGATGAAGATGTTGAGTTCTCTATTACGGGCTCAACATCAGTACATCTTGTGGGGTATTTTGAGGGATGGGATGGTTATGCAGATGGTGAAGAGTACGATGAAGATTTTATACAGTATCCATTTAGTAATAGTAGTGTGCATATAATTCTAGATTTAAATTTCTGTCTTGTAAAACCGTTTACTTTGGAGAATACTAGGGATGATATTAAAGTGTATGTTTATGATGACGATGAAGATGACAACAGTATAGATGAAGATGAAGAAGAATTCGAAAATGAAAGTGAATATGACGATTCTGATGAATATGATGATATTGTCCCAAACACTGGAGGTACGCTGTTAGTCGCATTTGGTTAAGCTTTATGTTATATAACATCTTTGATTGATTTTACTGCAAACAATGCATTGAGGAGCTAGTAGATGATGAAGCAAAGGAAGCACGGTAATAAAGGTGAAGAGAGACGCCGAATCATTGGATTTTAGACAAAAATGGTACCGTCCTTAGTGAATATGTTAAGAATGTGAATGGCTGCGGATCGACGAAAAGTGAAGATGAGGATGGTTTTATTTTCCAACTAAAGAAAGTGACGTCTGCCAAGGAGGGCAGTGTGATGACGTATGAAAAATGAAGATGGTTTTGTTGTTCCTGAAGAGCAAGGGCAGCCCTAAAGAAGATAAAGATGAAGACGAGGATAAAATCTTGTTAAGCAAGTTCTGAAGGCATCTGTAAATGAAAACAAACCACCCAAGAAGAGCAAAGCATTTGAAGGGTAATCCTAACATACATTCTTGTACTCATATAGTATGGATAGAAACATGCATGACTTCTTATACCAGCGACATAGCTCTATCTGTTCAATGTTTTCACTTGAAATGGAGGTAGCTTTTCCAAGTTGGTACAACAGCTTCGGTAAATCCAGGTATTTTTTTTGATTTATATTTAAATGTTGTAAGGACCCATAGGCATTATTTCTCGACCTTTTTCTTTGCAGGCCAAAGGATGCTGGTGCTGGAAGCAGCCCAAGAGACGGCTAAAAAGAAGAAGAAAAGGAAGGCAGCAAACACCGAGGTTCGCCAAACAATAGCAAGATGATGAAGATGCAGGTGAGATTGGTCATGAAAACGTCACGAAGGCAATCCAGGCACCTGAAGATAAGGTGACTTAATGATGAAAGCATTACTAATGTGGTGCATGGAACACCCTCAAAAAGGTACCGCCATTTGTCACCTGAAGGTAAAAGCTTAGGAAAGAAAGGAGTTCCAAAATAAAGTTCCCAATGGTTCGAAATTAGCGTTAGCCATTAAAACTAGATGGAGCGCCGCCAGGGAAAGAGAGTAATGTGATATGCAGCACCCAAACCATTAAGAATCAATTTGCATGATGCAGTTCTGATAATTTTAAAAGAAAACAGGTTTCGCGTATTATACTGGGAAACTCCAGTCAAATGGAAGATATTTGACCCTACCTGAACAGAAAGCCATCGAATCGAGATTAGGTAATGCTACCACAAATGATCAAGCATAATTCTTTTTATGGTCTCAGCTATACCAAATGCTCTGTACTACCAGGTACAACAGCTATTAAAGGATTGACGTTGGCATGATGGTGGTATGTTCTCTTGCATGTGCAAAATGAAACTTAATTCAGCATAATCTGCCTTGTCACTGAGAAAACGTTCCATGCCAAAGTAACGCGACAAGACGGACTCAAGTTGGAACATGACAGCACAATATTTTGAACTGTTCAATTTTTAGTAAATCCTGCATTGCAGGTATGCGGGTTGTATAAAAGTAGCATAACTGGTACCAAAATCTGTTCTTCAAACCATGTAACATATTTTCGTTATTTACTATGAAGTAATTCCAAAATTTCCATTGGTTTAATTGTTCATAGGTATGGATTCAAAGGAAGTGCCAGCACTGAAATTCCTGGTTAATTTTTGATGTTGAACTTGTGCAACGTGAAATGAGCATTGCGCTTCACGCGGCTCAATTTGTTATATTATCTGCGTACATTGAGGTATTCTTTTTATGAAATGTTGTAATAATGGAGAGAATTTATCATATCAAAGCTCCTCGAAAGTGAAACTTATTTTTCTGTCATGGCGGCCTAATCTAGAATGAAGAGATTATTTGCGTACATTGAGGTATTCCTTTTATGAAATGCTGCAAAACTTAAATGTGAGAGATTTTGGTTCATGGTTCAATTCATTGGGAACACTTGCGGTCTTCCTAGAATGAATGAATTGATGACCAACAGGTTGTTTGCTTCGATGCGCCCAATCAAAATAGTGTAAGCCTGGTAATAAGTGTTATATGCAAGAGATTGGCAAAGGTTTTACAGAGCCAAATTCCACATTCAAATTGAAGGCCAATAGAAGTTCATAAGAGTGCAATTTTTTCTTTTCCCAATGGAAATCTCCAGCCAGTTTTACTGATAAAGGACGCTTCATCTCTAAGGTTTTGTTGTGAACATCCTTCGCCTCAATCTCTGTAATTTGAAGCCAATCTTAAAACTGATTAGGCATTGGCAGTAACTTCAATGTTCTTTTGCATCAAAAATTTCCCACTACCCCTCTCTGAATTTTGGACCTTCACGCAAGATGTAAAAGATTGCTGCAGGTTCATTAAGACAGTACCTTACAACGCACCACTATTCTACTTCGACGTGCGGTAATGCTTAAGCACTAACGCCCGGCTTAGAATTTTAAGGACAATGTTACATAGCAAAATAAAAGCAAAAAAGAATACTATATTTTGTCTAGGTTTCATTATTTTGGTTTTGCTCGCTACTGGGTGCAACAACCAAACCCCATACGCGATGGAGGAGACCATTGCAGTATGGGGTATGCATAACGAGTAGAAAGCCGCCGCTAGCTGAATCTCAACCAGAGTTGTTGTCACAAAGAAAGTGGTGCTATTTGGAAGTTTGTGACTTTACCCAATTGTGGAATGAACAGCTCAATAACTTGGAGAATCTCGAGTTGGACTTGATTCAAGATTAAATTGCTTTGAATTATACGTTTGTGCGAGTTGCGCTCATTAATTGAACTTTTATCATCTTAAACTTTTTTCATATATCCTAATATTTATTCTATGACGGCCGATATCCCTAATCCCTATCTAACATATAAAATCGCTTTATAGCAAATTAATCGGATGGATTCTAAAGAATCACGCCTCAAGGAAAAATTTAGCCAAACCAAGAGATGTTCGTATGGCAGATGATTGGGGAATCAGCCATGTGCCATCTCTGCCATTACGAAAGGGTCCTCATTTAATTGCTAAAATGAGTGGATCTTTCTTGTGCCGTGAGTGACACAATAAACCCACCACCGGCGGCCATGTTGGTCAAGCCTCCGTTGCAGCTCACCGCAGACCTAAGATATGGATCCGAAAATAGACTCAAAGCTTGAAACAAACAGATCCGTATAAACGATATGGAAGCATTGTCCAAACCAAAATGTGATATGGAAGCACTAAAAACGCTGAGCATGGAAGCAGACGGCGCCGCGATATATGGTTTAGCTGAAATACCGTTGAAACAAATGGCCAAACCTAAATGACAACAAATTCTACCTCGCCATGGACCGCCATCCTTTTCAACCGCTTTTACATGCTACCAACCCACATGCAATGAAGCCTAACTTCCATTCCGTGGTTGTGGCCCCGCAGGGTCATGTGGTGTCACCGCAAATGCACCATGACAACAAGGTGATGTCACAATATCTAATAGACAACAAGGTGATGTCACACGCAGGGTCAGTTCAAAAAGTCGAAACTAACTAAAAAAGGCTAAGCAAAATTTATCGAAGGCCCGCTATCGGCCGCCAACATTCTTCATTTGTCTCGGAACGCAATGAAAGAAACCCCTGCGTACAATATAATTATGAAAACAAGCAAAACACCAACCTCCAGGTGTATAATAACAGAGTGCTCAGACATGCCGAGATACAATACGTAAACTGAACCAAAGCAACAAGAGCAATTTAGAAGAGGCGAAATGGACCATATTGAACCAAGATTCAGGACAAACCATAGAGGTGGGGCCGGCTTATCTTAGAAGTAATTAAGCAACCTCAACATATTCTCGGCTCTACGTATAGATTCGACTATGCACATGAAGCGAGGTCAAAACCGAATGTAAGTGCGATAAGCAACCTCAAAGCTGGATTCCGATGCTATGCAATATCAACTATGCATCGACTCTCATGATGATGCACAAGGTAGAAACGGACACAGCGGTCGGGGAGAAGCGTGAAAGACATCATGATGCTTCAATACTACCGAAGCCTGGGTCATAAGGAGATACAATCCGGCATGCTCAAATGGGGATTCGCGATAATATTTGTCGCGGATGGAAACCACCGTTTTGATAGGGACATCTACATACACCGAAAGGTGGTGCCCTGAAAGTTCAATCACAAACCGTCTTGATCCATAGTTTACCCGATTCTTTCGCTTTGGTGACCGGTGGAGCATAGGAATCAAGAAGCGAAACATCTTGCATCAGCGTCTTCAGGAGCGGGGAGAATGTGACTATGTTTTCAATTCTGCAATTATCGGTTGGCAATGAAGCGGGCTTGGGACCTTGCTGCGTAGGCAGAAATAACACAACAATTCATAGTTGGCGATGTACTCGAGTGGAGGCAAACAATCATTGGATCAAACAAAATCAAAAGGAAGTTCGCGAAATTGAGTTGTACCAGTCTCGTGACTACACGCAGACCATGAAATGAACAAAGTTCGTCGTAGAAGTTAGTCATCCTTCACACAATGGGAGCAGGAAATTTATGCAATGAAACTATCGAGGATTCGATGGCTTTGATCCGAAAGATTTAAAGCGACCTCTTTGTAACATTTACATCAGCAAATTGGTGAGATTACACAACTTTCTTTAGCGGACCGCGGCCATATGATAGGCGGTTGGTTTAATGCGCGTATTCACAAAGGCTTCGAAGCATTTTCCATGACCTCTTTGAAATGATATCTTGGGCAAGGTGAAAGCGCTACGATACCGATAAAGTTCTAGAAAGCGAGGTTACCCTGCGCGCCTCCTCATGAGTTCTCGAACAAGAAGACAAGATCAGGGGCAATGCCGTGCTGGCCCGAAATACGAATTGAAACCCAGCAGCTAAAGAGATAGTCATCAAACATATGGTCCATGGCCCATAACCGGGCCCTCAACAACGCTCTCCTTGCATCACCGAAACCAAAGGAAAGCTGACTATGAAGGAATGCGCAAAGTTCCAAGACAATTTATTGAAATGCGGAGTCAGCGCAAATGGCTTTCGGAGAGTATAGAAGGCGTGTCAGACCGCTTCACGAAATGCCTATTGACAATAGATGGATAGTTCCCATGTCCCGATGCATTTTGCTTGAAAATCGAGCTATATCAATGTAGAAGCGGTATTCCCGGTGTTAGCGGCGTAAATTATCTAAATTACATTCATAAAAGGGCATGATGCGAGCATCCATCAAAGGTCACCGCGGAACCAATAGAGAATCATCCCGCATTCAATTGGGGCCGAGGTGGGTAGTACGACACAAAGACACATCTGCAGTTAGTATGTAAGGTTATATGGAGTTCAAGATATGGCAACTCCATACATTACGGGCTACAGTTCACTTGCCAAACAACCAAAATTTGTCTATGGCGAGGAAGGCCACGAAGACAAACCATCGGCGGTAAATAAAAGCACACAATGCTGACCGCATGGTTTGAACTCAACAAAGGAAGACCGGCCCTTGCGTGAATACACTTATCGAAATGCGATTACTACGATTCCGCTGGCGCCGGACATCTTGGAAAAAGAGGAAGAAAGTTCAGAAAGCTCATTACCGTATGTACAATGTTAGCTAAGGTGGATGGCCTTCTACCTCCCGTCTCCTAATGCTACATATCAAGGCATAACCGACTGAGACTTCGCCTTGTCAATGGAAACTATGTTCAACTTTCAAGGAAGCTTCAAAAGAGCTCGACTAACGGAAGGCGATGCCAGTGGGAGAAGGCGGCACCGAAGGCGAACTCGAGATGCCAATCGCGATTCGTCAAGCAATGGCATTCATTTGCCTGTGACAAAGATCAATGCGGCTATGGGGCTCTTCAATGACAACTGAAGATTACCAGCGAAGATGCACCACCAGCGGGGCTTATAACCATGCACTAAGGACATCGGTGACATCTTCCGGATGGCGGTATTTTATGCGGCAACGTTGCCGGAATACGGCTAGATATTCACGAAACCGAATAGACCCACCTTTGATGAGAAAAGGAGTTAAAGAAGGGCAAGAGAACTCGGCAAACTCAGTAAGGGCGAAGCACATAGCGATGTGTATCCTCGATGCAATCAATGACATCAAACCCATGTATCAGTAATGGGCCGGCGGAACCGACAAGACATTCCTCTTTAATAGTCTCATTAGCATATTAAGAGGATGTAAGTAGGGTTATCGATTAAGCGGGCGGGGCATTACCAATCTCTTGAAGGGAGCACAAGCGGTTCATTGACGTTCAAGGATTACCGCCAGCGACACAAAGGCAGCTTCTTTCATTCCTTATAACAAAGGTTCCTAAACAGTCAAACACTTATTACTATCTTTGGATATTTTGTTATAATAAATGGTGCGATTTTACGCTTCTCTCGTGCGGTCAAAAGCGACTACAAACATCAACTTATGCCGGCCTTGGCTACCAGATCTGGTATTATATATAGATCTTGTAAAGTCTTGGATTGGATCAAGCTAATTTGAATAGGTCGAGATCATCACCGGATGCATCGAGGAAGATCGAAGTTACCGACTTCCATTTGTGATTAGTCATGCTTTGATCTCTTAAAGGAAAGGGTAAAGGAAAAGGGGGAAAGAGGAAAAGGGAAGAGAAAAGAGAAATGTGAAGAGGGCAAAAAGGTGGGGGAAAAGGGCAAAGTGTGGGAATAAGAGGGAGAAAGGAACGTGGAAAAAGGAGAAAGGAGTTGAAAAAGGGCAGGGGAAAAGGAGAGAAAGGTAAAGTGGAAGAGAAGGGCCACGAAAAAAGGAAGAGGAAAGTTGGAAAGAGAGGGAAAATGGAGGAAAAAGCATGGGAAAATGGAGGTGGAAAAAGAGCGGGAAGGAGAAAAGAGAAGCGATTGAGGAATAAGGAAAAAGGAAAAGGGAAAAGAAAAAGAAAGAGGGAAAGAGAAGGGAAAAAGTGCATCAAGAAAAGGGGAAGAGTGAGGTTGGGAAAGTGAGGAGGAAGGAAAAAGGGAACATAGAAAAGGATGGGGAGAGGGAAGGGAGAAAAGGAAAAGTGAGGAAAAGAAAGAAAAGGGAGAAAGGGAAAAGGGAAATGGAACACGAAAAAGGGCGATAAAAGGAGGAAAGTGGAAAGCGAGAAAAGGAATGAGGGAAAGGGCGTTAGATAAAGATAAAATTTTTTAACATCAAAGGGAAAGAGGAAAATGAATTGAAGAAAAGAAAAAAAAGAGGAAAGGAGAAAAGTAAAGGGGAAGAGAGAGAGAAAATGTGGGGAAAGAGGAAAGTGGGTATGAAAAATAAGAGAAACAAATGTCTTGAGGCATGGGAAAAAGGGGAAAGGGCGAGGGAAAGGATTGGAAAAAGAAGGAAAGCGAGAAGAAAAAATCCATCGGGGAAAAGCGAGAGAAAAAGAGTGAAGCCGGGGGCGAGGAGGAGGGGGAAAGGGACATGGAAAGAAGCGGAAGGAAAAATAGGGGAAAGTGCAGGGGAGGAAAGGGAAGAGGAAAGGATGGAAAAGGAGGAAAAGGAAGCCTGAAAAATTAAAAGAGGAAAAGGGTGGAAAAGGGAAGGGAAATGGAAAAGAAAAAAGAGAAGGGGGAAAAAGGGGAGGGCGGAAAAGAAAGAGATAGAAAATAGAGAACATAGAGGGGAAAGTGTGAGGGGAGATGGAAGGGGAAGGTAAAAGAGGCATGGGAAGCGGGGAGGGAAAGAAAAGGGGAGAAAAAATGGCGCGGAAAGGGTGGGAGAAGGAGGAGAAGACATGGGAAATAGGCATGGGAAAAAGCAAAGGTAAGGTTGAGGAAAAGGGAAGGCATAGAAGGAGTGGGGGCGAGAATAAGATGAAAGGGAAGAGTAGTAGAAAAGGAAGAAGAAAGTTGGGAAATGAGAAAAGGAAGGGAAAAGTTATCGGAGGAAAGAGAGGGAAGGAAAGGGAAGGGAAGGGGTAGGGAAAAAGGAAAGAAAGTTGGGAAAGGCCAGAACAATTTATCAGCCACCGTCATGTTTGAACCAAAAAAATGCGAGGGTTTTGTGGACTTAACCAATTTTTGGGCTAGGTGTCATGTTAAAAAACCACATTGAGAGAAAAATGCGGAGTTTTTAGGTTCCATATTTGGTTCAAACATGGCCGGTGGTTGATAAATACAGTGAAAGGAGGAAAAGGAAGGGAAAAAAGTTATTGGGAAAGAGAAGAGGAAAGAGGGGAAAGGAGGAAAGGGGTGGGAAAAAAAGAAACATGTGCAAAAAGCGAGGAAAAAGAAGAAAATGTGTAGAAAAAATAAGAAAGTGAAATATGGAATAGAGCAAAAGGAAATTAAGGCTTGAAATGTTTTAGATGTGTCAATACATGCTAAGAAGGCGAGGAAGCACAAGGTTGCATAAGAGGCGACTTGGCTGACGTGAGGAAGAAGACTAATTCAGTCAAATTCTAAACCATTTTAAAAGTTAGGTAAGAGAGTGCTACTAAATTTTCGTGATAATTATAACACAAGTAAGTAGAGCAAAGGGTTTCCTATTTTAAGTGCATTTCATTAATCTTTTCCGCGAGGGCATAGGCATGGAGGTCATACATGCTCACTTGGAATCTTTGGAGGAAACAACAAGCCGGAGGAGAGCAATTGAAAATTTGGTTTAATTTAACTTATAGTCATAATTTGGATACACTAGAAATTATTATCCTATTATAACCACAGAAGCTCTGATGAACATTTGAGACATTATAGTATGTTAGAGAGGCTGGAATTAGTGTATGCTCGAGGTAGTCTTAAATCCATCTTAGGCATCTTTAGAAATGAAAAGCTTTATAACCTTAATGTTTTTTTTTTTTTTCTACATTCCACTTTGTTCTCTTTTGTCTCTTTTAGGTGGTATTATAGGAGCAGAGGTAGGAAGATGTGGATTACTACATGTTGTAGGTACTCTGCCTAAACATCAAATGGTGTTCAATCAATGCACTCGTTCACAGTAAGGAGGCACACACTACTAGAGAATCAAAAGGTTGAAGCGTGGTTATAAATGGTCTTTGCAATACCATTACCTGTTCATTTGTTATTGGCTTTTGCATTGCATTATCGATTTCTTTGAGATGCAGGACATAGTGCATTATATTGCTTAGCTGCTGTAATTATAATGCCCAAGGCTATATAGATTACGCCTATAAATTTTGGGTAAGGTCAAGTTCTCTCAACTAGAACAAGCCTTATGCTTCATAGGAACCTGAATTCAATTTTTACGTGAGGAAGCTTTTGACAACTCAAAATAATGATTTTGATGTTGATCATAAATATTTAAGATTCTTGGTCTTATTCCCAAACCCCTTGCTTTCTTGAACATAAAGAGGTAGAAAAATTTGTGATGTTGAGTCAGGTAGCGTGATATAACATGTCGGGTACACGTCCTTACGAGGCTATCAATTATTTCATACAATTTCCTCTATGATTACCCTGGTACAAAGATTGATAGCATTCAATAGTAATTTGTACAAGTTTTGTTTTCTATATGTATTTAAGAGAAACTAGATGAGCTAATGTTAACAAGTTTTGCTCTATTGTTCAATTATTCGGAGGAAATGCATTATGTAAAATAACTTGATTGCAATGAGCCCCCAAAACCAATAGCCCAGTGCTAGAGGTTGTTAGATTTCTTCCTATGTCATTATAAGTTTATTGTTATCTATAAGATCTTTACAGGATCGAGTGAAATTAAATTCTCACTAGAAGATCTTTCTGACATCACATTTGTTTGCTAGTTGTAAAAGCATTAGAAATAATCATAAGCTTATTGCCAAATTGATAGAAAGAAGAGTTGAAATCAAGTTTGTGGAACTCTTGTAGGGGGCAAAGGAGATCTCACCTAGTTGTTATTAGTTTATGCGAGAACATATTGTCCAGCTGCAGAGTCCAGTTTGCAAGGCTTGAAGATGCACTCTATTCTATGTCTTTTGGCTGATGCTCGGCTTCAAGCAATGACAAAACGTCAAGTTCAACGTATGATTTAGGAATTTTATAGTTTGACATACATTTTCTTATGCTATGACAATAAGTTCTAGAGGATATTGGAACATTCACAGTGAATGTAGATGGATGATTTATGAGGCATTTCTAGAGGGATAGCTCACGATTTCTAGCTTCCCTAAGTTGGATTTGATCTGTAGAGCTCTTTGAAAAGAAATTTGGCAATTCTAAGTTTTAATACATATTTTAGATTGAAGTGATTACAAAAACTAAGAATGTAATACATGTGAGTATCGTGCATGGCGGCTTTTAGGAAGTACAATCTTTGGAGAGAAAGAGTAGGACTTTTAAATTGGGCACGATTTATGAACCATTATCTAGCATAAAGTACAAAAGCGTACCTAAAGAGCATGCATATTTTTGTTTAAATAATTTCCAAAATTTGAATTAGAGGATATATGACGATGTGCATTCACGATACACTTTTTATATGAGCCTAAGCGGGTTAATGACGTTGATGTAAGTAATTTAAATATAATTTCATTATGATTAGGAGGGACCATTAATGACATTGGAGTGGGAAAAATACACTTATAGTATATGCAATTGTTCTCTGAAATCTATAAATATTAAATAGTAGAATTACAGGGTTTTGACAGGCACCGAGGAGCTCTGTTTTATTTGTGAAGAAGAAAAAGTGGGCATGGGAGGCTTTGTATTGATTAGTCTTGAAATCAAATCCACAGTTAAGCAGGTATCGTTGCCGAGGGTAGGCAGTGTGTTTGATGTTTGGGTCAAGCTAAGTATTTTTTACTAAGATAGATCTTACGGGGCGGGATACCATGGGAATCACGGATTAGGGAATCCGACATTTATAATGTACTGAGACCATTCACGACCATTATGAGTTTAATGGCGATGCCCGTTTAGTTTAGCAATGCTTTCTTGTGATGAATGTCATTTTAGACCTTTATTGAACCGTTTCATAATGAGTGTTCTTCGATGATATTCTAGTTTATTCGAGAACCTGCCAAGAACATGTGGAGCATGTGAAATGGAACCTTGATGCCCCAGAAGTTGGCATGGAAAGATGCTCCAATGCTCCTTGCCCGTGGTAGTGTACTTGGGCCTGGTATGAAGGCCTTGCAGAATCACCAAGATAGAAAATTTGTAGAGATTAGCGGTCTCCCACAGACCGTGAAAGGAGGTAAAGAGTTTTTTTGGGACTTGCGAGTTGTGCTCATAAATTTGTCCCTAATTCTCCAGGTTACTGCTCTCTCTTGTTGTGAAGAAAGGGATTAGTTTGTGGAATGATAATTTGGTTTCCAAAATTGAAGGAGGCGTTAATTCAAGCTCCTATTTTGAAGATATTTGATATGGACCAGCCCATTCAAGTAGTCCATGAGATGCACCTCACAGGAAAGCTATTGGTACGACTTTGATCACAGAATGATAAAGGTTGCCATACCGTAAATTGTTGCGGTGGAGAAGAATTATCCAGTGCATGATTTAGAGATGTTAGCGTCTCATAACTAGTGCATGGAAGCACACTACCTATTAGGTAGATCATTTCTCAAACGAAAGGCCCGACCATCAAAATCTGAAATTTTTGTAGCAACCATTTTGAATAATAAGCGTGAGGAGATGGATGCAATTCTTGAGAAAGAATGATTTTGAGATTGAGTATAAGCAGACGAGAGTATGATAGCCCAGATGCTTTGTCTCATTAGATCACTTTTGAGGCCTCTATTAGTGTGCTCCGAGGGTCAATGGGATACTCATCTCATGGATAAAGTGGCAAGAGACTTACAGGTATTTTGAAGTAGGTGGTTGCAGTATCAGCGGTCTACGGTTCTACAATCTCATTTATCAATGGAGTCTTATTATAAAGGTCGAATAAATTCCAGGAATAGTTTGAAGTTAGGATGAGACTTATATATGAAGCATGATAGTCGTGGCGGAGACATCAGGGTGCAAGGCTCAAGAAGGTCGAGACATAATTTCTTTTTGGCCCTTAGTTAAGAGTATGGCAAAATGTTTGGCATGTCGGAAGGTCAAAGCTTAGCGATCCTCTGGGAGTTGCAACCATTAAAAGTTCCTTTGTCCAAATAGAATGTATTGGCATGGATTTTATTGTAGATCTCCCTCTGATCTATAATATCTTTATTTGTGCCGACAAAGGCATGACTACAGCCTATGGATATCTCAAATTGTTGAAATTTTTTTTAGGTTGCATGGTATCATAGCGTACCATTACCTCAGTCAGACTCGGAGTTTATAGATCATTTATAGCAGAGATTGTTAGAAATGTGGGGACTAAAAGAGATACTAGCAGCTGCGCCTGCATCTCGAACCGATGGGCAAAGTAGGCGATAAATCAGGTTTTTGGAGGATATGTAGAATGTATATGTGCCAACCGGCCTAAAAGCGTGGGATTCTTATTTGAATTTGGCGAGTTTGCATTATAATATATCATTACCAAGAATATCGGGATGAGTCCCTTTGGTATGGCAAAAGTGCATTATCCATTAGTTGATTCTACTTGCAATGTGGAGATGCCCAATGAGGTGGCCGAGTTAGGCAGCACAATTAAGAAGACTTACGTCGAATCGGTAGCTCAAATAAGGCGGTATACGAAGAAAAGGCATGCTGTGCTAGAATTAAAGGCGATTATGTATTCTTAAGGATGAAATCCTAAAGCGAGGAAGCTCATTGGCATTCAAGTGCAGGAAAGTGGAAGCAGATATCAAGAGACCTTTTAAGATATTAGAGCATCAGCAAGGTTGAAACTACGAGTTGGAATTACCTTCATTATGTTAGTGTGCATAATGTGTTCCATGTGAGCAACGAAATTC
This sequence comes from Isoetes taiwanensis, assembly GCA_021234155.1. NCBI lineage: Eukaryota > Viridiplantae > Streptophyta > Lycopodiopsida > Isoetales > Isoetaceae > Isoetes > Isoetes taiwanensis. The sequence goes on along the minus strand of JAJEKV010000010.1, from coordinate 1,579,820 downwards.
GTCTTTAGTCATTATGCTAGCGTGATGATTTATTCTTGAGGATGAATTTTTATATCTGACGGGCGTACATTAATATGAAGCTTGAGTAATGGAATTAATAAAAGGGAACTTACCCTATAAGTAGCAGCGTGTGTCTGCTTGTGGAAGTTGCAATCTTTCTATGGGGAGAAAAAAAGTTGGAAACTTATAAAATTGCCAAGTGTAGCATAGAACAGAATGGGCTGGGAGTACTTTATGGTTGTAAACTAGACATAAATCTAAGGAAGGCCGCAGTGGCATTTAGTATGGAGCCCGGGGTAAAATTAGAATGTTATGTGATTATGATTTGTTATACATATTTATATCATTATACCCATATGAATGTCGTGGTATGCTAATGCTGGCATGGGTATAGTATTTGTGATGCATACGTAGAGAAGATGAAAATGCATGGTTTGCATTTTGGCTATTTTAGGCTGGTATTACGCCATGATAATGCCTAGGAATTGTGGTTATGATGGCATCTAAAGCATGTGGAAATATTGCATAAGTGCGCATAATCAGGTAGGGAGTCCATAAGTGGCATGGACTTCGCGTTGTTTTGTCGCGTGACATCGGGCATTGTTATCTGGCTGGATTCAACACATGGCTAAAGTGGTCCTCCGATTAGCTAGGCCTTGATGGATGGAATGATATTACACATGAGTAAATTACGCCGTGTGGGCTGCGAGGGCACGATCGGCCCGAGGTGGCATATTAAATTTGGAGTAAGGCAGCATTATCACGGATGAGATTGCATGGAACGTGAGGTGTTATTGTGATATTATGTGTATGCATACTAAATGGTTGGAGAATTTAGGATCTGATGGGACTATTGGTGGTAAGCTTGTATAAGCTTAAGTATTGTGAATGCATAGTTCTAAAATGCTCAGTTACTTAGTCTCTAGGACTAACCCGTTGAATTATAGCGTGTGATGGGCTAGTCACCCGATAAGGCCCTTGAAGACGGGGTTAGAGGCTGATAGGATCGAGAGTTAGAGGCTAGATTTCCTCGGGGAAGCGGAGTTTTGAAGCGTGAGGAGGTGTTGAGTTCCTTCATGGGGTTGGAGGGCCCGAGGCCGGTCAATATAAGCGCCCGAGGTGTCCAGAAACTCAGATGAAGCCGTCAGCCAGGAGTAGAGACTAGTGGCTGGGATCTACCCGGGTTTGTGGAACCCTCTCTAGAAGGCAATGAGGTCACCTTTATGGATAGAGGATGACATCCCATTGGATTTAGGAGATGTTTCTCGTCTGCTTGATGAGTAGACAACCGATGATAAAAGCTCTTGTATTGAGAAAATTTGTTCTCATAATTAAAGTTATATTGATTGTGGATTTGACATTTTTGAGTTTGGATGTATATACATTAACCTGCATGATTGTCTTCAATGTTTGTAAGATCTTTAATGTGAATATAAAGGTGGATTCCCCACCTTGTCATATGGAATGCAAATTACACTTAAAGATGTTTAATTAGTCCAATCTCCCTCGTCAAGTGTTAGTAGCAATGTGGTAGAACCAAAATGATTCTAAAATTTGCCTGGAGGCCGGTATGCATAGACCCCCACTTTTAACAAGCATAAATGGATCGTGAGTTCCCTATGTTGCGATGCACATCTGCTGAAGATTCTCAAATTGGCATTTGCTAAAGATTCTCAATTGTAGTCCGATTTTCGAGGCTGCATACTTGAAGTATTATCCACTTGGTTGGGGCCTTGCAAGTTAAGTATGCATTCCATTTGCTTTATCTTCAATTATTATATAGGCCATTAGAATATGCAACGAGGAACCAAACCGATCTCGGCTACGGGTTCCCTTGTTTATCCACAACATCAAGGAGACTCTCTCTCCCCTATCCCTAAACAAAATATTACATTGAAACTTTTAATTCATATCTTGATTACTTTGAAGACCTTTAATTCGTACGTTGTTTCTTTGTTTGGGATCCACACCATCTTTCTTCTAAGATGCTTTGTAAAGTTTAGATTTTTGTGCATGCGGCTAGCATAACTCTCAGCCATGTCAACTTTGTATTACTTCTAAAGTCACATGCCATCCTTTTTTTCCCGCATAAACAAGCACGCCAATAGATACAATTCTCTAACTAGCTTTGGCCTTGCATGGCATCACTTATGCTCCTTTTTCTTCCAACTTGATGTTAAAAGACGATACCAAAGACACCCATTTTACAAAAACTAAGATGCTATTTGTAGACACAAATGACACCCTGTGTTCATAGCATATACACGGCTTCAAACACACAAAAGACCCAACACGAAACAACGAGATAGAAACCATGAAGACACATTCTCCTTTCCATAGCCCCTATCACAGGCACCTTGTTTTGCCTTTCTATGTGACAGGCAAATTGATATTGTTACCCTTCATATCACGGGCAATTTTTTCTTGCACCTTTGTGAACAAAAGCAAAAAGCAGTATGGCAGATCAAACTTGAACCGATGCTAAAACTGGTATAGAAATTAAAGCTTGATGTTTTGTAAGATCTTCATAGAGTTGTTTGGCGCGTCGAAACAAAGGTATGAGTTGTTTAGATAAGATCATAGTTGTAATTTCATCTTAGAATATAAAACCAGGTGCATCAATAGAAATGCAAGAAAAGTTCTATGTCACGAGGACAAGAAAGTGATCAACAAGAAAAAAGATTGCATTCATAACATTTATTTCGAAGCACCCACAAAATTAATATCCTTCTGAATGAGCATAGCTCACTTCTCAGAATCACGAATAGGCAAAACATGATGGTTCAAAAGGTAAACAACAACAAAACCAATGACACAAATTAACAATAAGCCAGTGAATTCGTACAGAAGCACTGCTTCATCAAATATTTCTGATCAAATGATCCCAGAATATATAGAATATTCTAGCATATGACTCGGGAATCTTGGGCATATTTCTACCCCCATACAATACCAACAATTCCCTAGCCCCAGGGTTATTACCTTCGGGACCCATAAGCCCTAAACCCTAGCACGTTCTGGGCGCCTCCAATGGAGAAGAGTTTGTGGGGTAAGAGCTTATTCTGTACGTTGCTTGCCATTACGAGGATTGAACTCTAGGATTTATTGGTTGCCTTCGTCTTTGCAGCTGTGAAACTGAAGCCCAAGAAGCCGTATCAGTATTTGCACAGTGGCCCCAAGCTCCATCTCTCGCAGGTATTGTCGCCTGACCGGCTTTTCTTTTTGAAATGCTGGTTGAATTTTGTTTCTATGGTTTTATATATGCTTGATCATGATGAGTTGAAGCAAATTACTCAGGCAACCCTTGGACTATCTCCCAAAGGCAAGCAAGGTAAGAAGGGAAAACGACAGAGAACTATCATTAAATGCAAGCGAGAGGGACTTCCAGAGATTTTTATATGCTCTTTAAGACCTGGCACAGCGGAATCTTTCCAACTTGATCTTCTTTTCGATGAAGATGTTGAGTTCTCTATTACGGGCTCAACATCAGTACACATCTTAATGAAATTTTGAGGATGGGATGGTTATGCAGATGGTGAAGAGTACGATGAAGATTTTATACAGTATCCATTTAGTAATAGTAGTGTGCATATAATTCTAGATTAGAAATTTCGTCTTAGAAACTGTTTACTTTGAGAATACTAGGGATGATATTAGTGAAGATTATGATGACGATGAAGATGACAACAGTATAGATGAAGATGAAGAAGAATTCGAAAATGAAAGTGAATATGACGATTCTGATGAATATGATGATATCGTCCCAAACGCAGATGCGGCTGTTAGTAGCATTTGGTTAAGCTTTATGTTATAACATCTTTGATTTGATTTTTACTGCAGTCACTGATTGAGGCTAGTAGATGATAAAACAAAGGAAATACGACCAAAGGTGAAGAAGAGAGATTGAATCATTGGATTTAGACAGAAATGGTACTCAATCATTGAATATGTTAAGAATGTGAATGGCTGTGGACATGATGAAAGTGAAGATGAGGATGGTTTATTTTCCAACGAAAAGAAAGTGATGTCTGCCAAGGAGGCGTGATAATGAAGATGGTTTTGCTGTTCCTGAAGAGCAAAGGCGGCTCTAAAGAAGATAAAGATGAAGGCGAGGATAAAATCTGTTAGTGCTGGAAACGGAAGGCATCTGTAAATGAAAATAAACCACCCAAGAAGAGCAAAGTATTTGAAGGGTAATCATTTGTCATCCCATTCTCAGCATACATTCTCGTACTTTCATACAGTATGGATAGAAACATGCATGGCTTCTTATACCAGCGATATAGCTCATCTGTTTAATGTTTTTACTTGAATGTGGAGGTAAGCTTTTAAGTTGGCATAATGAGTTTAGTAATTCCAGATTTTTAGGTTATATTTAAATGTAAGGACCCTGGGCCTTCTTTGGCACTCTTTTTGCAGGCCAAGATGCTGTGCTGGAAGCAGCTCAAGAGGCGGCTAAAGAAGAAGAAAGGAAGGGGCAAAAATCATCAGAGGACTTGCCAAACAATGAAGATGATGAAGATGAGAGATTGTCAAGTGGCAAATAAGTTAACAATCCAGGGCACCTGAAGATAATTGTGAATGATGAAGCATTACTAATGTGAGTGGATGGAACACCTCAAAAGGCACATTACTGTCACCTGAAGGTAAAAGCTTAGGAAGAAAGATCAGCAGTAAAGGGAAGTTTAATGGTCTTGAAATTGAAGTGCTAGCCATTGGAAAACCAGATGGAAATAAGCCAACCGGAAAAGTATAATATTATGCAAGTGTTATGACCTGAAACATTAAGAATCAATTTGCATGATGCAGTTCTGACAATTTAAAAGAAAACAGGTTTCTATGTATTATACTGGGAAACTCCAGTCAAATGGGAAGATATTTGACTCTAAATTGAACAGAAAGCCATTTGAATTCAGATTAGGTAATGCTACTGCTGGTAATGATCACATAATTTTTTTTATGGTCTCATATAACGAATTGCTGCTCTGTACTACCAGGTGTCAATGAAGTTATTAAAGGATTGGACGTTGGCATGAATGGTATGTTCTCTCTTGCATGTGCAAAATGAAACTTAATTCAGCATAATCTACCTTGTCCTCAGAAAATGTTCTATAAAAGGCTAGGCAACGTACAAGACGGACTCAAGTTGGAACATGATAGCATAATATTTTGAATGTTTCAATTTTTGCAACTTGCATTGCAGGTATGCGGGTTGGAGATAAAAGAAGGATAACTATACCTCCTCAAATGGGGTAACTGTTCTTCAAACCATGTAACATATTTTTGTTATTTACTTATAGTACTCAAAATTTTCCATTGCTTAATTGTCTATAGGTATGGATTCAAAGGAGTACAGGGTACAGTACCTGGAAATTCCTGGTTAATTTTTGATGTTGAACTTGTAGGCATGGAAATGAGGATATAAGTAGGTGCTTCTTTTTTTGTGTCATGAAGCTAATCTCTGAAATGGAAGAGATTATCTGGTGTACATTGAGGTATTCTTTTTAATGAAATGTTGCAATAATGGAGAGAATTTGATTGATATCAAAGCTCTGGAAAGTGAAACTTATTTTTCTGTCATGGCGGCCTAATCTAGGAATGGAAGAGATTATTTGGTGTACATTGAGGTATTCCTTTTTATGAAATGTTGCAAAACGCCGAAATGTGAGAGATTTTGGTCTTTAAGTAATTTAATTCATTGGGAACACTTGTTAGTCTTCCTAGAATGAATGAATTGGATGACCAACAGGTTGTTTGCTTTGACAGCCTAATCAAAATAGTAAGCTTGTAATAAGTGTTATTATATGTGCAAGAGATTGCCAAAGGTTTACAGAGCCAAATTTTACTATTCACAATTGAAGGGCCAATCTAAAACTGATTAGGCATTGGGCAGTAACTTCAATGTTCTTTGCATCAAAGTGACAGTTTCTTTTTTTCCCAATGATAATTCTGCGAAAATGCCAGTTTCTAGTTGATAAAGATTGTGCGTTTCCATCTCTGGCAAGGTTTTGCTTGAACATCCTTTTGCTTTGGAATAATCTCTGTAATTTTGAAGCCCATCTAAAACTGATTAGGCATTGGGCAGTAACTTCAATGTTCTTTGCATCAAAATTTCCCTTACCCCTCTCTGAATTTTTGACCAACATACAAGATGTAAAGATTGCTTTGGCGGCCACAATACTGTGCAATGCATAAATGTAAAATTTCACTTTATTCTCCTTTGGACTTCGATATGTCTTAGCACAGACGCTCTTCATGGATCTTTTTCCCTAACTTGGAAAGCTTAGAATTTCAAGGACAATGTTGCTACAAAGTAAAATAAAAAAAGCAAAAAGAATACTATTTTTGGTTTTGCTCGCTACTAAGAACAACCAAACGCCAGGTCACGATGGAGACCATTTGGAGGGAGACTATTTGTATATGGGGCCAAGGCATATGGGCCAAGGAGGAGAGCAAGCTATTGGAATCTCAAACCTGTTAGTTGTCCTAAAGAAAAGTGACTGTTGGAAGTTTGTGACTTTACCCAATTGTGAATTGGATTGGTGCTCAATAACTTGAGAATTGAGTTGGACTTGATTCAAGATTAAATTGTTTTGAATTATTACTCAATAGTTTGTGTTGAGTTGGTGCTCAATAATTTGAGAACTAAATTGCTGCTTAATTAGAAGTTGACTCCGGTTCTGCTCGAACTTTGCATAGTGATCACTGGCTTAAACTTTCTCATATCTCAATATTTATCTTGCTATTTAAGCTAGATATCCCTAATCCCTATCTAGCCTTAATATATGGCTTGCTATAGGCAAAACTAATTTGCATATTCTTGAAAAAGAATCCTGTCATACTGGGGAAAAAATTAGCCAAACCAAGAGCCAGAAGAAATGTAACCGATTGGATAGAGCGAGAGCTAGCAGTTTATGTGCCATTCAGAGCCTACGAGAAGGGAGCCCGCTGACCCGGCCCAATATGACCCGAGTGGATCTTTCTTATGCAGTGGCACACAAGCTGCAGTTCCCTATATCTGAGGGTGATTTGCTTTTCTGTGCAGTTACACTCTGAGATCAAAGATATGGATACACGGAGAAAATAGGCAAAGCATGAAACAAAGCGAGATCGAGGAAGCAGTAGATATGGAAGCTTGTCAAAAGCAAGCGAATGCTGGAAGCGAAAAAACGAGATATGGAAGTAAAATTTGTAGAAGCTACATATATGGCTTGGCGAGCCGAGGTGGAATTTCTATGTTGAAACAACATGACTACAAGCTCTAATGATACCCTAAATTCTTGCTATGGAAGGCGGTTAAGACCTTAATCATTCACACTCTGAACCGGTTGAGCGGGGAATGGGAAGCTTCAACTTCATTAGTGTTATGAAGCCCTGCGAGGGTATGTGGCACCACCAAAATGCATTATGAACCAACAAAGGTGATGTCACCTGAGAGGTAACAGTAAGCAGTCGAAACTAACTAAAAATACAGAAATTTGTCGTGGGCAGACATTTCATTTGTTGAGCCAATGAAAAGGAATCACATTGTACAATACTTAGTGAAAACAAGCAAAACACACCAACCTTTCTAGATGTATATTAGCAGGTGCTTTGAATGGCAAGAGTTGAGATGTCGATTGCTTGAGATGGCAAGTGGAGATGTCGGCTATCATTGGGTAATTGCTTAGGCTTTCAAGGCCATTGGAAAATTTCTTATCAACACATGTAATTATTAGTGGCAAGATGCTTTAGCGCCAATACGTGTTCGGGGGCAAAAATAGCTAAAAAAAAAGGGCGTTTTTCTGCCTTCCCGTTCTTTTCTCCGATCTATCTCCGTAGCGCACCACGTAGCGGAATCTTCGGTACATTAGCAAATCTTCCGGTGCCGGATTAAATTGCCACTTATTTTATCCAGGATATTTGTGAAATCGAGGCGGATCATTGCGTGTTGAAACCTGTGGTTTTCTTTGAGTATAAATGAAGTTAGATCATGCAAATTTTTTGTTAAGTTACACGAGTTAGATAAGCTTCGGGTTTTGCAAGGTATGTAAGCTGTGAGTTTCTTTTTCCGATTCACAGGCTGCTTTTGTTGTTAAGCATAAATGAACATATCACGGTATGAATAAAAGCGTGAAGAAACTTCTTTGCAGTCGTGATGAAGCTTGTGCACAACTTTGGCACGGAATCGGTGCGGCATTTTTCTCGAGAGAAGCGGTGCGTCTAGTGTAAGTCTAAGTTCTTGCATTTACGCCTTCCCGGCTTCTCAAACTTCGAGAAATCTTTAAGTAGTTTAGCACCCACTTCTTTCGCTTAGGGTTGTCCAAATTCTTGGAAGCATGCGTGATTGCGGCGAGGAGATGCTGCCCAAAAGTGGCCAATTTGCGGCTAGCTGGTTTGGAAGCCCGTGACCGATTATCAACACAAAGAGGCGGCAACCTAGTGTTAGGTGAAGAAATAGGAGATCAATCTATTTCTTTTATGTTGGAAAAGGACCTAAACCCAAGAAAAGTGACGAAGATGCAATCTGCCCACTAGCCCCTCTTTGTTGAATATTGATGATTTTAGCTGGCCGGTCCTTTATCTTACGTCCCGTGGTGGCCTTTGACCATATGAGAAAGCGAGCGGACCTTAGTCATCGCGTGTTTTAAGCATGTACCACCATGGGAGCACTTTCGACTATCTTGAGAGAGAGGTGGACATGGCAGTTAATCTTCGCGATGCTGTCATAGCAGACGCATCATGTGGCATGCAACACAAGGGAAGAGATTAGTCCTGTGTTTTCCTTAAAGTTTCCAGGAAAGGCGTACACTTTTAAGGTAAATGTAGAATTAGATTCTTATTTTTCTAAGAAATTTGGAAGAACACAAGCTCGAGGCCTTACGGTTTTCATAGTTATAGGCTCTTAGTCATGCTAAGTGAGTTGCAATCCAAAGATGTATTGGACACTTTAATTCACGGTCATTTTTCATAATGAAATGGTAGCGTGGCTAGTCCTTTGGATTAAATGGTGTTTCTTGTGTGGGATGTGAAACCCGATTTACTTACATGGGTGCCTTGGAGTGCTGCTACTTGGAATCTAAGTTAATTAGATTGGTGAGATTTCCAAATATCACGCATTCTTGAGTCTATTTAAAGTGCTTTTTCTGCACGCAGCCATGCTTTATCATTATATCGCCATAAATCCTTGATGTATCAAACATCAATCCTATGCTGGAAGTATACATTCACCAGATTATTTCTTACTATAAGATGCTTGGTGCCATTGTGATACTAGTCTTATAAAGAATCTTGGGGGTTCCTTTTTAAGCGTCTTGATGTGGTGATGGGATGACTGAATAAATAAAGTCACGAGGAGGTTGCAAAGCATGTGACATGTTGGTTTGTAACCCAGGCAAAGAAAGGGTCTAAAGACACAGAAGCACATGTTTGCAATGTTGGCATTCAATGGATCTCTCAATAATGATAAGATGGATCACGAAGATCTGCGATGCAAATGCTTTTGGAAGCGATGAAAAGGTCGGCCAAGGCTTCTAGTGTGAATCGATTGAAGCGAGTACTCTGGATGCCATTCTTGGTATCTACAGTGTAAGGATTATTTAGTCTGCAAAATAACTTTGAATCGTTTAAAGGTTATTACCATAACAAGAATCATGGCGGAGAGAGCTTCGCCTAAAGAAGCTAGGAGATGGCATCTGTGATCAAATGCCAGGTGGTATTTCTTTTTATTACTTAAACTGGTTTCGCTGGTGACGAGGGCGTGCAGTGTTTTTCCTCTCTTATTCTTTGTCTTTTTCCTTTAATGTATCGATCAAATTCATGATATATGATGTCACGAGCAACACGGCGGCTATCTCAAGCGTATTAAAAGCATACAAAGGTTGAAAAGGCATGCACTAGATGTAGATCAAAGTGGAAAATCCTTTAGGAGTGAGGTGTGTATATTAAGATTTACAAATGTTTTAAGTTAATGCATTTCTGTAAAGGGTACATGTTGTTCTATGATTAGTCTTTATGCCAAAGTTGAATTTGTTTGTCAATGATTGATTGATAGCTTAAGAATTTGACAATGGCGATAATAACTTGATTGCCCAAAGGGCTACTGCTTCTAATCATTGTTGGTTTGGAGATACATGGCATTGAATCGGATTAGATACATGGCATTGCACAAATTAGGTTGTTTTGCTTTTGAAATTTAGAGACATTCGTGTTTTGAATAGCTAATAATAAGCGAGATCTTATGAGCAATCAAATCTGAACCATGATCTCTCACCAAATTCTATGAAAATAAGGTTTCAAAAACATTTAGGATAAATGATTTCTCACCTTGAAGAGTTTCTTTCCTTGACTCAAAATATTTATCTGCCTCACAACATAGACGATAAACTTTGAACAAACACACCTTAGACATTATTAGCTTGGTGCAACCCATAGGATTTGGAACCAAGCGGTAGAATTTCTTGTGTTATTAGATCCTTATAGAAAACATCTTCATGCAGGTTGCAATGTTATCCTATTGAAATTTAAACCAAGTTTTATTGTCTTCTTATAAAGTGCATGAAGAAATACAACCAGCAATGCTTTATGCAATGCCTTTGATTTTAGGCACTTATTTTTATTGTCAAATGAATTTAATAGATTGTAGTGAATATTTAAAAACCCATTTGCTTTAATCATCTTAGCATTTCGTGAGTTCTAAGGGTTGAAATATATTGAGAGGTTAAATAGAGCCCCAATTATTACTGATGGATTCACAAACCCGAATGAAGAGGTCTATCTCATTGGGAATTGCATTGAGCCATTACACCCATGTCTTATATAAATACATTATACATATTTACTATATCTCTTGAGCTAATTTCAGAGGTAATTTTATAAATGAATGCTTGTGTGCTTTGGATACGCCACATATGGCGGTTCAAATCTTCAAAGCGTGAAAGTTACTTTAGATTCCACGTATCCAGAAATTAATATGTTTGGTAAAGAAATGTTAGCGGCGGCCTTAGCCGCGCGTAAACTCTTGTAAATATTAAAATAAAAGGTTCAACTTTTATAGCAAATTGTTTGTCTTATGGGTATTTTGCACTTTTAAACAATGAGGTGTCACAATAAATTTCAGTAAATTTCTTGTAGTCGCGGCGACCAATTTGATGTGCCTATTTGGATATGTGATGCGTGTTAAGCCGGAAAGTTACGTTTCTTCCATGTATAGGCTGCTTTTGATTATGAGCCTCTCTCCCCATCGTGATTGGCATCTCAACCACAGTGGAAAAGTGTTTGGATGTGGACATGTGATAAAGCATTTCCACCCCAAAGTGTCAGCGTTGTGATGGCAAATTCTCCTCGTGTGATGCGAATGCGTTCACAAGATAAACCTAGAGTCTCGGATAGTTGCCCTCTGGTCCAGCGATATTTGAAGCAATGAACACTACTTCTTCTTGTCGATCATCCTGCGGCTTGCTTGGGCATGGTTGTTCCTCTTTTGATTAATGTCTCCACTAGCCCGGGGAGATCCTATTTGCACTTTATCCTTAGCTTGGCTAACTTGCATAAGTGACCATTTCATCTTGCTTCTAGTTAGATTTTGTAGTCTATCACGGCAAAGGCGACATTTGTGTATTTTTCAAGGTGCACACATCTTGATCGGCAACTTCTTGTTGTGCTCATCGAGGAAGATCACTAAAGCTTATCGTTGCTCATCTCTGGTGATGGTAAAAAGAGATAATTTGGCGGGATGTATTCGCGGTGTTTCTCTTATGCATTGACATGTGTTTGTGGTTAGATGTAATGCGGCCTATCCACTAGGATATTACGCATTATTAGATCTTTGTTCTTGTCAATAAGAGTCTCACATGTCCTTAAAAAAAAGTTTTACGGTAAATATCAAAATAAATGTTTTTTTTTTTTTTTAATTAAAGGATGTCATTTCATTCATATCATCTCATGAGTTCAACTTTTATTGCATATTGCTTGTTTTACTTTAAACAATGAAATGTATCAATTTGCGAGATCAACTATATGCGATAATAATTCTCAAGATCAACTATTTGCTATATATTCATAATGAAACTATAAATGAACTCTCAAATGTACTATAGATAGTATGTAAGGATTATTATTAGTAGAGATTCGCTCACTTGGAACACCCATTTCCTTTCACACTAGGTGCAAGCTTTGATATGCACACACATGTCTTCCATTCTTTCTTGCTATGCACAACCCTTGATATGCACATACATGCCCACTTGATTATTGTTTATTGCGATTGCAAAGCGAAAAGGACATGCTTACCTGCTTTGCCTTCAAGAGTAAAGAATGACAAATTTTGGCCATAAGGAAATATTATTTCTTGTTAGCGTCTATTTGCTGGGAGTTCATATCTAGTTAGCCTTTTGGAATATTTATTGGACTTTTGATGCTAAAAGAATGGTTATCTTGTGCTGGAACTTCAACATATTGCTAATCATTCTGAATTTTGTTGGGAGAGAATGGCAATTGTACTGGAAGCACTCTAGGTGCATATGACACACTCTAGCTTTGCCTTTTCTGGAGTTGATGTCACTATTCACGACCTTCTTTCTCCTTTTGAAGATATTTATTTTCATGCCTACACTTGATTATAATTTGCGTTTGTCACATGAATTAGGAATATGAACCAAAGTAAAAATCATAAAGGTAGTTATTTAAATATTTCAAGAAATACACACCACTATATATATACAAAGAAAATTAACCGTCTAGAGCATTGTTCAGTTTAGCATGTCCTTATATTCCCTTTAATTCTCTGGATTCATACATTCTAGAACATTTTAGAACTTTGGAACATTTTGGAAACTTTCAAAACATTCTAGAATATTATTATAGTTTATTTTATCTTAATTAGAACATTACCCATAAGTATATTTGGAAACATAAATTATTCATAAAATTAATGCTTGAATCTAGTGGTTAGAGTGGGAGTTTGGGGGTTGAGGACGAGTTGAATCCCCAATAGCATAAAAAATCTTAAAAGCCTTTCCTTAAAGACGAGCATTCAATATGAGCCTTAGGATCTTAGACTTGATCAGCGATCAAGATCTCACCATATAAAAAGCAATAGCCAGAAGTAGGATCATACATATAATTCCCAAGCCCGCGTGGACCCGTAGGATGCTGTCCCGATACGTGAGCATTCGGATCTCGGGCCAAATGATGGGATCGAATCAATCATCAGCGATCAAAGTCTGCCATATAAAAGCAATATGAGCGTAGGATCTGTACATATAATTCCCAAAGCGTGGGCGAGTAGGATGTGTCCCAAGCCACGTGAGCCGTGGATCTCGGGCGGCGGTCGGATCGAATCAATGCGGGTGGTAGGACCGCAGTACACATATTATATAAATCCCAGGCCATACGGGCGTGGGATCGTCCAAACCCGACCGTCGGATCTCGAGCGTGAGACTGATCCGGATAAGCGAAACATAAGAACATGGATCTGACTGATATATATGACTTGAAAGGCTTCCCATGCTACATGGCAGCATGCCCCCGGAGATGGAGAAGTATCATAGCACATTCAAAAATTCTGGAAAAGTTTACAGTTATGCATAGATTAGAAAATAACAGGAAAAATCACGATACGTCTCTAAACTCCATCGGAGTCAGCTTTCCGGATCTCTCGAATCCATTTGATAAGCCAAACATAAGAACATAGATAGATCAGACATAGACTTGAAGGCTTCCATGCTACATGGCAAAGATGCCCCCTAGAGATACGGAGAGAAGTATCATAGCACATTCGTACCGAAAGTTTATAGTTGCATAGATTAGAAAATAACAGGAAAGATCACCAAAGGATATCTCAAAATTGGTAGCAACATACTTCTTTTGGACTTTATAGAGACCCAAGATCACGCTAGTTCTCAAGCATAAATAAACGCACGTAGTTCTACACTTGGATCAAAGGGGCTTGCCACAGTCTACAATCTTGCGTAGAGTAAGAATCCCTTGATATACTTTTGCTGCAAAAGACAGGTGCTATCTGAGTGCATACTTCTATCTATATCTAAGCAGTAATGCATAAATCCAAGATTAGTCATCTCGAAGGACTGAGATAACTTCACTTTCATTGTAAAAGTCAACACATCGATCTTCAAAAGGATCATCACCATCAATATAAAACCATAATGAAAATTCAGCCATCTGTGATTTACACAAAGTTTGGGATCCGCCAACTTCGCGAACTCGCTTAAGAAAGAAAGGATTGATTTTAGCATGCCAACATCCTGGAGTCCGTTTCAAGCCATAAACACTTCTTCAAATGAAGAACCAACTTTTTTCAGACAACAAATCATGGTGTTTCAGCCACAATAAACAAGAGAATGGACATTTAGCGACGTGGCTTATGATGCGCTCAGGCTACTGACGCCGCAATGTCAACGGACTACGCGACGCCATCAGCGACATGCCGCTGCGCATACCGCCGCGACGCGACGGTGGTGCATCGCCCGACACCGCGACGCGGGCGGCATCCCGGCTTTCACGCCCATGTGCACCCACGTCAGCATCGCTAAGGCCACTTTTGTATGACGCGACGTCAAGCAGGCGACGTGATCGCCGCTGCTGACGTGACGCCGCTACGACGCCCGGCCGATCGCCTAGTGTACTTTGCTCCTTTTGGAGAACAAGGGTGTCTTCGCCACGAAGTTGGTCCCTGTGGTAATGTCATATTCGGTCCATTGGAAGAGCCAACCGCGGTTTCGGAGAGGGAAGGTTTCGGCCATCGCCGTGGCCTTCGTGAAGACAACTTTTGTGGCGCGATGTGAGCTCAAGACTCTACGGAGCTATTTCATCGTGCACCAACACTGCATATCCTAGTGAAATGTTTTTCTCATGTCCCATTCCACCTTGCACCGCTTGGTCGTAACACCTTTTTCGATGCACTTTTAGTTATGCTGCTTTTATTCATGCTTCATAAATTCGTAATTAATGCATGGTATGGAATTAAATTTGATTTTTTTGTCAGTTGGCTTCCTATGTCATCCCCAGCATACGTGCAAATTTTTAGAATTTCCGGATAAAGTTCTGATCAAATAGGTAGCATTGAACTACCAGTGTACCGTTGTCACAAGAGTAAGACATTCATAAATTCGTAATTAATGCATAGTAAGGAATTAAATTCTGATTTTTTTGTCAGCAGGCTTCTAAGTCATCGCCAACGATACGGGCTAAAATTCCGACAAGGTTTAGATCAAAGTGTTTGCATTAGCACGGTCCCAGTACCGTTGTTGGGCGTACCGAAATGCACAATTGCCCAAGTAAACAAGGCCAGATCTTTGCAAGGTCAGCCATTAGAGGGAGAGTCCTAACCCCAAGAGGCAGCCACAAGCTCTCGAGGCAGCCTCTTTCCTCGGTAAATGTCACCGGGAGGGAAGGTCAGACGCTTAAAGACCACACTCCCGATTCTGCTCTATCCGACTACAACTTCGCTCAAGGGCCCCGTGCTCGATAAGGTCCAAAAATCCAATATCCGTCCTGAGAACTTATCACAATCACAGCCCCGCGTCAACGCGGTAAACCAAAGCAGCCATTGCCGGATATAGAGGTTTCGGGAATACATTCGATCACACATCGTCCGAGGCCGAATTAATTCTAGAGACCAAGTTGCACCTACGCTTTGCAAAGAAAGAAACACTCACGCTCTCACGCTAAAAGATTCTCGACATAGCCAAATTCCTAGCCAATTGACTACGAAAGTGTGTTGGACATGAGATAGTTTGACGCTACCCCTCGAGAAGGGGTGGTCTTTGGCCACGTCTTTGGTCCCCTGCGGCAATGCGTCGACACGCTCCGGAACATCGGGGCGAGCCGAATCACGCATTTCTGGAGGAAGTTGCCCGTCCGCTGCCGTGGCCTTCGAGGACTTTTGGGGCAAAGCCGCCCGGATGGTTTTAGGGTCCGTGGCTCGCTCAACACCCTCTACGCCAAGACACCTACAAGGTCCGCAGTCGAACTGACATGTAGCGATAGAGTTCAAACGCAAACCCTATGAGCTGCCGTGTTCTGTGCTGTGGTTTATGCTTTAAAGCCGAAGCCATCCTTTGCACTGGGATTTGGTCATGCGATGCATGAGAACGCCGGGCAAGGGGAACCGATGGAATGGAGTTTGATCCGCATCTCCCGTTGTGGCGCTTAGAAGTAAAGGGCGTTTTATGAGGCAAGACATTCATAAATCTGTAATTAATGCATAGTACGGAATTAAATTCTGATTTTTACCAGGCTTCCAAGTCATCGCCAACATACAGGCCAAGCCAAAATTTTCTTTGACAAGGTTTGATCAAAGTGTTTTACATTAGAACGGTCCGGGCAAAATTTCGTTGTCAAGTACGAGCCGCACACTTGCCCAAGTCAAATAAGGCCGTGATCTTGCAGGCCACTCATGAGGGGAGAGTCCTGACCAGAGGCGAGCCCCCAAAAGTTTCCCCGAGGCAAAATTTTCCCCGGCATTGCCACGGGGTCAGACGCTTAAAGACCACACTCCCGTGATCTCGCCCCCATCCGACCGCTGAATCCTTCGCTCAAGGGGCCCCGCCTCGATAAGGTCCAAAAATCCAACATCCCGCCTGCGGAGAACTTATCAAACCGCCAAGCATCCGCTACGACCGTAGAAACTAAAGTGTTTTATCGTTTCTGACATTAAGTGAGGTCTAATGGCATTCGATTTCGCCACATCAGTCCGGGAGGCCAATTAATTTAGAGACCAAGCTGCACTACCGCTTTGCAAAAGAAAGAAACACTTACGCCTCTCACGCTGCAAGATTCTACGTACCCACCTCCCAGGCCAATTCGACTACGAAAGTGTGTTGACATGAGATAGTTTGACGCTACTCTCGAGAGAAGGTGCCTGGCCATGAAACTTGGTCCCCGTGAGCAATGTCGACGCTCGAGTCCATTGGCGAGTCAACCGCCATTCCAGAGGGAAGGTCTGCCCTCGTCGCCAGACTCTTCTAGAGAGGACTTTGGGGCAAGTCAGCTCCTGAGGGTTTTAGGGTCCGTCAGCGACAACACTTCACGCCAAGACACTACGCGAAGGTCCTAGTCGAACTGGACAAGGATAGGAGTCCAAACGTAAACCCTAAGTGAGCTGCCGTGTTCAGCAGGGTTTGCGTTTTGGGTGCCGAAGTTTTGGTCCTTTCAGACTTGGACTTGGCTGATAAGATGCGCTTGAGAACGCCAAGCAAGGAACTGACGGAATGGAGTTTGATCTCGCATCTCCCTGTGGTAGTTAGAAGTAAAGGGCAGCTTTTGCAAAGAGCAATACATTCATAAATTCGTAATTAATGCATAACGGAATTAAATTCTGATTTTTTGTCACAGGTTTCTAAGTCATCGCCAACATACGTGCCGCTTTTCAAAATTTCCTGACAAGGTTTAGATCAAAGTGTTTGCATTAGAACGGTCCGGGCAGCCTCACAGGCAGCCAGCCGCACACTTGCCTGCCAAACAAGGCCAGACTCCGCGCCACCATTAGAGGGAGAGTCCCACCCCAGAGGCTTGTGCCCCAAAGCCCCGAGGCGCCTCTTTCCTCGGGCAGCCACGGGGCCGGTGACGCTAAAGACCACACTCCTGATCTCGGTTCCCCTTATCCCACTGCTGAATCCTTCTGCTCAAGAGCCCCGTCGATAAGGTCCAAAAATCCAACATCCACCGTGGAATGACAACTCGGAAGGCCCCAAGGTCGACCGTAGAAACCAAAGTGTTTGTCGTCGGACAAGGATTCTAATGGCGATTCACTTCGCTTACATCACCGAGGCCGACCCACTTAGAGACCAAGTTGTACTCCGGCCAGCTTGCAAAAGAAAGAAACACTTACGCCCACGCTGGGTAAAGATTCACGTACCAAATCTCCCAGGCCAATTGACACGAGTGTGTTGATTAGCGAGATAGCTTTGACGCCACTCGAGAAGGGCGGTCTTTGGCCACGAAACTTATCCCCGTGGCAATGTCGACGCTCGAAATCCATTGGCGTGAGTCAATCAATGATTCCCAGAGGGAAGTTCCGTCCGTCGCCGGCCTTCGGAGAGGACTTTGGGGCAAGCCGCCTGCGTGGTTTTAGGGTCCGCGGTTCAAGGCCAACACCCCTACGCCAAGACATCTAAGGTCCTAGTCAACTGACAAGGATAGATTCAAACGTGAACCCTATGAGCTGCCGTGTTCCCAGCGCGTGGTTTGCGCTGGGTGTCGAAGTTTGGTCCTTTGCACTTGGACTTGGCCGATAAGATGCGCTTTGAGAACGCCGAAGCAAGGGGAACCGACGATGGAGTTTGGATCTGTATTCCTCCGCCAGGCGCTAGAAGCAGCGCTTTGCAAGAAGAAGACATTCATAAATTCGTAATTAATGGCTAGTACGGAATTAAATTCTGGATTTTTGTCACCGTGCTTCCTAAGCTTCACTCAAATATACAGCCAGCTTTTCAAAATTTCGATTAGTTTATTCAAAGTGTTTGCATTAGAACGGGTCCGCAGCCGAGCCGCACACTTGCCCAAGCCGCCGCCGTGACCTTGTACAATTTCATTAGAGGGGAGAGTCCGACCCCGTGAGGCGAGCTCCCAAAAGTTTCCCCGAGGCCTTTCCTCGGTACACGGGGTCAGACGCTTAAAGACCACACTCCTGATCTCGTTCCCCCCATCCGACCGCTGAATCCTTCTGCTCATGGCCCTCAGTTTCGATAAGGTTCAAAAATCCAACATCCGTCCGCGAGAACTTATCAACCGCCGAAGGCCCCGCGGTCGACCGTAGAAACTAAAGTGTTTTGTCGTCGGACATGGATCCATTGGCTTATCTTCGACTACCACATCAAACCGAGGCCGAATTACCCTAGAGACCAAGTTGCACTACCGCTTTGGTAAAAGAAAGAAAACACTGCCTTCACGCTAAAGATTCGACACCACCTCCTAGGCCAATTGGTCGCCCCGGAGGCCAAATACCTCTAGACCAAGTTGCACCTGGCCGCTTTTGCAAAGAAAGAAACACTTACTCTACGCAGATTCTACGCCCACCTCCTGTGCCACCGACTACTGCAGTGTGTTGGACATGAGATAGTTTGACTACTCAGAAGGGGTGGTCTTTGGCCATGAAACTTGGTCCCCTGTAAGTAACACGCTCCAAGTCCATTGGGCAGAGCCAATCACCATTCCTGAGAGGGAAGTTGCCTCAACCACAAAGCCTTCTCGAGAGGACTTTGGGGCAAGCTGCTTCCGATGGTTTTTAGGGTCCGCGGTACCGGGCGACAACACCCCCCTACCGCCAAGACACGGCGCAAGGTCCTAGTCGACCGACAAGGATAGAAACCTCAAACGTAAACCCTATGAGTTGCCGTGTTCTAGCAGTGGTTTGGCGCTTTGGGTGCCGAAGTTTGGTCCTTTGCACTTGGGACTTGGCCGATAAGATGCGCTTGAGAACGCCGAAGCAAGGGGAACCGGACGGAATGGAGTTTGACTGCTCCTCCCTGTGGTAGCTAGGAAGCAGTGGGCGCTTTGCAAAGAGCAAGACATTCATAAATTCGTAATTAATGCATAGTAATGGAATTAAATTTGATTTTTTGTCAACAGTTTCCTAAGTCATCGCCAACATACAGGCCAGTTTTCAAAATTTCCTGGACAAGGTTTAGATCAAAGTGTTTGCATTAGAACGGTCCGGCAGCCGTTGTTGGGTACCGAAGTCGGGCACACTTTGCCCAAGTCAAACAAGGCCAGGACCTTGCAAGGCCACCCTCATTAGAGGGGAGAGTGGGACCCCGTGAGGCGAGCCCCAAAAAGTTTTCCGAGGCAGCTTTTCCCGGTAAATCCCGGGGCCGACACGCTTAAAGACCACACTTCCCGATCTCGGGTTCCCCTATCCCAACCGTTGAATCCTTCGCTCAAGGGCCCCGTCTCGATAAGGTCCAAAAATCCAACATCCGGCCCCGCGGAGAACTTATCAAAACCGCCGAAGCGCCCCCCAAGGGTCTAATCGTAGAAACCAAAGTGTTTTGTCGTTTCGGACATTAGTGAGGTCCGAATGGCGATTCGACTTCGCCACATCACCCGGGAGGCCGAATTACCCTAGAGACCAAGTTGCACGGTCAGTTTTGTAAAAGAAAGAAACACTTACGCCCCACGCTGCTAAAGATTCGACGTGCCCACCTCCTAGGCCAATTGACTACGAAAGTGTGTTGGACATGAGATAGTTTGACGCCACCTCGAGAAGGGGTGGTCTTTGGCCATGAAACTTGGTCCCCGTGGCAATGTCGACGCTCCGAGTCCATTGGCGAGTCGTAATCAATGCATTCCCAGAGGGGAAGTTGCCCGGCCCCGTGGCCTTCGAGAGGACTTTGGGGCAAGCTGCCGTGGTTTTTAGGTCCGTGCTCAAGGCCAACACCCCCCTACGCCAAGACACGCAAAGGTCCTAAGCCGAATCCGGACAAGGATAGAGCCTCCCAAACGTAAAACCCTATGAGTTGCCGTGTTCCAGCGTGGTTTGGCGCTTTGTGTCGAAGTTTTGGTCCTTGCACTTGGACTCGGGCCGATAAGATGCGTTGAGAACGCTGAAGCAAGGGGAACCGAATTTAATGGAGTTTGGATCGTGTATTCCTCCCACCAG
Source organism: Isoetes taiwanensis (assembly GCA_021234155.1). Lineage (NCBI taxonomy): Eukaryota > Viridiplantae > Streptophyta > Lycopodiopsida > Isoetales > Isoetaceae > Isoetes > Isoetes taiwanensis. The sequence continues at coordinate 1,559,221 of JAJEKV010000010.1, read as the reverse complement.
GCGCTTAGAAGTAAAGGGCGCTTTGGCAAGAGCAAGACATTCATAAATTCGTAATTAATGCATAGTAACGGAATTAAATTCTGATTTTTTGTCAACAGGCTTCCTAAGTCATCGCCAACATAAGCTAGTTTTCAAAATTTCGGACAAGGTTTAGATCAAAGTGTTTGCATTAGAACGTCCGGCAGCTTTGTTGTTGGGCAGCCGAAAGCCTGGCACACTTGCCCAAGTCAAACAAGGCCAGGACCTTGCAAGGCCAACCTATTAGAGGGGAGAGTCCGACCCCGTGAGGCGAGCCCCAAAAGTTTTCCCCCGAGGCAGCCTTTTCCTCGGTAGCCTCCTGGGGGCCAGACGCTAAAGACCACACTCCCGGATCTCGGTGCCCCTATCCCACCGCTGAATCCTTCGCTCAAGGGCCCCCGTCTCGATAAGGTCCAAAAATCCAACATCCGTCCGTGAGAACTTATCAAAACCGCGAAGCGCCCCCGCGGTCTAATCGCGTAGAAACCAAAGTGTTTTGTCGTCTGGACATTATGGGAGGCTCGGAATGGCGATTCGACCGCCACATCGTCAGGGAGGTCAAATTACCCTAGAGACCAAGTTGCACTGGATGGGTTTTGCAAAAGAAAGAAACACTTACGCCCCCACGCTAAAAGATTTAATGACCACCTCCTAGGCCAATTGACTACGACGAGTGTGTTGGACATGAGATAGTTTGACGCTACCTCGAAGGGTGGTCTTTTGGCCATGAACTTGGTCCCCGGGCAAATGTCGACGCCCGAGTCCATTGGCGAGCCAATCACGACCCGAGAGGGAAGTTGCCCGCCCCGCCGCCGTGGCCTTCGGGAGAGGACTTTTGGGGCAAGCCGCCTGATGGTTTTAGGGTCCGCGGTTCCGGCCAACACCCCCCTACGCCAAGACACTCCGCCAAAGGTCCTAGTCGACCGACAAGGATAGAGCTCCTCAAACGTAAACCCCATGAGTTGCCGTGTTCCAGCGTGGTTTGGCATTTTGGGTGCCGAAGTTTTGGTCCTTTGCACTTGGGACTTGGCCGATAAGATGCAGCTTGAGAACGCCAAGCAAGGGGAACCGACGGAATGGAGTTTGAGTTTCCTCCCGTTGTGGCGCTTAGAAGTAAAGGGCGCCTTTGCAAAGAGTAAAGACATTCATAAATTCGTAATTAATGCATAGTACGGAATTAAATTCTGATTTTTGTCAAAGAGGCTTCCTAAGTCATCGCCAACATACAGACCGCTTTTCAAAATTTCCGGACAAGGTTTAGATCAAAGTGTTTGCATTAGAACGGTCCGCAGTACCGTTGTTGGGCAGCCGAAAGGCACACTTGCCCAAGTCAAATAAGGCCAGGACCTTGCAAGGCCACCTCATTAGAGGGGAGAGTCCGGACCCGTGAGGCGAGCCCCAAAGTTTTCGAAAGGCAGCCTTTCTGGCGGCGCTGCCACGGGGCCGTGACGCTAAAGACCACACTCCCTGATCTGGTTCCCCTATCCCACCGTTGAATCCTTCGCTCAAGGGCCCCTGCCTCGATAAGGTCCAAAAAATCCAACATCCGGCCCGCGGAGAACTTATCAAACCGCAAGCGCCCCACGGGTCGAATCGTAGAAACCAAAGTGTTTTGTCGCTCTGACATTGCGAGGTTCGAATGGCGCATTCGACACACATCGTCCTCCGGGAGGCCTAAATTACCCTAGAGACCAAGTTGTACCGGCCAGTTTTGCAAAAGAAAGAAACACTTACGCCCTAATGCTAAAAGATTCGACGCCCACCTCCTAGGCCAATTGACTACGAAAGTGTGTTGGACATGAGATAGTTTGACGCTACCGAGAAGGGGTGGTCTTTTGGCCATGAAACTTGGTCCCTGTGGCAATGTCGACGCTCCGAGTCCATTGGCGAGCCTAATCACTGGTCCGGAGAGGGGAAGTTGCCCGCCCGGCCGCTGTGGCCTTCGGAGGAGAGGACTTTGGGGCAAGCCGCCCGGATGGTTTTAGGGTCCCGGTTCGCATCAACACCCCCTCTACGCCAAGACACGGCGCCCAAGGTCCTAGTCAATCGACAAGGATAGAGCCTCCCCAAACGTAAAACCCTATGAGTTGCCGTGTTCTAGCGGTGGTTTGGCGTTTTGGGTGCCGAAGTTTTGGTCCTTTGCACTGGGACTTGGCCGATAAGATGCAGATTGAGAACGCCGGGCAAGGGGAACTGGCCGCGGAATGGAGTTTGGATCTGCTCTCCTCCGTTGTGGCGATTTAGAAGTAAAGGGCGTTTTGCAAGAGAGCAAGACATTCATAAATTCGTAATTAATGCATAGTACGGAATTAAATTCTGATTTTTTGTCAACAGGCTTCCTAAGTCATCGCCAATATACGAGCCAGTTTTCAAAATTTCCGGACAAGGTTTAGATCAAAGTGTTTGCATTAGAGCGGTCCGGCAGCTTTGTTGTTGGGCAGCCGAAGCTGGCACACTTAAGCCAGTCAAACAAGGCCGGGACCTTGCAAGGCCACCTCATTAGAGGGGAGAGTGGGACCCCAGGAGGCGAGCCCAAAAAGTTTTCGAGGCAGCCTTTCCTCGGGCGCTCCCGGGGCCGTGACGCTAAAGACCACCTCCGGATCTCGGTTCCCCTATCATCGGCGGATTTGAATCTTTCCGTTCAAGGGGCCTCGTTCGATAAGGGCAAAAAAAATCCAACATCCGGGTCAGGAGAACTTATCAAACCGCCACCCCTGTGCTCAAACATGCCACCCTGTGCTCAAACATTCGTAAGTAGTAGCAATAGAAGATTGGTTAAATCGAGAATGTGATTTTGATCGCATATATGGCGGGAATGTCCAAATTAGCATAAGGACAAACTTTCATGACCATCGGATGAAAAAAAGGCACCAAAAATTAAAAGTGTTAGGCGCCGCTATAACAAAAATCGTCGCGGACCGCCGCATGCGACGTTAAACCGTGATATAATGATTTTGAAATCATTATATACGATTTTGAAATCGTGATATACGATTTCAAAATTACGTCGCGATGCGACGTCGCTGACGTCGCATCGACGCCAGTGTGTTTTTCTGATCCCGTGGGCGTCTTTAGGGGACCAATCCTAGGCTTCCTTCTATCGACTATTTTGGGCGATCTTTGGTATCTCACGACCTTGAGCGACTTGCAAGCACTCTTTTTAAGGTTAGTAGATCATGCTTTTTGGATTGAATGGTTTTGGATTGAATGATTTAGTGTAGATTTCAAATTTTTTTTCTATCTCTTTCCTTCTTTTTCTTCTTCTTGTTTACGCATTCTTCTTCTTTTCCTTCTTTCCTCATTTCTTTCTTCGATTCTTCCCTTATTTCACTCTTCCATTCTTCCATTCTTCCATTCTTCTATCTTCTTCCATTTCATTCTCTTATTTCTTCCATTCTTCTCTTTCTTCCCCTAATTTCTTTTTTCTCCTCTTTCCCCTTCTCTTCTTTCTCCCACCCTTCTCTTCTTCTTTGATTCATTCATTTTTTTTCTTTCTTGTTTTACTATTTCTTCATCTTTTTTTTTTTTTTTTGTTTCTTCTTGATTTTTTTTTCCGTTGTTCTTATTCTTCTAACTCTTTGTTGCTTTCTATTTCCGATTTGGACCCTCGGGATCTTGTTACACACGTCCTTCTTTTGGTAAGTTGGTCGCTTGCATTTTATTTTTATAATTTTTAAGGGGTTAAAAAAATTGATGGAGGAAGCTTGTTCAAGGGCACGGGGTCGGCTCCACCTAGAGTGGGGAGGACCATGTACCCGGGTTCGAAGTCCACTTCACTACTATCATATATTTTTCCTAGGTTAAGGAGTGGCTTGTTCAAGGGCACGGCCGGCTCCACCTAGAGTGGAGAGGGCCACGTGCACCGGTTCAAGTCCTGACCACTTGTTATTTTAGGTTTAAAATAAAATTGTAGTGGCTTGTTCAAGGGCACGGTAGGCTCCACTCACAGTGGAGGCGACCCAGTGTGTCGGGTCCAAGTCGACTTTTCTTGTAATTCTTAGGTAGAGGTGGCCAAATCCAGCTTATAACCCTAAAGCGTATGTTAGCCAACTCTAGCTTTTAATCCGACTAATCCATTTGGAAGGGGCTCATTTCGATGATGGGGGAGCCGCCTTCGAAAAAGAAGGTACATGACCTAGTCATAGTCTTATTTTTATTCTTTTGTTTTGTGTTAATCTATCGATTTATAGAAAAAGGCAAAAGAGTGATTGCAAAATTGAAGTCGAATGCCAAAAAATTGGGAGGCGATTGGTCAAAGGTCCCTAAACCACTTAATCATCCCATAAGGAAGATATCAAGGTATTTGTTATTTGTTGCCATTCGTTCAATTCGAAATAAGACATTTAACTTGTCATGTTGTATTCCTTGCAATCGGATCACTTTCGAGCGATGCAAAGGATTCCAAGAAAAACATCCGCCTCCTGACCGCCAAGGCAACTTCAAGCAAGCCAATTCCGTCTCACTTGGGTTACGGCAAAGAAATAGATTCGTAAAGTGCTATAAACTCTTAGTTCACGTTAACTTTCAATGTCATTGTCTAATATTGGTCGTATTGTTATAGAATTGGCTATCTGGGTTTCCCCTAACAGGGAACACGTAAAGATAGCCACTACTCGCCTCTTGTATATGATATTGTAACTAACTATTAAAATTCTTTCCTAATTTTTTTTTTAAATTTTTTTTTAATTTTTTTTTAAATTTTTTTTTTTTTTTTTTTTTTCGTCCACCACGTCGCACGCGACGTCCGACGCGACGCGACGTCGCGACGTCCGAGTCACGCGTCTGCGACGTCCCGGCGACGTGCCGACGCCGCATGCGACGACGCCGCATGCGACGCGGTCCGCAACGACGTGTGGAGACGATGCGGCGACGCCGGCCCGACGTCGTGATAGACGTCGTTCAGACGTCGCTATAGACGTCGCTAAATGACCCTTTTCTTGTTGTGTCATATAGACTTCTTCGACTAAATCTCCATTCAAAATAGCACATTTAATATCCATTTGAGAACTTGGCCAATCTTTCATCGCAGCAAGAGATATAATTGATTGGATAGTGGATATTCTGGCGACAGAAGCAAAGGCTTCATCATAATCTAAGCCTTTTACTGTGCAAAACCATTTGCTACAAGTCTTGCCCTGTGCTTTGAAATTGTCCTATCGACATAAAAGTTGATTTTAAACATCCAGTTAATAACTTGCATATTAGTTGAAAGTTCAACCAATTCTCATATGCCTTGCTTCAGCAATTGAAAGTATTCTTCTTTCATTATGTGCTACCACTACATATAGATGCTTCATAATGGGCTTATGCAACTTCTGGCTGTGGCCAAATAAGCAGCAGGTCGATCCCTAGAAGTATCAACACCCACCTTATGCAGGTGCATAGATTGTAGATCATGATTGGGGTCTAATACTTTGGAACAGGGAAAAATACTTATATTGCTTATAAGCTAGGAATTATTATAAAGCTCCCCGCAAGTGCAAACATCATAAAGGCTGAGGTTTGCATGCGATTACTGAATTCCGTCTATCAGGATAGATGCCATCTACATCAGTGGGGTCATGGACGAACATTATGGTCCTTAATAGAATGTGAGAAAAATTAGAAAAAGAGTATTGAACATAATCGGGGCTCCTAAGAGACTACGGAGCAATGCAGTGGAGTAATACCAAAAGGACTTGAATTCGCAAAGAGCTTGTAGGATAATCAATTATTAGATAATGAACAAAGGTTGAAACATGAGGTATTGGGAATAAGGCATTAGGAATGGCAAAGCATGGCAGGTTATTGTTACTGCCTTAGGCAAGTGAGGATGGTAGATAATTCTAGTTTATAGGAATTCTAACACATTAAGATGTTAATGTCAACTCAATGTATAACGCTCTTCTCCTTGAGAAGGAGTGTTTAGAAAGCTTATGGTTTGCTTCATAGTAATGGCTATATCATCCTTCCTAGAGGATAATATTCATCTGGATAAATGTATTCATACATAATCAATGGATCTAGATTTGGATAATATATAACATAAAAGCAGTATATTACAATATGTAGCAAAATAACAGGGGTTTCCACGGAGATTTCCTAAAACCATAGAGCATATATCCCTAAAACAATTGAATAAATTGCTATAAAAAAATATAGGTTCAAGATAAAAAAATAATCACATTAGCTCACTAGGTATATTGGTTAAAGTAGTCTTATTAGAACATTGAGTTATTTTGGTAGAGGTTCGAGCCCCCGTATTTCATATTCCCTCAAAGCCGTATAGAGGTTCGATATTCCCTCAAAACCTTAGGCGAAATCGTATTTCTTATTTCAAAATCATAGGCGCCTCCAATCATAACAATTCCTGAAACCATAGACTATATATCCCTAAAACAATTGAATAAGTTGTTATAAAAAAAACATAGATTCAAGATAAAAAGATAATCACATTAGCTCGCTGGGTATATTGATTAAAGTAGTCTTATTAGGACATTGAGTTATTTTGGTAGAGGTTCGAGCCCCCATATTTTATATTTTAAAAAGCAGTATCGAGGTTCGATATTCCCTCAAAACCTTAGACGAAATCATATTTCATATTTCAAAATCATAGATGCCTCCAATCATAAATGATTATAAACGAAACGAGAGGTGCCCAGAGGTCCCAACATACGATCCGAGTCGTAGAATCGATCGACAAATCTGACGACTGTCCTAGTCCAGGGTGCACCTCATTTAGAATATGTATCAAAATAACATGATTTGATATGGATGTAAAAATAACAATTGCTGAAAATATATCCCTAAAACAATTGAATAAGTTGTTATAAAAAAAACATAGATTCAAGATAAAATAATAATCACATTAGTTCGCTGGGTATATTGGTTAAAATAGTCTTATTAGGACATTGAGTATATTGGTAGAGGTTCGAGCCCCCGTATTTCATATTCTAAAATCTTAGGCAAAGCAGTATCGAGATTCGATATTCCCTCAAAACCTTAGGCGAAATCGTATTTCATATTTCAAAATCATAGACGCCTCCAATCATAAATGACTATAAGCGAAATGAGAGGTGCCCAGAGGGCCCCAAAGATAACGTTACGGGGCATAGAATGAAGCCGAATCGACGGCATCATGCTAGTCTAGGTGCACCTCGTTTAGAATATGTAGCACCCTGGAGTACCCGGGGTCATTGGATCTCTTACGTTCCAGAGCAGATGATTTGTGTAGAATGTCATTTATGATTTGGGGGATCTATCCTTTTGAAATATTATATAGATAGCGCCTATGATAGAATGAATTGAACTGAATAACTTTTATCATCCACAGAGATTGTAAAATATCATATACACAATACAATATAGGGACATGAACCCCTGCTAAAACTTCTCAATGTCCAAACGCTTTGAGCAATACAATTTACAAGAAAACATGATTATTTTTCAAATTAGACACACTTTTTGCTATTGTTCTTGTTCATGGAATAATTTCCTTTCTACAATTACATCAATTTCCCCCCTCCCCCCAAAACGCCTTGATTATTTTGGACATATATGTTATACAAGAAATTTATCTCGACTGTCGCAAACATTTCTCTATCTTGACGGCTGCACAAGTGAATCTCGTCTTGGCACACTGGGGTAAAAAGAAAAGAAGACAGAGATGGGCTGCAAAGTTAAAGGTTGGAATTTTTTAAGTTATCTTACCTTGTTCTATCAGCAACAACATAAATGCCAATAGGCCAATCTTGCACTACACTTGCTAATGTGAGCAAATCCTTGACATCGTTTCATAACACATTAAATTAACTTCAAACATTCCACAAATAACTAATTTCAATTCAGTCTAAAAAGGCTAAATTCGCTTAGTCCAAATTAATGGTTGTGTGCAACAATTAGTTGCAAGCAATCAAAGACACATTCAATATACATAATACCACAATGACAGAATACGGAGACCAACCGATTTATATGACCCAATAAAAGAGTGCAACGAACTTATTACTGTGCAGGTGAAAAGACACCCTTGTTCCAAAAGGTTTTAGAGGAAAATTCTGTGGCAATAATAAGAGCATTATCAAACTGTACAAATATACATATCGTGTAACAGACCTACAAGTTAGTCGAGTGTTTAGGAACATGGCCTACCCCGCACATCTAGCTGATCGCGCACATCTATGATCTCCTGAAGGTATGTCCCAACATCTGTACTGAAGCCATGCTCAGTATACATGTAGCAGTTGGCCATGCCTGACCAATTCAGCATAGCGTGCCTGGATTTATTCATAAAAAGCTGAGAGATGGTGCAAAATATCAATCGGAAATTGCGAGCATTAGCCAACTGCATAAACGCTCTTGAGAAGCAACGGGAAAAAGGAATCGCTTGTGTCCTTTACGATAATGGGTAAGGCAATCTCCATTTCCTTTTTAAGTTCAATTTGAACTGTGACACGACAGTTGTTGCTGATTATCATATGGTCAATACTTATTGTTTTGACTGTAAACTGACAAGCCTTCTGAATGATGGTTTTAGTGGAAATTCTAGGACTATTATAGTACCAAAACGACTCTTGTACTAAGGACCAATATCCTCATACTATAAGCACTTAAAAAATATGCAGATAGAACAAAAGAAAACAAGACTCATATACAGGTAAATAAAAGTTCTCTGTAGTGAAGACAATTCATTCCTGTCTGTTTTGTTCGATGGTCTTTAATGAATTATTATTGTTGCAGATGAATGTGGGGGCAGTTAATGCATATGTTGCATTTTCCCAAAGAAATATTAACAACCTTCAAGTACGTCCTTGTCCAATCATTTTCATTACTTTCACTTGCAACTTAACTTTGTTTCCACCAGGTTGAAGTAAGCCATCTAAGAAGAGAGCTTGCAGAGAATACACTCAATCAAGTGTTTGTACTTTAGAAAAGAAAAGTCTGATGACAGATTTGAGCATTCCATATCCAGTAGTTCATCTTCTAAAGCCATAGAGAACTCTGTGCCGGCGACAAGTTTCATTTTCTTCCTTCCATGGCCATTTTCGGAGTTTTCAGATTCAAAGATGGCATCAAACGGTCGCAAGTACTTAAAAGTAAGATTTTGTTTGGAGAGCATCCCTGTTATCAAGGGCAAGGCACTTTCAAAGTTCTTGTTAAGTACTTCGAGCTTTTTGAAGGCAGGCTCAAGACAAGCTTAGGCCTTTTTCGTCTTTTCTAGCAATGCCCGGGTTTCCTGAAGCCTCTGTTCAAACCCCTTCTCATCTAACTTATCCAGGATCTCGTCCATTTTGCTAAGGTCATCTTCTAAGTTATTTTAATGTCTGGCAAATCTGCATTGATAGGCTCATCGTCCTTACAAATTTCTTCTTCCTCTTTGTACGTAGGTCTTGCCATTTTCTCTAATGTCTCGAAGAAAGATCTTAAAAACTTGCACACCTTGTCATCATATTCAAAGGCAATGCTATGTTTCCCTTGCATCAGAGCTACCCTACAAGCTGTCCCGGCTGAGAAGAAGTCAAGAACACAACCGTTGTCAGAGACCAACTCTTTAATCATGACATAAATATATGACATTTTTGCTTGACTTTTAAGGACAAAGTCCCCTTCCATAGCTGCCCAAGTGAACTTGGGCTTACCTATGAAGTACTCCTTTTTTGGTTTTCATGTCCACCTCCTCGTTATCTATAATCAGATATTTTGGCAGAGGTGTGCCTTTAGGTGCATTGGTCGACTGAGTTAGGTGTAGCTCCAACTTGGACTGCACATGCAAAATATATGCCTCACTTCTATTGGTAGAAACATGGCTGACATAATACTGGAATTCCTTAACCATTTTCTTGCTAACCCAGCCCCGTTCTTCTTAAGCCTCCAAGGATATGTGAGAACTCCCCTGAACCTGACTTAGACTGTACAAGCAATTTGGCAAGTGGACAAATCTCAGAAACATAATGATGTGATACACCTTTGCAGTTGTCATGTCTGCAATCCTGCTGAACAGATCGGTATATTTCTTAACTTCCCAGACAGTGTTAAAGCTGCGCATGTCAATGAAAACCATTGTAGCATTTTCTGACACCTGCCCCCGTATAAGTATACCTGATTTCGTGACTGCTTGCATGATGTTCCTCTTTTTCTTCATTCTCTTTGCTTCATCTGGCTTCAATATAGCCAGAATGGCATAAAAAAAAAAACACTCGAAAGATACGTGATCCTTGTTATAGTTGGCCTTAATGTAATCAAAATCCATATCTGAACAACCTCTGTTCATTGAGGTCAGGAAAATGTATCACAGGCTCCTCCATGCTACCGTATTGTTTTCCCAAAAAATAGTTGGAATATGAAAGCACCTCACACTGCATCAATGTCAGCGTTCTGAGGTCTAAGGCCCTGTGCTTGATGTCATGACGACCGTATATCTAGATTGCACCTTCAAAAAAACTTTGCCCTCCAGAATCTCGTTCATAGGTACCTGAGGAATATTTTGTTGAAAAACTCTTTGGATGGCTTGTCGGGTAGTTCCCCATGACCGTCTGCCAGTTTTTATCCTGCCCACTTATTTACAACCTCCATGGACTTAGACCATGGCTCGTCGTGCATAAAATGAAACTGCTTCTCGTTCTTAAGCTCCTTTACTTTTAATGTAGTGGTGGCCACTTCAACAAAATCCTACCAAGAAAAGTTGGTTAGGATCGGGATCGCGATCTACTTCAGCGAAATATAAGTAGGTATACCTTCCACACCAAAGTTACTGCTGTGCCCGTTGGCGCTTGTGGAGGGCAACCGAAAGTGTTATGCTAATTTTAGAGTTGTTGAAGCTACGAGTGGTTCTTTGTACACAGTTTCAGTAATTATGTCCTTGCATTGGATAGATAATTGAATGTACTCCATGTTGGACAGGTTTCCATTGAGCACACGAGTTCTTCTTCTGGCGTACACTTTAGCAAATTCTAGGCATTGTTCGACACTACCCATGAGGAACAAAGAATCTGAATAGCAAATATGCTGTGATTATCTGAAATAATACAGAATTTTTTGTTTTCAAGTTCTTCAGGCCTCGACCAGAGAATTTCATTTATCGTTTTAATACTTGGAAATCATATATGTAGATGAAAGCACTTACTTTGTGATGGGGTCAAATGGAACGACATCCACAGGAGTGAGAACCTCTATCGGACATTTCTTGAAGCTCCTTATTAGAGTTTGCATGATCATTGGAGCGAACCCTGCGAGTCATAGTTGCTGGAGCTGTCTCACAGTCAAAGATACTGACTTTCGTGAACCAGTTTACCCCCATTGGATAAAATCCCTTAAACTCCTCGAGCTTTGAGGCGGTCTGTTTTGCAAGCTTCTTTTCCTCAGCAAGGTTGAACTTCAATTCCTCTGGGATTCACGTAGCAGAAGGCCAATTCAACGCAGATGAAGTGGCTGTTGGGACCCCAGATGAGGTAGGAGTAGAGGATGTTTAGTTTTCGCAGGTTAATCTTAAAAGTATGTGTTTTTCTTGGTGTTGGTACTTCACTAGAATCCGGTATTGGCCGGGGAGGAAGGGGCGGGAGCATGAATAATTTAGGAGTGAAGGATCTACAACATTAGAACAAACTGGGTTACCAAAGGCTATAGAAGCGGAAGACAATAGTGGTTCTTTTTCTTTGCAGATGGCTCGCCAACAAAGAGATAGTGGCACAATGAGTCCTTCTTTTTGGCCTGACGCAACCAATTTGTATCCATGCATGGGTGGGAGACATGGGTGGGTGCAAGTCCCACCAACCTTGCCTTCCAAAAAAAAAAAAAAAAAAAAAAAAAAAAATTGTATCCATGCGAGAGGGCAGCTAGTTGTCTTTAGTAGCCTTTATGGCACAAGAAGGAGGCTTCTTGTCTACCAATAATCCCGTTCTACACTTGCTGAAGCCCACGATAATGTCTTTGTTGCACTTCATGCCCGATACGACCAAAGAATCATATGATGGCAGAATCCAACCATACTTCTTTGCACTCGTTGGCACACCCTTGCCACTAGGCGGCTTGTTTTGTTTGCTTGCCATCATTATGGATAGGTCGTAGTTCTGTCATCGCAAGATGTACTCTACGAATTGCAGTTGCTGCGTATCCTCCACGCTACAAATGATCGCATCCTGTACGTTATTTTTTTGTGCCTTCCCACATGGCTATAATTATACCCTATTCAAAATCTATTCAAAATCTTCTGCCCCCTTCCTGTCCTCAAGAAGTGGCAGAGGTCCTTCCAGCGGTCCCCTTTTATATGCGGTATTGCCTGGGCAATTTCCATGCACCATTTTCGACTTTTGTTAGGAGTCACTATGCGCATTGGCTCCACATTAGATCCTCGAAAGATATCAGGTGCTGCAAGAAGATTATAAAAGTGGTTAAGAACATCGCCATCGCGATCTTGTTTACCTGAAGCTAGTGAAACAAACATCTTAAGGTAAGGTGCCTCAAAGGAACGCGGTCGCGATCCTTGAGAGAACTGCATGCAAGATTAGTCTTGGTAAATTGTTCTCAATAATCGCGCTCGCGATGCTCGAGACAAGTATACGCTCTATTTTAATGGTATAGGTCTCTGTAGAAATAATGGCCGTGATTCTCACAATCAATCTAATCTAAAAACGAGTACTTACCGAGCTCAATAAGATCGCTATGGCGATCTTATCGAGCCATAGCGATCTTATCGAGCCATTTCCACCAAAAAAATAAGACAAAAAAGGTCTAAGACTACTAGTGCTAAAGAAAAGGGTGAAAAATTCCTTCTTTGAGGGCGGCAGATCGAGACATGATGGCGTTGGATTTTTCGAAGGCGTAGATTTTCTTTTCTATGAGTCCTTAAGTACGCGGCTGACTCATAAATACCCTGCAATAAATTAACGGGTGCATTTAATACTAATGATGCCCGCCATAAATTCCCATCATAATGGCAGGTGGTGCATTTAAACCTCACGGCGGCCAAAAATTCGGCGGGTGGAAAAAGAATATTCCAGAATGAATGAAATCTTGATTCTGACACCCAAGATTGACGTACGCAATGAATTGTACAAAATGTACGATAACTGTGACACTCCGCTACAAGTGGGTGGCGAGAATTAAACCATAATAACCACGACACATGAGGTTGTTTGAGACAGAGACAGGGATAATGCAGACCTTTATGGCACAAAAGAGAGGACAAGAATTTAAAATTTGAAAATCAAATCGCCCGCCTAAGCACAATGCAGGAAAGATTCAAGTACAGCATTGGGGAGGATTCAATTGAGGCTCTGGGGAGGCGACTACCGACGTTCACTAAAATCTCGAGGCCCGAAGACGTAATACAGATTGCGCAACGATTTGAAGGGCAAATGCAGGCAAGAACTGATGTTTAACTGTCAATTCAATATGTATGTGTCGATTTTGTTCCATTATTATGTTGCATGCTCCAAATTCACCTACCAATGTTCTTTTCATGTTCTGTTGCATGATTTTGATATGTCTGTTTTCCTTTTCATCCATTGCTTTGTTGCATCCCTGAAATGCACGTTCCTGGGTACCCTTAACAACACAGACCACACAGGCAACACTCTTTCTGTTTGACATCAACATGCTATAAAGGGGATGGCAATCTATCCACATCATACAATAGGTTGCACCGGTAGAAATCGCCATTGCGATATTTGCCAGTAGAAAATGTCATATTTTGTTTTCAGATAGATGACTTGCACGACATTAAACCCTTTTTAGCAAATCCAGGTGTTACGTAAGCTTGCCTGAAGCCTGCCTCATTTCGAGAACGTAAGTTCTCAACTGGATTGTTGTGGCGTTTCTGTGCAGCAATCATAGGGTACTCGCCTCGCCCTGTCATTGCGATTTTTGCCACTAGAAAATGTGATATCTTGTTTCTGGATAGCTGACTTGCATGCCATTACCAAATCCAAGTGTTAGGTACGGAAGCCTGAAGCCTGCCTCATTTCGGGGACGTGAGTTCTTAACCGGATTGCAGTGACGTTCATGTGCAGCAATCACCATGTACTTGCCTTACCCTATCACTGCTAACAACACTAAGTGCTCCAGATCATCGCCACGGTGCCTTATGTTTTTAATTTTAGGATGGCTGAATTGAGGTCCATTCTATTCAATGGAATGAAGGTAGGGTACACTTCACAACTTCACCAAACACCATAACTTGCCATTATCTGAGGGTTGTGCTGTAGTTTCTCTGGAATTCATTCTGGATGGAAGCATTCGGTTGCCATATCCCGAACCCGAAATTGTAGTACTCGCAGAATCCAAAGGGAGTTTCATTCTGTGGCCTGCGAGGGATGTAATTAACCTTGGTGACGAGGCTGGCGTCTGCACTTCGCCCCCATAGATTAAAAGGCTGAATTGGCTGTTGGTGGAGAATATCTCGAGTCCCTTCAAGACACCTGATCAAGACGGAGCCATTTCAAGGGATGAGCTTCTTAAGAGAAACTGCATACTCTGCCTCATGCCTTATGGCTTCGGTGTGATCGTCTTCACTGACCCTAACTAGGCAGTTGCTGATACAAGATTAGGTGATGACTTCTTGGGTGCCACCTTGATGAAGATATGTCCTATGCCAGAAAGGCCATCTATGAGATGCCAAGCTTGTGCTGAAATGCCACAAATCCACGACCTGGTCAGGTGGCCCAATGCTTTGGTATTGGTGGATAATGTCCCAGTGTCACGGCTAGTAAGGGCGGTGAAAGAGCAGATCAATAAGGTAGAATCTTATGCCATGCAAGTCGAAGTTCCTAAGACTCTTAAAAAGACCTTATAAAATGGTGAATCGCACACCGAGAAAGTCGACCAAAGATAGTAAAGTTGAAAAAAGGATCGCGCTGGCTGCCATTTTAGACATCAAATCTTCAATTTGTTGCATGCGAAGATGTTGTGCTAACTTCTCCACAAGTGAGATCACGGGCATGCAGACATTTTTTTGGAATATGAGTCTTTGCAGATAGGGCAACTTTGCTTACAACATATTGGACCTTTGCTTTCGGAAAATGGGCGTGTCTAAAGCCGATGCTCAACGATAAGCAAGTGTGCTTGAAGGCATGGCATAAAGTGTCCTTGTGAGTCGGGTTTAGGCGGGTGTGAGCCCTCTTTGCCCTTGTTGTGGCCTTCATCGTGAGACGTGGAGCATTATGCGGTTTTATGCCCCTCATTTTGCGGGTTGCCCGGGATATAAAGGGGCTCTGTTTGGTGAGATTGAATAGCCAACAATTGCTTCATGTGTATGACCGGTGTTTGGCCGCCAAATGCGGTGACAAGCCTTGCATCCGTGCGTGGCTTGGTTGGTGTGGTTGATTTGGAAGCGGCGGTTGTGGATCTTCGGGGGATTCAAAGCACTGCGGCCCTCTACGATTCCTCGACTCGGGTACAAAGCTATTTCAAGGCTTTTTGGTGTTCCGGGATTAGTAGAGCGGAAGTTTTCCATTTGGCGAGACTTCTTGGGTGTGGTAGATGGTGATGGTGGTTTATGCAATGATAGAGTTGCAGGTTGTTGTGGAGTGTCGAGGTATGCCTTTGTCTCTTTGGGGGTTCTCCTTCCTCCTCACTTGCTTTGTAACATTACCATTCTTTTAATATATTCTTTGACAGTTCTTAAAAAAAAAAAAAAAAAAAAAATAAAGCCTATCGTATACCAATGTCCACTTCTTACAAGTGGCACAAGCTTTTCTTAGCTGGACACAAGAATTGCAGAATATGGTAATACGGGTTCAAAGAAACAAGGATCGCACACTCTAGCTGGAAATGCTGTGTTATCCATGTACATAGACGAGAATGCGGAAACAATGCCCCACAGGTAAAAAAATAACAAGTGATGATGTGAGGGAGAATGTGAAGAGGCTGCCGTCCGTCCTGACCAAAAAAGACATTCTCCATGCGGTGAAAGCCAGTATGTGGAGATGATAGGCAAACACATTTTTGCATCTTCATTCCTATCTGGGTGGAAGGAACACCACTCAGAGGTGGCTATAGCGAGGAGGATTGCATCCTTAAAGTGCAACAGTTGTATTGTAACAAAAAAGAAAATGACTAAGACAAGAGATTCAAAGGAGATAAGAGAAATGCAGATAGAAAGGAAGGCACACATGACAGCCCATATATCTTGTGGGATCCTTTACTAGTCGTGGAGGGCTTTATCACATCGTGATCCAGAGCATGCACTTGCTTCGAAATAGAGTGGGATAAAACATTAGGTCAGATGGTCATCGAATTGTAGAGCTGTAATATGCCAAGTACTCCTTGAAAGTTATATTGCAAAGAAGAATATTGAAGATGAAGATGACGAGGAGATGACAACTGTAGACTTGATGGAACCAGAGGACTAGTAGGTAACAAAAGTTTCTTTGCAGTTATTGGGAAATTCATGTTCCATTTATCTAATGTAAATGGCTAATAAATAATCTTGGTAGTTGCTTGCCTATATATGCAGAACAATTGGCATCATTCATGGCCTCCTGTCATTCTACAATTTTGCAAACAACCAAGTACAAATTATGTTGCTATGTAGGTGATGAGGCAGCATAAGATTTTTTATAGGAACACATTGTATTGTTGAGCGGTTTTTATGTGCAATCAAGTTTATTTCTTTCAATGTAACAATTTTTTATGTACGGTCTAGTATATAACAGTGTTGCCCTTGATGGATTACACAAACTAAGTGAAGTTCTAATACATGCTTAGATAACTGATATGACGCTAAGACTAGGATTAAATTTTATTACTGTGGCACATGAATATTAATTCCCTGATACAATTCTAGCATTTCTTCTAGAAAGCAAAGTAATATGAATCTATAATAAGCTCTGATGTAAGATTGTATATATGGTTGGACGAGATGCTCTACGGTTCTTTGTTATGATTTCAAGTGATCAGGCAAGCCTTGAATATGTCATGGTTTATTGATATTGGTTAGCGTCAGTAGTTGTAGATGAGTTGTTGATGTTGTGATAAGCTAGATATGATCATGTTGTGAGCATAGGGTTTTAGTTATGGGCTTGTTCAAAATAAGTTAGGGCAAAAAGCTTAATTTATGTATTGTTGTTTTGCTTATGCCCTGCTAGAGATTGTACTGCATGCATGTTGTATATTACATTAGGTTGGCTTAATAGGATAAAATTAGAGTAAGGTTGTATCAGAAGATAGAAGGTTGGAATGCAGACTAGATCATGCAACATTTAGTATAATCTGAGTTTGCTGAAATCCTTATAACTGGTGTTGGGTCTAGGCATAAAGGTAAGGAACACTTTTTATATCGGTGACACATAATGCTTCTGATATGCTTTAAAAGATATTTTCATTGTATTTTGAAAAAAAGAATAAAATTAGCAAAAAGGCACGCCAGAGGCCATAGAAGATAAAGGCGCAGGAAAATTAGGGCAAGGTAAAGCATCAAATCCTGACCTTTGCGGTAGGACCCCGTGAAAGCATAGTCAAGTTCAAATTATCTGAACAGAATACCAAATGGGACATGTGCCAAAGACATGCAGATGAAAGTCAGGAGGACAATAGGAATATATGCAAGAGTGCAAAAGGGCAGCCGGAGCAAAAGTTTGGAACCCAATTCAAACTAACTTGTGAGTGAATTGCGAAGGTGAATTCCAGAGAAATTACAAAGGTGTTGTAATTAGAAAGTAGGTCCAAGAAACAAATCTAAAGATGTACTATGCTTATGATACAACAAACATGCATCAACTTCATCCTTAAGAAATACTCTTGATAAAAGATGGAGAAAATAAGCACCATTCATGCTAAATTGATGAAAGGATGGAGTCAAAATGTCCAATATCAAATGCGTGTGGTCTTGGTCCAGGCTAAGCAAAATGGAGGAAGACTAATGCAATTTATACATGGTTAAGATGCATTTTAAACTGCCCTTGTTGGACATTTGTTTCTAGCAGTAGGCTGCAAATGTGAAAAAAAAATAGACAATAGCTCTCATGTTTGCGACTAACGTTCAAGATAAGGAGTGTAATGTGTGATCAATTTGATATATTTTATGTGAAACTATGGTTTACATATGAAAGAGTTTGCATCCTGCATTTAAAAAGCATTTTAACCCTTCTCTTGTAGAATAGTTTAGCAATACATTTTGCATTTAAAAAGCATTCTAACCCTTTTCTTGTATAATAGTTTAGCAATACGACATTGAAGAAGATAAATTTGTATACATTATTCTGAGAACTTGACTTTGCCCTTCTTCCACCGGGATAGAACATAAAATGCATCTAGCAATTAGCAAAGAGTTGAAGACAACATTATTAAACTGTATTGTGGCAGCTTGGTCGAAACTAGTTCACATGGGTCAGCTTGACAAATCTTGAACAGCTTGATGTCTTTTAAATCCTCAAACGACAGATCCATTTAAAATTAATTCCCTCCAGAATAAATGATCAATCTGCTACTTTGTCTGCAAGCTTTCAAACCCAACCCCTGGATACCAAATCGTCTGGTAGGTTCACTGCTTTTCTGCATTTTGTGAAAACAGGGAATCAAATGCTGGATAAGAAGGCTTTTCTGATACAACGGATGTGAAGTCTGTGACACACAATAAAGTTAGAATTGTAAATCTATAGAGCGATTCAGAGAATGCAACAAGAAGCCAAATGAGACATCCTTTATTCCATCATCCTAGATCTTGATCTTGTTCCTTTTTCTTTTTCTTACATTTTAGAATAATGTAGTTTTGTCTATGATTGGCTAGGCTAGAATGTCTTGGTGATTCCTGAAGCCAACATGCAACATATACAAATCTAAAATACTGTCCAAACTACACATGCAACTATTGCCCAAATGCACCACTTCAATTAGAGCTGCAAATTCTAAAGCTATCTAGTGCCAGCAAAACCAATAAAAATGTATGCTCAAGTGTTTTGAATTGGAAAGTGCATTCCTCAGGCATATCCATTGATTCCATTCCATGTAGCCTATCCAGCCATGTAGGCATATATTTTAACCCTCTGTTAACCTTAAAACTTGAGCAACTTAGATTTAATAGTTCGTTATACTATTTATCCCACTCTAGCAGAACTTTAAGCATTATTCAGTTCTAATGTAATCATAATCTAATTATGCACACATGCATCAATCAATTTCATAAATATTAGTGTATGCATATTCAGGCTCTCCATTCCATATCTATCTTTCTATTTTCATAAACAAGCCTCGATATTCCTCGCTAAGCATAGAATTGGGGTACACTTTTGCATCCGCCAAGTATAGCACCAAAGACACCTCCCCATCAATCTTTATTTGTTTTTTTTTTTTCTTTCTTTGACATTTTACATTCTAAGGCAAAACATGAATGTGTGCCAAAGAAAAATATATTCAAAAAGGATTTTTTTTTTTTTTTTTTTAATTTATCACGCCGGCCTAACCAAGCTACAGCCTTCCTTGCAATTCTAGCCTATCCACGTAGCACCTCCAACTCACCAAAATCTGAGGTGGCATTTCTTGCACCTTTAGATGGTCTCTTTTACAAATCAATGGCCAAGAAAATTAAAAAATTGGCTAAAAATGGCACGAGATGGAGAAGGTCGCGAAATAACTTCCTCTTTCAATCGAGCCTCTGTTTTTGGGTTGCCCCTAGGGGGGCAAACCCTTGTTTATGTGTATCCTAGGTATATGCTAGAATATACCTAAGATATATACCGCCGACCGCTAAAAACCCCTTGCTCCCCGTGAAATTGGCCGGTCGCGGCGCTTCGGATGGAGGATGTTGCAACCCGTAACGCCACAGGCGTGGCATGAATCATGCTTGATAACAGACTACTCCTATGCCGCTTTGCAAATGTTGTGAGAGTCTGGAGCTTAGATGATAGAAATTGTTCCATCCGGAAGAGGTTAAAAAGCAAAGCTTTGGAATGGAGATATAGCCGTGATGCAGTCATGTGAGGAGTGTGCGTGGTTACGTTGGATTATCCAATCGCTTTGTGTTCGCCTGTCTTCATATGGTGGTAGCAATTGGTCGTGGGCAAGCGGGACTTCAAGATTTGTGAGGACTAAATCTAGCGCAGAGAGCATGCAAGGTCTTGATTCATCGGCAAAACCGGCAGACCAAAAAGGGCGGGGCAAGCCGTTCTTGATCGATTTCACAAATTGTGCATTAATGGACTCCTTAAACGTGAAGATCTTGGACTTTGCATTGGTTTGTTACTTCGTTTGACTAGTTAATTCTTGGTGTGAAGTTCGAGTAGTAAACATGCAAATGTCTTGTTGGTCCCAAGAAAGTCGAGTATTGTGTCTTATGGTGTAAAAAAATGATGAGATATGTCGCCACAAAGGGAGTCCTCTCAGGTATAGTCAGATTATATCCATATGAATGTCCTAACAATTATAACTCAATTATTCGCCATGTGAAGATTATGCACAGTATATTTGTATGCACTCACATTTGAACAATTGTTTTAGATTAAAACAACATGAATGCAATGGATCTTTCTCCAAACAATGTTTATAGTTTTTGGGTGCCTAATAACAGAGACTACACACACCATTACATGTGGAGATCCCGCATAAGGGCCCGAAGTGGAATCATCGGGTTCACTATGTTCATGTTTCAGCCAATGATGAAGCAAGTTCACTTCATATGGACATTAGCCATCCAGGCCGCCTTAATACCATCCGCACTCAAGGGCATTTTCTTTAAGGTATGTTTCCTTCTTCATACTCTCTAGGATTTTTGAGTGATTCTCATAGAATTGCGGACTAATATTGTAAATATTGCAAAATGATCAAGATTAGTTTACTTGACTCGACTATGCACACTCGACTATGTGACTATGCATCAATGATTGTTTTTGCTTCCTCTAAAGATTTCTATCTTGATCTTGCAAGTTTAAAGGCATTAATAGAGGGCTACAAAGTAGTGGTGCATCCGCAATATCTCTTAACGATTCAAAGTATGGGATGGAATACTACATTCAAGGTATAAGAATCAATTTTTCTTTTTTGCCATTCTCAAGTTGAAATTAAGTTTGTGCATCCGAAGTAGGACCTTGGGCATTATTAAAATAGATGAATTCTTGGGGACTCTTACAAGCTTCACGTGCTTTAGAGACTGCGGATGAACTTTCTTTTTCTCATCGAGGGCATTGTGTTAATTTTTCATTTGCTATGATACACGCTTTGACTTCACCCCCAAACTGCGGGGATAAAGAGTATAGCCAATATAATGAAAAGATAGTGTAGTTTCTGAGATCCACGACGCGTGTTCCACACAGAGATCAATACACGTTAATTTCCCCAAAGACTATGCAGTGAAGGAGCATCTCAAGCTTTCAAGGCACTTGCATGCATATATTTTGGTGATGCAAAGTGGTATTGCCAGTGGTTGTGAGCAAACATTTTCACTCGGTTTTAAAACTTAAGTCTTCCACATCGAGGGTTTATCTTCGGGAATGGCTAACCGGGCTTTGCGGTGTAAAACCGAGGTTTTGTAGTTTGTTCGGTTTTGTTTCTTGCAAGAAGCGAAGGTTTTGTAATTGCATGCAGGCTGGGGTGTTGCAATGCTTGAGCTTTCTCTTGAGGCCCGCTTTTCTTCATGGACATTCAATGCATTTTCGACTTATTCAGCCAAGGGCTTTCTCAAGAATGGCAAGTCGGGAGGTTCCAAGAGATGTTATAAGAGTAACCGGCCTCACCATGAGTAGGCTTCAATCAGAAGCTTCAAGTTACAATCAAACTCATGGGAGCATAATGTTGCGAGGATCTCGCATTTTATGGGCTTCAATTGTCTCAGGCAACTTGTCTGCCTATTTATACGATCAACTCTTTGCAAAGCCTCCTAATGGACCTTTGCCTTATGCAGCTTCGGAGATCCTTTTCCTTAATAAGGTAGAGCAATTTTTGCTCAAGAATTTAGATGAAGTTGTACTTCTTAAATAAGTGACGTGGCGTTTGGATAAGATGAAGGTGGCAAGTTTTAAAGGTTTGGATAATATATGGCTTTATTTGTTGAGAACCATGATTGAAATAGGCTATCTCCATATTCAGGGACTTAATATGTAGGTTGTATGTGACCAATTAGACCGAGCATATTTGTGCATTGGAAGCCTTGATAGTTTTAGCAAGGCATTAGATTGGCATCTGCTTGGGAAAGAAGTAGTTTGCATGCCGACGTTCTCCATTGAAGGGATTGGAGAATGCTCAAATCAGCCTAATGTCTGTTGTCGGTGGCTTCATTGGTGGAATTATCGAGGCCACTTTTTTTCAGATTATTTTAAATTGTCTACTTAAACAAGGGGCAGCTATGGACGGTGCAATCCAGATTTTGGAAGTGCAAAAAGTTTTCTCGGGCGGAGCTATGGTAACTGGAACAGATTTGCTTTGGGGAAAGTCGGTTTTGTTCCTCGAGCACTTGGCTCATTTTATAGCTATGGAATTTCCTTTCCTCGATTCCTTTTGTTGCTCAAGTTCCAGAATATTTTGATGTAGCTGCTTTGAACAACCTTTTTCTTGACCTTGACGCGAAACTGGCTATTCGCTTCCCACTCATCTTCCCCGATTAATCGCATATAAAAGGTATTGTCACTTTATTTTACAAATTGTGCTATTTTTACGCAGATTGATGCGCCTCTATGGATTAAGTATTTGTATCTCACATGGGCATGAACGGCCCGCCATTTCCAACCGGGTGGGCTTGAATTTTTAGAAGCCAATTTGGTCTCGAGAACTATATATCCATACTCATCAATATGAAATGGGGCTCTTGGGTTGACTTTGGAATGGCAATCTGCCCTCGCTACACAAGTTGCAAAAAACAGTTTGAAGACAAGGATGCTACTTCATCATCAAGAAGGAGTTCGAGAGAACTACAAAGAAGGATTGGGCCTTCACGGGAAAAATAGTGGACCTAAGATTGAGTTTGCACTTATTCCGGGGAGAAAGGAATCTTAGCTTGGGTTTGTGCTTGCAAGCAACGGGAATTTGTGCTAAGATCATCACCAATTTATGCAGATTGTAGTGTCATAAATAGTTCGCGATTGATCCGCCTATAGAACATGCATGTTAGTGAATGTCTGCAGCTATATTTGTTTCGCAATATACACGGTGGCACTACGATCGCTTTTCTTATCCTGCAGAAAAATAATTCAAAGGTATTTTCCAAGCATGAATTTTAACGCTGTTTCTAAGAAGAAAAGTAAAATTAGGATTTACTTTTGCGTGTCCCTTTCTCTCAAGGCATGTAACTGATCGTCATGCTAGCTTATATGCTACAAAGAAACGGTAAAGATTCTGAACCAACATCATAAAAAGTATTAACGACCGTTAAACTAGAATTTTAGGCAATATATTCTTGGGCCCTCGCTTAAGAACCAAGAAGTTGTTGTTATGAAGACAAGTAATATGAATAATCCTTATGTTATAGAAAGTTTAACGAGGTTGTTGGGCCATACCTATTTGTGGCCATATGAATAGTAGCCATCCGATGCATGCACGATATATGCATCCATGTGAATCATGCCCCTTATTCTGCTTTCAAAGCTCGGGGATCACAATTTTTGGCTTCTGAAGATAAGCTTAACTTAAGAAAGCTCATGTATTTCTTTGCAGTGGAATGCTCTTCTCAGAGCTCGCAGATAGAGCAGGATATTTGCTACAGAGCAGAGTGTCTTCACGATTTCATTATTTTCTGTTGCATGAGCTTGGCTACCTGGATTCCTTACCTAACAACAAGAATAAGGAAGAACCTCTTGCTCATGAAGAAGATGATGAAGACATAGAGGATGATCAAGTGTCTGAACCTGAACCTGTGAAGGTCAAGAGACGTATAACAAGGTCTATAACATCACTCAAGAAAGATTAGTATGTTGATAAATGTGTATATTAATTGCAGTTTATAAACCTTATAGCCTTGTGTTTTTTGCAGTTGCTGCTAAGAGGAAAAGGAAGGGAGAATAATATGCTAATCTTGTAGCTGCTAAGGATCAAACAGGTCCAGGGATTTCTGAGGCTGAACCTGCACCAATAGTAATAGAATCCTTACCAATTGTAGAAGAAGGTGGACAAAAGAAACTCCCTAATGTTCGTAAAGGTAGACCTAGTAAATAGAATGCACGTGAGCATGTATCTGCAGTTTCTGGTGAGTGTTCTAGCTATAAAATAATGTTATTTTTGTTTGTATTTCTAACTTACTTACCTTATAGATAAGCCAAAGAGTACAAAGAAGGCTGGACCAAAAAGTAAGCAGCCAGTGGTTACCAAAAAATATGTGGGGAGAATACACCTGCCAAAGAAGTGCCAAAGGATTCTAAGAAGAACATACAACAGGATGCTCCCACAGGTATACATGTGCTACATTTCATTTCAAACCAGATTGCAAATTTGTGGTTTGAACTAAAGAAGATCTACAATTATATATACAACCTTCAATTGCTGATGCACCATCATTTCCAAAGACCTTCAACAACCCTTGTAATTGCAAAGATTCCTCTAGTTCCAAAGACTTTTAGTTCCAAAGACGTGGAAACCATCAGACATTTAGTGCAAGCTCCTTCATTTGCATCTCGTCATGTTCCTCTTGAAGTTGTAATACCGTTAGTTGAAGCCCTTCACCAAGCACCTTCAATTCCATCTCTTCCTGCTCCCTGGCCCAAGTTGGAAGACCTTCAATTCCATCCGTTGATGCCAAAGTTGTCGATGCTCGTGATGATGACAAGGATGAAGAAGCCATGACACCGAACAAATTTTGTTAAACGTAAGAAGATCTCTTTACACTCTGCCGTGTTTGTAACTTATTGATCTTGCAACTACATCCATGTGTATGTTAATTCAGCCACGCTTCTAATATGCAGAGTGAAGATCCCTTTTAAATGCACATGAGCTAAAAATGTTTTTTTTTTGTACGTGATGAATGTCAATCCATTGACACTATGTCAATGATTTTGTAATGCCTATTTTGTAAAGGCAGAAAGCTTGAACCTTTCACAATGTAAATGCCTTGTAAATGAATGCAATATTTATGGTTTTCAAATTTGTGAGCAGTCTTCTTCATGAATATGTAGTTTGCAACAGGTTTAATGTGCTGAAACTATGAGGGTTGGCAGTTTTTACTTGAATACTTGTTTACAATGGAATACTCGAAGCTTTTAGCAATTTGTGAGCAGTCTTCATCATGAATATGTGGTTTGCAACAGGTTAAATGTGCTGAAACTTTGAGGGTTAGCCATGAACACAAGTACACAAGTTTTGAATTGTTTAAATTACAAGTCAATTACACAAACAAGACAATGCAAACACACAAGTTATTGAACTCAATACAAAAACACAAGTTATTGAACTCGAAATATTTAAACAACATCACTTGATAAAATAATGAAGACACTTAAACATTATTTATCAACACACTTAAACATTATACAACTGATCTAGGATGATAGGAAATAATGGACTTGTTTACTTGTAAAACTTCATTACTTAAACACTTGTTCACTTCATTGAACACCTGTTTCATATAGGCAGTTGACAATCCAGGCACCCAACAAGAAAAGCAACAGAAAGAAGACACTTGATCAATATTGAAACACTTGATATTAAAACACTTTAAATTTTTGATAACAATGGTTACAATATGGTTCTGTTACTATTGATAGAAGAAAAAGACTGAAACAACACATGAACCATATGGTTCACTATTTAGATAGAAGAGACAGTTGCCCAAGTTTACAATGTTATATTAACATTTATGCATGGATTCACTTCACTGCATCAATCCTCCTCTGTACTAGGGCTGGCAGCGAGTGCCTCGGATGAAGGAGGAGGCAAATATTCAATAATCCGCCATGTGCATCATCCGAGAGGCGTAACACACCTTTTCACCATGTGCAACCCGCAATTCAACCTTTGCACAAACTACAAGGTGTGTATAGCAAGTTACATCGTGCATATTGTCTAACAAACCATATTTACCATCTCCATTTAACTTGTAATACTTACATGACAAGACAACCTCCTGCCTATTGAACTTAGAGCCCCAATAGTCCTTAAATGCATCTTTGCACAATGTGTTTAGGTTCATTGCACTTGATTATCCGTAAATCCACATTCTCAAATCTCATCATTTCCTTCCTCCCAGATTCACAACAAAGTTATCACCTACTTCAACCATTCCTCGCTTCCATTGATTGTCCCCTCATACCGCATTAGACATGGCGGATGTGAGACTCCTACCAAGACCATAGGAATCGTGGTTGACAATGAATAATCTCAAGCCGAGATGCATGTCTACATTTAGACCATAATTCTCTCCAACAAAATCTGCAAAAACATGAGAGATGCCTATGTGCCATTTCAGCTTGGCCTATCTTGGCAGTATGGCCTAATTGTGTGAATCTTTTTTGCACCTGCTAAAGTATCACATTCATATGGCAAATCTGCTCACATCACCCAACTTAACAAGCCGGAAGAACCTAAAATAAACGATTTTGGGTGTAAGAAATAATTTCAATATAAAATTACTAACACTATGGAATAAAACTAATACCTTTGTATGTTGCATTCCTTTGAAGTTTGTTTTGTAAAGAAATAAGAATTGAGAAAGTTGACAACATCTTCGGATATTCTTAAGGGGTGTCTTTGTCCCTTTTAAGCATTTCACTCGTCAAAATTCTTTTGATGACAGCCCAGCCTCGCCATGCTCCCCTTTACCATGTGATGTGGCAAAAAAGTTTCTACCGCAACTTAATTCCCTTGAGCTTGTAGACCCGCCAAGAAGTAGAAAGCTCTAGAAGATTTGTACTTTGGAGGCACATCCATCGGATCAGAACACATGTTTTGACAAATTAACTCCCTGCTCAACAAAACTTCGTGATGTTTTTGCAAACAATGCCGACAAATAAACTCATCATGTTTCTTGTCGTCCAATATGTAGAAATGTGTCTCTTTGACAATTTTTCTGTCACCAATCTTGATGTGAGGGATTTTAGAATCTTCTAAGATGTCCTGTAAGTGATATGAACTAGGATGGAACATTGGTCATTATGCCAATGCATGCTTTGGATTTTCTGTTGAACTTTGAAGGAGAAATTCTCGGCAAAATCTATAACGTAAACCAGGGTACCTTTTGGAAATGTTTGAAGACAATTTTTAAAATGTTATGCTTGCCACCTAGGGTAATTATGTGGAATGAACTGCTTCATGACAGATTCAACACGCAGACATGAACTCTTTCAATGTTGTTGTTTTATAGACTAGCCTCATGATATCCTTGGTCTTTCTTTGATAGAACCATCCTTTCCCACATTTTTTGTCTCTTTAACCCAAGTATTAACAAAATCTGCCTCGATTCATAGTTTGATTTAGTTTAAATCGGTTGCATGTTTTTCAAATATTGAATACAAATGCAAACACAATGAATTAAACATGTGCCGCACCTTCTCAAAGTTCTTCCCATTGTCGAAGAGAAGAGCTTCTTCTCCATTGGACATCTTTTGAATTTTCTTTTATTCCACATGAGCTACAATCAAGTTGTAGACAATTTGCTTTGTGCCAAAGATCCTCATCTCATTTTAGAACATACCATTGACCTTCATAGTTCACTAACACTATTAAAGGTCTTCTCCTTTGCTTCACAAAGGTCTTCAAAGACACAAATTGAACACTTGCACTTTACAATTTGTTATATGTGTTTATGTCTCTTCTAATTCTATTCAATGTGACTCACAAATTCCATCTTCATGTGATAAATGCACATGCAAGTTTCAAACATCTTTTAGTCTCCTAACAAACACACACACCCCAACATTTGGTCCACGGCTGAAAACAACAGTAAAACAAAATCTGAGTTGTTTTTGAAGATTTAAAAAACCTACAATTGAAGTTTATATGGGGTGTGGTTTTCCAAGGATATGCTGAGTTTTTCTTAAGGATATGTTTTTTTTTTAAAGAATGGGTGGTTTCTTAAGGAGGTGTAGTCTCTTATTTAAGGATGTGTTGTTTTACAAGAAGCATTATGGTTTTTTGAAGGGATGTTTTTTAAGGTGTTGTTTTTAAGGTAGTGTTTTTGAGGTGTGGGTTTTAAGGTTTTTAAAGAACTGTGATATGACCAAGTTGTCCACATGCCATTTCGCCACAAAATGGCAACATATAAGAGTTATATATGCTTGACACGCTTCACTAGCATTTGACTTCAAACATGCTACCTAGGCTCCAACATGCAAGGTGGCTCAAACATGCCAAGGTGGCTCCAACATGGCAACTAGGCTCCAATATGCCAAGGTGGCTCAAACATGCCACCTAGACTCCAACATGCCAAGGTGTCTCAAACATGCCAAGTTGGCTCAAACATGACATCTAGGCCCGACATGCCAAGGTGGCTCAAACATGCCAAGGTTGCTCCAACATGGCACCTAGGTCAAACATGCCACGATGGCTCAAACATGCCACCTAGGCTCCAACATGACAAGGTGACTCAAACATGCCCATCTCCAACATGCCACCTAAGCCCAAACATGCCAAGGTGGATCAATCATGCCATGCGGGATCCAACATGCCAAGGTGGCTCAAACATGCCACCTAGGCTCCAACATGCCACCTAGGCTCCAACATGCCAAGGTGGCTCCAACATGCCACCTAGGCTCCAACATGCCAAGGTGGCTCCAACATGCCACCTAGGCACAAACATGGCAAGGTGGTCGAAACATGCCACCTAGGCTTCAACATATATGCCGTGGGCCCAACATGCCACCTAGACTCCAACATGCCACTTAGGTCTAAGCACGCCAAGATGGCTAAAACATGCCACCTAGGCTCCAACATGCCACCTAGTCTCCAACATGCCAAGATGGCTCAAACATGCCAATGACTCCAACATGCCACCTAGAATCAAACATGCCAAGGTGGCTCAAACATGCCAGCCAAGGCTCCAACATGCCAAGGTGGCTCAAACATGCCAACGAGGGCTCCAACATGCCACCTAGGCTCCATCATGCCAAGGTGGCAAATATGCCACCCTAGGCTCAAAAGATGCCAAGGTGGATCAAACATGCCACCTTAGGCTCCAACATTCCACCTAGGTTCCAAACATGCCAAGGTGGCTCAAACATGCCACGCTGGTTGAACATGCCACCTAGGCTCAAACATGCCCACGCAGCTCCAAGATGCCACTTTGTCTCCAACATGCCAAGGTGGCTCAAACATGCCACATGGGCTCCAACATGCCATGGTGGCTTAAACATGCCACCTAGGCTCGAACATGCCAAGATGGCTCAAACATGCCACATGGGCTCCAACATGCCAAGGTGGCTCAAAGATGCCACGTGGGCTCCAACATGCCACCTGGCCCAACAGGCTAAGGTCAAACATGCCAAGGTGGCTCAAACATGCCACGCGGGCTCAAACATGCCAAGGTGGCTCAAACATGCCATGGAGCTCTAACATGCTTTGGGTTCCAATATGCCAAGGTGGCTCCAACATGCCACCTAGGCTCCAACGTGCCACCTAGGTTGCAAACATGCCAATTTAGGCTCAAACATGCCACCTGGGCTCCAACATCCACCTAGGCTCAAACATGCCAAGGTGCCTCAAGCATGCCATGTGCTCCAACATGTCAACTAGGGCTCAAACATGCCAAGGTGGCTCAAACATGCCACGTGGGTCCAACATGCCACCCAGGTGGCTCAAACATGCCACCTAGGGCTCCAACATCCACCTAGCCTCAAACATGTCAAGGTGGCTTAAACATGCCATGTGGGCTCCAAAATGCCACCTCTGCTCCAACATGCAAGGTAGCTCAAACATACCACCTAGGCTCCAATATCCACCTAAACTTTAAACATGCCAAGATGGCTCAAACATGTCACCTAGGCTCAAACATGCCAAGGTGGCTCAAACATGCCACATGGACTCCAACATGCCAAGGTGGCTCAAACATGCCACGTGGGCTCCAACATGCCACCTAGGCTCCAACATGCCACTTAGGCTTCAACATGCGAAGGTGGCTCAAACATGCCACCCATGTCAAACATGCCAAGGTGGCTCAAACATGCCACAAGTGGCTCCAACACGCCAAGATGGCTCAAATATGCCACCCTAGGCTCAAACATGCCAGGGTGGTTGAAACACGCCATGTGGGCTCCAACATGCCACCTAGGCTCCAACATGCCAAGGTGGCTCAGTGCATCTTAGCCCTAGGCACCAATATGCCACCTAGGCACTCCAAGCGGTGACATCATGCCAGCTAAGCAAGGCCAAGTTTTGACTAGGCCAAAAATGAAAGATGTCCATCTTTGGTCTTTTTCATTGGGTGATGTTGACAAATTTTGGTTGACATGGCTAGATGGTGGTGATGTGGACATGATGACCCGGGGACTATGCAAGAAATATGATAACCTTTAAAATTTTTGGTAGAGGAGTTTGTAGGGATAGAATAGAGGGATCTTGAAGAACTTAAATGTCGACACCCTTTCCCCAAATCGAACCCAGGCCAGGACTTTGCCCAGCTTCACCGTGAGAGGGAGAGGTCAGACCCTAGGAGACGGACCTCAAAAGGTTGGGCGAAGATAGCCTTTCACCGCCGCCAATCCTCTGGGAGGCAAATGCCAATGCCCCCACCTCCTGGAGCTCTCGGTTTCCCTATCACCGTTGAATCCATGCGTTCAAGTAACTTTGTTTGGTAAAATTCAAAAAATCCAAGATCCGGCCGGAAGAACTTATCAAACCCATGAAGCCCCGCGATCGACGTAAAAACAAGTGTTTTGTCGTTCGAGCGATTACAAAGGCTCCGAATGGAGATTTGACTTCCGCCATGTCATCCGAAATGGTAAATTTACCCTAGAGACCAAGTTATCACGGTCATTTTGGCAACAAAAGAAACACGAACCTCTACATGGCAATATTCCGGCCACCTCTTGACCAATTGACTCTAACGTGTTGGACATAAGCTACCTTTGGCGCTCTTTGAGAAAGGGTGGTCTTCCGCCTCTGAAACTTGGTGCCGAGGGTAATGTCGATGTTTTGAGTCCATTGGCGAGTTAGTTTATAGTTAGAGTAGGAGAGTTGCATCCGGTGGCCAAGGGCCTTGGAGAGGACCTTTGAGCGACCTATGCTCGAAGGTTTTAAGTGCCGTCTTCGGCGTCAACACCCTCCCTCTACGTCATGACATTGTGCAAGATCCTGGTTGAATCGACTGATATGGCCTCCAAAAACATAAACCACGTGTGTTGCTAGGTTATTGAAGGGTTTACGTTATGGAGGTCGCGATGAAAGTTGATTGCACTTGGGACATGGTCAAGAAGCTGCAGATTGAAAGCATGAAGCAATAGGAACTGAAGGAATGGGGTTTGGATCTACCGGCTATCGAATGATCCCAAACAATTTTGTTCTTGCAAAGGCCCTTGGCTTCTATTTGCCATTATGGGAGGAGGATAAATCCAAACTCCATTCCGTCTAATTCTTATTGCTTCGTGTTTTCAATTGCGGCATCGGCCATGTCCCAAGTGCAACCGAAACTTCGACTCAAAACGTATAAACCCTTCAATAACCTAGCAACACAAAGGGTTTACGCCGGAGGCCATATCAATCGGGGATTCGACCAGGATCTTGCATAATGCATCACAATAGAGGAGGGTGTTGATGCCGAAAGATGGACCTTAAAACCTTCCGAAGGAGTTCACCCCAAAGGTTTTCTCCCCGAAGGCCCTTGGCCAATACGGTGACAAGTCTCCCACTCGAATTGTAACCGACCCCGCCAATGGACTCAAAACGTCGAGACTACCCTCGGGACCAAGTTTCGTGGGCGTAAGACCACCCCTTTCTCCAAGAAGTTTCAAAGTGGCTCATGCGTCCAATACATTCCTAGTCAATAAGCTTTAAAGAGATGGCCGCAGAATATTGTCATGTAGAGGGTTCGTGTTTCTTTCGTTGCCAAAAATGAACGTATAACTTGGTCCCTAGAGTAATGTCACCATTCCAGAGATGACATGGCGAAGTCGAATCTCCATTCCCGAGCTTTTGTAATCGCCGAACGACAAAACACTTGTTTCTACATGGTCAAGCCAGGACGCCTTCACCGCTTGATTTGCCTCCCGGACGGATCTTTGGATTTTTTGAACCGCCGGGCGTTACTTGAACGGTGGATTCAACGGGTCGGATAGAGAAATCGAGCTCCGCGAGGGGGGGCATTGGCATTTGCCCACTCCGGAGCGGGCAGAAAGGCTACCTCGGCAACCTTTCTGAAGCCGGCCCCTTTGGTCCGCCTCCTCCTCCGTGAGGAAGCCGCCAAGAAAGTCCCGGCCTGGTTTTGATTTTGGGGAAGGGTGTCAGCAAGATCCCTCTATTCTATCCATTGCCAAACTCCTCTACCAAAAATTCCAAAGGTTATCATATTTCTTGCATAAAGTCCTAGTCATCATGTCTATGTCACCATCATCTAGCCATGTCACCCAAAATTTGCCAACATCACCCAATGAAAAGACCAAAGATGGACATCTTTTCATTTTTGGCCTAGTCAAAACTTGGCCTTGCTTACTTGGCATGCCACATCACCATTTGGAGTGCCTAGATGGTATGCTTCAGCCTAGGGCCCCCATTTGAGTGCCTAGATGGCATGTTGGAGCCACCCTTGGCTCCAACATGAGGAGCCTCGTCCCCATACCAAGTTGTAAACATGAGAGAACTCGTAACTATACCAAGCTTGCATCGCAAACTAGCCTTAGAGCATGCCCCTTAGCTATACACCGCAACCACCATGATAAATAATAATAAAATAGGATATAGCTAAGCACACAATGGGGGGAGTCATACATGCTCCATGGAAAATACATAATATCATACAAGGGTCCCAAAAAAAAAGAGGACACAAATGGCTCTCCCCTCCTTAATCAAGTCGAAGTGTATCTCCATCATTGAGTCGAAACATACCTATAATAAGAACATGACCACTAACATGGGGGGGACTCGTACCTCCATCAAGTGTGAAATACGTGACAAAGGGTAGGAACCCTCCACCGTCTAGCCTTGAGGCATGCCCCTTAGCTATATGCCACAACCAATAATGTTGGACATCATGCTATAAAATAAAGAAGAAAGTACCTAAGTATCAGACACAAGGAGGGACTAATACCCCCACCATGTGAAAAAACACATCTATCGTAGAGCTTAAATAATCTCGAATGGCACAATCCTTAGAACACCATCCCTCCCTCTAGATGAGACCAAGAAAGTACCTAAGTATCGCATTACACAAGGAGGGACTAATACCCCCGGCCATGTGAAAAAAACACATCTATCATAGAGCTTAAATAATCAATGGAATGGCACAGCCTAAGAACACCATCCCTCCCTCTAGATGAGACCAAGCGAACCTCATCTCCAAATAGACATACAAGCAAATGAGAGGGACTCATGCCTCCAACATGAGCTCAATACAATATGAGAATTCAAACTCTTGATCTCACATCCCAGGAAGAAACTCTAAACTTAACATCGTGACCATGAGAGCTAAGCTCAACAACCATAAATAAATATCTTCCCATAGGAAGAAGGCTCTTACTTTGCTACTTATTGAAATCGGTGTAGAACCAACTCCATACAACATCGGATATTGAAACTACAGTAATAGATTTATTGGCATATGGTGTTCTTGAGCAAAAGAGTAAGAAATACCTTGGCTACATCATGAAGTTTTTGTGTTTTGAGTTGTGTGATATTGAGATGTCATGCTTAAGGTAATAGCTTCTTTTAGCATAACCTATATACGTCTTGATATTCCATAAGGTCATATGTTAATGCCTTCCCCTCCCAACAAAACCCAAACGTGATGACATGGTGCCCAATTCCTCGGTCGAATCCGACACGCCTTTAGGTTTGGGAGGGTTGTTAAAATCCGCCGTTGGTGCGGTGGAATAGTGGCACACAAGGTGACATGGCAATGATATGGCACTAGAAATAATGAGGTGGCATCAAAAAAGAGCAAGCAAACTCTTTTTGTGAGAAAGTGACTATAATGATAATGGGTGATGACATGGCATGAGTATGATGAGGTGGCAAAGATGAGTGGTGAGATGGCAAAATATGAAGGTGTGGAAAAATGAAGAATGTGCATAGACAATTTGACAAGTTTTTAAAAAACATATTTCTCCATGGTGACATGGCATTTATTTGGATGGTGTGATATGTCACATGATGACCAAGCATTTTATGCACTTTGGATAGAAAATGACTAGGCCAAATTTTTGAAAAAGGGTTTTTTAGTGAGACAAGAGGTATTTCTTAGTGCCCCCTCCCTTGCCAATTCCTTTATGAAACGTTAAAAGTTGTCATATTTCTTGTAAAAATGCTTAGTCATCATGTTCACATCATCTTATCTTGCTACATCGCCCAAACATTGCCACACCACCCCATGAAAGACCAAGATTGTACTTCATTCTTGTTTGGCCTTTGCTTACTTTGCATGACATGTCACCTACTTGGAGTGCCATGTCATCATATTTCGTGCCAACGTTTGTAAAATCATCATGCCACTTTTGCCATGTCATCACAACAATTTGCTAAGTCATTGGCATATGTCAACTATTTCTCATATAAGTTGCATTTGCCTTGAATCTTTTTTTTGAAAAGTCCATAAATGCCTTTGGGATTTGACAGTACATTAATTTGCTTCCTTCTAGTACTATAAGCCAAGTACTATAAGCACCTAAAGTTTAGGTATAAATGTATCCAAAACTCAAAGCATGTAGAATTGAAGTGTAGTTGAAAATTTGACTAGATGCCATAAAGTTTCCACTACACGTTTTTTGAGAAGGGTTTTTAATATTCTGGGTAGTTTCAAAGGTCTATTTTTCTTGCAGTGCGACGTTGATAACTGGGATTCCATGGCCAGAGGGGGCTTTGTTGAAGAGGAGCGATGGCGGTGAATTTGTTCTCTATAGATTTTGGCAAATTCAATACTAGAAAAATTAAAATTTGAAAAACAAAATGATTTTTGAGCAAGCATAAGCAATAAACATTCAAGAACTTGAATTCAAATTATCCCGCCCTCCCGTGGGCGGGATAAATTTGAAATGCATATAGCCTAAATTGTCTTTATTCTTCAAACCCTTATTCGAAACCCTATTCTATTCTTCATGTTGAAACCCTATTCTCCACGCCCACTCCAGCGTCCAACTCCGACTTCTTGGCGGATCCAACTCCGGCCTCCTCGATACGTGCCTCCCGGCCGGAAGAAGATCCGCTTTGGATACGGGATGAAGATTCGGATCGCCTCCGTCGGGCATCACAAACTTTTTTCCAGGAGCCTATTCTTGAAGAACAATCCGGTATCTCCCTGTTCTACTAATTTTTGGAAGTATTTGTTCTTTTACTTCCATATCTTTTCGCTGATCTCCTTGTGCTTGTTTATGGCATTGCAGATATGAAAGGCCCCTTCATCTAAAACAACAAATGCTTGATCTTTTGCAAAAGGAAAACTTTGTATTTCATCACAACAAGCCGGGATCTTGCTCTAACTATACGAGAATCTTCATCAAAGGGTATTATCCACCCGGATCCGAAGCCGTCAAGTTTCTTGTGGCCTCAAAGACAGAAAACTCTATGATTAGGGTTTTGATTTCTCGCATTCAAGTTTTGCTCCCGGTTTCATATCAGTCGGAACTCCAAGATCTTTTGCTCGAGGAGATTGTGCGGGGATATTATTCTCATGTATTCTCATGTAAAACATTTTCTCATGCATTTGTTTCCATTTTTATTCATTGGATTTGCAGGATTTGGAGATGACAACGGCTTCCTTCTTATTTCCTTGCCAGATCTGCCATCTCCTTCTTCTTTTTTGTGAGAGAGTGGTATGCAGAAGCAAATCGGTAAATGGTATGTAGCTTAGCTCCATTAGAAATACTTCATCCTTTTCATCTTTGATTTTGGCCAATGAATTGATATCGACTTAGTGTTTAGTGTTTGTTGAGTTTTGCAAAATTGGATGGATCTCTATTCCTTATCTTTTTCCCCTTTGTTTGCAGGGAAACTAAAGGCTTGGGCTGCAGTAGAATGAGCTCTTATCTTGTGCAACTCGTATTGGATAATTTCAAACCCATTCTAATCGCTTTATTTCTTTTTTGCATGTCGAATCTCAAGCTTCATTCATGGCGAAGGATCTGAGCAGGAGGATCCCGTAAGTGTTTGCCAGATCTCATGTTTTCTGTATATGTTTTCTGTAGAGTTGAAACGACTGCTCAAGCATTCAAACAAAAAACAAGGGAGGCCCCTTTTCGATTTTGCATTTAATATTTTAATCTGGAAGCATACACCAGAAGCCACGGCCTGGTTTGTTAATTTTTATTCCAAAAAATAGAGCTCAAGGTTTTGTTTAGCTTATCAAACTTTTTTTCGAACATCTTTCTGATCTTTCTCATACTGTTTTAACTGATAAAACAATATTGGTACGGAAAACTGAATGGAAAGAATATTTAAGACAAGAATGCTTTGAATCTTAACCTTTATGGAATTGTTTTAAACCTTAACTATTGATGTAATATTTTGAACCTTATATTTTAATTTAATGTTAGAGAATGTGGATTGCAATTTTATAATATTATGCCTTATTGGACTTGTTTGGGTTCGATTCCCAAAAGGCTATTATTGAAAAAACAAGAAAAATATGTTTTTTTATTTAAAAAGCATGCCACATGTTGATATTTAAAATAATGTTTTTTTTTTTAATCTTGGAATATACAAGAAATCTTTTTTTTTTGCTGCTGTTTTTTTTTTCCTAGTATAGTTCTTCTAATTTAGTTTTCTTTTAGAAAACAACTATTCAAAAAAAAAAAAACCATGCATGGATATTCTTTAGAACCATGTGTATTTATTTGAGAAACACCACATTTGAGAACTTAATTTACTTAAAAAAACCACAAGTAGATATTTTATTAAACCACATATTATTATTTAGTAAAAACAACACCTGAAAACAATTAATACCACGTGGCTATTCTGTTAAACCACATGTTGTTTTTGTGTAAAAACAACACTTAAAAACAACCACTATTTTAAAAAACCACATGTGGATATTCTGTTAAACCACATGTTATTTTTTAGTAAAAACGCATAAAATTTTACGGAAAAACTGTCAATTTTCTATGCATAGATTTTTTAGACAAAAACTACATGTTGTTTCTAGCATTTTCGGAACAAAACTATGGGTAATCTTTAAGAGTTTTTTTTTAGCAGAAACAATAATACGTTGATCAAATTTTGGGGTTGTAGTGAAGCAAAGGTTTCAAGCACTCAAACCTTCTCAAGCCTACTTTGATGTCAGGATTCTGTTTTTAAAACTTTTTGTAGAAGACAACCTGCACGTCAAGCCAACACAAAAAAACTTTTATAACATTTACACTTCAATAAATTTGTCTGATCTTGTCTTGTTGCAGTAAATTGACACTACTAGGAATTTCAAAACTAAAATATCAAAGTTCACTAACCTGAGATTCTTCCAAAAAGTGGATGGGATGCAACCTATATGGCTTCAAATTCTTGACTCCTTCATTGGTTCTCGTAAGCTTCACAACTTGTTTCTTGTTGGGAGATACTCTTGTGTTACAAACCCAGTAACTATATATCTTCTCTTGATCTTTAAAAGAGAGCTTATCAAATCTATCCTTTCCCTTAAACATGCCCACCAATTGCAGGCTTTCCTCTTGTCCAACGCATCACATGGTCCTTCTCTTTATGTTTAAAGTCTTTGCAACCTCGAGACCGTGGACGTTCCGTGAAGTTATACGGTCCACGCCATGTATTTGTAATGGGAAATAATGGTCCACGCCATGTATTTGCAATGGGAATTTAATTGCAACCTAGGGAGTTACCTTAAAGGATTAAATTAGCTATGCTAATTTAACACATTAATAATAATAACCTATAACCTAGGAAATTAGACTAATTACCATTTGGGAGGCGCCACCGCCCAATCGATTAGGCAAAGATGGGGATTGCCAAGTTTGGATGCCAACTTGACCCCTATCCCCAGGATTGACTCTCAAGATCGATCAAGGAAGGCCGTGAGTCGCCATCATACACTTCTGCGTAAGATCACCATACCGTCCCGGGTGGAAGTAACAAATGCCTGAATTCTCAAATTTTAAGATGGAGGCGCCCCATGGAAGCGAGTCCGGCCGTAATCAGGTAGGTGGCTATGTGAATTCTAGTTAACACTTGGTTGTGTCCGCTCTCTCTCTGTTCTCTTTGTGAATCAATCATAGAAACTAACCCTTGATTGTACAAACAAGTTCTCTTTATATTCAATTCGTTCTTACTCAAAGGATGGATTGTTATTTTTGTTTAATCTGACTTTGAAACGGGGGATTACGGGGTAGAGGCCTCCGAACCGCGGTATTGTAGTATGCTCCTAGATAGCTACATGCAGTCCATTAAATGCGGCCTGCAAGTAACACTACCACCCCAAAACCGGGTCCACATGTTGTTTTTCAAGTGTCTTTTGCTAAAACAACACTAAAAAACTACGCGGTTGTTTTTGTCCGGATTTGCTAGAAACAACGTGTAGTTTTTAGTCAAACTTTTATACGTGTAGTTTTTTGTAAAAACTCTAATGCGTAGAATTTTGTCAAAATTATCTATGCAGAGGGAATTACATGTGTTTCAACATGTTGTTTTTAAAAGTAGTCGAAGTTTTCAAGTATTGCTTTCGTGAAAAAAAAGACATGTGGTTCTTAATAAAACTTAAAAGGTCCACATGTTGTTTTAACTGCCTACATACAGAATTTTGTCCGACTTTGCTATAAACTACACGTAGTTGGCTGCATTTTTTTTTTAACTATATTGTTTTTAGTTGTTGGTTTTTCAAAAAAATGATATGTGGTTTTAAGAAAAAAAATGTGGTTAATCAAAACTAGGTGCTATTTTTTAGTATTGTTTTACATAAAATCCACACGTGGCTTTTTAAAAATAAGCATTTTCAAGTGTAGTTATCAAAAAACTAACACATCATTTCTTAAGGGTAGCGGTTGTTTCGAGTGTTGTTTTTGGGGAAAAATAAAAAAACCACCCACACGCAGTTTTAAAATTTACAAAAACAACACATGTTTTTTACCAAAAATACATTTAAAAATAATATTGACAAAAGAAGCACTATGTTATGCAAATTTATTTATGAACCCTGGTTCAAACTATTGTTAATTTCTTGCCTTTTGAGGATCGAACCCAAATAATTCCATTAGGCATGGTAGTTCTTATGTTCCTTCCTTATATGTAGTTATTAAACCATAGAGTTCCAGCTTTCAATGTTTCTGGACTTTCTGTGATTCTATTCTTTTTACAAGATCAAAATATTTGCTATCAAATGCCAAAAGTGTTTCCTGTTTCCTCATCAAGATAATCATCTGTTCGGGGAATATTTATCAATGGTTGAACATATGATCTGTCTAAATGTTCATCAAATGCAGGGCGCAGACGGCTATTAAAAGTGTTGCAATGTGCTCTGCCAACTGTATGAGCCCCTGCCAAAGGATATTTACATTGATCAAATAAATTGAGCATATGCTGTGATCATGAACAAATTTCGAGCATTAAATTTTCAAGATAAAATAAAGGAATATTGTACCCAATAATACAACCATATCCTCCACATTTAAGCCATGGCTGTCGAACATTTGAATAAGCTGAGAAACTGGAAGCTGGAGAAGGGATATTTGCGAAAGTTTCACTTGAAGAGGCATGTGAAAGGCTGTCTCTTCTGCCAGTGGGAAATGGAATATCGGGTTCACAGGCCTGCAAATGCACAACTTACCACATAAAGAAAAATGTAAAAGAAAACTACAAAACAATCTTTTGAAGAAAAAACAGAGACAAACAGAGCAAAGGCATATTATTGCTGTTGCTATTCATGGCCATGTAATGGCTGGACAGCAACAAATGACTATGCACATGTAACAGATTTGGCAGTGAAACAGGGGAAGTAATGGAGGCTGAAACAGGGGAACAAGCCATTTGAGAATCAACGATTAGAGTAAAAACATGTACCAGGTCTTTCTTTGTGGTTCCAAAACTGTTCTGCCGAATCCAAACATTTTGGCACAGCAAAAAAAAATTAGCTTGAACTTCTACGCCATACATTTTACACATAAAAGAAACAAAAAGCATTCAAAATCGATGCAGGAAAGAGCAGGGTTTCAGATATTGAAGCAGCTCGTCCAAATCTGTATCACAGATAACCCATTCAGGAATCTCAAGATGGACGGCCGCTACTCCTGGAGAACCGCTAATATTCTAAGGGAAAAGGCTCAAAGAACCGTCGGAACTAGCAGCAAGAAGCAGCAAGGAGTTCGGTTCTGCATGAGCAAGTTCTTCATGCCCAAAATCGTGAGCTCCACCACCGAAATCGTTGAGTGCCAAGATATACATGAGCGCCATCAGCATGAAAAATCTGAGCGCCATGGATTTGCTCATCACTTGACGGATGGGCTTCCAGACTAGGTGAAGCGGCAAAGCGACCAAGGCGGGAAAGTGGCCCAACCAATAGGATGATAATACATGGATCGAAATTATGACCGTTCATCCGGACCAAATCTCGACCATTAATTTTGGCTATTGAATAGAACATTTTCTCACACGATTTTATTTCTCTAACTTTAACTTTCAACGTGTCATAATTTACGTTCAAGGCGGGGGCTTGTTTTTTTCTACCTTAAAGTTATAGCCATTGATTTTAATAATATTCCCAAGTATATTCCTTCTAATGCATTCTTCCCCATCCGCAAACCTCAGCATATGAATTTTCCACCTTTGAAGGAAGTCAAGATACAAGTCAATTTTATTTTACAAATTTGAAATTTTATGCAAACAATCTACATATACCTTTGGTGCTACTGTTCTATATGCCTCCACCGCCATAGCACAAGCATAAAAAATAGCTACAAGAACGTAAATAAATATGAGGCAAACAAGCCCTTTCACAACTCTGCATGAAGGATATGGCAGATCCCACTCTATGAGGGCGTGTTTTCTTTTCATAGTCTATCATCTTAAGACGGTTTGGGACAAACTCTTATACTGCCTCAATTTCTTATCTTGCTCATAGCAGGATTCTCTGGAATGGCCAATTTATTCTCACGCATCTTTCTATGTAGCTCCATAAACCCGCAATCCATAACCTACTCCAAATTAGGGATCCCAACTTCCTCACAAATTGGGATGAACTATTTTTTCTTGTCGACTGCTTCCTCGGTCCAAGCTCCCAACCGAGAGCTCCAACGCCACAAAATTTTACCAAGACCAAATTCGGGCCCGTAAGACCCTCTGCAATTTTCAAGGCCAATCGTGGCCTGTGGAAAAAATCAGTTCCGACCCTGGCTTCTTTGGATGCAAGCCTTGCTTGCTCAGAACTGTTTGCGGCGATCACAATTCTTCAATTCGCCTCCTAAAGACCCGATGGACCAAATCTGAGCTGATTCGAGCTCCTTTGCAAGAACCCATCTTGCCTCCACAATCAAGCTATGGTGATTTGTTTTCTTAAATGAATGCCCACTTCGCCATGGATTAATCTAATTGAAGGAGTGTTTAATGTATCACTTTCCGCCTTCTCCCAAGATCGCTAATAATAGCCTTGTAACCACTTATTAAGTCCCTGCCGCCATCATCGTAAGCAAAAAAAATTTGTTCCTTGCTCTACACTTAAATCAAAATACCTAAATTAGCAACATGCCAGATTTCCTTTTTTTAGCATCTCGGTGTCATGTTGTTCTAACATCTAAAAAAGCAACTTGTATAAAGGCATCTCTTTGGGTCAAGCTAGCCCATCCACCGTCAGCATTATACAAACAAATCTACAAATACACCTCCATAACAATTCACAATCTTATGTAACATCATACGATTTTCACAATTTTAAAACCTTATCTCTAGGGGAGACACGCCGTGTTATGCTCACTTAAGGGGGCAATTGCAATTCTGGGCAAGAGGCATGGAATCTCGCCACAAAACATGGCTCATCTGAAAGCCTGAAAGATAAGCTACGAAATGATGCCAGAATCAAGGTCTACGGAATAGCCATTTGTAAGCTATAGCTGCTCAAACACGGGTCCCGAGAACCCGGTTTTACGACTGAGAACCATCAATTAGAGACCGACTGCGCGATAAAACTACCATCAATTGTGCATCAAACAATTGTAATGCTTGCAAACCACCATCATTTGCTCATTGTTAAGAGTCGATTGTGGCACATCGGCCCACAAATTGGCGACATGCATACCACAATTCACGCACATGAATATCAAATTCGCCACACCTAACTAGCATCTAATGGCATACATCTAACAATCAAACAACAATTTAGCAACATCCCTAAATTACGCTTGCATCACCCTTTGCCTCATAACATGTTTTTTTCAACATTTTCGTGGCACACAAGTTTCAAATAGAGAGAATTAAGATCCGCTACTTGGCAAGTGACAAAGGTCTATACAAAATTATTTGTGTGCAAGTTTGAAAAACACACACAAATTGACTGGATGTTTAGTACAAGTAGCATTAAGAGTCACAACAAAGAAGACAAGCAATGTGTGAGACTAGTCTTCTTCCAATTGGCTATCTATCTCCACGTCTGTTGCCTGCACAAAAATACTGGCTTAAGAGAGGTAAAACAGAAAACATCAAAGTTACATGCCAATGTGGACTTACATTTTCAAGGAGCTCGTGTAAGTTCTTGCCCACCATCATCCATCCCCCTTGCCTTCTCAATTATGTCATGAGGCAAGCCATCATTAACAAAACCTCGGATCAGCCTTGCTTTTGCCAAATTGTGCACTGAGGCATCTGGAATACCACTATTGAGATCAGCAAATCTGACCCATGTTTGAGTGTCCATACTAATATGCCCATGTAGTAATCGATTCATTTCTTTCAAGATCTGGCCGTAATAGCCAAAGCAAAGACATCCATCCATTTCACTT
The DNA here is from genome assembly GCA_021234155.1 of Isoetes taiwanensis. Lineage (NCBI taxonomy): Eukaryota > Viridiplantae > Streptophyta > Lycopodiopsida > Isoetales > Isoetaceae > Isoetes > Isoetes taiwanensis. Next base: position 1,516,319 of record JAJEKV010000010.1, on the reverse strand, counting down.
AACCTAGTGGGTTGAGGTCTTGCAGCAAGATACCTCATCAATTGATACATTAACATCAGCCATATGATCTTGAGAACAAATATGAGTGTCTTCTAAGCCAGATCCCGCCATAGAGCCGAGAATGGAGATATATTCTCGAATCGCATTATATAAAATAGGGCTTGGAGGCATGTTGGAGTCTAGGTGGCATATTGGAGCCCACGGCATGTTTGAGCCACATTGACATGTTGGAGTCTAGGTGGCATATTGGAGCCCACGTGGCATGTTTGAGCCACATTGACATGTTGGAGCCCAGGGTGGCATGTTGGAGCCCACATGGCATGTTTTGAGCCACCTTGGCATGTTTGAGCCATGGTGGCATGTTGAGCCCACGGAATATTCGAGCCACCTTGGCATGTCCCGAGCCACCTTGATGTTGGAGCCTAGGTGGCATGTTGAGCCACCCTTGGCATGTTGGAACCCTAGGTAGCATGTTGGAGCCCATGTGGCATGTTTGAGCCACCTTGGCATGTTCGAGCCTAGGTGGCATGTTGGAACCTAGGGTGGCATGTTTGAGCCACCTTGGCATGTTGGAGCCTAGGTGGCATGTTGGAGCCCGTGTGGCATGTTGGAGCCCGTGGCATGTTTGAGCCACCTTGGTTTGAGCCACCTTTTGCATGCTAGAGCCTAGGTGGCATGTTGAAGCCCACATGGCATGTTGGAGCCCACGTGGCATGTTTGAGCCCACGTGGCATGTTTGAGCTTACCGGCATGTTGGAACCTGGGGTGGCATGTTTGAGCCACCTTGGCATGTTGGAGCCCTAGGTGGCATGTTGGAGTCGACGTGCCATGTTTGAGCTACCTTGGCATGTTGGAGCCTGGGTGGCATGTAGGAGCTGGCGTGGCATGTTTAAGCCACCTTGGCATGTTAGAGCACGCAGCGTGGCATGTTTGAGACACCTTGGCATGTTTGAGCCTAGGGGCAAAGACGCTGGAGCCTAGATGGCATGTTTGAGCCACCTTGGCATGTTAGAGCCTAGGTGGCATGTTGGCCCCCAGATGGCATGTTTGAGCCACCTTGGTATGTTTGAGCCTTGGTGGCATGTTGGTGCCTGTTGTCATGCTTTGAGCCACCTTGGCATGTTAGGAGCCCAGGTGGCATGTTGGAGCCCACATGGCATGTTTGAGCCACCTTGGCATGTTGGAGCCTAGGTGGCATGTAGGAGCTAGCTTGAATGTTTGGAGCCAACAGGCATGTTGGAGCCTAGGTGGTATGTTGGAGCCCACGCAGATGTTTGAGCCACCTTGGCATGTTGGAGCCTATAGGTGGCATGTAGGAGCCCGTGATGGCATGTTTGAGCCACCTTGGCATGTTTGAGCTTGGGTGGCATGTTGGTGCCTAGGTGGCATGTTTGAGCCACCTTGGCATGTTGGAGCCTAGGTGGCATGTTGGAGCCCACGCGGGCATGTTTGAGCACCTTGATCTAATATTTTTCACGAATTTATAACAATATGTTACATTCCCAAATTTAAGCACACAAACAATATTCCGTGTTGTGGTGCTTTGCTTAAGAAATAGCCTAAAAAACCTCAAAAAAGCCATATTTCAGAACCATGAGTCCGATGGCTTAGGCCCTATTGGAGGGGGTAAGAGAGATCGTGGTTCGCCCAGGATGGAACGCGGCGAGCTGAATCGTCTGGATGCATACCGGGCCGTCGACGTGATACTCATGGAGTACCTAGTCGCTTGTTTTTTGGCAAGCTCTGGGACCCCATTGCTCTAGAGCAGGTCAAAATGGCCCATTACAAGGAGCACATCAACCCCCGTGTGAAGAAGCCCGGGGCCCTGCCTCTACTGCGTTCAGTTGCCCCTCGAAAAGCGCAGGCTCATTGCCTCCATTCGCGACGTGCCCACCATCTTCGCGATCGAGGACGGGCAGGTGGATTGGGGAGCCCGCCAACCAGGCTCGTCGCTGGCTTTCAAACGGGTGCCATTGAGGATGAGTCTCACACTTTCCAGAGTTGCCGGGGCCTCAGGGCGATCCGCCGATCCTCCCTTTATACGGTTGACGTGCCTTTGCATTTTGATGAACACACCGTCAAGACACGTGCCCTCGGGTCATACATCCAGAGGTACTGGACCCTCGCGAGGGTCACCTTTGCCCCTTTGGCTGTCCACCGACTAGGCACTACGGGGTGGTGCATGATCAGAGTATATATTGGGATGTTTCTGCATTTTATGTGATTAGCACGGTTTGTCGCCAGGCCGATTGTCGCCACAGTTTTTCCTCGAACCTCTTCGGGCGGGGTTTTTAATCCGGGGCAAGAATCCGCTTTGTCGCGTTTTTTTGTATTGGGTCCCATAGACCGATTGGTCTCCTCGACGGGATCTATAAAAGTAACTTCCTTCCTTCCTTCCTTAAGAAATAGCTATTTAAAAAAATACACCTAGTTATAAACCACACCACTTGAGGAAAACCACACCTCTTTTAAAACAACCACTTAAAATTACACCTACTTATAAACCACATCTCAAAAACCATACTTACTTTAGAAAAACAACTACTTAAAAAACACACCTAGTTATAGAAACCACACCTAAAAAACCATACTTCCTTAAAAAAATAGCTTCTTAAAAACTACACCTAGTTATAAACTACACTACTCGTAAAACCATACTTCATTAAGAAACAACCACTTAAAACTACACCACTTATAAACTACACTTAAAAAAATCATACTTTTTAAGAAAACATTTATTTAAAAAACTACACCCACTTATAAACCACACCTCAAAAACAACACCTCAATTAAAAAAAAAAAATCACACTACTCGTGAAAAAAAACTATACTTCCTTAAAAAAAGAACCACTTAGAAACTACACCTCTTTATAAACCACACGGCATGTAGGAGCCCCGTGGCATGTTTGAGCCACCTTAGCATATTGGAACCCACGTGGCATGTTTGAGACACCTTGGCATGTTTGAGCCTGGGTGGCATGTTGGAGCCTAGATGGCATGTTTGAGCCACCTAGGCATGTTGGAGCCTAGGGTGGCATGTTGGGAATCCACGCTTTGAGACACCTTGGCATGTTGCAACCTAGGTGGCATGTTGGAGCCCTCAGATGGCATGTTTGAGCCACCTTGGCATGTTTGAGCCTTGGTGGCATGTTGGTGCCTAGGCGACATGTTTGAGCCACCTTGGGCGTGCTGGAGCCTAGGTGGCATGTTGGAGCCCATATGGCATGTTTGAGCCACCTTGACATGTTGGAGCCTAGGTGGCATGAAGCCCACGTGGCATGTTTGAGCCACCTTGACATGTTTGAGCCTAGGGTGTCATGTTGGAGCCCAGGTGGCATGTTTGAGGCACATTGGCATGTTGGAGCCTAGGTGGCATATTGGAGCCCATGTGGCATGTTAGAGCCTATAGGTGGCATATAGGAGCCCGCAGATGGCATGTTTGAGCCACCTTGGCATGTTTGAGCCTAGGTGGCATGTTGGTGCCTAGGTGGTATACTTGAGCCACCTTGGCATGTTGGAGCCTAGGTGGCATGTTGGAGCCCACATGGCATGTTTGAGCCACCTTGGATCTAACCGCTGAAGGTATATTTCACTTAATGTAAAACAATGCGATCCATTCCCAAATTTGAGCGCACAAACAATATTCTAGGTAGTGGTGCTTTGCTTAAGAAATTGCCTCAAAAACCTCAAAACCATACTTCCTTAAGAAATAGCTACGTAAAAACTACACCTAGTTATAAACCACACCACTTCAGAAAACCAAACTTCATTAAAAACAACCACTTAAAAACAACACCTCAAAACCATACTTACTCTAAAAAAAATAGGTACTTAAGAACTACATCTAGTTATAAACTACACCACTTCAAAACCATACTTCATTAAAAACCACCACTTAAAAACTACACTCGCTTATAAAACCACACTTAAAAAACCATATTTCTTTTAAAAAATAGCTATTTGAAAACTACACCCACTTTTTTATAAATGACACTTCAAAAACAACACCTCAATTAAAAAAAATCACACCACTTCAGAAAACCATACTTCATTTAAAAACAACCACCTAAAAACTACACCTCCTTATAAACCACACTTCAAAAAACTATACTTCCATAAAAAAACAACTACTTAAAACTACACCTAGTTATAAACTACACCTCAAAACAACACCTTCTTAAAAACAACACCCCTCAAAAAAGAAGCAACACTTCTTTTAAAAAAAAAGCGACATTAAAAAAAAAAAAAGACCACACCTTCAAAAAAAAAAAAAAGAAACTATAGCTCAAAAAAAAAACTACATAATCCCTCCTTAATAAACCACACCTCCACATAACCACATGTAGATTTTTTGGAACAACGACATGTGGTCTTCTTATTCGTTGTTTTTAGGTGTGGACCTTAATTGGGGTGGTAGTGGCACAAGAACCCACCGGGTCCTAGATGCTATGGTCCGGCTTAGCACCGCACAAGGAACACACAGTGGTGACATGAGGTGGGGTCTTGCATGAGCATACAAGGCTCCCCTCGAGACTCCTACAAGTGGGCTAGGGGCCCGACAGCTCTGGCCACGCTGAGGGCCGGGTATGGGTCCGACACTCCCCTCGGGTGTAGAGGTGTGATCCGTGATGGAGCACCATGCACTTTGAGTAGATTTAGGTGAGTAAGTCGCACGGATGCGGGGTCGCTGATGCGCGCACGCATTCTCTAGCTCACCCATGGAACCACTGCGGATTCCGAAGGGGACGCCCCCGACCGCCTCATCTGGACCAGCGCCATGAACCCGAGTAGGCTCGTGAGGGTGATGCCCCGAAGTTTGCGTTCTCAGGAAGGCTATAGCAAAGCCATAGCATGAATCGACCCATCCGCAAAGTGTGCAATGTGAGGGGCGGATGGAGTGGACAACCCTAGCCAATGTTCTATGCCGCCCAACGCCATGCCAAGACTCCTGGCCGGCCGATCCCTTTGAGGCCCGCCACAACCGATCCTCACGGAGTCCGAGCCGGGTAGAACCCTCGGTTCCGGGTGTTTTCGTAGGATTAGATGCATATTCTATGCCGCTGGTATATTAGATGGATGCGCCACCCTTCGTGGTGGTTATTTATGTATATTCATGCCGGTGCTAACCCTTGTATTCATGCTCACGACGTAGGGAGTCCCATCAAGGCGCAATAATGACCCTTCGCGGGTCCTTCTTCGGCCTCATTTCATAGATGGCCCGGAATAGACCCGAGGCCCCCGCCATGGTGAGATGATTGCCATGGAGGGGAAAGTCCTCGCATGTATACGCCCCGAGGGTCGTGATATATTCCTCGGGAGCGCCACAGCTGGTATCAGAGCCGCGATTTCGTTGCTCGAATCATAGCACCGGCCAAACACTAACTCAGAAAGCACCACGGTAGTTAGGGAGGAGGCTAAGTCAATGTGTCGCTAGTTCTCTTTGTTGTTTGGCTTGGTGTTAGGTTAAGTTAAGAAATTGTAGCTTTGAAGTGGAGGGGCCAAGATTGAGGCCTAACAGTGTCGCTGGGTAGCTCAAATGACTAAGGAGATGGTTTCCCTTGGATCGGGCGCATTTGAATTACCCTAGAACAAAGCCAACTCCAGCTTAAAATGGTCAAGGGCAGGCCCAAAACGAATTCGGGCGCCTTTGCCTTTTGTCGCTTTTGCAGGCAAGTTCGGTTACCAAATGTCGCCGGGCTACCGAACTGGCCGTAGACTTCGAAGTCAACGCTGGCCCGCCAGGTCAACCCGGCGCCGCTTTGCATTTCGACGACACCCGGGCCGAGGCGTATTCAGATAATGCCATCGCATACCGACCGATGTGGATGTGGCGCCAGATTCGCCAGATAATTTTTGTTTTAAATAAAAAAAATTTTGAAGTTAATAAGGAAAAAATTTTGAAATTTTAAAAGTTAATTGGCCGCTTAGCAAACCATTTCGCCATTTGCTTTTGCTTCCGCGGCCTCCAACCGCCTCGAGCCGCCTCCGCCATCGCCACCGCATCGACCTTGATCCTCGCCCTTTGTGCCTTGTGCATCTTAGCCTTTGTTATCCCCTTTTCGCCACAAGACTACCCGCTATGGCTATTACCAAGAGCGCCCGGATCCGGCCCACCATGAGCATCGTGGAGATCTACGCCATGATTGTTAAGCACATGGCTAATGACCCAGCCCTCATCGACATCTTGTTGGATGAGCTGGTCAATAGGTTTGAGAACAACGATAGGATTCCATATCCCGCCTATCACTTGTGAGCCATTCCTCATCCTATTGAACCCACGCCAGCCTCCTATATACCCTTGTTGAGCAACCCGATATGGTAATGATGCTCATCAAATTTTATCCTCCCAACAGAAGGCCATACCTGAGGAGGAAGATGTCGACGAGGCCTAACCAGATTAGGGGTTTTGCCAGGAGGAGGACGACCACCGGAGATTGAGCGGGCCGACACAAAGCAGTCCGGGTAGGGAGTACCCTAAGATTCTGGGACGGCTTTGCCGGGCCATTGATGGCAGAGTTATTGAGGTTCCCCCATACCACCGGGCATGAGGGTTCCAACAACTTTGTATGGGGAGAAATCCTCGACATTAAAGATAGACTATCCGACAACTATTCAGATAGATATGGGTCTCAAGGGCCACAACGGTACCACGCTGAACTTAATCGCCGCCGTCGCAGCCCAGCCTTTTGCTCGATCCAAGAAGACCTAAGGAGAGCTCGAAGAGCGAGAAGTTGGAGCAAGATGAGCGGACCGACAAGATCAGCGGACCAACAGGGGGAGGTGCATCCGGGAGTGGCTCGAACCCAAAACCGACGATCCCAATCGCTAAGCTCCGAGGAAGGAGTCGCCCATAAGGCCGGGCACAATACAAGGATAAGTTAAGGACCGCCGGGCTTTTGGGAAGAAGACCAGCCCCGACCGGAGGCAAAGCAGCCGAAAGTGGATAACTCCCCGCCGGTTGTCGGGCTAAGACGGTGCCAACATCGTCGGGGGCCTCGGGCCACAGCTGAAGCCTCATCGGTTCCGACCTCTGTATCGCGGGCATTGCGGGAGATCCGCGAAATTTCAGAAGTCCACGGACCTTCTCGATCGTGAAGCTACCTTTTTCGAGAGTCGGTACGGAGATCGCAGACGCCAATTTAAGACCGACTCCGCTTCCGCATCTTTTGTAATTTTGGCGCCCCAAGAGGTCAAGCCTACTTGGTAGCACTTTTTGGTGATGCCAACCTTTGCGCCTATCCACGCAAAGAGGGTCACCATAATGCCTAAGGATTTAGCCCTCACCAGTAGGATACCTGGGAGCAACCTTAGCCTACTTTAAGGGATCCGTGATTTGTACATATTTTTTGTGATAATTAATAAAGAGGCTTTTATTTTGAATTAAAAGTTTAATGTTTTTTTTTATGTTAAATTTAAAATAAAATGCCGACGCCGCCTTTAATAAAAGGGTTTAAAAGGGGACTGTAAGGTTATTTTAAACGCTTCTTTTCCTCTCCTCCCTTCTAGCCATACGCCGGGCACGACCTTTGTCGCCTCGGTACCTTGATGGAGAGAAATGGGATCCATTGTGTTCCCTTCGACCGCCGCAGCCTTTGCTATGCCAACGATAGATCTCCTTGTTAATATGTATGCATCCCGGACTACGGATTCCTTTGATTTTACATGGAGGAAATGCTTCCTCCGCGGTATTCCTCCGGGGATCCTCCCCACTTGTATTTGGAGCCGAGATAGTTCGGCAGATGCTAGGCGGGGACACACATGCTTATGACGCCTTGAAGGGGAAACTCCGATGGGGTAAACACCTACCGCTGGTCCAAAGATCGGGGGCAGCGCAGATCTGGAAGCTACTTTCGCCTAGCCATCCTCATGGACCAATACGCTGAGGATGAAATCTTGCCGGCAGAGAAGGGCAAAGCTACCGTAATCCTCCGAGGAGGGGATGACGAAAGCATATAGGAATGGGCTTAATTTTGCCCGCTGGAAAGAGCTAGCAGAGGAGCTACCACCGCGCGGACCAATCTATAGGCTTGTCGTGGTTAGACGGCCTTCCAGCTTATTTATCACCGTGGGCAGGAATACCTTCTCTTGGATGATATTATCCGGACGCATCACGTGGTGGTCGGATTTCGACGCAGCGCCAAAGACCATGTACTTTACGAGCTTATGGAGTATTGTATGGATGATTTCATCGACTTCACTTCTACCGAAGCCCCGAGGTGCACCACCGCTTCAGTTCCGTTAGGAGACCCTAGAGCCGGGCGGAGACTCTATTACGCTTCAAGGACTTCGCGGATGATGTGAACCAGCCGCGAACTCCCGCACTGATGCTTCACGGCTATGGGACCTCACGCCCCAAACATTAATATGGTTGAAGTTCCCTCCCACTCGGGATGATGAGGGTGAAGATTTATACCATAACCCCACAAGACAAGAAGGAGGAGCAACAGAGCTCAAGGAGGAAGAAGTCCCCATGGACTTGGATAAAGAAGTGGCAAAGATCCGAGACTTCGCGAAGGGAAAGTGCCGGGTAACCACCTTACCCGCTTTCTTCTTGTCGGCCTTCAAACATGGACAAGTCCTCTTCATAGCCCGAGATCTAGGGCCGAGGTGAAGCTTCATGGTGGGCCCTCCCGCACTCTCTACACCGGGCCGGCCACAAGAGCTTCCCCTATCGTGACGCTTACGCATGTACTGCGTCGACGGGATCTTGCCCCCGACGGCCTTGGGTCGACATTGCCTTTGATGGGCATGAAGCTCCCTCACGGCAGCCCCATTGGCCGCTGCCTATCCACCAGAGGTTGCACCGCGGCGGCTGCCACAAGAGACCCCGGGTTACTCAGTGGGCGACACCTAACCGCCTCCACCACCTCCTAGGGCTAAGGATCAAGAGGCGTGGCCTAGTTCCTAGTATAATTTTGCTAATATATATATATATATAAAAATATATATATATATATATGTTTTGCTAGTTTTTCTTATATATTTATATATGTGTGTTCTGGGATTTTCGATTGGCAATTGAATGGACCATATTGACAAATGGTGTACCTTATTTACTTATTAAATACAAAGTTCTCTTTGAGGAGTATTATTGAATTGTGTGTTTTTTTTTATGACATCCTCTTCAAAAGTATTAAAACTTTAGAATATAATGGAATTACAAAATGTTCTCTATTTATTCCAACTATGTTGCAGAGGAAACCATTTGGGAATATGAGGAGAGAATCACCGATATGGTTAGGAGGGACGATCCCGCCGCCGCACTGTGACTATGGCCGAGATATGGTGAATATCCGTGAGTGGGAGGAAGGCTATGAAACCGAACCACCGCCACCGTGGGAACTCTACGACCTCGACAAAGGGCTCGGAGATAGTTAACATCCTCGTGGATCGAAGCCGAGGATCTGAAGATGACCCCGGTCGGTCGCACTGACTACCGGAATATGACCGTGCACTAAGCCTTCGAGGACGCCAACGACCATCTTTGGCAACTCTTTTATGCGCGCGAAGGCTCTTTAACCTTCTCGATTATCAGCCCAACATGGGAGTACCAAGCAATCATTGTCCAAGCCTGGGCACGCTTATAAACTCGTCCGAAGCCAGACGGAGAGTACCGCCACGCGATCCTCAGACCCTTCGCCAACCCCTAGGCTTGGTCTCTTCCGCTATGTTTTCGTTGTTGTGGTTGCCAGGTGCAAGTAGAAACTTAAAAAAAAATTTCCATTGTATCATACCCACTTTTGTCTCAATCCATGTATCAATCAACCCGTTGTTGTACTCAACTTGAATGAAATACAAATATTGTTTTCTCGCTTGTATATACTTTTGTCTCGATTAACTTAAAAAGGGATTGTACATTAATGTAAATCGCTTTATATATTCATGAATGCTTCCTATAGACTGCAGGTAATGAACGCTTTGGCAAACCCTCCAACGCCCAGGGCTCACCCCGAACAGAATTGATGTTAATGAAAAGGCAACTCGGTGAGTTACGTGCTTATGTGTTGCATACCAATCCACCGCCACATACCGAGGAGGACGGACCGAATTACCTCCACGACCATTGAGTCCCACCACACAACAGCCATCTCCTCCCGTGAGCTAGCCCTGCACTGCACAAAGGAGGACTCATACTAAGCGCCATCGGTTCCTCTAAGGATAGCCGCTTCCTCACATTCAACCACTTCGGTTCTTGGGATCCTCGCCATCGACAATGACCATTCAAGGCGAAGGATAAGGAGTACCGAAAACCGCTGATACGCCCATCACTAGTATATGGAAAAACCGAAGTTGGCTCGCTTTGATGGGAAATCCAGAGGAGGCTTGAATGCGAATCTTGGTTGGGACGAAATGAAGGAATTCGGGAAGTCCTATGGAATGACAGAGAAAGATATTGTGGAAGGTCGCCACCACCTAACCCACCGGAGCTCGCCCGTATTTGGTGGAAGGGTTACGCCAGAGCTAAGCACCCGGACAGAGCAGATGCAAGTTCAAGAAGTTCGCTAAGGCTTTTAAATCGCGATTACGCGGCCTCGCGGCGCACAAATGCCAACAGATTCGCACCTTCTACAAAGTTGGAACAGAAGGGCATGTCGCGCAGGCCTACACCGATTAATCTGGCGCGCTTTGAGGTTGTATGTACCGTGAATGAATGAGAAAAGGGCAGTAGAGGGCTACATTGAAGGGTTGGCCCCATCCATTAAACGTATGGTCAAGGCCATAGACCCAAAATCAGTAGCAGAGGCGGAAGCTAAGGCATTAAGCCTTGAGGAAGACACGCCAAAGAACCAGTATCCGCGACCTGCTCCTTACTCGCAGCCACGGCCGTCCACACCTTACAAACCCCGTTCGCCAAGTCCGGGGCCCTCTCAGCACAATTCTTATGGCCGCCAGGAGAAGAAAGTCGCCTTTAGCACGCCGGATAAGCAGAACAATGCTGGTAAGGAAGTTCGGGGCCTCTTTACCCATTCCTAAAGAGGCTGAGAACAGTCGGGCACGGATAAGGCATGCTACCGGCAGATGAGGCCTGGACACTTCATGCAGAATTGTCCGCATCGCCACGCAGACGCCTAACCGCCATGGCCGACTGGATTGGGAAGATTTGGAGTCCAATCTTGTCGCGGAGGACGAGGCTCCCGAAAGTACATTCATGGTGCGCCTCATATTCTTGCCGCTATAGAAACAAAGTAACGCCGAAAGTCAGCCTTTCGTTATTTCTACAATAGGCCAAGTAGACAAGAAGCCCTTCATAATTTTGATGGACACGGGTAGTAATGCGATAATTTTGCTTCTCCTAGAATGGCCTGTGCATCGCACTGGAAACGCGTTGAGATCCCCCCACCTAAGCCACCACATTAGCTAGCGGTAAGATCAGACACACTCATGGGCTGCGATTAACCTTTAAAATGCAGTTTGCTGTGTGCACCAGCTTGCCTTGGGTGCCAATTAATGGACATTGGCAAATATGATCTTATTGTGGGAATGGAGTTTTTAGCTGCCCGCCGTGGCCCACATAGACCGTGGAGAAACGGAGGTCACCTTCAACGCCGCTAATGGAGCACGGTGACGATAAAAGGTGATTCATTACACCCGCCATGCACCAATGTCAATAAAGCAATTAGGAAAAGCTATACGCAGGAATGAACTCCTTTGCCTCATTAAACTTGCTTCCATTGAGTCGGACTCCAAACAGCAGCAAGTAATCGACGCCTTACCATCGGACATTGCTACCCTTCTTCGAGAATTTAGCGATCTTTTTCCGTGATGAGATCCACAAGCTTCCTCCTTTCAGAGGGGTGGAATGTGAGATAACTCTTGAACTGTGTACTAAGCCTACCAAAGAAAGCCCCCGCATCAATGAGTCCTCCTGAGTTAGCAGAGCTTAAGAAACAGCCTACAAGAGTTATCAACTGGGGTTTATTCGCCCAAGTTTCACCATTTGGGCCCTATTCTTTTGTCAAGAAGAAAGATGGCTCCTTAAGGATGTGTATTGATTATAGGCAAACTCAATAAGCATACCATCAAGAATCGCTATGCTTTGCCTAGGGCGATGATCTTATGGACCGCTTACAAGGAGCAAAATATTTTCAAAGATTGATTTTGCGCCCGGTACCATCAGATAAGGATTAAGGAAGAGGACATCCATAAGTCCGCTGCACCAGATATGGGCATTATGAGTTCACCGCCATGCCTTTTGATTGACCAACGCCTCGCAACGCGTTTATGCGGTTGATGAATGACATCTTCCGCCAATACTTGATAACTTTGTTGTCATTTTCTTTGATGACATTCTCATCTATAGTAAAACCTTGCAACAACATGAACAACATCTTCGATTAGCTTTGCAAAAGCTAAGGCGCCATCAGCTCTTTGCCAAGTTCTCTAAATGCAAGTTCGCCAACTCGAGGGTAGACTATTTGGGGCATATTATCTCGCCAGAAGGAATTGCTACAGCACCCAGCCTAAGATAGAAGCAAGAAAGGATTGGCCCATTCCAGCCTAATGTTTCGTGAGGTCCCAAGTTTCTTGGGACTCGCAGGATATTATCGAAATTTGTTAAGGATTTTGCCACAATTGCCGCACCTCTTACTAATCTCACAAGGCATGAGAAAGTAAAGGATTGATGGAACATTGGAAAACAAAAGTCCAAGTCGGCCGAAGCTCAAGGATGCCTTAACATCCGCACTCGGCCCTTACCTTGCCCGATCCCGAAAAAGGATAATCAAGAGCCACCGACGCTAGTAAGATAGCTACCGGTGGAGTTCTAATGCGTGAGGGGAGAGTTGTTGCTTACGATTCAAAGAAGATGAACGATGCAGAAAGCAAGCGATATCCTACCCATGACCGTGAGTTGTCGGCAGCTTGTTCGTTTGTTCCAGATTTGGAGACACTACCTTCTTGGTAGAAGATTTCAGCCGGTATTTGGATCATCGAGTCTCCGCTATTTATCCACCCAGCCAAAATGAATCTACGCCGGCAAGATAGATGGATGGAATTCCTCGAGGAATATGACTTCTAGATTGTATATAAACCGTGGAAGCACAATGTGGTTGCGGATGCTTTGTCACGCCATCCCTTCATAACCCGCACCCATTGTAATGCCATTTCCACACTCACCGAAGTTTGGGAAGCAAATAGAACGCACCTTGGCCACGATCCCTAATTCTCGTAATATTTGGGAAAGTTTGGGTAAGGAAGCCCGCATCGATAGAGAACGGAAGCATTCCATTCATATAAGAAGGAGGGCAATTTATTATATTACAAAGATAAGTTGTGTGTTCCAAATGACTTCGTGGGTGCGAAAAGTCGATTCTCCATGATACACACAACAGCCCTATATAGCAGACATGCGGGTTTTATGAAAACTTACTTTAAGATCCGGCCCAGCTATTTTTGGCCTTCCATGAAGAAGGATATTGCTAGGTACATCAAACAAGTGTCGTTTGTCGAAACCAAGGCCGAAAGCAATTAAGAGTTCCCGGGAGTTGCAACCTTTGATGTGCCCAACGCCAAGTGGGAAGTCATAACCATGGATTTTTCATTGTGGGCTTCCAATGCTCTCGCGGGTATGATGCCTTAATGGTCGGGTCGACAAATTATCAAAGATGGCTCACTTCCCGCCATGTCGCACACACGGACACCGCCTTCGACAATCGCCTTGCTCTTTGCAAAGGAAATTTTCAGGTTGCACCGGGATGCCGAGAGTAATTGTATCGGATAGGGATCCTAAGTTTGTCGCTGCATTCGGAAGGATTTCTTCGCCACCATCAGACCAAGCTTGCCATGAGTACAGCCTACCATCCTCGCATTGATGGTCAAACGTAACGGTCAATCATATTATCGAAGATATGCTAAGAAGCTATGTATGGAGTAAACAAATCACAATGGGCGGATTATATTTACTTGGTAGAATTCGCTTATAACAAAAGATTAAAAGCGTGAGTCTTCTAGAATGTCTCCCTTCATGATAAATTATGGCTATCAATGTCTTACTCCGGACATCGTGGCATAATCCTCGTTTCTAAAGTGGAGGTCTCTCAACAACTCCTTTTAGAAATGCAGTGCCTTGGTGGAAGAAGTTGGGGTTACTTATTGGTCGCGACGCAAATGCCGAAGAGTCTAGCGGATAAGCACCTAACCCCATTTAATCTTCCGTGTGGGCTAATCGGGTTTGGCTTAAGATCAAAGTAAAACAAGCCAAGCTTAAAATTGGTAATCGAAGAAGTTGGCACCCGGATGGGCCGGGCCGCTCAGATTACCAACGCGTGGGGAGAACAGCATATCGCTTGGACTTGCCACCCCGCTTTGAAGATCCACAAGGTCTTTCACGCGGAGTCTTCAAGCAACACACCTCGATCCAGAGGAGGTTTTGGATACCCCTACCCTCCTAGAAATGACTCAAGAGCAACCGAAATAGTGCCCCAAGCTCTTCTTGATCGAAGCTTACAAAACGTAATTGTAAGGACTCAAATGTTGCAATACTTGGTCAAGTGGAAGCACTTACCGCTTGAAGATGCTACCCGGGTGATGAAGATAGACCTTGAGAAGCACTATCCCGACTTCATGCGGGAATCTCAAGGTCGCACCATCAACGATGCTATCAACCCCGCCTCCCTACGGCAGAAGCTTGAAGGCTTGATTGACCGAGAATCATGTTCTAGAGGGGTAGACGATCGTGATATGATAATAATAACCGATGATGAGATCATCTTCGTTCTCTAGGACGTGGTGTATTGTTGATGTTGACATGACCGCGAATTGCTAGAAAGGCATCTAGTAAATAGATCGCTGTTCATTCCGGCTATAAGGGAACTCCACCATTCCTTATGCCACAATGAATTGCAAGCCATATACATGATAGATTCCCTTCTAGATATTTTTTTCTTTTATTTGTAGGGGGTGGTCCCTTCAACCACAACTTAATCATATTATTAACCTACGGTATATGGTTGTGTGCGTGCCAATGAACAAGTCGCCACCGCCTTGTATAGAGGGTTGCCGATGACCCAACTTTTTCCGTATTGGTTTTGTCTACATGTATGAATTTTGTTGTCGTAATGTTTTAAATGGGACTTGGTCCTAAACTCTCTTGATGATAAGTTTTGATATTTTCAACTTCGATGTATTACTGCCTGAAATACTATAATTTCAAAATATTGATGTTATATTTTAATTTTATTTTATAATTCAGTGCTTCACTTATGTCCTCAATTAGCTAACCTCAATGCTGAGGACAGCATTAATTTTAAGGAGGGGAGAATGTGACGTTCCAGGTAGTTATACCTGGCTCACGCCATGTATTTGTAATGGGAAATACGGCCCACGCCATGTATTTGCAATGGGAATTTAATTGCAACCTAGGGAGTTACCTTAAAAAGGATTAAATTAGCTATGCTAATTTAACACATTAATAATAATAACCTATAACCTAGGAAATTAGACTAATTACCATTTGGGAGGGCGCCACCGCCCAATCGACAAGGCAAAGATGGGGATTGCCAAGTTTGGATGCCAACTTGACCCTATCCCCGGGATTGACTCCTGAAGATCGACCAAGGAAGGCCAGGAGAGGGGCCATCATACACTTGCGTAAGATCACCATAACAGCCGCCCTCGTGGAAGTAATGTACCTGAATTCTCAACTCCTTTAAGATGGAGGGCCCCATGGAAACGAGTCCCAAATGTAATTCGTGTAGGTGGCTATGTGAATTCTAGTTAACACTTGGTTGTGTCCGCTCTCTCTCATTCTCTTTGTGAATCAATCATAGAAACTAACCCTTGATTGTACAAACAAGTTCTCTTTATATTCAATTCTGGTTCTTACTCCAAAGGATGGATTGTTAGTTCTTTGTTTAACTCGACTTTGAAACGGGGATTACGGGGGTAGAGGCCCTCGAACCGTGTATTGTAGTATGCTCCTAGATAGCGCCTGCTGCATACCCCATTAAATGCGGCTGTGCACAAGAACCCACCGGGTCCTAGATGCTATGGTCTGGCTTAGCACCAGACAAGGAACACAGAGGTGACATGAGGGGTGGGGTCTTGCATGAGCATACAAGGCTCCTGAGACTCCTACAGTGGGCTAGGCCTGATAGCCGGTCACGTTGAGGGCCGGGTATGGGTCTGACACTCCCTGGGTGTAGAGGTGTGATCCGTATGGAGCACCATGCACTTTGAGTAGATTTAGGGTGAGTAAGCTCTGCACGGGATGCTGGGTCGCTGATGCGCACGTATTCTCTAGCTCACCCATGGAACCACTGCGGATTTCGAAGGGGACGCCTCCCCGACCTGCCTCATCGGACCAGGCGTCATGAACCTGGAGTAGGCTCAGAGGGTGATGCCCTGAGTTTGCGTCTCCGGAAGGCTATAGCAAAGCCATAGCATGAATCGACCCATCTGCAAAGTGTGCACAGGAGGGGCGGATGGAGTGGACAACCCTAGCCAATGTTCTATGCCAGCCAACGCCATGCAAGACTCCTGGCCTCGCTGATCCTTTGAGGCCCAAATGGTCGATCCTCACGGAGTCCGAGCCGGGTAGAGCCCCGGTTGGGTGTTTTCGTAGAGGATTAGATGCATATTCTACCGTTGGTATATTAGATGGATCGCCACCCTTCGTGGTGGTTATTTATGTATATTCATCTTTGTGTGCTAACCCTTGTATTCATGCTTCCAGCGACGTAGGAGTCCCATCAAGGCGTAATGAACCCCTTCAGGTCCTTCTTCGGGCCTCATTTCATAGATGGCCTGAAATAGGCGGAGGGCCCACTCATGGTGAGATGATTGCCATGGGAGGGGAAAGTCCCCGATGTATGTATACGTCCGAGGGTCGATATATTCAGGGCGCCACGCAGACTTGTTGCTAGCATTATTAACAGCCATTACAAGAGTAGATGATCTTGCTTGTGTCATATCCTGGTTCTTTTTTAGTTTGTTAGTTTGAAGATCGCTCTTCACATTATCAACAACTTGCCTAAGCGCAAGCAATTCCTTGTGTCCCATTATGCCAATTTACGGCAATCCCCACGACTTGTTCTTGCCAAGATTTCATCCCTATCATCTTGAAATAAATTCTTGCATACACTATGAATATTATCCAAAGAACTTTTTGCCAACTTTTGTTTGGTTCGAGTGGCGATCGTGAGGAGGACCCGGATGCACTCAAGTGCTAATCTTCTGCTCTTCCTTTCCCTCTGCATCCTTCTTTTTGGCGACATTATTCTCCGCAAAGTTGTATTTGGTGAGATACATTTGCATTTCACTTGAATACATGGACAACATTATGGCCAGCCAGGACTTTCTTTTTCAATTATAGGGGAAACTACATTATCACAAGGAAGAACTGAAGGCTGCTCTCCTAAAATTGATAATTCTTTTCCAACCACAACACTCGATGCCTCAATTTCTGGTACCAAGATTTCTGGTATATCAGCTTCAAAATCGAATCCCAACTCTTTTGCTATAAGTTCTAGATCTGAATCCCCAAACTTTGCTTGAAATTTTTGAATACCGCTCAACCAAATCCATCGTTCTTGAAAAAAAAAAAAAGAAAATGCAGCAAATGCAAACTGGAATTTGGAGGGATAGCCACATTTTGGGAAGAGATTCTTGGCGGGCTACCGATCTCTCCTTAATTTGCTCGAGTTTTTTCGCGCTCGATGCTGTTCTTGGTTAATGGACCCTAAAATTAGAAAAATAGGCATAAAGCACCCCCCAAAGACACCCTATGTCTGACAAAAAAAATTGCCCCCAATATTGTTCTTAGACCCCGCAGTTATTTTTGTATTTGTACCAGAAGATCTAGCCTTGAATGTTGCTAACATGCACTTTTCCTTATGCTCATCTGCCAAAATTTGACGATGTCTATAGTCTACACTGCAAAATGCCTTGTCGCCTCTGTACATGTAGATATCATTGGCCCTGCTTAATAGTGCGCTTACAGTAGAAACAGGCCTCTAAAAAAAATACTTCAAACAACAGAGGAGGGATTGCATCGAAAGTGCTTGGAGTGCGGACTTCCTTTTTCACGATGCTCTCTTCCACAATTGCCTTACCCTGATGTCGGAACTTGGCAACGCTCTGTTGAGAAGGCCATCGCGATAAATGTCAGACGGTAAATGGTGGCTATGGCGGAGGATACGCTCTCTTGCTTGCAGAAGTTAGCTCCAGCGATATTATGAAGATCAAAGAAAGAAAGAGGCGGAGTTGCTGGAGCTCAAGAAGTACAGAAGTGTAGGGTAGATCTGCTGTGGTGCACCAACGAAATCTCTGCATTAGGAACCACCAACGAATTATCTGCTACTGTGAAACCCCAGGAAGCATTGGGGGCACCGCAAGCTCTTACCTCGTTGCTCCGGTGAGACTCCAAGAGATGGCTTGTAGGGCAAGGAATGGGATTGGGAAGAGCCACGGAAGGATTGCTTGAAGAGCAAGAAAGGGAAAAATTTTGGAATTTTTATTTTTTGTTATTTTTTCATGTAAACGGCCCGGTTTTTTCCTAGGGCAGAAATATTAGCCTTAAACAAAAAATTGAGACTGCCTTATATATGTATTCATAGGGGATATATACATGGCATGATCCACAAATGAGAAATTGTAAATTACCCACTCAGGATTTCCTAGGCAGGATTGGAACGCACTGCAAACTTTATGCTTGATTATTGGCATTGGGAAGAGTTTCATGGGTGAGATGATCATGAACCGTTTTAAACAGGGAGGCCAAAGCAGCGATGATGGTGGATATAAATGCCTCCCAAGTTATGGAGCTTGATATATTCTGCTTTCTCTTTGATAGACCGAGCATTATCATAAACACAAATCAGCCTTCTCTCTGGATTATAAGCATATGGTGCTTTAGCCTGCTCATCCCACTTTTCCTCGAATCCATGGCCGACCAATTCGTTGTGACAAAGACCCATTAGGTCATCAGCAGGGCCTTGCTGCAGCCCGCCAATCTCATGAGCATTGGAAAATCCTGCAAAGATAATCGCCAACACCTATAAAGAGTTTAGAAGAATCAACCCCCTCTAGATATGTAGTATTTAACTTGCTTCATCAAAACGGTATTTTGATGGGAACTTCGAATACAAGTTATATCTATGGCGGTGATTCTCACTTTAGGCCAGGAGGATCGTAGTAGTAATAACCGAATTCGATCGATCGGATCGGAAATCTTTTTTGTCGATTGGGCATTTGTTTTCTGTTGGTATTCTAGATGCAAGTAATGCCAATTACAAAAGGTCGGTAGTACATGATCTTGTTTGCTCTAGCACAAGTACAAGGTTTTCTGCATCTTCATGTCTAACACTATTGCCCGTCTTACCGTAATTCACCCCATCATTGCTCCAAAAGGTCCAATCAATTGCAAGCCCATTGAAAATTGGATATGCTCTGCATAATTGTAACACAGAGTTAATAAATCTAGTGCGATTTTCATCCGTGGAGAATGCATCTGAAAAGTCTTTTGAATGGTGCCATCCTCCTATAGAAAAGGAGAGATTAAGCTTCTTTCCTTGATCTACAACTAGCTTTTTGAATTGTCCAAAAATTCCCAAATCCTGCCGAAAATTAATTCCAGACAAAGAATTTTGGGGTTCAACGCCTGTACCAATAAAAGGGTTGACAACACTAGGCAAAAGCTCCTTGAATTTTATCTTTCCAGAGGATTCAATACTCAGACCACACAATTCAATGTCAACCAGACTATCTATGGGTAAACGTCCAACTCCGTCCCCAAAAAAGATTCCCCAAAAACAGTAAATTGCCCTTTTTCCTGTGGGTGTCTTAAAGATCGGACGCATCTCTTCCAAGCATTCTTCACCAAGATTTTTTGTATCCTCTGATCTCTGATCAGTGTACCTTGGTACTTCATCTTGTCTGATCAAAATGCTTTCCTTAAATTCCCATAGATGGTCACAAATTTTCTCAAAGCTAGGACGTTTATCTTTGTCTAGTTGTAGGCAATTAGATATGATCGTGTAGAGAGGGATAGGTATGCATTTAGGACAAGAAGGCATTTGGCCCTTCTTTAAGCCTTCCTGCATAGCTAAGTTGAGGGTTTCTCCAGTAAGGATCTCCATGCAGACAAGGCCATAGCTATACACGTCAACCTTTTTAGAGTAGTTTCCTTCATCTCCTGCAGCCATCTCTGGGGCCATGTACAATTGCGTACCTATCTTCTTTGTGTGAATCTTATCTTTGGTCTGAAAGTTTGCTTTACTTTCACCAAAATCAGCAAGTTTGATTGTCAACCTCCCATCTGCTGTCTGCACCAAGATATTGGTGGGCTTTATGTCCCTGTGAACCACCTCAACTCTATGTAAATCCCTCAATCCCTTGGCAATCTGGAGCATAAGATCAGTTGATTCATACACGGAAAATGGACTAGCTGCATTTGGATTGGTCTCTTTCTTATTCTCTATTAGCTTCTTTAGATCCTTCTCCATGAGCTCCATAACAAGGATTTTCCTGTTGGTATTGCCATCGATAAGTTGTGAATGCCCTAATACCTGTACAATGTGGGAGCAATTTGTGGCCAACAATTTCATAAATATCTTATACTCATTATCAAAGTGATCATAGTAGAAGAACTCTTTAATAGCTACTGGTAGTATTTCACACCAGAACCCTTTGCTGATTTCTCCAAAACTGCCTCTTCCCAAACATATCTCTGTTTTTTTTATATCATTAATTGCAATACTACTGTGGCGCCCAACATTAGATGCAAGTGGATCCATGACCAATGTTGCAGCAGAAGCAAGATAACGTCTAGGAACGTCCTCATTTGACCGGCCAGAACTACTGTGAGTATCACTAGACTTTATGTTCTTTATGAGTGCATTCCTGTCTTGAGCATGGGCTGATGTAAGGGCATCCTGCAAAGATACAACAATCTAACTCTACTTTATCTTTGAGTTGCTTGATAAGTTTCTCTTTAGCTGGATTATCAACTGGGTCAAACTTCAGAATACGTTCTATCAACCTATTCATCATTCTACAATATTTTTCTACATCGCCAACAACCTCACAAAACTCACCTCCACCGTAAAAAATGATAAAATTTGATTTTGCGCAGTCTCTCTCTCCACAATGCTGAAGGAGTCGCAGGCCCCTTTTCAAAACCCCAAGCAACTCTTTTCCCACTGCCTCTGCAGACTTTGTGTTTATTTCTTCTCCAAATCGACCAATCCACCATAGTTGCACATAACTGTGCTGTGCAATCGACAAGAAATTTTAAAACAGCACATTTGTTTTTATGAACCAGCACATTTGTTGTACTAATTTCGTGATAGAGAGCAAGGATATTAGTAGCCCAATTAGCTTGGTTCTGCTCCATTGATGTAACTTCCTTCAATGATAAGCTGCTAAGCTTTAACAAGAAGCAAACAATAAAGCTCTCTTCCCCTCTCCTGCTGAATCGCACCTAGTCAGACTAGGGCTTGAGATGCTCCAGGTAAGTTCCCTGCGCTAGAGCTGAGGGTAAACACGGCAAATTATCAGTTGGCCCTTAAGTGATTGTCCATTTGCAAAAACGTCCGGTTACGTTCAAGCCTTAAATTTCCTTGCAATGCCATTCAAGAAGTTTTAGCCCTTCAAAGAATGGTTGTCCTCTTTTTGGCCATGCAAATGAACGGCAAGGTAAAAAAAAATGCCTTTCAACTTGAACGGCTCTCACAAATGTCACCCTTCAATTGACTGGCAACCTTGAAAAAAAAATTGTTTTTTGGTACATATTTTTATTAGTTTTATATAATTTTCTTTGTCATTACTCGTTTCATGCAAGGGATGCAAAAAAATCAAATTAGCCTTTGTCCAATTGGCCAATACCATTATCTAAACATATACAAAGATTATAGGCACGATTCTTTGGCATATTCTTCGTCATCGAGGCACTCATCTCGCCCGTCCATTGAATTGAAAACAATTCTGTGCCGTCCAAATTCCAGGGAAGGCCATAGCGAACCACGACAAACATGGTTGGATCAGGGAGTTTTGCCCCCGGATGGCGGAATACATGAGCAGGAATCCACAACATACATCGATTTTCTTTTGCGAACTTCTCTGTTCTTGACGCCAAGCCATCGACAAATACCTTCTACAGGTTAAAATTATGTCATTGCTGCCATAGCCTACAATAGTTCCTGAATGGGTCTGCAGGGAGTTTTAGATTGAAGATGGATCTGCAAGTGTCCAAGCGTCTAATTTGAGGTT
The DNA here is from genome assembly GCA_021234155.1 of Isoetes taiwanensis. Taxonomy (NCBI): domain Eukaryota; kingdom Viridiplantae; phylum Streptophyta; class Lycopodiopsida; order Isoetales; family Isoetaceae; genus Isoetes; species Isoetes taiwanensis. Next base: position 1,494,113 of record JAJEKV010000010.1, on the reverse strand, counting down.
TGAAAAGATGGGGGACCTTGGATTTATGCCTGAACTTGAGAATGAAGGGCTTGGGCTTGGCTTTGATTTAGAATTAACCCAATTTCTTGCTGTTGCTGTGGCGAAGAAGAGGGCTTCGGAGCAGACATGGGATTTCATGGCCATGAAGTGCAAAAATTGGGCTTCCCCATCCTAGCATAAATTATTGTACCTTTAGAACGCCATAGCCTCCATCGGATTGCATCCTCTTTCTCTTATTTACTCAAAACCATCATAATTCGCACATATTTTTTTCACACCCTGCTAATTCAAGCTTTTCAAAGCTTCAATTGTCAAGATAGAAGACGATGCTGAAAAACAAAAAAGCGAAGTTCGAAACAAATTGGCCCGGAACTTAACAAAAATGGATGATGAGAGAGAAATTTGAAGGGTGGAGCTAGTCAGCAGAAGAATGGGCAAGAACTGAGAAACGAAGCCAGAGCACGGTGGAGACAAATTGTAGGGCTAAACAGAGTTGTGTTTTGCCACAATCCGAACTGCCAGATTGAATCCTATTAACGCCATTGGACGACATCCAACCCGCCCTCTTAATGCTCCAACCAGCCATCTCGGTCATCGAAACCAAGATCCTACTTATCGGCCCATCAACGAAAGGTTTGCCTCATGGTCTTTATCAAGCCTTAGTATATTGTTGAAGGGAATAAAGAAAGGGGAAGTGACAATGCATCGGGCAGTAATGAATGGGTAACATGAATGATAGCAAATAGATGATCAACTAATGACCAAGATATATCGATCAACGAGGATGGATACACCACGATCGAGAAAGTCATCGACTACGCCTTAAGAATCCGATTTCTGTTCCAACAGTTTGATATGCTAAACAGATCAGTGATTCCAATTCGTAATCATTGCAGTGTTAATCCAGAATGTAGCTCATAAATGATTCTTGCCGTAAAGCCAAATCCTACAAGCCTAACTAAGGTTAAGCAAGCATAGAGCTTGCCATAGAAAATATTTAGGGCGGGCTTGCTCTCCGGTCTGAGGCAGTGGCCTGCATTGTCTCTACTAGCTTTTAGCAGGGCTTAGTTTGTTATTTTTTGGTAATGAAAACATGCAATTCTAGAAAGAGAATAAAAAAGGATGGATGCTTGACAGATCGGATGGAACCGCTGCTGGAGTGTCAGCTATGGCAGGTCTTTTTGATGAGCAATCAGAGATTTATGCTCTGCCAATATTAGCTTCAATTTTGAAGCCTTGCAGATGTTTTATTTAATACATTCTCATTGCTTGAAAAATTGAGTGGATATCTACATGAATCCTCAGATAATAACATATGACAATTTATTAACTAATGATGCTATCTACACCTGTTTCGTTTGCATTATTGTCGTTATCAGTACACACACAATTGCCTTACAAATAATGTCTAGCATTGCAAAGCACCCAGAGGTCTAATTTGAGAAGGGAATCCTCATTAAGTTTAACTAGATAAGGTTTTTGGTTCTTTCGGGCATAGCTAAGGAACCGTAAATGATATCTTTGGAGCAATCATTAAATGGATTCACACTTTTAAAATTAGATAATCAAGAGCATTTGACCACATTTTCACTTCCCTTACCTTTTCTCTTTCCCTTTGCCTTTTTTTTTTTTCTATTTTTCCCTTGCCCCTTTTCCCTTTTTATATTTTCCGATTTACCTTTTTCTTTTTCCATTATTCCATTTTCCTCATTTCTCTTTTACTTTTCTGCTTCCCTCGCTTTTTCCTTTTCTATTTTCCCCTTCCTTTTTCTCCAATTTATGGTTGCCCTTTTTTTTCGCTTTTCTGCCCTTTCCCCCTCCCTTTTCCCATTTCCCTCTTCCTCCTTTCCTCTTGCCTTTTTTTTCCAAGTTTTTTCTTCCCTTTCCCCCTTTCCTTTCCCTTTTCCCTTTCTTTCTCCCGACCTTTTCTTTTTTCCCCCTTTTCCCTTAATTTGTCCTCCTTTCCCCAGCCCTTCCGTCTTCCTTTTTTTCTAGTGCCCTTTTTCCCTTCCTTTCCCCCCTCTTTTTTTTTTTTTGCTCTTTCCCTTTCCTTTTTACATGTCCATTTTCCTTCCTTTTCCCTTTTCCTCACCTTTTCCCTCTTCCCTTTTTTCCCATGTCCCTTTTCTCTTCTATTTTCCCATTATTTTTTTCGATCCTCTTTTCCCCTTTCTTCACATTTTTCCTCTTCTTCCTCCTCCCCCCTCTTTTTCCCTCTTTTCCTTCTTTTTTTCTTTTTCTATTTTGCTCTTCCTTTTCGTTCACCTCCCCTTTCAATTTTCCCATTTTACCCCCCTTTTGTTCCCCTTTGCCTTTTTCTATTTGTTTTTCCCCTTTTTTCACGTTTGCCTTTTCCATTTCCCCCGTCCTCGCTTTTCCCTTTTTCTATCTCCCCCTTCCTTTTTTTTCCCCTCCCTTTTCACATTCCCTTTCTCCTTTTACCTTTTCTTAGTTTACTTTTCTCCCATCCCACCCCTTCGCTTCCCTTTCCCCCTTCCCCTTTTTCTTTTGAGTTCTTTTTTACCAATGGCCTTTTTCACTTCCTTTTTCCTCCTCTCCCAACCCTTTCTCTCTTCTGCTTTTTTTCGTGCCCTTTTCCCTTCCATTTCCCTCTCGTCCACCTCCTTTTTCTTTTATTTTTCCTTTTCTTTTTTCTCATGTCCTTTTTTTGCTTCCCTTTATTTCTCTTTCCCTTTTTACAGTGCCCTTTCTTCCTTCCCTTTGCCCATCCTTTCCCTCTTCTCGTAGTCTTTTTCCTTACCTTTCCTCCCTCCTGTGTTCTTTTCCTTTTCCCCTGTCCTCCCTCCTTTCTCTCTTCCTTTTTTCCGCTTCTCTTTTCCTCCTTTTCTCTTCCTCTTTTCCCCATGCCCTTTTTCCCTTTTCCCCTCCTTTTCCTTTTCCCTTTCCCTTCGCTTTTCTACCTTTCCTCACCCTTTTCCTTCTCAGTGTCCTTTTTGCTCTCCCCCTTCCCCCTTTCTCTTCCCTTTACCTTTTCCATGCCCCTTTGCTTTCCCTTTCCATTTTCCCTTTCCCTTTTTCCTCCCTTTTCTTTTTTCTCAGTTTCCCCCTCTCTTTCCTTTTTCCCTTCCCTTTTCCCTTTTCCCTTTAACTGTCGGATTGCGCAAATCGTATTGAAGCAACGATCAAGATGAAATTTTGGTTGAAAACACGCACACATCATCTTCACTGTTGATCCATCAAATCCTCAACCGTTCGATCTAGGGCACCATTCACAACGGACATACAGTATAATTTCATAATATAAGATTCCTTCAATATGGTGACTTATAGTTCCCTTTAATATCCATTAAGCAGAAGTGTGGCATTAAGTTTTGAATCTATTGTCAAATGGAATTGAATAGAACCAACATATTAGATTAACAAGCTCAAGAGTTGTCGTATCTTATGGTGAAGGTTAAGCCCCAAGCTTTAGCACCAATATTTGAAGCTTCATCCAATCATTCTAATAGGAAATATTGCTTACAATATTATCTTTGTCTACAAGGCTTCAAAACTTTAATTCAAATTTAGCATTAAACATAAAAACCAAAAATAAAAAGAATCTTGAAAATTTTTTGACAAGAAAGGGAAGAACATTCTTTGTTGCTTTTCTCCATTCTCACAAACAATCCGGCTCTCCACACTCTAGTTCCACGGCCAGACCATACCAGTGATGAATCAATCCTACAATTTACAAAGAAGAATGATGTCATATGATCGAATCTCTAAATAATGTGCCGAGGAGATCATGTTTGAAGCAAAGATTTGTTGACCGAGGAGAAGATTTGTTAGCAAAGCATAAAATTATTTTCCACAAATGAATATCCTATGGATTCAAAGAAAATGGATGACCAAACAGATAAGTGGACTGCCAATTTATGCAACAATTTTGGGGAAGAGATATATGCATTTCTTGATATTGGGTAAGCATATTCAATTGTAGTAAGATTGTTGCAACAAATCCGTAAGAACACGAAGATTTTGTGGGATGCTTGTAGGATGTGTGATTTCTGTTTTGATGTCTATGATGATGTGCAGTTCTAATTCTTCCAGCATCTTCTGTAAAAGTGAGTTTAGACTTTGAAGGAAAACATGATAAAGGATGATGATCGAATATTCCTTTGCAGAAAACTCCTGAAACATTGATGTTATTGTTATTATCATCACTTAACATGGCAGACACCAGGGATAGGTTCTGTACATACGAAATTATGTTTCCAGACGTATAAAGTCCAAAAATACATATTTTTAGGTTAAATACATATTTTTCGTATTTTTAACCTACCGGCCGGAAAAAATAATTTGGCGTGGCGAAACCTTTTAAAAATTTAAAAAAAAAAAAAAAAAAGTTTAAACCGATTTTTCGAAATTTTTTTTTCGTAAAAGTTGGCCCGAAGGCTTCGTTTATGCAAAATTCAACTTTTTTTTTTTTTTTTTTTTTGAATTTTCGCAATGACACCCACCCTCGGCATGGCACAATTCAATATGGCACGCCAGGCGAGGGTCACTGCAATTAAAAAAAAAAGTTTTTTTTTTTTTTTATTTTTTCTCGTAAGCAAAACCTTCACCGTAGTTTAAATTGTTTTCGTGTGTTTATATACAAGTCTTTGTACTAAATAGGGCCCTGTATGAGTTAGGGACTGTACAAATCCAACTAGAAGCCAAATACAGAGATATATTCTTAGATTTTACTGGATTCTCAAAGATTCTCTTGATATTTTCATAAATTCTTTAAGATTCTCCTCAAATTTTTCCATTACTCCTTAAGATCTTGAGATCCCAAGATTTCTCTAGTCAAGTTTCTATGTAGATCCTCCTATATTCTTCAAGATTCCATCAAGATTCTCCTAAATTCTTAAAGATTCTCTTGTGATTCCTAAAGATTCTCCAAGATTCGCTTGTGATCATTTAGATTATAGAAGGTGCTCCAAGATTCCATGAAGATTCTCTTAGATTCTCTCAAGATTCACATAGTTTTCTCAAGATTCTATGTATATTTCCTAGATTCTCTAAGATTCTATCAAGATTCCCCCAGATTATCAAGTATTTCTATGAAGATTCCCTAGGTTCCCATAAATTCTCTCGAGATTCCCCTACATTCCTAAAGATGCCTCAAGATTCACACAGATTCCCCATGGTTCTATGTAGATTATCTTGGATTCCCATAGATTCTATAAAGATTCCTCTAGATTCTCCACAATTCCATCAAGATTCCCTTAGATTCCTTAAGATTCTATATAGATTCCTCTAGATTCTCCATGATTCCATCAAGATTCTCCTAGATTTCCAAAGATTTTATGAAGATTCTTTTTAGATTCTCTTAGATTCTATGAAGATTCCTTTAGGTTCTCAAGATTTCATCAAGATTCCGGGGATTCCCCTCGATTATTAAAGATTTTTTGAAGATTCCTTTAGATCATATGTAGACTCCTTTATGTTCTCCAAGATTCCATCAAGATTCCCCTAGAATCTCAAATACCCCATCAAGATTTCCAAATACTCTCTCAAGATTCACATAAATTCCCCAAGATTCTATGTAGATTCTCCTAGATTCTTCTAAGATCCTAAGAAGATTCCCCTAGATTCTCAAATATTGTATGAAGATTCCTTCGATATCCTTATGTCCTCTCGAAATTCCCTAGATTTCTAGAGATTGCCCTAAGATTCGCCTCGATTTTCCATGATTCTTTGTATTGTCTCTTGATTCCCTTCGATTCTATGAAGATTCCTATAATTTTTCAAAGATTTCATGAAGATTCCACTAGATTCCTAAAGATTTTATTGAGCTTCCTTTAGATTCCCTTAAATACTATGAAGATTGAGATTCCATCAAGATTTCCATAGAATCTAAAAGATTCTATCGAGATTCCACTAGGTTTTTAAAGATTCTATGTAGATTCCCCTAGATTCTCTAAGATTCTATCAAGGTTCACCTAGATTCTCAAATATTTTATGAAGATTCCCTAGGTTTCCATAAATTCTCTCGAGATTCCCATAGATCCTCAAAGATTGTCCCAAGATTCACCTAGATTTCCCACAATTCTATGTAGATTCCCTTAGATCCTACGAAGATTTCCTTGGGTTCTCCAACATTTCATCAAGATTCCCCTAGATTCTTAAAGATTCCATCGAGATTCCCATATATTCCGAACTATTCTATCAAGATTCATATAGATTCCCCAAGATTCTATTTAGATTCTCTAAGATGCTATGAAGATTCTGTTAGATCCCCATAGATCCTCTTAAAGTTCCCATAGTCCCTAAGGTTTTCTTGAGATTCCCTAAATTCCCAAAGACTATATCAAGATTCCTCTACATTCCCCAAGATTCTATGTAGATTCTCTTAGCTTTCCTGAGATATTATCAGGATTCCCCTAAATTCTCAAAGATTCTCCCAAGAATCCTAAAGATTCTCTTGAGATTCTTCAGATTCCCTAAGGTTCTGTTGAGATTCCTCTAGATTCCTAAAGATCCCATAAAGATTCCCCTAGATTCCCTTAAATTACCATAGATTTCGTAAAGTTCTAAGATTCTAAGAAGATTCTTAGAATCTGATCACGTTAACTCCAATTGCAACGGAATAGTGCCAAAGCACTAGTCATTTGAAAGCTCTCGACGAGAGGGATCCAATGGCATAGGCCCCACCTTCATCCGACCTGCATGCGCAAGTTTCGTGCCTTTGAATCGATTAAAAAGAAGCTTCTTGGAAAGTGCATTTATAAATGCTTTCTAACTTTTTATTAATGAGAGTGCCACCTCACCTCTTTTTTTAAAAAAAATATATCAATTTAATATAAAAAGTTAAGGGTTAGGATTTATCCTCACTTTTTTATCTAAAGGTTACAATTTGTTGCACCAAATCCACTTTTTGGCACCTTCCATGCACCTTCCTCACAAAATTAAAAGGCTAGGATTTCTTCTCCCCTTTTAATCCAATGGCTTGGGGATGTGGTGCATGCCCCCATGCATGCCCATGCATGTCCCCCATGGAGATCCAATGGCTATGTGTTCACCACCTCACCTATTTTTAAATGAACGGCCTAGATCGATTTGAATATATAGATATCTATTTCATGGGGGCATCCAAAGTAATTTTATATATATTATGATATCTATTATATCACCTATCACCTATCCTTATATATATATACAATTATATTGAGTGTCACAAATGTTGGCAGTGCCACAAATGGTGTAGAGATTGATGCCACAAAATGTTAGTAGAGATTGATCTCGGCCGTCCACTTTTGAGATGGGGCGGGTCGGGGCGGTGCCACCTCGTAACTCCCCAAGCACCCCTCTTGTTGGTGTACCAAAATGTTGGTAGAGATTGATCTCGGCCGTCCATCTCTGAGATGAGCGGCCCACAACAAAAACCCCAAATTGGTATCCTCTGTATTGGGGCATTTCATCTCGGCCGTCCATCTCGGTTTGGGCGGCCCCAAGAAAAAGCCCCAATTCGATTTCTCCATCGAATTCGACGATGAAGCCCTGTGGCTTTCCTTGGGGTTGGTCGATTGGGCAACAATGGTGATGGAGGAGGTAGATCCTTTTACTGCATTTGTTACAAATCCGGCCGTCGATCCGCTCCCTCGGCCAAGTTAAGCTTGGGATCTTGTGCTTTTGTCAAAAATCCGTCGCCCATTGTGAATATCGGGCGAATTGGCGGGGTTATACATGCGACCTTTTTCGTTCCATGCGGGGCTGAAAAAACACTTTCAAACATTACATTTGATGTTGAAATGGGAGCTTTGTTGCAATAGTGGGGGGCGGTGAAGGAAAGACATCCATTTTGTCCGCTATTCTTGGGAGATCCCATCTCGTAGCTATAGCGAGTCCGTCAAAAAAGCCGAACTATATCGTGGTTGCCTTTGGAGGTGTCACTTGGTAAGAGAATGGGGAACCATTTCAATCCGGTTTGGGGGATTCTACGTTGTAATAATGTTGTTCGATTTTGTAGGTTGATGGGACACCAGTTACTGTTGTAGTTGGCTATGGGCTTTCTCTTAGTGGTTATTCATCTATGTTATCTACCGCATCGGTGAGGGCTGTATGGAACTCTGTATTGGATCTTTGGAGCTATTTCAATGGGTTCTCAAAGCGTGGGGGCGTTCGTATTCTACAAGGTGATTTGATTTGGCTGATTTTTTTCTTTGAAGGGTTCCACGGTGGGTAATGGAACACTCTTAAGTGGGTTTTATCTAGGTTCTTTGCATTGTGCTTTTTAGCTATTTAGGTGGATCTACAGCTGGGAGGGTTTTGGACCCAACTCAAGCAGATGTGATCTTGGTACCTTTTTTTGCATCTCTAAGTGCTGAGATGCAACTTGGGGAGGCCAAAGGGAAGTTTCGGCATCATGAAGGCAATGAAGATTATTTAAAACAGAGAAAAGCTATCGACATTGTCACAAATGGCTCTGCATGGAGGAGATCTGGTGGTAAAGACCATGTCTTCATTTTGACTGGTAAGTTTTCTAGGCTGATTAATTGCAGTGCATGTTATTAAGAAATTTACATGATGGAGGGCCCTTATAATGTTGTATAAGACTTCGTGAGTGTTCCTTCTAGGTGAGTTTGGTCTGTCTCTTGGTGGTTTATGGTCATGGTATGTGCCACAATCTAGGAATTTCAGTAGGCTTTCATTATCTTAAGTACGCTGTGTAGGATGAATAAATCTAGTCCGAGGAGGATTAATACAGACAAGAAATGCTTGTTAAGATTTTTATGTAACTGAATTGATGACCACAAAATTTAAAATGTTGTTCAGCATTTGAGATGTATCATCCCCAACAAAAGATTAGACATATTTAAGTCCTTTTCCTTGCCCTATGGCATGTAGTTGTCTATTTTATTCGATAGGTGCTTAAGTCATCCAAGCTTCAATCTTCAAGCCTTCTATCCCTTATACGAGAAGTCAACTTATGCTACGTGTACTGCTATATTCCTGTATGTGAACCATTATGAAATCAACATATCTTTGCATGCACTTTCGTTTCATATCATTGGATAATGAAGCAATGCCTATTGTCCTCAACATGCCTCGCGGCAACAACAAACAGGTCTTAGACCATAATAGTTTACGAGTTTCATGACATTTCTCGGCTTACGTTTTTCACAAATATTGGCATTTACGGAAGGGTTTCTAACGATTTTTGACACCATCCATTTGTTCATTAGGGTTAGAGCATTCTCAAGGTTCCGCGATTCGATTTTGGCATTAAGGCATTTCGATTTGGAGCACCGGGGCATTTTGATTTGTGGCACGAGCATTTTGTGCAACCCACAAGGTTTATGCTTGAAACAATTTTGCTTTTCGATTTTCTTTGGCAGCTTGATTGGCTCTGTTAGATTGTAGGACATGTCTAGATTAGAACGGATTCCACATGATTAAAGCTAGGATTTGGTTTGCGTTGAGCATATGGTTAATTTTTACGCATGTGAGACCCATGCAAAAACATTGTTCTCTGCCCAGATCGTCCTATTGCATTGCACAAGTTTTTCCATGTATGCTATGTCATAATGATTGCTTAGGTAACTGCAACAATCTAAAGGTTCTGAGATATGATGCATGCACAATTTGTTTGTAACCTATTTTTCCATTTGTGAATTGCTTTTTCTCATCTCCTTTTTTTGTCTTCCACAGGTGTTTCTTATGAGGGCAACACATGTCTAAAGTTAAACTTCTAGAAGATATTGAATGTGACAAAAAAACCATGGATACTCGAGATCTTTCGGTTTTTAAGTTGGTTCTTGAACACAAGACACAAAGTTATGTTGGAGAATGCATATACAATCTTGACTAGGTTTTTTTTTTCCTTTTCTTTCTTGCTTTAATCTTGATTGGATACATGCATTGACATGTTTTTTGTTTTCGTGCATCATACAAATAGAAGTCGACAAATAATGGGTGCATTAGCCATCATGTTTGGAGGTCATTTAGAGGTATGTAGCTTATAATTGTGGCGAGAGAGTCATGCTTTGTGCATGACATTTCAAAAGTTGCGGGTAAATCTTGTGCTTTCCTAAATTCTTTATGGTTTTTCTCTAATAGGATTTATCTTTGGTTTTGGTGCCTGCATTTGGAAGGTTCTAATTTAAGTCCTCTAAGCTACATAATCAACCAAAGGGAAGGATCCAAGCAGCATTCGGCTCTACCCTTTTGTCGAGATTAGCCTCGGAGATTCGATTACCAAAGGCATATGCATAGGATCCTCCTTCGGGTAATTTTTTAATCCTTACTTATAGCTTTGTAAATTTCATTTTAGATCCTGCCTTTGCTTCCAATATAGCGAGAAATTTTTTGTGCTTTAAGGGAGAACAAAAAATAAGGGTTAGAATGTCCTTTAAGTTCTTTGTGGCGTTTTTGTTGCGAGAAAAAATACGATTACGGCCAGCAAAAACCGAGGAAATATTCGGCTCCTTGTTTATACTTTCGTCGGTTTAGGTAATGTTCCCAAGTTCATGTAGCAAAATCGATTAAAATTCTGAGACCTCCTATTTGTTGACACCATGGTCATTTGTTTCCAAGTTTGTTGGCTTGATCGGACATTTTTTAGATGGAGCGAAGCTAAAAGAGATCCACATATGTTAAATCTAGTAGAAATAACCAAGTTTATAGCATCACGGATTGCCCGGTGTGGTTTGCATGTCATATATTTGGCAAGATCATGTTTTAGCAATGCTTTGTTTGTTATGTTTCTTCCGTTTTATAAATGGAACTTCTATCTGGATTAAAATTATATCTGGTTTGTGAAACTTGGAACTTCTATTTCTTCATGATTTATATGATTTTTGCCCATTCAAAACCTCTGTTCGTTTTTTTTTTTTAATGGGTTGTTTGCTTGTGTAATAACGTTATGCTAATATGATGCTCTTGGTTTGGGAAAGAAGGAACCGGTTTAGTCTACTTATGACTCGTGCTCTGTTGCACTTATCGGCAATTTCAAGAACACGTGATCACCGACTAGGAATGGGTGGTTCTAAATTTGGTGAACCATTTAAGCGAAGCAAGAATGATTTCTATTGCGGCGAGCGGTGTCTTTGCATTTTTATTTCGATACTTACATTTGCATTTGTTCAGTCCGCGACTTCTTAACGTTTCCATTTGTTTCATTTTCTTGATAAGTCGACCTTTTATTTACGTGGTTTGTTTGATCGGCATGGCCATTTGTGTGTTTCATCGGTTGTTGATGGTTTTCTCGGGGTTCATGGTTGAGCTTACCCATTTTGACCCGGCTTGAGCTTATTGTTGATGGTGGCTATTTTACGTTGATAAGTCTGGACCTCAAGTCGCGAGAGGTCATGGTCGGCTTGGTGGTAATGTTATGTTTGAAAATCTATCATTTCATCGCTGATCTTTTCTAATCTCTTTGTGGCAAGGCCAAAGATTGAAATGATCCCAATGCTTAAGCGCATGTATTTCCGCGTTTTCTTTGATGCAAATGTTGCATTTGCGGTTCAAAGAAAAGGCTCTTTGATTTAGCTAGCTAGTAGTATTACTCAAACTCTTTGTCCATTGTTGCATTACTCTAAATGCGGTGTTGTTCTTCTGAGGGGATCCAAAGGCTGCGTCGACCTTGATTTCAAAAGCGAGATCGGTCACCAAGGTATTAGAATTAGAGATTAAAAGCGTTAATTGGTTGAAATGTTGATATATGTGCGGGGACTATAAAATACAATGATGAGGTTGCCCCCGTAGTTAAGGATCGGGGGTTTACGTGCGATGAATGCTTGGGGCTGTCGAGCAAGCGGAGAAATTCTTGTCGGATCGGATAATTTAGATCTTTGCTAAGAAATTTGTCAAGACTTATCGTGTCTTTGCATTACCCCATCGATATTAAAGACAAGGTGCTTCTTATTTCTTACAATTTTTACGCCCGGACTATTTGTATTAATACTTTTACGGCTTATATTCTTGATGCATTGACATGATGAGTATGTGCCAACTATATTTGATGCTCTGCAAAAGCGACTAACGAAACAAGTTGTGCATGCAAAGCAGGACTATTAAAAGGTGCATTGCCTTGATTTGTCTATTAAAGGGACCATACATGTGCCATGTGTCGGGGAGTTTGTTTCGATTGTTCAAAGATGTTGAGCAATAACAAAAGACATAATATGGCTATCATGCATAATACATGTGACAAGTACAGCGTCTTTGCAAAATGAGGTTAGTTCACTTTATGTTTTGCCTTTATCGAGCATTTTTACGTAATTGTAGTCTCAAGGGGGTGTGCCGATGGTTTTACCGGTATGTACAAGAAAGCGAGGGTATGTTTGATGTTAGAAGGGCGATAATTTAATTGGTGGTCATTCTATACATTTTACTGCTATGTGTGTTGCTCCTTGGGAAACTTAGAGGTTTTGCTACATTTTGAAAGGCGATTCTTTGGAAATACATCACAATACTTGGGAAACTTAGAGGTTTTGGTGTCGGATAGGTGGTCGGCTTCCACGATTCCTTTACTGCTCCAAAGGTTAGTCTTTGGGGAGTGTTTTTGGCAAGGAGAAGCACCATTTAGGGACATGAATGCATGGAGGTTCTAGAGGGCAAAAGAAAAAAAAAAATTGATTGGGTTGGGGATTGCAAATCTTGTCAGGTGTCTAAAATGTTGGACTTGAGGAGGCCAACATATTGTGAACATTGCTTTAAGCCTGATCTCTATGTGACTAGAGAATGCGAGGTTAGCACAGTGAGGAATGCATTAAATGATTGTGGCCCATAGCGGCTATATTGTTGGCCAAGGTAGAGTTACCGCATTTAATTGATATTGTATATTGCTTTCATATACGAATGGGAAGTATCATTCATAGTCGGCGGGGAGATGTGTTCATAATGATCGGTCGGCATTTTGGCGTTATCTTTTTCCTAGGTTTATTTTGGTAGGAGTCTATATTTGGATTACGAGTTGAGGGAGAAATTGGCTGAAAGGTCCCATTTTCTTGGATATAACAACGGCAGACTAAAAAATGGTTCTCTTGCCTTTGTATATGATGCCAATATATCAAAAGCATTACGGTCCCTTTTTTATTTCCAAAGTTTAAGGCGTTTGAGTTTGAGGAGCGAGGTCTTCTTGCTACGATAAGCTTTTTTATTATTAAGCGGAATGACTCCCTCGACCATTGCCTCGGAAATGACAAAGTTGAAGCCCTCGGTTTCGAGTAGAGTTATCTTGCCCTATTGAGGTTTCAACTACTTGAAACATTAAGCGGACATCACTTATAAATCGCCATAAGTTTTGAAAAGAGTAAATGGAAGAAACATATACAATGAAAGAGGATGTTCTAGCCTTTATGAAGCGGTCGTAATAGGATAAATCATAGAATTGAATTATACCATATTTGCTACATATTTTGATGTTGGTCTAATGACATGGTGTATTATAATTGGAAAAATTCTTATATGTGAGCATTTTCTTTGCAACTACAAATTTAAAGATCCGTGCGATGGTTTAGATATGAATTATGTAGTTTAGGCGAGGAATTCGAAGAAAGTCATTATTCCTTATGTATGTTAACAATGTGGGAGATTTGTAAAATCTAGCGGATTGTTGTCTATCTTGGATTCTTTGGATATTTTCATGTTAAAACATCTTTTGTACCGTTATTTTATTAGCTCCATTGCTCTCTTATGTCGGGCCAAAATGCGCACCATAGAACTAAATTTTCATTGGGGACTTACTCAAAGTGGATTGGTGACTTTAACATGTATACAAAATTACGGCCACATCAGTTCCTGGTGGATGATAGGAAGTTGTTTGAGGTGTATTTGTGTGCTATAAGAGAATGTACGATTGCATTAGCCAAAGGATAAATGCTTGATCCAAAAAGGAGATCCTAGATTCCTTTAGATTCTCCCCCCTTGATTTTTTAGATTCTATGTATATTCCCTAGATTCCATTAGATCTATATAGATTCCCCTAGATTCTTCAAGACCCCATAGATTCTCAAAGATTTTTATGAAGATGCACTTGGATTCTATTAAGTTCCCTAAGATTCCCTTGAGATTCGAACATTTCGACAATTTTTGGAGTATTGATTTCAAGTTTTGTGGCATTTGGATATGTTACCCGACTTCACCTAGAGCTAAGCAAAATATTAGTTGCATCTTACGGCATGATGATTTACGCTAGGTTGGATATGTAGAAACACATGGTTCTATGAACAATTAATTTATAATCTATTTTAAGCGACAATATCATATGTATGCCAATGTGTAGAGTCAATGCGGTCCTCCAGGCGTTATGTGCAATAACCAACTTAGATGATATTGCTATTATCAACTTTGAACTTATTGCTATTATCAACGCTTTGAACCAAGGCTTAGTCCATGCTTGAATGTCCTCTGAGTTAGAAATTGTTGGGTGCAGTCTTTTTACTATAAGGCTCATGTAAACTTTTTTTTCTTTATGTACACTCAACATCGGTGTTCTATGTCTTAAGAGCTAAGTCAATTCTAAAGATTAATGATCGATTTTGATGGACTACTTGTAGTTCTTCAGAATATTTTATCATTTAGCCGACCTCTGAGTTCTTGCTTTGTATTTGCGACCTAGATTCATTTGAGTATAGACAATCTCTCACGATGGGGGTACATCAAGTAATTTTATATATATTATGATATATATATATATATACTACAAGTATTTGTACCATGAGGAGTGTAGAGTCCAGATGTCATACATTGAAAGTATAACCCAAGTTTTGCCAACATTCTAATAAAACATCCAATATTCTAAAAAACATCCCTAGATCCTGTGCATTTCTTGTAGATTCCCTAAATTCTACAGGGTTTCTCTTGGATTTCTAAGATCCTACAGATTCCACATTATTCTGATTCACATGAATTTATTTAGAATCCACAGATTCCCTTAAGATTCCCTATATATCCTTAGATTCCCTAAGGTTCATAAGAATACCCGAGGATTCTCATAAGATTCCCTATATTCCCAAAGATTCTCCCAAGGTTCCCTTGGATTAACCCAGACTCCATGAAGGAATTCCCCTAGTGCGAGTTTAGCGGGCCGCTCATGGAGTCTTGAAGCTAGAACCGTCAGAGAAGGAAGGGAGGAATAATTTTCCAAAGATTCTAGAAGGCGCCCTTGGTTGAAAAAAGGTGTTGGAAGGAAATAGAATAAGTTTGCCGCGTAAGTTCACATAAACATCAAGCTGGAGTATAATGGTTAAAGGTCGAAAGAAAGCATTGAAAAGAAAGCAAAATATAAACTGCCACGTTACATTAAGGTTTTCTATATCTACTCTGTCTGTCTGTCTATAATAAAGGCAAAAATGTTGCCATAGTTACATCAAGCTAGTCACCTCATGGTTAAAGTTTGAAAGAAACTTGAAAATAGGTCTGAGCACACGTTTCACATTAAGATTTTTATATTCTATATTAAAAGGCCAAAAAATGCATAAATTAATTACAATGCCCCTCAAAATCTATATATTGGTGGCAAATAGTACACATACCACCTCAACTAACACCTCAACAGTTACAATAAATGCTTGCGTACATATATTATACTAACCATGAGACTTTGCTTGTCCAGCTATCTCTTATAGTTTGAGCTTGATCCGGTTCACCTTCCCATCTAACGGCCCTTAATAAGCGGTGCATGGCCCGTGCGTATGTGTGCATATGTGTCGTGTGCGTGCACCCGTCATGCTCCAGGAATTGGAATTATATGACCACTTGATTTTGTCGTTTGGCCAGTGGGATCAATCTACGTAGATATGACCCATGGGACAAAATCACACATCGATCCTGTTGGCTCAAATCTCGACAAAATGAGTCTGGCCTCATCGAAGGTCTGACAGGAAATCCCGTGGCGTAGGCCCCCACTTCCATCCAGAGCCCCTCTCTGTGAGCTATGGGCGCTTGAAGACGTTAAGCGAAGGAAGCTTCTGAGGCCGTTCAATAAATCTTTCTTACTCCTTTGCACTTTTTATTAATGGGGGTGCCTTTTTATTAATGAGGGTGCCACCTCACCTCAGCTAAAAGAAAAAAAATCAATTTAATATTAAAAGTTAATGGCTTGGATTTATCTTCACGCTAATCTAGCAGTTGAGATCTGCACCCAACTTTTTTTTTTTTGGCACCTTCCTTTTCTTCTTCCTGAAATCGAGGGCTAGGATTTATTCTCCCCTTACGCGATCAACGGTTTGGGATGTGGTGCTCCCCATGCCATGCTTCTTATCATGACATCATGCACCTCGATGAGGTGGCATTATCCTGGCCTTTCTCATTTCGTGATTGAATGATTTGGGATGAATCTCTGGCGAACATGGGCATGGGATGACAAAACACACATCTAATACGTGTATATATATTAGTGATATATCCTTATATATATATATATATGCAAATTATATTTGGTGTCACAAATGGCCAGCGATTACCCTGAGTGGTGTAGAGATTGATGCCCGCAAAGGAAATGTTGGTGAGAGATTGATCCTCGTGAGTCCACTTTGAGATGGACGGTCGGGGCAGATACCTCGTAACTCCCCAAGCACCCCTCTTGTTGGTGTACCAAAATGTTGGTAGAGATTGATCAGTGATCATCTCTGAGATGAGCGGCCCACAACGAAACCCCAAATTGGTATCCTCATGTTGGAAAATTTCATCAAATAGTCCATCAGGTTGGAATGACCCTGAGAAAACTGGTCGATTTCTCCATAAGATTAAATGATCATACTGTGGCTTTCATGGTTCCGGTCGATTGAAGCGACAATGGTAGCCCGGAGGAGGTGAGTCAACACCTGTAGCTGTTACAAATCCGGCAGTGATCCACTCCTCACACGGCCAAGAGTTAAGCTTGAGATCTTGTGCTGTCAAAATCCAAATGCGCCCATTGTAGATATCGAGTGAGATTAGCGGGGTTAGCCAAGCCGAGCCTTTTCGTTCATGTGAAACACTTTCAAACATTACATTTGATGTTGAGAATGGGAGCTTTATGCGATAGTGGGAGGCGGTGAAGGAAAGACATCCATTTTGTCACTTCTTCTTGGGGAAGTCCCTTATGTGAGTCTTGGTAATAGGAACTATATACATGGTTACTTTGGAGGTGTCACTTGGTAGAGAGAATAGAGGGAACCATTTTCAATTCGGTTTGAGGATTCTCGTTGTAATATGTTGTTCGATTTTTGTAGGTTGTTAGGACACGATTCATGTAGCAATTGGCTATAGGCTTTCCCTCTTGGTGGTTATTCATCATATTTATCCTACGCGCCAGTAGGGAGGCTGTGTGGAACTACATATTGGATCTTGGAGCTATTTCAATGGGTTCTCAGTGGGAGCGTTTCGTATTCTACAGGGTGATTTGATTTGTGGCTGATTTTTCTTTGGAAGAGGGTTCACCGATTGGGCAATGGAACACTCTCTTAAGTGGGTTTTATACAGGTTCTTTGCATTGTCTGTTTTGGCTATTTTGGGTGGATCTCGGTGGGGTTTTGGACCCAACTCAAGGATGTGATCTTGGTACCTTTTTGCATCTCTGGTCTTTGAGGTGCAACTTGGGAGAGCGAAGGGGAAGTTTCCGGCATCATGAGGCAATGAAGATTATTTAAAAGCAGAGGAGAAAAATTTGCTCGACATTGTCACAAATGGCTCTGCATGGAGGAAATCGGTGGTAAAGACCATGTCTTCATTTTGGTAAGTACTAAGTTTTTCTAAATTTGATTAATTGCGGTGCATGTTATTAAAGAAATTTACATGATGGAGGGCCCTTATAATGTTGTATAGAACACATTAGTGTTCCTTCTAGGTGAGTTTAGTGCATCTCTTGGTGGTTTATGGTCATGGTATGTGCCACCGATCTAGAAATTCGGTAAGGCTTTCATTATCTTAGAAATGCTGTTGTGTGGGATGAATAAATCTAGTAGGAGGATTAATACGGACAAAGTACTTGTTAAAGATTTTATGTAATGAATTGATGACCACAAAATTTAAAATGTTGTTCGACATTTGAGATGTATCATCCCCAACAAAGATTAGACATATTTAAGTCCTTTTTCTTACCCTATGGCATGTGGTTATGCTATTTTATTCGATGAGTGCTTAGGTCATCCAGAAGCTTCCAATCTTCAAGCCTTCTATCCCTTGCGTCACGAGAAGTCAACTTATGTACAGCAATTGCTATATTCCACATATGTGAACCATTATGAAATCAACATATCTCTTTTGCATGCACTACGTTTCATATCATTGGATAATGAAGCCAGTACCTATTATCCCTCAACATGCCTCGCGGCAACAAACAACGATCTTAGACCGCCAGCAGTTTACAGGTTTCACTGACATTTCTACAACCCCACATTTTTCACAAATAATGGCATTTACGGAAGGGTTTCCTAACGATTTTTGACACCATCCATGGTATTCATTAGGGTTGGTATTCTCGAGTTCCGCAGTTCGATTTTAGCATTAAGGCATTTCGATTTGGAGCACGAGGCATTTTGAGATTTGTGCTTTGAGCATTTGTGCAACCCACAAGGTTTATACTTGAAACCAATTTTGCTTTCGATTTTCATGGCAGCTTAGTTGGCTCTGTTGTTAGATTGTAGGACATATCTCTATAATGATTGGATTCCACATGATTAAAGCTAAGAAGTTTGGTTTCGTTGAGCATGGCAGTTAATTTTACGCATGTGAGACCCATGCAAAACATTATTACGCCCGGATCATTCCTATTGCATTGCAAAGTTTTCCATGTATGCTATGTCATAATGATTGTGGAAATAGCGCAACAATCTAAAAGGTTGAGATATGATGCATGCAATTTGTTTTGTAACCTATTTTTCCATTTGTGAATTGCTTTCTCATCTCCTTTTTTGTCTTCTTCCCACCGAGGTGTTTCTTATGAGGGCAACACATCTAAAGTTAAACTTCTAGAAGATATTAGATGTGACAAAAAAACCATGGATACTAGAGATCTTTCGGTTTTAAGTTGGTTCTTGAACACAAGACACAAAGTTATGTTGGAGAATGCCCTATACAATCTGCAAACTAGGTTTGTTTTCCTTTTCTTTCTTGAGTGTCACATTGATTGGATACATGCATTGACATGTTTTTTGTTTCTTGCATCATACAAATAGAAGTCGACAAATATTGGTGCAGTATGCATCATGTTTGAAGCCATTTAAATTATGTAAGCTTATAATTGTGGCGGTCATGCTTTGTTGCTGACATTTCAAGAGATTCTTGGAGGGTAAATCTTGTTAACCTAAATTCTTTATGGTTTTTCTCTAATAGGATTTATCTTTGGTTTGGTGCCTACTTATTTGGAAGGTTCTAATTTAAGTCCTCTAAGCTACATAATCAACCCAAGGGAAGGATCCAAGCGACATTAAAACCTACCCTTTTTGTCGAGATTAACCTCCAGGAGATTCGATTACAAAGTACATGCATAGGATCCTCCTTCAGACAATTTTTAATCCTTACTTATAGCTTTGTAAATTTCATTTTAAATCCTGCCTTTGCTTCCAATATAGCCGAGAAATTTTTGTGCTTTAAGGGAGAGAACAAAATAAGGGTTAGAATGTCCTTTAAAGTTCTTTACTGGCGTTTTCATTGCGAGGAAAATCGATTCGGCGGCAAAACCGAGAAATATTAGAGCTCACTTTGTTTGCTTCTCGTCGATTTAGGTAATGTTACCAAGTTCATGTATGAAATGCGATTAAAATTGGACCTCTATTTGTTGTGCCATGGTCATTTGTTTAAAGATTTGTTGGCTTGATGCGAGACATTTTAGATGGAGCGAAGCTAAAGAGATCCACATATGTTAAATCAAGTAGAAATAACCAAGTTTATAGCATACGGATTTACTTACGGTGTAGATGCATGTCTTATGTTAGCAAGATCGCTAACATAGCAATGCTTTGTTTGTTATGTTTCTTAGTTTATAAATGGAACTTCTATAGTTAAAAGAACATCTGGTTGAAACTTGGAACTTCTATTTCCTTTGTGGTTATATAGTTTTACCCATTCAAAACTCTGTTCGTTTTAATGGGTTTGTCAGCCGGAGGCAGGTGATTTATTGCGGCGATTGTGCTGCATTTTGTTTAAGTCGCCAGTGCATTTTGTTCAGTCCACGACTTCTTAACGTTTCCATTTGTTTCATTTTCTTGATAAGTCGACCTTTTATTCATGGTTTGTTTGGTGGCATAGCCAATTGTGTCTTTCATCGGTTGTTGATGGTTTCTCCGGGGTTCATGGTTGAGCTTACCCCATTTTGACCGACTGAGCTTATTGATGTTTGGCTATTTCTTTGATGACCAGTCTGGACCTCAGTCAGGGTCATGGTCGGCTTGGTGGTAATATTATGTTTGAAAATCTATGATTTCATGTTGATCTTTCTAATCTCTTTGTGGCAAGGCAGATTAAATGATCCCAATGTAGTATGTTCCATTTCTTTAGTCAAAATGTGCATTTGCAGTTCAAGGAAAGGCTCTTTGATTTAGCTAGCTAGTAGTATTATAAAACTCTTTGTCCATTGTTGCATAAATACGGTGTTGTTCTTCTGAGGGGATCCAAGAAATTGCAAATAGAGCCTTGATTTCTAAAGCAGATGAGTCACCAGGTATTAGAAATTAAGTTAGGCGTTAATTGGTTGAAATGTTGATATGTGCAGGGGACTATAAAAATGCAATGATGAGAGTTGCCCTGTAGTTAAGGATCGGGGTTCACATGCTGAGTGAATGCTTGGAAATTTGTCGAGCAAGGAGAATTCTTATCGAGATCCAGGATAACTTAGATCTTGCTAAATTTGTCAAGACTTATCGTGCTTTGCATACCCCATCGATATTAAAGACAAGTGCTTCTTATTTCTTACAATTTCCTTGAGACTATTTGTGATAATAACTTTTAAAACATATTCTTGGTGCATTGACATGATGAGTATGTGCCAACTATATTTGATGCTCTGTGACTAACGAGACCAAGTTGTGCATGCAAAGCAAGGACTATTAAAAGAATTTGCGTGCCTTGATTTTGTATACATTAAAAGGGACCATACATGTGTGCCATGTGTCGAGGAGTTTGTTTACGATTGTTCAAAGATGTTGAAATGATAACAAAAGACTATAATATGGCTATCATGCATAATACATGTTAATAGTACAACGTCTTTGCAAAATGAGGTTAGTTCACTTTATGTTTTGCCTTTATCGAGCATTTTTGTAATTGTAGTCTCAAGGGGTGTGCGATGGTTTTACTTAAAAACGAGGGTATGTTTGATGTTAGAAGGGCGATAATTTAATTGGTGGTCATTCTATACATTACTGCGGTGTGTTGCTCATGGGAAACTTAGAGGTTTTGCTACATTTTGAAGACAGTTACTGGAAATACATCTGATACTTGAAACTTAGAGGTTTGGTGTCGGATGGGTGAGTCGGCTTCACGATTCCTTTTCTGCTCAAAAGGTTAATCTTTGGCGAGGAGTGTTTTGTGAGGAGAAGCACACCATTTAGGGACATGAATGCATGGAGGTTCTGAGGGGCAAAAGAAAAAAGAAAATTGAGATTGGGTTGGGGATTGCCAAATCATCGGGTGTCTAAAATGTTGGACTTGAGGCCAACATATTGTGAGCTATTCTTTAACTTCCAGTCTCTATGTGACTGAAAGTCACGAGGTTAACACAATGAGGAATACATTAAATGATTGTGGCCATAAGCAGCTATATTATTGGCCAAAGGTAGAAATTCTGTATTTAGTGATATTGTATATTGCTTTCATATACCGAATGGAAGTATCATTCATAGTCGGCGGGAGATGTGTTCATAATGATCGATCGGCATTTTTGAATTATCTTTTCCTAGGTTTATTTTGGTACATATTTGGATTACGAGTTGAGGAGGGTGGGTGAAAGGTCCCATTTTTCTTGGATATAACAACGGCAGCTAAAAATGGTTCTCTTGCCTTTGTATATGATGTAATATATCAAAAGCATTACGGTCCCTCTTTTTTTTTTTATTTCCAAAGTTTGAGCGTTTGAGTTTGAGGAGCCTATCACGAGGTCTTCTTGCTACAATAAGCTTTTTATTATTAAGCGAATGACTCCTCGACCATTGCCTCGGAAATGACCAAAGTTGAGCCCTCAGTTGCGGTGGGGTTATCTTTGCCCTATTGAGTTTCAACTACTTGAAACGATGGTAGGACATCCTTATAAATCGCCATAAGTTTTGAAAAGAGTAAATGGAAGGAAACATATACAATGAAGAAAGAGGATATTCTATGCGCCTTTGTAGGCGATCGTAATAGGATAAATCATAAATTGAATTATACCATATTTGCTACATATTTTGATGTTGGTCTAATGACATGGTGTGTATTATAATTGGAAAATTCTTATATGTCGCATTTTCTTGCAACTACAAATTTAAAGATCGATGCGATGGTTTAGATATGAATTATGTAGTTTAGGCGAGAATTCTGAAAAGTCATTATTCCTTATGTATGTTAACAATGTGGAGAGATTTGTAAAAATCTAAGCCCAGTTGTTATCTGTATCTTGAATTCTTTGGATCTTTTTATCTTAGTTATTTTTATTAGCTCCATTGCTCTCTTATAGCCGGGGCCAAAATCGCACCATAGAACTAAATTTTCATTGGGGACTTACTCGAAAGTGGATTGGTGACTTTAACATGTATACAAAATTCACGGCCACATCGGGTTCACAGTGGATGATAGGAGATTATTTGAGGTGTATTTGTGTGCTATAACAAGAGAGAGATATGCGATCGCATTAGCCAAAAGGATAAATGCTTGATCCAAAGAGATCCTAGATTCCTTTAGATTCCCCCTTGATTTTTTAGATTATGTATATTCCCTAAGTTCCATTAGATCTATATAGATTCCCCTAGATTCTTCAAGACCCATAGATTCTCCAAGATTTTTATGAAGATGCACTTGGATTCTATTAAGTTCCCTAAGATTCCCTTGAGATTCGAACATTCACGACAATTTTTGGGTATTATTGATTTCAAGTTTGTGGCATTTGGATATGTTACCCAGCTTCACCTAGAGCTAAGCAAAATATTGAATTTGTCTTCGGCATGATGATTTACGCTGGGATTCGAGATGTGCTTAGAAACACATGGTTCTATGAACAATTAATTTATAATCCCTATTTTAAGCGACAATATCATATGTATGCCGATGTGTAGAGTCCAATGCAATCCTCGCGTTATGTGCAATAACCCGACTTAAGATGATATTACTATTATCAACTTTGAACTTATTGCTATTGCTCGACTAGACAAGGAAGCAGTCCGTGGCAGATATTCTCCTAGGTTAGAAATTGTTCGATTTTGATCTTTTTACTATAAAGGCTCATATAAACTTTTTCTTTATGTGCACTCCTTTATCCAGTGTTCTATGTCTTAAGAGCTAGAATCAATTAAAAGTGGCCAAGTCGATTTTGATGATGGACTAACTATGATTTTGCTAGAATATTTTATCATTTGGCAGCCTCTGATTCTTGCTTTTGTATTTGCCGACATTAACACACACATCTTCTATCTCCATACGAATTCAATCGATCCATGTGACTACTGCCTTCGAGGCACGTGAAGCTAGAGCTTTATGCCTTTTGTGTTTTTAAAAGTTGAGGGCACATTTTAAATCGGGAGGCGGAACCACGGTGGATATTTTTATAGAGAAGCTTAGAATGGCGAGAGGACTGATGCTAGTTTCGAGGATTGGCTCAACTAGGCAGGACACATTTAGCCCGGCTCGATTCCACTTTGTTTTTACATTTTGCTTTCTGATTGTTTTATGCTATGTGTTGCAAAGTGAGTTTCTTTGGATCTTGTGGACATTGATCCTCAATACATTTGTTCCCTTCAAATAAGGCCACTCAATAAAGGACCAAGTCTGTATGGTAATACTCCAACAAATACAATAGGAGACTTCCATTTTGAAATAGCGAGACTAAGATCCACAATTTTTCTCATATTAAGTGTTTCCAAGGGGCTAAATAGAGGGACCCATAATGAAACTTGTGACCTCTTCAATGACATAGAAAGCGAGGAGCCCATAATGAAACTTGGCCTCTTCAGGGTCTTCACTAACTCACGTGTACATAACGTGAAGTGAGTAATTAAACGACCCGATTTTTGGATATAAGCCTCCCCCAGATCACGTGTGTCCCAGCAAACATAATTATAAACCCATTAAAAAGGCTAGTCTAACTTGCTCTTATGTAATCGCTTCTTGTGTGTTGTTGAGTAAAACTTCTCTCTAGATTTAAGTTATCTAGGATAAATTGACATACAAACTCTATCATCTCAAGAAGTTAAGGATATAATGGCTCAAGGGGAAAAACTTTTTGCAATTTTAGTGAAATGTTGTGTCTCCATATGCATTATGTGCTTTGCCTTTCGGGGAGTAAATTATTTTATGACTTTAGGTTGCATGGATTAGGTCACCTTTGTGGTCTAATGACCTTGGAGGGCAATAAGAAATGTACAATTCATAGTATGATTGTTTTGAAGTCCAAACTTATAGTGGTCATTTGGGTGCTAAATGCAAGACAATCCTAGATGGATTTCGTTGGGTACCCCATTCTTCTTGTTCTTACCCTCTTATAGTGGTCATTTGGGTGTGTGTCCAAGACATCCTAGATTGTTCATTGGAGTACCCTTCCGCGTTCCTCATAATCAAGTCTTAAACTACGGACTTAAACTTCTTGGTTTCATTAAGACTATTCTGAGTAATTTGAATGGTTGGGTCTAGATTGCTCATTGGAGTACCCTTCACGTTCCCTCCGCAATCAAGTCTTGCGCTTCTGAGACTTAAACTTCTTGGTTTCATTAAGACTATTACGAGTAATTTGAATGGTTGGGTTTAACGGATTTGGGGTGATAGAAAAAAGCCAAATGTTTGAAATCATAAATGTGCACCATGGGACATTGAGTCTTCCCTTTTTTGGCTTTTGTTTCCTTATCATCAATTTCTTTTTTACCTTCTTTGTATTTCTTAAGCTATAAATAGTTGTGGGTAAAGACTTTTTATGGATGTGGGTTTTTGATTTAAGTATTATTAGACTTTGGCTTTAGAACAATTAACCTCCCAACTTTGTTTGGATGTAAGGAGATTTTATGGATAAACTTTCTGCGATATGTTACTTGATATGAGAAAATTTATGGATAAGCTTTCAAAGCTACTCTTCGCAGTTCTGTTGAAAACTGACGTGTTGTAAATATTTGGTTGGTCATAAGCCTTGATCCAAAAAACTTTAATACGTCTGAAGTCACCTTGGCGCCTTTAAAAGGTAAGTTTGCACATGGTGGTTTCAAAACCTCGATACTTATACAATGTACATGAATCATGTCCACATGCATCTATCTCACATTTTGCCAGAACATTTCGATTACATTTGTTACGTGATGTTATCTTAGTCTTTGTTAGGTTGGTCGTGAAATTCTACCCCAAAGAAATAAATTGTTCTTTTTTGGTCTAATAGGTCATTGATGATCTTCCATGTGCCTTTATAATAGATTCCTAGAAAACCTTAAAGAATCATAGAATCTCTCTAAAATAGGGGTGGCGCCAGTGGAATATTAGTGACTTGAAATCTTATAGAAACTCGAGAAGTCCTATTCTTGCCAACGATATGTACATTCGACTTTGTACACTTCCTCATGGTACCATACTTGTATATATATATATATATATCTCCTTATATATATACAAAAGGAAGGTATTTGATGGAGTCCTGGGGGTTGAATGGGTGAGATTAATCCTATCAGTCCTAATTTTTGAGGTGGCATAAATGGCCCTTGGATTTGTTGGGGCATGCATGGGCCGTGTGGAGCCATGCACCCCATCCATGAGCATTGGGTAAGACGCGTCATGAAATCTTGGCCCTTGATTTTTAAAGGGAAGATGCAAGGAAGGTCCCTTAAAAGGTGCTTTTTTAGTGCAGTCCAATCTTAGTTGGATCAAAGGGGAGGAAAAATCCTAACCATTAAATTTTTTTATTAAATTGCAATTTTCTTTATTAAAAGAGGTGAGGTGGCACACTTATTTAATAAAAGGTAATGAGGTGGCATCAACATTAATAGGTGGACTTTCTAGGAAGCTTCTTTTTATAATGACTTCCAAAGTGAGTAACTTGCGATGAAATTAGGATGAAAATTGAGACCCAGCACC
The DNA here is from genome assembly GCA_021234155.1 of Isoetes taiwanensis. Taxonomy (NCBI): domain Eukaryota; kingdom Viridiplantae; phylum Streptophyta; class Lycopodiopsida; order Isoetales; family Isoetaceae; genus Isoetes; species Isoetes taiwanensis. Next base: position 1,467,962 of record JAJEKV010000010.1, on the reverse strand, counting down.
ATTGTTAGTTCCTCTCTAAATGAGAACTTTCCAATGAGTGGTGCTTTAGCGTCGATACACCATGATTGGAGCTAATGTGATCGAATACTAAGTTTCTTTTTTGAAACTTAGAATTTCTGAGAATCTATCACCCAATTTAAAGAATCTGGGGAATCTCCATAGGATTTAGAAATTTAAAAGGAAGCTCGAGAAGTCTTTGAGATACTGTAAGAATCGCAAGGGAGATCTTTGAGATTCTATATGAATCTTTATGAAACCTTTGAGAATAATGAGAGAATCTTCACTTAGAATCTAAAGAGATCTAGGAATCTACACATAGAAATATAGAAATCTAGAGAATCTTGAGATGATGATCTTTAGGAGTGGGGAACCCCAACAAAATTAGGGGTATGGGAATCTCGAGAATCATAGAATCTAGTGGATCGAAGTGCATCTTCGCCAAAATCTTTGAGAATCCTTAATCTGTAGAATCTAAGGGAATCTACATAGAATCTAAGGAATCTATATAGAATCTAACAAATTTAGGAGAATCACATAGAATTTTGGAGACTCTAGAGTTTCTTGTGATAAGTTAGAAAATCTAGAGGGATCTTTATAGAATCTTAAGAGTCTAGGGAAGCTTTGTGGAATCTTAAGGAATCTTTCATTAATAAGTGTGTTTAGTAGGGGAATCTCGATAGAATCTAAGAGAATATATAGAATCTTGGAAAATCTGGGATAATCTTTGAGGAATCTAGTTGAATCTTAAGAGAATCTTAAGTAATTTATGGGATTAAGAGTATTTAAAGAATCTTCTTAAATCTTTGAGAATCTAGGATATTTTTCTGGATGTGTCTAAGTGAACCTTTATAGAATCTTCGTTGAATGGCTCGAGAATCTAAGCGCATCTTCGCAAATCTTTGAGAATCTAGGGGAATCTTGATGGAATTACAAGATTCTAGGGAATCTCTATAGAATCCCTAACAAAATCAGATACATAGAATTCTAAGAATTGGGGATCCTTGTGATAACGTTTGAAATCTCGGGAATCTTTGGCAGAATCCTAAGAATCTAAGGAATCTTAGGGTCTTTTACACTAAGTGTGTGTTTTTCTAGGGGAATCTTCAGTAGAACCTATAAGGAATCTAAGAGAGAATTTATATGAATCTTAAAATGTAGAAAATTTGGGATAATCTTTGAAATCTAGGGAATCTTAAGAGAATCTTAAGTTTGGATAGCTCAATTTGTTAATATATTATCTCTTATATATATACAATTATTTGATGATGGAGTGCTGTAGAGGTGAAGTGTGGGTAGAGATTAAATACAAGTAGTCCATTTTTAAAATTAGGCGTGACAATGGCCCTTTGATTTGATGGGGCATGCATGGGCACCCATCCACTGAGCCGTCGATGTCGGGCGCATTAGAAATCTTAGCCCCTTGATTTTTTTAAGGAAAGATTGCAAGGAAGGTCCTTAAAATGTGCTTTTTAGTGCGGTCAATCTGCTTAGATTGGATCAAAATTTGGAGGAGAAATCTCTTAACCATTAAATTTTTATTAAATTGCGATTTTTTATTAAAAGGGTGAGGTGGCATCACTTACTTAATTTAAAAGTTAATGGTGACATCATGAATAGACTTTCTGGAAGCTTCTTTTTATAATCGACTTCAAAGAAATTTTGAAAACTTTTAGGTAGAGAATTGTGGGATGAAGGTGGGACCCACACCATTGGATTCTCTAGTCGAGGAAGACTTTCCAATGAGTGGTGCTTTGGCATCAGATTAGAACTAACTTGATGAAGTATTGTAAACTTTCTTAGAATCTTAGGATTTTATGAAATCTATGTAATTTAAGGGAATCTAGAGGAATCTTCATGGGATCTTTAGGAATCTAAAGGAATCTCAATAGAACCTCGAGAATCTAGAGTCTCTAGAGGATCTTTGGGGAATCTAGAGGAATCTTTGGAGAATCTTAGAGAATCTAGGAGAATCTACATGGGGTGTGGGAACTAGGTGAATCTTGGGACTGATCTTTGGAGCCTCTATGGGATCTCAAGAGAATTTATGGAAACCGAGGAATCTTGAAAGAATATTTGAAATCAGGAACCTTGATAGGATCTTAAGGAATCTACATAGAATATTTGAGAATCTATAGGAGGTCTTGATGGAATCTTTTAGATTCTGATGACGAATCTTGATGGAATCTTGAAAAAATCAAAGGAATCTTCACTTAGGATCTAAGGGAATGCATAGGAATCTTCATAAATCCTTAAGAATCTAAAAGGGGAGATCTTAACGAAATCTTTATGAGAACCTGAGAGGTCTTCACTTAGATCTAAGAAGAATTATCGAGAGAATCTACATAGAATGGTAGGTCGGAGTGAATCTTGGGGTAATCTTTAGGAATCTAGGGGTCTCGAGGAGGATCTCTAAGGGAATCGAAGGAATCTTCACTTAGAATATTTGAGCATCTGCAAAGGAATCTTCTTAGGATCTTAGAGAGTATATGAGGAATCTACATAGCAAGTCTTGGGGAGTTCATATGAATCTTTAGAGAATCTAAAGAGAGAATCTTGATGGAATCTTGGAGAACCTAAAGGAACTTCATAAGATCTAAAGAAATCTTCATAAAATCTTTAATAATGGGGAATCTTGATGAAATTTTTGGAAGACCTAAAAGATCTTTATAGAATCTAAGAGATGAGAAAGTATCTACATAGAATCATTAAGAAATCTAGGCGGATCTTGAAACAACCTTTTTTGAAATATGGGGGAATCTATGGGAATCTCATAAGTACTTTGAGAATCTTAGGGAGATCAAAGGAATCTTCATAAAATCTTTGAAATATAGGGACATAGAATCTTGAGGAATCTTGAAATCAAGGAATCTTCATAGGATCTAAGGGAATCTCTGAGAATCTTCACATAAAATCCTTAAGAAGTCTGAGAGATCTTATTGAAATCTTTGAGAATCTAGAGGAATCTTCATAGAATCTAAGTGTCCAAGAGAATCTGCATAGAATCGTGGGTGATCTAGGTGAATCTTGGGGCAATCTTTAGGAATCTAGGGGAATCTCGAGAGGATCTAAGGGAATCAAGGGAATCTTCATAGAATATTTGAGCATCTCGAAATCTTCTTAGGATCTTAGAGTGTGAAATCTACACCGCATAAGATCTTGGGGAATTTATGTAGATCTAGGGAGAATCTTGATGAAGTCACAAGACTTCATAGGATGCAAGGATCTTCATAAAATCTTTAATAATCGGGGGGTCTTGATGAAATTTGGAGAACCTAAAGGAATCTTCCAGAATCTAAGGAAATCGAAGAGTATCTACATAGAATCATGGGGAATCTAGAGCGAATCTTAGAACAACCTTTTTGAAATCTAGAAGTCATAGGAATCTCATGAAAATCTTTGAGAATTTTGGGGAATCGAAGGTCTTCATAAGATCTTTGAGAATATAGGGGAATCTTTATAAAATTTGAATGAATCCTTGAAATTTTGAATGAATTTACATAGAATCTTGGTAGTGCAGGGCATCTTTGGATTATTCCCGAAAAATTAGGAGGAGAATCTTTATGAATCTTAAGAATCTAGGGAAATCTTTGTGCAATCTTAGGAAATCTAGGAAAATCCAAGAGGATCTGGGAGAATCTTTGATATTAGGTGTGCTTGCGGAGGAATCTTCATAGAATCTAACGGAGATCTAGGTACGGCATCTTGGGCAATCTAGAGGAATCTTGAGATAATTTTTTGGAAATCTAAGGAAATCTTAAGAGAATCTTTAAAATCTAAAGGAATTGTGTAAAGAAACCTTGATAGAGATATTTGAATCTAGAGAATCTCTATGGAACCTTCATCGTATGATTTTAAATTGGAGTTCTAGTCAATTTGTACAATCCCTTTCGTAGTACAAAATGGAACCTTCATAAAATATTGGGCAATTTAGCGGAATGTTTATCAAATTGTAAAGGATATCGGGAATCATCATGGGATCTTAAGGAATATAGGGAACATTAATGGCATCTCATGTGTATAGCCTGGGGAATATTTCGAGCCTTGGGAATCTAGTAGAATCTTCGTTGGATAGCTCATTTTTGGCTTCTCAGTTGGATTTATGCGGTCTCATAGTGCAGCAAGCTCGTATATATATATATATATATATATATATATATATATATATATATATATATATATATATATATATATCTCTTATATATATATACAAAATTATTTGATGGGTCCTATGGGGGTTGAATGTGGGTGAGGAATTAATCCCTGTCGGAGTCTAATTTTTGAGGTGGCACTTAAATGGCCCCTTGGATTTGATAGAGCATGCATAGAGGCATGCATGAGCCATACACCCCCATCTATGAGCAGATTGATAAGACGCGTGTGAAATACTTGGCCCTTGATTTTTTAAAGGGAAGATGCAAGGAAGGTCCCTTAAAAGGTGCTTTTTGAGTGCTTGATCAATCTTAGTTGGATCAAAGGGGAGGAAAAATCCTAACCATTAAATTTTTTTATTAAATTGCAATTTCTTTATTAAAGGGTGAGGGTGGCACCTTATTTAATAAAAGGTAATGAGGTAGCATCAACATTAATAAATTAGACTTTCTAGGAAGCTTCTTTTGTAATCGACTGGCGGGTAACTGCGATAGAGGGTCGGATGAAGGTGAGACCCACACCATTGGATTCCTCTCGTCGAGAACTTTCCAATGAGTGGTGCTTTGGCATGGTTCCCTCGCTTGATTGGAGCTAATGTGATCGAATACTAAGTTTCTTTTGGAAACAGAATTTTCTGAGAATCTATCTGCAATTTAAAAGAATCTGGGGAATCTCCATAGGTTTAGAATTTAAAGGAAGCTCAAGAGAATCTTTGAGAATCTATAAGGAATCGCCAAGGGAATCTTTGAGATTATATGAATCTTTATGAAACCTTTGAGAATGTAGAAGAATCTTCATAGAATGGGAATCTAGGAGAATCTCACACGTAGAAATATAGAAATCTAGGAATCTTGAGATGATCTTTGGGAGGCTAGGGAACCCCAACAAAATTAGGAATTTATATGGGAATCTCAGAGAATCATAGAGAACTCTAGTAGGATCGAAGTGCATCTTCATAAAATCTTTGAAATCACTTTGAAAATGCAGCAGAATCTAAAGGAATCTACATAGAATCTAAGGGAATCTATATAGAATCAGCTAAAATTTAGGAGAATCCCATAGAATTTTGGAGACTACAGAGAGGTTTCTTGTGATAAGTTCGAAAATCTAGAGGGATCTTTGTAAGTCTCTTGGAATCTAGGGAAGCTTTGTGGAATCTTAAGGGAATCTTTCATTAATAAGTGTGTTTAGTAGGGGTCTCGATAGAATCTAGAGAATCTATATAGAGATCTTGGAAAATGCAGGATAAAATCTTTGAGGAATCTAGTTGAATCTTAAGGAGAATCTTAAGTAATTTGTAGGTTAAAAGAGTATTTAAGAGAATCTTCCTTAAATCTTTGAGAATCTAGGATATTTTCACGAATCTTCAAGAATCTAAAATGAACCTTTATAGAATCTTCATTGGTGCTTTCGAATCTAGCGAGGAATCTAGCGCATCTTCACTTGGCTCTTTGAGAATCTAGGGAATCTTGATGGAATTTTTCAAGATTCTAGGGGAATCTCTGTAGATCTAACAAAATCTAGGAGAATCTACATAGAATTCTAAAATTTAGAGGATCCTTGTGATAACGTTTGAAATCTAGGAATCTTTGTAGAATCCTAAGAATCTAAAGGGAATCTTAGGGAATCTTTTACACTAAGTGTGTTTTCTAGAATCTTGATGGAACCTAAAAGGAATCTAAGAGAATTTATATAGAATCTTAAGAAATGTAGAGAAAATTTGGGATAATCTTTGTGAGAATCTAGGGGAATCTTAAAGAGAATCTTAAGTTTGGATGGCTCAAATTTATTGTACTCCATATATATATATATATATATATATATATATATATATATATATATATATATATATATATATATATATATATATATATATATCACTATATATATACAATTATATTGAATGTAGATCTTGGAATCTGGCGGTCATCTCGGATCTGGATGACCCACGATCTAAACCCCAAATAAGCCTCAAATGACCCTTTATTTGGGGCTTTTTGATCTTCAGCCCGTTGGATTTGAGGAATTAAATTGGGGCTTTAATCAGGGCCAAGTCGAACCCAGGCATTTAATCGAAGATGTTGATAAGCAGTTAGTGAAATTAAATATGGCATTTTGAAATTGACAATTTTTAATGAGGCATTAATTATAATTAATTACGTGGCGGTAAGGCATCTTGGGCCCTTAAGAGGTGGGAGCATTTCATGGAATGATCGAATTAAATTGTGATTACGTCTGACACGAGGTCTTGATATGCTAATCAGGCCACATTGGCGGCTTCTCCTTAGGAAAGCAGTAGAGATTTGTAGAAATAAAGCTATGGGTTGATGGAACTTGTAAAGATTGGACCGCGGAGTAGCTATGGTTCAGATTTCTTGTCATTCGAATCTACAACCATGGTGGGTAATGCATTTTGTCACGAGCTCTTGTTTTTGGGTGCATTTGAGCCCAATTACACAGTGCCCTAAAACCCGATGCTGGTTTATCTATGATGAAACAAAATACTACATATCATCATAGCGTCTCATTCGAGATGTTGGTGTTCGACTCTGCCTTTAACATAAGATTTTTGAAGATAATGCTTCTCCTCTACGGCTAAAATCTTTGTGTGGATGTGTGGCTATAAGCGAGATCACCGGAGTTGTGCATTGGAGATGCGGTAGTTACCGAGCCAAGTAGATTGGCATATGCACGGGAAAAAGCGGTTTGCATGCCTACATTCCATGCAACCTAATATACATTGGCTTGTGGCTTCACGGTGGAATTATCCGAGAACCGTCTTTGTATTATTTCTGAAACTCTACATAAAATAGGGCTGTATAGACGGTGCCATCCTACCTTATTTTAAGTGCAACTCCTAGTTTGCTTTCTGGCGAGGCTATGGTGCACAGGATGGATTTGTTTAGGAGAAGTCGAGTTCTATTCCCTTGAGCACTTGGAACATTTTTTGGCGCCCATTCTTGCCATTTTAAGCTACTTCTTTATCCATGGTGTCATCTTTGACATGTTTGAAGCTCAGGTCTCCCTCTGTCTGGTAACAACCCATACATTTCTTATTTTCTTAGCTTTCCAGAATCACACACCCAGAATACGGTCTTTAACATAAATAGATTTACATTACGCTCGTGATGTTTTATTAGCGACATTCCCTCTTTACCAAAGCCGTTTCACGGATTGCATTTCAAATCGGTGGTGGGTTCTTCTACCTCTCTATTTTGAAATGCATGATTTTTTGGAGCTATGCTAGATCTCTATTGCTTGCACTATAAACATGCGATGCGAGATTGTTCTCCCTGAAGTACGTTCTTTCACGCATATAAATGATTGTTACTTACGCGGTTTTAATGTATTGCTTATTTTAAGGCGGTTGGATTGTTTATTCAGCTTCTACATCATTTTGGATATTAATTACGCTGAAGTTTGCAAAAGTAGAACCAGCTTTGTTGCTAAGAGAACTGGAAACTTTGTTGTTGCTAGAAGAGATGCAAAGGAGAAATAATATTTTTCGAGATCTGAGGCATGGATTGATGGTATTACGTCTTATGGAGTGTTAGTTTTCGCAGGAGTGTCTTGAGTACTTGAGGAGCAAAATTAAGATTTCACCTTCCGGTTAGTGACATTTTACTGGGTTAAACTTATATAGCTTCCATCAGGTTTTATCTTCGAGGAATAATGTCGTAGGCTTAAATGGTATGGTATTTGTTCTAGTTTTGTTTCTTCTGCGAAGCCTTTGGAGTTACATGTAATTTTGTCTGTGAGCTAGGAGTGTTACAATACTTGGAAGGCTATTTGCTAGGCGCGATAACATAGGTTAGGTCTAACCTATGTCTGACCATATGAACCTGTTCATATGTCATAAAAGCCTAGCAAAGCTGGCAACAACTGTATACATCCTAGGACCTAACTTGCCTAGGACAATCAGTGAATCAGTTAAGAAGGTCGATGGCTATTTCAGACAATGTGTGTGGTAGCTCTGAGGAATCAATGTTTGTTCTTCTGATTGGGCTAAAAACTCTGCATATTCATTATGTTTGATTTAAAAGCACGGGTGACCTTAGTTTTTGTCATGCATTTATTTCGGCTGTTAACCACTGCGGCCGACCCCATTAACTTCGATTCGGCAAAAGCGGCTCATACCATAGCTGCGAACTTTGGGAAAATATTAAAGGGAAAAAACCAGCAATTTAGATACCCGACATGCAAGATTAGGACGCTTGAACTATATGAATCGCCAATTTTCAGCCATAACTTTCGGACCTCCATCCCTGTTGATGTTTACGCTTTCCGAAGGCATCGGCGTTCTTTATGTTCTTTTACTGATCCCGCATTTATTGCTGATCCGATACTTCTTGGCCCATTTGGGGTTTGGAATCCAGAAGCTCTGAGTAGTCTTTTCTCATCCCCATGATATTAAGATTTGGTTTAGATCACAGGCCCGCTGGTTTATACGAGAGTAGAAAACGAAATTTAGTTACCAAGTTACTTGAGGCTACTTTCAGTTAAAGAGTACTGAAATTTCGAATAATCAATCTTTGATTTTATTATTAAGGTTTTTGATAGACTTCATGGAAAGATATACGCGTCGGTGTAAATTACGGTAGAAACATGTTGGAATCTTGGAGGGATTATCTATGCGAATGACCATGCCTTGTTCAAAGTGTTTTGATCATGTAGCAACTTCTAAAAGACAATACATATGATACATCATCATACAATTGTTAACATCATGCTTAGCAGCTATGGAGTCTTATCATCTTGATTATAATTGGGTTCAATTGCAGATAATATGACTATTGCTGATGTTCTTAATTGTATGGATATCTAATGCTTTGGCGAAGAGGTCCCGTACATTACGGGTTTCCAAGGTTCATAACGTCTTTTAATGATTCTTGATGAAGTTTCCAATGCCACATACCCACTAAGACACATTGTTACATGCTTTTCAGAATTTATTACCGTTGTCAAAGACCATTACGTATTAGTCTGCCGGATACTATAAGCATTGCCACAAATTTTCATTACATACAAGTTAGCCGGCGGGGCATCTGGAGCGGATGGAGACATGTTTTAAAGAAACCATAAAGAAATTACTCTCACTCCCATACATTATTAATAGCTTGTAAAGAGTCACCCGATTGTTATTTGTGCAAAGCAGGGTAATGTTTACGTCTTATTCTTTTATGATATGCAACTTTTCTTTATGCATAATCTAGAATAAAAGAACATAAAAGGTTTAGATCATGTCAGTTGCACTTTTATAAAATTAGGAATTACAAACTTGAAAATGCGAAAGCAAGGTATATGATCTTGTGGCATATCGCTATAAATGTCTGGCAATATATAGATAAAAATTTATTGATGGGTCTTGTATTTACTTGAATTTTGTTGATGAGGTTGTGAGCGGGGGCCTAGATTCCATCGATTTAAAGTGCGGGCATTCTTGAGAAGCCCTCATTGGGGCGAGATGATCACACACATGCATGATGGTAGAGTTAAGTGGTGAGGTATCAGACATAGCATTAAGCAGAGCCCGCTAATAGTCTTATGGGGCATATACCAATTTATTATCACCGGAGGTAAAATGGTTCTAAAGAAGTAGTCAGGCATAACCCGAAAGAAATAGGATCAGAATGCACATACATAAATTTGGTGCACCAAGCCCTAGCATATGAAACTTCGAGTTTTGGACTTGAGCTTGGATTCATCCGGAATTTGATAGCATTGACAAGTCCTTATGAGGAAGTAGCAGGGTAGATGCGTTTAGAATATGGAAGTCAAGAGGAGGACTAAAAGAGGAGGATTAAGAGAAAAGGGGAGGATGAAATAGGTGGGTTTCTATATATTTTTTCCGCTGTGTGATCAATGGCGAATCTTAGGCGACACTAGCGAATGCTTGACAATGATAATGCTTTGAATCCCGCATAAAATTTTGCGGTTTTTACCTTTGCCTCATTTAAACACTTGAACAAACTAGGTGATATGCATAAATAACAGGAGTCTTTCATACGGAGGGTTACCCTCTATGGCGAGGAGGTGAAGTGAAACTAAATCATATTAGTTGAAAGTCATGTTTTGACAATCAATTCAAATTGCTAAACAAATATAGAATACTTGATCTGGAAGTGTCTTTATGGGGGAATTTTTAGATGGTGGAATCTCGATGGGATCGCGCCCGAAACCTCTGAAACAATATGAAGAATGCAAATACAGAAATAAGAAGAAGCCCGAGGGGAGGGTGCAAAAGAACTTCCAGGAACTTAGGTTGCATGTCAATTTTGTTAGGGGTATGAAGGAAGAACTCGATTTTATAAATTGAAATGGGAATTTAATAGCATGAAGTACATGGAAGTTGCAAGCAAGGTAGAGCTACCCAAAATGCAATGGCATGCACATTTGCTCAATAGTTATAGATAGGGTTGAGCCTAAAGACCCTATCGGAGCAATGATTTAGGTTGAGCTTAAGCGTGCATTTTGTCATGATAACAAAAGTGCCTTCCGGTGCCTTCTTTATCTTCTTATCCGGGATTCATGCCATCCCATATTGATGTGCGGTGAATGAGCAAGCACACTGCGGCCTAAATTTTTGGAAACTTGTGATAGCCACGGTAGTCTTCCCATGAATCACGGCAGAAACTCATTAGAATCCCGAGATCATGAATTGAATCCCATAAAAGCTTGTAACCATTGCAAGAGTTAGATTACGTGGTGCAGAATGGACCCGGTGTCATATTCTGTTTGAGAACATATTCTAGAATATGATTTGAGTCTGACATATGTCGAAGACTAGCATCCTCTTCATAGATCCAATCCCTCCAGCGGGAGCATTCAATGGCTTCGAAACCTTACATTTTACGCGGCTATTGCCCGGCAAAACACTTGAGTTAGCTATAGATCAAACCACCACGCGAGTATAAAATTAAAGCGGCATTTCCAAGTTCAAGATCCCGATTTCAAAAAGAAACTACTATCAGTAATATAATTATGCATTTGCTATGGTGTTTTGATCTTTGGCGCGCTGCTTAAAAGATTGCACAATACGGCTTTATGCGGATTTTACGTACATGCAGAACAAATCTAGAGCAATGGCACCCCGAACACACATACCTGGCGGTATCAATGTCGGTGTTACATGTGATTGTTCAAGCGTGGGTAGTTTGAAGGGAGCCGTAATGTAATGAAAGGCTAAGTGCATGTAATAATTGTTCATTTTGTCTCCTGAAAAACTTGTTTGAAGGACTATGAGTTTCAGCAGATCATGTTGATACTTGACAGATAGATTGGATAAAAGCCAGCTCCCTCAAATTGATTTAATTGGAATGGCCTGATAGAAGGCCTAAATACCAGTATTATTGTGCATTACATGAAGGTAATTATAATATCAATATACTTTTCCATCCAACCAATACTAAAAAGAACAAACAAGCAAGATATATATAACTAATTTCGGTGAAATTAAAACAAGAATATAGGTACATTGGAAATCCAAACAAAGATATAGGTACATTGGAAATCAAACAAAGATATGTATAAATAATTTACGTTGAAATTAAACAGATATGTTGCTTCTTTGCCAAGAAGGATGAGAGATTCATGAGTGAGATAATGCATAATCTACTCTCACAGTCAAATGGTAGCAACTTTGGCCGATGGATATATAGAGATTACGCATGCAATATGCTCCCGATTATCGACGTGCAGTGATCATTCCACCTAGCGATATGAGGAGCCAGAAATCGACTTGCAGATAAAAGTCTAAAGGTTCTCGATCTTTTTAGAAAACATACCTGAGCGCCACACAATAGTTGATTCTGCGAGCTTGGTGAAGTTGATAAATTACAATGTTAGCTACTTTGCATGCCAAAAGAAAAAATTGATCAACAAAGGAGCTGAGTGCAAAGGAAGTGACGCGTAAGCCTATGGTTTAAGCGATTTATCATTGCCTGACAAGAGTTGGCAAGAGTCTTATCAGCGTATCTCTCACCCGCGCCAATCTTTGTTTGTTTGACATATAGGATTTTCCAAATCTAAATGATGGCTTCCCAATTCCATAACCTAGAAGTTCAAAGCAATACCTAAGGTCAACTTACCTTCTCTTTTTGATTTCGATTTTGCTTCAAGTAGAGCCCTACTTCACGCCGTCTGCTCCAATGAATCCCTCTCGATCCCAAATTGATAATTTGGGCTTATATTAAATACATGAAAATTATTTCAATTTCAACGTAATATTGAATATAAAATTTGATAATATGATGCTTTCCAAAGTGAATGCTTAGGTGTTAGTTTTTTGGATTCATTTTTTTAAGTTTATTGGCGAACAATCGCAAAACATATGGAAATGGATGCTTTTCATGGCATGCACCTATTATTCGCACAAAAAACCAATGCATTAGAAAAATGTTTCACCGGAAGAACTGCATATCCCATTTGTAGATACATTTAGGCGTACTTTATAGAACTGAAACAATCGTCAGCAGGGGGTGGCATCTTTACGCTGTCATCACCTCGAGAATCATGAAAAAAGCCCGGTTATGCTTGAATAAAAATACTTACATGTAATCCGCGAAATCAAAATGGAGAGCATGTAGCTGGCATATGCCCATGCTTATGTTAGCTACCCGAGGGGACACCTCCTTTTTAACGTAAGTTCAAAGGAATTTGGGGGAGCTCTTTATTAGTAGAATTGATAGTTATATAATCTGTGGCTTGCTTTTTGCACATTTCAATACATCGCCAAAAGCCAGCGATTCAGGTTTTTATGATTTAGAATGCGATAATATGCCTTTCTTTATAACTTAGAACATCATAATGTAGCTGGAATTTCTAGATTAATATTTATCATATTTCAATATTTAAACTCAAAATGCATAGATACTCAGCACTTTGAATCGGTTAAGCCTCCTCCTTATCGCGTAAAGACCTTCAAACATTTATCTTTTTGCTCACTTGTGTTGAATCCCTTAAAAGCCCGGATTGTCTGCGGACCAATCAAAGTGGGAGCATGTGCTTGCACTATCTATGCGTGCATTTGATGTACGTAATCGAGGCTGTTCCCAAGCATAAAATTCTTGTAGATTATATTGATGATCTTTGTTATGGCTGAAACTTTGCCTTCTTTGTGGGGCTCCACGGTAATGACTTCGAGAGATTACCCATATAGGTAGCTTCAGCGTGGCTTCACGATTTCCATCTTCTCGAGATGTTCTAAAGCAATTTTACCCATGCCCATGGCCAACATATCACTATGATTATTGCTCCATGATACTACATGGGTGCTTAAATTGCAGAACAACGCTATGTAGCTTCAATAAGCTTGCCGGAACACTAATGAGCTCTCAAGCTATATCTTACGGCTCCCAAGATGTGGTCCCAGTACTGTTTTGGCGCTAATCATGAGTGGCCATGTAATAACAAAGTTATATGGATCTTAAGCTCATGCAGACCTTGCCGGATAAGAGGACTCCGTAAACTTGCGTAAAGATGCATCCCGGAAATTTATCTTTGGCCATA